>OZ034804.1:20596337-22002855 GCA_964028335.1 Altica lythri
AAGACTGTAAACAAGAGGCACATAAAAACCATTACAAACAATATGAACTGTAAATAACTGACAGAAAAATTTTGTACAAAATGAAAATGTTCCGTCAACAAAAATCATATCGCACTGGCACAATAATTTTAAATTAGTGTCGCATGAAAAGCTGATGATATTATTATCTCTACAGTTAATTATTAAGAATAATTCATCACGAACAGTTTTTACTTCAACAGCATCCATCACATCATGCACATCATTAATGTCTTTTGGCAAAGGAGGTAAAACTCGTCGGCGAGATCTATATTTTGTCGAATATTTCCCATTTGCTTGTAAATTACAGTATTACCAAATATTGGAGTATTTGATCTCCTGTCTTATCATCTTCTGTGGTTTTTCTGAAATATCTCCCACGGCTTTGCGTTTTACACTATTGCTTATAGCTTGTGACGCAATATTATCTGAAGCGTTGTGGTTATGCACACCCTCCTCTGTGAACACGCAAGTTTTTTCCGAACTTGTAGAGATTTTTACTTTGCACGTTTTAATAACACAGCGCCATATTTCATTATCATTTTGGTTTTTATAACCAAAACCAAATTTAAAATCATTTATCACAATCAGATCACGCCCACGTTGACTCTTTATAATTTCCATTTTTTTGACAGATACACTTGTAAAAGGTTCAAATTCGGAACAGCAACTGACATTATTTGTAAAATTTATCCTTTGAGAAATTTTTCGAAACTACCAACAACTATTAATTGTCAATAAAATAATCATTAGTACCTACCTACACCCTCCATACTACCTACTTAGAACTGTTGTGAGAGATTATTATTAATCTAATGACATCGGGTGCCATTTTCCCACTTGATGTATAGGATTAACAGGTATAATTAAAATCCCAAAAATTTTAACAACCGTTTGCCCAGTTGCCCTACGTCCGAGGAGAAAGGCGCAGATTGATCACAAGTGATCATCTGGTAATAAAAGTGCCTTTCCCCTAAAATCCCTTTAGCCCAAAAATCCCAGTTAACAAACTACTTGTACCTACATGGTACTAGGTTGGACGAACATTTTAATAACTCAAAAGTTAGTTTTGTGTTTCCTAGGTTTTATTTAAAAATTAGTAATTTTTATACCATCACAACGTTCTAGGTATAAAAGGCAGAGTTTTATACATAGTTAGGCGAGAAAACATTGATGTTAAAATTTTACCTTACAGTTAAGTTGTTTTCGAATGGCGGACGGATTATAGAGCTCCCACAATTAGGGTAAATGGTATTTTAATGAAATTGTCATTACATATTTGAGAAAGTATATAGAAGGGAGGAATTATTCTCACAATATTTTCTAGTGCTCTTTTTCCAGTTATTGTTTTGGTTTTTGTGTTGTTATGTTAAATAATTTTGTTATTCGTAAAAATGGAAATTGAAGTGATGTTCAGTGAAAAAGGCAAAAAATTAATAGTTATCAACAATTTCAAGTTTTCTATAGATAATATTTTGAAAAACGGAACTGTTCGTTGGAGATGCGTGAGTAAAAAAACCAAGTACCCTGCTAAATTGTCAACACGGAATGAAAATTCATTCCAACTCAACCCATAATTATACAGCAGATGAAAATCTTCTGAGACAAAAGATCAGCAATAGCATCAAGAGTAAATAAGTTAAATGAAAAACCATTAAAACTAATTTAGTGTGAACTTAGAGCTGCTGCTTAAACATCAACAGGCTGTATAACCACTTATGATATTGAACTCATTCGACACAATATATGGAACAATAGAAGAAATAACCTTTCCAAACTGCCCAAAACACAAGAAGAAGTGTTTTCCTCTATAGAAACCTTAGACCTAAAAACAAATAAGAAAGAATCATTCTTATGAGTAGATGACGCTGTAGGAAAACTCTTAATATTTGCTTGTTATAGTACTCTGCATTTCCTTTCGACGGTAGAAACTGTGTTCATCACCATCCATGGGTTTAAAAATGGGCGTTATGTTCCGTCGGTTTTCTGTTTGCTTTCGGACAAAAAGCAACAAACTTATGAAGATTGTTTGAATTTAATAATTCAAAAATATGAAGAAAATCGATTTAACTTCCATCCCAAGTATGTAGTAATAGACTTTGAATTAGCTATTCACAATGCCGTAAGTTTTGTGTGGAATTCAGTTGAGATCATTGCTTGTCGATTTCATTTATCACAAACATGGTATCGCAAAATTCAGAACTTAGGTCTCACTCAAGAATATAAAAGTAACTCAGATGTGGGTAAAATATCGAAATATTGTTTTGGGATGCAATACCTTGATGCCAATAAGGTCGGCGATGCTTTTGCTTTCGATTTATTTTCGGAAATGAACCCAAAACTACAAGAATTCTGTTGCTTTAACGAACCACAAATGTATGTGAATCATTTCACTCAAGATTTAATAAGAGTTTTTAAATTTTCAAGCAGAAGTATATATTAAAATAAATTTCAAAGAGCATGAGGCCTCCCGTAAAGACAAAACAAAAATATGTTTAAAAAAAAATCGAAGGATATGGTAGAAAATATATTGATAGGTTTACATTTATAAGATCTGTATCTTATAAATATTGACCGCTGTAATAAATAAATGCTTTTATTATTTATAGACATAAAATTTTATTTCATTTTCAGAAAACTAAACTTTGAAGCAGTCCTTTTCAAATCTCGAGTAATCGAAACGTTAACCATCCACTTTGTACCTACTTTACTTCAGAATTCGACCAACTAACTGGTAGGTAAGTCGACGGTCAACTTTTACGTTCTCGAACACTGGCTTAACTATACAATGCTTATAAAAGAACCAGCAGGACAGATTTGTAATGGTTCGAATAATTGGAAGTTGATAATATCAATGATGAAATTTAACAGTAATGTTACGCATTCAGTTGATAGAACAAACAATTTTTTTTGTTTATTTAAGGATGTCCTCGTAGGTGTACATCTAAAAACAAATGTACCGAGAACATCTATTGGGGCAGAAGAGACAAATTATTAATTTTGGATGAGTGGGGAGACGTGGGAAGGTAAGGAGTTCCACAATCTGGAAACCCTGGGGATGAAGGACCGATCGAATCGATCCGTTCTCGATGTCTGGCACTGAACAGTATAAGGGTGCATGGAGTTGGCACGTCGCGTTGCAGTGGCTTGTCTGGCATTATAGAGCGGAGTTCTTCTGAGCAAAACCCGTTTAAGTATCGGTAGAACAAGGAAAGATCAGATACTGCTCTTCGGTGGAACAATGGGGCTAGGTTTTTGGTGATACTGGTGTCGTTTATTAATCGAACTGCTCTTCTCTGTATTGCATCAAGAACTCTCAGCCTTGACGGAGCCGCCGATCCCCATACATGCGAGCAGTATTCAAGATTAGGTCGTATTTGAGCTTTGTAAAGAGTAGCTAAGTTTGATGGAGAGAAGTATTTCCGTGCTCTAAACAGAAAGCCTTTGTTTGGTTAAACTAAGAAACTCCAATTTGTATTTAATTGCATACATAAAATAGAGTTTTTAAATTTGTTTGTAAATATCTTCCTCAATATTATAATTTTTTATTCAATGTAATAATTCGTGATATTTTAGAAAATATATTATATTTTTACAGTTTTGTTTACACAAGAAACTGATGCACTATTTTCAGTTTCAAAATACTGTTATTAATAAACTCAAACAGCTGCAAAAAACGTTTCAGTGTACTATTAATTCTTGCAATCAACAAGAAAATTATATACATTAAAGCAAGTTGCATATAGTCCATGCGCTATAAACTACATATGTAACCATAACAATGCCAATCATTTGTCAAATACACGCACCACTACCTCTACCCTCCATACGCACCACTATGCGATTGGAATTTGAATTTGAACTCATCACACTTTGTCTAAAATAATTTGGTCTGAAACTTAACAGTATTTAGTGGTACAAAACGGGCCAAATTTATAAACAATATTGTAATATCGATTTTCAACAAGGATATAATAAAAAGATCTGTGAAAATTTTCAGAGTTGTCGTACCTACCAAATAATCCTATCTTTAATGATAATAAGGATTGGAGACATAATTGAAAAGAAGTCGTTTTGCTTAACAGTATCTACCGATATTTTTGTAAGTCTTAGAACAACGGAGTGTCTCATTTTGGTGATTAACACAATTTCTTCTAAACTAAAATTAAACTGACTAACAAGGTTGAAACAGACAATGAGTCAAGTAGCATACACAGCACACTTAAAAAAGACGACGTGAATAAAAGTATTATAAATCCAACATTTTTTTTACTCAAAGACTCGTTATATTACATTATATATACTGAGACTAACAGTATTAATTTTATATAATAATAATAATGTATTAAAAGAGCTTTTTATAAACTACTAATTTATAGGACACAGAATAAAAGTATAAAGAAAGAATTTTATAATCGATTTTAAACCCAGTTCCAGCGACACCATCTATTGAGTTTGAAATAATATAATTGAAAAATTGTAAATAAACCTCAATACATCTGTCTAAAAGCATGCATTGTCATAGAGTTCTGAGCGACTCTGAAAGTTTCAGATCTGTATCTTGTAATTTGAGTATATCCTCCTGTTATTTCAATTTTATCGCGCCGGTCCGGAAGGTTTGTTCGCGTCGATTTGGTAGGAGAAAGTTTGTTACTTCTTTAGAAAATTATTTCAATTCTTTCATTTTATCTTCGATTCTTAATAAAATCAGAATTATTCTCTGATTACCTTGGCCCTTCATTTAGGTTATTATCACATCAAAGAAGGGCTCTATTTAGGATTACCGTAAAACAGAAAAGATTCGCTGACTACAGACAGCCATTTTGATCATTAGAAGTCGACACAAGGTGAAATCATTCCCGGGTTTGGACACAAAGGAAGTTTCCTTAAAAGAAAAATCACTACCATCCACGTCGTTTGGATTTAAAGCAGATCCGATCCACAATAAATCAAGCTCCAACAGGAAGAATCCAAATAAACCAAAGATAAGAGATTAAATTAATTAATTATTTTTAAAATATTTTCACTTAACTTTTGATTGATTAGATAAATCAACTTAAAACTGATTTTACCGTTTTTTATTTGTTTGTCTGTACTTTGCGCCCTAAATTAATGTTTGGGGAGAGTTGGTAAAGACTCAGAAGGAAGCTACGACCCTCAGGAGCTAGCCAAGGGTAATTTAAGGGTGACAATCTAGTCGAGAAGTGAGTTTAAAATCGATTACAAAATTCCACTCGGACAGACAAAGAGAAAACAAGCGAAGTATATAAAAACGTAGTAAAATAACAAAGATTGACCGAGAAGGGACGGCATATCTTGTTTAACGATCTAAAATACAATTCGTACAAAGATTTAACACCAGCGCTCATACTATATTAACTCAAAACTTTTGAGAATGACAACGTCAGTTTTAGTGATATCAGGAAATGAAACCGTTGTGTATTTTTGTTATACTTATTTACATTTTTGTTACAAGTCTCATTGGTAAATATGATCCAGTAAAGCTAGCTGAGTTCTAAAATTAACTTTTTAGATTGTGTTCTTACAAGCAATTTAAATGGGAATTTAAACATAGTGATATTTTTTGCTGATAGTAACAAGATACCAATTTCAGATTTTGGAGTAAAATATTTACATATGAATGAAATGTCTCTAACAAAGGTGAGAAATGTGTTTAAAAATATTAGAATATGAATTAATTATTAGATTATTGCTGTAATATACCACCATATATAAAATACATATATACATGTAGTAACTGCAGCATATTCGTTTTGTTTTTTTGGGAATAAGCAAAAAGTAAAACTCGTTAGTCCTTTAAAAAATGCACTATACTTAAATTGTAAGCACTAAATTCTTGGAAATATTATGACAATAAAAATAAAACAGTATTGTCAGGTTATAATTCAATCTATCTATGATACAAATTTCTGCTAAGTCTATCCTCTCAAGGTGATTCATAAATCACAAATTTTTGTAGAGTCCATCTTCTCAAGGTAATTCAGAAATCCAAATCTCGAACAAAAGGAAATACCTATATGGCTGATTAATCACTAGGATAAAACCGGACACTTTAAATCTCTTTCTTGATGACAGATTTTTGTCTTGAGTTTAACTTCACACTTTTTTCTAGTGCATGATTGTACGTATTTTTCAATGTTTGATATTTGTTTAGCTGCTTCTTCATATTTATCAAAATTATCTATCTTGAATTCGATAGAGCGGTTTCAAGACTACTTATCTTATCTTAAAGATGTATCGCTTTATTTCTCATAATATATTTCTGCTCCTGATCAGAAGATATGTTGACAAGGTTCTTAGTGTCTGCAGCTCTACCTGAACAGCGACTCTCGCTAAGATTTTTTAAAACATTTTTGGCTCTAATAATTTTTTCGGCACTTGCTATAAAAAACTTATATAAATACGTAACGAAATCAAAGAATTGAACTGCAAATGACAAAAGCAGCTGCCCTTCTAACTAAGTGAGTTACCACAACATGGTACAAACGCTGATAAAAAAAAACTGCAAAACAAGAGCTTGCTACTCTATGTATTTGTCACTCATATTTATTCTGAGATGTTTGATAAAATCATAAATTTATAGTAAAACATAAAAGTTGTGAACCCGTCGAACCTTAGTTATTTTTTATTTCAATTGTGGTGGCCTCTCTATTGTGGAATCCTTAGAACAGTAGTCCCTTCTGCCCTTCCGTAAATCCGTGATAAATTACAAACAATGCTTAAATTTAAATCAATTGGTTGAAAGGAGAAAACAACTAGTAATTTTTTAGTTGAACTGTTAGCAACTTGTATCAGAGCATTCGAAATAAGTTTTTTGTAAGAAAATTTGGGCTCTCATGAGTAAATTATTTGATTTTATTAAAAACATTGGTGATATTCTCATAAAATTCCGTAAACTTGTTGATGTATTGATTTCTTTTTGAAACATGAAATAAGTGTGCTTTAAATTACAGTAAAATATAACTATTCCAAAGTCATTTTATCACAAAAGTATTCTCAATTTTTTTCTCAGTTTAACTGAACAAGTGTATAATTTTATAACAAACTACCAATTACTTGTAAAATCAGTAAAATTCTCTTTTTAATGCCATTATGAAATCCAGGACTGCCAAAACTATTGATGTTAAGGAAAATTGTTATGGTAGGTTAAAATGCTTGGCAGGTGTCAGCAAGCTTTCACAAGCACAAGCGTGTAAAGTCAGTGTTTGTATTGCTTTGTGTGATATGGGAAGAGCTTGGTGCCGATCCAGGTCAGTGTCGGTTTTCGAACACAAATAAAAAAAAAAGCTTTTCGTCGTATTTACACTTTGGCGCATGTGTAGTGCCGCTCACAAGTTCGCGTCCTATGGTTCGGCTTCTACGTCTGCCATGTTTGCCTGTCCATAACACACTAGTGTACTCGCAAGCTCGTGCAAATGGTATTCAAGCATTTGTGAAGGCTTGGAGCTTGTGGATGCTTGCGGAGACTTGCCAAGCGTGTAAACCTACCATTACATATATTAGGTTTAGAGTTTTCCAGATACGAGTGGTTATGAACATAGTAGATCAAAACAATGTGTAGAAAAATGTAAACAATTACTTCACAACGGATTAAAATCATTGGTGCATTTTTGCAAAAATGCTTTAGGTATGAATACAGGTAGGTTTTAAATAAATTCGCTTCCAACTCATAATGTAGTAATTTTTAATTTCTACTTTTTATAGCTATTGTTACTGTTTGCAATCACTCATCAGAAAAATGTTATATTAAACAAAATGAAAGCGAAATGCAACAAGTGGAAAATCAACTTAGACAGAGCCGTACGCACAAAAAAGATTCTAAAGCAAAAAAAAGTCGTCAGCATAAAGAAGATACAGATACAATTCCAGCAATTACAAAAGTTAAAAAAATTGGAACAAAAGAAATAGTTTTAAGTCCAGAGCATACGGAAGTATTTAAAATAAGAATAAAAAGAAAAACAAAATCCACGGATAATACTAAGGAAACTAAGAAAACTGATGATAATGAACAAGATGTTGATTATAACGAAAGTACTAATAACTTTAATACATTCAACGAATTTATAGGGAGTCCTGTATCTTATGATAAAAAGAAACATCCTTGGGATATTTTAGATATCGAATCCCATGTGAGAATTTCTTTTTTTGGAGATTTGTTTAAAAATCGTAAGTCTTAATCATATTAAAGCAATTTTTTTATCAGCTACAAATCACAGTACATAACTTTAATTCGTTAAAGAAAACGGGTGTGGCAGTCAGTGAGACTGCCGGTGGAAGTTATACTTCTATGCACGCGCCCAGGTTTAGAAATTTTTTATGGGAATGATTTAGCAAAATCATTAGATATATGCTTGAAGCATGGACCTGCTATACTATAAATCCGAACTTCTGTGCCCATTTTATAGGTTAAAATGCAAAATGTACAGTAAAAAAATCACATCGTACTATAAAACTCTCCAATAGTATGTTACAAAATATCGCTTATCGCTTATCGATCATAATCATAATCTGAAACTATATATAATATCAACTAAAAACTATATAAAGTCTAAGGTTAATCAGTGCTGCCAACGTATGCAGTATCAAATATTTTGACTAGCGTATAGATTGGCAACAAGGTGAAGGAGCATCTTTAATGGAAAAAGATCGAAGAAAGTGAGTGACATAAAAACTAGCATTAAATAGCGAAACTTTAAGAAGAAGTCACGTAGGTAGCGTATTTGTCGACCCGTGCACCAAGTATTCATGCCAAGCCATAAAAAGTTAAACTCGAAAATTCTCGAAGGAGTAACCTATACGCATATATAATGCCATGAATGAAATAACATTTATAATAATTTTGATGGCTTTACCCTTTCTATTTCGCAGTTTCTTTATAGAGTTAATTGAATAATTTGTTTCCTAAAGTTAGTTACATTATTTTTGTTGTCAAATTATCTAAGTACTCTGATGGTACTTTTGCTAAACCATTTCAGACTCCCAGAAAATTGTTCTGTAATAATTATAATAGATATATAATTTATCTTAATTTAATTTTTAGGGGAAAAAGAAATTCTTTCAAAACAAGAGAGTAACTTATTAGATATCATCAGTAACAAACAAAAAGATACTGGACTGTTTGAAACTGTTCAATCCGTGTTGAATAACTTACAGGAAAACTCAGAAGCCTTTCTTATGGTTGTACGTGGAGGACATTTACAAGAAGTGTCCGACATTCATAGTCCATTAATACAAAGCTTAAAACATATAATAGAAAACACGGAGCCAGAAAATACGCTATTAATATTAACTGGAAACTGTCCCGAAATTAAGAAAAATGATAACGGTGTTGTGGAAATTAATGAAGATATTAAAGATTTACAGTCAGTCGTTAAAATTCCTGTTTATGCGAAAGGTGATTAAACTATTTTATTGATAATTTCGAAAAATCATTTTTATTGGATTTAAACTAATTCGGATCCATTCTTTTTAATGCTGTACATAAAATTACATTAAAAATTTTCTCTTTTTCTCTAAAACATTTACTTCCTTTTGATCGAGTATTATTATTATTATTATAAACTAAGATAAGAGTTGAGGAACTAAGTTCCTGTAAAACTCTTTACATGCAAATAGTGAAGTAAATATTATCTAACAAAATTTTAAAACGATCGACATTAGTAGCAGAAACAATTTTTTGTACAACTGTCATTAAAAGTGACACTTTTAATGATAGCAAACAATTTTAAAAACGATTGTTTACATAGCAGCGTGTTAAAAATACTTTTAACACGTTGCCATGTAAACAAGTTTACTTTTAACACGGTTTAGTTTACTTTTAACACGGTTTAGTTTACTTTTAACACGGTTTAGTTTACTTTTAACACGGTTTGGTTTATTGTCATTGCAAATTCGCTCGTTTCATTATCAAAATAGGGAAGTTGTACAAAAAACATTGTATGGTATTTGTGTTAAAAGTGATTTTATTTTGTTCGTGAAATTGTTCAATTCGCTCCGCTCATTTCACAAACGTTTTCACTCACAAAATAAAACCTCACTTTTAACACTCATATCATAAATAACTATTATTCGTTCTCGTTCGTAAAGCACACGATTAAGAAGAAAATACTGGCGGCAAGTAGTCCTGAAATTTTTTCTACGGAGTTTACGGTAATGTCCTCTCAAGCGTGCATAATCATTCAGTTTAAAAATATGACTCACAGGAGAGTCAATACCACTAAGGGCCTTGAAAGTCTGGATCAAGTCACAAGTCACCTCATTACCTACGTTGTGTTAAAGGTATCAGGTGCATCATGTAAAGACGTTCTTCGTAGGACGGGCGCTGACGGAAATTATAAGGTAATTGTGTGAACTTTCGTTGCACATTTTCGAGCAAATTAATGTCACGAACCGAATGCGGTGACCATACTGGATTTACAAACTCGAGGATAGGTCGCACATAACTCTTAAACAGTGTCTTACACGTTCGGATATCACACTGCCAGAATACCTTGGAGAGTATATAGCTAATTTTATTAGCTTTATTTACTTGTTGTAAAGTTTTTTCAGACCACGAAAGATCCGAATTAATAACAACTCCGAGATCTGAATGCCTGTTTGTATGGTGGAGCAACTCATCATTAAATTAAGGAGATAATCAGTCCTAGGATTAGTTTTACCTAGATGGAGAACGATACACTTAGAAGTGTTCAGAGGTAACATCCATTTTACAGTCCACGAAAAAATGCGATCAAGATCGGTTTGAATGTCATTATGATAGTCCACTTCACCATAAATTTTAGTGTCGTTTGCATACATGGAGAGGTCCATTTTAACCGCAGACCGGATGTCCGAAGTATATATATTAAAAATAATTGGTCCGAGCACGAATCTCTGCGGTACACCACTTAAAACTTCTTTTTGTACACTTAAAGAGTTATTAATCTTTACGTGAAATGTACGGTCACTGAGAAATGCACTGATCCATAACAGTAGAGCACCCCTAATACCCAAGTGTTCAAGTTTAAGAAGCAGACGACTTTTTGGTACCTTATCAAATGTTTTGCTAAAATCCAAATACACCACATCTACTGATTTTCCTCTGTCTAAAGCTTCAGTCCCGTCTGATACACAACAAAAAAGACTAGTGACTAAAGATTTTCCTTTTGAGAAACCATGTTGTTCCTGAGGTATTAAATGATTTTCCATAAGAAATTCAGACAAGACATCGGCTATTATTTATTCCATAATTTTATTTTTATATTTTTTTCGTTATTATATATTTCCTCATCCACTTCCAGCAAAAGCTTATCGAAATTGATAATAATCTTCCCTTTAAGGTGTTAAAAATGTTGAATCTATTGTTGTCAACAGTATCTAGCAAGAGCTATAGAATACTATAGATGTATAGGTTCCAGTTGTTTCGTAAGGAACTACCCAAAATGTGAGCCATTTTAAACGCTCAATTGTTGTTCACTTGCAACAATATGAGTATTTTGTGAAAACACACAAAACTTATCATTTTCTCAAATTGTAGATGAGAGATAGATGAACAGCAGTATCTACAAATAATTTTATTTCAACTTTTAAACTGTTGTATGAACTTGTTTTAATGGTTATAGTTTTCACAGTTGCGCATGGCGTCAAACTCACATAACTTTGGTATCACCGCTCTAAACAGATAGCGTGTGTCTCAGATTGTCTCTGGTGTGTCTATATTAATGGTCGAAGGTGATAACCACAAATTACTATACTATAGTGATAACGCACAATAAACTGGTGTATGTTTGTAACCTTTTTAAGTTAGAGTTCTAAACTAATTTTGTTTTAGGACCAAACTGTGGTAAACTAACCGAATGTTCAGTTTTGTATGATGTTCCTCTGGTAGTTAAATCTATTTTGCAGAAAACCTTTTCCGATTTTGAAATGGTTTAAAATAATATTACATATTATGTATTTATGTATATATAAATTTATATAACAACACTGATTATATTTATGTATCTATAATTTTTAATTAAAATGTTTAATGTGTCATTAATAAACTGTATATTAATTAGGTAACATATAAATGTTTGTACTTAATAGATATTGAAAAACTATCTTAATTTAAAATTATATATTTAAAATCCATATGTGAAACCTACTAGTGACAAAAAATGGGTTATATATGGTTATATACCTTACTTTACATACAAAGTAAAGGTGATGTTTAAATATCTTCAATAACGATACTTTTAAAACTAAATAGTAAATGCTGATGCTACAAACCCAAAATATTTTACAGCTTACATATATTCCACTGAAGTAAGTCTTTAATAATTTTCGTAGAAAGATATGAAATAATTTGGTGGGTGTTAATTAGTTTCTAACATAATTTTCTGGACCGTTAAATTTGACACCATCAGCATATTTGACTTTGACTTGACATATATGTGAAGTAATTGAATTTGCACAGCTAATTAATGCTGAATGATCTTTTATTGCCAATTTTTGTGAAGTAAAAATCAGTCATAAAAAGTGTTATTTTCGTTCATTTTAAACTAACACTAAAGTTATTATATTATTTAACGCTCAAAGAATGTGCCGTTTCCGCAGAACAGCAAAATTTTTTATCAACAGAGATCTTCTAAAAATGATTTCTACTACGAATTACACGATATCTATAGAATGTGAATAAAACTAACAAATGTATAATTACTGAATATATTTTAATCACATTTTAACTACAATTAGATCTTATTTTGCCAAAATAAAATAAAAACAAATCCTATGTGTTCTAGAAATCTTATTGTGTATTGATTCACTAAGTATATATAATTAGACCAGGGCGGACAACAATAAAATTGAACTATTCTCCTTCTGGAAAAGTTAGGCAACATTTATAAATATACAAAAATAAAAAAAAAACAAATTAAAAATCACAGATTTTTCTTCTTTTGAAGTTATACTTCTATTCATGCACTCTGCGAAAAAATATTGTGTAGAGTTAAATGGGAAAAATCATTACATATGTAATGGTGTGAGTAAGAGAGAGACATAAACACTTATAAGGTATATTGGTCGGTAAAAAAAAAGATGAAATATTTACCACATCTTATTAGTCATAACTATAAGTCCTTTGAAAACCGTTTCAACATTCCGTACATTGAAAAGGGATAAGTATACAAAAAACAGTCTGAACTAATGTATGAAAATCATAGTGAAGGACCACATGATTATAAATGATTCAACGTTTATTTATATCTAGCAGGCTGTTTTTTTATTTATTCACGTTGGTATTGATTTTGATCATGTTGGTGTTTGAAAGTCAATGCAAGTCACAAACTGACAAGCTTGACAACAAATATCATAAATATAATGGTTAAATGCATTAAAAAAATTAATACGCCGGAAAAAATTGTGTAGATTCAAAAAAAAATAATACAAAGATGATATTACATGTTTAGAAAAGACCAAAAAATTTCAGAAGATGGATTTATATAAGATCTCTTAGGTTTTTAATGTAAGTACTAATTGTGTTTCTATACAAGATTATTCCAATGTTTTCATCAACAAATAGTTCCAAACATTTTTAATTTCATTAATAGTTGTATATGAAGTTATTTGTTACATTAAATACACTTTTATATTCTTATACATTCAAATTACTTATAATTTATTAAACATACCTAACCTAAATATTCTCCTGTCATTCATTATTTTACAATGTTGCCAGATTACACACGTTTTATTTTCATTAATTTTTTTAATAACAATGATCCATAATGATAATTAATATGTAATTTGATAGGACATGGACGAATCGATGTTTTATTCATTAATCTTTGACCAATCAAATATTTAAATTTTAATTTAATACATTTTTTAAATATTTCGTGTTTTTTTTAAGTTAGTGTTAAATGTAAACGAAAAATGTTGAAAAAAGATTTAGTTAATGGTAAAGAAGCGGCAAATGAAAGGAAGAAAGATAAAGCAGATACATTTAAGAACTTCATTTAAAAAAAAATTGCAGCGGCAGATTTGGACGTACAATTACAAAAACGAATATTTTACTTCAAATAAACTTTTGACTGACGCAAAACAAAACTGAGATTTAAACGGTGAACGAACTTATTAATACAAAATTAATGAGATAAAAACGTGAACTGACGACAAATTTTAAGTGAGCGAAGACATAGCAAAATCTTTTTTCCTTCAGAAATTTATGGAACTAAAAAAGCGCAATGAAATCATCAGATTCGTGTACATAGACATGGATATAAAAAAATGATACTCCAACGCGTCGATGGGTACAGTAAGCTGATTTAAAAAGTAATCCATTGCATGTGTAATCCGAAGAAAAGTGATTTACAATTTTACTCGCAGGAGCAAATGGTGGGTCAATAGAGGGATGTGATTTGTTATTAGACTCTTCAAATACTGACATTGACTATCACAAAACTATAAATGGTGATATTTTCAAAAACTGGATTGTTAATTAACTTATTCCTGCTTTATTCCATTTTCCAGAGAAATGTGTAGTAAACATGGATAATGCTTCATTTCATTCTGTACAACAAAACAGACCACCTACATTTTCAGCAACCAAATAGATATTACAGAGATGGTTACGCAGCAATAACATCGAATTTGATAAAAAAAAGAGTGTGCGTGTAACCTTTACGCGCGATTGAAGTAAAACTTGTTGACGTACGTATCGGAAAATAAATATTTAATTACAATTCAATCATATTTATTGCCTATATACCTTACAAAAAATGAGATGTTATATTTATATTAGAAATAGGAATTTGAAAATTATCATTATTTTTTATATATGAAATAATAGGTTTATGAAAACTAAAATGTGAAACATAGATTTTACTCTCTAAATAACATAAATGTATTTGAAACCGTTTGAAAATTTTGAAAATTTAAGCTCCTCCCACAGCTGAAATCACACCGTTACTTCCATCAGAATCTTCCGTTAGAATCTAACGTTAGAGTTACCCCTAGTCGCGCCTAAAGAAGTTTTGCTTTAATAATAGGTAAACACTATTAAAAATATACACATATTACGTTTAGAATGTGTGATTTTGTAGCTGTATCTACCTTATTGTAATACAACACAACACAAGAGCCTTCGATAGTTAGATAACCATTTCATTTTGTAGCATTTTATAGCATATTCCATAAAATTTAAAATCCTGAGTTGAGTTTGTTTTCTTCAGTCCTACGAAGGATCTGTTATTGCTGGTAAAAGATCAGCCATCCTGACTAGTGATTTTATGGCCTTTATGGCTACCTAACCAAACCTAAAATAAGTATAAGCAAGTGTTAAAACATGTCGAATATTATTATTTTATGAACAAAAACGTGCAACATGCTTCTTTACTATCGTAATATGTATGTATGTATATAAACTTACTTAATCAAATCATAATAAATGTCGCTGTCTCGTCTTTTTTCATTTTTCTTCAAATCTTTCTGGCGCTTATAATATGCCTTTTGACGTTCACAATTTCTTTTTCTTTTTAGCTCTTAGCTCTTTAAACCTATAAAACGAAAATAGCTAGGTATAAATAATAGGTATAAATAATTAGGAATAAATAGTGTAATTACACACCAAAAATAAAATGTATGCATACAGAGTAGGTACTCACTGTTTTCATTCAATATTTTTTCATCACTTTCTTCATTAATAAATCCACTTTGTTTATTCATATTTAATACAAACACTTTATACACAAATTTAAATTATTTACGCCACAGACGCAATGTATTTTGGTTGACAAGATAACAAGCTGTCAATTCATACAATTACAGATTTAATTTCATATAGTAGGCAGAATCGCATGAGCGCAGCCAGGATTATTTTCAGGGAGGTGCATCTGCATCTACACACTATTATGATCTAATATAATATAGAATGTAGAATGATTTGGACAACAACCGCGACGCCTTTAGTTTTTATTCAAACAATAATTTAATAAAAAAATTAAAAAAATATATAATTTTCTGGTAAATTCAGGTATTTTCTTTCATAGCAGGGGGTGCAATCGCACCCTCTTGCACCCTGCTGCCGGCGCCCATGCAAAATCGTGTCAGTATTAGGTTTTGTTTCCGGTTTCTGTTATTAGAATGACGTCACGTCCGTTAGAATAACTTTTTTACTCCTAGGGTCGCTAAAGAAGTTTTACTTCAAAAAAAATTAAAAATAAAGACAATTATACTTACACAATACAGAAGCAACGATATGACATGTAATAGATGAAATATTAAACCAACATAGACATGATTTACTTCGATTACCTCCATTTTGCATTTTTATATTTGAACAAAACTTGGACAGAACCTTTAAGACAATATACACCAGACATGTGGAATAAAATTTGTAGACATATAGAAGAAATTATTTTGACAAGTTGGACTTATAACATGAAAAATTGTTCATTTGACAACATTTTACCTTTGATAGTGGAGGTGAATTGAAAATACATAACGAATAGATGAACGTGACAATAGTTTTAACCTGGTTTTAACCAATTACTTCAATTTTTGTTGTTTATATGTTTTTTTAATGTTGTATGTTTCATTTTTTTTACTTTGCTTATTTTACTATTAGTGTATCTGCTTTTCTGCTGAATTATTGCACTGTAACTATTGAACACATATTAAAAACGAATTTCCATTATTTGAAGCATAACATTTTGTGGGAATTTTTATCTTTCTTTTACTTATCAAAATAGCTGAAACCAATTGGTATGTCATAATGCCGCACTACCTGGAAAGCTCCACGAAACATTCTTCAATATATAGCTGCTGTAATACTTATCGACAAAATGAAATATTTTGTATTTTCTCATTTATAGCTGGTCCAATTTAAATGTTTGTTGTAAAACTTCTTTTATAATACCGTTATATAGACATAGAAAATTTGTTCTAAATTGCAAATGAAGACTTTTTTGTAAATGTTTTTATTGTTTGCTTTCATTTAATTACTATTATTTTGTAAATGCGTTTATTATATCTAAATATAAATATAAATTGACGATTTCCTCTTTTTGTGAAGGTACTAAGTTTTAATGATTTGATAGCGCGTAAATGGAGTACAAAATTGTTATTTTATTTATTGTCACTAACATTATGATTTTATTAAAGACGTGACAACAGCGCATTTACAACTGAAAATAAGATTAAATATACAGGGCGAAATTCATCACCCTAACAAGGCCTACTTTAATATAAATAAGCTTTGAATGATGTATATTTGACAGATTTTTTTATAATTCTGTCACGTAAGTCTACATATAAAGTTTAGTATATTATATTAATAATAATATTTAGTAATGAGTATTGTATTGTAGTCTAAAGTAACGTCACATGGTTGCACTATATTCTGCTCTATGCTTTTAAGGTTGTTGGCTACATAAATAGAGGTTTTACGAATAGTCGAGGAAAGTACTAAAACCTCCGAATTTTGTAACGTAAGATAGATAGGAATGCTTTTTTTGCATTGGATTCGTTAGAGTATCAGGAAATTTGTCGTTATTTTTTATAATGTAAAAATGAGAAATTGCATTTCTGCATTCGAAAAGTGCATTCCGAACCGACAATAGAGAGAAAACTTACTCGGTAAGAATTGCTGAAAATGGGTTCAATTTATATACTCGGGGTTTTTGGGGTCGCTGTGCACGAATATCATGATGCCGAAAGTCTCCGCGGCACTTGGTGTCTAGGGTACCTATTTACCTCTTCTCCTGGGGTTTTATGTAAATTCTGTACGAAATCAGTGCACACTTGGTACTTGGCGGTTTTTTTGAGTCGCTAAAAACGATTATAATAATGGCGATGGTCTTCGAAACACCTGGTGCTTAACTTAAGACGGACCTCGTCCCCAGGAATTTTATGCAAAATCGATACAAAAAGAGTGTGCACTCGGTACTAGGAGGTTTTTGGGGTCGCTAACCACGAATATTGATTTTACTAAGTCATTCCCATACAAATTTATGAATCCGGGTGCGTGCATAGTATAACTTCTGCCGGCAGTCCCACTGACTGCCACACTCTTTTTTTTTGCTCATAACTTTTAAACTATAAATTTTGGAAAAAAGTTATAACTAAAGAAAATCATTGTAATGAAATTTTCTACAAGATGGTATTGGTTAGAAAGTCCAAAATTTATTACCCTTGTTGCAAAATTGCAATAATCATTACAAAAAGGATCAAAAATGTCATTTTTTTAACCCTTTATAATGTTTAGTAAACGATTATTTGAGATTTCTCTCAATGGATTTTTTGAAAATTTTGAAAATTTGAAAATTTTTAGAAAGTATACAAACAAGAATATATTAAATGACATTAAGGAGAAATTAAAAAAATGTCGCACCCAGCGAGACTCGAACTCGCAACATTCAGCTCTACGCGCTGACGCTCTAACAACTAAGCTATAGGTGCCTAGCCATCACGCCACATGTGACACTTACTCACTTTCTTCTTAAGCACATATAGTATCACGTTAATAAGAGAGAGACTTTGTCAAATCGACAATTGAAACATGTAAACTCTAAGTCATTTTTTAAGTGTCCTGTCTTATATTTTTATTCGGTTAGGAGACCGGAACCACAGATTCTTTAGTAAACGATTTCGAGTACGTCTTCACTTTGTTTTACTAATCCAATCAGGAGATTATTATTATAATCCAGAGATAATAGAATAATATGTTATAATCCTTCTTCTTGTATTCACTATTACTTATTCTTTTTCAGTTGTCAATCAATCTGATTTACATATATCCACTCTCACTGCAGTTGTGTCATATCTAGAAGTAGATTAAAAACAAATTATACACTTCGGAGATAGATTAACAATTTTATTAATTTTGTGATATAACGTGTGACAATAGTATAATTTCAGATTAAATGAGTATCCGAAGCATTTCCAGTACAGCTCCGACTGCTCCGAGTTACAAATTCTGTAAAACTGTATACAATATAAGGGAATGTTAATGCCAATAATTTTTTGTACTCTAGTTTTCCCATTACCTACTTTTTGCAAGGTCGGTTTTTCAATCATAATTCAATTTGCTTTTACCTGAGTTGTATAAAAAAAGCACAGTTGAAGGTTTCAACTGTTTTAATTTATAAATAGCAAAGCATCTGCCTGGAATGCATAAGGTCCCAGTTCATATTCCCGAATTAAGGTATATCTTAGTAATTTGTATATATATATATATATACATATGTTTATTTTACCCAGACATATAGTACATAGATTAGAATAATAGACAATTCTATTGACCTTTAATAAATAAATAACGTGTAACATGTGATGTTTTTTTAACGTAAGCCAATTCGCTGACGCCACTCCAAAATATGTTACTATGCCACAATACCTAGAATTCTCCTTTTCTCTTTTGAAACTTATGCTATTAATTAAAATGTTAATTTAACCAATCAAGAGTTTTATGTTACAATATAACATAACGCCAGATAAATTTCTCATTATATAAGCAAACGAAAAATCAAAGATCTGTGTTATTTAAATGACATTATTTTAGCCAAAGAATCTGGGATTTTAGCACTTGCGATAAAAATAAAGTGAATTCTTATCACTGCGAATATGGGATTCTAATCCGTAATATTGAGATATTCGCTGTGTTCACGACTGAAGCGCCAGTTACAGTTTGAACTAAAGAAGGCTGTTTTTAAAGATTGAATTCGATGTAAATGCGATTACAATGAAATTAATTCTTAGTTAAATTTTTAATCATTTACATAAGAAGTTCTTAAAAAAACAATTTTTGTTGTTGTGACATTTTTACAAGTAAAGAAAATTGTGTGTGTTATAAATTACAAAAATTTAAAAAAATCTGTAAATATTAGATGAACGTAGTGTTAAAACAAGTCGGTTCATGTTAATAAAAGTATGACAGCAAATAAATAAAATTGGTAACTTGTACATTGTTAAAAGGACCCATCACTAAATGAGCATGAGGAGTGGATATAGAGATTACAGGTCCTAACGTTAGGCACTCAATGGCCCTGTGTAGCACTCTTACAATTCTCCAAGCGGATCTTTTAGCAATAGGCTTCTGTGTTCAAGACTGCATTAAAACACCGCTCAATTCAGCCAGATTGTTTATTACGTTCGATAGCCAAGCTACTTTGAAAGATCTACAATCTACCACGTTCTAGTTTAAAACAACCTGAAACTGAAACCTGTCTCTTAAGCAACTGGCTAATTAGAACAAAGCAACTTTGCTGTGGTTACCAGGACATAAAGGAATTGTCGGAAACAAGATTGCTGATATTCTCGCAAAAGAAAGACCTAATAATATCTGGACGTAAACTCAAAATGCCGCATAATGTTCGGAATTAGAAAAAGGACATCAGTGTAGTCTACTGGAAAACACTCCAGTCCAAACACGAACATAAAGGTTAACACGGCCTTCACTGCACCACTCTAAAATAATCTAAGAAATCTGAACTCCAAGGAATTCTCACAGGACAATGGTCTATGTAAAATGGGCAAAGTAGACAGTGGAATATGCAGATTCTCTGGGGGTTCAAATGAAACGGGTGATTTTTTTAAACTGCAAAATAATTGTTCGCCAACGACATAAGTATGTGGTCTGTTTAGAGCCTGATCAGTTTACACACCGAATAATAAACTTTCTTAAAAGCTAACATCTTATGCAATCATAATTAGATAAAGAAATCATCTAGGTCGCAGGGTAGTAAGGTCACCTGGCCAATCGACCCCATTTATAATCTACAATCAACAATCTAACAAGTTCAAAAATTAAAAACAGCCTGCCCTAAAATAACCACAGTGTAAGCTAGTGTTTCATTCGTCTCCTACCACGGCTTCGCATTTCTTTTATGATTTATGAAGCTTTGTTCTTAAGTAATGCCTGGGCGATCCGAGTGGAGCATAGAAGGAGCTACAGAAAAAAAATGTGATACATGGGATATAATCAATTCCCGCGTTAATAGTTCATCACATTTCCGGCATTTTATTAGCATAAACTTGTATATAAAATACACAAATCACACAAAGTGAAGGGACCATGTTTGTTACCTTTTTTTTCTCTGTCTTTTTGTCTGTTTGGTGGGATAACCAGCTAAAGAGAGATAAAAGAATCCGCATAAAATTCTGCCTTGAAAATTGCGTAATGCTCGATACAAACTTCCACCTCCTATTTTAGGGGTGGGGAAAAAAAGAAACCAAAAGTAGTTTATGTCACTCTCCAATCCTTCAATTATCTTCACATAAAAAATCACACCAATCCGTTGCTCCGTTTTGGTATAAAAGACGGAAAAACTTACAAACACACTTTCGTATTTACAATATTATGTAGTATTGAGATGGATATGGGTGATTATCTACTACATGCATATAGGTACCTAAAAAAATTTATGAAAAACTGAAAAAAAATTTGAAAAACTGAAAAAGATCGGGGAATGCTGGAAAACCGTTATTATTAACGTTTTTTATCAAATCAGTTGTTTTTTGGTAAATAAAAAATAAACTTTGTATTGAGACATAATCTATGTGCTAATGGAAATTTTGAAAGCCAGTATTTTAAAATAAAAACAAGATATTACATTTTTTTAAATTGTTTTTTTTTATTGATGCACCCTCGAAACTACCCCTAGAGAAATGTTAAGAAAAGTGTTTTCCAACCAACATTATTTTATGACGTCTGTTTCTAAAAATGTTAAACAAGTTTTTAATAGTTAGATTTTATAAATGCTTATCTTATAGAGTGCCAAGTTTTTTAACCTCTCTATTTCAGTTTTAACCTCAAAGGGTACCTAGTTTACTTGGATTGCTACTCTGTCACTAAACCTTTAATATATAAAATTAGAATAGTATATTGTTTTACGAGCAAGGAATGATACTCATTTCCCACGAGTACGATGTTTGCAGCAAGAGCCGCAGGCGAATGCTGCAAATCGTACGAGTGGGAAATGAGTTATTCCTTGCGAGTCAAACACTATACTTTTTCTACGGTTATACCACATAATAATACAATAATTCAAAAATAAATCCAATACAAAACAAAACATAACGATATAAGATATATTATTTAAGTAAAATTAACTATTATTTACAATATTTACAGTTATCATACCTTAAATTTATTTGTTAATTCAGAAAAATAAGCTAAAAGCACAGTTTCTGAAACGGAATTTGTTGCCTTTTTCTTTTGCCAGGAATCGGGAATCAAATTCTGACAAGCTTCGTTTGCCGCTTCTCTTATTTCAGGAGGAGTTAATTCTAATTCATTTTTATCACTACTTAACATTTTTACTTAAATAACAATCTAATTTAAATAATATATTAAAAACTATCTGTTGTACCTGTCACTACTTTATTACTGTCAATCTGTACTGTTAGTCAAATATATGAATACATAATTGTCACAGTATACTTGATTAAGCTAAAACAATAAAGAAATGAACATTTTGTGTTATCAGATAAAGAAATAAGATATTTCTTTATTAGATATAACAACGTACCCTATTTCTTTAGAGATTACTGTCAAAAAATGATACATTTGTATAATAACCGTAGAAAAAATTAATATTTATATTCTCATATTAACATTTTATAATTATTCAATACATGCATGCATCTTGTTGCTTGAGAATACAAACATAATATACTTCTAGTATATTTTAAGTAGACACTTTTGGAAACAGCATATGTTTAGATCATGAATTTAAAAATAAAGCGACGATTCATAAAAGTTTTATACTTATAATCAATTTTGCAAGCAGGTTACTGACTTACATGTAGGAAAGATATATATATAACTTGACGAAGAATAGCATCTCGATACAAATAACTATGACTGGGTTTATATAATTCGACACACGATCTCATAAATGCCCAGAAATATGTTTGAAATCAATAGATAAATTGAAAAATCTTTCGCAAGTTGCTTTACTTTCTTTTAAAATCCAGCTAAAGGTACGTTTACATTTGGCAAGTTTACTGGCGGAAAGTACTTGCGGCCACTAAACTTGCCATGTGTAAACAGCGGGAAAGTGACTTGCTACTTGCCGGCAAGCGACTTGCCAAAGTTGAAGGACTGGCTAGTTTACTTGCAGACTTGACGGATTTTTTACTACTTTCAGTGAAAAAAAGTTCGTAAACAATGAAGTGGGATGGAAATCAGATAATTCTGTTTTTAAATATTTATGAAAAATATGAAATTTTATGGAATATAAAATTAAAAGAACATATGAATAAATTAAGACGAGATAACGCATTTGAAAAACTTTTAAAAGAGTTAGAAGAATCTGGATTTCAAAACATTGACATAACCGTATTGAAAACAAAGATAAAAACAATAAAAACCGTTTTTAGACAAGAAGTTAATAAAATTTTAAAGTCGAAAAAAAGTGGAAGTGGCACTGATGATTTATACAAGCCAAAGCTTATGTGGTTTGCCAGGGCAGATAGTTTTTTACGGAACATGGTCATAAGCAGGGAAACAACAAACAACATGGTAAGTGTTTTTCAAAAAAACATACATAACTCAATTATTTTTATTTTGTATTATAAACCTATCTCAATTATTTTTATTTTGTATTATAAACCAATCATTTTATCTTGCCAAGGTACGGCACCTTCCCCTGAGAAATAATCTGCGTACTTATCACGCAAAGAATTCGCAGCTTGTGAATGATTATTAATTCCCAAATGCCTCACTGACTCTAGTGGTTGACCTTCTGAACGCCAGAAACCATCTATAATATCCCCTGTATCAATATCTTCACGATCGACTGTTCCAAATGGGCAATATTGTCGGGCATCAGTCATTCTAAGCCAATTGTGCAATGCACAAGCAGCTTTTACAGCCAAATCCACAGTACTTGGTTTTAAATTAATTGCCCCTCGAAATAATCGAAACCTTACGCTTAAAATACCAAAGGCGTTTTCTACAACTCTCCTAGCTCGTGACAAACGATAATTAAATATTCTTTGTTTAGTAGTTAACGTTCCGCAGTAAGGTTTTAGTAGATTTGTCCTCAAGGGGAATGCATCATCTCCGACAATAACGGAATTTTGTGGAAAATGTAGGTCTTCATTTAACATAGCTCTATTCAAGGTGGAATTCCTAAATATCGTACTGTCATTTGCCCTGCCGTTAGCTCCAACTTCTATATATTTAAAACAATAATTTGCGTCTACTAACGCAAATAAAATTATGCTGTAAGTCCCTTTATAGTTATAGAATTCTGATCCACTATTCGGCGGTCGTTGCACCTGAACATGTTTCCCATCTATAGAGCCACAACATTGAGGAAAATTCCACTTTAAAGAAAACCCTCTTTGAATAACCTTCCAATCATCTTCTGTTGAGGGTACCTGAAAAAAATATTGAAATTCCGTTCCAATAATTTAAAGGATTTTTAAGATATTTACAAAAAAATTATTAAAAAAAGTTTGGCACCCTGTACCCATCTTTAAAACTATGCATTTGTGGACTTAAGAAATTATTAGAACATAATTTTCGGACACTATAGTGTATATGAATGTTATATCGGTGAAAACAGAAAAGACTTTTTAAAAAATATTATTATTTTATTTAACCGTTAACCGGATTTAAATTATAAAAATGAGTTACAATAATTATTATTAATTTAATTTGAATATTGAATAGTAACTGAGTATATAAAATCATTTACCTAAATTTATAAGTTTCTAAGTTTATTGTCAGCAGTTTTGAAGTTCATTCCCATGGGAAATGCAATTCAGTAATTTAATAGAAAAATGTAATCTGATATGAAATGTGAATAGAGGTGTATCCGTTTTGTATACTCAGTGAAAATTCTAATATAACAACTTTCCCCTTATATAAAAAAAGTTGATGTGAACCATCAAGTTTTTGATAAAAATAATAAACATAAGTGAATGTAAAATATAAAATAAATTCAAAAAGAATAGGATATAAAATAAAAGCTTTTTTAAAAAAATTAAACCTCCTTCAAAAAAAATGCACTAAAAACCCAGAAATAAAATCTTTATTTCTTAAAAAAAATTGGAAACAACTAGGCATCTGATTTCGATTTCCTTGAAGTCGGCTCCAATGGTTTAAATCTTTGTAAAACATTTGAGTTACTAACATTCAAAATCTAGATTTAATAGCTAAGATTAAAATAGAGGGTAATTTGCCATTGGAGCCGACTTCAAGGAAATCGAAATCAGATGCCTAGTTGTTTCCAATTTTTTTTAAGAAATAAAGATTTTATTTTTGGGTTTTTAGTGCATTTTTTGTTAAGGAGGTTTAATTTTTTTAAAAAAGCTTTTATTTTATCATTTTTAGTTGCTACTTGATTCATGATGTACTATATTTTAAAAACCTTAAAAAATACCATGCAAGAGGTACTGATTTCAATCCCCAACAATCCCATGTACCAATGTGACTTTTTGGAGACATAAGTAAATTGTCTAACACCTAGAAACACGAAGCACGTATGGTAAAGGAAAACATTATGATGAAATATGGACTTGAATTGTCTGAAATCACCAACACGCTGTGAGCAAGAGAATTGATTAAATGCTCATTTCTTCTCCTTGTGAGAAGAGGTCTTTGGCTTTAGAGTGGGACAGTAACGGGCTAATTATTATGTTTTTATGTTACACATCATTATTAACATATTAAATTAACTGCAGAACTTATTTTATTGATTTTTGTGGTGTTTCTTGGAATATCTTCCACATTGATGACCGGGCCTTCATTAAATTTCTATGGGATTACACGGACACTCTATTCTTTTGAATGCAAAACGATTTTTTTAAATCGGATTACAGATACCAGAGATATTCGGTAACATAAAAAAAACTATGGTCGAATTGAGAACCCCTCTTTCTTTAAATCGGTTATAGTGCGACAGTAACGCGCCAAATATTATGTTTTTATGTTTTACATCATTATTTACATATTAACTTAACTGCCGAACTTATTCTGTTTATTTTTGTGGTATTTTCTGGAATATCTTTCACATTGATGACCAAACCTTAATCAAATTTCTATGGGACCAATGGGAAACTTTACTCTTTTGAATGCAAAAAGAATTTTTCAAATCGGTTTATAAATACCGGAGATATTCTTAACTGCCGAGCTTATTTTGTTAATTTTTGTGGTATTTCCTGGAATATCTTCCACATTGATGACCAGACCTTAATCAAATTTCTATGGGACCACACGGACGCTCTACTCTTTGGAATGCAAAAAGATTTTTTTAATCGGATTATAAACACCAGAGATATTCGGTAACATCCATAAAAAAAAAAATAAAAATATGGTCGAATTGATAACCTTCTCCTTTTTTGAAGTCGGTTAATAAGATGAAATACTAAAGCATTAGCAAAAATATTGAAAATATTAATTAATTAACAAGTTAATTAAGCTTTAATTCTAACACTTATAAGCACAAACCGATTTTCACAGCGTTCACTAATTTAGACGCACTCTTCGGTTTCTAATTTGGGTCTTTTACTCGCACAGATTTTTGAGAGTCTTTCGGGAAACGAAATTTCTTCTTGGGCGGTATCTGCAGTTTTTCTGAACTTGTTTCTAAACTTGTAGATTACAAATATTATAACAAGGCTTGCTACAAGCCCAATGGTAACGAAAGTGAACCAAGAAATATTTTTCTCTGCAAACGGCTGATTTATTAGATTGTCCAAATTTGTAGAATACTGGTCCAACTTATTTTTCATGCCTTCTAAGTCGTCAATATTTAGGTTATCTAGCTGCAATGGTTTCAGTTTTGGAATATTTATTTTGATAGGAACATTATCGCAGCAATTATAGTTGATAAGCACTGGATGTGTGTTATGTGAAATATTGAAAACTCTTTTAGTACTGGCCTGAATTTTAGATACACCAACAAAAGCGAAACAATCTGTTGAGAGTTGTAATATCGAAGTTTTATTGGTAATTATATTTTTTGTATTTTGATTAGGGCAATTTATAGTTGTATATACTGGTTCGGCAATAAGCACTAGCCAAATATTTTCGCCAAGTTTTTGGATGTTGTATCCCTGTCCATAAATCAAAGTGCTTTCACAATTTGTAGGTACGGTTTTAAGATTTCTAAAAAGCTGAACCTCACAAGGAGCATTATTGTCGATTGGGTAGTTGTAAAGTTCATGACACAATTTTTGGTAAGGTGTTATTTGCTTACATGCATGTGGGTTTTTGACAGCAACATATGTTAAAGAATCATCATCTCGCGCAATAAATTTTTCAGTTATTTTCAAAATATGGTGAAATCCTGTTCTATTGTCATATATTGGTATAGGGTACAAATGAAATAGGGTGAAACTTTGGTGTTCTATCAGAGGGATTTTTAGGACAAATACTAAATCAGTATTAGTTTGGTATGCTTCAAGTTCAATTATCTGGAGATATTGAGAGATTTTTGATAATTTTATAGGTAATGGTAGATTTCTCCTCTCTAAATTTTGAGAAATTTCCTTTAATGATGAAATTAGCTCTACAGGCTCAATGATGGAGCTATGAAGTATCTTCAGACGAGCAAATATTATAGAATTTAAAATGTCGTTTACAGAGTTTTCTAAGAAAGCATAGCTTTCCATTAATTTTTCGCAGATTTCAAGAAACTTTAATTTTGTCTCGATATAAATTATTCCACTGTTTGTTTGTAAAAGCGTTTCCTCAATTTTTACTATATCATCATTAAATGTTTTTCGCTAATTTTTAGTTGTTGAACAGTTGTATTAAAACCATTAAGAACTGAAGCGGTTACTGAAATTTGTTTTTTCATTAGATTCTCAATTTGATGCTGGTTGTCTTTTAATTGTTCGATACATTTGTTATAATATTCGCCATCGGATGCATCGAGATTTCCAGTTATTGCTTTGAATATGCTTCCCGCACCGTTAATAAGTCCGCGTTTTTGTCTGTTACTGTTAAATGTAATTTCGTCAAATTTAGTTTTTATTGATTTCGAAAGTTGAATAAGTAGATCCAAATGAGATTTAACTTCAGTATAAAAAATGTTTTTTAAGTGAGATTTGGGTTCGAAAGTTTTCTGAATAGTTTCTAAAATGTTATTGTTTGTATAGAAGCTCTCTTTGAGGGAGGTAATATTTTTATGTACGAGTAATGTCCATGCATTGTTTGCTATAACTATTTTGGATTCATCGTAATAATACACTCCAACTGTATTATAGATCGGTTCTAATGTGTATTGGCAAGTTGCTGTTCCGATCAGCAAGAGAAACCTGAAAATAAATTAATTTTCAAAATAGGGTTTCATTACATCGAAATTATATTTTGATTTTTGTTTCGTTTCCAGATTTAGAACGGTAGCTGAGTTTTTATGAATTTCTAAAATTTCAAAAGGTCCTTTAAATTTATTTCCTAATTTATTTTTTATTTGGATTTCTTTAATATAGACTCGGTCTCCAATTTTATAAGCTGGTGTATTTTTGGATGCTGTTTGGTCAATGCGTTCTTTTGCTTTTTCTTTCTGTGGTATAGTTTTTGCTCTTGGATTTTGTAGTAATATGATATACGATTATTTAAATCTCGTATATATTTTGTCAATAGCTGCTCTTGGTTGTAAAGAGTTTCAGGTGGTCTGCCGGACGTATGTCCAAAAATCAACTCATACGGAGTAAATTCATGCGTATTATTTTTTGAATTGTTAGGATTTCCTGCAACGAATGCACGTATCATATCCAAGAGGGTTACATGAAATCTTTTTACAGATCCATTGGATTGAGGGTCATTGACACTTGAAAAAGCATGTTTAATATCGTACATTAGACACAGATCTCTTAATATTGCGTTGTCAAATTCTCTGCCACAATCACAGTGGATTCGAAAGGGTGTCCCGAAATGATGAAAATATTTTATAAGTGTATTAACAATGGAATTAGCTGTTTTCTCTACCAGAGGGTAGGCTTGAGAAAATTTAATTAGCTCATCTGCAATGGTGAGAGCAAAGTTTCTTTGAGAAATTTCAAAAATGTCTAAGTTTATTCTTTTGAAATGGGTTTTTGGGATTTTTCTTATTACTAGGGGATTTGTTAAATTTTTCCTGTATATTTTTGTTCTTTGACAGATCTTACATGGTTTAATATAATTTTCGACGTCTTTAGTCGAACTATTCAAATTATGTTTTTGTCTTATTCTTCGAATTGTTTCGTTAATACCCTGATGTAGATGTGTTTTTCTTCTGTGATATTGATCTAGTATTAAGGATATTTGTTTGGGATCTGGTGTTTGGCGTACATTTTGACAAACTGTTTGCTTTAAGTCAGTTTCAGGAAATATAAAAGATAATACTTGTAATATTGTTAGATCAGGGTTATTTTCTATACGATAAGTTTTTGAAAGTTTAAAGACATGTTGGCCTTTATACATTAATGTAAAAAGATTTTTAATAACTGAGTAATAATCGTAAGGAACAGTTACAATAAAGTATTTCTGATTTGATAACACGTTATTTGCCAAATCAGAAAAATCTACATGTTCTATAAATATGTCCTCAATTATTCTATTATAAATGTCTTCCAATGTTTTGACTTTGAAGAAAAGTATAAGTTTATTCTCTTTGGCTGGTAACTGACTACTCAAAAACTTTATTTTTGAATAATCGATCATCCATTTTTCCTTATATAGGTTTAAGAGGGTTGTTAGTTCTGAAGCTTCTTTGTTTATTTCGAGGTCTGTATTTGTAAAATTGACAGTTTTATTTAAAGTATTTATATTTAGAACTGAAGAAAGGAAATTATTCTTTTTATTTATTTTAACTATTGCACCTGGAAGTGGAACCGTTTTTATTTCTTGATTTAATAAAATTGCTTCTGTATTTCTGAGGTTACATTTTAATTTAAATATTGTTTCTGTTCGTGGTTCGACTACGTTATTATATAGGCTATCAATTTTTTTTGGGATATCTTTATTATCAAAGTAGGAGGAATTAATGTTTCGAGTATTTTCTGAAGCTTCACAATTTATGGTTGGTTGTTGTAGGTCATGTTTAGTATCGTCATCAATTTTATATAAAGGTATAGTCTTAAAGTCTGTAATAAGTTGTTTATTTTTTAGGTCAATTGTGCAGTTATAATGTTCTAAGAAATCTGATCCTAGTATTCCGTCGAATTCGATGTCAAGGTTGCAAATGTATACTTTATGTGGATCATCATTTGAGAAGAATGGGATTAATAATGACTCATTTATTATTATCTGTTTGTTTGCTATACCTTGAATTACAACATTTTCATAGTTTCGATTTTTAAAATTTGAACAAGTTGCAGGTTTGAAAATTGAAATTCCAGCACCTGTGTCAATTAATAATTTAAAACTATTGGTAGCATCTTTAATATAATATAAATTTTTTGAATTTACTGGAAATATTGAATTTAGAGAAATTTCTGTTGGAGGCGTAAATTGGGGTTTGTATCTGTCAAATTTAATTTTTGGACTTGTGTTTGTATATGTGTTACCGAATTGTTTTGATCTAATATCGGAGGGGTAGAAGGTAGAATAGCCTGCTGAAAATCCTGATTTTCAAAATTTGATTCGAATTCATTAGGGTATTGATCGAGATTTTGACTATTTGTTATAACATGATCAGGATGATCATATTCATTGTTATATGTTTGAGAGTAATTTTCGTATTGGTCGAAATCATTGAGAGAATCGTAATCGTAATAAAGGTCGATACCATTATCGGAATAATAATTATTGAAGTTTTGCTCATAATCATTGCAAAAGTACAAGGGTTGATTTTGATTCATGTGGTAAGTTCGGGGTTGATTTTTGTGGTAATTATTATAGTTTGGATTTGGTTGAATAACCGCTGGTCTTGGAGGGTTGACATTATTATTAAATTGAGTAATTGGTGGACGATTTTGTTGAGATGGGCCTTGAGGATGAGTCCTAAAATGTTGTTGTTGATTTTGAGAATTATTTTGGAAGTTTGGTGGTTGTGTCGTTCTTGGATGATTTTGGAAATTATTAAACGAACTTTGTATAGGAACTTGAGTTTGTCGCTGTCGTATAAGACATTCGTTATTTGTATGTCCTGTTCGTTTACAAAATGAACATTGTTTAATACCCGTTGGTGGATTTAGTTTACGTAAGGGTGTAATCGGGTTTCTTTGGGTTTGAAGTTTTTGATTTTCAAAATACGACAACTGGAGTTCTCGTTTAACCCTATTTGTTGCTATTAATATACTCGTTGGGTTACTTGCTCGTACTATCTGTCCGATTCTTGGTTCTAACCCAGTAAGTAAAGTGTTTAAAACTAGAGAGTTTGTGCAATTTTTTGTTCAACGGAAAAAGAAATTTGTTGGTTAATAGATGCATGCATTTTTGCTTCATGCGTTTGAAGTCTAGCTATAAATGAAAGAGGTGTTTCGTTATTAAGCTGTCGCATTCTTTGAAGGTCTTGAATAAGTGAATTTAAATCACGAGAGTCACCAAAATGAGATTCTAATAAATTTCTAATTTCTTCAAATGTATTTGTGTCGCGTGAATTAATTAGTTCAGACGCTCGGCCTTTTAGTTTATTTTTAATATGAAGAGTAAGCAATATTTTTTGATTTCCGATTGCCATGCTTAAAGCTGTTCTACAAGCATTAATAAAACTGTTTAAAAAAATTTGGTTACCGTCAAATTCCGGTACCATAGCAAAAATTTCAGATAATTTATAAGGTTCTATAGAATGAGTTGGATCTGAAGAACTACCAGTATTGGTATTGTTGCCTGTATTGGCGTTATTGTTGGCAGTGTTTCGAGTATCTACCATTTTGAATGTTTTAGAGAAATATAAATATAAAGGGAATAAAGAAAAATAATTATAAAAATACAGATAAATGACAATAGAACAGTAAAATTAAAGAAAAACGAGATAATTCTTACGCAATTATTTTCATGCCTTGTAGATGAAATCCAGATCCGTAAGCTGTGCTACACCAGGTTGCTTCTTCCCGATGCCGGTTAGACCGTCTAAAGTTGAAAATATTGTGTTTGAACGTTGTTCTTCCTTAAAGGTTTAGGAACCACCACACCTAGTGAGGAATGTCCGTGTTCTAAATGCGAATCGACACTTAGTGAGGAATGTCCGTGTTCCAAATGTTATTCTCTTTCAACACTTGGTTAGGGTCGCCCGTGTTCTAAATTCGAAATTCGGCACTTAGTTTGGATCAAACATGTGTTCTAGATGCGTTAGAGGAATCCTACTGACTGCGCCACTGTTATATCGGTGAAAACAGAAAAGACTTTTTAAAAAATATTATTATTTTATTTAACCGTTAACCGGATTTAAATTATAAAAATGAGTTACAATAATTATTATTAATTTAATTTGAAGATTGAATAGTAACTGAGTATATAAAATCATTTACCTAAATTTATAAGTTTTTAAGTTTATTGTCAGCAGTTTTGAAGTTCATTCCCATGGGAAATGCAATTCAGTAATTTAATAGAAAAATGTAATCTGATATGAAATGTGAATAGAGGTGTATCCGTTTTGTATACTCAGTGAAAATTCTAATATAACATACATATATTTCTATTAACAAAAACATTTTTTTAAGGAAGCAACACAGCAAGAAACTGCAGAAAGTGACGCCGAAGAAACTATCCCACCAGAATCACCATCTACACCTCAGTCTTTGAAACGTATTGAACCATCAAGCATATCCCAACCTCCCAAATGCAATAAAAGATCCAGAAACGTCAATTCAGCTTCTAGAGTTGATAAAGCAATTGACTCTCTAAAAGAAATTGTCGAGAAAAATGAGAATAAGCCCGATGATCAATATGATGCCTATGCAAAACATATTTCATCTCAATTAAGAGAACTTTCCCAGAGAAGTTTTATTATTTTGCAATCAGAAATTCAGAATCTTATTACTTGTGAAAGATTAGCCCACCTTCCATCTGCAAACCAAGTATTCCATAGCAATGAGCAAAACCTTCGATCAGACTATTCCCAGCTAAATCAGCAACAAATGCAGCACCAAAACGACAGAAGATCCTCAACATCTAATTCTTATTATTCGGATATTGAACAACTACAAATGCAGCAACAGGTTGTCAACAGACCTTCCAGACCTTCCACATCGTATTCTGATTATTCAGATATAGTACAACAAGCAAAAGAACAAGCCTTTATCTCTGATGAAGATTATGACGGAGATTATACTGATCTTTAAAGTACAGAAGAAATGAAATGTATTTTGTTTTTCTAAATAAAAGTAGCGTTGTGAAAATATGTTTGATTGGGTGGTATGCATATATAAAACTAAAGGAAAATGCTTTTACTATAGTAGGTACTATCATTGTTGGTATTTTATAGAATGTATACAAAGTTATTTCAAAAAAATTAAGTAAAAGCATTTACCTACTTGAACTTTAAAATAATATATTTGATATTTCTTACCGTTATATATTTCGCAAGGACTTCATATATTGCCAAAAGCACCTCGGGTAAAAAAACTGAAATAGTACATTTCGGTATTCTGTATAAATACTGCAAGGAAGCAAAACTATCACCAGTGGCAAGATATCGTAATGTTACTTCCAATTTCAGTTGAGGGGAAATAGGATTTCTCATCCATGTTTCTGACTTTGTAAGTTTAGGTTCAACTAGTTTTAACAGTTCCTGAAACTTTTCGTGTGACATCCTCATAAAATTCCTATAAGAATCGGGATCTTCAGCTGATAACTCCTTTAAGAGTCGTTGTGACACACCCAGAGAACTCCTGCGTCTTATCCAGTCTCTAATCCAAACCCTTTTTTTTCTATTTCTCTTGCGTTGTAATTTTACTATTAAATTATTGGCAATTTCACGTACAACAACTTTAAAAGCAGCGCGCACTGCTTCAGTAGGTGCCATTTTCTAAATACTACTTTTAGCAAATAAACTTGAAAATATGTAAACACAAAACAACAAACAAGTTTAGTGGCCGCAAGTACTTTCCGTCAGTAAACTTGCCAAATGTAAACGTAGCTTATCCAAACTAATAAATAAAGAATTTTATACTCCCATTTGTTACAAGACCATTGGATTAAACAAATCTCTGTTGCAATTAAGTTAAAAAAATACAATTAGGAGTTTTAAGTTTATAATGTTTATCTAAAATTAATAAATCTGTTAACAAAACAATGTCTTAGTCCAGGTTGTGAGACCGCTCCCGTTAGGAAAATATTTCTGATTAGGTTTATTTTTAAACAAATTTCAAAAATATTTTTTTTTAGGTTTTTCGGGCTATTCTAAACAAAAAAGGTTCCTTGTTTTTTTTTCTGTAAAGTTAATCGTTTTCGAGTTATTAACGATTGAAAATCTGAAAAACGCGAAAATACGCATTTTCAAGGCTCGAAAACTGAGTGAAAAATCAATATTTTTGAGCTTACCAGGTGCCTAAATTGAAGTTCAAACATTCAATTTTAAGATTCTGGAGAATAATCAGAGCTTATTTTAATTTAAATCGTAGTTTTTTAATTGTTAATTATGCGCGTCTACTGGAGTTTTAAGCGACCATCGGTACTTTAAAGATCGAATAGGCTAGTTGACTCTTTTTTAAACTAGGTCCTAAATAGTTAATATTTGTGCTACTAAGGTAAAAAATATTACTATATTTTTTCAACACCTATGAAACCACAAAACTGTAATTTAAAATCCATCTCTTCATGTAGGTGCGAAAACGCTGTCCGCCATTTTATGACGTCATACGTATTGTAAACAATCATTTGACATATAAACACGGACAATTTTCCAGTTTACTTTACTTTATAAACATGATTTCAACTAATTTCCATAAAAAAATACAGTAATTATCGTTATTGCAACGTCCGAGAATGCAAAAACATATCAAGGAATACAAATAGATGTTAGTTACATTATTCAGAGGTTACGATACTTATGACATAAATGAGTAGGTACTTTTGAATCCCTTCTGAAAAGAATAAATACAGTCATTCTTCCTTTTTATGTCTACTATTTAACAACTGCACTGTACATACGTAGAAGTCTTGACATTTCTTAGCTCGGCAGAGCAGAAATCTGGATTCAAGGCAAAGAAATTACGAACCATTAATGTATCAATTTTTGGCAAATTTGTGCTGTCTGCTTTTGTGAAACCAACGTCCATAATGAATTTATTATTGTTTTTTAATAAAGCAAATAAATTAAGAACGTGATAAGGAATTTTTACTCGTTTTGTTTACAATTTGTATGACGTCACAACATGGCCGACAGCGCTTTCGGCGATTCAAATTAACACATTTTTTAAATTGAATTTTTAAATTAATCTTACGCATTTAGTTATTAAAATCCATATATTTCGTTTTCGCAAGCTAAATACTGTAAGAAATAATCATTTATTGTATGAAATTAGTTATGTGTTATGTGTCAAGTAGCCTCCCGCCCTTGTGAGCTATGATTCGTTAACAGAAAGTCATTAAATTTGGTATATAAAATATACATCTCATGCGAAAGATGGTACTGTCGTTAGTTCTTAGATTGACGTTGCTGATATTTAAACGACCAGGTAGGGTTATCTGATCTGGACCAAAATCAATAAGATTATTCCCCATGATATGAGGATTCGATATACCAAATTTTATGACCCTGTGACCATCGGTTCAAGAGTTATAACGCACAGGGCGGAGGGATGAAGGCACGAAGAGACCCATAAGCCGATCTTTATAAAGTACCGATGGTAGGTAATTAATAATTGTGACAAAAATGTGTAAAAAATTTAGCAAAAAGGAAAATAGTTTAACCATATCAATGACAAATATATTGTATGATATTTACTTTACCAAAATGTAATCGGTTTTTACGTTTAATTTTAACACTCTATTTGTATTTACACTATAATTAATAGTTAGGTACTTAAGCAACAAGTGTATTAATAAGGGCGATTAATAATCGAGATATTTTAACGCGCGAGCATAGCGAGCGCGTTAATGTTCGAGATTGTTAATCGCCATTTTAATTCACGAGTTCGTTACAAAACTTTTCCGTCGACCTTACTTTTCAGAAATATCATTTTTTTAATATTTCAAATACACAATAAACTAAATAATGATATACAATGACAGTTATTACATTACTAACATTGACAGTTAGTATCAAGAGGAGCTACTTGATTTTGAATTTTTTAGTTGAATATAAAAAGATATATATTCGATTCAGATAGAAGTGTCATCAAGTGGGCTGGGTACGTGTGAGATCATCTTTAACTTTATTACTAGATTCAATGGAAACAGAACTTTAGTTAGGGAATTATATGTCATCGCGATGTGTCAAAATGTTTATAGTTATTGAGTATATGTAGCAATCTGATCACAAGCTGACTAATATTGCCATTCAAATTTCACTAAACGTGGGTGCTGCCACTACAAATTTGAATTTTCCAGAGACTACTTGATGACACTTCTATTTGAATTAACTATAGGTATGCATGTTGTCTTGCCTATAATGACAGTCAGAACTAACAATGACAGACAGGCTACTCGATTTTAAATGTTTTAGTAGAAATCGTTGATTAATAGAAAATCATTCATTAATAGGGGTTATTAATCAACGATTTTGAGTGTGTTAAAATTCATCATAAATGAACGGTCGACGGAAAAAAATACTTAACGTTTAATAGTTAGACATAAAGACGATCTCAGTAATCTAATTAACCATTTAAATAAAACTTACAAACAAGTGCATGATTTTACAAGAGTTGTAATTTTTGTGGTCTCCCTTGAAGCAAGTTAATCTGTATTAGGAAGCACTTACTATGGGGTATTTTTACTTGGGACAAAGCTGTCATAAACAAAACATTTTTAACACTATCCTGAAAAGGACGTTAGGTCCTAGAGCAGGGAATAATAAATATAAAAATTTACGTATATTACGAAAATTGTAGATAATCAAAATAACATTTTTAAACTTAGACAAGAAAACATATTTGTAAATTATACTCACCGGATGCATGGGGCGCCTGAAAGGCTTGGGACCTGGCGGAGGAGGCGGTGAGAAAGCATGAGGCGGGGGTGGTACTGGTACCGGCGACATAGGTGTAGGCCACCTTGGTCTAGGACACGGCATACCGTAAGGTAATCGGTTACCGAACATAGCAGCAGCCGGACTGCCCATTCTAGGAGGCGGCGACGGACCATAGGGCGAGTTTGGACGAAAATGTAGAGGAGACCAACCGCCCGGAGTGCTACTACGACCTCCCGGCGGCGGTCCTGGACCGCCCGACATCGTGACGTGCGTGGGTTAGTGCTTTTTTGGTTTGATTGCTTCACCTGCCATCGGATCTATAAAAAAATAATATAAATAAAATTTCATAAGTTATATATAATATGAATACACACAAATGCACACATGTTCTATCACTGTGATTCATTCATCCAAACCCGATTAGGTATACAAAATAAAATGGGTGGTAGTATGGCCCAAAATATGTAGAATAAAAGTCCTAATATACATATGGCCGCAAATTAACGGTTTTGTGTTTTTGTATCATATTTGGATTATCTCTTTTTTCATTTTTTAAAACTTGCTTTTCTTTTCAAATTTGACCTTTGTTTTATCAAGATATTATTTGTAGCTATTATTCAGTTGTTGGTGAACAATTTTACAAATTTTCGCTATGCCTGTTGTCAGTAGTATAGACCATAACTGATATACATTTCATGTACGGTCGTGCAAATGGTAATGCGAGGGAAGCGCTACGTCTGCATTTAGACGCTTTCCCTAATCGCCACATGCCTTCAGTTCGTTTGTTTGGAGGACTGCACCAAAGGTTGGGTGATAAAGGTACATTTGGAAAACAGACCCATTAAACCGGGAGACCAAAGTCGGTGTCCAACGCTGAAACAGAAGAGGCAATTTTGACACGAGTAAGGGAGAATTAGTTTGCGGAGAATATCAGTGGAGGTAGGAATTGGATTTGTTCTGATTTGAGGAGCAGCAGCTTTACCAGTACCTTGTCCAACGAGTGCATGCTCTGAATCTACTTGATCATCAAGCACGTTTTTGGTGAACATTTGGATAGGTATTTTGGGTGACCGGTTAAAATATTAACAAACAAGACAGCAGACCCCAACGTAGTGAACGCTCTGAGCGTATATACGGATGGATAAAAAACAAAGCAAGGTTTGGGATGTGGAATTTACTCTAGATCCTTAAACCTAAAAATAAAATGGGCTATGGATAGCTTGTCAAGTGTGGTTCAGTCAGAACTCACAGGCATAACCATAGCTGCAAAAGAATTAGTGAATAGGAACATGACCTTGAATAGACCACGTTTCACTTCAAGTTTAGTACCTACTAGAATGTCACCAATCTCTAACTGAGGCCAGCCAGAATAACGTAGTCACTCTCAGCTGGATTAAAGGACATGGGATTTTAGATATTTATTGGGTTGGCTGTTAACCTGTATCACTGCGACCTTTGCAGATCTATTGTGACCACCCATTATCTCAAGAATAGGATTAGAGAACCTTGTCCAGCCCTGCCCTCTTAATGAGACTTAATAGCCTTGACAGTGGCCACTCCATGGGAACTCTAAAGGCAACCGCATTGCGAACAATTTAGCAAGAAGGGCTGCGGGCTACAAATATGTTAGCCCTCGCCCATCTAGCAAGCTAACATTTTCCGCAGTCGTGGACCTTATCAAACAGCACTCTCACCAAAACTTTATACAGTGCTGGGATGAAACTACGAACTGTAGACTGGCCAGAGAGTTATTACCTCATCCTGGCGAGGAAACAGCAAATAGATTTAAGGCATTGACCAGACAAAATCTCCAAACAGCTGTGGGAATTTTGACAGGTCACTGCCAATTGCGACAAAATCTCTTTAGGATGAAATTAACAGAATCGCCGCTATGCAGAGGCTGCGAACAAGAAGAGGAAACAGTAGAACACATAATGTATGACTGCTCTGCTTTTTCTGAAATCAGAAGATCCGTGTTGGGCGAGTACTGGCTTATACCAGCCGATGTCAGGGAGATACCCCCTCGGGAGCCTCATCACCTATTTTAAATCACTAGGCCTGGTGACAGCCTGAGGTGAGGATATCCCTACACACGGGAGGATGCACAATGGGCCATATGTGGCCTCAGTGCTGGCTGAGCACTAGCCTAAATACTCTAAATGAATGATTAACGGCAACAATTCCAGTTAGGTATTTCCAAGTTCTTAGAAGTTTAAAGTAACATTTACTATTCTTGGGAAAGGAAAGCTTAAAGATGTATTTATGGAGAAATTGTGAGTGTCATGTCCCTAATACCATGTTTTCTCTCTTTTATAAGAAATAAAATAGGCCAATTAACAAAATAGAATTGCAATGTTTTAGATAAACTATTTTATGACTGGGGAACAAAAAGTTTTGATTTCTTCCTAATTAATTTGGATTAGAATATTTATCATTGAATTTTGATTTTGTTCAGACATTTAAGTTACAATAAGGATATTATTTATTAATTTTAGATTCCTTAAACGCTTAAATTTAAAGTAATTATTGTTTTTAAGGGAGCTTAATATTGAATACAATTTGCACCACATATGTATTAATTGTATTAACTATAAATGAAAATTTTTGAAATGAATCAATGAAAAATTGTGGTATAGTAACTAAAAATTGTGAAGTAGGTAGGTAACTATGTTAATTAAGCCTATTATATGTTTCTTCAAAAGAAAGTTTTTTAAATAATAAATATGCATATAAATGGCAACCAAAGTTTTAGAAATCTGTATTAATATTCTATGCCGTAAACATTCAGTAGACAGAAAAACTTATTGTAAAATTTCATTATAAATTTTTCTTTGTTTTTAGGTTTTTCTGTTTTTATAAACAAAACAATTTTCACTGACCTAAAAAGCAAACTCTTATTACCTTAGTTGCGATTTTCATAATAACGCAAAATAAAGTTATCAAAATGTTGATTAGTCTGGTTTAAAACAAGATAAAATTGGCTCCAGGCATATTTTGGCGAGGATTATGCATGAATAAATATATAAAAATACTTTTATACTATTGCAGAGATGTGACTCCTACTCGTTAGCAAAAAGTATTTTTGTACGTTTTTCGCATTATTTTTAGAAATTGGTTGAACGAAATCCGAGCATTCTCCAGACACACTTATTATACTTTAGTTGTCTGTATTTTGTTAAAATATATCAAAGATAATGTTATAGTCAATGATTCAGCTAATTGAATTATTTTTGCATTAAATCTTCTAACTCAGTTTAAGTATTTTCGTTACTATTTGTTCGAGAGTATAATTTGAATTGATTGGCATTTTTTTCTGTTTTCTTTTTTCTTTTAAGAGTAAAAATTAGATCTCTTAAAATAATTGCTCTAATATACCCACACGTTTTATTTAAATAGATTTTCTTACACTACAGTTTTCGGCATAAATCGAATATTTTAAACTGTAAAATATATTGGTTTACGAATTGGTAAAGGGTTTTTAAAAATATGTAGGTTAAGTCATGGTTCAAAATGTATTAAAAAAATGTTCAAAAAATGAATAATTTTATATAAAATATTAAATAAATGAATAAACGAAGCAATCACTTAAAAATCCACACTATTATATTAAACTAACGACAAATTTCGACGCACAGCGTCTTCTTTATGTAAAATTTTACTGTTTCAAAATCATATCAACAATGTATGGGGGTCAAAGAAGTGTTGGTGTAAATTAAAATAAACTAAGTTTTTGGAGTTACAAAAAGGAGATCGTTAAAAAAAATTAATTTGACCATTCTACCACTGCAGCTGCCTCACATTGTTTTAGGGTGATATACTCCAACATTTTGGCGCGAAACCTAGAAAGAGCAACGATATTTAAAATTGATTAACTCTTACCTAACAGACCGTTCTCAGAGTGTTTCGGTTCTTAATTCGGTCTCTTATAACATTTCAGTGACTTCTGGTGTTCCCCAAGGTTCCCACATTGGTCCAATTTTATTTTTGTTGTTTATAAACGATGTATTCTATTGCGTTCAAAACAGCTCCTTTCTTTTATTCGCAGACGACTTTAAGTTCTTCACTATTAAAACCAGTGATAACTTTGCCTTACAATCAGATTTGGACCGTTTCATCAATTGGTGCAAAATTAATCGTTTGTCTCTCAATGTCAGCAAATGTGCGACGATTCATTTCTCAAGATCTCCCAACATTACCAAAAATGTCTATAAAGTCGATGAAACTGCAATAGATAGTGTCTCGTCCATTGTTGATCTGGGTGTCATCTTCGATACTGGTCTGACTTTTAATCAACATATTGAGTCTATCGTTTGTAAGGCCTTTAGAATGCTCGGATTCATTAAACGGCACACTCGTCATATTTATGATACTAAGGCCATTATGGCCTTATACACTTCTCTGGTTCGAAGCATTCTTGAGTACTGTGCTTCAGTCTGGATGCCTATCTACACCTGCCACATCGACAGAATAGAAAGGGTTCAACGTAAGTTCGCCAAGTTTTTGTTATTCAAGCTTCATTTTCCATACCAAAACACTTCATATGAAACCAGATTGTTATTATGTGGTATGCAATCACTAGAAGAAAGAAGAAAACAATCTCTTCTCTTGTTTCTTTTCAAACTAATTAATGGTGAAATCTCCTGCGACATACCTCACTGTTTCACATTCGGCATCATCGAACCAACTATGGTCAAAGGACATTCTCGGATCGTATTTGCTTCAACTACAATAAGTTTTACTCCGGGTGCGATATATTTAGTGTTAAGCTACCAGCCCTTAAAAGAGCTCTCAAATTCGGCTGCGAATGACTTGTTTATTCACTTCCTGTTTTTTTTGTGTTTTTATTATGTAATTATTTTAGGATTTTTGTTGTATGTACTAGTTAGGAAACTTATTCCTGTAATGTACCTTCTCCCCTAAATAAATAAATAAATAAATAAATAAATAAATAAATAAATAAATAAATAAATAAATAAATAAATAAATAAATAAATAAATAAATAAATAAATAAATAAATAAATAAATAAATAAATAAATAAATTAAATAAATAAAAGATACTCAAACAAACCCAGTACAGAGAATAAATGTAAAAATTTTGTCAGGTATAAATTTACCCCGATATTTAAAACAGCTACTGATTCACCGAACTGTACTCGGAGGTTCATAGTAGAGGGCGCTTTAAATCAACGAATAGAATATTTTAAATCTGTATTGCGTTTTTCTCAAAAATTTCAAAATATTTTGATATGAAATTTTAGTCATGAATAGTTTGTTTCATTTTACGTGGTAGACGCATACTTTCATTTTGAATAAATGATAACTTAAACAAACTTATGATGATTTATAGAGAAAAAAAAATTGTGTAATAAAAACATGCGTCTACCACATAAAATGAAACAAACTATTCATGACTAAAATTTCATATCAAAATATTTTGAAATTTTTGAGAAAAACGCAATACAGATTTAAAATATTCTATTCGCTGATTTAAAGCGCCCTCTACTATGAACCTCCGAGTACAGTTCGGTGAATCAGTAACTGTTTTAAATATCGGGGTAAATTTACACCTGACAAAATTTTTACATTTATTCTCTGTACTGGGTTTGTTTGAGTATCGTTGCTCTTTCTAAGTTTCGCGCCAAAATGTTGGAGTATATCACCTTCCATCAAGTTCAGCAATGGCTTGGCAATGAGTTGCACCCTAAACGGTGGGGTTGGGTAACTGGAAAATTTGGTTTAGAACTTATTCAAACAACCGTATTTTTTTTAACAATTTTTTACCAATTTAAATTGTTTATTTTGACAACATTTTAAACATTTACCATTTTTTTCAAAAAATCTGGATTGCTAAATTATTTTGCGAAATCTATTGGATAGATTTTAATGAATATTTTTTTGTTGTTTATCACATTTTAAGATTTTCTTGACAGAATATAAAGGTCCTAGATGCATTCTAAAGGGTTGAAAAAAGTTAAATAAAAAATTACCTTTTCTTATACTTTTTGTTTTGATTATTGCAATTTTGCAACAAGGGTAATAAATTGTGGACCTTCTAACCAATCTTGTAGAAAATTTACAAACATTTTCTTTCGTTACAACTTTTTTCCAAAATTTATAGTTTAAAATTTATAAGCAAAAAAAGAAGAAAAAGTGATTTTTTATATGTTCTTTTTTGAATATTTAACAATGTTGCGCAACTTTTTCAGATGGAGGATAGTTCAATTTTGTATAAGTTGTTTTTAACCAATATCAACAAAAATTATCGGGTTTCCTCTCAACATCAAAATTTAGTTTTTTTACAGATTAATACCTGGGCGCCCGTTTGGGGGGACTAAAACATGAATGTACTTATTGTTCGAAAAAAACCGTTAACTTGTTGAAAAAAATTTTAAATACGAATCCTATGTAGAGGTAACATAAAAAATATTACCGAGAGACGGTTTATCGGGAGATAAAAAAGACGAAAAAAATTGTACCAAAACTTATTATTGCCGATAGGTAAGCGTAAGAATGCAAAAAATAATTTAATGGAAATTTGAAAATGCCAAATTTTCAAGATATCAAAAATAGTATTTTTTTATATGGCGAGAAACGTAATGAGTGTCTCAGACCGAATGTTATTATCAGCCAAAGCGAAACTGATAAACGACCTTTACGCGAAAATACTAACTTTCACGTACGTATAAAAACGAATCCGAGAGATAAAAATTTCAAAAGCTAAAAATGTAGAAAAAATTTACGGTTCTGTAAAAATTAGTGTGTGAAAAAATTCTAGTAAGTCACTTTGAAACCACACATTGCTCGCCTACGATTAAAAGAATATATATATTTTAAATATTTTAAAAGGGAAAGTATGAGAAATTTTTTTAAGACATCAAATGTCAGTTCAATGGGGGCACCAAAATCTAATTTGCCCCGATTAATAAGTAAAGTACCTACTGAGAACTAAGTTAATGTAGAATATTGAATATTGACAACAACATAATGTTTAGTAAAAATGTATCCTTATTTACACTTTTTACGGTTCTGTAAAAATTAATGTGTGAAAAAATTCTAGTAAGTCACTCTGAAACCCCACATTGCTCGACTACGATTAATAGTTATTTATGATATGAGTGTTAAAAGTGAGGTTTTATTTTGTGAGTGAAAACGTTTGTGAAATGAGCGGAGCGAATTGAACAATTTCACGAACAAAATAAAATCACTTTTAACACAAATACCATACAATGTTTTTTGTACAACTTCCCTATTTTGATAATGAAACGAGCAAATTTGCAATGACAATAAACCAAACCGTGTTAAAAGTAAACTAAACCGTGTTAAAAGTAAACTTGTTTACATGGCAACGTGTTAAAAGTATTTTTAACACGCTGCTATGTAAACAATCGTTTTTAACATTGTTTGCTATCATTAAAAGTGTCACTTTTAATGACAGTTGTACAAAAAAGAATATATATATTTTAAATGTTTTAAAAGGGAAAGTATGAGAAATTTTTTTAAGACATTAAATGTCAGTTCAATGGGGGCACCAAAATCTAATTTGCCCTGATTAATAAGTAAAGTACCTACTGAGAACTAAGTTAATGTAGAATATTGAATATTGACAACAACATAATGTTTAGTAAAAATGTCTCCTTATTCACGCTTTTGGCGAAGAGACGGCGCTATCCGAATGATTTTTTTCGCCGATTTATCCCACAAAAGGCAAACCTGCGACTTATGCATTACAATCAACGATCAGACACTGATAGCGGGCGACTCCATTACGCTGGTTGGTAGGTATAACGATCTTCCAGGAGTTACTATGGAACGAACATATTGCAACTGCAGCAGGAAAGAAATTAGGCTTTCTGTTTGGAGCACGGAAATATTGTTCTCCATCTAACTTAGCTACTCTTTACAAAGCCCAAATCCGACCAAATCTTGAATACTGCTCGCATGTATGGGGTTCGGCGGCTTCGTTGAGGCTCGGAGTTCTTGATGCAATACAGAGAAGAGCTATTCGACTAATAAACGACACCAGTATCACTAAAAACCTAGCCCTACCGAAGAGCAGTGTCTGATCTTTCCTTGTTTTACCGATACAAAAACGGATTTTGCTCAGAAGAACTCCGCTCTATAATATGCTTCCACTTGCAAGACCAGCCAGAGCAATGCGACGTGCCAACTCCATGCACCCTTATACTGTTCAATGCCCGACATCGAGAACGGATGGATTCGATCGTTCCTTCATTCCCAGGGTCTCCAGATTGTGGAACTCCTTACCTTCCCACGTCTTCCCCACTCGTCCTAACTTGCAGGCCTTTAAATCCCAAATTAATAAATTGTCTCTTTTGCCCCAATAGATGTTCTCGGTACATTTGTATTTAGGTCTATACCTACGAGGACATCCTTAAAAAAACACCGTTGATGAAACCTGGGTGCATTATTAGGTACACACCGGAAACCAAAGAACAGTCGAAACAGTGGCGCAAACGCGGCGAAGGCCCGCCGAAGAAGGCAAAAAGTGCACATTCGACCGGAAAAGTTATGGTGACTTTGGAAAAAGGAAAAACAATCAATGGCGAGTACTACGCAGCATAATTGAATCGACTCGATGCCAAAACGCCCTTGTTTGATACGCAAAAAAGTGCTCTTTCACCAAGACAACGCACCGCTCACCGATCGGCCGTCGCCATGGCAAAATTACACGAATTGGGCTATGAATTAGTTGAACACCCACCGTATTCCCCAGATCTTGCCGCCAGCGACTTTTTCCTGCTTCCAAACCTAAAAAAATGTCTCTGAGGACGCCTTTTCGCGAAAAACAATGAAGTCGTCGCTGAAACTTCGGCCTCTTTTGAAGAGCTCGAGAAAAAGTACTATTCGGATGGGATAAAAAAAATGGAACATCGTCTTACTAAGTGTATCGTGCTAAAAGGGGGACTATGTTGAGAAATAAATCGATTTAATCCCAAAAAACTTGTTTTTTCTATCAAAAGCTAATTTTATATCAATCAACCCTCGTATATAGCTATTTTTAATTCAAATTAATTTATTTTAACATTATCGACAAAAGAATTTTTACCTCTAACAGAATAAACTTAATAACACTTAATTATAGTGCAACTAAACTTTTTGAAGTTATACTTCGTTTGGCGCCTTAAGGAAAAATGATGAGGACAATTTTTTAGGATACACGCGCACACCGTCACGAAAAATCGACACCATGAAATTAGCTAGTTTTGTTGTGTTTGTAATACTGAAATTTCGAATTAGAAAGATATATATTCATTGGATTGGCCCTTAGTCTTTATCACTGCGACCTTTACAGATCTATTGTGAACACCCATCATCTCCAGAATAGAATTAGAGCACCTTGTCTAGCCCTGCCCTCTTAATCAGACTTAATAGCCTTGACAGGGTCCTCTCCACGTAACTTGGGGCAGCCGGTTTCTCCTCTCCCATTACTTTACTAGATACCACGTCCTTACAAGGCCTTCACATTTGCATAGGACATGAAATCATAGAGATATTATACATAGAGGGGGCAAGCCAGCCAAAATCGCGTCCGCTCATTAGAAAAAGAAAGAGAACGTCGGTGGTCTTGCATTTCTGTCTCTCCTCGTCAGTGATTGGCTGCTTAAAAAGCAGTGTATTAGACATATAGATAATTATTTTTTATAAAAAAGAAACAATACATCAACAATCAAATATAGAGTCGATATTCAGGTTCAACACTTCAAAATACTGATGATCTACTAAAGGATGTAGTACAGAAGATCATCCATCGTTCGCTTTATCGAACGCTGAAAATGATGGGAGAGACCAATCAGCAGAGAGCTAGACAAAGATACAAGACCACCTTGGTTTTCTTTCTCTCTCTAACGGCCGGACGTTTCCACTTACAGGCAGCCATACAGCTTGCCTCCTCTATGTATAATAATATCTCTATGCATGAAATACGGTTTCCTCCTCCTCATGCCACTATCGACAGATATCTTCATCTGCCAAGTCCAGCTGACTAAGGTGTTTTCTGAGCCGACAATATCCGGTCAAGAGACTGACCATGGAGACTAGACTGACAATCATTCTGACATCGTTTCGCCTTTTTTATGACAGATCTGCAGTATGAAGACTTTAGCTTGTCGCTTGTCCGGTGATTTTTCTCAATGGCTGCCTTTCTAAACGTATCAGCAACTCCGCCCACGTGTTTTTTTTATTTCTAATTTAACATCGTCTTTAAAATAGAAGTTGGGTAAAACTCGTCCTATATGGAGTTGGGGTGCTTTAAACTTAAGTAAAATGACCACTGAGACGCAAATAAACATCGAATGCATATGGTCGTCAAGTTAATTGTTATTAATAAATACAACAACAAAAATTTATAGCCAACCCTCAGGTAAAAAAAATGTGAATGATTTCCCTTGTTGTTTTATGAATGCATTTTAGAACAATAGCTTCTGTTGGTCAGTCCCACTACTGTTAAGCTTTATTTAGATTTGTTATTTTCAATTTTTTTTCGTAATAACTGTTAATAAAATAACCAACCTGGTAACCCGGTAATTAATAAACAACCTGGTACAATCTTCAAGCGTATACTACTAGAGAAAGCCTTCCGTGTTGCCTTTTTAAATCTGGTATAGAAAAGAGTACTCAGCAGTCAAGCCAAGGGTAAGAGAATAAGAGATAGCATATCCTTAGATTCGTCTTTCTCAAATAACATTTTTCTGTTTGAAAGATTACGAGGGTGGTATTCACCCTATGGGGAAATATAACTTACCAATTAAGTTTCCTTACCTCTATTTAAAACAGTATTCATTTGTGTCTGCTTTCTTTGACGTACAAAAAAGCATTAGTTTTTGTACTAATTGTCCAAGGTTTTTATTCTTCTGTTATTGATAGTCTAATCGGTAAAATAGGTATGTACTAATTTATACTTGCCAGTATGCAAGTAAACTGAGAACGTAAATGCTGTTTACAGTATAAAGAACTTAAAAGAACAAGATAAAACTGTAAAAAGTAATTCGAAGATTTAAAAATGGAGAAATTAAGCATTAATTTTAGAATCTGTGAAAGAGGGGAGAGGGGTGTTACAATAAACGAAAACGAATGGTTTCAAAAAATTAAATTATGTTAATTCTTCGCGAATTAATATTTATAAATGTTTAATTAGTAAAAATATATTTATTATAGATCAGTTTATTGTCTACATTAGATGAATTAAATAGTACCTAACTTTACAATTGACTATTAGGTTACTGTATAAATTATTGGATTTATCAAGTGTTAAAAAAAGTTTTTGTAAACAGTAAATAAAGTTGTAGGAAGCTCAAATGTGAAAATAAGCAAAATTTTTGTATAATTATTTTAGGCACTTTTAAATTCTAAACAAATTCAAAAGAATTGAAGAAAGTTTCTCGTCTTGTTCATAAGCGTATAATAAATATTTCCTATAAAAGTTGTTCTATTCCCATAATTACGCAATATTAACCAAAATAAATTGAATGTGGTACAAGAAACTCTTCTACTAAGAATACATTTCATTCTATCATAAAGCAACATTCCACCACACATCACTCAGTAAAGAATCATACCACTAATCACCAAAAACACATTTACATAAAATCAAAAAAAAAAATTGAAAACAAAAGGAAATAAAAATAAACTAAAATTTGAACTTTACCGTGAACTTTCGTGGGGAAAAGCACGCGCGTTGTACTGTTAGTCGGCAGTACTTTAAAACTGAAATTTTTTAATCAACGTCGACCAAAAGTTTGTTTTTGACGTCCCTTCCTCGAAAGCAAATTTTAAATTTAGAAATTGGCATCGCGACGTTTAAAGTTCCCGAATCTATTTAGAGTAAAATTTAAAGGCAACGCTGTTTTATAAAGCAATGTGTTTAGATTGATAAATATTGTGGTAATTACAAATTTAGAAATATATCCCATATAAAAAATTTAAATTTCTAGAGTATCACAATCTAAAAATGTTCCTTTTTCCAGTATATTCTTAAGAACTTCATTTAACAAAAAAGTAGAATTTGCTTTTTATTTAAACTTTCATTTTTTCATAGCTTTTACATTTTTATCTGCTTTTTACATTACTGCAAAGTTTTTGTATTTCTTATAACATTTCGGATTATATTCATTTTTGGTGATCTTACACAACTTGCACTTTTTTACGATTCCTTCTGTAACATACAAAAATTGTTTTGATGTGTTTATAAAGAGAATTAAATGTTTGTGAGGTAAAGTTAAAGATATTACCGTTCCCTAGCAGGTACATATAAAAGTGAAACGTTTCGATCTTGAAAATTTCCGAACTATGCGGCATATATTAAGTGTAGGTAAGACAAACGGTGGTCTGTAAGCAAAAACGACCGACTGTTGGAAAGAAAGAGAAGATCGCAGTACCCTATCTGTCTCTCTTCCTCTTTCTAACAACGCATGGTAAAAAATGGTAAATAATTCTTGATAAAATAAAAACTCGTTAAAAATGTTTAAAAAAATGTTGTAAATCATGTTGTTAAGATTTGTAAAAAAACCTGAAAAAATGTATAAAATCGTAAATGAAAATTATGTTGAAACTGGTAAAAATGTTGAAAATATTTAAAAATTGGCTAAAATTGAAAAAAAGTGGGTAAATTAAAAAATCCAGAAAAAGATGAAAAACTAGCAAAATGAAAAAAAAAATAAAAAAGAAACACGAAAATAATAGTTTTCAGAAGAAAAATACTAGTTGAGAAAGAAAAATGAGAAAAGATAGAAAAAAGTGTATATGAATTTCTAAAGGATAAAACAAAATATATGAAATAATAGAAGAAGAAAAATAAAAATAGAAAAAATATGTAAAAAATAAAATAGTGAGATATTTAAAAAACAAGAAAAAAAAATGATTACAAACGAGAAACTATAAAGGTAAATGAAAAATAACCCAAAAAAATAGAAGTAGGAAAAAAATATAAAAATTTTAAATAAAAGAAAAAATAGAAATTCGAAAAATAAACTTAAAAAATGACAAAACCGGAAAAATTACAAAATAGAACGATAAAAAAAGTAGAAATCTGAAAACGGAAAATGAGAACAAAACATTGATTTATTAGACGGTACGAAGTTCGCCGGGTAAGCTAGTTTAACAAAATATAACATAAAGCTGAAATTTTTAAAAAATATATATAATATAAAATAGCACAATAGTGCCCAAGTAAAGAAACATGGATCGGACACCACGATCTTCTCTCTCTTTTCTACCGAGTGACAGCTGGAAGTCGTGATCCCCTATTCTATTTATCATCTATTTATAATACCTCTATAATGTTACAATCCACGAGGTGGCAAGATCTGTCGCTTAGCGCCTTATATACTGATTGGGTTTTATGCTCATGGTGTATAGGTTCCTTATATAATGTCTGCCATAAAGTTTTTTTTGAGACCAATGATCTTTTTTCTGACTATCAAATGAAACTGGAAAATTCAAGGTATCAACAAAAGGGTTTAGTAAAAAATGATTTTTATCTGCCAATTTTATTATCACGTGAAGTTTTTGTAAACGCAACTTTCCAACAAAGAATATTCCGTTTAGTTAGTCACTTGTTGCTATGCATATTTTTTTGTCAATTTTTTTAAGGGTGTCCTCATAGGTATAGACCTATAACAAATGTATCGATAACATCTATTGGGGTAGAAGAGGCAATGTATTCATTTGGGATTTAAAGGACTGCAAGTTAGGACGAGTGTGGAAGACGTGGGAAGGTTAGGAGTTCCACAATCTGGAAACCTGGGCATGAAGGAACGATAGAATCGATCCGTTCTCGATGTCTGGCACTGAACAGTATAAGGAGTTGACACGTCGCATTGCGCTAGGTTGTCTGGCAAATGGAGGCATTATAGAGCGGAGTTATTCTGAGCAAAATCCATTTAAGTATCGATAAAACAGGGAAAGATCAGACACTGCTCTTCGGTGGGACAATGGGGCTAGGTTTTTCGTTATACTGGTGTGTTTATTAGTCGAACTACTCTTCTCTGTATTGCATCAAGAACTCCGGAGCCGCTGATCCCATACATGCGAGCAATATTCAAGTCTGGGTTTTGTAAAGAGTAGCTAAGTTAAAAAAGAAAACCTAACTTTTTTCCTGACAACCAATGATACGAACGCTTAGAATTTGAATACAAGATCCATTTATCATCGCAGGTTAATAAACCGATTAAAAAATGTTTTTTTATCTTTACGTAAAATGATTACTGAACAAATGGTGAGACGACTTAATTTGTTATCATTTGTTTAACTTTCACGTTTTTCCTAGCTGATGAAGATGCAAACGAATAATTTGAGGACTCATACTGAACATTGATCCTTGGTGTTCCTGATGTTTGGTCTTCCTGAGCCCGGTTTATCGGTTAACCTGATATCTTCCGAAAGAAAATTTTGGAATCACTTCTGTGCTATTCGATCACTAAAGGCATCATCTCCGGATGCGTTACATATTTTTCGCTCCGCGCTGCAGCTTTTGTACTCATACAGTAAACAACTTCGAATGACTGTTTTATTTATTGCCATTTTCAATTCGTAAAACTAGGAATGTAACAATTTTTAGCAACTTTTTATGTGAGTGAAAAAGTTGAAGCAATGCATACCGATCAACAACATAAACAATATCAAGGTGCAATATACAGAAACCGCTCGAACTAATTTGGTTACCTGATATATTTCAGAGGAGCAACTATTTTTACTTGGTTTCCTCTGTGGGTGAAATGTTGTACATAAAAAAATAGAGCTAACTAGATTAAGGCAGTGTTTACTAATCTATCACAAGAATGTGTAAATATTTTTAAAATTTCCTTAATGTATAGGTACCTAACAAGTATAAAATTAATAAATAATTTAGTGAAACAAAATTAAATAAGGGCTGATAGTTCTAATATATATTTTATAAAAAATTAACATGATCGGTAACATTATTCTAAACAAAAGTAAACACCAACACAAGTTTGATAACTACCAAACTTTATTGGAAGAGTTAAGAAATAACTTTACTGTGAAACTCTAGCTAAAAATATACGCGCTCGTATTTTTAGAAAAAAAAGTCTTTCTAACAGGCGTTAATGAGCCGTCATTAGTTTACCATAAATAAAATACTTCAGGAAATGAATTTATTTGAAGGACTTTTAGACATTGAATTCTTAAATGAAATATATGGTTCTGCAATACCATTTCATAAATTTTTATAATATGAACAACCATATTAACTAGATCGTTCCTTTCTACATTTTTATTAATATTTTATCAGAAGCAGTAAATCTTAGCGATATAAAAGCAACATCATATATTACAAAAAAAACATTTAATCAAACATCTTCATTTATTGGTCTAAAAAATAGCTCAAAACAAAATTAACGCGTGACTTATTCAATAAGTGTCTAAAGAGACAAATTTATAACAAGAATAACGTGGACAATTTTTTTGCATTCTAAAAGCATTAGCATAACATATAATTACAAGAAATATTCGACTTTAACGCAAACACAAACCAAAAATATTACTAGTTGTTTTAAATTAGTATGTCACCTAAAAGAAAACTTCAATTTCAAGGGATTATATCGGTATTATCTAAGACAAACATTAAACATTAACTATTTGTAAATGAATTATATAATTTACATACATAGTATATTATAAAACAACTATTAAATATAAATAAGATACTAGCACATGTTGTTTTTAAACTGTAGTCAAATGAACATCTACAAAAATAAATCAAATTACAAATTAAAGTACATTATTTGTTCTTTAATAAAAATGTACGATTTACACAACATAAATGTTTAAAAAAAATCTTAATTTTGTTAAAATATGAATTTCCACAAAAATCACAGCACCAACTTTTGTTAAACCACATAATTAAAAGAAAAATTTCATAAATTTTTACATTCATGGTATAAAATGTAAGTCGCTTAATATATTAATCTTGTAGATTTTCATTAAGGATAACTAATAAAATTCAGTGCAAACTATTAACAAAAGTATTTTAAATTCAATAAATATTTCGCCTTAAAAACTTGTCACATAATTAAATTACAGAATATTATATTACAACTTGTTTGAAAAAAATTCTCTTACGGTTTGTTTTTATTGTTCGTAACAGAATGTTTGTCAAGTATAAAAACATTATTTTTATTGAATTTTATTGCTATTATCCTATCACAATCATCTAGGTCATTAAAAATTAAAAATTTTAATAAATAACGCATTAACTAGCATCTTTTTACTTCTCTTATTAAATTAATTTAAAACACATAAGTGAATTCAGTAGTGCAGTATAATGGGTTCAATTCAAATTTATAAATAGCTTTCAAATTACTGAGTTCAGTTTCAAATATTAAACGATTTTTTGAATACATAAATTTTGAATAAAAAATGTAATAATATAACTTTTACAAAAACGACAATATGACCAGCATACATTTCTAAATAGGCAAGTGTTATTAAATATATTCAGTTTCTAACTAATAGGAGATTTAGACCTTTCATTCTTGGAATCTGTAGCATCACCCCAATCAGATAAATCATATTTTGATAAGTCTTCGTCATCTTCATCTTCTTCATCATTCTCCTCCTCTTCTTGTACTTCTTTTTTATCATCATCTTTTGTATATTTGTTGTTGGAATTCTCAGAGCTGGTACGTTTTTTCTTTTTTCTACCAAATTCATCGTACTCATCATCAGAATCTGTTCTCTCTTTGTATTCAACAACACCTCTGTCATTATATCCTCCTCCGAATCCTGTTCTTTCTTCTACGTCACCGAATTTTGGAGCATTGCAAACATTGCAAGATTGTCGTCGAGCCCAATTAACATTTCCACATTTGTTACATTGCCAATCATCAGCACTGAATAAACCTTTACTTTTTTCAGCAGCAGCTTTACCTATTTCGGTACCTAATTTTCGTTTTTTTGCTGCTGCTACACTATGAGCCTTACTTTTTTCGCATCTATTACAATTATTTCTTCGTGCAAAGTTTATATTCCCACAGTCATCACACGTCCAGTCACCATCATTGGAATTTTTTAAACTAGGAGGAGGAGGAGGTGTTAATTCCGTATCCGACATAGCAATCTAAAACAAAGAGTTATAATAATCATAGGTCTTATCAAAACTATTGCCTACACAAATCAATTTTATTAATATAAACATCAGATGACGAATAAACTGAATAAATTTTAAGTTACGAAGATTCTTTATAATGCATTATTCCAATCAAATCATCACTAAATCTTCGTTGAAGAACCATATACCTTTACAAAACACAAAGGAAACAGATTTTGTGATATTTAGCTTAAGACCCAATTTTCCAACAACACAGGAATAATAATCACTATTAGTTGCGTTCAGCCGTTTATCAATTGACCCTGTGAGATTGACATTGACAACTGTACTTCTTCTTTTAGTTTTACTAGGATACATGTAGGTAATAGAATCTAAAAAACTATACATTACATAAAACCGGTAGTATATCCACACGAATAATTATTTTAATTTTATTTTTGCCTTAATGGAAGTGGTAAAATTTGAAGACTATAATGCTTAAGTATTAAACTCAATCAGGGAAACGGGTGACTGCCAAACAAAATAATATAGAATTAAAAAAGAAGAAGAGAAATATAACCCTCTTATCTTTTCCGTTGGTGAGGTTAGTAGAGTAAGTCAAGTAGAGTGGGTAAACTAAACATTAAACAAACGTTTCTTTACCCATTTTTTAAAAAATGTCGAAAGCACATCCCCCAGAGCTCAAAAAGTACGTTTCTTAAACCATTGCAATTTGAGTATTTACAAGATGGTAATAAACCGGCCGCAGTTGTATTAAAAGCTTTATTTTTTAGGTTTATGGACAAAAAGCTTTGCTTAAAACTTAATGGAGGACGGCAAGTTACTGGCATACTAAGAGGTTTTGATCCGTTCATGAATTTAGTAGTCGATGAATCTATTGAAGAGTGTAAAGATGGATCTAAAAATAACATAGGAATGGTGGTGAGTATTAGTTATTGTCATTAATAAATGGTCAACTGATTGTCTTTTTGTACAGAACCGTTTACTATAGATTTACATAATATGTGAATCTACAATATTCATGTGTTGGGCATAGAGTTTTTAGAGAAATACTGATGTATAGTATGCGGTACTAATAAAAACATTTTCTTCAATATATACATTGTACAAACAAATTAAATAATAGTAAATAAAACAAACACTAATTTAGGATATTTTATTACCAGAATATTGTAAAAGTAATCAAAAATGCACTGAAAACAGTGCTTAACAGTTACTAAAAACTGTTACAATTTTATTAAAATTTGGTGTTTACATGAACATGATCTTGATAAAAAGAAAAAGTATTAATGTAGTAGTCAAGACCATATATTAAATATTGCAAAAGAATTCTAAAATCGCCGTAACATATTAAAGTTCTCCTTAATTTATGTTTCAAATATAGGTATGTTTTATTTTTTAGGTGATCCGAGGGAACAGCATTGTCATGTTGGAAGCATTGGATAGGATATAGAATTAAATGTAAATTTTCACCTCTCATTTTATTTACTTATAAAACCTTTTCTAAATCAAGACTTGGAGTCTCCTTTTGTATGATAAAACTAATTTTAATTACAATGTAATATCAAACTAATATATCTACTATGTGTATTATTTTGGATTGTATACCATTTAGTAACTCCCACAATGGCATGTGTGTATATTATGCATTCACCCTTTATCTCAGTCTGAGGAGTCTATGATGATAGGTTGTTAAATTAAACCTCGCATGTGCAGGTGACATTAAATTTGTAAAATCTTGATTTGTACACAGACTGTATTAAATAGTTATTTATGATATGAGTGTTAAAAGTGAGGTTTTATTTTGTGAGTGAAAACGTTTGTGAAATGAGCGGAGCGAATTGAACAATTTCACGAACAAAATAAAATCACTTTTAACACAAATACCATACAATGTTTTTTGTACAACTTCCCTATTTTGATAATGAAACTAGCGAATTTGCAATGACAATAAACCAAACCGTGTTAAAAGTAAACTTGTTTACATGGCAACGTGTTAAAAGTATTTTTTCCGTCGACTTTACATTTATAACAATGTTAATGTACTAACTATTGTCTAAAATTGATCATTAATAAGTCGTATTAACGAACAAGAGCGTTAACAGGCTATTAATGTTGAGATCTGTCAATGTCAATATTTTTGATCAGTCGCGTTTTTTTTATCATGCCATTTTATTTGAAACGTCATTAAATTTATTGCCTGATCAAAGCAAATCTTTAGATATTTAATAAAACATTCGCAGAGTTTATTTTATGGTGTAATACAAAAAATATTGCTCATTATTTAGAATCAGTGGGTACCTACTAGCACATTTCTCATACCTTGCTGAAAAAGGCTTAATAGCCAGTTTATGACCAAAATATTCGATGCTAAGAACAACTTTTAATACAAATGTCGATATCAGTAAATATAATAAACTAATTATGTTTATTAAAAAGAAGAAAACTGGAAATGTATCAAAAAATCAAAAGTTTTTAACAAAGAACAAGTACATAAATTTATTTAATATTTGTTTATAAGCTATTTTATTCTTAAAAAAGTCGACGGAAAAATTTTGTAACCAACTCGTAAATTAATAGGAAGTTTAATAATCTCAAACATTAATGCGCTCGCTATCGCTCGCGCATTAAAATATTTCGATTATTAAACTTCTATATTAATTAACTCGTTGCTTAAATAACTATTATATTTAAAAATTTCAGCCTCTGAATCTTAATCACCGAATAGTGACAATTGAAATTGACTTAAACCTTCAAAACGACACTCACAAAGGATTTCTAAAGTGACCCTACTGGTAGTATTTATTAATCTGTTTGAAATTCATTATATTCACAACCTGGTAAAAAAATCACGTCAAATTGGATTAAAATAAATATTTTAAACTTAAAATCATTTTTATTTTCAATGCTATAGAAGTAATTACATCATGGCTAAGATTAAAAAGATGATTTCATTTAAATTACTTTGTACGATAATAAATAACAAAATATCAAAATAATTACAAAATAAAATTTCATTCATACACATATTCACAAAACTAACTTTTCTTGTAATTAAATATATATGTACATTAGTTCTTTTTCTGTATATTCCTGTTAAGACTTTGAGCAGATCACTAACAATGAAAAAATTACTAGAAAATAATAAAGCTGAGATCATTCTAGACCTGCTAAAAGTCGTGAAAAACATCTTAAAGCTAATAAAAAAGCTTCACTTATTGTTCTCAAAAAGCTTATCACGCAAACATTTGATTTTGTTAACGAAATAGGCCTCAAGGGACTCTGCGCACTTATAGAAAGGAGACTCTTTTGGATTGTAATATCTGCAGTTGTCGAATATTTTAGTCATATCTCCAATAAATTCACTCAACTTCGAATATACTTGATCAGTAATTTTTCCTTCTATCATTTGTAAATCTGAAACAATAAATTTTGATTTTAAATTAAAGTTAGTAGTAATAAAAACTATACATTATTGTTGTTGTTATTAAAATCAGAACTTTTTACTATTAATAAGTAATTAATTTGCTAATTTTTGTAAAAAATTATATGTAGTTAGCTTAAAAAATTCATACCCATTGGCTCTTTGATGACTTTGTAATAATCAGGAGCTTCAGTTGGATCCACTGGTTCCATAAATGGCCAAGCACTTTTATGAACCTACAAAAAAATACATTTTGGGATTCATAAACAAAAACAGTTAAAATTCGCTAACTATTTAGATATTTCCGAAATTTCAACTATCTATTTTAAAGGCAAATAAACATTTACCTGCAACTGTTTGATTAATTTTTTTAACCCTTCAAAATCTTTAGCAGTCAAGTCTTTCATATTAGCAAAATTGACCGAATTGTTTCTCTGGCACCTTGGACAAACATACTCATCAATATTGTCAGCTTCAGATTGCAAAATGCCCACGCAACGGCCATGGAACCAATCCTGACATCGATCACAACATATATAAAATCTAAAAATGGATTAATTAATGTACATATTCTTGAATTAATAATAATTTTAAGAATATGTGAAAACAAATGCAGAACAAAAACACTTACTGTGATTCGTCATAAGGCTGTTGACATAAGCAGTACAATTTATGGGTATCTCTGGCTTGTTTACATTCATTACATATAAATTCAGTTAAACTTTTACTAGTTTCTTCAGTTATTCCCACACAATCTCCATGGAACCAGTTATTACAAAGGTCACAACCAACATAAAACTTTGTTTCGTCGTAAGGCGTCCGACATATGCAATAGACCTGAAAACATTTGAATTTGTTTATGTACACGACAGTAAAAGTGTATGAACGAATGAAATAAATATTTTAGGGCCTTAAACTTTGAATATGATGTTACTTGCTTCACTAAGTAGTGTGTCCAATTTTTGTTCTATTTTTAACGACTATTTTACTTATTTGCGAATTTTGGTTTATTTCAGATTGAATGTTATTCAATTTTCATTTAAAAAAAAAACTTTTTTAACATGAACAAATTATGCATTTTATTTTAAAATAATGTGTGTCTTGAGTTGTTTCAATATATGCCAATATCGTAAATGTATTTACGAAAGGGGCACAATTCCGAAACTATATTAAGTGATAATTGGAAAAAAACTGTAAGACTTTACAGCAAACTTTATACAGCTGAAGGATCAAAAACTTTTTGGTTAACATGTGCGATATTATTACTCCAAACGTAACACAAATTATGTAGATTTTTGACATTAATAAGTATCCTACTTACTTTTTCTCTTTTACTATGAGCTTTTGATGGGGTGGTAGCGACGGTAGGAGGGGAAGAAATAGGAGGTTGCTTTATACTTCTTTTATGTCGTGCCGATGTTTTTGGTTGTATAACAGGAATGGCTGGAGTAGTGGCAGTTGCGGCAGATTTTCTTTTACTACTACCGGTTCGGACTTCATCCTGTTTGGTTCTCTCTATTTTTGTACGAGCTGCCAATTCTTCGGCAACTTCTCTCTGAAATTGAAAACAGACAATTAAGCATATAAAAAAACTGGATATTAAATTTAATAGAAATTCTGATATTTCAGAAATAATATGTCTCTCATTATTTTCAGACGGGAAAAGAAGACAAATAAAAATGAATCATCATGTAAAATTTTTATACTTTTAAAAATGTATCTCGTATAAATGGAAATCACGATAATTTAATTTTACCAGTGAACTATTACATTTGGTTCCGGTATTAAATCATCGCTTAAAAAGTAAATATAAATCTAAATCATCTCCAAGTTTGTATACACTACAGGTATGGTATGCATAACTAGGTAATTAAGATTGTTGATCATGATCATACATACGAGAAGCTATCAGCATATTTGGGAATAATTTATTTACCCGGTTTTCAGCCGAGAAATGATTATTATTAGACCTTTTATCACTGGTAAATATTTTTCTCAAAAAATGATTAAAATTCGTATATTTCTCATTGAATAAAACTAAAATGTTTCTCCAGGATCCTCAATAATTTAAAAAAATGCAGTTATTCTTTCAATATTATCAATATTTTATACTTTTAATGCAAGGAAGATCGCTTAATATATCTTTTTGGTACAGGATCTGTATGTGTCTCTATTCATAATTGAGATATATAATACCAGCAAAAAACAATATATTGTGTTCGAATGAAACGCAACACTGAGAGCATTCTGCTGCTACAGCCGTTGTTCTTACCTTTAATTTCAAATTTGGGATGTTTGCTTTACTTGGAGCGTTCTAGACTAGACGAGCGCCAGTATCCGTTATTATTTTTGGCATCTTTTAAAAAATTTAATAACCATTACTTTAATTAGTATATTTGGTATAAATTATTTATGATAAATTGAAATATAGTAGATGTCAAAGATAATAATAGTGTATTTTTAGTAGTTAAAGTGGGAAAGAAAAACTTAGTAAATATGGGTATTAATTGTGTTTGGAGGTTTGTGAATAAATAAGCACAAATGTGCTGGAAAAATATACAAATGATTCGGATTATTCTATTTTAAAGTAATATGGACCAAATCCACGGGGCAAATGTAACAGCAGAAAATCGTTTAGATTTTTTTCTATGAGAAAGCCATTGGATAACCTATTATCTCTGGGATAACCATTATGAAATAGGATTGAGTCGATCGTATTTGATAAATCGTTCTTATAATTACGCTGCCCGGATAGGACTACATATAAATAGAATTTTAAGATACTACCATTGTAGATGAAATACCATTCGAAAAATATTTTGGTTTTTACGCGATTACACCTATATAATATACTTTTTAGGAATCTAAATCACCAAAGCCTAATTTATTTTAAGAGTTCTCATTATAATCATTTCATTAGTATTAATTATACTTTTAACGAATAAAAAGGAACACCAGATTATATAAATTAATATTAAACATCAGTTATATAATTTATGTATTTTCAAAATCTTTAAATTTACAAGCTAAGCCATAGACTTACCACGTGCATCCATAACCTCAAATTTTCAGAACTCAAGTAGGTAAAAATAACATATTTTTATACATTTTCACAGGTTAGTATAAAAAACAATAAATAAAATCATAATCTTTGAAGAATAAGAATATAAAAGGCTAATAAAATTGAATTCCATGATTTTGATCTTAAGTCTCAACATCTCAACAATACGAATACGAACCGATATAAAAATCAAAAAGGAAGTCTAGCAGACGCCGCCTGTAATTTAAATGTTTAACACCTGTACATTGTTGCCACGTCCCACAAAAGCATAATCAGTTTTAGTTGAACGTTTTTTAAAAAAATGTATTGTATACAGTAATTTATTTATAAACGTGTAAAAAATCAATAATATCTATAAGTTGTTCAAGTTTTCACAGAAATTTCTAATCAATTCCACATGCTAACTTTAAAATATTCGAAAAATGCTACTAAAATTATAGGAACTAATGCATATTATCAACGTTCGGCAACACAGCAATGTTAAAATTGATCATATTACAGAGTTGGAGTAGCTCAGTGAATTTGAATTCTAACCTGCTTTTAATTTCACAAATGCAATATTTTTCTATATTTTTTGTATTTGGTGAATTAAAGGTTAGTGTCCCGTAAACATCACAATTAATTTAATTTTATTGTGGAAATACCAGAAAAATAAAATTTAACTTTAATGTTAAAATGGTAAAGTCATATTCATAAATTATCGGTTAATAAAAACTTTTTTAAAGTTAGTAACACTCGAAATCTGGATTTAATAGTAAGTAAGCTTTGTCTATAAAATTGTACAATTTTCAGTGGCAATAAAGCATATTTTTTATTTTATAAGATTAAAATAGAATGTAATTTGCCATTGGAGCCGACTTCAAGAAAATCGAAATCAGATGCCTAGTTGATTTCATTTTTTTTTAAGACACAAAGATTTTATTTCGGGCTTTTTAGCACATTTTTTTTTGAAGGCGCAGGCGGTTCAATTTTTTTAAAAAAGTTTTTATTTTATCATGTTTAGTTGCCACCTGGCTTTGTCAGATGTACGTGTAAATTCATGATGTACTATTTTCAAAACCTTCGAAATGCCGTGCAAGAGGTCCTGAGTTCAATCCTCAAGAATCCCGACATGTACCAATATGAATTTAGAGACATAAATAGAAACACCATGCACGTACGGTAAAGGAAAACATCGTGATGAAACGTGGACTTAATTGTCCGAAATCAACAACCCGCAGTGAGCAAGAGAATTGATTAAAAGCTTATTCCTTCTCCTTGTGAGAAGAGGCCTTTGGCTTTAGAGTGTTTTTATGTTATACATCATTATTAACATATTAACTTAACTGCAGAGCTTATTCTGTTGACCTTTGTGGTATTTCTTGGAATATATTCCACATTGATGACCAGACCTTAACCAAATTTCTATGGGACCACACGGACACTCTACTCTTTTGATCGAATTTTTCAAATCGGATTATAAATACCGCAGATACTCGGTTACATACAAAAAAAAGAGGTTGACCTTAAAGGCCATCCTTGCAACTTCCCGCTAGTTTTAACCGCAAAGCTATAGTAACGTGACGTATTTTGACGTTTTTGACTTTTTTTGAAATGTTTAAAAAGCCATAACTTTTTAACGCCTTATTCGATTTTGATGTTCAAGATGGCATTTGACGCAGTTTTTTGACACCTAAAAATGTTACCAGGAGTGCCAAATCGGTTAGTCAAAAAATCTCTAAGTTATTGAAAAAAAAAACACTTTTTGAAATTTTTCGACAACGATATCTCACGAACGAATCAACCGATTTTAATTTGCAAAACGGCATTCGACGTGGCTTTTTAAGCTGGAGAGCTGATTAGGTTATGAAATTGATCGATGCAATAGCCAAAAAGATATGCCCAAAAAACATCATTTTTACCAATTATTTTTCTCGGTTATTTTGAAATTTCTCGAAATCTACCGGTTCGAATCGGTTCAAACTTACAGGGAATCTAAGTTAGATGGAACTCTTTGAAATGCTTTTTATTTCATTCCGATCGGTCAAGCCGTTCAAAAGTTATAAGAGGTTTACATACATCCACACACACACACACACACATCCACACGTACATACAAACATACAGACACCCTCGTAAAAATAGTCAGGGGAGGTTCCTAAGACCTCAAAACGTTGAGATCCGATGAAAACTCGATTTTCGAAAAACGGGGTAAAACCAATAACTTCCCGATTTTAAAAAAAAAATTAATTTTTTTTAGCGGGAAGTTAAAAAACTATGGTCGAATTGAGAACCCCTCTTTTTTTGAAGTCGGTTAAAAATAAACGATTTTGCTAATTATTATTATTAACACATATCAGGTATGGTTACTTCAAATCTATATTTTTATATAACCGTTTAATGGAATAATAGATTTATTGTATTAATATCTAAGTAGTAATTTTGTTTCGTCAATATGTTAAGTATAAGAAATTGTAATAACAGAATAGTAGCATTTTTCGGTTTAACGAAACTGACGGGACTACTTCGGATTGTATTATTTAAAAATGTGTTTTATTGAACTCTTTATTGGGGGTTTTTATTAAATAAATAGATTATGTAAATTCTAAAGGATTTGAATTTCAGTAATTACTAAAATAAAATGACTTTTCATTTTTTCTTGAATACGGTAAGCATTATTTCAAAACGCATTATCGTTGGAAATGATTATATTAATGAATATCAAATAGCTCACACATTTCGTTAAGCGTAAAGTTGGAAAAAATGCCCTTTTAATTTTTACGCTTAAAAACTATTAGAGGAATGCATGTTCGATTATTTAGTCTAGTCAACAAGTTCAAAAACGTGTTAAATAGAAATAAAGCTCCTAAAAATATGTGCCATAGCTCATTCGATTCGGAATGACGTCTAGAAAACTGTTTTTTAAGGGTATATTAGCACATAAAAAATTGCGATTGTTATTAACAAAAGATAAAAAAAGGTATTTAGTTTTTCGTTAATAACTTTGAAAAAAGATCCTGCAAGAGGTGGAAATTTCCAATAATAAAGTCCCAACTGCCGGAACTCTATCTCCATTATTTATAATTTTAATTTGACGTTGAAAATAGTGCTCCGCTTGGCTTTTACAGCGTTCGCGCGCTGCCGCTAAACGGGATTTATCAGATAAAATATTTTTTTATGACATAAAATGTGATTTTAAAAATTTGAAAAAATTCCAGTATTTTCCTAACACTTGAAAGAATCTAATTTAGTTGGAAAAATCATTTTGTCACTATTTTTCAATAAGTTATTCAATTGTTAAACAAATTTTTTCCTAATCTCTGTTGGCATAAACAATGGGATAAAAGTTATAAATAATTGGCCTAAAAATTTGAAACTTCGTGGAGCCCTTTTCATATGCGATATCCTGCGATAAATGTTCATAAAAGTTTATTAATTTGTTCATTATGATTTTTCATAACTATTGCGAAGTGCAAGACAACAATCCACAATATTAACTGTAAGATTACAAACAGACTATCACAGATTTATATTTGTTTTTAAAGTATGTATTTAGGCTCGATCGTTTCTTGTACCAGTGATTTCCAAGTAGGTACTTGTGAAAGAAATTATCGTGTGTCATGTAAAATATTTCGATCATTGAATTTTGACTGTGGTTTAATTAGATTTAAGTTTACATAGTTCATTTTTAAAAATTGAAGGTTTAAACTTGTTATTTGATCAAACATACAAACCGTTGTAATCTAAACCTTACCTGAATTTCATATTGCAATTCTTTTTCCAGTAGAGCTCGTTTTCTCAGAATATCTTTCTTTAATAATTCTTTGTGCCTAAACAATGTAACCAAAATTTTTGTTTTCATGGTAACTTTCCTTTCCGATTCTGATACTTCTTTAATTTTTAATTTACTTCTTGGAGAAATGTTCTTTTCTTTTGCTGGTTCATGGCTAAAATATATATGTTTTAAATGAACAAAATAATCACCACTAACAATTTTGAATATATATTTACTAAACAAAATATTTTTTTTATAAACATACTTTTCTCTAAATCTATTTTTACTAAACCAAAAGAATCGTTCAGATGTAAAAACTAATTTGTAGCCAAATGATGACAAAAATTATTTTTTTTAAAACAGGCCATAAATTAGTACTTTCCGGTTTATTTTTCGGTCAGAAAATCTCACTTTGTCGGACAAAGCCAGAAAATAAAAATGAGTCCGGTAAAAGCTTTTACCGGACTCATTTTTATTTACTTTCCGGTCTATCTTTAATAAAAAAACCAATAAAATAGTTAGTCTAAGATAGCGGTGAATTAGTTTTTATGGTAACCGAGTTTTGTATATATTTAAAACCATAAAATAACTTGACATATTTTGACGTTTAGTTGAAAACGTGAAATTTATTATAAAATGGATATTCAAAATGATGCATTTGATTGTAAATTAATGGAAGATGAAACTATACCAGATGAAATTGTTAAGGCAGCCACCCAAGCAATGTTTGTTAAAATTAGTTAATAAAGAGTTATTGTTAAAAAAATGTAAACTGAATAATATGAAGTTTATGGTACAACAATGCCGGTTTTAAAATATTGTACGCAATACGTCCCAAAAGTGCTTTTACTGGACTCGCAGGCTTGCAGGACTCGCCCCGCAATTTGCCCACTCGTCCAGTAAAAGACCACTTTCGGGACTTGTTACGTAAAATACTATTTTGGTCCTCCGTCCAGAAAAAATACTATTAATTACTTCAAAATCGTCCGGAAAATGACATTTTCCGGCCAAGGCCGGCAAAACTTTTAGATTACCTAAAGAGATGGCGCTATGAGTCATCACAAATACAAAATGAATAAAAAAAATTTCAATTAAATTTATTTAAAGACAGCGTATAATATACTAAACTAATAACTTTTTCTAAAGGTAAACAGGATTTTAATTTACATTTAATTTCTCTCACAACTTTTATTTTGAATTTGACATTTATGTCAATTTACAACTACTTATCATTCGATTATGAAAATACATATTTCGATTTTATTTTTGCTCATTGAACCATAATAGTTCATTGTCTCTGCTATTTTTATATAAAATTATATGTCAAAGGTAATAATAGTTTAATACTATTATAACGCTTTACAGAGTCTTTAAAAATTAAAGAACATAGACCGTTTACTAAGAACCAACAACTACTTCCCCGGCTATATGCCAGACGGACATTAAATTACAGTTCAAAGTTAAACGGGGTTAGTATATCTGCAAGATAGAACTAACCATTTTAGTTTGCAATTCGAAAGTATATCACTTGTAGACCGGTTTCGGCGTATTGCGCCTCATCGGTACAAGGAAGATATCCGTCCAGAAGCTCTGAGAGCATCTAGACTGGAGATATGTCTGAAATCACACAAATACATTATCTTCAGTAAAGAAAATGTTAAAAGTGCGATAATAGCGACATCTCCATAACTAATCACAAACTAAAATTCTATTTGACAAAAAACCTCACGGCTTTGTAGGGTTATTTACTTGATTTACAGTTTCCTGCTAATCAATTGTCATTTTAGTAAAGCGTTGTTTATCAAATATATGTCAAAGGTAATAATAGTTGAATACTCTTATAACGTTTTACAGAGTCTTTCAAATCAAAGAACATAGACCGTTTACTAAGAACCAACAACTACTTCCCTGGCTATATGCCCCGACGGACATTGAATTACAGTTCAAAGTTAAACGGGGTTAGTATATCTGCAAGATAGAACTAACCATTTTCGTTTGCAATTCGAAAGGATATATTTTCAATATAACAATTTTTACTGTGCTGCTTATTAGCACAGTATTCGTATGTATAAAAATAAAGGATCTTGAAATCGATTATCAGAAAATCATTCCTTATTACTAATACTTTTAATCGTACAATAGATGTTAATAAACACCTAAATGTATGTCACAAAGTAAAAAGTTTTTGAACTTTTGAAAATATTAAAAATTGGTCGGACCAAAAAAATTGTGTGTGTTACACGTCCGGAAAATGTTTTGCAAGTGCTCGTATTGTTTCGCCTCGGTGCTACACACCTCGGCTACACAACTTTACTCGCTCTTGCAAAATGTCATTTTCCGTCCTTGTGTCACAAATAACTATTCCATTGTATTTGCGTTTAGCATAATTTTTTCAAATTTTTTTTTTTCAAATTTAAAAATGTTTTATTGTTTAGCTTACAAATTATTTCTTAGAATTAAATAAGTAATATATTTTATTTCCCTAAACCCTGCTATAGGACTTAGTGTCCTTTTCAGGGTAGTGCTACAGTTTACTGTTTCCTGCTTTAGTATTTCATGTCGAACTGAATAAATTAATTAGAACTGCATTGAATAGAGCGATCATATCTAAAATACTTGTATAGCTAATTTTCCATCTAGGCGATTCAATAGTTTTTTTATAGCAACTATTGTTATAATGTAAAATTATCTTTTAAAACTTGTTTCAGTATAATGTATATACTTACTGAGTTTCAACTTCTATCTTCTTAAATTCACTTGTTCTATTAGGTCGACTTCTCTTTGGTGTTTCCATAACCCAATCAGCGTCATCATTTTTGGACGAACTTAGAGGCCGTTTTCGAGATGAACTAGGATGTCGCGAATTTATTATAGGTTGACTGGGACGTACGACCGGGGATGGAATATCGGGTTCCTGTTTCATTTGCCGTTCTTGGTACCGTTGAAGTTGGAGGAGTTTTTCCTCTATCTCAGGATTCAAATTTTCTTGTTTCAGTGCGGTTTTGATTGCTATGGAAGCATTTATAATGTTGAAATTACATAATAAATGCCAAATTAATCCAATAATGATAACCAGACAAGCCATCGTTTTAAGAAAAAAATGGAATACTACAGAAATCAGCAAAAAAGAACGAAATAACGAGTATAAGTTGCTGAAGTAGAATAAATTAAGAATTATGGAAGCAATTTTGAAATTAATAGTTAAAACCCAAACTTGAGAAACTTCTAAAAATATCTTATCTTTCGTTCACTCAGGAGATTTTCACAAACACTTTTTATTAAATCAAATACAAAAAATATAGGCAACAAAACAATAGCCAAATAAAAATTAAATTAAAATAAATAACCCAAAGCAAAACGATCATAAATAAATAATTAAAAAACAAATACGGAGTGCAAGGGTTTCAAATAAAAGAAGAAAACGCATTCATAGTTTTAAAGGACTTTATTAAAAATGTTCGAATACAGTCTGATTATGTCAACTACTTGGCCAAAAAGACCGTATTATACTGATCGACTGTTTAAATAAAACAAATCATAGTAAAAAATATATAAAAAACTGACTGTAGGTCGATGTTTGGGAAATTATTGTTATAATCTTTTAATCATATTACATTTCTCAGTTCACATAGCCATTTTTTAACACGGACCTTTCAAATAAGAAATGTAATATCAGTCTTTATATCAGTTCAACGTTCTCTTTCCCTGTTTGCGCAATTTTATGAAAATTAGAGCATACAGCACGACCAAATATTGTACTTAATTGTTAAATAATATAGTAAACAAATAAAGCAATTTAACAAAAAATAAATTAAACAAAAATATCTTGTTTCATCATTTCTACAGTTTGTCCGCATATCTATTTTAGTATTGGTAATACTAACTAGATATTATAGCATTTACGAATTGAATTAATACTGATTTTAATATTTACAGCTAAAAAACAAAAGTAAATACAATATAAATAAGTCAGTCTTCTTTTTTAAAAAAAGGGAAATATCACAGAAAAAATCAAAGTTCAACAAAACCCTTGCTATCCGCAATCATATTTAACCATATACAAAGTATGAAAGTGTTACTTGTTGCTTTTCATTTCATTATTACTTATTGCATAATATAAAATATTGATTTACCAAGAAATGATGAATTGAAGGCGAATATTTAATTCGAAATAATATAAGTCTTTAACTAATGCATTATCTTAAGTATATACTTAAGAGTGGTAAACCACTACCATCACTTTTGAACAACTTGAAAAGAGAAAATTATTATATAGAGTAAAGTTCAATTAGATTTTAAATAAAAATGTCATATGTTTTGAAGTGTTGAATTTTTTTATAAATATCAAAGTAACACTTTCATCAACATACTACTGTATAACCATTTATCTTTTATGCGCCACGAAATCGTTTTGCATTGGGTACAAACAGTTTGGATTGTAAACGATAACGGATGGTTGTAAAAGGAACATACTTTGTTGAATATAATCTGGAGTAACCACAAACTGCTTGTTGCCATCCTGCTGCTGATGTAACGATTGTTGCAAATGCTGTTGCGGGTTCTCCGAGACTACCTGATTTTGTGCGGCATTTTCTGGAGGGCTCTTTAAGGTTTGTAGCAAGGCTGAAGTTTGAGCTTGTTGACCATTTACCAAAATTTGCCGGACAGCCGATTGAGCATCAGAAGCCTGCAAATTATTCTAATCGTAATCCAATACATACATTTAAAATTTTAAAAATATTAACAGATAGTGTTATGTAAATAATTAATGTTAACTTATCCTTTTTAGACATTTAATAATTAGAACAACAAATATGGTATCAATAAAGTAGAAAAACACTTTTAATTCTCTATTTGTTCACTGTTTTACCCACCTGCTGTATGACTTGTTTAGTCACTAGTTTTGCTGCCACTGCGTTCTGAGGAACAGTTTGGGCAACCAGAGTGTGTGGCGATTGTTGAACAGGTGCTAGAGGTGGTGGGTTTGTAGAAGCCGATTCGGCTGGAGGGTCCTGGCTACTAGGTTGAACGGCAAGATAGATTTTTGTTGGACCAAGTACACCTTGTTTTCCAGTTGATGCTTGTGCTAAAAAACGAGCCTATATCAAAACAAGCATTTCCACTCAACAATGAAGTGAAGATAATAAATAGTTCGACAACAAAATATTATTGGTGGTTAGGAGTGTATATCGTTCACTTGAAACGATCTGACTAGTTTCTAACTGATCAAATAATTATTCAATCACCGCATTCTTACTCGGCTAAACAGCCGTAATATTTTATCATCAGTTTTGGAACAAACTAATTAAATTAGACAATATTTGAAAATGACACTACCAATTTTTGTATCAATTAAAAACTGTAAAAATTGTTTGGCAAACCTTTAAGCAATTGTTGTTTCACTTGTTGTTGTACGGCTGCCAATTGCTGTGTGGTAAAATCAGCTCCTTGTAAACCCTGCAACACGATTCGGGGCCCTTGTTGTGTCTGTATAACTTGCGCCGTAACACATTTTATCACTGTACCCGGAGGTTGCCCTGTTAAAAGTTGATCCATGGTCGCTTGATCAATTTGATTGTCTTGTGCTGATTTAGGAGGACTCTGTAAGGCCTGTTGAATACTCTGAGGAGCTTGCTGTTGTTGTGGTTGTGTAACTGGAGTCGGCTGTTGTTGAACTTGTTGAACTGGTTGTTGAGGTTCAGTTTGCCGCACAATTTGTTTTACAGGTGTTTGTACTTGTTGTTGTACCTGCTGAGCTATGGGGCCTGGAGTCAGTTGAGCAACAACTTGAGCTTGATTATTTCCAGTAGGCCGAATAAGAACTTGTTGACCATTTATAGTAGCTACTTGGACTTTACCTGTAGCTAACTGTTGAGCTAGAGATTGGTTGTTGACAACTATCTGATTAGTTATAACCTAAAAATGTAACGAATGTTGTATTTCGACACTTAACATTTATTTGTAATTTGAATTTTAAATATAAAACTAGTACAATATATAACGTCCTAACCTGTTGTCCATTTGCATTAGATGTAATAACCTGATTGGTGCTAAGCAATACTTGTTGTTGCAAAACTTGACCTCCTGGTGTTAAAACTACACCGCCTGGCGTAACTTTCTGTATTAGCTGTTGTCCCGGTTGTTGCTTCAAAATCACCTGTTGTTGTGACTGTGGAGTCTGCGGGGTTTGTTGCTGCGCTTGAATTTGAGGCTTAGTTACTTGAGGACTCTGGACTTGAGACTGACCGATAACAGCTTGTTTAACAACAGGGCTCTGTATCAAAGTTCTTGTACCTGCAGATGTATGTATAGCCTGTTTAATGATAGTTTTCGGGTTTGGAGACGCGATCGTTGGTGTTTTGGTCGTCGTCAGACCTGAAGATTGGAGCTGAGAAGTTGTGAGCACCTGAAGCTTGCCGTCTGGATACTGAACGAGTTGTTGGCCGGGTAGGAGACCTTTGACGGTAATTCTGCCGTCAGGAGTGCGCATTATTTGAACTCGTTGCGGGACGTCTTTCGCAGGAGTTAGAGGTTGGTTGGCTATAGTTGTAACTGTAGTAAAATGAAAAGAAGGTCGCGTTGTTAACAAAATGTTCTTCGAAATTTTGGGAAAAAATTATTATGTTGTTTCACAATTATACTTTATTAAACCTCTAGTTCTGTACGTACTGACTCATCAACAGCAAAAATTTATCAAAAGTATATTTGTAATAGATTGAAATAAAAAAAAAAAAAGAGTTTAGGGTAAAATAAAGGATACTTCCATCAGCATTCGAAATTTGAAAGAAATTAATCTGAATTTAAAATTGATCACGAAGATGTGCATCTGTACAGTGATATTAACAAAAATATCTCTAAATACTGACTGGAATGTTCTTCTAAAATTTTATAAATAGAACGAAAAATAAAAATACTAAATTTGCTAACTAAGAATTGATTCTAGTATGTTAACCAATGAAATATTATATGTTAGAACATATTTAATTTTGTGAACGTAACCAGTCTACTATTTTTATTGAATTTTCAAAAGAAGTTAAATGATGTTTTATTAAATTTTAACCTAAAATGAACTTTACATTAAATTAACCATAGCTGTTTTTCGATAGTGTGGTCTGATTATTTTACACAGAAATGAACAATTTGAGTCTTTCATTCATACATTTTTAAATACCAAAGTAATTCATATTAATGGCTTTCAACATTTCTGACACCCTCAAATTTCTTGCACATATTTAAAGTTTTAAATAAATCGCCTAATAAACAAAAGGCCCAAGTCGCAAATTCGATTTACTATAATCAAGCATAATTCAATCTGTGAAAACACTTGTTTATTCGTGACAAATGTTTACTTCCCCTAAATAGTTTGTAAGGAATATTTCAAAAACAATGCTTTATCTTTCCTTCAATTTGTTGCATGCCAGCTAGTAGGATGTTTAATCAACATTGGATAAAATATATCACATTTTAAATTTTACCAAAACATTTTAAATAACTTTTTCTGATAATTTTTTTTACAACACCATAATATGGACCAGTCTATGAATTCTATGAACTTTTAATCATATTTTGTGAGAAAAATGGTATTCACAAGTACAAAATACATTTTTTAATCAATATCTTACCACAATATACAGAAATCAAACAGATCGAAACATTTAAATAAAACATTCATACTAACTTGGCTGTTGACCCTGAATGGTCGATTGAACCTGTTGTCCCGCAACAACGGTTTGAGTTTTGATCAGACTCTGTTGAGTGGTTGGTAGACTTTTAGGTAGGATATTTGACGTGCCGGTGATGACCCTAGTCGTACCATCCGGACCTTTCGTCATCAATATTCGTCGACCAGCCAACTTAGTAGTATTCGAAGTTAGTAATGAAGTTAGAGTATTTTTACCGCTGACAACAGCCTGATTCGGCACCACCACGTTCTTCACTATCTTCATCTGACCATCCACTGTTGTCGTAACTGAAAAGAGAAACATGATAAGTAAAAGATCTCTGTTTAGAACACAATTAACTTCAAAAGCTCCAAGATAACTTTTCGTTCACAAGCAAAATATATTTATTGCGAAAAGAAAAAAGTGAGAGTGATCAAAATTATTTTATAGAAGATGATAATTGTATTAGGAAACTTTAGATTTAATTAAATATTAGTACAATCAACTTTAATTACAATTATCAGCCCACAATACCCATATGTTTCACATAGGTCTACAAATGATGCATTTTTTTGTGCAAATTATTGTATATGACTTAAAATGAAAAGAAGTAGAAAATATATGTGTAAAAGTAGGTGTCAAATTAATTTTCGGTATGAAGTTCCTTACCATTTAAATATTTCACAATTATATCAATAAAAATAGTACAAACCTCATTTTTATTTTTACGAATTGCACAGTAATATTTAATTAACAATATTACCACAAGACAAATGAGTGCAAAAATAAAATGGTTTGTCCCATATGTGCAGAGGAACATGAGGAGTATATGTGCTCCAGAAATAGGAAATATTGTAAGAATTGTGATTATTCCAATAGAAAACACAATTCTAACTACGCCACTGATCATCAAAGCAACAGTTTGGAGTGCTCAACATTGAAATTCTACATGGAACTGATAAGAAGCAAAACAAACTATACTGAGTAAAAAATTTTTTTTTCTGTTCTATTTTAAATATTTCCTTTTCTTTTATCTCTTAAATTTATAAGAAGTAAATATTTATTTATGTTATTTATTTAAAATAGCTATGGAAGTTGAAGTTTTAAATGATATAATCATTAAGAACAAAAACGTTACTATAGTGGGTGATGAAATCTTGGGTTGCGTTAATAAATTTTTTAAATTTAAAGGAATAAACATTTTACTTTTGAATATACAGGGCATAAAATCTAATATTAATAAACTTTTAGTTTTTTTGGAAAGCTGTAATCTTAAACAATGCGACATATTAATCCTTACAGAGTGTCATAAATTGGAATCTATTGCCCAAATAAATATTCCTGACTTTGAAGTGTACTATGACAATGCAGACCTCAATAAATTTGATGGATTACTAATTTACACAAAAAGCTTTATCTATCCAGCAATTACAACTAAAAAGCTTCAAAACAGTAAGATAAGTATATCAAATATAAAATTTACGTTTCAAAACTTTTTAATTAACATAAATGCATGCTACCGTTCCCCAAACTCAAACTCCAGAGACTTTCTAACTGATCTGGATCATTATTTATTCTCATTGCAAAGCTCTGACGTCACAGTTTTTATGGGTGACATAAATTTTAATATTTTAAATACTGACCAAATAACAAATGATTATATTTCCCTTATGTGCTTACATGGCTTTACTAGCTTGTATTATGATGTGACCAGACCAATGTCAGAAACCTGCCTTGATCACATATTTATTAAAAATAAAGTAAAAAATGATACACTAAAAATAGAACCAATAATTTTAAACTATGACATAACTGATCATCTTCCAGTATTTTTGGGTCTATCTTTACCTCAACCTAAAACACAAAAAAGTGAAAACTTAAGCATAGTTAAAATCGATTATAATAAAATTGTAGAACTTGCAAAAAACACTCAGTGGGATCAAATTTTGCTACTACAGGAACCTGAGGTGGCAGTCCATAAACTTACAGAATTTATCACAAAAATAACCAAAGATTCTCAAATTGAAATAAAAATAACAAACAAAAATCGTAAACTCAAACCATGGATGACAAATGGTTTACTGACATCCATAAGAACTAGAGATAGGTTAAAAAAAAAGTTAAAAATTAATACAAATTCTGACACAATAAACGAGTATAAAAACTTTAGAAACAAACTAAATAAACTAATAACTCAAACTAAGAATAATTATTATGAAAATGAAATTAACCAAAACTGCACAAATGTAAAAAAGATCTATACTCTAGTTAAAGATGCCACAAATGAAACAAATAAAAAAAGTAATGAGAAGCTTCAAATAAAAACTGATAATGGCAAAATAATAACAAACGAAAGTGAAGTGGCAAACTTATTTAATGATTATTTTATAAATGTAGGTGAAAAAATGGCAAATAAAATAAAAAACACACATAAAGAACCCGCTACCTATTCCTCTTCAGTATCCATGTTCTTAAAACCAGTAAATCAAAATGAAGTTCTACACTATATTTCCTCTTTAAAAAATAACTGTACCCCTGGTGAAGATGGCATAAATACAAAAACTATAAAAGCCCTACATCCTTTTATTATTAAACCACTAACCCACATCATTAACAATATATTTCAAACAGGAAGAATACCCCATTCATTTAAAAACTGTGTGGTTCGTCCAATCTATAAAACTGGTCCAAAAACACAAATTGAAAATTATAGGCCAATAAGCATAATAAATAATTTTGGAAAAATTTTTGAAAAAAGTTTAAAAGAACGTCTTAATAGTTACATGGAAAAACAAAGGATTTTGTCAAATAAGCAGTTTGGGTTTACGTCAGGTTTTAGTACTGAAGACGCCCTACAGGAAGTTATTACCAGGATAACAACAAATCTAGATAAAGGAAAAAAGTGCCTTGCGGTCTTCCTAGACCTATCAAAGGCCTTCGATACGGTTTCACATTCTAAATTACTAAAAATATTAGAAAATTATGGTATCAGAGGAAAAGTGCTTGAATTATTTAAAAGCTATTTGAGTGACAGAAATCAAATTACTAAAATAAACAACACCCTCAGTCAGTCAAAAACAATTAAAATGGGAGTACCGCAGGGAACAGTTCTGGGACCGATTCTTTTTAAGATTTATGTAAATTCTTTGTTGAACTTAGATATAGATGGGGAAATCATTGCCTTTGCAGACGACACCACTGTGATTTTTATAGCAGATTCTTGGGAGGAAGCTCGTACAAAACTATGTAGGGGTCTTTTAAAAATAAAACAATTTCTTGATTCTCATAAACTATCCCTTAATATTCAGAAAACAAAATATATTGCTTTTTCAATTACAAACGGAAATCGTCCAAACTATGAAGAAATTGTTATAGACTCATTGAATATTTCCATAAAGGCGGTGACAAATATAAAATATCTGGGTATTATAGTTGACCAGAATTTGCGATGGGACCTACATATTCAATATTTAACCAAAAAAATTCGAACATTGCTTCATAAATTTTATATTTTAAGAGAATTTCTTTCAAAAAAACTTCTTATAATGTTCTACAAAACGTTAATTGAACCCTTATTAAGGTATGGAATTTCTGTTTGGGGTGGTGCTTATTCAACAAATTTAAAGTCATTAAAAATTATCCAAAATACTATTATAAAAATTATGTTTAAAAAGCCTAGACTGTACCTGACATCACAACTTTACTCTTCTGAACTCTGTAATTTAAAAACATTATACATTTTGGCAGTTTGTTTATACATAAAAAAACATTTCAAGACACAAATATTAGTAAGTCACAGTTACCAAACTAGAATTAATTTAGGTAGGCATGTCATAGTACCACAGAGCAACAGATCCATAAATCAACATTCAATTATTTATTTGGGTCCAAATTTATAATTTATTACCTAACAAAATAAAAAATATTAACAAACAACGTCAGTTCATAATTGAAACCAAAAAGTTTATTACTGAGAATCCGAATTTATTTTAGTCATATTTTGTTTCCTTTGAATTTCTATGTTTCCTCTAATATAAATAAGAATTAGTTTTTTATCAACTATTTAAGTTTTAGTTTAAGTTAAAATATATAAGTACCAAATTTTGAGCACACACAGGTGTTATACACCTAGGTGCTTTAAACAAAAACTATTATGTATTGTATTATGTATTGTAATAAATCTGTATACTACTAAGATGTTAAATAAAATGAAAATGAAAAATGAAATGAATTGGAATAAGAAATTACAGCAAGAAGTATTTTGTTAAAAATCAGAAATAAGCAGGCACTGAAATTTGTTGTATTAAAATAATATTTATTTAAAACTAACGAGCACAAAAACAGGATATTTAATCTAAAAACCAAGAATGTTTATAGTTTATTGGTAACAGTAAAATACTTCAAGCTACATGTAAATAAATAGTCTTGAAATAATAATAATAACACAAACACTAGTAAGCGAAATAAAAAAGTAATCACATTGATACCATTCACGAAATAACCTACCTTTTGGTTGAATGGGTTGTAATGGTGGATTACTTGTAGCTGAAGGTTTTGATGTTGTTATTGCCATACTAGCAGAGGAGGCTTTATAATAAATGAAATCAAAATATAGATTTAACAAACCACTATTATCATTATTTATTCTTATTTTATCCAAATACAAAGATTAGAAAATATTCTCAATTTTTTTATATTTGGTATTTAAGGTATTTCTTCAACATAACGCCTACCAAGTTAAAAAAGAAATTAAGTAAGCTTTATATGATATTTGTTCAATATAACCTCACGACTAGAAAGTTTACGCAAATTTAAATAACTCATGTCTTTTTTGTTGTAAACAAATAAAAAAGAATTAAAAAATAAATTCCAAAGCTTTAAAACAAAGTCAAAGTGTCTTTTTATATATATGTATAAATAGTTTAACTATTGGGGATTGCAGTAAATAGTCTTATTCCCTAACTTTTCCACAAAAAAACAAAAAATATTTTTTTCTTAATTAAATCCCCTCTCAAAGGTTTATCACATATATTCTAACGGATTGTCAAAGGATTTTATTTATAAAGTCTAAAAATGTCTAAATATAATGATAGAAAGTATACTTCTCTCTGATTTTCTGAGAATAAATGGGTTGTCGTCTTCAAAAATCCCTTTGATATTAATTAATAATGTCTTTCTTAATAATATCAAGTTCTTCTCCCAATCAATCATTTTTTCAGGTTAAAAAAAGAGGTAACCGCTAGAAGCCGGATTTGGGGAACAAGACGAATAAGGTACTAATGTATAACCCAATTCACAAATTTTGACTGTTAAAATCGTAAATCAAGATTTCATCAACAGTTATCAAATGGCACAAAAAGATCAATTTATTTTTGCTCTTGTGTCCACCTAACGTAACAAGTATTTTTACATATTCTTCAGTTAAAACGTTGTCTTTATTTCACGCTTTACTAGACTGTCTTCGAGTGCAATACGATAATCTTCAATCATATCCATGGATTTTTGTTACGTTCACTTCTAGGTTATTAATTGCGCTCTTAGGACCCCGACTTAATTGGTAACTTAGTTTTTAACCATTTCTGTTGTTTAACTAGTCAAATGAAACTACTTTATCACGTAATTCAGTATTTTTTTCATTATTACAAAATTATACGAAATAGTCACGTGTTACAAAAAGACAAACCGACAGATGTACTGTTATATTTAACGTAATAAAAAATGGTTCTACAGAATGTTAACGAATATTTTTTTATATTCACATTATTTCTGTATTAGACCATGTACTGACTGAGCAATCCTCGTATGTGGAGCTTAGATTGTTATTATTTTTATCATAAAGTGCTCCAGTGTAAAAAGTAATCCAAGGATTTTTTGAAGATGACAACTAATGGTGTCTAGCTACGAGTTAACGTAAATATAATTTTTTGTAGATACTCATATTTCAGACATATTATGTAGATTTTAAAAGGAGCTCATCCCAATAGTTGCGTTAAATATTTTAAAGAGTTTACATAATATTATTTTTTTATTTGTAGTCCCCTACTAATAAAATGAAGAAAAAATTTGTATCACTAAAAACACGGGGGGAAAATTTAATCATTACCAAAATAGCAATTATTTAGAATACATTGTTACTTTTAAAACTTAGACCAATAGTTTTATTAGATGTGTATTATTTTTTCTACATACATATATATTTCTTTCCATAATTTACATAAAAATATTTAATATCTTACCTTGAGCTGTGCTTCCAACCATTTCCAGGACCCCTTTCTTGACTTCTAGGGCCCTTTTCTGTTGGTGCGCTGCCCGTTGTAGTCTCAGTTGCTGTTCCATTTTTTCTTTAATTTCTTCAGCAGTAGCTTTACCACTGACTGCGATCTTTACATCCGGAGCTTCAATAAGAGGTTTGGATGGAGGAAGATTACCAGTGCGACTCCTAGTGATAACTTGCTGATTAGCCTTTTCGAACCTAAATAATAACAGGTGGCAAGCTGTTAGTAGGGTAGGGCATGCAAACCGGGATAACCATTATTAAAAAATCTTCATAGAATAATATTGAACTTAGTTTAAACAAATTTCATAGTATAATATTGAACTTAGTTTGGGAGATAAAGTACGACCTTCGGCTAATATGACAAACTTTTTTACTTGCGTGAAATTTAGTCTGCTCCATACTCGAAATATGTAACAATACGACACTCTAAATATCTGTATTCAAGAGAGACTACAAAGTTTAAGATTTATTTAACAAAAGCAAAGATATGTAAAAAATATATCAACAATAGAGTAGAAACAGAATTAGAATGAACTATGATTTATTAAAAATAACACAAGAGATCAAAATATGGAATACGAAAATTTAAGAAAGGTGTATGTTTTCAAAATCTACATGTTCTAGATCGGTGGCAAAAATTTTTACAGTAAAGGAATAAGAATAAAAGTGCTATTATTAATAATAATACTAGATAACAGTCTGTTTGTATCCATAAAAAGAAAAGTGTTGATTAAAACAATAAAAATATAATATACAGAAATATCCTCATCAGAATAAAAAACGTACACACACTCAACTTACTTTTCTCCATATTGTTTGATTTCCCAAAGTTCCAATTTGTCTTCATCAACCCATTCTTCAGTTACTTGTGGATCCATATTTTGTGGCGATTCTGGTCTTTTTCGTTTTCTAAGACCGCTTCTGATCGAGGTGACTTCTGTAAATAATTAAAGAATACGTCAAACAAAGCACAAACATATATAGCAATTTGTCGGACTTAATAAACAAAAACATGATTTTTGAATAAATATACATTCAGAATTGCAATTTTTTTTATTAAGGCACAATAATTTAATATCATACTAGAAATTTCAGAATTAAAAAACAAAAGAAACATTAAGCCTGGTGCCATTTGTATAAAAAAAATATATGAATGTACTGACCTCTCATAGTCTTGGGAAGTTCCAATGGAATAACAACTTTCCTCCTTAAATATTGAGTCTTTTGCAAAAATTGACCAACATGTCTGTGTTTTAAAAGTTCCAATGACAATATCTCTGTTTCCGTAGTAATTTGATGTTTGCCATCTGCATTCTGAGGCTTTGTCTGCATATCATCCCATCTTAAACATGCCCACAGGATTTTTAATTGACGAGCTGCACAAGCTAACGATTTTAAATTCACAGTTCGGTAAATCCAACAAGTTTTGAACAAAGGTCTGGCACAAGGATAAGGCCATACACTGTGATTAGCTTTAGCTAGTGCATTGAATCCTGGAACGATAATCCTGCCTGCGTTTCTGGCTAATTTTCTAGCGTCGTGTTGAGGTAAAACTAGTAGGGAAGAACATGATTTTAAAGTTTTAAATGAAGAACAGGCGGGATATTTTACAAATTGTTTAGTTTTTCGTTTAACATCTACAGATGGCAGTTTTTTTAAAACTATTTTTCCAGCAGTAGATTGAGTGGAATATACTCTTTGGGTCCCATCCTCTGCATGTTCAGCTTTAACATTAATAATCTTTTCCTCCCTTTTTATTCCCAATTTAAATGCACAAAATCGTCTGTTCTGTTGTGCACTATAAGCCGTACTTTTAACAGAACTTGTAGTATCTCCCACAGCTGTAACTGAAATAGCGGCACTACCACCATCAACTGTAGACGTGACAGAATTTGTCGTCGCAGATGTGTTATTGTTGAATTTATTTTTACTGTCATTTCCAAGCATAATATCTTTTATTGACTGAGGTGAAAAATCTTTCGTATCTGTATCTTCCTTTAATTCTTTTTTGATTTCATCTTTAACTTCAACTTTCACATCTGATTCTACTGAAGGTTTATAAATATCGCTTTGATCTCCCACTTTTATTGCAGAATTTAACGCGGCAACCAATGTCTTGCAAATATTTTCTTTTGTTTGCGGTTCGGAATTTTTTTCTTTTTGGATCAATGGTAACTGTGGAGCTTTTAAAGTTTGTTCTAAAATAGACGTTTTCTTGATTATTGTACTAGGCTGAGTTAAACCAAAATTCTTATTGGTAGAGTTACTAGCTAAGTTAGCTTTTCTTAATAAGTTTAAAAGATCCTTTCTCACTCTAACTCTTTGAATGCACAAAGGAGAATAACAAATTGTTTCCAAACTATTTCCAGCTCCAGAATTACAACCCTTTACATAGCATTGAAAATCTTTGGCTAACCTTGCTATAGAAGTATATTGTGTTCTTAAAATTTGAATACGTTTCGCTATAGAGTTAAGGTTTTCTCTGCTTGGAGTTTGTTGATTATTCGGCAATATAATTTTTCCTGACATCATGTTACTGAGTTGTTTATCTATACCATCACTATGTGAATCATCGTCAACTTCTACGTCTATTTCCTCCTCTTTTTGGACATCTTCTGACTTAGTCATGGATATTTTGTGTTCTTCTATTGTCTTTAATTGAATCCTTCTAGCTAGAAGAGAATCTAATTTTGATTTTTTGGCCACTTTGGGGTAAAGTAATCTGCCACGTGCAGTCAAAGCTTTACTAATATTTATCTCTTCTACTTTTGTAATTGGAGGTAAAATATTCACATTTTGAATAGAAGCTGGTATATCGGGATCATTTAAATTTTCTGTTTTAAGAAAGTTGTAAGACACTGGATCAAATCCCACGGCTTTATTACCACCAGCATCTTTAATTTGTACCATTATCTTTTGAGGTGCTGCTAAACCAAGTTCCCTAGAATCTACATGTTGAAAATTTCTAGGAGTTCTTATCCAAAGCCAACCCCATCTACCATGGATTCTATATTCCTCTCCTTTTTGTTTCCATAATTGATGCTTGAAACTCATTGTATATTTGACATAACCACTTATAATCAATCTGTTCCTTTCCTCCTCTTCTTCACGCTCTTTCTTCTCGCGTTTTTCAATTTTTTTACGTTCTTCTCTTTCTGCAGCTGTGATTCTAGCTAGTTTTATATGACCCAATTGTTCGTGCCAAACATTAGCAAAAACCACAGGTTTTATACAAGCTTGTAAAACAACCAAAGCCTTAGCAAAATCTTTTGGTTGTTGACAATTACTAATTACGTTCATCCAATGTTTACGTAAGAGTGGCCAATTGGTATGCATAAATGGTGACTGAATTTGTTGTTCCAATTGAAGAATTGTATGCCTGAGAGTGTTGCACAATAAACTTTTGTTGCCACTTCCGGCACCAACCCATTTAAATTCGGAGGCTGGTGTTAGGGAGAATTTGTGGGACAAATGTCGTTTCTTATCTCGTTCCTCATTCCGTTGTGGTTTGTTAAGAGCAATAATATTTGTAGTAAATTGATTTACGTACCCTTTGAAAGAGTTTTCCATGCCTAGCTTAAATAAATAGGTACCATTAGCTATTTGACTAGATTTCAATCGAGTCATTCTAGATTCATCTTTGTCGTTATCATCTTTATTCAACAGACTCCCCAAACTTTTCCTTCTTAAATCATCCAAATATGGTTTTGGAGTTAGAGCACCAGTTTTAGATCTAGTCACAACTTCTTTATTTTTATCACTTTCTTCGTCTTTATCTGTCACAATGGTGTCCATTGCATTATCAAGATCTGTAGTTGTTACAACTTCAGTATTTTCTATAACCATTGGCACTTCATCAACTGTTTCTAAGTCTTCTGTCATCTTTGTGTCAGTACTTTCTACACTCTGCTTCTCTTTCTCTTTACGTTCTTCTTCTAATTTTTCTTCTATTTCTTTATTATATTTAATAATAGCAGCATTCTCAGCATCTAGATATGTCTTTTTGTTGCCCTTATATTGATTAGTGAGTTTTTCTGTTAGTTCCATTTGTCTTATAACTTCGTCTTTCAAATCTTGTAATTCTCGATATAAGGCAGCTTCCATATCATTTGCATCCAAAACTTTTAGAAGTTCCTTAAACTGTAACGAAGTTGTATAATAGTGGATATCACCATCTTGGCCCTCACTGTTTGAAAAAGAAAAAAAATTAGAAACTATTGACTATAATACTATTTACAAGATCACAGAAATATTAGATTTAACGTAAATGAACGTTACAATTAGGTGGGATGTAGTTTAAAGTGTTAAGTGGTTCGAAAATGTTAGATATAAAAAGACATGCATGTTTCGATAGTTTTCATAATGATTTTTAAAGTTTACTGTATTTGAACGAGACATTATTTGTAATACAATTAGGCCTAAAACAGTAAGTAAATCGCAATATTAGTACCAGAATAAATATAAATAAACATCTTACTATCTCAATATGTTATTTTTGTATAATTTATATTAAGCTTTAATTTGTATTCCATCAGCAGTTTGTATGTTACTGATTTATTGCTATTAAATGTACATTTAATGAGTCTCAGGAAACTATAATAGAATAATAAAAAAAATGCACCAGAATCTTAAATTAAACCAAAACTTGTAGTCTATACATACTTCTAAACGTTAGATTCAAAGGTCAAAGTGACTTTAGTTAAAGTGGATTTTAACATTTATTGTGATAAAAACCTTTCAAGACTGGTACATTGGATACAAAACGAATCATACCTTTAATGTTCTTAATTTAATGTCGCCTATTCTATAAGCAACTAATTTTTGTGGCTATTATAATATATTAAAAAATCTAAGCAATGTCGTGTTTATAAAATTGTAATTTTATTTACACGAATTTAATTATGATCTATATAAATTTTACGTTTAAACAAATTTTATTTTACAATATTTACTGTAATAAACTGATAAAAGGAAAATATCTTGCTAAATAACCGATTTGACCGAAGAATATTTCAAACACTTGCATTAAAAAATATTAAAATAACTGATGAAAGAAAATACACTCCATATCCAATGCCACGTGTTGAAGTTATGACGAAAAATAGAAACAACATACACACATAACTTTTAAAGCAGATTAATAAACAGGTGTTTAATTTAAATTGTTACTCATACACCCAAGTACAAAATATTCAAAACGTTAAATACTTCGAACTACATCAATTTTAAAAATATATGAATTATCAGTAACTTCTCTTAATAAGATACATTAAGTAGTGGTAAAACATTATTTTACTTACATTATAATTCGCCGACACAAGAAAAAATACTTTCGTCCATGCCTATCATAACCAATTGGTTCTTGTCGAGATAGTTGCCCTTGTTTTTCCAGATCTAACACACAGTCTACGACACCAGATACTCTATGAGAGCGACAGATTCCACATTGCCAATCTTCCTCTGGTATATTGGTCAAGGGGGGATCCACACATTCCAAATGATAAACTGCGGGACAAGTCTCGCAACAAAGAAGATCACCAAGTTTGTGACATACTCGACAATGGTCGTCATAATGCATTGGAACTGAAAAATAATATTTAGCAGTTGTAAAAGATAGTTTTAAACAAATCAGTGCCTATTATATTTAGAAGTTGGTATATTTTGAGCATAAGAAACGTGATTGTTTTTTTGTAGAGAACAACCTGATACTTTTCGGTCAGAGATACGAATTTAAAACTAAATACTAAACTTAGTTTCCCAAAAAACTTATTAAAATTTTACTTAATATCGCTGTTAAAATCTTTGTCCAGTTAAAATTGGTTGGTTCTAATTAACAACTTAAAGAAGTCGTAAGATATATTTGTTGTAAAAAAATATGTTTACATTTTACAAGTTGCACTTGGTCCGATTGAGGGCAACAATTGAAATTTGTGAGTAATGGCTATCACAAAGCAAGGAATGTAAATATAAAATATTTTATAAAAATAAACTGCTATTTATGAATTGAAAATCAATAAAATGACAAATACATATTAATTAGAAAATAAACAAGCATTAAGATTTTTTTCCATTTTACGAAAACCAGCAAAAACTATAAAAAGCTGGATAACTAGATGTAATATTAAGAAATTTAAAGGGTAAAGGATATTTGAAAATGTATTCTAGACTATAGCTTTCTAAATTAAATAATATTGCATAAAATATAAACAAATATGTTATTACAATGCAGCTCGCAGAAACTAATAAATATTTTATTTAAAAACAATCTCTTAATCCATTTAAAAAGGACTAATTTCGAGTTTAAAAATGTTTAACTCAATCGCCAGACATAAGTAAAAGAATTATGGCTAAAATAAAATTTAAATTAACAAAATTAGATTTCACAATTAATCATTAAATAAATAACTTACATTTAAATTTTTTGTTATATAATAAGTCTCCAATTAATAAAATATAATATCAGATTATTATTAATTGTCTTGGTAGCTGTGGTCTTTTAACGAGAAAAAAATTACATAACAAATTCAATTGACATTAAAATTATAAAATTGACAAAAACAAAAAATATTCAAAAAATTGTTTAAATATAAGGTTCCCTCTATATATTAATGATAGACTCAGAAGAATTAAATAATAATTCAGTCATTGTTAATTTAGATTAAATAGAAAAATAATATTATATAGAATAGTTGTCTTTTTATAGTTGAATAGAAATAGTCATCATATATAGAAATAAACTAATGTAAAGTAATAAAGGTAGAGAGATTAAAATGTTTTATATTAAAGAAACAAAAACAGGTAACTTCTAAAATTAGTTGTGTGTTTAGAGATTTAATAACAGGGACTTTTAATATTCTAAGATTTTCTAGGTTGTTCAAAAATAGTCCTTTATTTGCAAAATGTGAAAATCCCCTTGAAGAAGGATTTAAACAAGATATTTGTTCTTTCAAATGAGTCTTAAAGGATAGGTATATATGTGCGACCTGTATATTTAGCGTTGCAAGTATTAGAAATATATATGTTGCCGACCTTTAACTGCGTTTTAAACATAAAAAAATGAATTTGAGTATAAATCAATTTTTCACTAGAATAACAAAAAGCATGTTATCGAACCTTTTTATAAACCTGTTCTCTGAAAAAAAAATGAATGCCCAAAATGAACAGTAAAGTATTACAACATTACAAATACTGTATCAAAATTTTATTTTCAATATAATAAGAATTAAGAAGTCAAACTATAGGTAGGTTATTTTTTCTATTTTCTCTTTTTTCCAAAACTCCATACTAAACTCGAAAAAAATATTTTATATTGCTAATTGAAACCCCTACTAGTGTGTATATTTTACATAATTTTTAATTTGCCTTTATTCATTAATAAGGTAATATTATAAATGATTTTTTTAATACTAATTTTTGAAAAACGTATAAATTAAAATTTTAAAAAATATATTTTTATCCAGTAACTTTTTAGAAAAAGTGACCTATTATGAGTAAAAATAAAATTATAATATACCTTCACTTAGTAAATCTTCTCTAACAGGATTTGTTGTTAAAAATTGGTCAGTCAAAAACTGTAGTACTTTTATACGATCTTCCAAAGATGAAAAGGGATAATCAGTTGTCGACAATATTTCAAGCACTTTTTGGTCAAAACTTTTGTCACTTTCAACATAAGCTCTTAAAACTTCTGGATAAGTAATATAGTCAAGCATGTACAACGAAATATTAACACTATCTTTTTGGTCAAGGGGTCCAAAATGAGTCTGTTGGGAATCTTCTTCCCGTAATAAGGCTTTTAGTAGCATAATATGCACTTCTGCTAATAAACTGCTTTGATCTTCACACATTATAGCAGCACAAAAATCTTCTAATCTAAATGGAGATAGTCTTACAAGATTTCTAAAGTGCCTCAATACTTCATATATACTTATAACTTCTATAATTCTGTCTCTAGGTACTAATAAATCATCAGAAGATTTCGGTAACACTAATGGAGGTATTTCACGGTTTTGTAGCCACAAAGGAGGATCCGGAGTGGGTGCACGATTAACACTAAACCCTTTCCTAGGGGTTCCACTCATAGTACTATAACTGCTTAATGAAAAGTCACTATCACTACTTGGATCACCCACTGAACCCTCAGAGTCACTTTCTGATAATCCCAACTCTTCTTCAATATCACTTTTGTTATCACTAGAATCATCTCCAAAATCAGAGCCATAATGGTACTCTGATTCATGATAATCCGTTTGAGATGTATTATACCCCCTGCGCTGATATGCAGAGCCAACATATCCAGACTTTCTGCCAGCTCTATGCCCATCTTTACCCCTAATTCTATTACTACTTCGTCTGCTAGATTCACTCTCTTGAGGGGAAGGTGCCCTAGAAGTTGTTGGTGTATTCGACTGAGAATCACCAGGTTTGTAATTTAATAAATATTTTGGTTTCTTTAGAAGGTGATATTGAAATTTTTTGGTTCTTTCAGCAACCTGAACCTTAGGGGGACGCCCCCTCTTCTTCATGCCTCTTGTTGACATCCTGGTGGTCAACTGTCAATCAATAGCTAAAATGCACGTGGTATATTAGGAAAACAAACCTGTATACAAATGCGAATGTCAAAATTTTACTAAAAACGATTCATGGTCGTTGTCCGATCTTTTCGCCATAATAATCGGGTAGGTCACGTGACAAACAACCGAAAACACATCTTGCATTACTGTAATACAATTTTTTAACGTTCAATTCTATTCCTCATGTAATTTTCATCATGTTCTCCAAATGCGTTCGAAGAATTCACTCAAATCACCAAAAAAATCATGAAATAATTGAATGACGCGTATCGCGAAGCGAAAAAGAACACTTCAACAACCGACGCATCCAGCGTTTCTATTGGTCGATTGTTAGGCCGCCATGACAACTTGCAATTATACTTTGTAAGTAAATTGGATTCATGCACAAACAACAAATATACCACTATCTAATTTGTCACTAATAAATATTAACAAAAAAAAAATATTTTAAGCACAAACACTGGCACTTTCAGCAAAAATTGATTTTCTTGGTGTGCCCTGACGTTCAATCCAAGCCTTGAGGAAATAACTCTGGGTATAAATTGAAGATGTCGCTGAAGTAGAATTTAACTGCATTTTTAAAATTTCACAAAATATATCAAAAAAACTGTAATTTAGTAGTGATTAAATAATGCACATTTATTTTACAATATGATTATAAATAAAAACATACATATTTTTAAATATTTTTCAAAATATTGATCATTTCCGGTACTAACGGAAAGAGAGATAAAAGAACTGTACAAGTGCGCAAGACAACGCATACGCAGAGGACAAATTTGGAGAAAATGGCTGACTGACGTACAGTGACAATTCTCAGTGATGACTCGTTTTTGAGGGATTTGGGCAGTTTTGTTAAGTTTAATTGAAAAAGAAATCGTTATTTAAAAATTCTCAAAATTTTATGCTTTCCACCATTGTTAAATAAATTGAAAATTTTGGATATAAACACTGCATTGTTATAGAAACAATACATTGAGTTACAGTTAACGAACGTCCCTGCATCATTATTCAGTCGACAGACAGGCCACAAAAAATATTGAAAATATAATTTACGAAATTAGTTATATAAAATCAAACGTGTTAAAATGAATGGGCCTCTAAAAATGTATCGAACGAAACCAATTGTGATCCAAGATTTACCAGTACAAATACCGAAATGTATGTATTCTTTGAAAAATATACATACAAGAGACACCCAAGGAATGGTTGACCAGTTTAGTGATCACGTTTCCACATCGAACAAAAATTCCACGATTTTCGAGCAGGTTAAACAGTTTTTAAAGGTTTCCCACAGTTCCATTGATATATTAGTGTTAACAGTGCTTTATTAACGTTATATTTAGTGCCTAAAAGTTCGTACTTACCCTACATTTCACAAAATCACCTGGCATGATACCACACTTATCAATTTTTGCGAACAACTGTCAAATAAGTAATGAAAGCAAAGAAGGAACTATTAATGTGTTCCTGTTGACTTTTCTAACTCTTCTGATTATTTTTTTATGTGCTTTGATACTTTCCAATTCTAATTTTTTAGTATCACATTTTTAAAGAATAATATACGCTTTTAATGCATTTTCTGATATAATTTCTTTTTATTTTGTTAATAATTCTTTACTTCACGCACAAAGGCATATTGATTTAAGTAGTTTGGACAAAAATAAAATAAAAATTTAAATGGTGCTAGGTGAATATAATTTATTAAAATTAATGATTTTTAGCTATATTTCTGCAAATTAATATTAGTAACATTTGGGAAGTAAATACATTTTGATTAATTTTATTATTGTTTGAAGATAGTTGTGCTATTTATACAAGAAGTTTTGTTAATGTTGCAATCAGAGATAAATATTGTAGTCTTTAAAAATTTGCTTCTGTGTAAAATAGTACCTAAATCTTATAAAATTTATGTATTTTAGTTTTATAATTTAAACATTATTTTCAGCTTAATCAAGAAATGCCTGGAATGAACGAATTAGTAATGAAGCAGGAGAAAATTTTAAGACAGCTTAATGACCTTAAAACTCAAATGGAAGCTATTAAAGTGGATCTTAAATTAAATGAAGTTTCTAAATCTAAGAGTTCAACTACATGTACAAACGTTCGTCCAGGAAAGGTAATTGTGTATTTTACGTAAACATAATTTTAAAATATTTGTGCTTTTATTTAATTCGATGAGATAAAACAAACAAAAAAAATATATTCATCTTTGTTCTAAGTATTTAATATTATATTTGAATATATTTAAAAACTCCTACCATGCGGTGTTGCGGTATGATTTATTTAATTATTTATTTTAAATACATTTTTAAACACAAAAATGGTGAGATTGATATTGTGAAAAAATTGAATGAAATGTACAAATTCGTTAATTATTATAAGTAGAAATGAAAGATTAGACAAACCTTTTCTACTGTGTTAAGATGTAAAATTGAAATGCACGCAAAAAGTTTATCTCTTTTATTAACAGATATCGTTTATAAATTTACTCTAATTGAAAATCATAAAAATGTTGCTGATTTAGATGTTTAGATTTCATCATGATTAAAGTATTTTATATTTTTATAAATTCACAAATTTTATTATAAGAAATTGAATATTATCTTTTATTTTTTTAAGATATGCATTGTATATTAAAGATAATGACTAACAGTTCAGTATTGATTTTAATGTTTGTTTTTTTTTATTGATTCTCATATAGAATTTTGAATATTTGTTTTATAAAATTTCCGGATCTTAATGTTACTATTTTATATTGTAATTTAATTTATTTTTTGGAATTGCCTTCAACTTCAAACCTTCTTATTTTATTAACTTATTTTTCCATAAAATAATAAATTTTAAAATCTATTGTAATCGTATATGTATGTATTCTTAATTTGTTTTAAAATCTCCCTGTAACAAGTTTCTAATATTTGGAATTTGATAAATTTCAATATAGTTACTTTTAAAATGTCTCGCTCTATGTACTTTTTTTAAATAATTACCAAAATGTCTAAATCTTTATTTATAACATAAAATTAATGGTAACGTAATCAGAAATGTAAATATATAGTCGATAAATAAAACGCATTTCGTGTACAGGATTAACATACCCTGAATCATTATTTCTCAAAAAGATAATTTTTTGGTTTTGTTAAGTTTATAAATTATCTTGATTAATATTTATCGGTGTAATATTTTATTTTATGAGCAGAATCTAGGATTGCATATATTATTCATAGATTATAAACAGGCTTATGATTCGATAGACAGAAAGAAGATGTTCAACGCTCTAAATGACCTGGGGATACCATGCAAAGTAGTCAATCTCATAAAAATGACGCTGGAGACAACGGAAAGTAAGGTTACCATTGAGGAAAGAGTATCAAAACCTTTTAGAGTCAACGCAGGGTTACGACAGGGAGATCCTCTATCCACTGTACTCTTTAATCTGGTATTGGAATCGATTATTAGGAAGAGTGGACTACAAGTAAAAGGCATTATTTATTATAATAGGCTACAGGTGATTGCGTATGCTGACGATATTGCGTTGATAACACGATCTAAAGCAGACTTAAAGAATGCATTTAAGCAATGAGAAATGGCATCTATGGACTTTGGACTGAAAATAAATGAAAATAAGACAAAGTATTTAGAAATGAGAGGGATAAACACGTCAAATAAAGTGCTCAAAATAAGAATAGAGAATCAAAAGGGAAGGAGAGACTACAATTTCGAGAGTGTAGATCAGATGGAGTATTTGGGAGTAATCAAAACAAACAATAATGAGGAGGAGACGGAGATTGATAAAAGAATTAGTAAAGGAAGTAGAGCTTGGGGAAGTCTATCAACTATAGTGAATTCTAAGATGTTATCAAGAAAGACAAAAGTAAGAATCTATAGATCAGTGGTACGAGCATCTGTCCTTTATGGAAGTGAAACATGGGTGTTAACTAAGAAAAACGAAATTAACGAAAGGAAAATATTAAGAAAAATCTTTGGTGGCATTAAAGATCTGAACGGGCAGTGGAGACGCCGAACAAATGACGAAGTAATGCAGTCATATGGCCAACCTTCCATTACTCAGGTTATTAAAGCGCAAAGGGCAAGGTGGTTGGGTCATCTATATAGAATGCCGGAGGTTAGACATGTGAAAAAGCTGCTGATCGGAGGAGAAGGAGGAAAGAAGAGAAGAGGAAGCCCAAAGAAAAAATGGTTAAACGCCGTTGTGGAAGATATCAGAAGAGTGGGAATTCAGAATTGGGAAAACAAGACAAGGGATAGGAAAACGTGGAAGGAGATAGTTAAGAAAATAGAAACGGAAGTCATAAGCCTTTAAGGCTTGCAGTGCTGGGATATATAATATTTTACCTATACGAAATTTTGGTCTATTTATAAATTATATTCATTTTGATTTATCGCTTTAGTAGTTCAACTGTTACAAATGTTGAATTCTTTATAAAATTATTTCATTTTAACAATGAAATTGTTTTTTTGAATTATTAAAAAAACATTTGTGTTACTTTAAACACTTCAATCTGTGTTTTAATTAATTAATGAGCAGTTCTTTAAAATTTCTTGTTGGGAACTGCTTTAAAATATATTCACTTAATTATTTGAGACATCTCTTTTGGGATTTTTGAAATACAAACGATAAATAATAGCACAAGCCAACAAAGCAGCAAAAGTAAGCGGATGGAACAGTATGGAAGCACAAGCATATGGCCACAGAAAGTAAAGTAAAGATATACAAAACAGTGGTGAGACCTATTCTAACCTCCGCAGCCAAAACTAGAGTTGACACAAAAGGAACAAAATCCCTTAAAAGATGTCCTAAATAATTAAATTACTATAATTCGTATAATATAAGACGGGGCACAAAAAATGCCGTAGAGTTTGATATTTCAATTGTCGATTTGACAATAATTTCTTATTAATGTCAAATATGCACAAAATGTAGTAAGATCACATATTGTTCGTCCCTTGTTTACTATAATTTTATACACTATTTTATTAGAATCTTTTCGCTCGTTATTTGTATTTAAAAGTAAATAAATTTCTGTTTTATGTATCTAATTAAATAAGTATGTTTAGGTTATTGGGAATCTTCCGGATATGGTAGTAATAAATGCCAGTCCAGTAAATCCACCTCATTCGCTAGCAATTATTCAAAGACACTTAAGTGATATTATTGATTTAAGATTTACAAGTCACTTACATTCATCTGTTTCATCATTATCTGAAAGTACTAAGATATTAGAACAAACTCTTCTTAACTACAAAGGAAAAACTGGGATACCAAAGTTAAACATTAGGTTGATTTGGAAAGATGGTAAGTAATTGCTTAAGTATCTTAGAAACAGCAATATGGAAAGTAAAATATTTAGGAGTAATAGTTAATTTTCACTTTACAAAATAAAACATTTAGGAAAAAATGTAACAAATTTTGGCTTTGTGTTATAATGCGGATTGTTTGAAAATTGGTATGTTTCTGTGGACGTTTTTTTTTTATATAAAAAACTTATTTTTAAATAAATCATCCACAAAAATTTTCTAATTTCGACATTTCTTACATATTCAGGATTTTTTTTCAATTTTACAAGATTTCTGGTACTTGTATGTATGTATGTAGTTAGGGGTAACAGATACACCTGCGACCTATAAGATCAATTGTGTCTCCCTTTTCTTGCTTTATTTCTGATGATTTCTCAGACTTATAGCAGCTCTTACAAAGTTAAATTTCTTTGGCATGTCATCTTGGGGTTTCTGGTACTTGGAAATGTAGTATTTGATTTCAATTTGAACATACGTAATTTATTTTACACCATCCGTCATTTTTTTTTGTTTTATCCAAATTTAAACTATTTGTTTCTTTTTATACTTTATTGTGAAATCCCAGATTATGCAGGGCATTTTATAAAATGTTACCTTTGTATTAAATAAACTTCTTGTAAATGTTTATTTTAAATGTATAATAATTTATTAATATTTTCAGTTGGTACAAATATGGAATTCTTAGTGTCCCGACTTCCTATTACTGGTGAAGTGAACTTATTGAGGTACTTATCCAAAATAATACAGAGTTCACTTTCCTATAGTTCAGACTCTGATAGTGTTATAATCGATTCCATCTTAGATACTTGCTACCAAATACTAAACTCCAAAAATAAAAGAAATAAGGCCAAATATATTGTAAAACTCAATAAATCTAGAGGAAATGGTGAGTGGTTAGGAGGGAGAAAACAATTTAGCATTGCTGATGTTGCAGCTTATTCCACCTTAAAACAAGTAGCAAGTGCCAGTGACATTAATGTTAGTATGACAAAATGGTATAATAAATGCGAAACTGTTATGTAATTTTCCCTTTTTTATTAATATATGATTCGATTTCTATTTATGTTATTTTGTTCAAACCAATATAAAAAAATCAAGTAACTTCTACAAAATAGATAAAAGATGATTTTATTAAGAAGACTCGCACAGAAGATAAGAGAATTGTCGAATAGATGCCCGAGAGTAGAGCCGGATTTGAAGTTTTGGCGCCCCTTTGTCCTAGAGTTTTTGTCGTCCCCTTTTAATAACATAATCGATGAGATAAGAGTGGGTTAAAGAATTGCCTTAAAACAATTAGAGCAGTTTTCGTTTCAAAAAGTCAATTTTTAAACCGTCCCTTTTTGCATGTTTTTGGCAAACGTTTGTATGATGTCACCGTGCGAGATCTTTATAGAGTCAGCCTTTCCTTGATGGTGTCAATCTATCATGACTAATTAAAAATCTTAAAAAGGTCTTTATACGAGAAGGGTTAAGAAAGGTATTCCAGTTTGTGACAGGATCACTAAAAACCATTCTAAACAGTAGCAATGTTTGGAAAGATGCCAAAGTGGTGCATTACCTGGCTAATATCAAGGTCATGGGGCATTTTTTTTGTAATAATTTGTACTAAAAAGGGTTTCAAATATAATCCCTTATCTACCACAAGTTTTTCTGGCTAAAAACTTAATAGTTACATTTTACATTTCTGTATCTATTATAAATAAGTTGAAAGTGGTGATATCAAAATTTTCAGATCCTGTAAATGAAATATGGCGACCATGTACCTTCACCATATTCACCGAAATGTAAGGGTATTTTCATTTGACATTGAGAGTTTGTTTTATACTCCTTTTTACATTTTTCTCTCGCTTCACTTTCTAAGTCATCGAAATTGTTTTTAGTAATAATCTTCTCTAATTGTGTGGTTTCGTATTGCAATTTTATTTTTACCTTATTAAACTTTTCCAGTATGATATAAACCTACCAAAAAAATCACCATGTATATAGACCTAAGGAAACCCAATTTATCTTTTAAAGCATTAGCTTCTTTTCTTGTTATAGGTTAACAAGTTTACTGAAACTTTCCAAAATGCCTTTTCTGTTTTCATTTACGACTCAGAAGACATCATGAAGTGCGTACCAATGTGTCTCGAATATATTTTTTATTAGTCGATTATCATATTATAACAACTTTGCCACCATATGAAAAAAATCTTAAGTATTGCACCACCAGACTGCTAACAAAAGACATGAAAACTATGTGGCAGACATAACTGCGCTGTAATAGAGGTAATTAGAGAAGTAGCTACTCTGTTTGCTTTCAGAGCATTGATAAAGAGGTAATTGTGATTTCTACGATTTGAAACGTTACAACGAAACTTTGTATTTTCCTGTTTCTTAAAATCCATAAAAAAGTTCAGCATTTACTACTTCAGTTTCTTCAAACAATTGAATCCACCAATATTTAAAAATTTACGTTATCATTAAATACGACACTTTTTGTTGTGAAATCAGCTCTCTATTGTTTCTCCAGTTGATTTTATTGTATAATACACGAAGTATAGATACCAGGAGTCTACACGGTATAGGCTTTTCCATAATATTTCTGGTACACAGTAATCAACCCAGATCATAGTTCTAATTTTTACCACTAGCGGCGCAAGGATTCAGGATGTACCGATGTTTAGTTAAATTAAACATATAATATTAATTAATTTATTTAAAATTAGTTGTAATAAAAGATACTTTCCTGAGGTGTCAATAACAACTAAACTTCCCGCTTAAGGAATTAAACGAGTACTTCTTGAACAATGGTGCACTCTACCGGCAATAGTTCTATCCCCTAAATTGAGACCTTTCGCCTTTCGTTCAACACTACGTTTAGACTCCTGGTATCTATACTTATTATATTATCTTATTGATTTATTTAAATTTTTAGGTTTTAATTCCAGAAGATCTTTCTAAAATAAAAGAACTTTATACTGTTTTATTATAATATTTCATAGTAAATGTCCCATATAACACTTTATTTTAATATTAATACCTAAGAGATTAGTGGAAAATGTGTAAATATTTAGATATTTATAATACATTGGAACCTCGATTATCCGGCTTCCCATTAACCGGCACCCTTTGCCGAGGCATTGAAATACGAAACTGATAGTGTGCTATGTACTTTTACTAGTAAATCATGACGCGGTGCGTTTGATTTCCTTTCGGCAAGTGTTTCTTCAATAGAATGCGGCACTGCTGACATCACAGTGTATTTGATTTCTTTCGGCGCACGTTATTATATTGAATCATCAAATATCCAAAAGTTTATTGAATGGCGCGAACAACAAGAGGATGCGAATAATACAGACGCAATGCTCCTCAGGCGAGTGCGAAAATTGGCTTTGGATAAGTCGGAAAAAACAGTGAAGCAAACAAAAATTACAAATTCTCTTGTTAAATTTTAGTTTTAAATAAATATTTTAATGCTTTTTATCAAAAAAAAAAATAATTACAGCATACAATTCTTAGCTTTTTTCATGAAAATCTCGATTATCCGGCGTTTTCGATTATCCGGCAGGCTGTTGTCACATGCCTGCCGGTTAATCGAGGTTCCACTGTATCTGTAATTTATTTTATTTCTTTTAAAACCTGACCAAATCGGTCTAAGAAAATTTCAACATGTTTTTCTTCTAAAATGAGAGCTGGTCTGAACCTTAAAGCATATTCACCCGATCCTCCACTTAAAATACCTACAAATAAATTTATTATTCGAGTTTTTTTTATTACGTGAAAAAATATTACCTTTCTTTTTGAGATTAGCTACAGTGTTATCTCTTAATTTCGTTGAAGATGCGTTAACAGCCAAAAATGTACCTCTTCCTCTAACTGAATTTAAAATTGAAGGGTACTGTTTTTCGAAATCATGTAAACCCGCTTTTAATTTCGATCCAACTCTGTTTACTTGATCTAGAAGATTTTGTTGTTTCAAAACATTCAAGAAAGATTCTAACAAAAATAATTTTCCTGGGTCTCCCAACCAAGTGTTATAAATCCTATAGGCATGCTTTGGTCTGAAATATATAATCGCTTTATCGAAAAATTTGATTAAATTGTCAACTCCTTACTTTTGGTCAATATTGTGATAAAACCCCCCAGTTAACATTTTCTTGCTGAATGTTACTATATCTGGAGGATTGTCTAAATTGAAGTGTTCGTGACACCACATTTTGCCAGTCGGGCCACCACCGGTCTGAACTTCATCTATTAAAAGTCCAGCACCGTACTTTTTGGCAATTCTTTGTAGTTTTTGGAAAAACTCTGGTGATGCTTCATTATCACCTCCTTCGGACTGAATTGGTTCTATTACAATACCCGCAACTGGACATCCTAAAATATAAATACATATCTATTAAATTTTCGAATATATTAATACAATACAGCAAAAAGTTTTCTCTAACATTAATAATCATTTCAAGAATATATATAGTTTCTTGAGTAGTAATTTGTAATTTTATACATTTTACATAACTAGCAAAAATATTTTATAAATTAGACGACTTTTTTGTAATCTTCTCGTTTTGTATCTGTGTTAAAACTACTAAACGATGTTAATATTACAGAGCAAAGAACATTGCTGTGACCTTAGAAATTGTTTCATATTTTTATCGTCAAACTTTTTATTGCAACGTTAAATAATAACTTCAACGCAGTCAGTATGATAGTTAAATAATAATATTTAAAATGTAGTATTTAATTGAACACAAGTTGACATTTATTAGGGTGAGAAAGACAATGGGTTCAATATTTTATACCATAGCAAGTTTTTTTTTGAAAAAACATTGTTACGAGTTCGGACCTGTTGTCCAGCCGGAGGAGTGAGGTGTCGTTATAATTCTGGAAATTAGTCTATTCTAGTTTGTCTCCGAACGAAATCGATCTTCTATGAGCTATTATGGCGTCGTGTGGTGGTTCGAAAGTTTTCTGTTCGAGATGTAACTGCATGGATGTATCTGGAAGGATCTAATACTATAAAAAGGGACGGCTTCGGACTGGAGAATTAATTGTATTTGTAGTAGCTGGCGATAAAGTGCGAATTGTTATAAGAGATATTTTAACGACGTTATTTAGTAATTGTATTAAAGTTGTGTAAATTAGTTAAAAGAAAATTGTTATTTAGTTGTTTACAATAAATTGTTAAGTTTGTCTGCTGTTATCCCGAAGGAAAAATTATAACAATATTAATTTAAATTTTTTGTTAAACACTAATAAAATAATATTGCATATTTCTTCATTAAAAATGTATGGTAGCTCCATAGACAAATTATCTATTCTATTATCTCTGGGTAGCTCATAGCTCATACACAAATCAAAATGGTCCAAGGGACAAGAAATGACAGTGGTTTATTTTAAAGAAGCAATATTTTTCTGTCAGGATAAAATGTGTTTATCATTGGTTGGACATATCTTATGACTATATCGTCTTGTGTTTTTGTTGATCTTTAAAAAAAGTAATTTTTTCTGTTCAATCGAAAAATGTATTTAGTACAATTTTTGCTGCAAGTGTAATTACAATTTTTTTTTAATTTACTTTTAACTAAATTTAATGTGCAAAGGAATCATCTTGATCGTAAACATAGCCACGAGCTATTAGTATATACTAATAGCTATGATATTACAGGATGGTATTTACAACCGTGAAATTGCAGAGTACTGTTAAGATGATTATGGCAGCGTTTTCTAGAAACTTGCGATGTGAGGGTTGCATATGAGGGCGATCTTTACTCAAGATGTCCCATTAGAGTTCCAATATTATCCCGTGGGAATCGCACAAGGAGATTAGAATTACCATCTGATTATTCTTTGATTACTTTGTCACCAAAACCATTTTCTGTATATCAGAGTTATTATCACTCACTAATTTATTGTATGTATAAAAAGTCTGTTAACAAATATTTGCTAAGATAACAAAAATTATGTAATCATAATTTATTTCTTACTTGTTCTTATATTGCAACCTGTTAGCAATTTATTTAGAATAACTTAGTTCATGATTAGCCAAAGTATTTATGGTTCTTTGATTTTGAATGAATATTCAGTCATTAATAATCTTCATGTCTTTATTTTTCTCTATTTAAAGAAACTTTTAAGCTAAATTCTTATTTCCCAACATGACGGTTATCTTGTATTTTTGAAGTTTTAGGTCGAATATTGAAGAAAATAATTAAACATTGTTAAGTAAAATAGCAAAACAAGCAGGTAGTTGTTTTGTACCTAAATTTGCACCGATATTGCAAGTTTTTAAGAGTTCTGCAGAAATATTATCTGTGTTACATTTATAGATGGTTTAGAAAAAAGTATTCAGATGAAATATACAAAAAGCATAAATTTTTAAACCTCTTATAATCTAATTGATATATCCACATTACTAGCCACCATTTATGTATAAAAATCTCAACTGTAAAGAATTTACTTATTTATGTAAAGTAAATGTGATATGATTCGGTTAGAAATACAAAGAATTCTACACTTAAACGTGTGGAGTTAATCATTTTAATTACCTGTAAAATCCATTTAGTAGAAATGAATAATCGATTTTTAGTAATGGTGGGCAAAAGAGGAAAATCAGGTACTTTAGACTAGAAGACTGAGAAAGGCACATGGTCAGGTATATACAGTAGAGGACACAGGATAAAAGTCCAACTAAGTCTAGGTGCGTATGCCACAGTGTTTTAGGCTGAAGTAATGACCATACAACACTGTGCAACGAGGGTATATCGGGTTAAACCGATACTCGGACAGCCAAGCAGCTCTTAAGGCGATAGTCTCAATCTCAATACAAATATGCTCACAGCTAGTGTGGGACTGCGTTGGGGCCCTGACACATGCCGCAAGTCAAAATTATCTGACACTGGCATGGATACCAGTACACTCAAGCTTTCGAGACAATGAGAAGGCTGATGAATTGGCCAGTGCGGGAGCTAATACCCGAATGATTGGCCCAGAACCATTCGGCGAAGTTGCTGACACATTCAGAAAGGCAGCCATTGAGAAATGGAGGCTAGAGAAGGCCCAGGAGTGGTGAGAAAAATCACCGGGCAAGCGACAAGCCAAAGTCTTCATAAAGGGACACTCGGCGAAGTTTACTGCAGAGCTGCTATCACAAAGGCGAAACGATGTCAGAATGATTGTCAGTCTCTTGACAGGACATTGTAGGCTCAAGAAACACATGAGTCAGTTGAACTTAGCAGATGAAGACATCTGTCGATACTGCCAAGAGGAGGAGGAAACCGCATTTCATGTCCTATGCCAATGCGAAGGCCTTGCAAGGACGCGGTATCTAGTACTGGGAGAGGAGAAACCGGCTGCTCCAAGTTATGCGGAGGGGCCACTGTCAAGGCTATTAATAAGTCTCATTAAGGGACAGGGCTGGACAAGGTTCTCTAATCCTATTCTTGAGATAATGGGTGGTCACAATAGATCTGCAAAGGTCGCAGTGATACAGGCTAACAGCCAACCCAATAAACATATAATCTAATCTAACTCCAGAAGCAGTTTACGTAATATATAGGTCAACCGTAACATTATATGTACAAATATCGCGAGACACTTATATTACATCCAACGAAATTTAGAACTAGACAAAACAATAGTTCGTTCATATATTAAATTTACCAAACAAAATAACCCTGAAGAAGAACATGGCCCAGTAAGTAAAACAGTTTTTCAGTGAAAGAAATAGAAAAAGCTGAATTAAAACTAAATAAATCACACGAGTTTTATAAAAGGTTTTTAGATAAATACAATCCTGCAAAAAAAGAGTTTGAGAAAAATATGTCAGTGACATGTAAACATTTTCAAGATTTAGAAAATTAATCATTGTGTATATATATATAAGAAGAATTTATTAAGTAGGTAAATGCGTTGCACTAATTGTTGATCAGTTACTTGAACAATTTGAAGTTTTAAGAATTGTAATAAACGATGGAGTATTGTAGTAATCATAATACAGTTTAAAATATTGTAAAAAAATGAATGAAAAAAAAGCAGAAAGTATAATATAAACTAACATTTAGATATATTCGTCTCACATCTGAAATGTTATTTTAAAGGAATATTTCAATAAGTGTAGGTAGGTACTTAAAAAATATTTCCTAACGTACATAATATTCATAAGAAAATGCAGATTTATGTTTGTTTTTACATTAAAGAATATGTCGACAAAAATAAAAAAAAAATTGTTACTCATAGAGCCAATGAACTCTGATGTTTAAAATATTTGTTATCCTTAAAAAATGCTGTTAATATAGTTTGTCAATTGTTTTAAACAAAGGTATATTTTATGATTGATGGTTGTGCAATAAAACATTTACTCAACTCGATTTGTTATAAATAATTAATTAAAAAGCTTCTACCATAGCAATTAAAATTGATTTTTATTCCATATCATATTTTTGGATATCTTTTTAAATAAAATTTTACTTGTAAAATTGCTAGATTCGGAATAAGTGTTGCGACAGAAAAATCGTGAAAAAAATAAGTAGCAGAACTTTTTCTATCCTCTTAACGATATAATTTTTAGCAAAAAACCTTAGTAAGGTAAAATCATAATTGTGCAACTCAAAATATATTCTAATTGGATGAGATAAATAAATGAAGAATGAGAATAGTGAAACGCATTTCAGTAGTATTCGTAAATGTACCTTTTTTATTATATTTTTCAATTAAGTCCTCAACTTCAGCTAAACATTTATCATCTTCTGCTTTATTTTCTCTAATATTTTCGTCTAAAGGATATTTGTATTGGGGAAAATGTGCGATAGGCCAATCAAAAGCAGGAACATCTAGTTTATGTATAGCTTTTGAATGTGTTGTTGATAAAGTTCCCATAGTTCTACCATGAAAACCACCGTGGAATGAAAGTAATGATAAATTAGGAGATCCAGGCTCTTGGTTAATTAAACAAGAGGCTTTTTCTAATTCTGAAAAATCAACATCTTCACCTCGTTGGTGTTTCTTGTAAGTCATGAATAAACATTTGTAAGCATTTTCGTTAGAGCATGATCCACACATCATTGTCATAACATTAGGAAGACCTGGTGAAACAGATAAAAGGACTTCTTTTAATGTTTTCGGCCAATCCTCCCCAGGAAACGAACCTAAAGCTGGTCTGTTTACAAGAGCTCTCTAAAAATAACATTTTCTTTTTAATTAATTAGTCAAATAAAAACTGTAAACTTGCATGATATATATTAGTATAAATAGTCGTATTAAAAATAACTTACTTTAAAGTTAAATAGACACAAAATAATGTTTCGTAACAAGTCATTATTTCATTCGTTTGTAATGAATATAATATTCAATTAATACCCAAAAAGGTACTTGAAAGGTCTATAAAAACGAATAATTGTTGATGAAGATGTTTTTTTTTAATAGTTCAAAAAAGTAAAAAATATATTTATTTAAAAAAAATATGGATGTAGAAGAAGATTTTGACCATGAAAAGATTATGGGAACAAATAATTTTATTCAATTTATGTTTTAGATTCAATAATGTGGGAGACTTGTGCATAAAGCATATTTTGTGCTTACAGGATAACCGCACTCAGTTTCGCCTCGTGCGGTCATTCTTCTTTATAGTGAAAAACAGTTCTACTCTCTGCACTTGTTATTAATATTAATAATCATTGCACGTAGTTATTTACATTAAATTGCAAAATTCCTAATAAAGCGTGAATAATTCCAGTATGTATCTAAGCAGTTAGATATTCCTGGACGTGTAAAAAAACTGGATGTCGTGACTACTAAACTGCTTTATCAATTTAATTATGGTGTTTTTAGTGGTTCAATAAATATTGATACGTTGATTGTAATTGTTGCAGTATATTAACCTGAATCATGTTTTCAATATAACAAAAAATAGAAATTGATATTAGATGATTAATATCTAGAAATTGTTTTACCATTCTGTGTTCATCTTTGAATACTTCCAACATTGCTGGATGATTATATCCAATAGGCATGGATGAGATTTGCATGAAAACATCCAAGTAGACATTTCCATCGACATCTGTAATGTAATTCCCAATGGATTTATCATAATCAGCAAAAAATTGGACAGCGGAGCTTTGCTAAAAACAAAATTTTATTAAAATATATTTCTTATTTTCTATACCAAACTTATAATATTGAAAAAAAGTGTAAAGCCTTTAAATTAAAATTAAAGTAAAATTTAACATAGCAATTTCACATTACTAAAATACGATGAAAATATTCTTATAGTGATTTTTGACAATCTAACTTCGATTTTATTAATGAGAATATTACTAGCTATACCAATTACCGAGGAAAAAATGTGCTCCTGATATTACCAAACATATTTTTATTATTACTTTAGGAAAACGGTTTTTGAAAGCAAAGCCTTCTTATGGTTGGTTGTGCACAGACGCTGGATAACCGAGACGTACATATTATCTACATAAAGCCGGCCAAATACGGCTAATCTTAAATACTGCTCGCATGTATGGGGTTCGGCGGCACTGTCAAGGCTCGGAATTCTTAATTGCAATACAGAGAAGAGCAGTTCGACTAATAAACGACACCAGTATCACCAAAAACCTAGCTTCATTATCCCACCGAAGAGCAGTGGCTGATCTTTCCTTGTTTTACCGATAGGTACGGAAACGGATTTTGCTCAGAAGAACTCCGCTCTATAATGCCTCCACTTGCCAGACCTGCCAGAGCAATACGACGTGCCAACTCCATGCACCCTTATACTGTTCAATGCCCGACAGCGAGAACGGATCGATTCGATCGTTCCTTCATCCCCAGGGTCTCCAGATTGTGGAACTCCTTACTTTCCCACGTCTTCCCCACTCGTCCTAACTTGCAGGCCTTTAAATCCCAAATTAATAAATTGTCTCTTCTGCCCCAATAGATGTTCTCGGTACATTTGTATTTAGGTCTATACCTACGAGGACATTCTTAATAAAAAAAACAATATGAAAGAACGACCCTAACAACCTGAAGAATCAAAGTTATTCTTATAGGTACATTACGGTTTACGGTTTATCATATTTCCTTTAAAATAAATTTAATGGATATTATTGAAATAAAATAAAAAAAAGTGATTCATATGCGGGTTCGGTCAAATAATAGTGTAAAAAAGTTACGCTTTTCCCTTGGCCAATCACTAAGTGTTTCTTGAAAAAAAAGGATTACCGGTTTTATGATTTTTAAGATTCTCCACTTTTTTTCGATTTTTTGTAAGAATTTTTTGAATATTCAGAATTTTTTACAAATTTTCGAGATTTTTTTTTAACTCCACAGAATTTTAAGTATTATTCTTTTTTTGCTTTTTGACATTTTTTCAATTTTTTTACGATTTATTTATATTTCATATTCAAAAACGTTTAACTCGCAATAATCATTTTCTTGCAGTAATCTTACTTTTATCCGTTACAGATATGTTTCAGAATTTAGAGAAACTTGCCATTTTTACATTTAAAATAGGTCAAATAATTTTTTTTTAATTTAGTTAATATCTTACCGTAACAGAATCCAATTCAGATAATAGTTGTTTAGATTTTGGGCCTGGAATTTCTGTTGTTATTATTTTTGGTTCTTTAGGTTCTCCTGGTATCGCAGTCGACGCAGCTCGGCATGCTCCTAAACAATTAAATATTAATGATTATTTCCTTCGATTCAAATTAACCAATAGAATGTCATAATTTTTTGAAATTGGACCAATCAGAATCAAATATCAGCGATTATTTCCTTCGATTTAAATTAACCAATAGAATGTCATAATTTTTTAAAATTGGACCAATCAGAATCAAATATCAGCGACTATTGCACTAGAGAAATAGTCACGTCAAATATAAATGTCAAAAATTTGTCTTCTCGGGAAATAATCTTCCTTAATATAACGCGACCTTGATTAATAGTCTGCTATTATTGTTGTTGCTAAATTTCTCGAATATTTTACAATTTGTTTCGACATAATTTGACATTAATAATCAAAGACTAAAGCCCTCGAGCTAAAGCTCTCGGGCTTTAATCAGATTATTAATATCAAATTATGTCTCAACAAATTGATACTAAAATATTCTCGAAATCTAGTTACCACAAAAATAGCCGACTATAATCAAGGTCTTGTTATATTACCCTTGACTATTGCACTACTAGAACAATATCAGCGACTATTGCACTAGAGAAATAGTCACGTCAAATATAAATGTCAAAAATTTGTCTTCTCAGGAAATAATCTTCCTAAATATAACGCGACCGTGATTAATAGTCTGCTATTTTTGTTGTTGCTAAATTTCTCGAATGTTTTACAATTTGTTTCGACATAATTTGACATTCATTATCAAAGATTAAAGCCCTCGAGCTAAAGCTCTCGGGCTTTAATCAGATTATTAATGTCAAATTATGTCTCAACAAATTGATACTAAAATATTCTCAAAATCTAGATACCACAAAAATAGCCGACTATAATCATGCAAGGTCTTGTTATATTACCCTTGATTAATTCCTTCGATTCAAATTAACCAATAGAATGTCATAATTTTTTGAAATTGGACCAATCAGAATCAAATATCAGCGACTATTGCACTAGAACAATATCAGCCACTATTGCACTAGAGAAATAGTCACGTAAAATATAAATGTCAAATATTTGTCAGTTTAACAACGACATTATTAATTATTGTTATAATTTTCCACAATGGAAAGATTTGGTGCATTAGATTCTAATGCCATCGAAAAAGCTGTTCTCAGGAAATAATCTTCCTAAATATAACACAACCTTGATTAATAGTTTGCTATTTTTGTTGCTAAATTTCTCGAACATTTTACAATTTGTTTCGACATAATTTTACATTAATAATCAAAGATTAAAGTCAAATTATGTCTCAACAAATTGATACTAAAATATTCTCGAAATCTAGATACTAGATACCACAAAAATAGCCGACTATAATTAAGGTCTTGTTATATTACCCTTGATTAAAAAGTTATTTCTAATTGTTTGAGTTAAAAAACAAGCTGTTATTTTTGGCTTCTCTCAAACGTTTTTTTCGAATAGGTACTACAAAAGAATAGTGTTGCAAGCATTGAACCCGAAGCTTCAAATCGAGCGTTTAGCGCTTATTAACAACCCACGCTAATACTTGTAAAACAATAAACTATTCCAAGTCACTTTTTTATAAATGACAAAATACCAATATTTTAACGTATTTTTATGCTTTTATTAGGATTATTTAATACCAGAAAATTTCTGGGCTCATAACCTATTAGCAGAGAATATGACAGGTGAGATAAAATGGATATTTTGAATAAATTTAGATAAACCATCTAAGTATCAATTTAATTTTAAAAATACCAAAATAAAAAATACCAATTTAAAATTTATACACGTCATCAAATGTGACAGTAGTCTGAAAAGAAAAATTTATTAGATAAAATAGAAAACTCGCAGCGGACAGGGCTTAAAAATGTTACTGAGAATTTTGAAAAACACAAATGGATTTAACTTTTCCAGTCGTGTGAAATGTAGAATAGAATATACTATTCTCTACAGTTTAATCCCTAAAATCTAGGAAGAACATTTTTTTTATTATTTTATAGTTGTGCTTTGATGATGAATATATTTGATAGCCAGTCTCTATAATTTTATAACAACCTAGAATAATGGAGCTAAATTAAACATAATAAATTTTAATCTAACATGAATTAGGATGGTAGGATCATAACAAGACTGTTTATTTCACATTTGTCAATAGACTGTTTTATTAAATTATTTATGTATATATTTTATCTTTATTTTTTAATTTATTACATGTTTAAAATTTTTTATAAATTATTATTTTGAACAGAATTTACCGATTCAATCTCTATAAATTGAAATACTTAGGTCTTATTTTAATTGCGTTTAGATACTCCTAAAGAAGTTATAAAACGAAAATTAAATAAAAAGTGAACAAGAATTAGTTAGTTATGTTATACGAGTACATTAGCTGCATATGGTTTTATGTTATCAGAATTGTTAATGCATCAAAAATAAATTTAAATAGTTGATGGTGATCACTTTTCTGCTTTTTTTTCTGTTAGGGAAAATTTGTTCCAATATTTTATCTACAGTTTTTGTAGGCCATGCTTTATAATTATTTATTTACAATCGTTTAAAAATAGACGGTTTTCCACCCTACAAAACAGTTGGAAAGTAGACAATTGTTATACAGGGTGGAAAGTTATTATCCTTGGTTACGCGCCTCCATAGACAGAGATCATTAAAATTGGCAAATATGGCAAACGTTTTAAATCGGTATCTATATAGGCAACCAGTATAACGACAAAAACAAAACGAAACTTTAGTGAAATAAAATTTCAGTAAATTCATATTATTTGTATGTACTGAAAAAAGATTGAAATACATCTATATCACCCGAAGAAAGAATAAAGTAAACTGTAAGAATAAGGGACTAGTCGAACACACATCGGAAAGAAACGACAAAAAATAACCTCAAATGTAAACAACAGATGCTTCCAACTACGTTTTGTAACAATTACATATTCCAGAATAACAAATTGTATTGTAGAATAAACGATTGTATAGACATTATACATTTTTATTAATTCCAGTGCAATTTATTATTAAGAGAAACGTAACAATAACAATAACAGAGCAAAAAATAGGTAGGAACTAGGTAGGTAAATATTATAATAGTTAACATAAAATTAAACACTATTTGAAGCGTTAGAATTAGTATATAAGTAAAAATTTATCGTAGAATTGTCGTGGCTTTGATTATTAAAGCTGACAAATTGTTGAAATCACTTGGCCAGTTATGACTAATTATATAAAGCTATTTTTCGAGACAAAGTCAAGATGTTTCCGTGCTAGCATTTTATTTTCTATATATTTTCTTCCAATTTATTATTTTTTTCCGAAATCAATGCTGACCAAATGTTGAGAGGTACTGGCCAATTAATTTTAGATTGTTTCGATTGAAATTGTCTGTTGCAGAGACTTATATATTTTGAAACTGGCGTGCTAAAAGTTTTTGAATGTCCTAAAATTTAAAATTTTTAGAATCCAAAAGCTCACCAATTATTGTAATCACTTGACCATTTATGACCAATTATTTAATTGATATTAAAGTGTTTCCGTGCTAGCAATCTATAGCTGGTGAACTATCGATTTAATGTGCCAATCCCAGCCCAGATTAAAAAAAATTAAGGCTCTAGATACCATAGAAGCCGAGATATTGCAAATTTTTTCAGCGTGCTTTAATTTGAAGTACCGCTCTCCAAAAAAAAACTGAGCTCAAGCATCAGTTCCCCTTCCACTTTTTCGTATCGTTACTTTACGAGTACCATCACTTTAACGAGTTATAACTTTTTACTCCTTCTTTACTCATGGAAGCTATAAATTGGATTATAAAAATTAGATCGTCTTTTATAATGAATCCAATTTTCAGCTCTTAATGTTAATAAACAATGAAGATATGATTTAAAAAAAAATGCTATCTTGGCTCCTATTGATCGTGTGTTTTTTTACCACATTTTCAGAGAGTCTACTTAGAAGTACCTATGTAAAACAAAAATTGGCAATGTTATTTTAATTGTTTATAAGCTAAAAAGTAACCCCTTTTTCAAACAGTTTTTAAATAACAATATTGATAAAAAAATTCATTTTTTTTTAATTATCTGGGATATTAAGCTTCAAAGAATCGATAGCGACCTGCTAAATACCTCTAGAGTCACTGTACGGGCAAGCAGAGATGTTTAAACAATGGCTCTCCGAAAAAAAACCTTATTAAACAAATTAAATAACTTAGAAACTATTTGGCCGATCTGGCTGAAATTTTGCGCACTTAGAAAACAAATTAGTGGATACAATTTTAAGTAGTTATATTACATGTAATTATGCACAAAAAAATTTTATTAACAATTAATTAAAAAGTTCGAAAATAGGTGTTTTTAAGGTTTTTTTGCAATTATCTCGGTTAATCATGGATTTTAATTTAACAACTCTTAAATTAAAGAACTCTTTAAAATCTACAACTTTTGAACTATTTTTCTCTAAAATGTAATAGAAAATTTTTATTGACGAAAAAGTAGTTTTTCGATTTTTGAAATTGTTAAAAAAAACAAAGCATAATTAGCTGTACGTCTTTACGGACTTTTTATCTACTACCCCCCAAACACCATTTAGAAACTTCAAATATCTGAAGAAGATTTTTTCCGCTTTTTTTCCTTCTTGACTGAGCTACATGGCGAGGGAATGGAAATTCGCCAAATATCAGAATAAATAAAATTAAATCTTACTACCTACGTGAAACATAATAGTTCAAAAGTTTCATACAATACATTTTACACGACATTATATAATACAAAAATATAAGTATGAATTATTTATTTTATAATTAGCTTATTAATAAACAAATATGATAACGATACCATAGGTATATTAAAGGATATTTAAAAAGAACGAAGTTTATGTTTATATTACATTGTTTTTAGAATATTCTAAAAAAAGATTTAATTTTCTAACATTTACTTTTTATAGAATCTTTTTTGATAAATAATTTTCAGGGTAAGAAACTTTTAAAACAAATGTTTTTACAAACATGGTAAATCTAGTTATATTTGTTTATTCATTGATTACTGGTTCTCTTTTCTTGGTAACCGAAACATATGACATTTAGTAATCTTTATTCCGTGCTTGTTTACTTTTATTATAGACTTTCTATTTTGTTTAAAAATCGTCTGCAAAAACATACGAAAGTAAAATTGAGAAAAACAATAGATAGTTTTTCCGATTAAAAAATTGTGTAGGTACTATACAGAAAAAAATTACTAAAATTACCTGTTTTTACTATATTTTGGGATACTGTTGTTACACATCTTGACCACATTTTGTAACTTATAACGTAACAAACCCCACAACAACCTATAAATTTTTTTAACACAAACTGAACGTATAACCGCGATTGTAACACGAAGTATCTAAACAATCTAAATTAAATCTAATGACAACCCGTGTTATTTATATGCGGACGTCCCAAATATTACACTTGCTCGTACATTTTATCTAAATTTTCATACTGTACGGTGTTTTACTGTACTACGCGAAATGTTTGTTGTATGCGACTTTTTAATCTAAAGATATAAAATAAGCTATTGTCCATAGCAAGTAAAAGGGGTAAATGATAAATAAATTTGACAGAGAAATTTTATAATTGATTGTTGTTAATTGATTCTGTGATTAAATGCTATTCAATTCAACCTTGCGTTTTTAAAGACGGGCCTATTTGTTAAAATTTAAAAAAAAATAGAGATTATGTCGATATCTCTGCATTTTTAACAAAAATATGTAGATATCTTTCCTGTAGAAAATCAGATTCAGTGACTATAAGTTTAAAAAACGGGTGTGGCAGTCAGTGGGACGCACGCGCTCGGATTCATAAATTTGTATGGGTTCGTGCTCAGCGACCCCAAAAACCTCCTAGTAACGAGTGCACACTCATTTTGTATTATTTGCATAAAATTCCTTGAGACCTGGTCCGTCCTAAGCACCAGATGTGTCGAAGACCATCGCCATGATATTCGTATTCAGCGACCCAAATAAAACGAGTACCAAGTGTGCACTGATTTTGTAGGGAATTTGCATAAAACCCCAGGAGAAGAGGTAAATACCATGCACCCTAGGCACCAAGTGCCGCGGAGAGTTTCGGCATCATAATATTCATGTTCAGCGACATCAAAAACTCCGAGTACAAAAATTAAACCCATTTCCAGCAATACTTACCGAGTTGTAACTTTTCTATCTATTGTCTGTTCGGAATGTAATTTTCAAATGCAATTTTCGAATGCAGAAATGCAATTTCCCATTTTTTACAATATGAAAAATAGAGTAAAAATTTTCTGGTTCTCTAACAAATCGAATGCAAAAAACCGCATTCCGATCCATCTTATTTTACAAATTTCGGAGGTTTTGCTAATTTTATTACTTTATATCCTCGACTATTCTTAAAAACTCCGTTTATGTAACCAACAACCTCAAAAGCATACTGCAACCATGTGACGGTACTTTACGACTACAATACAATACTCATTACTGAATACTGAATATTATTATTAATATAAAATACTAAACTTTGTATGTATACTTACGTGACAGAATTATAAAATAATCTATCAAACACAATGAGATACGTCACTATGATATTAGAACATTAGCCCAGACTGTTTTTTGTATATCTATCTCTTTTCAATGTACTGAATGTTTAAACGGTATTCAAAGGACTTATAGTTATGACTAATAACATTTGGTAAAAATTTCATCTGTGTTTTAACCGACCAATATACCTAATATGTATGTGCTTTTTCTCTCTCTTACTCATACGATTACATATGTAATGATTTTGCTGATTTAATCCCAATACGAATTTTTTTCGCCGGGTACACGAATAGAAGTACCTATAATCAAAAATATTCGCGTACGGTAGATGTCTTTGTTACCTTTCCCCTCTTTTTCTTATTAATATATGGCATAGCGGCGGACTGAAGTATATCAGTACGTTTTAATTTAAATAAGATTGAATCTCAGACGCATATATTATATTTTATTTATCACCATATTTTTATAGAATATGATAATGAAGTTGTAGGTATATAAGTCAATATTTTCAAATGTATAATATACGCTACATACAATATTTAATATTTTCATTTAATAGTTTTTTCAGTTGGCGTTCGAGCAGTGAGTAATACAAGTAAGTCAACATCTTCACCAACAACAATAGTCGTATTTGTCAAATTGAATTGCTCTATTGCTGTTTTAATAATCAATACATCAGCATCATTAATATTAGCTTGTTTTACCAATATATTTTCAGCCGTAAACTTTTCTTTCAACATTGAAATGAACCGAGACTTGTTGTGGGTATTTGTAAGAAATTTCTGTTGACTGGTTGGGACTGTCATAAATAAATATCGGAAGATGAAGATGTTGCTAAAGTTCGACGACGTTGTTCTGCAGCTTTGATATTTCTCGTGCAATCATCATAGCCATCAAATACGACAGTAACTCTGGCTTAAAAATTAAGGGACTGGGTTTCATTTTACCTGATATTCTTATAGTTAAAACTTATGTATATTTTATATTGTAATTATAAGTTACAATGACCGATAGAAAAATATTTAAACATTTAATATATAATATATATTATATAACAACTCTAGATGTATATACGTGGCCCGTGGCGTACTCATGCATATTATGACGATAACAACTTTTATAACTTTTTGAATCGTTATATCTCAGAAACGGTGGCTCGTAAGAAAAAAAGTATTAATACATTTTTTATAGATAATTTTATGATCTACAATTTTTGACTAAGGTACTTTAATGATAAAACTTACCGTTTCGATGAAAATCGCGAAAAACTCATTTTTTTGACCTTTGACCTTAAATAAAATTTTTTCCTTACACGGAAATGATGGGGAACTTCTAGACATTGTTTATAATAATGTTTTGAACAATTTTACTAAAATTTAGTTTGTTGGGACTTTATGTAACTTCACTCTCATTTTTTGGTCTAAATTGACCGGAGTAATTAGAAAGTTTATAAATATTAAATTTAAAACCTCTCTCAAATAAAGCAGTCCTGTGCGGTGGCGAAGTGAGAAGACCCCTATATCTAACATTAACATTATGTATGTCAGTACGAAATGAGATCTTATTGTATAAATAGGGAGGATTTTTGAAGATTAGTATATTGTGAAATAAACACACAACCCTCAACTTCAGAGTACCACTCATTGGAAGCCACTTCAGATCGATCAGCTTGTGACTAACATGTTCATACTTTCTTATATATAAAGATGAGTCGTATACAAGAGTTCTGAACACGCTGTACCCTATCCAATGTGTCCTGGTCCAAACAGGGCCCATAAACAGAAACACAACGTGTGAACTGGGACAAGACCAGTGTATTACACAACATTCTCTTTGTGGATTGCTGCAGGAAATTCCTTTGAGGATTCAGTAACCTCAAAGCTGCATAAGCTCTCTGAATGCAACGACTCATATGATCCCTAAATCTGAGAGGCTGATCTATGATCTATCCAAGATTTTTGATTTTATTAGTTAAAGAAATCACCTCACCACCAACAGTTACTTTTAAAGCCGATTCCACAAAAGTTCTACCAGCTTTCCCACCAAATACAATTGCTGTGGACTTTTTAGGATTAAGGGACAGACAATGATCTCGAGAAACACTAACAAGTCTCTCAAGATCATATCCTATTTGTAGCATTCTCAAAAAAAAAAACCACCTTAAATAATATTATATTCTCGTTTACACTTTTGTCGGTAGGCAACCAACTTTACCTATTCCGAAGACAGTTACATTTAAATAATATTATCTTCTCGTTTACACTTTTGTCGGTATGCAACCAACCTTACTTCAAATTTTGACAGGCGGAAGCGGATATCGAGCGTTAATACTCGATAAGACCCGAGTTAAGCAACCAGGGTGAGAGAGCGCCTTTTGAACAAGACTTACGATTTTACGTGACAAGAGAAAGGACGCTGATTTCCTCGTTTGTGAAAATTAATGGCTGCCGGTTAATTCACAGTATTAAGATTACCGTTTGTTCTTGGTTTATTCCGTATCGGAAGTGTATAAAAAATACTGCATTTCAATTTGGATGTAGATGTGCTTAAATTGGAAGTACAATCTGGTTGATTTATGGTATTAATAAAATTTTGGTGCTACGTGCTGTCTGTGGAAGACTCCATTTTGAAATTTTTATAAAATTATATGGTACCGAGGTAAATGGATACCTAGTGATCTAAAAACCTGATGGATGGTTTTATAGATGATTTCTTATGTGCTGATGTTTAATTCTACATGGTTCTTGGTTAATTATGGTATGTTTAAAGAAGCCTTTTTATAAGAGAAGCGTGACTTTCCGGTCACGAAGTATGATTTTTGGTTCCGGATTACAAGGTAAACTTTCGACTATTCTTTCTGTTATTTCTCTATGTTCGATACTTAGTTGAACTGCGAATATTCTAAGAAACAGTCACAATTTTAGTGCTTATTCGGAAGAATATGCTTTTGGAAACTTTTTATAGTGATTCTATTTAAATTTAAATTGTTATAAGCTTTTAGCGGCATTAAATCAGTTAATAACATTAGTTACTATTAAAATCTATAGAACTATGATTGAATGATAAATATGTAGTGTTTTTAAATTTTGTTTTTTAACTTTCTTCAAAGTGTTGGTGTTCAATCGTAATCTTACATGATTATTACCTCTATGGTACTTGTATTGCTAAATTTCATATTTGTATTCATGTATATGGTAATCTTTAGGTATTTAGAACACTTAGAGTGCACTCTTTAGAGAACTGAATTTTGCTTTTAAAGAAAGGAAATATACCTTCAGTATATATTTTGTTTTAATTGAGTTCTCTACATACTTTCGTTTATCGAAAATAAGTTATGCAATTTAGATAAGATCTGTAATATTATATGTACAGGAATATTAGTTTTTTAATAACCGTATTGTCAAATACCGGTTAATATCTTTCACTGTATAAACAGAAGTGTTAGCATTTTGGTGATAACCGTTCTCACTAATACTGGTGATTTTTTTTTTATTTGTTTAAATACATTGTTCTATTGTTTTTTATTGATATCGTTGAGTATTTATTTCTTATACCTTCCCAGTAACTGTTCTGATTCAAACCTCTTGTTTAATAAAGATTTAGATTTTAATAAGACAAAAGGATTCAAGGAATTGTAGAATCAATAAGGTAAGTTTAAAATAATTATTGACTTAAGGATATAGCTCAATTAAAGTGTGTTCCCTAACCATTTCAGATTTGATAAACTATTTCTCAATAGGTTTCTTATTTTCTTTCCTATTTCACTATAAAAAAAAATAAGTGGCGCCCTTTACCGATTTGTAAATATTTCCTATGTTTCCTTCTTCCTAGATACTCGCCCAATTGCTCCTTCGACCCACGACTCGCTCTCCTCCTACCCCCTGAGTGCCGTCCGCATTTGGCTAACCCTTTGTGAGCCTTTAACATCAAAAAAAGGGGTTACATATTTATACTGTATTATTGTGTTTAAAAGTTGTGTCCAGATTTATATAGATTATAAATTATGGATTCGATTTGATTTTAGAAAAAACATTCGATTTTGAATATGTTTTAGATCAAAAAAAAAAAAAATCAGTAAATCCTGCTTAGTCACTACATAAAAATAAACACACACGTTTTTCAGAATAGCTTATCTTGGCTGATATAATGACTTTGTAAATTTTAGCAACAATACAACAAATATCAAGATCACCTTATATAACTCAATAATTAAATTGGTTTAATTTCATTGTGTCAGATAAGGTTTATAAAACATTAATTGTTACAGCTACTACTACTTTACAAATTGTCAACAAATAAATTACTATTAATTTGCAAAATCTCCTTGGTTATTACTTTTATAGCATTTTTTTGTGTGATAAGATTTATTGTATATAACTCAAAAAAAGTTTAATAAAGGAATAGAATATGTTCCTGATGTTTCTAAACATATTCTTTTTTCATTATTTTCTCATTTATATCATTTTTTGGATACGATTTTTTCGAGTTTTCTTCAATTTATTCTAATTTATTACGATTTTTTGCACTGTTCATAAGTTTTTCTATTTGTTCAGGATTTTTCGATAGTGTAGAATTTTTTCTGTATCTAGAATTTCCTATTGTTTTTTATAACTTCTTTTATTTTTTTACGATTTCCATAGGTCATTAACGGATTGTGCGAATAAAATAAGGTTGTTTAGATTTTTGAAAAGATCAGAAATATCATTCAGCTTTAAATAATCTTCTTATTATCATTTTAAAAACAAGTAGATTTTCTGCATACATATATTGTTTGGAGATAAATGGTGTAGCATGTTTAAAAAACTTATATTAATTTCTTAATTATACGGTCCTGTTTCTTGAAATATTCCAAAACTTCTTAAAACAACGCAGTACCTAGAATGCCTGCGTGCAAAAAGAACCATCTTTATTATCACGTGCTTTTCGGGTGCAAGTATGATTTTTCTTTCACTTTCGATTTGGTCTGGCCAGAAATCGATAGTCATTTTTTTTATTTTACCTCGTGCCGATTGTGCGCCATGGAAGATGAGACGGCAACTCACATTCTATTCGAGTGTAAGGCCTTGGACCATAAACGGTTCCTCATCTTCGGTGACACGAACCCTGAATCCTATCACCACCTTGAGGAGCTAGTCGCATGACTCAAATCTCTTATAAAGGGAACTGCCCTGTGGCAACAGTAACTAAAAGAACTTGGGATACCTGAATTTAAGCCTACCTGAAGCAAACTAGAGTCCTGCACGCACGGGTGCATGTAATGACTCTTGTTGCTGAACCTGGTCACAATATTCCCATAGGAAGCAGTGCTTAAAATATGGGGCTCCACTGGAGTGACCATGCCAGGTTTATTTAGATTAGATTAAATTAGAACCTAGTGATTATTCAGATTATCGTTACATCTGGAGTTAATAGTGAAAATTCCAATTCTTTGAAAAAATATATCTTTATTTTTAATTTTATTTTTAAAAAGATAACTAAATTTTACTTTATCTTAAATTTTCTTGTGAAACAAGTATTGATGCAAACCACAAAGAATAAATTAAGAATTGTAATCATTATCTTTATTATTTTTATTGTTCGTTCTTTGGGTAAAGTGTGGAATTTTAAATTTCTTCATAATAATCTACCAGTGTATTTTAACTAAATTATATATTTATTTATTTTTGTTCTGTCTTTTTTATCTTTCCCATTCATAGGATAAAAATATAAGTATAATTTTCATTTTTTAAACTTTTTTTTTTTATTTAGCTCGAAGAACCCACGACTAGCTCCCCATCAAACAACGATTCGACGTACATTTTTGTTAGTTTAAACATTTCATATTATACGCATCTTTTTCGTTAATATATATAATATTTCCGTAAGTGTTTGTGTTTGACTCTGCTATCAATTAACATCATTAACATCCATAAAGGTTACCATGGGAAATATAATGTTTCTAAAATTATATAAAATTCCAGTTTTTTAACAATTTTCAAATAATATTCATTGATGTTGAAATTATGAAAATTTTTAGAAAGTATACAAACAAGAATATATTAAATGACATTAAGGAGAAATTGAAAAAAGGTCGCAACCAGCGAGACTCGAACTTGCAACCTTCAGCTCTACGCGCTGACGCTCTAACAACCAAGCTATAGGTGCCTAGCCATCGTCGTTAAATTCAGCTCATGCCTCATGTGACACTTAATCAACCAAAATTCGATTTGTTATAATTTTTAATTAAACTACTTATGTTTTCAAGAAACGCATAATCCAGGCGACTGTTATAATGGTAATTAGTATTATAGTAACATCAATGATAAACTTTAATGCAAAAATATATGTTATAATCTTTACTAAATGTGAGCCAGTTTTTTTGTAACTATTATTGTTATCCATTCCCGCTATTCTAATAATGTTCAATGAATGAATTATTTTAAATGACTTCATGAAAAATGAGAGCATTGTAAATTATTTCCAATTTTTATTTTTCTTCTTGAGTTTTCTACTCTAAATCAAAAATTTTGCTATATAGTAAGTATTTACGTCACAGTCATAGTAATTAATCTGTTAACAGAAAAAAACATGTATTAAATAAGAAATTATGTATTAAAAAATTAAATTAATCATTGGCTTCTACAAAACTTCGTTTTAAAGCTTTTCTCTGATGTGTAGATTTAGGAAAATGGCATATCAGAGACCAACAATAGTCAGGCATCATATTCTTATCCCATAAAACCCTGATAACGCCCTTCCATGACTCGTAAGTCTTGCTCTTCGCTCATATCATAAATTTTCTGGAAACCTGTCCGTGGCTATGAAGGAAGTGGACTTTTATGCTCATAATGCACCCCATATTTTTTTATTGTAAAAGAAAGTTTTCTACAAGATCGACATAATTTTCAGATTTTTCGTTTTCAAGAAAATTTTGCATCACAGGACTAAAGCTGTCCAAGCCCTTAGTTCTAGCTCGCTCATTGAATTTCTAAATTTAATATTTTTTGAGATTCTCTAATTTGGGGGCCATCAAATATACCGGCTTTAATCTTTTCCATAGTGAGCTGACGGAATTTTTGGCAAATGTATTAAAAGCAGTTCCCGTTTTTATCTACTCTTTAACAAACTGTTTCATGATTACGGAAGTATAATTTTGTCACGAGCTACTAGTGATTTCTGGATTATATTGTGCTTCCCAGACGTCATATTTGTGTTTAAAGGCCAGATTCTTCTCACCGAATGCTCTAGTTTAGCTCTACTGTCTCAAAGGCAAATAAAACATGGAAACTTAGTGTCACCTTTTTGTTGACCGAGAAGAATGTTCACCATTTTTAAATCAATACAAATTTGCCACTGTTAGTCATTGTATTTTATTTTGTCCAAGACTTGCGAGATGTTAGAATATTCTTCCTTTAACTTTGTACTGTGGGCAATAGGTTTAGAAAGGTTTAAGTCTCTTACAAGATCATCTAACATCTAACTCATATTGAGAAAAGCATTTTGGCTCATTTGATATACCTTTTAAAATCAGCATTATTTTGTGATGAACTTGATGTTTCATTGTCTTGTTCTAAGGGTTGAAATATATTTACAGGTACTGAAACATCAGGTGAATGCACACCAGATGCTGAACACAACTATAATTGTAATTGGGTACCGTCATCTAGCTAAATGGTGTTTAAACCATTTATATTCACACTACAACAGTAACCGTCTTCCTGAAGATTTTGTGGTTCTCGCCAAATTATTGGTGTTCTTTTACCAGTTTTCCATAATTTTAAATATTCCACACACGATTGGGCGCCGAAGACTTGTCATTTTTATCCAAGAGCTTCCCAAAGTACTTAAACTCTGCCAACTCTGATATAACTTGTCCACATATGTAGCAAAAATGATTTAGATTGTTTAAGGCAACGTCTCCTTGAACCAATCATTTCGCAAAAACTTTATTTATTATTTATAACACAATAAAAACGCACTTTATCGGTAAATAAATGAGCACAAATGATATAAATCATAAACAAAGTAACTCGAGCTGCACAAAAAAATTTGAGGGGTGATTTGACATAAACAAGTCATAAGTGAACATTCTCAACCATCAAAATCAGGTTAACAGACAAAAAGTTAAATTTTGTAAACTATACCCCAGCCGCTCAAAAGATGGAATTGAAGGACGCGTGATCAGTCACTGGACGAGGTAATCGTACGATGCCACGCCTTCTAAACTAAACTAACGAAGCACAGTTTACACTGTACTCTTACCAGAGATAATATAAACTATAGGCATCCAGGGTGGGTACTTTTTTGTTGAGTGGTGTAATTTGGACTTGTGACGTTGGTTGGGGAGAGTAATATTCAAACAGTGCGTGCCGTTCACGTGATCATTCCATCTTTTCAGCGGCTCGGGTATAGTAGATAATTGTAATTACTAGTTAAAATTATTAATTTATTTCTCTCTCTGTCTGTTTATAAAGAATGGCTAGTTAATAGTAGTTTACTTAACAAGTCCCGAAAGTGCATGGTCTTTTACTGGACGAGTGGGCAAATTGCAGGGCGAGCCACAGGCGAGCTCTGTAAGCCTGCGAGTCCAGTAAAAGCACTTTTGGGACGTATTACGTACAACATTTTTTTTTAAAAAGGGCATTGTTGTACCTTAAACTTCATATTATTCAGTTTACATTTTTAAAACAAGAATTCTTTATTAACTAATTTCAACATTTTTTTTTAACAAACCTTGCTTGGGTGGTCGCCTTAACAATTTCAGCTGGTATAATTTCATCTTCCATTAATTCACAATCAAATGCATCATTTTAAATATCCATTTTATAATCAATTTCACGTTTTCCACTAAACGTCAAAATATGTCAAGCTATTTGATAGTTTTAAATACATACAAAACTCGGTTACCATAGAAACCAATTGATTGCTATCTTAGACTAACTATTTTATTGTTTTTTTCATTAAAGATAGGCCGGAAAGTAAATAAAAATGAGTCCGGTAAAAGCTTTTACCGGACTTATTTTTATTTTCTGGCCTTGTCCGACAAAATGAGATTTTTTGACCTAAAAATAAACCGGAAAGTATTAATTTCTGACCGGTTTAAAAAAAAAGTATAATTTTTATTTGTAAAACATTACGTGGCTCTCTCTTTCGGTTATGTATGATTTTAATTTCTGGTAGTATTGATATTTCGTCCAACAAAGGTGTACTGAGTGATACGTCTGCGTCTTGAAAAATACATAAATAGAAAATTTTGATTTTTTGCATAATATGTTGTTTTTAAATTTTTGTTGTTAAAATAGTAGACAATATCAAAATCCATTTTAATAAATAAATAAATAAAAAACAATCATCTATTTACAAGCGATCAGTATAAATATTTAATAGTACAAATAAATGAAGCAAACAATAATATCACTATGAAAACACCTGAAGGTAATCAACGACTTACAAAGTATAATGGAGTCAATATCATAAGTTACACAAATCCTATCGTACTTGTAAAAAACGAAGGAGAACTGGTATATCTTCATTGAATGTGGTGGTCAAGTCAGAATGAATGAGTTTGCTAATAAAGTGGTATTAAAAGTGTGAATATGTGGTCAGTAATAAAAATTGTATATACACTCCTAACCAGGATATTAAAAAAATATTGCTTGGAATCCAATAAATCATATCTTATCACTTTTGAATAAATCATGAAGTCATGTTTGGGAGTAAACATCAGTTAAACTATTATTTATTTAATAGATCCTTGCAGTCTGGTAGTTTTCCCACATATTGGAAGAATTTTTATGTGACACCTATCCGCTGGGTGCGCGATGACAGCTGCACCTTGCGTTACTTTAAAATATCAAATGGCTAACTGTCATTACGAAAAGTAAGTAAACAAATAATTATTTCGATTGAAACAACGTAATTTATTAGTTTTCTACCCAAATGTATTGATCATGTAAATCTATAGCGTCGATATAATAATATTTATCTTTTTTATTTTCCGTCTAAAATGTCAAAATCATTAAATTTTAGATAGTATAGATGGGTTTTATCACGTTGGACTTCACGTGAAGTAATTAAAAAAATAAATAAATGTAATCGATTATCGCATTTATAGATGATAATAATATGATTATAATTCCGTTAATAATGCAGACGTTTTGTGTATTTTCAGTTAAACATGGCCAAATTAATGATTAAAACTGTTTTTTAAGCAATTACTCACGACATAACTTTCCAACCTCAAACAACCAACAAAGGTAAAGAATTAGTTTTGGCTTAACATGTGCAAGACGTAAAAATAAAACGTGATGCTTCCTACAACATAGGTATCTACTAAATATAGCAAATATTTAAAATGTTGCTTTTTAAGTTAGCTTATTAGCTTTTTCCTCTTGATAGCGATTATCCACTACTTCACACGTTGTTCTCGTTTCCAACTTTTTGTGGAAATTTATAGAATTTCTGATCACTATTTTTGCCATTGTTGTTGCAGTTGACTGTACAGCAGGTTTCGTGACGAAGGTTTATTTACTTTTTAAATCGACGCATAAATAAGTGAAATCCATGTAAAATCCTTAGTAAAAAGTGATTAATCGTCCGCCGTAAGTTCCTTTTTTAGCCACGGTGAGCGCTGCGATCGATTCGTGGTTCTCCCACCCTATCCTTCGCACCCAGCGGATATGTATTTACGTCAGGTGATAGATAAAATATCAAAAATTTACTCCATTCCAAAAGCTTACCGACCTGTTATCCTTACATCATTCTTATTAAAAACCCTAGAGAGGCTAAATGTAAGGTACATAAGAGATACAGTGATTAACACCAAACCACTGCATCCCAATCAACATTCATACACAACAGGGAAATTCACCGATACGGCCCTCCATCATGTGGTTGGTCAGATCGAGCGATCATTGTACAGGAAAGAGTCCACACTGGGCATATTCATAGATATGGAGGGAGCTTTCGATAAAACCACGTTCCCTAAAATAATGCACTAACTTACTCACTAATGTACCTACACTAATGTAAGCGGATGGATTCTCAGCATGCTTTCCATGCGTACAAGAGAAATAACTGTAAATGACGTCAAGATACGAGGCAAGGTTACGAGGGGGTGTCAACAAGGAGGGGTTTTATCACCTCTACTGTGGAACATTGTTCTAGACAGCCTTATTCACCGCCTCAATGAAAATGACAAAATCTATACAGTAGCCTACGCAGACGACATTGTAACACCTAGAGGCTTAAACGCACCCAGTCTTTTAAACGTTAAGTTAAGCTTTGTTACAGAAGTGAAATACTTAGGAGTTAACCTTGATAGCAAGCTGACGTGGAACTCACACATAGAAAGCAGAGTTAAAAAAAACATCTTATAAGCAATGCCGCCGAACCATAGGACAGACCTGGGGATTATCCCATGTCACCATGTGGATCTACACGGCAATCATAAGACCTATGCTAACATATGGTGCTGTCGTGTGGTGGCCTAAAGTGAAACAAACGACAGCTATCAGAAAATTAAACCAAATCCAAAGATCAGCATGCCTTCTCGTAACAGGAGCAATGCGAAGCACACCGACCAGCGCAATGGAAGTGATACTCGGTCTCACCACCTTAATATATTTACTAAGGAGGTTGCATTGATGACCATGGTACGCTATCGCACGGTTGGTATCGAACCTAGGGACTGGTACCCATAGGGACAGTCTGTGGAGGGAATCGATAAAGGCGATACCACTCTTACAGGCAGACACGGATGCCGTCGCACCAAGATTTGTCTTTGACAAGCCCTACAAAATATAAACAAACAAGACTGCAGACCCCAACGTAGTGAACGCTCTGAGCGCCTATACGGATGGATCAAAAACGAAGCAAGGTGTAGGATGTGGAATTTTATCTAGAACCTTGAACCTAAAAATGAAATGGGCTATGGATGGCTTGTCAAGTGTGGTTCAGTCAGAACTCACAGGCATAACCATAGCTGCAAAAGAATTAATCAATAGGAATATCACAGGCAGGAATGTAAATATTTACACAGACTGCCGACAAGCACTACTGACCTCGAGTAGACCACGTATCACTTTAACTTTAGTACTATAATGTCACCAATAAATATGTTAGCCCTCGCCCTCGATTTTATCAAAAAGCACTCTCACAAAAACTTTATACAGTGCTGGGATGAAACTACGAACTGTAGACTGGCCAGAGAGTTATTACTTCATCCTGGCGAGGAAACAGCAAAAAAATTTAAGGCATTGGCCGGACAAAATCTCCGAACAGCTGTGGAAATCTTAACAGGTCTCTGCCAATTACGACAACATTTCTTTAGGATGAAATTAACAGAATCGCCGCTATGAAGAGGCTGCGAACAAGAAGAGGAAACAGTAGAACATATAATGTATGACTGCTCTGCTTTTTCTGAAATTAGAAGATCCGTGTTGGGCGAGTACTAGCTTACACCAGCCGATGTAAGGGAGATCCCCTCGGGAGCCTCATCACCTATTTTAAATCACTAGGCCTGGTGACAGCCTGAGGTGAGGATATCCCTACACAATGGGCCATATGTGGCCTCAGTGCTGGCTGAGCACTAGCTCGCCCCTCCCCAAATTTCCAGATCCTGATTCAGAGGGGTATTTGTTTCTAATCTTGTTTGCCGAAGCTGCTGGACTGTTTGGTTACACAGAAGATATCAGATCACATCCCTGGTATTGTTATCCCCGAGCAGCACGTTTTAACCCCTGGACGTTCGACTCTAACTGATTTATTAGTTTATCACAACTACATACTTGATGCCTTTGAGAATCGTTTATAGGTCGACAGTATATATACAGATTTTTCAAAGGCGTTTGACAGAGTCAATTACAGGTTACTTATTGAAAAGCTTTATGCTATAATAGGTCTTAACGGGTCGTTGTTTAGTTGGATAGAAAGTTTGTTGAGTGGTAGGTGCCAGGGTTAATAGTTGTTTATTAAATGAGATAAATGTTCTTTTAGGGGTTCCACAGGGATCTCATCTTGATCCTATTTTATTTATACTTTTTGTGACCGACCTTGGCTATTACACTGGGAACTCAAGAGTTTTGATTTATGTTGATGACATCAAGCTCTATACAGTGTCTTGTGGTGATGATACAAGGTTGCTACAGGGGGATCTGTCATATTGGTCAGATATCAACTGCCTCAGTTTGAACGTGAGTAAATGCTGTTGTATTACTTATGCAAGAATAAATGCTGTATCTGAATTTTCTTATTCTGTTGGAGGTAGTATTCTGACAAGGTGTATCTTTGTTAAGGATCTGAGGGTTGTATTGGATTCCAAGCTAGATTTTCGTAAATATGTAACTTCTGTTGTAAACAAGGAATTAAAGAATTTGGGTTTTTTATTCATAACGGTAAAGATTTATCACCGAGTGTCTTGCCTTCTCTGTAGTGTTCACTTGTTTGTTCGGGCCTAGAGTACCTACTGTAAATCTGTGTGGTCACTTTTTTTAAGTCTTTGTAAAGTGTAAAGAAGAGCTTTGATCGTTATGTCTATTTCCGTAATAAGTGGTGACGAACTCCATATGTTGAGACTTCATCATCGTCGTGAGTATTTTGATTTATGTTTCTTATATATAAACTTTTGAATGATTTTGTTTGTTCCTCTGAACTTCTGGGTATTGTATCTTTTAATACATTTTGTTGTACAAGGAACAATCAACCATTTTACATTGATTATCATTCTTGTAATTACAATTACTATGATCCTTTTGCTCACATGCAAACACTCTACAATTCTTATCACTCACAACTATAGATTTCCTTCTTTTAGCACCACCCAGGAGCAACGAGTTGGACGTAGAAGGATTTTGTCCCTTTGGGGTGCGTTTAAATAGTGAGTTCCCCTTGCCTCTTACTTGGAGTGCTTTTTTATAGTGAGTTCCCCTCACGATGGTCTAGGTTTTTTTAGTTTGACCTTGACCATGACCATCATGGTATAATTTTTAAGAATTGTCAAGGTCATATTTGGACATAAAATTTCACGCTCTTTCGATTCCCGTTGTCAAAAATACATGTTTCCATTTAAAAAAATTGACCTGACCATCGCCTGACCTGATGGTCATGGTCATGGTCAAATCCATCTTAACCATCTGATAGCCAGTGAAAAACCATAGATTTTATATTATGCAAGTTTTTTTCTATGACCCATGGGGTTTCCATACTTTTTCCTCACCCGGTATATATTGGAACTATATGTATTAAAAGACAACGTAAATTAATGGAAAATTAGATTTTATTATACTTTTTTGTTGTAATACAATAAAATAAAATAAAATAAAATAAAAACAGTTCAAATACACACATATTCCTTACTATATGTACAAATCATAAAGAATACACTTTTAAAGCAGAATATTAGAAAAAGGGTCTACTATTTTTATAAAATTAAAAATAAAAACTACATACAGTCACCTCACAGTAATAAGTATTTATTACATAAAGATATAAGAATGGCCATTTCAGAAACGAGAATACGTCAAAAAAAGTGACAAAAATTTCTTGTATCTTCCTAAGCGAGTTGCAATTAAGTTTTAAATATATATTAAAAAAAGGAGTAGACAAGCCATGCATAAGACTATACTAACGTACAGCACACAAACCAGACTGAAACATCAATAACGAAGAAATAATGATAACAAAAAAAATGAAAATATTAACAGTGTATCAAGCGTGTAAAAAGCCAGGATATTAGAGAGGAACTAGGAAGAGAGGATGTGGTGAGATGGGTTAGGACACGCAAGCGGAGTTGGAGAGACCACGTAAAAAGGATGCCAGAAATAAGATGGGCAAAGTGAACCAAGCCACACAAAACCAAATAAGCCAAGATCAGCAGACCATTGAAGGGATGGTATAAGAGCTGGAGTTCAAAATCATTGAAAGAGCTCCAAACGATGATAAACATAACGGATTAAATAGAATCGGGACTTGTAGACCGGTTTCGGCCTATTGGGCCTTTTCAGTACAAGGTATATGTTATGTTTTCCCTTCTAACTGCAAACCAGAATGGTTGGTTTAATATCTATTAGATATGCCAACCCCGTTTGACTTTGAAGTGTAATCCAATATCCGTTGGGGCATATAGCCCAGGAAGTAGTTGTTTCTTCTTAGTTAAACGGTCATTGTCTTTGAAAATGTTTTTCAAAAACTTGTAAAGCGTTAGAATAATATTATTCTTTGATCTTTGATATCTATTGATAACACGCTTTACTAAATATGACAATGATACAGTTTTCTGTAATAATACTTTAATTTTTTTGGGTTTATACAACTTTTCTTCGTTTTTTACGATTTTACATTTTCAATTTCGTTATAAAAACAGATCTTAAAATTAAAAAATTTGTAGCTACTGGAACAGAAGCTATTTTTAGAAACAAAATCTATTTAGGTAACATGTATATTAAACAACTAAATCAAGAAAAAATGTCTCTATGTCGACCCCTTATCTATACCTTGATGTTTACATAATATAAAATTTACACGAATTGGTTTAAAAAAATTATGGAAGACTGAATTTCATATGGAAGACATTTCGTATTTAAAGTTATAACATTAACATATCTCAACAAATTCTATCATTATTTAATGATTAAACACTTGAACACAATTAAATGTAAAGCCTGCCATATACTTTTCAACATTTATAACTCTTTATAACTTTTGAACCGGCTTTTTTTTACTAAGTTCATTAATAACTTTTCTAAGAATATCCAAGTAAATATCTACATGGTGTTCTTGAAAAATGAGAGCTGGTCTATGACGGATTGCATCTTCTCCACATCCTCCACTTTGAACCCCTAAAATGATAATAAAATATAAAGTAGGATTTCTGCGCTGAATCTTAAATAAAGATAATAATAAAAACTGCTTCAATACAATTTTTTAACAAAATAGTTATTTGTGACACAAGGACGGAAAATGACATTTTGCAAGAGCGAGTAAAGTTGTGTAGCCGAGGTGCGTAGCACCGAGTCGAAACAATACGAGCACTTGCAAAATATTTTCCGGACGTGTAACACACACTATTTTTTGGTCCGACTAATTTTTAATATTTTGAAAAGTTCTGTTATGTTCAACAGTTGACCGTTTGTGCTGCCTATACTAAGACCAGTGACTAGAAGACAGCCGTCAGCTGGTATGACGTGATGTTAATATTATAGTATTTATATTTGTATAATTACTTGTTTGATTATACGTGTTTAGTAGTTATTAGTGTTTTAATTAACATATGTTGCAAACACAACAAGTTCAAAAACTTTTTATTTTATGACATACAAGATTAGATGTTTATACAAAGATGAGACTGAACTATTTTCATAAATTGACATAAATGTCAAATTTTATAATATACAAGTTGTGAGAGAAATTAAATGTAGGTAGATTAGAATCCTGCTTAATATCTTTAGAAAAAGTTATAGGTAAGTTTAGTATTAGTATGTGTCACCGGACATGGTGCGCTGACTGGTGGTCACATTATAAACTAGCGCTAGGGTGAAAGCTGGTAGTTAGCCATACATAAAAATAAGGCAAATTTGTATGCTGTTAAATTTTGTTTATTTATATTTCGTCTATTAATAATAAAAAAAGTGTACATCAGTGAAAATTAACATTTAACTATGGCCTCAGATTTATTAAATAATTGTGGAGCTAGATATTCTCCAAAAAAATACCAAAAGTAGAAAATACTGTTGTGTTTATGGATGATCAAGTAATGCAGTCCAAAATTCAGAGGTTCGTTTTTATGATTTTCCAAAACCTAATCGGTTTTTTGTTAAAAGAAAAACAATGAAAAAGTAAACTATATTCTGTGTCATTAAAATTTACACTTACCGAGTACAATATAATAACACCGCTGTGATGTGTTTACATCTTTCACCAAGTCCAGCTGTACAGCTACACTTTGTTGAAACAATTTGACCATTTTTTTGTATAACTGTTCTTATTTTATGGGGTTTATCACGAAAAGCTGATGATTGTATACAATACGACAAAATATCGTATTGATCATTGTTTTAATTTTCCAACCCATTATACATTAAATGTCCTGCATTAATTATTTTCTCTCCTTCTACATAATTTCGAGACTTAGGAGTAGCCTCAATAAAGTCAAGAACTTGATTTAATGATAAAAACATTTCAATTTTAAATAAAAACTACGTAACTTTAGGTAATTAAATCACATCTATCATCCTAGCAGTAGTAATATTTTTAACCACCAGAGCGCGTAGCGCCAAGTGACACTTACCAATATTATACGCTGTTTTTAAATAAATTTAATTAAAATTTGTATTATTCATTATGTATTTTTGATGACTTAATATTTAAACTCATAGCGCCATCTCTTTAGATAATCTAAAAGCTACTTTGCCGGCCTAGGCCGGAAAATGCCATTTTCCGGACGATTTTGAAGTAATTAATAGTATTGTTTCTGGACGGAGGACCAAAAAATACATATAAATTATGAACAATGAGTTTTTTTAATTCTAACTACTTACATTCAATCTTTCATTCTTTAAAATTGTTAATAAATTATACTTTTACAAATATGTACTCTAGAACTCACCTAATGCAAATTAACTGATTTATAAATGTGTTAACAAGATATTAATTTACATTATTCAGACTTCATCCACTCCAGAAATTCGCAATTGGAAATTACTATTGATGAATGATTACATTTACACAGTACTTTATTCAGATGACCTGAACACCCTGTCTGTCATTCAAAATTAAACGGACTGGGTTATATTCACTTAAAAAACACAATTGACTTAAAGCGCCTTGTCTTCTCAGCAAAAAATGAAACTCAGCTGCAGAGATTAAATATCTGGATGTTATTTTGAACAGTAGCATGAACTGGACCTTTAACATAGAAATTATAGTGAAAAAGCATATGTATCTCTAAAACAATGAGCAGACCTTATGCCAATCCTCCAGGATCACCATGTGCATCTACACGCTAACCTACGTTGCTTTTGTTCTGGAGACAAACAAACCACAAAACCAATTCAATCGAAAATTAAAATGAATTCAAAACTTAGCATGCCTCTTTCTAAAAGGAACTACATCAAAAAGAGCAATAAAAGAGCTACGAAAACTATATAAATTTTGATGAATATGGTACACTTTCACAATGTTGATAATGAGCTAAATTTAAAAGTCAGTGGTCAGTTAATGATAGATTGTGGAGGGAATCGCTTAAGACGATACCACTTTTACAAATTAACATAGACCGTGAGGTACCAACATTTAGAAACCTTATAGCACATTAACTAACCATAAAGCAAATACCACTGTATTAAATACATTAACCATTACAATTGGATCTAATGCCAAAAAATGTGTATACTCCAGATCCCTGAATTCAAAATGGGATATGGACAGCTCGACAATGTATATTAGTCTGAACTCGACAACATAAACAGATACACAAAAAAAACTGACAAAAAGGAACATATTACAAGCTAGTCTGTTCGTATTTACACGTTAGGACTAGTATTAGAATGTCACTAAATCCTACCTGAAGCCACACATTTATACAGTTATCTCGATCTGGATTAAAGAATAAGGAAATCCTAAAAGTAACTGAATGGTATACCAGAGGACAAAGTAATTAAAACACTGATCATGCAGAATCTTCGCCCGAACGGACGAACTAGAGGTTCTGCTCAACCTACCACCATAGCATATCTATAAATACAGGGTGAGGATATGGGAACTGCTCACAGGGTACTACAAGGCCAGGCATCCGTTACCTTATTAAAGGGAAAAAAGCAAGCAGAGCTATATGAAAGGGTTAAGGCGGGTCAAATTATAATTATGCCTCAGGACAGGATAGTGCCCAGGTATAACTTTGCGAGAATTTTTCGAGTAGAAATAATACTGGAAAGGGAATCTCGAAACAATGGCCCCCCAATCCAAGGGGAGTCAATCTGGTATACCGATGGTTCAAAGACTGAGAAAGGCACAGGGTCGGGTATACAGGGTGTCCCAGAATTAAGTACGGAAACTTCGTATACGTATTCCTTGATGACAAGGAGTTATAACCCTTTAAAGAGGGGTGGTAAAATGTGCGCTACTTGATCGCGATACACGATACGCAATTGACATGGTCCTACTTTTTATTTTTTTACTCCAAACCGAAACGATTTCGCAAAAAACGACAAGGAACAAAAAAGTTTCTAAATAATCAAAACTTCCTAAAATAATTTTTTGTTATTGCAAATATTAATTGCTAAGAAAGTTACAAAAAAAATATTAAGAGGGGTTCCTTGATTTGCACCCTTAGAATGGGGTAGGGCTGGTGAAAAGTGGCAGGAGAAATTCGTCTTTATAAAAATGATGTTCACCCAAATTTTTTATTTTTTATCTTGGACCAATCAGAAGATATTAAATTAAAACCGTATTTTACCGCCCCTCTTTAAAGGGTTATAACTCTGACAGGAGTCTCCAAAAAATTTTTTTTTATAGGAAAGACCCTACTTATTTGTCATCAAGGAATACGTATACGAAGTTTCCGTAGTTAATTCTGGGACACCCTGTATATAGTAGACGACACAGGATAAAATTCCAACTAAGTTTAGATGCGTATGCCAAAGTGTTTCAGGCTAAAGTAATACTCATACAACACTGTGCAACGAAGATCGTAAGTAGGGTATAACGGGTAAAACCGTAGTCATATACTCGGACAGCCAAGCAGCTCTAAAGGCGATAGTCTCTGCACAAATAACCTCACAGTTGGTGTTGGACTTCGTTAGGGCCCTGACACATGCCGCAAGTTGCAATTTTCTGATACTGGCATGGATACCATGGTACTCGGGGTTTTAAGACAATGAGAAGGCTAATAAATTGGCCCGTGAGGGAAATTTTATCCCAATGATCGGACCAGAACCACTCGGACACCTTCAGAAAGGCAGCCATTGAGAAATGGAGGCTAGATAAGGGCCAGGAGTGGTGGCAAACGACAAGCCAAGGTCTTCGTAAAAGGACACTCGACAAAATTTACTGCAGAGCTGCTATCACAAAGGCGAAACGATGTCAGAATGATTGTCACTCTCTTGACAGGACATTGTAGGCTCAGAAAACAGCTGAACTTAGCAGATCAAGACATCTGTCGATACTGCCAAGAGGAGGCGGAAACAGCATTCAAGTCCTATGCCAATGTAAAGGCCTTGCAAGGATGCGGTATCTGGTATTGGAAGATGAGAAACTGGCTGCTTCAAGTTAGGCGGAGAAGTCAAGGCTATTAAGTCTCATTAAGAGGGCAGGGCTGGACACGGTGCTCTAATCTTATTCTAGAGATAATGGTTGTTTACAATATATCTGCAAAGGTCACAGTGACACAGGCTAACAGACAATCTAATGAATATCTTTCTATCAGGCAGACTCTTTGTATAAGTGGGGGAATCACAACTCGTAATTATTGCAAATTCGACAATATAAGACGGGGACGTGAAAAATAGTTATTTACGTACCAAGGGAAGTAAGTAGACGTTTGCAGTCGAGAAGGGATATTAACGCTCGAGGCGTTAGCCGAGAGCGGAAACACTTCGAGACTGCAAATTACTTACTTCCCGTGTTGCGTACAATATTTTTTCTACTACCGCGCGCATAAGTCATATTCGAGAAACATTTGTTTTGGTGGCAGGTACCTTTACAACTAAAATACTGTCTTTGTCTTCAATGTGATCTACCGTCACTTTGCCAACATGCTCCAGATATTCCCATTATTAGAGCCACCTAAAAATATCTTTTAAAAAAATACTTACATATCCTTATCTAATACTTTGGATTTCTTTGGAACGTATTCAACATTTTGTTTTTTTAGTTTTGCAAATGTACTTATCTATATTATGAAATACTTGTATCGTAGCTTTTATCATGCTGTATATAGACCATAATGACGACGCTTTTAAGGTTTTTGCTTTCTCTGTGAAGAAGTATGTTTAGATTTCAGCCGTTCCATAAAACTTGAATATTCGTTCTTACAACGAAACTCAGATTTATTGGGAAGAAATTTCTTTTAGTTTTATTTGCTGTCTACAGACAATCAGGAAAATTCGCTCTCGAAATCAATAATTTTAAAACAACCATTTAAAAATACGTACTACAAAAATAACAACGAATTTAATAGTTAATTTAAATTTGACAGCTGTCAAACAGAATAGCTTTGTTAGTGTTAGTAGTAATGATTCTAAATCTAAAAAAATATAAATTTTTATAGATATAATTTACTGAAAATTCATTGCTACTATACCGGTCTAGGACGTTCTGGCGCGACCGATCTGGCGCGACCGATTTGGCGCGGCCGTACTGGCGCAGGTCCGTTGGGGCGCAGACCGCTTCGGGCGCAAGGCCTATCTGAAGCAGGTACGTTCTGGCGCGAGAACTTTATGGCGCACATTAATATTTTTATTTATATTTCGCACATTATCCAATACATTAGTTATATTTCAGTCAAAAATTGTATTTTATTAAAACATGTTTCGAGAGTTTATATATCATTACTGGTTACATAATAATAATCGTGATAATTCAAACTTTGCCAAACATTTAATAGAAGAAAAACATATTTTTAATGATAAACCTGATATTTTACATATACAACCGAAAGGCCATAAACTGAACCTCTTAGAATCTCTGGAGGTTAATAAATATAAACATTCTAAATTGCTTTTAAATGACCAACTAGAATTAACAAATTCACCCTTACTTAATCTCTTTACCTATAAGTGGGAAGTTCCGAATCTGGTATATGTATTCCTGTGCACAATGTTAGAATAATTATAATAAGGTGTCCAATTACCCGGAATCATAAATCATAAATCTCTCTCAAAATGATCTGGAAAAACCAAATTTGTCATTTTTATTTTGATAATATTTTTGGTTTATTATACGATGTATTTATAATATATTTAAATACAGTCTGAAAATTGTGTTTTAAATACATTTAAAATACTACCATGGGAAGAGTATTTAAATACTAACTGCCTACTTCTATTTACTTGTATTTAAAAACTTAACAACCCTGATTATTAGGGAACATTTTTATAAAGATTTTGATGGTTTAATTATTTATTTTGTACATCACATTAAGTAGCAGTACGCTTCAAGTTTTGATTTTATTTTTTACCGTGGGCCTACTTTTTTCCGGTGTTTTTTTCCGCGGGACCGTTTTTCCTGCATTCAATAGTAGTATAGGAGTATAGGTCATGAAAATTTTGTATCAATTATTTTTGTATCTATGACATAATGTATTGTTATGTGTTATTATTTTTCCAGATTTTACGTGAATCTAGACAGTGGTTCATCGATGGAACCTTTCGTTCTACTCCTCCACTATTCTACCAAGTGTACGTCATTCTAGTAGAAAAATTAGGTGGGGTTCATCCAATAATATATGCCTTACTGCCAAATAATCAAAGTGAAACATACAGACGTCTCTTGGATATGTTGCTTGAACTAGAAGTACGCTTAAATCCACAGCAAGTTTCTTGTGATTTTGAATTGGCTGCAATAAATGCTTTCCAAAAAAAATTTCAAGACGTTCAAATGCAAGGCTGTTTTCTTGTTCACTTGGTTAAGAATTTTAAAAAACATCTTGCTGAACTAAATCTTTTGGATAGATACCAGAACGACCCAGATGTTGCCAACATGGCAAAAATGATAACTTCGTTGGCCTTTTTGTACCTATCAAAAATCTCGATAAGTCTCACAAAAAAACTTTAGCCAGAATTGTTTTCAAACAGACGAGGAGGTTGGCGAAGACCACCTATGTTTCCACCAACTTTATGGTCTGTTTATGGAAGGGTTACCAACGACATTCACAGAACCAACAATTTTGCTGAAGCTTCTCATAGGAGGCTTCAAACGGAGTTATTGATGGATCATCCATCAATTTGGTCATTTATTGATCTACTAAAGAAGGTGCAGGTCTCAATAGATATGTATATTGAACAATTAATAGCGTGACACGCACCCCCTAAAAAACTGAGAAAATACGTTGAATGTGATAAAAGAATTATGAATATTGTAGCGAATTTCAATAATATAGGGGTGATAGAATATTTAAGAGGATTATCTTATAATTATAATATGGATGCCTAAATCATGATTATTAGTTTTATTTTTATTTTTTAAGTTTGATTTGTGATAGTGTAAAAAAAATATCTTATTAAATTTCTATAATCTAGTTTACTTATTTCACTTATGCCATTTTCAATATTGGCAATAATTATTTCTGTTGGCATTTTAACTTCTTCATATGCATTTTTTTTCTAACTTAAATGTATCAGATCAGGTTTTTAAAATGTATTGAATGTTCCGATTTTTAAATGGTTTTGTTTGTTGACGTTTTAGTATTTTTAACTTTATTAAATTAACACTTTCCAGAAATAAAAGAAATTTAAGTGCCTTGCATCTAACTTATGTTTTCAATTATGTGCGCCATACAGTACTCGCGCCAGAACGTACCTGCGCCAGATAGGCCTTGCGCCCGAAGCGGTCTGCGCCCCAACGGACCTGCGCCACTACGGCCGCGCCAAATCGGTCGCGCCAGATCGGTCGCGCCAGAACGGGCCATTCCGCTACTATACATATTAATAAATAATTAAAAATAGTAATACAATTATAAATTTATAATTTGTATTTGACATTTAATTTTGAGACAATTCGTAGTTTACCCTACGAACATAACTTATTCTTTGCAGGCGAGTTGTAACCAATCAAAATCGTGTAAAGTAAAAGTCCCATGGGAGTTTGTTTCACATGTTTCTGATTGGACAGAATTGTATTTTACAATCCCGATGAATGTTTATGATCACTTACACCCCTCAAAAGTATCATGTAAAACGCTATTTTACATAGTGGTAGGAGAAAAAATTATAAAACAGTGCTTTGCTTTTTTTTCGAAGTTTGCTTTTACAGCTTTGTGGCTTTGCTTGTTTTTAAATAATAAAAATTTAGTAATAAAATTCAAAGTTTCTATTTGTCTTTAATTTTTCTTTTTTTTTTCAAACTGAATTGCCAAGAAAATTTATTTTAATGTCAATTAACAAATAAAAATAATTATGAATATAATTAAAGAGAAAATAAAAATTCTTTTATTAACCTGCTTAATATTCACTAATGATTTCATCTTTATCTTATTTTTAATATTTTAAATCCATTACACAGTCGTATAAATTCACTTTATCCTTTAAATAAACACTCACCATTTTTCCTTAAATTCTTAATAATTTCATCCCGCAATTCAGATCCATAAGCGTTTATGGCAATAAAAGTCCCTCTACCTCTTAAAGAATGCAGCATATCGGGAAATTCATCTTGGAGTTGTTTAAGTCCAGCATACATCCGGATTCCAGACCTCATTACCTGATCCAACAAATTATGTGTCTTTATAACTTGAAGTATCGTTTCTAGTAGAATTGCCTTTCCCGGATCGCCCATCCAGGTATTGAATATTCGTGTAGGTTGTTTTGGTCTACATAAAAATATAATAAGATTATTTATTACCTGTTTTAAATACGAAAGGTACCTACGCCATTTCTAGTGTATGAAAGAATCCAGCCATTTGCATCTTTTTGCTAAACGTCATTATATCAGGAGGAGAAGGTAAATTGAAATGTTCATGACACCAGAATTTTCCAGTAGGTCCACATCCTGTTTGGACTTCATCTATAATCAGCGCTATTCCATGTTTCTTACAAATTTTTTGCAGACTATGGAAAAACTCCGGTGAAGCATGATGATCACCTCCTAAAAATTGACTGTAATAGGTTAATGTGCTGTTATAATAAATAAGAACGATGCTAAGTAAAAAAAAGGAAAATAAAGAAGCGTTAGATATAAAAATATATTAACAAAATAAATTTACCCTCCGACTGTATTGGTTCAATAATAATTCCTGCAACAGGACATACTACTTTGTTCTTTTCTATACGATCTTCAACTTCTTCTAAACATTTTCGATCTATTTCATTATTCTCCCTTTGATTTTCATCTAACGGGTATTTATAACGAGGATAACTGGATATTGGCCAATGTGCAAAACTAGGAATATCTAATTTGTGAAGAGCCTAAAAAATGTACAAATCAATTATTTAAAGAACTTTTCTTTATAAAAATGTATAATTTTATATACAAGCAATAATATCCCTAAATATTTTTGAAATATTTCCGAAAATCAAACCAAATTCGTTTTGTATAGTACTAAATTAAAAAGAGAAAAATTATGAAAAACACGAAAAAGTGGAAGATTTAAATAGTATCCTAAAAACTGACAAAAAATTGTAAAGGATTTTAAACATGTAAAAGATTGTTAAAATGGAAAATCTAGTAAAAGATAAAAAAATACTGCAAAAAACGATATTTAATCATAAAAACTTCAAAATATTCAAAAATCAGTGCAAATATGTAAACAGGTTGAATAAAAATTGGAAAAAGGCATAAAAAGTGCAAAAATTCTTAAAATTTGTAAAAAAAATGTTAAAATTAGAAAACAGACAACACCTGAAGTTGTGACAAATTAAATAAAAAAACGAGTGTGCGTGTAACCTTTACGCGCGATTGAAGTAAAACTTATTTGACCTACATATCATCGCAAAATAAATTCAAATTCAAAATATGTTTATGAAAATTTTGAAAATTTGATAATTTAAGCTCAAACCCATAGCTGAAATCACACCGTTACTTCCTTCAAAATCTTCCGTCAGAATCTTCCGTTAGAATCTAACGTTAGAATATGACGTCAGAATTGTAACGTTCCGTTACAATTACTTCCGTTAGAATTACACTTTACCCCTAGTCGCGCCTAAAGAAGTTTTACTTTAAAAAATAATAATAAAAAGGCAGAAAAAATTGTAGAAAATCAAAAACAAAATACAAAAAATATGGTGAAAATTTTAATAACCCGTTAACAAAAAACTATTAAAACAATATCATAAGATAATAACAGGAAAAAAAAAAAGGAATATAGAAGGTATAAGACTGATTTTTTTAACATGTTTTTAGTATAGTTCCGTATCATTATCAACACCACATTTCTAAAATGTAAAATTAAATAAGATAATAAAATAAATTTTATTTTAACTTACCACTGAGTGTGTGCATGATAAAGTAGCAAGAGTTCTTCCATGAAAACTACCCTTAAATGACAATATAGAAAGATCGGGACATCCAGGTTTTTGATTCATTATACTAGACCTTTCTTCTTCTTTGGTAAAATTTTCACCCCCTCTTTCTCTACTTTTATAAGCGATAAATGCCGATTTAATGGCATTTTCGTTTGAGCAAGCTCCGCACATCATAGTGGTGAGCTTTGGGAGTCCTGGGGATACCTATGACAGTATTATTCAGGATAGTAAATTACTTTATCACCTTTACATTATATGTGTTTGAATTTTAAAAATATTGCAATTAACTGCAACCTTTAAATAATAGTGGCTTATTACATGTACCTACCTATCTATTTCAACATATATAATATTTGTAATATCTATTACTGATAAAACTTAAATTTCAACTTTTACGTGTTCTCTAATTTCTAATAATTTTGCCTGTAAATGGATTTTCTGCTAGAGAGAAATGATTATTATTATTATTATACTAAAGTAGGTAATACACAGTATTGACACTATTGCGGGTTTCATTAACCTAGCCGATGCTAATTTCAAAGTTTTCTTCCAATAACTAAGCCAAGAATCTATTAGACTGTCGGATTTCAATACGAAGTTCAACCGAGATTTTATTTTTGTGTTCTGAAAATTTAACATGAGATAAGTGCAAAAAAGGTAAATTTAAAGCTTAACCGGATTGCGAGTTTCCGAGAATAAAATATTCTTTTGTAAAAAAAATTGTATGATGCGATGACTATCTTCCTTCTTTGCTTTTATGAAACAGAAAAGAAGTATTGAATGAAAAAAAAATATTTACTGAAAAAAGGGAGACACTTTTCTATTATTTCGAAGGGTATTAATATCCTTAGGACATTAGACACTTTTATGCCTACTTTTTTGTATAGAACCGATACTTATCTATCGTGTAGTAATAGGGGATAAGGGAAAAAATCGTGATGGTTAACATATTGATATCCGACGATCTTATTTGTTAAAATTCTATTTTGATACGACCATAATACTTAGACGTAACGTATATGTAGGTATTGCATCGGTGTATATTTAAGAAACCGTACAAAACAATAACACAGATTTGCAAATAGTAGGAATGTGATTATCATTTAAGGTTCATTTAAGAAGTATGTTTTGCCTAGAAAACCCGATTCTGAGTTTAGAATTCGTGTATCACTCAGGACTTTGAGATATTTGAGTTATGTGCATCAAACATGGTCATTTTGGCTATTTTCAAGGTTAGATAGAGATTACCCAATGATTTTATGTAATTTTTGTTCTGATTGCATCATCTAGTACTAATCTTCCCCTTTAAAATACGTTTTCGAATGTTGCCTTACGAAGTTTATGTCATGATTATATAAAAAACATGTGTAGTCGGGACACTTTATATTCTCAGATGTTAATAGTCATTTTTTGTAAAAAAATGCTTTAATCAGGATACACACAGGTGGGTGGATTTGACGTTGTTTTTTCTTGGTTTCAGACACCTCAAGCCTGCATCTTCTGGGCACAGGAGTTTAAAACTGTCTGTCCTTGGTTTCATTTGGCTACCCCGAGGATGTCTTGAATTTTTTTATCTTTCGTATAACACTCTTAATCTTGCCTGTCTTGGGTTTGAGATCACTTTTGATGCTACTGCTACTAGTATACATTGTTTGAAATAATTTACCATTAAAAAAGGTCTTAAACTGAAGTAGAGCAAATAAACATACTTACCAAAGTAGAGGAAATAAACATACGAACCAATTTAAAGTAGATTGGTATTTTTTCAAAAATCTCTGATTCGATATTGAATTTACCACTTTTAATTTTTTAATACCAAACCATTCATATCTTTTAAAGCGCTTGAACTCTGACATGAACGCATGAAAACAAGTTTAAGGGGATTCATTTAATGCCGCAAATGTGCCTCAGATCTCTGACAAATCATTTTAAAACTGCCGTAACTTAAAAAAAAAAGTTCAAAGTGCTCATATTGAAGGGGTAGAGTAGTAGGATAATTACAAATTTTTTTTCTTCCTGTTTCTAAACTTAAAAACATTCAAAAACCTTTCGTGGACATCACCTTCTTCTTTCAAAATCGGATTCTACGCAAAAAAATACTTCGGAAATGACTTTCCCTGTCATAAAACCTTGCAAAACTAAATAGTTAATAAAATTAATTTTAGTTTGGATTTTGATATAATACCAAAATGATAAAACATACCTACTGATGAGGCGTTAGTAGTGGTCCACCCTGTTTATAATTTTGATTTTAGATACATACAATCAATAAATATTTGTAAAGCTTTCAAAAAGCATAAGTCGGTTTATTATCTCAAAGTGTATTAAAAAGCATATATAAACTTAAAAATATGTTCAAATACAGATATTCACCTGTTTCATAATATTTTCTATTCTCTTCGGCCAATCCATCCCTGGAAATACTCCCAAAGCTGGTCTGTTCACTAAACTTTTCTGTACGAAAACATAAATAGCATTAATATTTTATGAAAACACCAAATTCTTATAAATATCAATTGATCCGTAAGTAACACTTTTAGCAATAAACAGCCAGTTGAAAAATCATAACTCTAAACAAAAGTAATCAGATAATTTTTTGGAGTAACAACATGATCTAATTCACAGGGTTGGTATCGATTGGCATTCGTGGCTAGAAGTTTTTTATTTTCTGGTTGAGTTGTGGTAATGTAGATAGATAAATATCATCTATGGATAGGATTAGAGCACCTTGTCTAGCCCTGCCTTCTAATGAGTCTAAATAGCCTTGAAAGTGGCCTCTTCACGTAACTTGAAGCAGTCGGTTTCTCCTCTCCCATTACTATATACCGCATCCTTGCAAGGCCTTCACATTGGTATATGACATGAAATGCGGTTTCCTCCCCCTCTTAGCAGTATCAACAGATGTCTTCATCAACCAAGTTCAGGTCACTCAGGTGAGCTCAGTGTCCTTTTATCAACACTTTGGCTTGTCCACGACTCCTAGGCCTTCTTTAGCCTCCTTGTTCATTTGCTTCTTTCCACCGAATGGATCTGGACCAATTATTAGGATATTAGCTCCCGCTCGGACCAATACATCAGCCTTTTCATTGTCCCCAAACCCGGAGTGTCCTAGTATCGATGCCAGTGTCAGAGAATTGCGAAAACCTCGACGAAAACTTCCACTTCCCCTGCTGAGGCTACTCCAAGCAGCAAGACAACAACTTCCAGAGGAGTTCCAAGACCACTTAGAAGAGGCCCCACTAGCCCTACGCTAATAATCATAAATATATAATAAATAAAATATAAGCTAGGAACTTATTGTACAGAAAGTAGGCCGAGGTTTTCTGTGGTTTCCCTCGACCCAAGTTCGACCTGTCTCAGTCTGGAAACAGACTGTTTGAGGAAGAACTTGCTAAATGGTCTTTCTTAAACAGGATAAAGTTGCCACAGACAACTCCTATAGTAAAAAGCAGGAAACATTATAATGTAGCACTACCCTGAAAAGGACACTAAGTCCTATAGCAGGGTATAGGGAAAAATTTAAATATTTCTATTTAATCTTAAGAAAACATGTAAACTTTATAAATAAACATTTTTAAATTTAAAAAAAAAGAGAATTGCGACTAGCTGTATGTGTCATGGCCCTAACGCAGTCCAACACCAACTGTGATCTTATTTGTGCAGAGACTATCCCCTTTAGAGCTGCTTGGCTGTCCGAGTATATGACTACGGTTTTACCAGTTATACCCTGACTTACTATCTCCGTTGCACAGTGTTGTATGGCCATTACTTCAGCCTGAAACAGTGTATCATACGCATCTAGACTTAATTAGATTTGTATGATGTGTCCCCTACTATATATACGCGAACCTGTGCCTTGCTCTGTCTTTAAGCCATAGGTATACCAGATTGACTACCCTTAAATTGGGGGGCCATTGTTGCAAAGTTATACCTGGGTACTTTCTTGTCCTGAGGTATACCTACTCATTATTTGATCCGTCTTAACCCTATAATATACCTCTGCTTGCTCTTTTCCCCGCAATAAGGTTATGAAAGCTTGGCCTTGTAGCAGCCTGTGAGAAGTATGGTATAATTACTATTTACTATACTCAATTACGATATCACAATTAATTCAAAAGCTTCTATTATAATATAGACACATCGGCAAAACTTTTGGACTCACTTCGTGAAATATACAGCTATTTTTTATGGAACTAGTCACTGGTGAAATTATTAAGGAATTGACATTTTTTGTAATGTTGTAAAGATAACCAAAAGTTATGGTTTTAGCGCAGCATTTCTTAAAATTTATCAGTTAGAAGGGATGCCAATAAACTGACATCTTTAAAAGAATACCGATAACTAAAGCTGGATACAACATTATTAAAAACCGCATGCTTGTATTCAACAATAAAAAAATTCGAAAAGAGGTTGACCTTAAAGGCCATCCTTGCAACTTCCCGCTAGTTTTAACCGCAAAGCTATAGTAACGTGACGTATTTTGACGTTTTTGACTTTTTTTGAAATGTTTAAAAAGCCATAACTTTTTAACGCCTTATTCGATTTTGATGTTCAAGATGGCATTCGACGCAGTTTTTTGAGACCTAAAAATGTTACCAGGAGTGCAAAATCGGTTAGTCAAAAAATCTCTAAGTTATTGAAAACACTTTTTTTGAAATTTTTCGACAACGATATCTCACGAAAGAATTAACCGATTTTAATTTGCAACACGGCATTCGACGTGGCTTTTTAAGCTTGAGAGCTGATTAGGTTATGAAATTGATCGATGCAATAGCCAAAAAGATATGCCCAAAAAACATTATTTTTACCAATTGTTTTTTTCGGTTATTTTGAAATTTCTCGAAATCTACCGGCTCGAATCGGTTCAAACTTACAGGGAATCTAAGTTAGATGGAACTTTTTGAATAGCTTTTTATTTCATTCCGATCGGTTAAGCCGTTCAAAAGTTATAAGAGGTTTACATACATCCACACACACACACACACATCCACACGTACATACAGACATACAGACACCCTCGTAAAAATAGTCAGGGGAGGTTCCTAAGACCTTAAAACGTTAAGATCCGATGAAAACTCGATTTTCGAAAAACAGGGTGAAACCAATAACTTTCCGATTTTAAAAAAATTCTTAATTTTTTTTAGCGGGAAGTTAAAAAGGGTTTGCTAATTTAAGAGCACAAATAATGAAGTTGGATATGGACAATGCAAAATTGAAACGGATACTGGAGAAAACGGTCTTTTTGAGTGTTTCTCGCATTTTTGGTTCGTTTTCTTGATAATAATTATAGTTCCAAAATATTATAACAGTACAATGGACACACCACCATTGAAGGCAAAATGCTTTTGTCAACTGGAAAGGTTATGAAAACTATGTTTTGTGATTCTTATCAAATTATCTTGGTCAACTACAATACAAACAATAAAACAATAAACAATAACTTTTGCGAACTATGCCAATTTGTTTCACAAACTTAGCCACAAAATGAAAGAGAACTGAGTTTTCCATCAGGATTACAAACCTACTTAAAATGCTAAACTTTCTATTTAATTCTGAGGAGTTGGATTCATCGAGCTACAAGGAAAGCTAAATTAAAAATAAAAATGCTTTTTGTGGAAAAATAATTACGTTGTCATTGTTTGACTATCAAAAGATCAATCTTCATATTATATTGTATAGCACAAAAAAAAAATAACTTTTAACTGTTTTTCATTTTATATGAGCAAATTATAAATAAATAAATCTGAAATAAATCATTTCAACAAATAGGTATAACTTACCAAATTTTTTTGATCTTTAAAAACTTCCAGTACAGCTGGATGATTGTAACCTAGGGGCATTGTAGAAATCTGAGTGTAAGTATCTAAAATAATGTTATCGTCTGCATCCACTATAAAATTTCCCAGAGATTTTTCATAGTTGACAACATATTTAATTGCTCCTAAATTCTAAAATATATGAAGTTTTAAAACTAAAATGAACAATAACATTTTAAAAAAGTAAGAAAATAATTGCGTATGGATATAAGTAATCGCCACTGTAAATTGTAAACTTTTGTTTTGTGCCTTTGAGAATTTACATATATATATATATATATATATATATATATATATATATATATATATATATATATATATATATTTTGAGATGATATTAGTTACTATGCTATATTAAATAAGAATGTAGAAGGAAAATCTAATGGAAAATAGAGAAAGGAGATTTTCTTATTTCGGGTCAGAGCGCAAATTTAGTAACATTGGAATTGATTGTCATCATCTTCTTCATAATTCCTAAAAAAGAAAAAAAGGAAATAGAATAAGAAAAAAAAATTACAAATACATTTCAAAGGTTTTTTATTTAAAGATTCAAAAATGATTAATCTACATTATATAAAGTTTTGATAATTATGTAATTGATAAATGGGTAAAGTAGATAATTAAAAGTTTATAAAATTGCCAATACGTTAGTAATCAAACATTAATTTTAAATGAATTAGGGGTGTAAGTAAATGAGAAAATTAAATTATAAAAAAACATCACAAATAGTTAAAATAAATGTTAAAACTTCTACTTACTTTTAAATTATACAAATTTACCAACCATATTCTAATTTATTAATAGTTCAAATGCCAAATGAAATATTCTGAAAAAGAGAAAATTATTAGTTTGTAATGCTAGTAAATTTTATAAGAATAAAAAAAGAATGATCATTGTTTTAAAATTGTAATATTGAATCAAGAATTAGATTTTGTTAATAATTTTATTTAAATAAGAAATTAGTAGGCGATTAGGTGGAAAAGATGTATAGATTTAAGTTTGTTGAATTTTTCAATTGTTTTTTTGTTGATTTGAGAGAAGGTCTCTTGTTTTCTGGTTGTTGAAATAGAAGTTGTATTAAAAATTTGCTCCGTAAAAAATTTGAGTTTTTTTATTAAAATACTGATAAAAGAAAGTCTAAAAGTAGTTAAAAGTGATAACAAAACGTCCAGGAAGGTATTGATAAAAGCTGGTAAGAAGTAAAGTTTAATTTTATGAAAAAATAAATGGTTAAAATTGTTGCTGAGTAGTTAATCGTTATAAATGCTTCCTGAATTGATTTAAAGAAAGATACTCCAGTTTCTAACAAGAAAGAATAGCATTATTGTACTTACCTTTGGATGTAAAAGCTGATTGTGTAGTGATTAGAAGAAATCTTATTAGTAAAATTTCCCATGTTCGTTATATCATTGCTGTTCTGGTAACATAGGCCTGTTATTGAAAAGGGGATCCTAAGGCTTAGCAGACCGAAGAGAAAACAAGATCTTCAGAAACGGTATCACTCTTCCATTATTATCAATAAAGAACTTTTCTGTTGTTTGATTTTTGTAATTTTCATGAACATTTTTATTTCACTGTTTTATGTATTTAACTAAATTATTTTTATTCACTTTTTGATAAGTTTAATCCAAATTGTTTCGTAACTCAAGACAGAATATTTCATTTTTATATATTTGATGCATGTTTTGGTTTATTAACGGTATTTTTGAAGTTTGACACATTTTGAATTAGAAAGGTTAGAAATTTATATACAATTCATGCCTAGAAATTATCGTTGGTCTAGGATAGTGCGGTTTTACAGTCATTATATTGCAAATTTGTGTATTAACTGATTTTGAATCTAGTTTGGTTGAATATTTGAACTCTGACCTTGATATAAGGGAATAGCCGGTAGCATATTTAATTAATCATATTGGAAAATAATTACACTGAGTTAATTCTTACCTATTCACTATTTATATTTAAAATTCAAAATTAATTAAAGGTAAGGAATATTTTATAACATAGTGATTGATATTATCAAAACATATTATTATTATTCATACACTCATCATATATGTTATAAATTTTGGCGCCCAACGTGGGGCTCTAAACAATCAAAATTGGAGCCTATTCAAATAATTAAATTAGAGAATTTTGTTAAATTTTTTTTTTTCATTATTTCGCTCTAAATAATACAAACTAGAGCCTATTTAAATAATTAATATTTAAATTTTTTTTTTGAAAATTTGATTTGAAATTTTTTTGTGATTTGTACTAGTTATAAGCTAAATACAAAGGTAATAGCTTATAAAATATTTATTGGTATAAAGGTATTTCTTTAGAAATTTGCACATTACTTGTATTTATCTGGGTATTTTAAATTGTAAGAATGGAGAGAAAAATGAGATTGAGAGATGGTAAAGTAGTGGGAGATGAGAGTGAAAGTAGTGATGGAGGAGAGATTGAGATGGAAAGTGTGGCAGTACAAGTACATGAAGAGAGAGTATTGGGAGCAGGAGATTATCGAGTGGAGGAATTGATCCAAACTGGACAACAGGAAGGAGCAGAATCAGAAGAAGGAGATAATTTAATAGAGATAGGGGGAGAACAGGATAGAACCATGGTTGAAATAGAGATAGAGGCAAATGCTGATGGAAATGAACAAGAGGAACAGATGTTACAAGCAAAACCAGGAGAAGAGATTCCTTCTGATATATGTAGGATGCTTCAGAGTATTATGATGAACATGGTTAAAAAAGAAGATATGGATAAGAAATTGGAAGAGTCTAATAAAAGCAGAAAAGAAGATAATATGAAGATGAAAGAAGAAATAAATAAAAAATTGGATGAGACGAATAAAAGATTTGATCAGCAAGATAAGAAATTGGATCAACAAAAGGAAGATATAACTAAGATTTTTAGAAGCGAAATTAATAGCATAAAAGAAGACAATTTAAAGATAAGAGAAGAAGTTAAAATTATTAAAAAGGAATGTGACAAGAAAATCGAACAGCAAAACAAGAAATTGAGGACTGAAATACAAGATACAGGAGTAAAAATTAAAGGGGAAATTGAAAAAGGTATAGAAATTAAAATTCAAGAAGTAGAAAAGTCCATTAAAGAAAATTTATCAGAGGAAATAGAACGTGAAGTCAATAAACATACTGATGTCATAAAAAAGGATATTGGACAAATACGATTACAAGAGCAAATTTATGAAGAGGTAGTGGATAATTTAAAAATTAACTTAGGAAAAGAATTTGAAAGACTAGAGGGAGAAGTAGAAAAACAAAAAGGAGTTTGTAGTAGGAATCAAGAATTAACCCAGTATAAATTAAATAAGGAAATGGAAGATATGCAAAAGAAGTTACAAGAAATTATGGATAATAATGTCAGAGGAAATATGGTGGGAGTTCTTCCTAATATGATGTTACATTATAACAATACCGGAATAAAATTTGATGGAAACATTAATCATATACATCCAAAAGTATTCGTAAATATAATAAAAAGTAAAACAAAGTATATTAGTGACTTCTCAGAGAAAAAACTGTTGATCCGGGATATGTTAACAGGACATCCTTTACTATGGTTCGGCAATAAAGAAAATCAAATGTCGTCAATAAAAGATTTTGAAGAGCAATTTTGTAGATATTTCTGGGGGGAAATTCAACAAGCTACCTTTAGAGAAAAACTGTATTTTGGAAAATATGACTATAATAAAGAGAAAAATTTCAATGCATATGCAATGCAACTATATAATAATGCACAATATTTGGAACCTGCGATGAGGGAAGAGGAAATAGTTTTGTACATTGCGAGACAATTTAATCATAAAGTAGCAGAAACAGTAGCTTTACAGAACATTAAAACTATGGAAAATCTATCAAATTATCTGCAGAGATTAGAGAGAATTTTGATGAGTGAGAACAGATATAGTGGGAATGAAAGAGGTAATGAAAGGAATAGATTTAATTATAGAAATAGGGATGAAAATAGGAATTATGGTAATGACAGATTCAATGATAGGAATAGGGAATTTAATAGGGGATATAGTAATTTTAATAGGAGAGAAGTTAGAGGAAATGGTTATAGGAATGACAATAGGGAATTTGACAATAGGAATAGTAGAAATTGGGAGAATCGGAAATTTGATAGGAGAAATAGGGATAATACAAACAATAATAATTTTGATAGATATAGAGGCACAGGAGATAGGTGGAATAGAAATAATGATAATAATGGTAGAAGTGAAATTAACAATATTCAAGAAGACAATTTGAAGACAAGAGAAGAAGTTAAAATTATAAAAAAGGAATGTGACAAGAAGAGTGAACAACTAAACATGAAATTAAGAACAGAAATACAGGACACAGGAATGAAAATTAGGGGGGAAATTGAAAAAGTTGTGGCAATTGGGATAACAGAAGTAGAAAAATCAAGGAAAGAAAATTTACCGGAGCAAATTGAACGTGAAGTCAACAAACAAACAGAAATTATAAAAAAAGAAATAAGACAAATACGGATACAAGAGCAAATTAATGAAGGATTAGATGAAGTAAAAGAAGATATGAATAATAAACCAGAAGAGAACAATAAGAAATTGAATGAGACTAACGAAATATTGGAGAAAATAGAAGATGATAGTAAGAAATTTGAAGAGAATAACGAAATATTGGATGAAATAAAAGAAGATATGAGAGAAGATATAAATAAGGAATTTGAAGAGAAACTGGAAGGGAATAATGAAAAATTGGATGAAAGGAAAGAGGATTTTATGAAAGACTTAGATAAGAAGTTTGATGAAATGATTAAAAATATTAAAATGATTATGGATAAAAATATTATGAATATAAATAAAACTATGGAAAAGAAATTTGAAGAGAATAATAAGAAAGTGGATCAGACTAATAAAAGAGTGGAGGAAGGAAAAGAAGATACTAAGATATTTAGAAGAGAAATTAATAATGTAAAACAAGAGGATTTGAAGAGTACGGAGGAAGGGACAAATCAAATAGATAAAGAAAAGGAGAAGATTGTTAAGAAATTCGTAGGTGAATATAAAGCAAAACAAGTAGAAAAGTGTGAAAATAAAATAACGCAGAAAGATGAGTGCAGTGATATACTGCTAAGGAATACGGATAGAATGAATAAGTCAAAACAAGTAGAAGAAATTCAAACAATAATCCACCATGAAACGATAAACAACAGACAAGTACAAGTTAATGAAACTAGTGATAATAAAGAAAATGTTGAAGAAAATGAAACTGCTTTTAAGGAGGCTATTGTAGCAATAAACCAACCTGAACCGCTTATAACATGTAATGTAGAAATTAATATTACAAAAATAGATAATATGAATATTAGAAAAGAGATTATTGAACCTCGATTTGAAACTTTCTCAAAAACAGAGAAAGTTGAAAGACACAGTATTATACAAACTATTAAAGAAGATATAAAAAAGCAAAAGGAAGAAACAACAGAAAAGTCAGATTGTGAAATGAGAGAAGCAAAGTTACAATTAGTAAAGAAGATAATTAGGAATATGTTAACAGAACATTCATTATTATGGTTCAGTAACAAAAAAAATCAAATTTTGTATGTGGATGATAAGCAGTTCTGTAGTGATTTCTTGGAGGAGATAAAACAAGCACTTCGAGAAAAATTGTCTATTTGCAAATATCATGAAAGGGGGAAGAAGTGTAAATTTAAAGAAAGTCGTGGGTATATAGAGAAATATCAAGAAAGGGGGAAGCAATTTAAATCTATAATAGGTATTAGGTATATTTGGAATTATCAGGAAAGGGGTAAGGTATTTAGATTTATTAAAAGGTTAGATGTATAGGAAAATTTATTAAAAAAGGGGAAATAATTCGAAAACTAGAAAAACAAATTATATTTAAATGAATGTTTAGAATGAATGTCATATAAAAAAATATAGAAATGAAAAATTTATAAAGAAAATGCATGGGTAGATGATATTAATAGCAAAGTTTTTGTAAATAATAGTATTAAGATGTAAATATCAAATTAAGATTGAATGGTTTTATTAAAAAAAGGGTTTATACAATCTGTGCAAATAATTTTAATTGAGGCTAAAGTTTTTGTAAAATGAGTGTTTATTTAAAAAAAAAAAAAAATATAGATTAAAATTATAATTTTTAATCCAACATCAATGAAATGTTTGATGTAAAAATTTTAATTGGGGGATTTGAGATGATATTAGTTACTATGCTATATTAAATAAGAATGTAGAAGGAAAATCTAATGGAAAATAGAGAAAGGAGATTTTCTTATTTCGGGTCAGAGCGCAAATTTAGTAACATTGGAATTGATTGTCATCATCTTCTTCATAATTCCTAAAAAAGAAAAAAAGGAAATAGAATAAGAAAAAAAAAATTACAAATACATTTCAAAGGTTTTTTATTTAAAGATTCAAAAATGATTAATCTACATTATATAAAGTTTTGATAATTATGTAATTGATAAATGGGTAAAGTAGATAATTAAAAGTTTATAAAATTGCCAATACGTTAGTAATCAAACATTAATTTTAAATGAATTAGGGGTGTAAGTAAATGAGAAAATTAAATTATAAAAAAACATCACAAATAGTTAAAATAAATGTTAAAACTTCTACTTACTTTTAAATTATACAAATTTACCAACCATATTCTAATTTATTAATAGTTCAAATGCCAAATGAAATATTCTGAAAAAGAGAAAATTATTAGTTTGTAATGCTAGTAAATTTTATAAGAATAAAAAAAGAATGATCATTGTTTTAAAATTGTAATATTGAATCAAGAATTAGATTTTGTTAATAATTTTATTTAAATAAGAAATTAGTAGGCGATTAGGTGGAAAAGATGTATAGATTTAAGTTTGTTGAATTTTTCAATTGTTTTTTTGTTGATTTGAGAGAAGGTCTCTTGTTTTCTGGTTGTTGAAATAGAAGTTGTATTAAAAATTTGCTCCGTAAAAAATTTGAGTTTTTTTATTAAAATACTGATAAAAGAAAGTCTAAAAGTAGTTAAAAGTGATAACAAAACGTCCAGGAAGGTATTGATAAAAGCTGGTAAGAAGTAAAGTTTAATTTTATGAAAAAATAAATGGTTAAAATTGTTGCTGAGTAGTTAATCGTTATAAATGCTTCCTGAATTGATTTAAAGAAAGATACTCCAGTTTCTAACAAGAAAGAATAGCATTATTGTACTTACCTTTGGATGTAAAAGCTGATTGTGTAGTGATTAGAAGAAATCTTATTAGTAAAATTTCCCATGTTCGTTATATCATTGCTGTTCTGGTAACATAGGCCTGTTATTGAAAAGGGGATCCTAAGGCTTAGCAGACCGAAGAGAAAACAAGATCTTCAGAAACGGTATCACTCTTCCATTATTATCAATAAAGAACTTTTCTGTTGTTTGATTTTTGTAATTTTCATGAACATTTTTATTTCACTGTTTTATGTATTTAACTAAATTATTTTTATTCACTTTTTGATAAGTTTAATCCAAATTGTTTCGTAACTCAAGACAGAATATTTCATTTTTATATATTTGATGCATGTTTTGGTTTATTAACGGTATTTTTGAAGTTTGACACATTTTGAATTAGAAAGGTTAGAAATTTATATACAATTCATGCCTAGAAATTATCGTTGGTCTAGGATAGTGCGGTTTTACAGTCATTATATTGCAAATTTGTGTATTAACTGATTTTGAATCTAGTTTGGTTGAATATTTGAACTCTGACCTTGATATAAGGGAATAGCCGGTAGCATATTTAATTAATCATATTGGAAAATAATTACACTGAGTTAATTCTTACCTATTCACTATTTATATTTAAAATTCAAAATTAATTAAAGGTAAGGAATATTTTATAACATAGTGATTGATATTATCAAAACATATTATTATTATTCATACACTCATCATATATGTTATAATATATATATATATATGCTTTTTTCATCATTCTAAAAAAAGTATGACTCTACAAAGATAAACTGGCCAGATATTCGATTCTTATTGATTAATTAATTCATTATTTATCTTAAGGAATGAAATGCAAGGTTATTCAGTTATAATAAGAAATGGAATGTACCTAATACTCAAAAAGTTAACTGCATCCCTTTTTATAAAATAATTTGTGAAAAGGTATCCTGGTATGTTGGTTTTTTTGTTACAGTTTGGCAACATTCACAGCTGTACTTTGGTAAAAAAGTAAGATGAAATCATGAAAAATTGTGAAAAATAAAAAAACAAAAAATGTGCATAATTGAAAAAACTAAAAAAAGTTAAAATTGAAAAAATCTAGAAAAAACCAAACAATCGTAAGAAAAAAAAAATCAGAAACAATCGTTTTTTTAAAGAAAAAACAAATAATTGTTCATGAATATCAGAAGCACATTCCATTTCTGTGTTTAAAGAATATTCAGAATAGACAGTGGGTTCTATTTAGAATATGGAAGTTATTAGTTTTAATAACTTAATATGTCTCTTAAAATAAGATAATGAGAAAATAAATGTAGCTTGAGCACCAAGAGACAGTTTATCTACTAAGGCACGTATATGTAAATAGACAGTCTGGTCCTTAGAAAACAGTCCACCTTGATATTTGGCCGTATTTATTATATTTTAAGAATATATGAAAACAGGTCGATTTTTGATCTAAGGGGGACATATTTTTACAACACATGCATCTGTCAATTGTCAACCCCTCCCTTCCACTTCCTCAACCACTTATTTTTAAATAGGGAATATACCATGTGCACATCATTAGAAAGGTAGTTAGATGAAGTATTCAGACATAACGATTGTTCACGATTTTTATTCGATATTTGTACTGTTTTTGCAACACCGCTTTAAAATGAAACGTAACGTCTATGGTTTGCTAGTATGTCATTTTTTTGTTACATCAAAAATAAATTTAAATAAGAACAGTTTGTTTAACATTGTTGTAGATAAATATATTTGGGTATTTTTGAATAGTTCCAGAATGGTGTATTCTATTGCAGAACGAGTTGAGATTATTTTCACATTTTTCTTGAAAACAGGAGGTGTGCAAGGAAAACAGCGAATTTAGTTAATCAGTTTCATTAAGACAACAGCATGCATCATTTATAGGTCTTAGAGCTTGTGAGGAAATTTAACCAAACGGGATCAGTAGCTAATCAAAAAAGAACTATGAAAATAGGGTGAGCACTGAAGCTGCAGAAGTAGCAATTTTAGGTCATATTAATTTAGATCCTACAACAAGTACGAGCAAATTGGCCGAAGAGTCTGGTTTTTCGCGCACTACTGTTCAAAGGGTTTCGAAACGTCATAAATTTCATCCCTAAAAGATACAATTAGTACATAAAATAAATGAAGATGACCCAGACAGACGACTACAGTTTTGTGAGATTATGACTGACAAAATAAACACTAATGCAAACTTTTTATTTAATATTTGTTTTTCGAACGAATGTTCCTATTTTGTAAATGGTACCGTAAATCGGCACAATTGTCGTTACTGGGCTGACGAAAATCCTAGAGTATTCCACGAAACACATACCCAACATCCTCTTAAATTAAACGTATGGACAGGAATTTATGGGGATCATATTGTTGGGCCATTTTTTTGCCACAAAATTTAAACGAGGAAACACATTTCGAATTATTAGAACATACTATTAATCCCGCTTTCCCAGATATAATCGATATAATCTAACAAGACGGCGCAGGCGCACCTCCACACTACTGCAGTGCTGTAAGGCAATATTTTGATCGATTTCCTAGGCAATGTATTGGAAGGAGAGACCGTATTGAATAGCTTGCAAGATCCCCCGATTTAACACACCTGGATTTCTTTTTGCTGGGTTATTTAAAACCAAAATTTATAAAACCGAACCCCTTTCGTTGAAAAAACTAAGACGACGAATAGTACATGAATACAGTCTAATAATCCCTGAAATGCTTCAAAACGTTAGACGTAATATCAAACAGCGGCTCTACATTTGTATGGAAGTGGACGGACATCATTTTTAACATCTTATTAATTAATTAATTTAATATTAATTACAGTAAATTAATTAATGTATTATTTAATTAATTAATTTTAGTAACATTACAATTAAGTAATTGCATTTGCAATATGTGTTTTAATTTACTTTTGATGTGAAAGAAAAAATAACATAGGCGTTACGTTTCATTTTTAAGAGGTGTAATACTTTAAATAAATAAACTTTATTTGCAAAAACAGTATAAATATCGAAAAAAAAACGTGAACCATCGTTATGTCTAAATACTTCATCTAAATACCTTTCTAATGAAATGCCGCACATGGTATATTCCCTATTTAAAAATAAGGGGTTGAGGAAGTGTAAGGGAGAGTGTTGACAAGTTACAGATGCATATGTGTCGTAAAAATGTGTTCCCCTTAAATTAAAGATCGACCTGTTTTTACATTTTCTTAAAATCTAATAAATACGGCCAAATATCAAGATGGGACTGTTTTCTGTGGTTCACACTATTTGAAAGAAGCGTTAGATACAGTTAACACCTAATTATTTTTCTATTTTTTTCGTTTTTTTTTTTAAATTAATCTTTTTCCTTATATACCGTGACTTATTATATTTACTATTTGCAGAACTATTTTTTTTATTATTTGCGCAAAAACACATTTTATATAGCGTGTCCGAATACAGTGTATTTTTACAGGACACCCTATAGAGACCCCAGAAATACAATACTACTATTTACAATAGAATACTGTCATTACGTTCTTAACTTATTTTGAAACACTATATATATATTCTTTATCTATGTTTTGAAACATGAAACTGATGTTATTCCCGCAACGGTGCAAGAATAACTGATGTAAAGTGGGTACAAATATGTATCTGGAATGAATTTAAATAAACCATGTGTAAATAAAATTTCGAAACTACCAAAATAAAATGTGATAAATAATAAATAACAGTACCTATGCTGAAGAGATTTTTAGTAACTTACAACCAGATAAATTATGTTTGGCTTTTATGACAAATTTTCTACTTGCGTGCAAAATAGCACATTCTATACTGCCGTCATAAAATACACTAAACTAATAAAATCTTCATGTAACACTGCGTGAACAAGAAAATTTGTCACATACACTTATATCTAAATTAATGAATTTGAGTAAAAACATTTATAAAAAAAATTATACAACAATATAGTAAAACTTACATAAACGTTGTTAAGTTGTTTCATTAGATTTAAGCTCTGTGGTCCTGGAATTTCTGTTTTAATAGACGGAGCTGAAGGTTCACCTTGTACAATAGAGTTATATCCAACACTCGTTGATAAAAATTTTGCAATTATTTCTATAAATTAATAAAAGCATTGGAAGTTTTATATCATCACATAAATTAACTTAAAATAGATAATAATAAAAAAATATATGGTTAAAACAATATAATTACCATTTTTTTCTGTTTCTACTGCTGTCTTCAGAAATTTTGACATCATTTTTTATGTTTACTACAGATAGTCTCAATAAAATGTGAGTGAAAGTAAAGAGAAAATCAATGAAAGGGCAAGCTGGCAAAATCGCAGAATTCGCTATAGACGGTTTAAGTACATGCGCAAAATTTATACAACGTAGGACAATATTCCAGTCTTTATTTATTCTATTAAATATATTAATTCGGTTTAAAATTAATAGAATGAAGAAATCAAAAAAATTAAATACAAGTATAGAAACAACAAAAATCAAAAATGATGTATATACGAATAAATTATTCAATTAAATTAAAAGCGAGGTTTAATCTATAAATATTTAATTAAATTGAAATTTTAAAATTGTAAACTTTGCAAATTTTAGATAATTAAATTGATACTAGGATATTGACAAGTAAATCGTGCCACGCCACTAGCTTTTATTATCGTATAATGAGGTCATAAGTTTAAAATTGAACAGGAAAATTTTACTTTATTCTTTTTAGAGTGTTAAATAATAGTATATTATGTTACTAGGAGTAGAAGGCCAACATTATTGTTGAGCCCAGATTCTTGCACTGCCGAGGCGCTAGCCGAGGCTGTGCAAACTGGGCGAAACATATAATGGGCCTTCTGCTCCGAGTAACATATACTATTTTTTCTTCAAGCGTAATAATAATATGCATTTTATAAAAAATATAGAAGGCTTTGTTTATATCTCAACTATTTAATTAATACAAACGAAAAATTACATAAAGTGTTACCTATTTATTAACAGTAATATTAAATGTGCAGTTTTGTATACTGCAGTTGTTTAAATTTAAGCCACTGCCACCGCTTTCAGCTTCGACATTTACAATTTTGTCATTGGTATACATCATATTATTAGTAAGTTGATTGTCGATTATTATGTCAGCGATTCCAGAACTATTACTTGGTTGTTCTTGCCAATTAAGTATTTTTTGTGCAGTTTGTGTTTTACTGGAAATGGAATCCTCTAAGTACCCTTCAGCAACACTGGTGGATTTCCATCCACCATGCCGCTTTAAAGCGGTAATATCACCTCCGTTGTCAACTAAAATAGTTGCGGAAGTCCTCCGAAGGCAATGTCCTGTATATTCATGAGGATTTGTTAATTTCAAAAACGTAGCAACGTCTTTTGGTACGTTTGATATTTTGTGGATACCCATTACCACACGGTGACATTTACCATTCTGGTATTTAATAAAAAATCGCTGCAGGCCAATATCATCCGGACGAAGAGCCGTATACTGTCTTACCAAATTCAAATAAAAATCGCCAATTATAGTAAACGACCGTTGTTTTTTGTTTTTTGTGTTTATGATTTTAACCAAAATTAAATTTCCCAAATCTTGGATTTCGCTAGACTTTAAATTAACAAGTTCATCGCATCTAAGGGCTCCTGTGACTCCAAATATTAATATAACCTAAAACAAAGGTTGAAATAAATAAAAAAAAAAAGCTGGTAGCACCGGGATTAGAACCGCTGACCTTTGCGACCGAAGACAAAAGCTCTGCCACTGAGCTACCGTCATTAAATGTTATAAGTAGGAAATGAGGTAGGTAATATTTGCTGTCAAGTTAAATATTGATCTGCTAGTAGATATCACTGTCAACGGTTTAATAAACGTAATAATGATTAAAAAGAAATAAGAAAGTACCTACCTTTGTTGCTAAATAAACATTATTTGGTGCATCCTTGAGAAATTTATCAAATTGATCTTGTGTTAATACTTTTGATTTTTTCGGTGTATAATTTTCCCCTTGGCGTTTTATAAATGCAATTAATTTGCTATATTTTTCTATTTTAACATTATGTTTAATGTTTAATTGACTTTTAATCATTGAATACTGTGCCCATAGAGTAGAACTTTTAAACTTTCTGGACAAATTCGTGAAGTATGCAAGCATAACGTTTTCCGTGTATTGCTGTACATTATATTCATTGCACCATTTTAGAAATTTTTCGTATGCAAAATCATACAGTTTACGCGACTTCGTTGGAATTAGAGTTTCAATACTGGAATTAGCTATTTCAACTAATTCCGGAGGCGTACATTGCAATTCTTGAGACATTTTTCACAAAATTTTCAAAACAGACAAACGTCAAATTAAATAAGTTTAAAAATGACAGTTCCTACCTACTTGATTACAACGCCCCATTATTTTATTAGTACAATAATGAAAATTCATTTTTGTACTAGTGAAATAATGGGATATTTCTACGGTCTGTGTTGCAAAAAGTAATATAGTTATTATTATACGCTTGAAGAAAAAAGTTTATTTCGAAAAAGTTTTTTTACTTTTAATTTATTTTTAACTTTTTAGTTATTGCTGGCTAGGTTTCTCAGTCTGTTCTCTCATCCAACGCATTATCGTCTCGTCTTGGTTAGCAATTTTTCTTGCCGTTTAAATTTCTTTTCCTCCAGCTTTCTCTTCTGTTGTGTTGATGTTTCTGTTTTTTCCATTTTGTTCTCACGAGTACCGAAGAAATATTCGTCGACATTCCCAGGAGCTCCGTTTAGAAGGTTAAGAGCTAATATACAACAGGGTTGGCCCAGGTACCCTGAAATGGTACGTTCACTACATCAAATTACTCCCCGATGTCACTCAGTCCTCGGCCCGGCCTCACTTTCACTTGGGTGGTTGGAAAAATGCACCACTTATTTCAACTTGGAGCTTACTTGTGTCTGACGACAGTTCCGGGTTTCATTATGGAGTTGTACTTTTCCTAAATAGCTCCTCCTTTCATTATAGGAAAGAATTAAAAACTTCAATAGTACGTCATATTGGATTTAGAGTGATATCTCATTACTTTTCTAGTTATTCTCGGCACGAGCTTTTATTTGATACCCATATTGCACAAGTGCATAAATAACAACTATCCCACTATCTTGGATATTCTACCATATTGTATTTAGAATAGTGTCACATTATTTTTTAAGTTACTATCAACAAGCACTTTCATTTCATACCCATATTGTAGAAGTGGATTAAAAATAACTATTCCGCCTTCTTATATGATCCGCCATATTGGATGCAGAATGACGTCACATTATTTTCCGAGTAGTCTTAACGAGCCCTTTCATTTGATACCCATATTGTAGAAGTGATTTAAAAATAAACACTCCGCCATCTTCGATGTTCTGCCATATTGGATTTAGAATAATGTCACATTATTTTTCAAGTTACTCTCAACAAGCCCTTTTATTTCATACCCAATTGTAGAAATGGATTCAAAATTACGCCATTTTGGATGTTCCGACATATTGGATTTAGAATGATGTCAAATTATTTTTCAAGTTACTCTTAACGAGCCCTTTCATTTGATTCCCATATTGTAGAAGTGCATTAAAATTAACTATTCCGCCATCTTGTATGGTACGCCATATTGGATTTGAAATGAGGTCACACACCTTAGCGTACATTGTCATCCAAACTAAACGTGTTTGATGTTTCAATTGTCTATTTCACAAGTAGGTAATCTCTTTCTCTCATTAACGTCATGCTACATGTGCTTAAGGAGGAAGTGAGTAAGTGTCACATGTAACATGAGTTCAATTTAACGACCAAAAAACTACATAATACCTAAGCATCTATAGCTTAGAGATTAGAGCTTTGCCGCGTAGAGATAAAGGTTGCAGGTTTGAGTCCTGCTGAATGCGAAATTTTTTTAATATTTCCTTAATGTCATTTAATATATTCGTGTTTGTATACTTTTAAAAATTCAATGAAAGATATCTCAAAATAATTTATTATTAGGGAATCTTTGAAACCGACAACCCATTTGGTTATCCAAATCTTAGGAAAATAAAACCAATATCAGATGTGACAAAAAAATAAAATTAAATTCAAAGGGTATAAGAAATGAAGTGTTTTGGAAGACATGTGGCTGTCTGTAAGTGGAAATGTCAGATGGTTAGACAGAGAGAGGTGATCGCAGTACCCTATCCCTTTTTCTCCACCGATGCATATTCAGTAAGGAACAATTTATATTTGGTATAATAAAACATAATATGTAATAATCTAAAAAGGGCGATAATTCGCAAGTAATGAGAGATAGAGTGGGTACCGCGATCTTCTGTTTCTTTCGAACCGAAGTACAGCTAGAAGCCTGGCTTCCCTACTCCCTACTCTATTATAAGATTTTTATGGGAGTAATGCTACCTAGTAATAGGGATAGAAGAAAAAACCCTGACAACAAATCAACCATACGTAAAAGACAGGAAAAAGAGGAAAGGGAGACATAATTGGATGGAGGTGAGAAAATAGATAGAATAAAAATTAAAAGAGAAAGCCAAGCACCGGTTTTGTAAGAGTATAGCAAAAAAATATAAATTGGAAAATGGGCACGGATCTTCATATTCAAGATAGCTTAAGATTTTAGATTTTTTTTTTGTTTTCTTATTCTAAACAGTATTGCAAACTTATATTAAAACTATTTTTGTTTTTATACACTTCTTTAATATGTTTATTAAGGTTTGATAAAATAAAAGAGGAGTAAACCAGTACTAAGTACACCTTTATATTTTTCAGGTCACTGATCACGATTCCGATGTTAGTACCCAACACGTCTGTGTCAAGGTCAAATGAAAAGTAAAACATCGTAAAATATCTTGGATGGAATTGCACTCTTTTTGAGTCAGGTTTTTAAAAAAGCAAAAAAATGTAGGTCCAAATATGCTTTAACCTTCACACCTAAGTGAGCTCCGGAGATCGTTTAAATCTTTTCTGATTGTCGACTATACTCGATCCGTTCAAAAGATGGAATTCAAGAACGTGATCAGTGACTGGCCGGCGTAATCGTACGATGCCACGCCTTCTAAACTGAAATAACGAAGCACAGTTTACACTGTACTCATACCAGAGATAATATAAACTGTAAGCATCGAGGGTGAGTACTTTTTTGTTGGGTGGTGTAAATCGGACTTGTGACGTTGGTTGGGGAGAGTAATATTCAAAAGTGCGTGCCGTTCACGTGGATCATTCCATCTTTTGAACAGCTCGACTATAGTTCCTTGGATACTCTCTGTTGATTCTTCCGCTAGAAGAGGATCTTAAATCTTTAGATTTTTCAGGTTAGTGATCACGAGACTGGGAAAACAAATTTTGATGTTTCAATTTTCTTTTGTTAAGTTTTTTTGGTTTTTGATTTTTTCTAACAGACGTACTGGGAAATAACAGACATCGGCATCGTAATAAGCGATCCAAAAAAGAAAAAGGTATACTAAGCTCCGTAACGCTTCATCCCTCTTTTATTTTGTGGCTCTGTGTATTGAATTATTTATTTTTTAAATTAATACACATTAATAATATTCTTATTAATTGAAGTATTTTGAAAGTAGATTTGATAACATCCTTTATTATACAGAATAATGGTGTAATGATCCCCAAACTCTAAATCAGCTCACTTTTTTTTACTTTTTGCGATCGTACATTACATTTTAACCATCTTGCAATAGTTCATAACTATGGGCTTAAACTGAATGACAAACAAGTGGAGCACTATCGACAATTTAATCGGTTGGGTATTCGTTCGTCACATGATGAAAAGACCTATGCGGTTGGAATTTATCAAGAGAGAAATGAAAACTGTGTTCTTAAAATTCCTTCAAGTACTTTTACACTTACTTTTTTGTACGTGTGGTTCTGTTTACACCGTTTTACACTTGTGTAAAATTTCAGTTCTTAAAAAAACACACAATACAGACAGGAGCATTTGTATTTGTCCAAATTACAGATTTTGTTACATATTTTTTTTTTAACATTTCAATATGAAAGATTGGTACGATCTATTAACAAGAGCTTAATATGTTGGACTACAGACTATTTGTTTTAATATATTTCTTCGCTACATATTTCCGTATTTTTTGTAGCACTCTTTATTATAGAATTTAAATTTGTAGATGTGATTTTTGTATTTTATATATTTTATTTCTTTAGTTGTTTAAGTTGTTTTACTCATTTATGAGACAGTTTAACAACAGATGAGTAATTTAGTTAAACTGATTATAATTGTGATCCCTTTTTGACTAGTTCTGACACAAGTTTGTATAGTTTTGTTTCTCTTTATATAATAGGTACATTGCCATCAATTATTATCAAAGTTAACAACCACATTTCCCACAACCCCCACAACCCCCTTTTGGGTTTTTATCCTTTTGTTTCTTTGGGTCACAATCACGTAGTGTCCAGTTTGAATTATCGTTCGGCTTTTGTGATTTATCTTTTGAAGGATCTTTTGGTGGATTCTCATTTTTCTTACCACATTGCACAGAGTCTGATTTCTTACAGGTTATAGTTAAAAGTGCTTTCGTAGGTGCTAAAGTTATTGCTGCTATTACGTTTTTGTTGTTGTTAGTTTCTACATCTTTGCTACATTGAAGTTTTGATACATTTATTTTTATATTTTTATGAAAATCAGAATTTACTACAGCGGAATCTTTTGGTGATGTTAAAGCTTTCGATTGGTTTGAAATTTTTGATACCAAGACTTGTTTGATTTCCAGCTTATCTGCTGTCTTTTCTGTTACTGGATCTGTAATAATGTTAAGTTTAACTGGTTTTCGAGGTACTAATGTTCTAATATATGTTGTTTTAGCAGACTTACATTCTTTTTCTGTCTTTTTTAAATCGCTTTCTGGTGACTGGGCTGGTGGTTGTATGTTAGACACTGGCAAAACTTTTATTTTAGATTTGTAAGATTTCGTTGTTTTTATAATGTTTTCTAAATTCTCTAAAAATATTTCTACATGTTGCTGGTTTATTATTAAAGCAGGTCTAAGAGATATGCCAATAGATCCAAGATCTCCCACAATTATACCTAAAAAATATTTTTAACATTAATTTTTAAATTAAGAAATAAATGTTTATCAACCTATTTTTTGTTCAAGTATACATTAATAATGAGTTATTTTAGAGGTGAAGATGTCACTACTATCACATCTTTTACACTTTCGTTATTGAAAGATATACAGTGTGTCCAATTAAGTCGGCATCAAGAGTAAAGTACCTTTTTTTTGAAAATAGCGACAATTGTTATTAAGAAAAGTTGATCATAATTGAAAACTATTGTCAGATATCCAATATTATCCGTCCGCCATGAGAAAACAGATTTTTTAATTTTTTTATCATGTCATGTTATTCAATAAAATTGCTGATACCTATGTTATATGTTATTTACAAAATTTGCATTATTCATTCCGAAAATTACTATAGATGATCGTTTTTCATGGTGGATGGATAATATTGGATATAGTTTTTAATTATGATCAACTTTTCTTAATAACAATTGTCGCTATTTAAAAAAAGGTTCTCATATTTTCATATTTTTTGACACACCTCGTATGCGGCTTAAAAAATTAATATCTGATGGTTGTATTTTCAGTTTTAGACCATGCACAACTAAGAATAAAAAAGTTTCCCATATGATGCCGACTTAATTGGACTGTATATTGATTGTGATTTTGGTGTAGTCTTCAGTCAGCGATTATGCTTTAATCTCGCTGACGGATAACATATACCTTGTACTGACGAGGTGCAAATACACCGAAACCGGTCTACAAGTTATGTTGTTCCTTCTAACTACAAACCAGAATAGTTGGTTTAAATATCTTGTAGATATACCAACCCCGTTTGACTTTGAAGTGTAATTCAATATCCGTAGGGGCACATAGCCCGGGAAGTAGTTGTTTCTTCTTAGTTAAATGGTCAATGTCTTTGAAAATGTTTTTCAAAAACTCGTAAAGCGATAGAATAATTAATATTCTGCATTCTGTAATATTTGTTGATTGATAACTCTTTTTATTAAATAGGACAATATTACAGTTTCTTGTAATAATACTTTAAGATTTTTTTTAAGATTATTGAGAATACATGTTGAACATCTCGGAATATTTTATAAGTAATCAGTTACTCATTTAACATTTAGCGTATATAAAACTATTTTATGCAAGATCGGGCGGTAAAGTACAGATTATTATATATATTAAGCGGGCGTAAAGTGCCACTTTACCGCCCGTGGACTACTTTACCGCCCGCCGGGCGGTAAAGTGTAAATGGCGGGCGGTAAAGTAATTTTTTATCTTAAATATTGAAATACTTGCAATCATCTAAACTGACAATGAGTCTATTTTGACTTTGTTGCTAGGGTAACGAGAACATAGGTATATAGATTATTGTTTTAAAATATTATTTCTAGCCTCTGTGCATATTAGTTTCAATTAAATTATGTGAATGGTTATACAGGGTAACTTGTTAATAATATCGAGGTTCGAGGTATAAAATTCATGCAACTTGAAATGACATTTATATTAAATTGTTCACAAAAAAAAAAAAAATTCTTTTATAAGTTTTATTATTAAAACAATTTTTTTAATAAATAATTATTAAAACGGTCACGCATAAAAGTTTGTATGTATTTCGGGCGTAAACAGCGTTTATGGACCTTACGTGTTAATAGCCCTCGCCTGCGGTCCATAAACGCCTGTTTTACGCCCTTGATACATAAATAACTATTACGTCGTTTGTTTTAATTAAAACAAAACTATATATTCTTATATCTACAACTGCATATGTTAAAAATGTTATTGGAATACACTAAATACTTAGAAATAGAATATGCTCCTGATATCCTTTTCTTGTTAATTTCCCATTAATAATTTTATTAATAAATGATGTTATCAGTTTTTCCTTTTTTTGGTTAGTTTATCACATATTTTCATTATTTATTAAAATTTCCTAATGCTGGTAATTTTTATTAAGAGTGTAGTGTTTTTACGATTTTACATCTTTTACAACTTTGTTTTCTTTTTGTTTAGTTTTATTTAGAATATTTTAGAATTATTCATAAGATTTTGATATTTGTATATTTTTACGACTTTATGCCGTTTTTCACATTTTTTCCAATTTTTTCCAATTTTTGAATATTTCCAAATAATTTATCAATTATTTTAAATTATGTTTAAATTATAATTTTACTTACTCATATTCTAATTGGCTAATAATACAGTTTTTGAGTTTATCAGCTATGTGAATAATTTTTTTACTCCTATTTAAAGTGTACATTCTGATTCACTCAATTTATTGGAATATTATTAAACAATGCGATAGACTCTAGCATTGTGTACCTAATAGTTTTTTTAAACAAATTTTAAGTTTCACTGAAATTTTAAAATTATTGTAATTTTAAATTTCTCACAGTTTTTCGGATATTATTTTGCAACGTTTAGTAGCAAATATTCCTCATTATTATTTTTAGTTCGTTATGAAACCTGGACTTAATTGTCTGAAATCACAAACCCGGCGTGTTGATTAGGTACATGCTTATTCCTTCTCCTCGTGAGAAGAGGCCTTTGCCCATACAGTGAGACAGTAACGTTCTGATTATTATGTTCTTATGTTATACACCATTATTAACAGATTAACTTAACTGCAGAGCTTATTCTGTTGATTTTTGTGGTATTTCCTGGAATAGCTTCGACATTGATGACCAGACCTTTTCTATGGGACCACCCGAACACTCTACTTTTTTTTTAAATGCAAAAAGAATTTTTCAGATCAGATTATAAATACCGGAGATATTCGGTAAGATACATAAAAAAATATGGTCGAATTGAGAACTTTCTCCTTATTTTAAAATCGGTTAAAAATAAAATCTTCATTTCTTAAAAAAATTGGAACCAACCTGGCATCTGATTCCGATTTCCTTGAAGTCGGCTTCAATAGCAAATTACTTACTATTTTAATCTTAGCTATTAAATCTTGATTTCGAATGTTAGTAACTTAAATCTTATAGGTATAAAACTATAATGAAAAAAAATATTAAAAACAAATTTTTATTAAAAAAGCATGATCTAAAAAGCATAAAAAAAACATTTGTGGTAGGTATATCCTACTTTCGAAATAACACCTCTCTTGGTAACTCATCGTCATCATAATATAGGCGTACGTACATAGGCAAGACCTAATATTCCTACATAGATATTGATAGTTTCAAAATATAAAATTTATATAAATTTTAAAAGCTTGAGGCACCGATATATTGTAAACTGTATAACCGATAGCGCTTATATCATTATCGTCACGTTATCCATTATCAGATTACCGTACATGAAAAATGTGTTGTTTTTATTTTTTTTTAATATGGTTTTATTTTTAACTTATGTGTCAATCTACACATTTCTGATAGTGCATCAGGATTGCAAGGTGTTTTTCCTGTTAAATTAGTTTTGCCACTAAAAACTTATCACTAAATACCATGTATTTGAAGAGTGCTTCAAGACGATTTCAACGAGCCCAAACTCGATAGTGGTACGTAGTCTCATTTCTGAGATGCTAATGCCACCTTCCGACTCCATCATCATATCAGCTTTCTGACATCATAATATTGCATTGTCACCCAATTTACATGTCTCTGCAAAATTTCAGATCAATCGGAAGTCGATAAGTGTCGCAAATTTTGCTTCCAAGATTTCACCCGTACAAACTAACGAACACGGCAAATCAAATAAAAGCTTCTAACAAAGATATAAATCATTGGAGCCGGCTTCACGGAAATCAAAATCAGATGCCTAGTTGCTTCAAATTTTTTTAAGAAGATTTTATTATTTGTTTTTTAGTCCATTTTTCTTCTTTTTTTTGGAGGGGGTTCAATTTTTTTAAAAAAGTTTTTTCTATTTTTAAACATTTTTTTAATTGATTATTTGTATTTTTATTTAATTTGATTATTTTGTTTGTTTCTATGAGACATGGTTTCGTAACGTTCTTTATGATCAATAATGCTTTTTTAGATAATATTTTGGGTAATTTTTCGCTTATTTATATTTCAGTTATCAGTTTGATTTCTGAGTTTTTGTTTCGATTGTTTTGTTTAATTTTTTTATTAATGCTGTTATTTCTCATGTTTTTTGGTGGTTTTTACATAATATTATAACCTATTAATAACATTGATAAAACGGTGTTAAAAAAGTCACGGATAAAATCTTAAATATGGTATCAATGATTAACAATATAACTAAACTAAAGTAAAGTTTGTAACGTTCGTTTTTGGGCCGATATCCACCTGACTATATTTTTATTTATTTCAAATTTTATCGTATCGGTGCGAAAGTTTTAATCGCGTCGATGTGGTGGGAGAACAGCCAAATTATTTTTACTTCGTTCGAAAATGAGTTCTATTCTATCATTTTAACTTCGATTCTTAAAATAATCAGAATCATTTCCTGTTTACCTTGGCCCTTCAAAGTAGTAAGTACATTTTTGTTTCAGTATAAATTTTTATTTGTATTAAATTATCCAAATTGCGGTAAATCAACTTAAAACTGATTTTTTCGTTTTTTATTTGTTTGACTGTACTTTGGCGCCCTCAATTAATGTTTGGGGAGGATTGATAAAGACTCAGAAGGAAGCCACGACCCCGGAAGTTGGCCTAGGGTAATTTAAGGGTAACAAGTTTACCACAATTAATATTAACTGTCCATTTGTTTATTTTTTTTTGAACAAAAAAAATAAATAACATTTAACTGTTTATTTACTATATATGGACAAAGCTACTGGACTACAACAATTATACAATAATATTAATAAATTAATATTGACCAGTTGACTGTTTCGACTGAAAGAGACATGTACTAATTTCATTATTTATCCTTGTCTGTTTTAGGTTCATCGCTGGTCTTGGAATCATCTTTTTTCTTATTATTATCTGAATTTTCACATTTTCCTAATTGATTCCGCAATTCCTCAAGCTGTTGTTTTAAAATGGATTGTCTTTTAGATGTAAATTTTTTGATCTGAACTTTTTTATTTTTAAGTTCTTGTACCAATTTAGATAATTTACTTTTTAGATTCGTTTTTTTCTTCTTCAACTTGTCAGTTTTTGTATCAGAGCAGTTTGAGTCTCTTTGTTTTTTATTTGATTTTGATAGTGTTTCTGATATAGATGGTTTCTTATGGGTATAGATATCTGTTTCTTCTAAAGTGGACATTATGGTTATTAAGTTAGATTTTAATTCCTCGATTTCCTTATTCGTTAATTGCTTCGTATATTTTACACTTTTCTTTGCAAAAGGTTTACACTGATTTCGGCACATTGTAGAATCAGTAGAACCATGATGCTTTATTTTTAGAGTAAGTTTTCGTTTTGGCTCGTTAGAAAGTTTAGATTCTAGATTTGTTTTATGTTGATAACTTTGAGAAGATTGTAAGAAAGGAGGAATTTCAGCGTGAATTGATTTATCAGATGTTGCAACTTCGGAACAAGACAAATTTTCCGATTTAGAGCATGTTTGTGGGTAGATTTTCTTTTCAGGAAGAGGCCAAGATTTTATTTCTGTTTCACTTAATTTATACTTAGGTTCTTCTGGCCAACATGTAGAACAACAAGTTTTTGAGGGCTTAGGAGGAATTTCAGCGTGAATTGATTTATTAGATGTTGCAACTTCGGAACAAGACAAATTTTCAGATTTAGAGCATGTTTGTGGGTAGATTTTCTTTTCAGGAAGAGGCCAAGATTTTATTTCTGTTTCACTTAATTTATACTTAGGTTCTTCTGGCCAACATGTAGAACAACAAGTTTTTGGGGGCTTAGGAGGAATTTCAGCGTGAATTGATTTATTAGATGATGCAACTTCGGAACAAGACAAATTGTCAGATTTAGAGTATGTTTGTGGGTAGATTTTCTTTTCAGGAAGAGGCCAAGATTTTATTTCTGTTTCACTTAATTTATACTTAGGTTCTTCTGGCCAACATGTAGAACAACAAGTTTTTGGGGGCTTATTTGGTTTCTGCGGTCCCGAACCTGTTGAGTGCTTAGGTAAAGGCCAAGGTCTGAATTGTGTTTCATCCATTTTACATTTAGGTTCTTTTGACCATGGTAGAAGTCCTGAACATTTAGATTTACAATCTGGATCATGTTTCTTTTCTGCTGTTTCTTGGCATTCTGATTTTCTTTTTTGATGTTTGCATTCCGGATTGTTTGAATCCTCAAACAATTTTGCTGGGTTTAAAACAAAAGTTATTTTTAATTTGGGTACAATATTAGTCTCTTCCGATTTTTTCATATCAATACAGGGTGTTATTTTGATTTGTTCTCTTTTCTTGAGTTCAATAATATTTTGTTTTGGTTTTTTAATATAACGCTGTACACAAACTCCTTTTTCATTCACTAATTTCCTAATTTTATGTCGTTTTATTTTTGGTTTCTTACATTGGGAAATAGGTTTTAAACATCGAGCACATCTCTTTACGTTACTTTGTTCTGGGCATGTCGTTGGACACTTTTTAGGTTTAGGTTTTTTAGACTGGCCACATTTTGGGCAAAATTTTAGTGCACATTTCGGACATGGTCTGCGACAACACGTTTTTGATTCTTCTTCTTTTATTTTATCACCCTTTTGGTGTTTAGGATTTTGACAATTTGTAGGATTCCAACAAGTTGGTTTATCTCTACCTTTAGTTGACCACTTTAAGGGTTTTCGAAAATCAGGTTGTTTCTTATCTTTTGATATAGGTTCAGTATGCTCCCGTGAATCTTGATTGCATTCATTCATGTTTTGAGTGTTCTTATGTTTAGGACAGTCTATGGGTCTCAAACATGGTCGTTTTTCTCTATGCTTAAATGGAAATGTAGAAGGTTCTGTAGTATTTAATGAGGCAGTTGGTTTATTTTCCTTGTATATGCCTCGTATAGGTTTTGTTATTACACATTTGTGTATTCGACAATTCCTTCGTCGGTATATTGGCACCCTAACTTTTGTGTAAATAATATCCTGTTTATTGCAGGTTGGATACCTTAATATTTTTTCTTTTAACAGTTGCTTTAATCTTGCCCAGTATCCTATGGCTTTATTTTTTTGAGGATTTAGACAGCGAACTTGATTGGATAATTTTCCGTTAAAAGAAAAATTAGAATCGCCATGTTTCGGTTTAATAGTACAAATCGAGTCGTCTTTTTGTAAACATTTTGAAACAGAAGATTTGGATTTTAAGGTTAAAATTTCATTCGTCGTAATATAATTAGGTTGTAACTGCGTCTGGTCATTTAAAAAGAGTAGTTTCGACTTAGGTAGTATGGGTGTTGATGCCTTAGTTTCGTTTAGAACTTTTTCCAATTTTTCTAAGAAGGTAGCGGCATGTTTTTCATTAAATGTTAAAGACGGACGTAATTTGATGCTTTGATTTCCAGATTTTCCACACATTATTCCTAAAAAATTATTCCAATAAATTTTCTTGACATTACATATTGTGAAAGTGAAAACACTAAACACTTAAATTTAATTAAACTGTAGCATATTAAAATTGTAGATAATCGCATTTCTTTCTAAAAACCTTTTATTCGTTATTAATTATAAGAAAATGCTAAGAATTTCTAAATTTATTAGTATCGTCTAATTATATCAGATTTCCTATGAAAGATTAAATATTTAAAGGAATTACGCTTATTTACAGATAGTTATCAAATACATTTAGGTGGTCTTGGATTAAAAAAAAACACTTAAAGTTGTATATCCACGAAATAATTTCAGCATTGAAGAGAAAAAGGAGATTTTGACAGATAATACAATGCCAACGAATCCGATTCAAGCTGTTAGACAACCAAATTTTGAGATTTACCAGGGTGTCAGAATAAGAAAAATGCCTCAACAGCAGTTTTTTTATCTTCTATCAATAGTGATAGTTAAGTTAATTTTTAAAAAGAAACAAAACAAAATTTTATAAAAATATTTCTGGCATTTCATTTTTGAAGTAAAACTTCTTTAGGCGCGACTAGGGGTAACTCACGATTTATTTTCTAACGGAAGTAATTCTAACAGAAGTAATTCTAACGAAAGTAATTCTAACGGAACGTTATAATGCTGACGACAGATTCTAACGGGAGATTCTAACGGAAGATTCTGACGGAAGTAACGGTGTGATTTCAGCTATGGGAGGAGCTTAAATTTTCAAAATTTTAAAAAATTTTCAATTTTTTCAAAATTTCAATTTTTTTTTAAATCTTTTGAAGTAACAATAACTAGAACAGATAGCATGCAGTAAAAAATAAACGAGAGAATTAAGAATGTTACAAGGTTGTATTAGCGCAAACACTTTTATCTGGAAAAATAAGCAATTAAACGAAAATGACAGTTTATAAAACAGTGTTTGGTTCAATATTTATATATGGAAGCGAAAGCAGAACCACAACGAATAGAAAAAAAAACATGTGCGTCTTAGAACGCGCGACAGAAGTGATAACTTTTGTAATTCCCCCGTATATTGAAAACCATAAAAGAAATAAAAACTAATTCGAATTTTGGATTTCTGACAAAATTTCCCTTCTTTTGATAGGTTATAACTTTATGTACGTTAATAAATAAAAAATTACACGTGTTTAAAATTGTTGAACTACTGGTGGACTGTATAGTAATTTGGTTCGTAGAACGTAAAATAGTGATTATTGCAAGAAAATAGTAAATTACTTTTTACACAAGTTTACTTCTTAATAGCTACCATTCATTAAATAAATCGGCGGATTCTCAAGAACACTTTACACTTTCATCAATAAGAAACTGGAATCAAAGCAAAACACAAGGCTTAAAAAAATGAATTGTGGTCATCGTCTACAAATCAAAACAGCTTTGATTCATTTTCGTCGACACAGTTTTTTAATTAAAGAAGTCGAACGTGAGTTATACATCAATAATTCATATAAAGTGATGGACAAAATTAAAGCGCCACTTATCTAAATAAACTTAAGTTTTCCAGTATTCGACTGATATGTTTGGTAGATGTAAATGAAACAAAGCAATTGTTTTTAATAGGATTCGGCAAGGGAAGACCGTATTTTACATTACCCCTTGTATGTATGTATGTATGTATGTATGTATGTATGGTGTTAGGAGTGACAGATACACCTGCGATAAGATCTATTGTGTCTTCCTTTTCTTGCTATATTTCTGATGATTCCTCAGACTTCTAGTCCTATCTTCCTTAGAATGTTTAGGATATCATTGGGTTTTAAATTAGGTAGTTCTTCCCTTTCTATTTCGTATGACCCTAGAATTACTTAATGCCATGCATTCTGAAAGTATGTGTATTGAGGTTTCATCCTCTACCTCACAGAATCTACAGTTTGCTTCATCTATTCATCTACTAATCCTAGTTTCTTCATGTGTCCTCTTAATCGACAGTGACCGGTTATAATTCGGAGGTTTTTCTTACTCACGTTAAGACAGCTGTGAGATCTCTTCTGGTTATAGTTTCTCAGGAGTGACTTCGATTGTCTTAGTCCTTCTAGATCATTCCAGTACTTGGATTTTTCGCTATCCATTTTTTTCTTTAGTTTTTCTAAGATTGTACTACTGCTGATCCCACAGGATGGTTCTGGTCCCAGGCATGGGGTTTCAGCTCCTTTTTTTGCCAGCTTGTCTGCTGTTTCTTTTCCTTCTATTCCTACGTGTCCTGGAACCCATAGGAGGGTAACAGTGTTATTCTGTCCTAGTTCATTAAATTTGCCTAGGCATTCCCAGACCATCTTTGAATTGATTGTACCTGAGTTCAGAGCTTTGATGACTGCTTGACTATCTGATATGATTACAATCTTCTGTCTACGATGGTTTCTTTCAATGTTAAATTCTATACATCTTTCGATGGCACGAATTTCCGCTTGAAAGATGCTTGGGTACGTACCCAAGCTTTCTGAGTATTTGGATCTAGGTCCAAACACCTCTGCTCCTGTTCCTTTATCTGTCTTGGAGCCATCCGTGTACCATTTTATGGCTACATTGCCCCTTATGATTTAGTCAATAACACAAAAATTTGCTAAACAGTAAGAAAACACAAAAAACGTAAACAATTGAATTAAAGTATTTCAACTAAGCCTAGTACCTGCATTCATTCACCTTGACATGCTGGAGAGCAGATTTTTGATAACATGTTGGGCGATACTCTCCCGCTCTGCTATTACTTTATCTAACCGTTGCTTATGGTTAACAGATGAGGGCTTATGACATGAACTATGCTCTATGGGATTTAAGTACGGACTGTTGGCTGGTCATTCCATTAACTCAAGATCATTAGCATTTAGGTAGTTAACCACTAGCCTAGCTACGTAGGGACGTGCATTATCTTGCATGAAAACACAATTCGGCGCCACGAAGGAAGCAAACGGCATAACATGTTCAGGAAAGATATTTTCTAGATAATAATCCGTACTCATGGATCTCATACGAATAGGTGCCAACTCTGTGCGGCCATTAAAACAGATTCCTCCCCAAATCATAGTGCTTCCACCAATGGAATTTTGGGAACAATATTGCAGCTCGCAAATCTTTCTCCAGGCCTTCGCCGAACATGCACACGTCCATTCGAAGATTTTAAGTTAATCCTAGTCTCAAACCTCTCTTCTAATCGTCAACCGTTCAGTTTTGATGGTTACGAGCCGGTCCAGAATCATTTAAACGTCTTCTCTCAGTTCGAGAAGAACACTCTCATAATTGGAAAAGTAAAATTTTATCACAAATGTCACTTAATGTTCGACTGTCGATATATGGAGTGATTGAGCGCACAAGTGGATAGCAAGTACGGTAATCTCATGAATGGAAAATATGATGAATATAAAAGTTATATACAATATACAATATTGTTTCTCCGGCAATATATGATAAAAAATTATTTGTTTTAAAGTAAATATCACAAATAATTATGATGATAATAATAATAATATGACAAACATTTATGGTTTACGTTTTTGTTTTGTAATTTTTCATACAGTTTCTTTGATTTTTCTTCTAGAAACAGCAAGTTTACAATATTTGCTTTTAATTTTATTACGAATTTGACGCATCTTAAATATTTTAAACGGCTTCAAGAATAATTGTTTTTATTGAGTTCGCCCCTAAAATCTGTTTTTGTATAATTATTTATTAATATAGTCGTTTATATGTTAACCCAACATTATAAACATTTAGATAAAGTAAAATAACGACGTAATTAAACTTTATATCATATATTTTTTAGAGTTTTCATAGCAATGCTAAACAAGGAAATAATAAATAAATGTAGAAAAAATAATTCACAAGTTTTTATAAAAACATTACACATTTATAAGTAAAATTACATAAAAAGCATTCTACAAAAGTCTAGTTTGTGAGAGTTATTTTATTTATTGTCTGAAATGATAAAGATTATATTCTTACCTTTTTTCCGTAATTTCATAATGAAATTATCTCTAAGAGAAGGACATCGAGCATCAAATGCAAGCAACGTTCCCAAACCTCTAGTCGAATGTATTAGATCATATTTCTTTTCCAACTCCAATAATCCACTCTTTAATAACTCTCCAGTTTTTCGAACATTTTTCAACAAATTTTCTTGCTCCATTAAATCAATAATTGTTTCAAAAATTAAAATCTTTGCTAAACTGATAGATCCAGTCGCAAAGAAACGAACATTATCAATTGGACACAGATCTTCTCTGTGAAAGAATCCAGAAATTTGGGTATTTCCTCCAAATACGAGTATATCTGGTGGACAATTTAAGCAGGAGTGTTCATGAGCCCAAAATTTACCGGTAGTTCCACAACAGGTTTTTATTTCATCAAACATTAAATATATCCCATACTTGAAAGTGAGTTCTTCCAATTTTTTAAGAAAATTTTCAGACGCGGCGTGGTTTGTTGAGTTTTGGATAGGTTCAATAACTATACCAGCTATTGGTAGATCTAAAATTAAAATTTAATATGTTAATATACACCAATTACTAGTTACCAAGCAACTGTCAAAAAAAGTAGTGTGGCAATCATTGGGACTGCCGGCAGAAGTTATACTTCTATGCACGCGCATCGATTCATAAATTTGTATGCGAATGATTTAGCAAACTCATTATATGATATTCGTGGTAAGCGACCCCAAAAACCTCCTAGTACCGTGTGTACACTCTTTTTGTATCGAATTTGCATAAAATTCCTGAAGACGAGGTCCGTCTTAAGCAGCAGGTGTTTCGAACACCTCACCATTATTATAATCGTATTTAGCGACTCAAAAAACCACCGAGTACGAAGTGTGCACTGATTTCGTACAGAATTTACTTAAAACCCCAGGAGAATAGGTAAATACCCTAGACACCAAGTGCCGCGGAGACTTTCGGAATCGTGATATTCGTGTTCAGCGACTTCAAAAACCCCGAGTACCTATATAAATTGAACCCATTTTCAGCAATACTTACCGAGTTGTAAGTTTTCTCTCTATTGTCTGTTCGGAATGTACTTTTCGAATGCAGAAATGCAATTTCCATTTTTACATTATAAAATATAGCGACAAATTTTCTGATACTTTAACGAATCCAATGCAAAAAACGCATTCCGATCCATCTTATTCGTAAAAACTCTGTTTATGTAGCCAACAACCTCAAAAGCATAGTGCAGGATATACTGCAACCATGTGACGGTATTTTAGACTAGAATACAATACTCATTACTGAATATTATTATTATTAATATTATTAATATAAAATACTAAACTTAATATGTTAACTTACGTGACAGAATTCTAAAATAATCTGTCAAATAATAATGTGGTCCGTCACTATGATATTCATACATTAGTTCAGACTGTTTTTTGTATATCTATCCCTTTTCAATGTACTGAATGTTGAAACGGTATTAGTTATGACTAATAACATGTGATAAATATTTCATCTTTGTTTTTACCGACCAATATACTTTATAAGTGTGTCTGTCTCTCTTAAATATGTCTGTGTCTTACATATGTAATGATTTTTCCCATTTAACTGTACACAAATCTTTTCCACCGAGTGCATGAATAGAAGTATAACTTCAAAAATATGAAAGAAAATTTATTTAAAAAAAGTTATACAAAACAACTTATATATACCCATACGACACACAGCAACTGCATAACATATAAGACGTGAATTAATAAAATTATCTATTATTTAATGAAAACATGATTGTGCTTATATATGCGATTCAAATTTATTGTTTATAAAACTTAAGAAAGTGAAAGGTGGAAAGTTTATTCACAAGATTTAAACTTTAAGTTTTAGGAGTAAACGATTTTTTAACTCTAAAGGTTAAAGTGATAACTTGCACATATGTGATTCTTTGTTCTTTGATCTATATAATAAATTATGAAGATCTAACCTTTGTTTTGTATTTTTATAATTTATCACTACACTAGTTACGTGACCTGTGAATACCCGAAAAAAATATGACCATTAACTCATTGGAAACAGAGCATATTTAATACCAAAATGTTTGTAGTCAAAATATTTGGTTTCAAAGAGCGAAATAGAACTGAAGGGCAAATAGAGTATCTTCAACGAATAACGAATATTCAATCAGTATAAAGCATTCATAGTATCATAGTGTGCAGTGTGGACATTTAAGACAACGAATTCCTAATAATAAACCTTAATCATTAGTTACGAATATACAAATAATTTAAAACAGGAATATTTTTCGGTTGTAAAATTGATCTTGATTTGCATGAAGCATATTGCCTCCATATTTTTATCTGCCTCGTGAAAATAGGGATTCTTATCCAAATTACTCGTTCTCCATTAACTCAAGATAAGATCATGCCTGGAGTACTGCTTGGTCATGGATTTTGTTTCGAACAGTTATCCATAATAGTTCTTCTTTCTTAACTGTACAATTCGAAGTACTCCAGAAATTATAAAAATTGTTTCACGGTGCAAGTCGATACACTCGAATATCTCACGTCATCTTTCATTTCTCTCTTCCCAGTATGTACCGACACTAATATTTTATGCATATTTGAGTCTTTCCTTTTCTGTTAAATCTCTTGGTATCTAAACAAATCTAAGGAAATCTTTATCTATTTCATAATTTTTGTAGGCAGACAATTAGTACCGTGTAAATAATACACAGTACCGAAACTGTACAACAAGGTGAAACAGCACATTCCAGTTTTTACTAAGCCACAAAAATTTAAGTTTGTATTTGTTGGAAAAATAATTAGGTTATTGTTATTGTCTTGTTCAAAATAGCCCACAGCATTGTCACTAGATGCTATCTGTTCGATAAACTGTGATATTAGTGTGTAAAAATGTTGTATAACAAAGAAAAAAATATATGAAGATCACAAATCTTAAAGTAACTAAATCCCAATGATTTAAATCAAAACCGAATACTTGATGAAAAAAAACTAAAAATTTGAAAAATGTACATTTTATCGTATTGTTACCTTATTAAAAAAAAAAAAAACGAGAAATGGCACCCCGAGAATGACTGAGAAGGGATAGATAGATTTTCATTGGGTTGGCTGTTAGTCTGTATCACTGCGACATTTGCAGATCTATCATCTACCCATCATCTCTGCAATGAGACTTAATAGCTTTGACAGTGGCCTATCCACATAACTTGGAGCAGCCGGTTTCTCCTCTCCAAGTACTAGATGAAAAGCCTTAACATTGGCATAGGACATGAAATGCGGTTTCTTCCTCCCCTTGGCAGTATCGACAGATGTCTTCATCTGTTGAGTTCAGCTGACTCATGTGTTTACTGAGCCGACAATGTCCTGTTGAGAGACTGACAATCATTCTGACATCGTTTCGCCTTTGTGATCCACAGCTCCTTCCCATTATTGCTTTAATGGACACTACGATCCTATACGTCAGTCACTGAGCTGGGTCCTACATTGCTGAAGGCTTCTTCTATGTCAATGAACGCCGCCAGGGCTACTTTTTTGTCTTCTATTGACTTTGATAATAGTCTGTTCAAATCATCCAGCGCTAAGTCTGTGGACTGAAAAGGGAAGTGACAGCTTTCTTAACGCTCTGAAATATCATTTAACCAAACATACGTCCCTACGTACTTACGAAGGCAGGTAGAAATTGGCTGGAAGTTTAAGTGCATATCGTCAGCAATAAATTAGCAACAAAATATGCCGTCCGGAACATAAATGTATCTTAATAGGTGTCTAAGAATTAGAGGAGGTGATGTGGCTGAAATCTTAAGATTCTCTACACAGGGGCGGAGCAATGAGATCAAATTTTGCATAATTTATTAGCAATTAAAAACCAGAAAATGTGGTTATATAGTGGATATGGACAAAAGTGGTGGACACAGCTTAATAGAAAAGAATATAACTATTATTATTATTATTATAATAGTAATATTATATTTATGTGAGGTATCTGTATGTGATAAAAAGTAAATAAAAAATGTAATAGTATATACCTTTGTTTTCATATTTTTCTATGAAATCTTCAATCATAGCTATGCTTTTGCGATCTTGACTATCATTGTAGCAATAATTATCTTCCAGTGGATATTTATATTCGGGATAATAGGCCATAGGCCAATCAAATTTGGTAATATGCAATTTTTTCCATACTTCAGTGTTGCATAGGTTTGAATATTCGGGATTATAACCGTGTTGTGAATTTTTAAACGATAAAATCGACAATTTCTGCAAATCTAAAATATTGTAAATATACTATAGGTAGGTAAGTTTAATTCCGTCTGTGTGTCTGTGGTTATGTGCCAGCTAGGGTTTTTTGGAATGAGCGGTACCTCTACCAGGAACACTTCCAATCTAGGTCGTGGATCTAACCACCTGATTAGTATCCCTAATATTTAAAGTAAATTTATAAATATATTGAAATAGTAATACAAATTAATCGTACCAAATTAACTATATGGTAACAAGCACACCTACATACAAACAATGACAATAATTACAACGGCATAAGACCCAAAAGGGGAGGTCTAAACACATTCGCAAGAATGGGTTTCACGAGTAACCTCAGACTTTATCTGTCCGAAATCAACGCCATTCTTTTATAGGTAATTAAATGTTCTACGTAAGAATAAAATTAATTTATTCAATATCGATATGGGCTCGAACATGCTGACTTGGACCGAGCTGAATGTAATGCAAAAAAATATAATAAAATATAAAACAATGTTAGTAGTGTACCAATAACCATTTAAGATATAGAATTAAACGGCCTTATCAGCATATGTGACAATCCATCAACCTTTGAAAATAACTAATGTGACTTATTTTGTCACCTACCTCGATTTCAAGAAAAAAGAAATTGAGTAGAAAAGTCTCGTTGAAACTCGCCTTAACTATGCTCGAAGTCTCCCAAAAGAGATTCTTAAGAATGATCCTATAGACGGATACAATGATCCTAAAGACAGATAGAAGGTATCCTAGTGACCATCTCTTCCTTGAGTCACAAATAATTGGTGTAAGACAACTTTTTTACATTCAGGTTTGTTGAAACAACATTTAAATAAAATCAATTTGATATTACCTACCCACACATACAATTCAAGACAAAAAGATAGATATGTCATCCCTAAAATGAAAAAAAAAAACAGTTGGACAAAAAAGTTTCCATTACGTAGCACCCAAAATAAAAATGAATTACGTGAAAACTTAAAAACTGAGACTTCTCTTAGGAAATTCAAAAAATTGCTGAAAAAATATATTTCCGAGATAGAAAGAAAAAAAGTACAATATATCGATTGAATTAGGTATTGTATTTTTACATTGCTTCTCAGTTCAGGTTCATGACTTCAGTGTAGACATCCATTTACATGCAACTCTGTTTATGTGATATATATTAAATGGTATTCAACACGCGTTAAAATTAAATGAAATGAAATGGAGTAAAAATAAATAAACAAATGGTAAATTTTTATATTTCATAATATTATGTCAATATCAATACTATCGGAGTTGAGGATTCTGCAAGGAAATCCGTTGCTATTACAAAAAAATCTATTTTTCCTTCTTTCTTTTCCTTTTCTGGTTGTTTGGTATCTATTCTGATGATCTACCACATTCTCCTGCTTCTTTTGGTCCTTTGTGGGTTCAGTGCTTATTTATTTCTTTATTTAAATATTTTTTTTATTTTAAATCAAATAGGTACTTTTGATTTTAAGGCTAAGTTCAGATGCAACGTGCGTTAACGCACGTCAACGTACGTTCTAATTACGAGGAGTTCAAATGACAATCGAACGTGCGGTGCGATTAGTCGTATTCACTGGAGCCTAGAAGATGGACGTGGAAGAAGCAATTATTTGGTGGTTTTATTATAAGAAAATAAAAATTCCAGAAAACGGAGATATTGGGTTCACCCAGTTTTGTAAAAAAGTTTATTTGCAATATATACCCTTAAACTTAGAACAAATGAATGTAAATAATTTAGTTACTTCAGAATGTCTATCAAATCATTTGACGAGTTGTTAGAATGGATCCGGGATGAACTCGCATCTCCCAACGCCGTCAGATATTCAATTTCACTCAAAAACCAAAACTATATCCATGCAACAACCATGTGATAACTGCAGAAACGCGCGTACAACTGAACAAAAATATTGTTTTCATGATCTTTTAAAACGCAAGTGTAACGTCCGTGCAACAGCGTCTTGAGATTTTTTGCGTAAGCTCGCGGTACTGCTCGAACGTCCGTTTTCGTGCGTTCATTTGATTGTAAATAAACATCATATCTAAACTTGCGGTTCGAAAACGTGCGTTAACGCACGTTGTAAATTCGTCCATCTGAACATAGCCTCATTGTAAGTATTTTATTTTTCTATTTTTCGACTTTTTATTTCAACATATAATTCAATTTGTTTCATAATTAGTTTTCTTTTAATGACATTTTTTAAAATTCAAAATTCATTATCTTTAAAAAAAATTAAGAATCTAACAAAACAAAATCAAAACTCTTAAAGAAATAATAGTTATGACGTAGGTTTCTGGTTATCAATATAGTTTAAAACAAAATACCTACAGCATAAATATGTGCTAACGATGTATGTGTCCAGCTGATTTTCTTTATTCTCTCCGTGTAATATGTTGACAACAAAGAAACTGAATCGTGGAAAAAAGTACGAAATTTTACATTGCTTTATTGCGTTCTACATTTATAAATATAAATGATGGGTCTCAAGAGAATATGGGGTGAGTGATTTAAAATTGTCACGTATGTAAAGTTAAATGTAAAAAAAGAAAAGCGACATAAATAAAAATTCTGTTAAATAAAACAAACAGAATATCATAATTTTTACCTTCGGTTCTATTGAGCAGGGCGTTTCTACTTTCTAAAAAATTAAGATTTTGTTGCTGTTTTCTTTGCTTCTGATAAGCTAATATCAATGATTTTAAAGCTTCTTGAATTGCTGATGTTTCACATGGACATAGACAAAGGTTGGGCATGTTTGGTGATACCTGAACAAATGATGTTTTTATTTTCAAACGACAGTTCAGTGAGGTTCACATTTTATAATAAAGGAAATATTTAAGTAACAAAATAATACCTTATCAATAATATACTCCATTTTATTTGGGCAGGTAGGGCCAGGAAACATACTTAAAGTTATTACATCAGACACACCATGCTAAAAAATTAATGAAAAAAAAAATAAGTTAAATTGTTATTTTTCAGTGATGCTGGCAAATGGGGAATTTCATATAAAAATCTACTGAAGCGTATTTTATTTTAATACTAGGTGTACCCGCGACGTCGTTCGCATGGCGTGTTAATTGTTGTATAAAAATTTCTCCCCTCACCCCGTTAAAGGGGTGAGAGGAGAAATTTTAATAGACCAGATGTTAAGTTAAGAGAAGACAAATACATTTGTGAAAACCGCATTCGAATCGGATTAGTAGTTTTCATGTGATGCGCGCACAAACATATAGATAGACAGACAGACGTACAAAAAAATAACCACATTTTTTTGTTCTATATCGATGTACCCGCGACGTCGCGTCGTTCGCGTGATGTATAGATTTTTGTATAAAAATTTCTCCCCCTCACACCGTAAAAGAGGTGGGGGAGAAAATTTTTATACACCAGATTTTAAGTTAAAAGAAGACAAATACGTCTGTGAAAACCGCATTCAAATTGGGTCAGTAGGTTTCATGTGATGCGTGCACAAACATATAGATAGACAGACAGACGTACAACAAAAAATCTAACCACATTTTTGGGATCTATATCGATATAACCGCGACGTCGTTCGCGTGACGTATAGATTATTGTAAAAAAATTTCTCCCCCCACACCGTAAACGTGGATTTCCAAACATTTTCCTTCACTGCTCTGCTCCTATTGATTGTAGCGTGATGTAAAGTATCCTATAACCAGCTCAGGAGTATGAAAAATAATTGTACCAAGTTTCATTAAAATCCGTCGAGTAGTTTTTGTTTCTATAACGGTTATACAGGCAGACAGACAGACAAAAATTTTACTGATTTCATTTTTGGCATCAGTATCGATCCCTAATCACCCCCTGATAGTTATTTTGGAAATATATTTAATGTACAGAATTGACCTCTCTACAGATTTATTATAAGTAGATATAACGTAAGTAAAGCTAGAAAGGTCAAGTCGGTGGAATCACTCGTTTTATTTCTTAAAATTTTTCAAAAATCCTTAGCTGTACAGGCAGCAATAATTCAACAATAAAAAGTGACGTCTTTTAATTCCATTAGTTTCCGTTTTAAAGTCTTCTTCTAGCTCTCAAGACTGCTGGCGCCGTTACATTAGCAGTAGTTGCTTTCAAAAAAAAATAAAAAGAAATTTATTTTTTGAAAATCCTTTGCTCTACTGGCAGCACTAATTGAGCACTAAATGGTGACGTCTTTTAAATCCATTAGTTTTCGATTAGAGTCTTCTCCTCGCTCTTGAGAATGCTGGAGCCGTTATACTAGCAGTAGTTAATTAGAAAAAAAATAAGAAAAAAATTATTGTTCAAAACTCCTTTACTACGACAGCACTATTTCAGCACTAAACAGTAACGTCTTTCAATTCCATTATTTTCCGTTTTAAAGCCTCTTTCTAGCTCTTAAGGCTGCTAGTGTAGTTATACTAGCAGTAGTTGATTTGAAAAAAAATAAAAAAAAACTTCAAAAATCTTTCGCTGTACTGACAGCACTAATTGAGAACTAAATAGTGACGTCTTTCAATTCCATTAGTTTCCGTTTTAGAGTATTCTCCTCGCTATTGAGACTGCTAAAGTCGTTATAGTTGCTTCGAAAAAAAATAAAAAAAAATATTTTTCAAAAATATTTTGCTGTACTGGCAGCACTAATTGAGCACTAAATGGTGACGTCTTCGCCCCTCGCTCCAACTGTATCATAGCGCGGTCACGAATGGTACACTGCTAGCTTAATGAAAAGTTAGCAGTGTTCTCATTTTTAGTACCCCTATCCTATCACAGCACCAAATATCTGTTATCAGCACTAAATTAGCACTAAATGAGCACTAAATTTTAAGATATAAAACGAGTGATTCTGCCGACTTGACCTTTCTAGCTTTACAGACGTGTAGATATAGATAGAAAGATATAGAATTTTTATAGACTATGGTGAGCACGCACCCAACGAATAGGTAATATGAGTCGAAATAACGTAATTTGCAGATAATAAAGTAAATAAAGAAGTTTTTGTATATGTAAACGAATACTTCTTAGGTAATCAGAAAAATATTGTTTCCTTGTTTACAAAACTGCATTTAAACTCAGTTTATTTATTAATGTGAAGAAGTAAAATAATATTATGGATTTTAAACAATACGACATGCTAAACTACGACTACGATTGTAAAGGTGGTGACAAAAAAATTTAAGTACACTGTTTGATAAGTTTAGGAAAAACTGCAATCTAAACTATACTCCGCAATAATCATAATTATTATTAATTTTTTGTCGGCTATATTATTATCAATTTGGTACTGACCAAGGATTTTGGATCCGAAAAAAGTCGAGACAGTTCTTTAAAATTGTATCCCAAAGGTATCTTTGCATCTTGCATATTGAGATCTAAAAATATGTTGCCATCTACATCCACCAAATAATTCCCAGCAGATTTTTCATAATTTCCAAAAAGTTCAGCAGTTCCAAAACTCTAAAAATAACAGAAAAAACCATTTAATTATTACGGTTTTACGGTGTATGATCGTTACGTTAAAACTAAAAACAACTACTCTTGTTGATTCAGTGAATAAATCTCAAGAATGTTGTCTGGAAAATTTTATATTCAGAAAGTAATTCTCAAGAATGATGTCTGGAAAATTTGATATTCATAGGGTAATTCTCAAGAATGTTTTCTGGAAAATTTGATAAAATTGCTGTTCTTGCGCTATAACAGAATTTTATTTATACATTTAAAAATCTAGTAGAAGAAATAGTGTGTTACAGAATAGGTACTCACCGGGCGGATTTGTAATTTTTCCAATATCTTTTTGGACTTTGGTCCTGGTATTTCTGTTTTTACATTTGGACCCTTTGGCTCACTGTCTTTATCTTGGTGATTTTTACTACAAAACCCTGAAGCTAATGATCAAAAATTATTAATGTTCACATTAAAATATATATATTTATATTACCTGTTAATTTTTGAATGTTGATTTTTCTAGTTAAAAACGATATCATTATGAATTAACTGTAATTTTTGTATGAAATGAAATTTGAACTACAAAAATGATTTTTTCACATGATTTCAGACGAGATTGACATATGTTTGACAAAGTCAATCAAACTAAGCCAGTATTTAGACTTAATTTAATAGCATTCATGATTTAAGTGTAATACGTGATGTGACAATAAAGTATTGAAACCGATTTTATTGCCGGGCTTGTGGTAAACCTGTAAAATTAAAATTCCATTTTCCTCCTACGACATCCCCCCTCTCGATTGATATATTCACGAAGAGCCCCCGTGGATATATTTACCACCGACACCATTGCTCTAGCTTGTTTAGTTCGCCTTCTGCGTATTGTTGAGTAGAAGTGTTTTGGTTGAGCTCGTCTCGAAAATGAAGAAACAAGAGCTAGACTTTAGAGCAATGAGTCGCGATAATATTTTGAGACAGATTAGCGAAACTGCTTGGAAAAGGGACGCTAAAATTGTAAAAGTGTTTGGTGATAGTACTTTTAGTCGTGCTTCGTTCCTCGCCCGAAAGAAGCTCGCAAGAGTAAGTGAAATATGAAAACGATGATCATTACCTTTCTGGAACGAAGTTCCTTACCGCAGGCTTGGAGGAGATAGGGATTTTGCTGCGCGACCGAACTGAAAAAGATGTAATATTAAAACCGTAAGAAAAAGTTCGTAGAATAAAACCGTTAAATAAGACGTACGCAGGCGCTACAGTCGTATACACAAGCGAGTAGTGTATAATACCTTTCTCTTTCTCCCTCTTTCTTTTCGTTCTCTCATCCCTTCTCTCTCTATTTTGCAAATTGTGTCGATTCTACATTAGCCGAAGGAACTTCGTTCCTACCTGGTTTCCCACGACATCATTATCTTTTTTTTGACAGGAGTGGAATGGACCACAAAAAAATTGGTTCATCGTACATCAAATCGATTATCGCCAAGTACTCAAAAAATTGCAAAAACGAGTTCAGATGTTGCACCCAGACATCGCTCATAACTCGATCCTTTATCCTCAGCGTGCTCCAGTATTTGACCTCTAAAGGGATCGCCGTCAGGCAACAACCACCTTATCCACCCAATATGTCACCGTGTAACTTTTTTCTGTTTTCTAGAACAAAATCGGTGGTCAAAAGGACCCATTTTGAGTCCATTACAGACATACAAGCGGTCGTGACGAACATCCTAGTCGAAACGTTCCAGAAATGTTACGAAGCGTAGAAAACGCATTAAAAGAGTTGTATAGCTGCCCAAGGGGACTACTTTGAAGGGGATGGCACAGCATTTCAAGTGTAGGAAACGAGCGAATTGTATATTCAAAGTTGTAATTAAAGTTTTTTAAGTTCACTATCAGATCGCTTACACTTCCACTACTCTTTGGTTATAAATAGATCGTGATTTTAGTGCATTTTCAGTCAGCGACTATGCTTCAAGCTCGCTGACGACAACATATACCTTGTACTAACGAGCCCCAATAGGGCGAAACCGGTCTACAAGTTATGTTGTCCCTTTAGGCTAAGTTCAGATGCAACGTGCGTGTTATATCCATCCTGTATATTGCACCATATTAGATAAAATTGCTAATTACAGTATTTTTTATATACTTATCTATTTTATGCTGAGATATAATTTTATGTAATGAACTAACAATATTCCTTTTTAATTCAGTCTTAATTTTGATTTCCGACTAACAAGTAGAATTGTAACAAATAGGAGAATAAAAATTATTAAATTTTTTAAAAATTCTCTTAATTACGCTACCCACGTAATTGGCGCAGTCAGTAGGATATATTAAGTCGAGGGTAATTTTAAAAATTATCGTTCGTTTCAACGATTTATCGACAGCTACAAAATTAGTCGGAGTTTGTGATTCGGTAACGGACAATTTTTGTGAGTGCTACACATCGCCTCCTGTCCAACTGATCATTATATGGGTGAAGACAAAAATCGTGGATCCCATTGAGTAAAGTCAGAGTTAAGATTCAACCCCAAGCCCAGAGGACAGACACACATTGCTGCTCTTATTGGATTTAGTATTAAGATGAAAACTATACTGTAAGTGTTCATTTCCATATTATTTTTTAATCCTTATTCCTTAAGAAATATTCATAATTTAATAAGATAGTTTATGTTAACAAACGATATAGAAAGTTTAGTAGACGAGTTTTTTCAATTATATTTAGAAAAACCAAAAATGGCTAACATTCCTTTAATGAAATTTCAAGCAGATGGTATTCCAACCTTTGACGGAAACCCCAGACAACTTAATAGATTTTTAGTAGCTTGTGAAAATTTTATAAAAAATTTCCAGAATACAACTAATGTAGCAGATCCCGTAAATGTTTGCATATTAGATACAGTTTTAGGTAAACTGAGAGATAGAGCTGCAGATTTAATTTATAGTAGAGAATATAATACTTGGAATGCAATTAAAAATGCATTATTATTAACTTTTAGTGATCAAAGAAGTATTGATTGTTTAATACAAGATTTAATTACTTTAAAACCTTTTAAAAATGAACCACCTTTAATTTTTGGTATGAGAGTACAAGATGCTAGAAGTTTGCTTTTTTCTAAATTAAATTCAGAAATTGCAAATGCAAATGAAAAACAAATTAAAATTGCTCATTATAATGAATTTGCTTTAAAAACATTCATTAATGGTTTACCGTATAACCTGCAATTAGTAGTAAGATTGAGAGATCCAGATAGTTTGGAAAGAGCTTTAGCAATAGTAAAAGAAGAAGAAAATTTTGTTTATTTTAAGACTGGTAACAGTAGTCATTTGTCAAAACCTAATTATTATAATAATTATAAACCTAATCAACGTGGTAATCAATTCCATAAAAGACCAAACTCAAATCATAATAGTTATAGACCAAATTATAATCAAGACAGGTCAAATAATTTTAGACCAAATAATAATGAAGTTACAAATTTTAATAATCATAATAATTATCAAAAAGAATGGATAAATCCAAATCCATTATTTAGAATGCCAAATAATCAGTCAAATCAGAATAATTTCGGTCAACGAAATCCTTACAATCGATTTTCAAATCAACATAATCATTATAATCAACCTAGGGAAAATTTCATAAATAATACTCCAAGAAATAATTTTCAAAATCAAAACCCGAACAATTATATTCCAGAACCTATGGATACGAGTTCAGGAAACTCTAGATTAACCAATAGGTCAAAAAATCAACATACTAATTATCAAATAGAATCTGAAAATATAACGATTAATGAACAAAATGAAAATTTTCACTTGGCCCCAGATCCAAAAGATAAAACCTTGATTAATGTAAATAACATAAGAACAGATTTACCATATATATTCATCCCCGAAATTAAAGCTTATTTTTTAATAGATACAGGAAGTTCTCGTTCTTTGATGATATCAGATGTAGCAGAGAAATTTTATAAAAATTATATAAAACAAGAAGAATTTTTAATAAAAACTGCTCATGGTTTAACTCAACATTCAAGAGTAGTAAATATTCCACTTTTTAAAATATTTAATAACAATATATTTACTAAGTTTCATATTTTTAATTTTTCAAACAAATTTCATGGATTAATAGGATCTGATTTATTGAGTCAAATAAATGCTAGTATTAATTTTAGAAATAATGAATTATTAACTCCTAAAACTCGTATAAAAATGATTTATAATCCTCAGATTTTACCAGAAGTTATACCAATAAGTGAATATAGTAATAATCAAAAATATAAAATTAGAATAGGTCCTAGAGAAGAAAAAGTAACTAAAATTCCAGTAAATTTAAAAGAAGGTTTAGCGATAGTTAATTATTATACTGAGTTTGCGGATCAATTAGAAATGCCAAATGCGTTAATAACGATTAAAGATAATTTTGCATATACGAAAATAATAAATGCAAGTGAAATCGCAAAGACTATAACATTTAATAGTCCAGTAGAAGTAGAAAAGGTAGATTTAAATGAGGTTAATTTAGTAGAAAGATTAGAAGTAGAAAATTATACAAATTCTAAGGAAGATTATGATAATATATTAAAAGCAAATTTAAAAAATTTAAGATTAGGACATTGTAATAAAGAAGAAAAATCTAGTATACGTAAATTATGTACTGAATATAGAGACATATTTTATTGCGAGGAAATACCTCTTAGCTTTACAAATAAAATAACTCATAAAATAAATACAGTAGATGAAAATCCAATTTTTTGTAAAAGTTATAAATATCCTGAAGTGTATAGAAGAGAAGTTAATTTACAAATAAATAAGATGTTAGAACAAGAAATTATTCAACCATCGAATTCAGCTTATAATAGTAACATATGGGTTATTGAAAAACGTTTAGATGCTAGTAATAAAAAAAAATATAGAATAGTAATAGATTATAGAAAGCTGAATGAAAAAACAATCAATGATAAATTCCCCTTGCCAGATATTACAAGTATTTTAGATAAATTAGGAAAATCAAATTACTTCACTACTTTAGATTTAGCTTCAGCTTACCAACAAATTTTAGTTCATCCTGATGATGTACATAAAGCAGCTTTTAGTACCCAAAATGGCCATTATGAATATAGGAGAATGCCGTTTGGATTAAAAAATGCCCCGGCGACTTTTCAGAGGCTTATGAACAATATTTTAAGAGGGTTACAAGACGAAGTTTGCATGGTATATTTAGACGACATTATTATTTTTTCTGTATCGCTACAAGAACATATAAATCGTTTAAAACAAGTTTTTGACAGAATTAGGGAAGCTAATTTAAAAATTCAATTGGACAAATCTGAATTTTTGCGTAAGGAAGTTCAATATTTAGGTCACATAATTACACCTCAAGGTATTAAACCAAATGAAGAAAAAATTAAAGCAATAAAAGATTTTCCAATTCCTGAAACTCAGACACAAATAAAAAGCTTTTTAGGATTACTCGGTTATTATCGACGATTCATTAAAGATTTTGCTAAAATAACCAAGCCTATGACGGCATGTTTAAAGAAAAATGCTAAAGTCATTCATTCCCCTAAATTTTTAGAATCATTTGAAGCTTGTAAAAAATTACTTATAAATTCACCAATTCTTCAGTATCCGGATTTTAAAAAACCCTTTATTTTAACAACGGACGCAAGTAATTTTGCAAACTGAACAGTGTTGCCAGGTGTATAAATCTGCAAGTAGCAACTATGAATGTTCACTTCAAATGTTGTGCCAGCAAACCTTTTATACACTACGTGTGTATCAGATGCTCAAATGTTTATCATAAATGTTGCCTTCCCCGTTTTGCTGGTAAAATTAAAAAAACCGCAGACAACAAAATAATTTGTTGTGAAAATGACACCACTTTTGATGAAAGTGATAAAGAACAGAGCATTCTCGAAAATACCATCTATGAACTGGAGGAAGATACTCAAATGAAAAATAAATATATTCAGAAACTAAAAGATCAGAATTCTCAATTGATTCATGAAGCTACAGTCAATGAGGAAGTTTCAAAAAACACAATCGATAGACAAGAACAAACTATTAAAGACTTGACGAAAATAATAGAAGAGCTGAAGGAGAGAATGCAGGAAATGACGAGAATTAAATTTGACAAATCAACTCAAACTTCTACCAGGACAACAGAAAGAAGTACAATGACACATCAGGACCAACCGAAAAGTTCAAGCTCAGAAACACAAACCGATGTAAGCGACGTACAAATCATACTCAATGGTATTAAAATTGAGCTTAAATCAGTCGTTGAAGAATTATCTAGCCAAATCAGCCAATCTTCAGCCAAAATAGATATCCTTAAAGATACTAATATCGACGTTATGCGGCTAATGGCACCAAACATCGCTGAGAGGAAATCGACTGATGCATGTTCCGAATCTCCTGGAACTGTTTCAAACTATCCAGAAAAGAACAATTTGCAAATCACGATGATTCCCAGTAATGACTGTCCAGAAATTGAGGATAAATCGAAAGAAGCTCAGCAGTTTTTTCGTTTCAACAGAAGCAACAAAAGATCACAAAAACCAAGACATCACTACCAAAAGGAAAAAAAAATTGAACGGCAAAGGTACTATAACCGACAATATTCGAGAAATGATGACTATCAAAACTACGACCGGCAAGCCTCGAGGTGTTATGTCTATCCGAAGTACAGAAGGGATGTATATAGCGACAAACGAAAGTACGACCAAAGTCGATCAAGAAATTATCAATATCAACCTGCAAGAATCTACCACCACCAAGAGCATGCGAGAATCTCAGACACAAATCATGCAAGAAACCACGAAAGAAACAATAGATACATTCATTCAGACAAATACGAACACGAAATACAAGGAACAAACAACAGAGCTTCATCAGGAACAAGTTGGCAAATTGGAAATATAAATCTTAGAACATATCAACACTCCAAGCTCAAGTTTAAGCAACTTTCATTACCGGCCTTAGAAGCAATCATTCCTGAAGAACATAAAATTAAGAAGCCAACAACATTAAATTTAGATACTATTTCTTTAGAAGAGATAAGTTCCATTGGTAATGCCCTATCAGCTCAAGAAGAAGAAGTTCAAGAAATACCTGATTTCAAGATTATTCATTATTTTAATTATTGGTCAATTCTTGTTTATTTAATACTTTTAATAATATTAATTTTTTGTTTAATTAAATATTTTAAATTTAAACGTCAGAAGAAAGAAGAAAGAAAAAAGAAGAAGGACCAACCTGATGAAATTCAAATTTGATGTCGTACCCTTTTTTTTTAAAAGAGGTACTCCATTCCAAAGGGGGAGGTGTTATATCCATCCTGTATATTGCACCATATTAGATAAAATTGCTAATTACAGTATTTTTTATATACTTATCTATTTTATGCTGAGATATAATTTTATGTAATGAACTAACAATATTCCTTTTTAATTCAGTCTTAATTTTGATTTCCGACTAACAAGTAGAATTGTAACAAATAGGAGAATAAAAATTATTAAATTTTTTAAAAATTCTCTTAATTACGCTACCCACGTAATTTGCGTTAACGCACGTTTTCGAACCGCACGTTTAGATATATCATAGTGTTTATTTACAAACAATCACATGAACGCACAAAAACGGACGTTACCAAACGGTACCGCAAGCTTACGCAAAAAATCACAAGACGTTGTCAAACTGACGTTTTACTTGCGGTTTGAAAGATCAACAAAAGCAATATTGTTGTTCAGTTGTACGCGCGTTTCTGCAGTTATCACATGGTTTTTGCAAAGATATCGTTTTGGTTTTTGAGTGAAATTGGATATCTGATGGCGTTGGGAGATGCGAGTTCATCCCGGATGCATTCTAACAACTGGTCAAATGATTTGATAGACATTCTGAAGTAAATAAAGAATATACATCTATTTGTTCTAAGTTTAAGGGTATAATATTGCAAATAAACTTTTTGACAGTCTGTTTTGCAAAACTGGGTGAACTCAATATCTCCGTTTTCTGGTATTTTTATTTTTCTTATAATAAAACCACCAAATAATTGCTTCTTCCACGTCCATCTTCCAGGCTCGAGTGAATCCGACTAACCGCACCGCACGTTCGATTGTCATTTGAACTCATCGTAATTTGAACGTACGTTGACGTGCGTTAACGCACGTTGCATCTGAACTTAGCCTTAACTGCAAACGGGATTTGTTGGCTTCAGTTCCTTATTGTTGAATTGTCTATCGATCTTTTCACTTCTGGGGTATTGATTAACCTTTGGACTTTTAGCTCTGTGGATGGCCGGTGTTAGGCCGAAACTGCTCAGCTAATAATAATAGTATATTAAACTACAAGGGCAGAAAGTTTGAGATTCCTGCACTGCGTGACATGATGCCCGAGGCGAAGCCGTGGGCATCATGGCGCGCAGTGCAGGGCTCTCAAACTTTCTGCCCATGTAGTGTATACTATTTTTCTTTGAACTATGCCGAAAGTACGAAGGAAATTGCCTTTTGTGTTAAAAGATATTGATGCCTGCCCTGACATTTGGAGTGACAGTGACATCAGTGCAGGAATAATTTCTTTCGGCCCGCTGTCTGCGCGACATTATCGTGGCGTAAAAGTTAGGCTTTCTGCCGTAATATTTAAGCTGGAACGACATACATACTTTCGGCATAGTAAAAAGAAAAAAATTTTTTACACACTACCCTGAGAAAAATACTTGTATTCCTTTCTTTTCCTTGAAAAATGCTATTGGTTGGATAATTACTCCCATTAGAATTGACAAATTAAAAGTTATGTATATACTCAGATTATGTCTAATCCATCCATAGTTGGTCCCGAACATTTTTCCTTTTTAAATTAAAATCGACATCTGTCATGAGAAAAAACTCTTATACTTATAGTTAAATTATAGAGGTTTATACTTCTACTTAATATAACACTGTATTAGATTTTGATATAAAAATTTATTAACATTTTGAACACAACATATCTTACTTTTGATTTAAGCAATGTAAATATAATTTGTAGGATCATCTTTGTCTCTCTCCATATATTCCCTTTCAATCAATAATTCAATTCTCTTTTTTAGATCATACGGTTTTACCGGAATGTCCAAGTTATTAAATAACTCAGAAATTAATTCGTTATGACTAATTCTTTTCTTATTTTTCAAAATTCTTACAATGGCCGCATCAATTTGAAATTGTCTATCAGCCAAGACGCTCTTTTCAGTTGCCTGTTGATCCTCAACGGTTTCCTTTAGTTGAATTTGATTAATTTTTACTCGAAATAGTTTGTCGCTAAATTTGGTGTTTATACAAAATGTATCATCTGCTTCAATTTCTCGATTTTTAGATTGCTTTAATAGAACTCTACTTTTTGTACAAGCTAACGATATTAAAGTTCTTTTCAATTCGTCGAGTTCAATATTGGTAAGTTCATGTATTTCGCTGAAAGTTAGTTTATTAGAATCGTTAAACAGTAGTAAAACTATAGTTTGAAATAAGGAAACTTGTAATTCCTTATTCCCACTTTCAAAAACAGCTTTTACTATGCAATGACCAAGATTTGGCTGCCATACCAATTTTCGTCCACTATGATTAATTGAATAAAATTTTTGAAAAGTTATCTGGTAATTAATCAATTCAGAAGGAAGATTAACTTTATAGGTAGGGTAATTTGGCCAGAAACTACTAGTTAAAACATTAATACAAAGATCTGATGATATTGTAGAACAGATATGAAATAAATGTTGTTTAAAAGCATTATTCATGCAATGACTAATATTAATATCCTTAAACATGCCTTCAATTTTCGATGTAAAACCAGCACCACATTCTGCCTTTAATTTACCTATCATACTATCTTCAGCATCTTGACTGGTAGATTTACCTAAAAGTAATCTTTTAGCTAAGTCTTTTTTATAAAATGCTTCAAAAATATCTTTTCCTTGAATATATCTGAACAACACCATTACTTTATTTAATATATTTTCTAATTCCTCTTCAGACAGATCTTTTGATCGCAATTTTACGTCAATGTATTTGGCTAGTAATTGAGCAGGTTTATTTTGTTTACTGTTAATAAATTTTCCAAAGGAATTTCTGATTATATCAACGAAAGTTTCGTTACCTTTAAATCCATTTTCAACCATAATATCCAATTCGTCCTTAAAGTCTAACAATTCTTGAATCATAGTTTTTTCATTATCTGGTCGGTTTACGATAAAATTACCTCGTTTCATTATAAAGTCAACAAAGTATTTAGTAAGTGTTTTTAAACCTAAGGGCACCTTCTTTGTCAAGTTATATAAAGTATTTAAATCTGAATTTTCAATAACACTTTTGTCTAATAATTTAAAAACTTTATCAAGGATTTTAGTGAGATGCTCTTTGATCAAATTTTGATATAGTATTTCAAGTACAGTAGTTGCTGTATATTTATTTAAATATAAGTTAGATCTCTCTTGCTCTTCTTTAATTCTAGCATTGCAGTGTTTTAGATAAGCCCTAATATCTATCACATTCACTAGAGCATTACCTTCATCGGAGTAGAAGACACCAGAACTTCTTAAGAAATCTACTTGAAAAATTTCATCGTATATTTGCAAATCTGATAACATGTCCAGAATTGATTTTAGTAAATTAATATCAATTTCATTACCTTTCCGTTGGTATTGAATCAAATTCAGTATATCGGCTGTTAGACTTGTTTTGATGGTTGGATTTTGAACAATTATAGTTTTAAACATTCCTGAAGTAAGTTGGTGAACAGTATTGTATTTATTACTATTTTGAGACGATCTATCACAATTTAAAAATATATTTTTTATAGTATTGACGTTCTTACAAAACTCTATCCAGACATTATTTAATGTTAATAATAGATCATTAATGTTAATAAGAAGATGATCCAGTTTTTGCATTAACACATCGTCTAAAATATCCTGTAATTTTTCATACAAAAGGATTCTGTGGGTACTATGCAGATTCTCAACAATGCTAAACAATTCTTGTAAATATAGATATCTTGTCTGAGATTTTAAAATTCTGTTCAAATCCGATTGCAATGCACTAATCGCATTGTGGATAGGTTTATTTACATTTACATTTTCTTGCAAATTTTTTATAACTAACGTTTTACGGGTCAACGTCATTTTTGCATCTGACAGTAACATTTTCAAATGACGTTTTAAAGTCTTAAAATATTAAATAGGGATCTAGATTCACTTTTACATTAACACAAAGCAAAAATAAGGGCAGGTTTATTACCTGCTAGGATTTATTTTAATAGGTACACTGTAAATAGATTTGAAATTGATTGTTCATGGAACACGCCTTTGTTAGCGCCATCCAAACAAATTGAGACGAAAAAATTTTTAAACTTTTACCCGAAGATGACGCTACTATGAAAAAAAAAATAATTACAATGGCCAAAGATCAATCAATGATAGAAGTTTTAGTAAATTACAACACTTAATAATTAAAGCTAGAGAGCAAAACAAACAGGATCCTTGCACTTTAGGTTTTGGCGCAAAATCGTAAAAATCGTATGAAGCGACTCTGCTACATAAATGGCAGTGAAATCTTAATATAATCCTTGATTTTTGATGTATCAAATTTCTGATCTAAATAGTTCACCGCATTGAAGGGTGCAGCTCGCTTTGCTCGACGATTTAGCTGCGCTGCACGAGAAATCACTTTTTGCTTATTGACACAACCTTCCGAAGCTATTATACATGCATTACATGCATACAACTTTAAAAACGGGTTTAACCTTTTAAATTGGGTCCTAGCCTGGCCACTCACTTATCGATAAACAAGAAAGGTAGGTATACCTGTACAGTTCATTCGAACAGGCAAACCGACAAACCTGTGCAGGCAAAGCGACCTATACATGTCTAGGAAGAATTTAAAATCAATTTTTTTACCAGATCAGGCGTCAGGCGAGCGGTAAAACTGAGCGTCTGTGCCTCCTACTCCTACCGGACGCCTGCACAGGTCTCATTTCAGTTCTACATTGACTCCATAGCAGTTTCCATCAAGTGACCCACCACCGCTATTCCAGCCCCAAAAATTTCTTAAAAAAAAATTTATACCTATTAAAAGAGCTTAATTTGCACCTTTCAAAAATGCATTTTTCATAATTTGCACCCTCGTACATTTTTTGATAAATTTGATTAAAAATTTGCTTTACTTAAACCAGATTTAAATACTCATTTCTCACTCCCTAAAGAGTATTTCGATATCCACCTTATACCAAAAATTTGCAATTTTAATTTTCTAATTTGCACCATCGTAAAATTTGCGAAAAACGGTAACAGTTATTATATAAATAAAAAAAAATAGTTTCGGACTGCTGTCAGAAATAAGTCAAATAAGTAACTGTGGGTAGTAAATCCATGCGCAGTTATTTATTTCTGAACGTACATCAGCCAGGAAATGATTTTATTAATTTTTATAATAATTGTTACCATTTTACGATGGTGCAAATTAGAAAATTAAAATTGCAAATTTTTGGTAAAAGGTGCATATCGAAATACACTTTAGAGAGTGAGATATGAGCATTTGAATCTGGTTTAAGTAAAGCAAAATTTAAATAAGTACGAGGGTGCAAATTATGAAAAATACGTTTTTGAAAGGTGCAAATTAAGCTCTTTCATTAGGTATAAACAATTTTTTTTAAAGAAATTTTTGGGGCTGGAAGAGCGGTAGTAAGTGACCCGTGTATTGAGTATGTCAGCAGCTTTTGTTGTGTTGATAAAATGGTAACCCGAAAAAAAATGTTATGGAAAATTTTATCGAATTGAACAGAAATGAAACATGTCTGTGGCAAGTTATCATGATCATGTGCTTAGGGACGCTGCTTATGATAAATTATTGAAAAAGTTGAAAAAGTCAGAACCGGCTGCTGAAAGAAGTACTGTGGTAAAAAAATAAATAATCTAAGAAGTAACTATCGCAAGGAAAAGCAAAAGTTGAAACTAACGTAAACTGAACGCGGTGTGGAACTCAATGATGCCGGTTCAGGCCAGGTTATTTCAGATTATGGGATACCTACATACCTACTATAATAAAACTCGACACACTGAATGGATAAGTGGTTTTGAACGGCCAACGAAATGTTTGCAACTGGTCTATGTCTAGGTATACTAAAGTTTTCTTTAATTAAACATGCACGATAATACATCATACATATAGTGTTTTAGTAATTAAATATTTTTTTAAACATTCATATACGTAAATGTTTTGAAACCTACTGTGCTTTTGTGTCTTCTCAGGATAATTGAAGGATAATTGGTATTTTTCCAGAATCCTGGAAAACTGCTCGAGTACGACCACTCCCCAAGAAAGGCTTCAAAACCCTGCCTTCTAACTACAGACCCATAGCTCTTCTATCTGTTATTAGCAAAACTTTGGAGAAATACGTCAATCACGAGATCCTGAGCTACCTTGAGACACACAACCTTTTAAGTGACAGGAATATGGTTTTCGCCAACAAAGGTCAACAGCCGATCTGCTGGCATATGTAACTCATGTCTGGAGTGATGCCATCCACCGCCATGGGGAGACTCAAATAGTATAACTAGACATCTCAAAAGCATTTAATCAAGTGTAGCATGCAGCTCTCTTGAACAAACTGCCTTCATACGGACTCTCGTGAAACCTTTGCAGATGGATATCCAACTTTATCTCCAACAGGCACATCCAAGTTGCCGTAGATGGACATATTCCTCCAACCTCTACAAAATCAACGCTGTAGTTCTCCCAGGAACGGCCATATTACACATGAATGATCTACTAGAAGCCACTAATAACACGATACGGTTTTGCAGATGATAGCAACCTACACTGTAGCAAAGTGCACAACCGTCCCATACCCCTAGATATTTTGGAAGAGAACATAATATCCACAAAGGCTTCTTTCAATGAAGATTTGAGAGTTGTAGACGAGTGGGGAAGAAAGAATCTTGGTAATTTCGACGCTTCCAAGACAGAAACATGTTGTCTATCCAACCAGAGGCAAACATACGAGTCATCCATCACAATGAACGATCAGACACTAGTAGCAGGAGACTCCATTACGCTGGTGTGTATAATGATCTCTCATGACTTATTTTGGAACACACCAGGAACGAAGAACGAACATATTGCATCCATATATATGAAACCCTGCCTTGCTGCATATCCGGTAAAACCTCTGGGTCATAGACAAATTATCTCTGCTCTGGGTAAAACTAACGCTTCCTCTCATTTTTAAAACAGTCTTTCAACGGCCTGGACAAACAGCCAACTCGCATTGTTGGCGCAAATTTCGAACAGTAATAAACATAATTATATAAAAAAAAATATTAATTATTTATTTATTTAATAAAAATAAATAATTTATATGTTATTATTTAAAATTATTATTGCCTATTTTTTTTTACGTAATTTTTTAAACTTGATTGCAATCGAAGCCTGCAATCATGGAGACTAGACACCATGCCTGCCATTTTCAACTACATTTATTTCATTTTACGTCACTGCACTTAATTTTTTTGTAGGATATTTTGTTTCAAGCTGTTATCGAAAGCATGACTTCTATTTTTAGTCGCTACTTATCTTTGAATATAAAACATCAGGAAGGACCTTAGAATATAAAACTTCAAAGCTACTTATTGTCTAGACATCTATACATCATAAGTGGAACTATAAATGATCTGTCCGAATACAGGGTCCTTGACACCATGCCGCCATCTCGTTCATGTTGTTTTTAAAAACTTCAGTTAGTGTTGATAGAAGTAGTGCATAAAAGAATTACCGGAATAGTTCTTATAAAATAACGTAATATTTATTAACTCAGTAAGTATTAAATTGTTTGTATGTGATTACTTTTATGAGATTCTATTTAATATGACTATTGAACATAATAAGGGAATTGTATTTCACTAAAAATAAGCTACAATTTAGGTTAGATGTTGGTATGCATATAATTCCGTTATGTTATTCTTTTTTATCTTGTTAAATGCAACAGAAAATAGTTGTCTGATGAATAGAGGTTAATAATCTTTTAAATACAGCGTCATTAGTGTTAAGTAGTAAGTTTTAAACTATTATTTTAGGCAGTGGTCTTGATCTTTCCATTTATTATTAGACATTCCTATTTATTAAGTTCTGCCTGAATACATTCCATTGTAATTATTTTAAATGTAGGCACTCCTCGGTTTGTTAAGTCATTGTATGGTACGGTTAAATTACTAAACCACTCAAATTAATCCATTGTAAATAAGTATCATATCAAATATCAGTTAATAAAACTTGCTTTTCTACTTAATAATATGTGTTTTTTCAAGGAGAACTTTATCAATGAAAATATCTATATCATAGAAAGGAAACTTATTTAATTAATTAAAACGTAGTCCTTGTAAGATTTGTAATAAATTTGTGTGTTATCAGTCTTACTCTTGACATTGATTTTACAACTTACCTGCTATTGGCATTGTAGTTTATATCTCAAAACGTATTTACCAATTTAAATTATTTAAATTTAATTAAAGTATTTACATCTCGCATAAACTTTTATATAATCTATATATTTATTTTATCTATTCTAATGTACAACTTCTTGTAAATATTTAACATAAGAAAAACTTGTAGTTATGCATTTCACGTTTTGTTAACGTTTAAAAAGTATTGCTATTAACATTAATCAGTTACGAAAAGTCTTAAATTCATATCTGCAGATTTCGAGATGTGAAAATTAAATAGTTTCTGAGGTACTTTTAAAAAAATCGTTATAATGTGGCACTCCAGGAGTGACTGAGAAGGAGAAACGTAGCTTTCATAACTCTCTGAAGTATTATTTGACCAAACATACTAACACATATCATGACTTAATAGAATTGTTACTAATGTTAAAATTTATAAAAAAATTATAATCTTTAACATCAGTTTAGAAAAAAGTAAATTTATTTGAAATGAAATATGATAAATCGTAAAGTAAATAAATATAGAATAATGTATTTATAGTTATAACTTGCGGCTTAGCGAAGTATATATTATAATGTAATGTATACACCTATTAAGCAGAAAGCAGATCTCGTGGCTCGTTCCTCGTTCTTTCAGTCAGACCTCTAAGCGATTCAGCCGCTCTGTGCGTAACCCGCGATAAGAAAGCTATGCTTCCAAGAATTTCGATATATATTATTAAACCAACGTAGTACTACATTTTTCGTTTTTAAAGCGAAATAAAACATTTTATTCCAATATATCAACATTTCTCTGCTTACATATAAAACTTCATTCATGTTTCAATAAATTTTAATTTATATAAACTTTTATTACTTAGAACCATATCAAACTAGAAATTAAAAGGAAGAAAAATGAAATAACACCGATTTTATTCGATACAGACATCTTACCAATTTACGCCTGAATGTTCTTATCTATTGAGTCAACATTGGTTCAACTTCTTAGCTGTATATGGCACATAATGTGACGTAGAAATTGATGTTCTAGATGTCGCTTAAAATAACATTTAATTTGGCATAACGAAAAATTGAGTACGTCCTCTTTTTACTTTAGTTCATTTTTAACTTCAAATTCCATAAAACGTACATCTTAAATAATTAAATTACCTATTACCTCTACTATTAAAATAGTTATTTATGATATGAGTGTTAAAAGTGAGGTTTTATTTTGTGAGTGAAAACGTTTGTGAAATGAGCGGAGCGAATTGAACAATTTCACGAACAAAATAAAATCACTTGTAACACAAATACCATACAATGTTTTTTGTACAACTTCCCTATTTTGATAATGAAACGAGCGAATTTGCAATGACAATAAACCAAACCGTGTTAAAAGTAAACTAAACCGTGTTAAAAGTAAACTTGTTTACATGGCAACGTGTTAAAAGTATTTTTAACACGCTGCTATGTAAACAATCGTTTTTAACATTGTTTGCTATCATTAAAAGTGTCACTTTTAATGACAGTTGTACAAAAAAATATTTAACGTTGTATATAAATTATGTGTCACCAAGAACTGATTCATCTTACTACAGATAAATATAATATAGATATAGCAGTGTTTAGTACGTATATTTTTAGGAACGGAATCAAATGAATTTTGCCATGACCGACATTCTATTGAATATTTTTTGGCCATTGAAATTTTTAGACAACAATATGCCAACTTACAATAGAGTCTCAATACCAAACTAAAATATATTAATCGTTTTTATTTATTTTGATTTACCAATTATGTATAAGCTGAATTGAAGTATTTGTTACATTTACACATTCAAATACAACTTCAATGAATTCTAAAAAAATATTGGGAAACTATCAAATTACTTTTAAATTTTCAGAAATTTCATCTTGCAACATATTTTGTAACCACTTATTATGACGAATATGAAAAAAATTAATGAAATTCAATTTTTTATATTAAATCATGGCTTTTCTAAAATCACCAGAGTGATTATTTTCATTATCTACAAATATATTACTGGTAGTTAATACAAATAATTTTGAAAAGAATCTGAAATTAAATTTCGGTGCTTGCTAATATTTTAAAAATAGAAAGGCAGGTCTTTGCAACCAAATTTCCACCTTTTCTAACCATTGGTAGTTATCTATTTTCTTCCTTTTAAAATGACTGTTAATTTTTCCACTCTTTTTGAAAAGTTTCCAATTAAAATTCAAATATTCAATCTTTTGTACCTATTATGCTAAGTAGTAATGTATTTGTCAGTTTAATACGTTACATATGTAAATTATAAACACTGTGTCAGTACAACAAATCCGAAAACATTTTTAAATACATCTATTTAGGCAGGATTTATGGAAATTCTGTTTGGTCTGTAATCTTAGACTGATTTACTCTTAGCTGTGTTTAGACAATGTCAAAGGGAGGACTTATGTTTATTTTTTTATAACGTTATTACTGATAGAATATACCGTTTATTAGTTTGTAGCTGTTGAATTTTTTGGTAGCATAGTTTTCTTATGGTGGGTTGCGCCACACAGGGACTGGATTGCTGAGACTTATGAACTGCGAAAACTGAAAGAAAGAGTCGAACGAGCCTCTAGTTATATCTAATAAGTTTATACATTATTTTATTATATATACTTCGCCGTGTCGCAAGTATAGACACCTTACTGTTCAGATTTTTTTAAGTAAATGTTATGTATAAAAAAATATAAGGAAACTTGTTGAATATTATGATTTTTTCGTACATATATTAGGGCAAGTAATACTTCCAGAGTACGCTTCCCCTCTTCGGTCATTCCCGGAGTGCCACATCTCGTTTTTTTATTATGTGATATATCTATTTTGTGGTTAGTACATTTTTAATGTTATCAAAGTTAAAACTTCGATAAAGAACAGGAACACATTTTAAATTCAATTTTAACCTATTATTTTGTATATGAATAATTTCTTTTAAATTAAAAGAATTAGAACAGAAATACCAACGTTGTTTATTCAGATCTTAAATTTTATATAAAAATGGCATAAAACTCTTCCATTGTGGGACTAATGGTGAATTAAAGAGTGTTGTGTGTTTGACTTTTAACTGTAGCAAAAGGTTTTCTTAATTATTTTTTAATGTGTGAAATATATAAATAGCTTGGAGAATACCAAGTTATTTTCCCCTGCGGAAGTTTAACAAACACGTTTTCTTTATCAATTTAACTTCTTATCAGTCAAACTCAACACAACTAAAATGAACATGTAATATTTTAATAATATATTGATTTAAAAAAATATTGTCACAAGTATTAAAAGATTGTTGTGTGTTATTTGAATTTGAAATATATATATATATATATATATATATATATATATATATATATATATATATATATATATATATATATATATATATATATATATATCACGATGTGTATTATTATAGAAAGGTATTTTGTATTGGTTCACAATTTATTAATTAAAGAGTTTAAAAAAATATATGAATTTAATGTTTTCGGTAATATTAATAATTTTTTTAGTATTTCTCATGACTACAAACACATCTGAAAACTTATTCACAACTGAATGATGTTAATAATGGTTTTGATTGTGGTCATAAAAATTTATCTGCATTATTATTCATGTGATAATCGTTGTTTTAAATTGTAAGGCGATGAAAATACATCACGAAACTTTTCTCTCTAAAATTTTATGTTTTAAAAATTATTTGCACATTACTCTATTTAAATTAGTTTTTGTAGTAATGTTGGATGAAATTGTTGAAATTTTAGTAAAGATTGTTTGTCTAAAACTGTTTAAATTAATTAGATAAACTAATGTATTAAAATATAAAAATAACACTGAGCAATTTTTTATCAAATAAAAAAACTGCATTGACACAAAATTATTGAAAATTGTTGGTTAGATATACAATTAGCTGAAGACACTATGTTCATTTTTATTTACAACTTAATCCTTGTTTTTAGGCTTAATCTACAATGGATGTAGAAATAGAACCTTCTATTGTAGTAAATCCTACACAAGACGAAATGAAGCCATCCTCAAGAAAATCGACTCCAGAGAAAAAAATACGGCGAAGTAGTCGCTCTAGAACCCCACAGAAAAAAAAGGACAAAAATTTAAATAATGAGTTGAACGGTAACAATTCAACTGAAAATGTAAACGAACAAGTTGAAAAGGTAAACGGTAAAGAGGTAATTGAAAATGCCAAAGAAAAAGAAGCTAATAAAAAAGCTGAGACAGCTGATGAAACGGAAGTACTAAACAAATCGGCGACAAATATAACTGAAGAGATAAAAGAGTCGGAAAATGGTGATCCTGCGAAAATTGAAACTGTCAGAGAGTCTGCAAATGAGGTAGAAAAAGGTGAGCTAAAATCATTTATAAATCATTATTTATGATCTCAAATTACATTAATTCGTTAGATCAGGAAAAACCATTAAAGAATGGTAACGACGATTTATCTCCAACTTCAGAACACACAGTGGAAATGGATCCATTAATAATCATCGATGAAGCAGATCCCGAACTTCAATTTTTAGAAGAAAATTCTGATAAAGAATCGGGTAAAGGATCTCCAATTATAAATAGATGTACTACAAGAAGGTCTTACACCCGAAATATTCCTACTCCGAAAACACCAAAGCAGGTAGAACAAGATCCTGATTCTGAAAAAAGTTCAGTGGTTGATCAATCAGAAGAGATTATTTGGTAAGTCAGGTATGCTGTTAATTTAGAATGTTAGTATTGTAACGGGATAACCGTAAAGGAAGGGACCTTAATTTGAAAGATTGTTGTTGACAGTTGATTTTTAGAAGTTTGTAAAAAAAATCAACTGACCATTTTAAATAATGTTTCTAGAAAATTCTAGAAACTTCTAAACACACTAACTAGATTAAATAATGTTGTATATAAGGGGATGCACGGACAGTTAACGTCAGTTCGAGTCAAGTGTTCAGAAGAGTTCATTGTATTGTCAAGTAGTTAGACGTTATCCAGCAGAGTTCAGTGTATCTTAACAATTTTGTAAATAAATTGTGTAAAAAGCCCCCATACGTGTTTCAAATTGGTGTCAGGTGTGGGGTGAAGATACAAGAATGCCTGGAAAAAAGATAAATGAACTATTGGTGGCTGAGCTCAGAAGAGAGCTTGAAGAATTAGAGTTGGAAACTACTGGAAGCAAATCCGTATTGTTGAGAAGGCTCCGTGAGTACTACGTAAATAATAATTTGGACCCTGACGCTGTGGAGTTCGAAGACCCAGCTCAACAAGCAAATTCTGAACTAACTCAACAACTTTCCCGGCTGCAAGAGGAGCTATCCAGTCAGATTAAAAGCCAGCGCGAAGACATGTCCCAGCTGTCCCAACGAATGACGAGCCAACAAGAAGAACAAACGCAACAACTTTCCCAGTTGTCCAGTCAGATGAAGAGCCAGCGCGAAGATATGTCCCAGCTGAAAGAGGAGCTATCAGGACGAATGACGAGCCAGCAAGAGGAGCTATCCAGTCAGATGAAGAGCCAGCAAGAGGAGCTTTCCAGTCAGATAAAGAGCCAGCGCGAAGATATGTCCCAGCTATCACAACGGATGTCTACCCTATCAGATGAGTTATCCAGTTCGTTCTCACAGCAAATATCACATCTTCGAGACGAGCAAAATCAGCAAGTTGCCGACTTGCGAGAAGAGCAAAACCAGCAAGTGGCCAACTTGAATCAGCAAGTGACCAACATGCAAGACGAGCAAAACCAGATCAACCAGCAAATGCAGTCCGAGATAAGGAAGCTTCAACAAGAACAGGAAGCTAGCCGCCGAAACCAAACCATCCACCACGGCGACGGAGATGCAAGAAGGATGGAAACCTGCCACGCAGACGTCGAACGACAAAGAAGCGAGGAGACGACCCATGTACGAACGACGATGAAACCCCCGACCTTCGACGGGAAGACTTCCTGGCCAAATTACCTGAAACAATTCGACGCAGCGGCCAGAGCTAATGGATGGTCATCCCAGGAGAAAGCATTGTCCCTAACCGTAGCTCTGCGAGGCGAAGCTTTAGACGTCTTGCAATCATTGACGCCGGATGAAGCTGACAACTTCGAGTTATTGGTGAATCGTCTAGAGATGCGTTATGGTCAAACTCATCTACAACCGGTGTACCGAATGCAGTTAAAGAGCCGAAAACAGAAAAATGGAGAAACTATCCAGGAATTTGAAGCGGATGTAGCAAGAATGGTACGACTTGCGTATTCAAATGCAGCGGAGGATTTCCTGGAGTGCCTAGCAGTCCAAACCTTCACCGATGGTCTTCGAGACGTCGAGTTGCAGCGCGCTGTACGGTTAGCGCGGCCGAAGACTCTTGTGGACGCCTTGACCATTGCCCTGGAGTTTGAGGCGGCGACGGAAGCCTCACGTGGAGTTGCTCGACTAAGGGAAATCACCGGTAACTACGACCATGCCGTTCATTCCGTTAGCGACGTTGAAGCGGTAGTAAAGAGATTAATGAAGTTATCTCCAAGAAGAAGGCGCCAAGTGAGATGCTGGAACTGCGGAGAACTAGGCCATATAAGAAATACTTGCCCCCAAAAAGAAAAATCTTCTGCTGAAGTACCCCAGCAGCAGGAAAACTAGAACGGGTCGACTCCTGGAGGGCGAAATCGACCCCAAACATTCCCGAAGCCCCTCACACCATTAAATTGGCAACTCTGCGACATCACGTGGACAGCTTATATGTAGATGGCCTCCTTGATGGGAAGAATATTAGCATGCTGGTAGACACTGGAGCTACAAAAACTATCGTCCGACCAACCATCATTATGCGAAATAAGATGTTGCCTACCAGTTGGAGACTGCGTACCGCTACCGGAGATTCTGCTAGAGTCTACGGTGAGATACAGGTGACCCTACAGTTTGGTTCAACCTCTCTTGTTCACTCAGTGCTGGTGGCTGACGTTGATGAAGATGTTGTTCTGGGCATGGATGTTATGCTCCACTGTGGTTTTCATTTGGATCTTCGCCAACGTATCCTTCGTACTGGTAATGAAGAAATATTCCTGCACCGAAAACAAGTTGACAATGCCTCGATTAAGCTAATCGATGATATCGAACTTCCGGCAAGCTGCGAATGTGTCGTCACAGCGCGGTTGGATGGACTGGAGCCAGATGGTGCCCCAGCCATGATAGAGCCGAAGAACCATGACCATGAATTGGGAAAAGGACTCCTTGTGGGTAAGACTCTTGTTAGATCCGCCAAAGAGGTACCCATCCGAGTTATCAACTTGAACGATCATCCAGTTCTTCTCCGAAAGGACACGGAAATGGGAAGTTTAGAACCAGTAATGGCCATAATTCACAAGATAAATGTTACGGAAACAGATGAGACCAACGAAAGTGAACAATTAATGACAAAATTAGACCCCTCTTTGTCAAAATTAGAAAAGAAACAGGTAAGAGATCTACTTTACCGTTATAAACCTGTATTTGGTTCTAAAAGTAAACTGGGAAGAACTGATGTTGTACAACATAGAATTGACACTGGTGATGCACGTCCGATTCGACAGGTACCCCGAAGGATGCCTCAAGTTAAAAAGGAAGAAGCAGACAGAGCCCTTAAAGAAATGATTCAAAATGGCATAGTCGAACCATCCAGTAGTCCGTGGGCTTCTCCTGTGGTATTAGTGAGAAAGAAAGACGGATCAATGCGGTTTTGTGTCGACTATCGAAAGCTAAATGATGTCACTAAGAAGGACAGTTATCCTCTGCCAAGGATTGATGATGCCCTCGACGCTTTGGCGGGTTCTACTCTGTTTTCTACCTTGGACCTTAAAAGCGGATACTGGCAAGTTAAAATGAATCCTGCAGACAAAGAAAAGACTGCCTTTACCAGTGGATCAGGGTTATGGCAATTCACGGTCCTTCCATTTGGCCTCTGTAATGCTCCTGCGACGTTTGAACGACTAATGGAGAACATCCTGCGGGGTTTGTCATGGGAAACTTGTCTAGTTTATCTAGACGACATCATCATAATGGGTAAGACCTTTAAGGAACATTTAGCTAACCTGGAAGAAGTTTTTAAAAGATTACAGAACGCTAATCTAACATTGAATGTTAAAAAATGCCACTTGTTCCAGAGACAGGTCAACTATTTAGGACATAACGTAAGCAAGGATGGCGTTGCTGTTGACCCCGCTAAGATACAAGCCGTTCAGGAATGGCCAATCCCTATCGACAAACATCAGCTCCGGAGTTTCTTGGGTCTTTGTTCCTATTACCGACGATACGTCAAGAATTTTGGAGACATCGCCAAACCCTTGACACGTTTGACAGAACAAGATAAGTCCTTCTGTTGGGATCAGGAATGTCAAAAGGCGTTTGAAATATTGAAGAAACAGCTTACGTCAGCACCTGTTCTTGCTTATCCACTTCCTGATGGTAAGCTTATTCTGGACACCGACGCCAGCAATGTGGGAATTGGAGCCGTCTTGTCACAGCTACAAGACGGTAAGGAAAGAGTGGTTGGTTACTTCAGCAAAACTTTATCGAAAGCTGAAAAGAACTACTGTGTAACTCGGAGGGAACTGTTAGCAGTTGTAAAATCCGTCGAACACTTTTATAAATATCTGTATGGCAGAAAATTCCTGATCAGAACAGACCATGCTAGTTTAAAGTGGCTACTTAGCTTTAGGAACCCAGAAGGACAGATAGCAAGATGGCTCGAAAAACTGCAGGAATATGATGTTGAAATCGAGCACAGACCTGGAACCAGACATCGTAATGCTGATGCACTTTCCAGAAGACCATGTCGACCTGATTGCCCCCATTGTACCCGTATGGAGCAGAACGAGGAAAAACTTGCCTTAGTTAAGGTTGTGCCAGGAGACGAGAGCTCTATGCTGGAGGAGCAACAAGAAAACGATCCCGTTCTGAGAAAGATTAGGGAGTGGAAGAGAATGGACCGTCGTCCGTTGTGGAGAGAGATATCCTCATCCTCTCCTGCTTTAAAAGCATACTGGTCCCAATGGAACTCTTTAATTTTGGACGGAGGGCTCGTTAAAAGACTTGTAGAAAATTCCGAGGGCACAGAAACAAGGAAACAAATAGTGGTCCCAAGAAATGCTGTACCGGAAATTTTAAAACAGATGCATAATGATAGTTCTGGAGGACATCTGGGTATCACGAAAACGCTGCAAAAGATCCGAGATAGATTTTACTGGGTAAATTGCACTAATGATGTTAAAGATTGGTGTCGTAAATGCACTACATGTGCTGCCAGTAACGGTCCGCACCGAAAACCGAAGGCGGAAATGCAGCAATACCTGGTTGGAAGTCCTTTTGAAAGAATCGCAGTAGATGTATTGGGGCCACTTCCACAGACCGATGTAGGAAACAAGTACATCTTTGTTGTAATGGACTACTTCACTAAATGGGTTGAAGCATATGCAGTTCCCAATCAGGAAGCTACCACTTTAGCAGATATATTGGTTGAAGAATTCGTAAGCCGATTTGGGGTACCATTAGAATTACATTCAGACCAAGGAAGAAATTTTGAGAGCAAGCTGTTTCAAGAAGTTTGCCAAAGATTAGGCATCCACAAAACGAGAACCACAGCGATGCACCCTCAGTCTGATGGAATGGTGGAACGAATGAACCGGACTATAACCAACTATCTGTCAAAAGTGGTGTCAGATTGTCAGAGGGATTGGGATCGACATATTCCACTATTTCTAATGGCAATTCGATCGGCCATCAACGAATCAACTGGCCAAACGCCTGCGAAGGTCCTGTTCGGTAGAGAAATGAGGCTACCATGTGACTTGGTGTTTGGTTGTAAACCTGGTGAAGAAATGGCACGTGAACAATATGTCACCGACCTTAAGAATCGAATGGAAAATATACACAACCTGGTGCGTGGAAAACTACAATTATCTAGTGATCGGATGAAGAGGTACTATGACACACGGACAATGGAAAAGAGTTACCAAGTTGGAGATTTAGTCTGGCTCTATAACCCCCGACGGCGTCGAGGTATTTGTCCCAAATTACAAAAGAACTGGGAAGGTCCTTACACCATCAGGAAGAAGATTAACGATGTCATTTATCGGATCGTGAAAATTCCCAGAGGGAAACCCGTCGTGGTCCATCATGATCGTTTGGCGCCTTACCGGGGAAACCACAGTGGAGATGCGCAGCAACTCCAAGAAGATGGTTTGGCTGGCTCAGGGAGTGTGCGGGATTCCGATGTAGGAAATAACATTCCAGGAGGAATGAATCTAAGGAGGGGGCAGTGTAACGGGATAACCGTAAAGGAAGGGACCTTAATTTGAAAGATTGTTGTTGACAGTTGATTTTTAGAAGTTTGTAAAAAAAATCAACTGACCATTTTAAATAATGTTTCTAGAAAATTCTAGAAACTTCTAAACACACTAACTAGATTAAATAATGTTGTATATAAGGGGATGCACGGACAGTTAACGTCAGTTCGAGTCAAGTGTTCAGAAGAGTTCATTGTATTGTCAAGTAGTTAGACGTTATCCAGCAGAGTTCAGTGTATCTTAACAATTTTGTAAATAAATTGTGTAAAAAGCCCCCATACGTGTTTCAGTATGTTAGTTTCATTTGGTAACGTTAACTTTTTTGTGACAATAAAACAAACAGGGTTCTTTACTTTGTGGAAACAATTTATTTCTGTCTATAATGCTAGTTTACAAAGCCATTTTCAATCATGTTAACAGTTTCTTAAGCTTCATTAACATTTTACTCAGATAGTTGTTAGCAATTTCCAAAATCGTATAATTATGTATTTTTAGTAATTTAACATATGACCTCCCTATTAAACCAAAGACGGCGACTACAGTAGCCGATTCTCCAGACGCGGATAATGTATCTACAAATGTAGAAGTTGGAAGTGATTCATCACGGTTAAACTTCAGCGAGGTGAATAATTCTGTGGAATATGATAGTGAATATCTAGACAAATTAAGAGACAGAGGACTCTCGTCAAGGCGCCCAATCAGAGGAGCAACGGATTACAGAAAACGTGTTTTGAGAAATGCTCACAATAAGTCAGATTTGAATTTACCCTACGAGCAGGTAACTTTTTTAATATACTGTATTGATATGACTTTTGATGCTTAATTGCACTTGGAATTAATTTATGTTATAGCGCTTACTTTAATCTGGAGTTTTGAATGTTCAGGTGGTTTCAATTTAGGTGTATACATTAATGTACACTCGTATACCCAAAAAGGGGGGGAATCGTCGAAGGTCTTGTCACTGAAAATTGTTTCTTAGCATCTTAGCTTTATGGTTCGTCTATGCAAAGAACGCAACATCGATTTCTTAAGACCTGCGACGGGGTACAGGTGATGAAAAAAAAAACAATATCTAGAGAACATCGCTTTCTCACTATTGCAGTGTTAAGAGATAGAACAGAATGCAAGAATCGCAGTCAGCGTTTCCACTGTTCGACGAAGGTTAAGAGTACAACGTTGGGCTGCTTATACTCCAGTTACATGGTTATTGTTTACTGCATCTCAAAGAACACAGACTTGGTTTGTCCAAGAACAGATCAAACGGACAATGGACGATTGGAATAAAGTATTGTTAACCGATGCAAATTTATAGAATAGATGGCCTAAATAAGGTCTACCGAAGAGCTGAATAACGTTGCCTACATTTGAACACATCAGGTTGCTTTTGGGAATGGTTCAATCATGTTTTAGAACAAAAATCCTTTATAGCATACATGGATTTAGTTTTTGAGAGACACTCATTAACAGTACAGCAGAACATAGAGATCCTTATTATTATTATTATTATTATTTTGATATATTTCGCAGGGGATTCTACTCAGTTCCTCTTAAGCACATGTATGCATGACGTTAATGAAAGAGATTATTTGTCAAATCGATGATTGAAACATTAAACTCTAAGCTATTTTTTGTGCCCTATCTTTTATTTTTATTCGGTCATGAAACCCGAACCATTGATTTTTAGTAACACTATTTTTTATGACAATCGGTTAAACGGGGCAGAAGTTGCTACTCTGCAGCGTCACCTGGTGGCGAGTGGCATCAATGAGCATATCATACAAACCTTCTCCGTGAAAAAATACATTTACATACTAATTTTCATGACAATCTGTTGAACGGGGCAGAAGTTGCTACTCTGCAGCGCCATCTGATGGCGAGTGGCATCTATGAGCATATCATACAAACCTTCTACGTGGAAAAATACATATACATACCAATTTTCATGACAATCGGTTGAACTGGACAGAAGTTGCTACTCTGCAGCGCCACCTGGTGGCGAGTGGCATCAATGAGCATATCATACAAACCTTCTCCGTGAAAAAATACATCAACATACCAATTTTCATAACAATCTGTTGAACGGGGCAGAAGTTGCTACTCTGCAGCGCCATCTGATGGCGAGTGGCATCTATAAGCATATCATACAACCTTCTACGTGGAAAAATACATATACATACCAATTTTCATGACAATCGGTTGAACTGGGCAGAAGTTGCTACATCATACAAACCTTCTCCGTGGTAAAATACATATACATACCAATTTTCATGACAATCGGTTGAACGGGGCAGAAGTTGCTACTTTGCAACGCCACCTGGTGGCGAGTAGCATCAATGAGCATATCATATAAACCTTATATATATATATATATATATATATATATATATATATATATATATATATATATACCAATTTTCATAATAATCGGTCCAGTAGTTTTTGAGTTCATCGATTTCATACATACAAACATCCTTTTTTATATATATAGATTATACATGAAAGCTTAAAAATTATGTTTTTGTAGGTAGTTTCGGGTATTAAACGCAAGAACAGAAGTATAAGTCCCGTAGATGGCAAAAGGTTGCGAATCGAGTCGCCCGGTTACAAGAATTTTTTTACCAGTCCGCTTGCCAGATTAAGAAACACCTGGAAGTCAGATGTCCCTAGTACGCCGGAATTGTTAGGTTATAAAGACGATCGAGAAAGTCTTAATTTTAATGACAATTTAGACTTGCAAAAAATCGAAGTTGCTGAGAGACCCGACAAGAAAAATTGGTGTACGTTAATGTAAAGTTTCTGTAGGTTTTGCAGAGCATGTTGAGATTTTTGTTTAGTAAATTGTGTACGGAATTCCTCACGCAGTACATCCTTTTAGTTTAGTTTAATCTATGTATATTTTCAGTATTTACAATATTTACTCCTTCAACATTTTTTGTTTAGAGTTTATAAGTTTTTTATAATAGATTTTTTATAAATGTAAACTTTAAATAACTTGTTAACTTACTTTTTACTTGGAATGTAATCAATTATGTTCAGACTGTAAAAACATTCTTTGTTAGTTCTAAAACCTCAAAAATGAGTTTTTTTTGTCGTTTTTTCCACAACAAGTTATTGTAACATTGCTCCTTAGTAGACCAAAAATCGAAGTTTTAAAAGTAGGTACATTATTTTTGGTTAATAAACATTATTTTATGAGTGTAATATCTTATCTATTGAAGGGCTCGTGTCCGTTTAGGAAATCACTGAGTCTACTTTAGTATTCTTGTTAAATTATAAAAAACTAAAATTAAATAAAACAAATAAATAATTCTAAGAAAAACTGTACAAAAAGTTAACCGTAAAAAATTTTTTTATCCTGATAGTTAATATTCTGTTTTTTATTTAAGATATTTGAATTTGTTTTTTAATCTAAACTGTCTACAATTTTTTAACTGATACATTACGTTAATACTGCTGTTAAAAGATTTTTGAAATGTATCACAATATATATCACTAGCATAATTAATTAATTCGTTAGTTTTAGGTTTGTTTGGTACAAATAGAAATATTCCAGTATTTATATTTTTATTACCTTACTAATTATATCTGTTTAAAATATATTAATATTTACTACTGGATATTTACAAATTACTGTATTTTTAATTTAAAACAAATTATATTTCACGATTTTCTTTTTGTAGATGCAATATATTAAACAGTCTTCTTTATTTTTGTACTTCATTTACTTAAAATATGATATGTATTAAATATTTTAAGAAATAGCGACATCAAATTTATTTTGTATAGTTTAAGTCGTTTAATGTATTATGAAATAAGGACTTACTCTTACAATTTTTCTGTTTTATCAAATAAAAAGTTTATACTGCCGATTTTTAACGTTTAAGTTTGATTTCATTTTGAAAAATGATTATAACTTTTTTTTATTAAAAATAGATTTGTTTTAAAGTCTGTCTCATGTTTATTCTGTATCTAATAAATTTCATATAAAAATGCTGTTATAATTATATAATTATATAATTGAACATTAAACCAAATAAATAAAAGCAATTTTAGTGCATGTATTTCATGAATTATGTATACAATGATGAAAAAAATAATGCCATATCTGATTAGCTCCGCGATCATAGCACTTTATATGTAAAATTTTGATTGACCAATTATACCATCTGAAAGCTCAGAAAATGGTCATAAAAGGTCAATCGGTTTGATTAATTGGTCAGTGATAGAAATTTTTTTATTCAGCATCAAACTTTTTCAAGGTCAATTAATAATTTTAGCACCTCATTTCTCACAAATACCAAAAATGACGACTTTATTCGATAGAGAATGATCTACTGATAATTGGTCAGCCAAAATAAATTATTGGTCAGATCAATTTTATAACAATTAATTAAGTCGCGTAGACAGTTGTGCGCATGCGCTGGGCTCCCAAACAATATCAGGATAGTAAACTTAAGAATTACGAGTCTCTATTATAAAACAAACAAAGTGAGGACATTTTTTTTTATTCCCTATAGTAAATAATTTTAAAAATATTATTAGTAGCGCCTTTTCGGTCGAATTTTGAACTTTTTACTAGGTTAATTGGCAAAGTGTCTTTTTCTGGATGAGTGCTGCTTGTACTCGTTGAAGCTGCTTACAATATAAGTTAGCAGTGATGGTTTGCTCCCTTTCCAAAAATTCATAATGGACAATTCCTGTTCTGTCCACCAAAAACACAACAAAACCTTGCAAGGAAGCCTTGAGCGACAACCAATGACACAAACACTTAGAATTTGATTAAAAGATCAATTTTTTGTCGCACGTTAATAACCGATTAAGAAATGGTTTATCATCGTTGCGTGAAATAAGTTGTATAGATCTCGACTAACTGTTAAACACTTTTAAAACCGAATTTATTTTCGAGATTGCTGTAGTTAGCAATGATAAATTTACTGCTGAACATATTCCTTTTCAGTCGTTTTATGGATGATTTTTGAAGTTATACTTCTATTCGTGCACTCTGCGGAAAAGATTTGTGTAGAGTTAAATGGGAAAAATTATTACATATGTAATGGTGTGAGTAAGAGAGAGACATAAACACTTATAAGGTATATTGGTCGGTAAAAACAAAGATGAAATATTTACCACATGTCATCACTATAAGTCCTTTGAAAACAGTTTCAACATTCCGTACATTGAAAAGGGATAGGTAGACAAAAAACAGTCTGAACTAATGTATGAATATCATAGTGACGGACCACATGATTATTTGACAGATTATTTTATAATTCTGTCACGTAAGTCGACGTATAAACTCAAGCATATTATATTAATAATAATATTCAGTAATGAGTATTGTATTGTAGTCTAAAATAACGTGACATGGTTGCAGTATATTCTGCTCTATGCTTTTAAGGTTGTTAGCTACATAAACAGAGTTTTTACGAATAGTCGAGGAAATAAAGCACTAAAACCTTCGAATTTTGTAACGTAAGATAGATAGGAATGCTTTTTTTGCATTGGATTCGTTAGGTTAGAGTATCAGGAAATTTGTCCCTATTTTTTATAATCTAAAAATTGGAAATTGCATTTCTGCATTCGCAAAGTGCATTCCGAACAGACAATAGAAAGAAAACTTACAACTCGGTAAGTATTGCTGAAAATGGGTTCAATTTATATACTCGGGGTTTTTGGGGTCGCTGTACACGAATATCATGATGCCGAAAGTCTCCGCGGCACTTGGTGCCTAGGGTATTTACTTCTTCTCCTGGGATTATATGTAAATTCTGTACGAAATCAGTGCACACTTGGTACTCGGCGGTTTTTTGAGTCACTAAATACGATTATAATAATGGCGATGGTCTTCGAAACACCTGGTGCTTAAGACGGACCTCGTCTCCAGGAGTTTTATGCAAAATCGATACAAAAAGAGTGTGCTCTCGGTACTAGAAGGTTTTTGGGGTCGCTAACCACGAATATTGATTTTGCTAAATCTTTCCCATACAAATTTATGAATCCGGGTGCGTGCATAGAAGTCTAACTTCTGCCGGCAGTCCCACTGACTGCAATACTCGTTATTTTTTAATTTCTCTTTCTTGACTGATTTCGAAACTAAAATCTTCACGGTATTTCATCATATATATTGTCTTAACGAAGTAACAGTCAGTATAGTATAATTTAGATTTTTACTTCATATATAGTGTTGCATTTTCGGGTTAGTTAAATCATGAGAGTATATATTTTATTTTTTATTAACTTATTTTTTTGACAATACATATACATTTTGAACACTAGTTTTTTAGTTATGTGCAAATTGTTTATTCCATATATAGTGCTACAGTTTTCTCAAATTTGAAAAACATATAGTGTATTTACAAGATAAAACTGTTGAATAGTAAGAAATCATACTATTCTTCAACTTTTCTTATAAATATTCCAACATTAATATAAGAACAATAGTTAAATATCTCAAGACATAATCTAATCTAAGTAATATTGGTTAATACATGTTATATTTATTATAATACCAAAAATGTTTTTTTTAGTTTTGTGGCTTTAAACCCATTTTATTGTAATGAATTATTTATTTTTTAGATTTTATTTCGTATTAACCAATATTATTTTACATATAAAAACTAAGGATTTTTCTTTAGCCATATAAAGTAGATTTAATGCCTTACTAGTAAACATATTATCTACTTATTCTTCAGTCATAAGAAGTTTTTTTCAGTTTCAAGCGCTCTTTACATAAAAGTTTGTAAATTGGCAACCTATTAAAATTTGTACTCTATGAAGCACATATTATTTAAAATGATTGAGTAAAAGGTGATCTTTAAAGTTACAATCTATGACCCTAATACCTTTTAAAACGCTACAGATTATAAAAATTCAAACTTTTTAGATCACCTTAATAAGAAGCTCTAGTTTTTTAGTTCTATATAATCTAAATGTGATGACAATTGTATCATTGTGTCCTTATTTTTCCAAAATATAAGTGGATCATCCAAACTTTCTATTATTAATTTTTGTCATCTGGTTGAATAGTCATGTTTTATATTTTGTATTAAAAAAAATAATCTTAATTAAATTTGCTACGATTTTAATTTTAATGTTAAAAGAATTATTCATAATATGTTGAATCAAAATAAACGTATGTCAGTAAAAACTCAATATTTTGCTGATGTATATTTATAAAAACTCCAAAGTACCTACTGGTTATTATTAATACATTTATTAGCTAATAGTTTATCTATTTACGTAAAGATTGAATATAACAGGTAAATAAATAAGTACGAAGATTAATCGCATGCTTGTTCTCATACTTAATATTTTTTCAAATACGTTTGCCTTTAAAAAAAAATATTTTTAGTTAGTCGGGGTTTGAAATAATTTAGACCATGCAGTATATTATAAAATAAAACTGTATAGTTTTATAAATAACTAGCTGACCCGGCGGACTTCGTACCGCAAATCATTTATGTCATTCTTAATTTTTCGTTTTTTCAATTTATTTTGATTTTATCGTTTTCATCATATTTTCTCGTTAGTTATCAGGTTTATACTTTTTTTTTCGTTATATTTTGTAGTTTATCGATAAAATATATTAGATAATAATAATAATAATAATAATAAGTTTATTCAGATTAAAGTAAGCAATGCAATTACAATATATATATAAATATAAATAAATATAATATATAAATATATAACTAACAAACAACAATTAAATATAACTAACAACAACAATTAAATAAAATAAAAAACTATTACATCAAGATATGAATACAAATAGTAATTGTTGACGTGGTAAATGCTTTCCTTCCCTCTAAATAAACGAAGAACCCATTTATGTCCCATAGGGATGCGCATGGGGTGCTAACGATTATTTCAGAATATATGTTGGCAAAATGTTAAAAGAAATAGTTTTTGTATTTATTTACTAGACTAATTGTTTTGTTTTAACTTGACTAATTAAAAATACAAAAGATAAACTTATTTTGAACAATACAGAAAACTAATTATAAAGAAAAAATTAAAAACTTTAGAATTTTTGTGTACCCATGTAGTTTTTTTTTTTTTAATTTATATATGCTTCAAGTAAAGAATGAATAGTAGACCTTTCAACACCAAAAATAAATGATTTAATAAATGACCTTAATAAACGTATTGAATTTATTGTTGATAGATACATTTTATACATGGATGGTAAGAAATTATATATTTTGATACTTAAGAAATTTAGCGATCTTTGACCAATGCTCTTATTTTTTAGGACAATTTGCACGTTGTCCTCATGTTTATATCGGGTATTGTAATTGTGTTGTATTGTTTTAATTATGGATTTATTTTTGTAAGTATATAAAACGACATTTAAAAAGTAAGCTTGTCTGATATCCAAAAGTGATGTTTCTTTAAATAGGGAGTCCGATGGGTAGGTATTACTTTTATTATAAATTATTTTTAAGATTTTTTTTTGAATTACTTCTAGTTTTTTCAGGTGGATTTTTAATGCTGATCCCCAAGATAAAAGAGCGTAGTTGATTCTGGATTCAACAAGTGATTGATACATTATTTTGAGATGAGAAGGTTTTAGAATTGTTTTCAGGTATTTAATTTTATATAATAATGGTCTTAAATTATTTGTGACATTATTTATGTGTATATCCCATTTAAGATGGGAGTCGATATTTACGCCTAAATATTTAATATTATTGTTCAGCTTAATTATTTTGTTTTCAGTTTTATCTATCTGCAACTCGGTAAATAGGGGCAATGTATTTTTGTAGCTAGAAAAGGGAATAAAAAAGGTTTTTTCGTAGTTAATCGTTAGCAGTTTTGAGTCAAACCAATCCGAGATGTTTTTAAAATCTTCCTCTATTGTTTTTTTTAGTTCATGCCATGTGTCACCTTGGTAGAATATCGCCGTGTCATCGGCGAATCCAATAATATTTCCTTTTGTTTTTAAATGGAACAAGTTATTAATGTATAAGGAAAATAGGACAGGTCCTAGCACCGTACCTTGAGGTACTCCAAATTTGATTGTATTGTTTTGGCTAATATGATTTTCTATTCTAACTGCGTGTTCTCTGTCATTTAAATAGCTTTTAAAGAGGTTCAAAGGTACTCCGCGAATTCCTGCATCCTCCAAGGTCTCCAACAGCTGTATATGGGATACCGTGTCAAAGGCCTTGGCAAGATCCAAAAACACGCATATCGAAGGTTTTGCTGCATCTATTGAGTCGTAAATTTGATTTACCAAGGTAACTATAGCATCATTTGTTGAAAGTCCCTCTCGAAAGCCAAACTGTGCATTTGATAAAATCTTATGTTTATCTAGATAAGTTGTTAATCTAGTTTTTAGTGATCTCTCAAAAACTTTTGCTATGGTGGAAATCAGTGAGATTGGTCTGTAATTTGATAAACATTTTTTATCCCCCTTTTTATATATCGGAGTAATAACTGCCTTTTTAAATTCAGCTGGGCACTGCCCTGTCTCATAGATGGAATTTATCAAATCTACCAAATACGGTGCAATTATTTCTGCCGTTTCTTTAATAACTTCAGATTTAATATTATCAATACCCGGTGCTTTTTTGTTTTTTAACGTTTTTATGATGTTAATTATTTCTGGTTCTGTTACAGGAATTAAGAAGAAGGATGTATTAATTTGGATTTTATCTTTTTTAAAGGAAGGGTTTTTTGGTTTCTTTATTTTTCCTGCTAATTTTTCTCCAACACTAGAAAAATAGTTATTAAATTCGTTTGCCATATCTAAGGGATCCGTTACTGTAGTTCCGTCATTCGTAAGTATTTCTTCTATTTTGTTACTTTGATTATGATAACCTTTTATTAGGGTCCATAAACACTTCGAGTTATTTCTATTTTCTGTTATTTGTTTTGTGTAGAAATTTAGTTTTGCTGCTTTAATAGTTTTGTCGACGATTTTACAATAAACTAAATACTCCCGTTTTTTTGTAGTATTTTGACGGTCTTTGTTGAATTCTTTGTACAGTTTATTTCTTTTATGAATTGAATTTATTATTCCTTTGGTAATCCACTCTTTCCTTTTAATGTTCGTATGGTTTACTTGTGTTGTGTGAGTGTTTGTTTTAATATATAAACTTAAGGTATTTGTTATATACGTCGCTTTTCTATCTACATCATTGTCGTCTATGCATTTGTATTCTGTCCAATTATGTGTTTGTAAGTCTTGTCTCAGTTTGTTGTAGTTTATGTGGCTTATAATGTGCTTATTTGGGGATTTCACTAGTGGGATTAATGGGATAAAAGCAAAAACTGCCTTATGGTCAGATATGTAGGATTCATATGTAGAAGCTGTAACATTAATATTATTATTATTTTTATCTTTGCTACTATAAAATATATGATCTATACAGCTTTTGGATGTACCGCAAACTCTTGTTGATTTATTTATCAAAGAGCAGAATCCGTATTCCTCCATTATATTTAAATAATTTGAAACAGTGTCGCTAATCATTTTTAGATTGATATTGATATCCCCTATTAAAATATTGTAACGAAACTACGCCACTGGGTGAATGTTTTGCTTATCTGGAACTCTCTAGAATCGAAGGCCCTCTGCAGCGAATATTCTGGTACCAAAAACAATGAAGAACTCTGTTCTCGAATTCTCTGGTCCTCGAACGTGAGATGGCGCCGCTATATAAATAAAGCAGATTCGAATGCGGGCAGTTAGTTAGTTTTCCAGTGTAGTGCGAATATTTAAGCTTTCGAATAGTGCAAATAAATTGTGAATTTAGTATTTAGCAGTGTTATAGTTTGTGAAGTTATTCGTTAGAAAATAAATCAACTTAAAAATAAATCGAACCCGTGTTTTAATTTGTTAAAAACGTTACAATTGGTGTCAGGTGTGGGGTATTTTAATTTAATTAGTGGACTTTTCGAGTGCAGTTTTGATAATTTTGTGATAAAACTTTTTCCGGTTTCGGTATTGACTTTTAGACATTTTGGACAGTTCTTTTTCGAAGTGCTAATTAAGATAATTCGAAATGAAATTAACACAGTTAACGGTTAAACAGTTAAAAGAACAACTAGAAGAACGTGATAAAGACACTGCGGGCACCAAAGCCACCCTTGTGCAAAAATTGAGGGAAGCATTAACCCAAGAGGGACTTGACCCAGAAACTTTCGAATTCCCTTCCACCGAAGAATCACTCTTGGCGAAAATTGAGGAAAATGCTAAGAAGGTTGAAGGAAAGATAGAAGAAAATGCTAAGAAGATGGAGGAAAATGCTAAGAAAGTTGAAGAAAAGATGGAGGAAAATGCTAAGAAAGTTGAAGAAAAGATGGAGGAAAATGCTAAGAATATGCAGGAAAATGCTAAGAAAGTTAAAGAAAAGATGGAGGAAAATGCTAGGAAGGTTGAAGGAAAGCTAGAAGAAGTTGTTAAAACGGTTGACCATAAATTTAAACAAGTCGAAGAAAAGTTTGGACAAGTCGAAGAAAAGATTGAACAAGTCGAAGAAAAGTTCGAATGCTTAGAAAACAAAATCAGACAATTAGAAAACATGGTCACCAACACTAACATCGCCGAACAGGACGCAAAAGTTATTGAAACTACAGACAAGAAAGAATTAGTATACGAGGAATGTGGCGGCGGTATGAAATTCAAACTGCCGAATTTCGACGGTAAATCGTCCTGGTCCACGTATGTCAAACAGTTCGAAGCAATCGCGATGGCCAATCGATGGACAGAACAACAAAAAGCCATATCATTGACAGCTGCTCTGCGAGGTGACGCCGCAGATATTTTGAGATCAATACCAAAAGATCAAGAGTACTGCTATCAGACGCTTTTCTCCAGATTGGAAAACCGCTACGGAGATAGCCACTTACAGCAAGTTTATAAAGCCCAATTGCGCACCCGAAATCAACGCGCAACCGAGAACTTGCAAGAATTTGAGGCGGACATCGCGCGTATGGTCCGGTTGGCATATCCTATAGCGCCCGATAGTTTTCTGGAAGAAATAGCAGTCGACACTTTTGTAAATGGTTTGAGGGACAACGATTTACAGAAAGCTTTGAAACTGGCTCGACCGAAGCTACTAGATGAAGCTCTCGCTATAGCGCTAGAACATGAAACAGCGAGCCAAACTTCGCGGGGTCACCGTTTAAGAACGATTGGAGAAGAATCGGAGACTGAAAGCCTCGAAGAACTGGTAAGAAGAATTATTCGTAAAGACAAAATGGAGACGAGACGGGAACCAAGGTGCTGGAATTGCGGCGAGTTCAGTCACCTACGCCGCAATTGCAAGAAACAGCCGTCGGAAAACTTAAAGCGAATGCAGGAATATGACTGTGATATCGAGCATAGGGCAGGAAAAACCCATCTCAACGCTGATGCATTGTCAAGAAGACCGTGCAAAGAAAGCTGCACTCATTGTTCGCGATTAGAGGAAAAACTTTGCCCTATACGACGGACCACTGTCGTTAACGAGAGCTGGCAACCCCAGGAGCTCCGGAAATCTCAAGAAGAAGATCCATGCTTGAGAATTGTGTTGGGTTGGAAACGTCACGGTGAAAGACCTCCTTGGCAAGAAGTAAGCGCACAAAGCCCAGAAGTTAAATCATATTGGAGCCAATGGGATAGCCTAGTGATGCGGAGCGAAGTACTGTATCGAACTTTCGAGAATGAAGATGGTACCGAGTCCAGATTGCAGATGGTGGTACCAAGAAGCAAAGTGCCGGAAATTCTACGTCAAATGCACGATGGTACGTCAGGAGGGCACTTCGGAATAACGAAGACCTTGCAGAAAGTTCGCGAGCGATTTTACTGGGTGAACTGCAAGGATGATGTGAGACGCTGGTGCCGGAAGTGCGAGTTGTGTGCTGCAAGTAATGGAACCGTTGGCAAGAAACGAGCTCCCATGAGGCAGTATAACGTGGGAAGTCCAATGGAAAGAGTGGCGATAGATGTCGCAGGACCCTTTCCGGAAACGGACGATGGAAATAAATACATTCTGGTAGCCATGGACTATTTTACGAAGTGGACGGAGGCTTACGCGATCCCTAACCAAGAGGCTGCGACCGTTGCGGAAGTATTGGTCAAAGAGTTCTTTAGTCGGTTTGGTGTGCCTTTAGAAATTCATTCGGACCAAGGCAGGAACTTCGAGTCGAGCCTCTTTCAAGATGTATGCCGTTTGCTAGGTGCTCATAAAACCAGAACAACGCCTCTGCATCCTCAGTCAGATGGCATGGTCGAAAGGATGAATCGAACGATGGGAAAACATCTATCGAAAGTGGTATCGGAGCACCAGAAAGATTGGGACCAATACCTACCCATGTTCCTGATGGCATACCGATCAGCAGTTAATGAAACCACCGGCCAGACACCTGCCTGTCTCATGCTTGGACGTGAATTACGCCTACCATGCGACCTTGAATTTGGCAGCAAACCTTCAGAAGAGGGCGTCGCTGGTGAAGGCTACGCAGACCAACTTAAGCTGAAAATGCATCAGATCCATGACATCGCCCGGAAGAACATTCAGATCGCTAGCGATCGCATGAAAAATCAATATAACGTCAGGTCAAATAACAGGATATTTGAAACAGGAGACCTTGTATGGCTTCACAACCCACAGCGACGCAAGGGTTTATGTCCCAAGCTGCAGAGACAATGGGAAGGCCCGTATGAGATTAAGAAAAGGATAAACGACGTAATTTATCGAATTCAAAAACTGCCTAGAGGAAAGCCGAAAGTGGTCCACATAAATCGACTTTCACCTTACGAAGGCTCTAATAATGTCGAGGAAGCTAGGGCCGTTTCGCAGGAAGCAAGCATCGAAGAGAATCGGCCTGACTTTGACAGATTCATTACCGATTACATCAACCGAAAGAAAATTAGGTTTGGCGTTACTGCAGAAGTTCGGCAAGACATCTTCAAAGTTCCTAAAAACGTGTCGATCGCTCACTGTGTATCTCAAGATCTTAGTATGGAAAGAGGCATAGCGTCCGTCTTCAAGAAGAAATTTGGACGTTTAGATGAACTGCTCGACCAACAACCACGGGTAGGCAAAGTGTTGCGACTAGAAGATGGCCGCAGGTCCATACTTTATCTGGTGACGAAAAGGGCGTCCAATGAAAAACTGGCCTACGGGGACATTTGGCACGCATTGAGTAACTTGAAGGAAATTATGAGTCATTACGAAATCAAGGAATTGGCGATACCAAAGATCAGCAATGTAACGGAACAAATTGACTGGAAGATTGTAAGGAGCATGATCGAGGTAATTTTCTATGGTTCCGGAGTGTCAATAACAGTTTGCTGTTACCAACCGAAAGAAGTAGATCTACAGAAGAGCGTGGACTGTTATTTCTTTGGTAAAGGAATCTGTCGGGCTGGGTCCAACTGTCGTTTCCGTCATACACCTGGGAAGCACTGGAAAGTATCTGATCGGGACGATCAGAGTTAAGGAGGGGGCAGTGTAACGAAACTACGCCACTGGGTGAATGTTTTGCTTATCTGGAACTCTCTAGAATCGAAGGCCCTCTGCAGCGAATATTCTGGTACCAAAAACAATGAAGAACTCTGTTCTCGAATTCTCTGGTCCTCGAACGTGAGATGGCGCCGCTATATAAATAAAGCAGATTCGAATGCGGGCAGTTAGTTAGTTTTCCAGTGTAGTGCGAATATTTAAGCTTTCGAATAGTGCAAATAAATTGTGAATTTAGTATTTAGCAGTGTTATAGTTTGTGAAGTTATTCGTTAGAAAATAAATCAACTTAAAAATAAATCGAACCCGTGTTTTAATTTGTTAAAAACGTTACAATATGATCACTGATTTTTAATCTATTTGTTTGTTTTAGGTAACTCTGAAGATGTTCAAGGAAATCATCCTCGTTTATTGGTGGTGGTTTATATATTGAGGTTATTGCAATTTGTTTGTTATTTTTTAGTTTTAATATTATTTGTATGGCTCGACATGGTCCTATATTTATTACATTGTACGTATAATTATATTTATTTTTAATAAAAACTATAACTCCATCATTTTTATTTATATTTCCTCGGCTATATAATAGGTCATAATTTTCCAACTGGAACAAGCTGCAGTCATAGACAGTGAAGGTTTCACTCAAAACTATGCAATCATAAGAAAATGAAAGTTGGTGTAAAAATATTTTCAGTTTGTCCAAGTTTTTGTTTATGCTACATATATTCTGGTGAAAAATGCTAAATTTTTGATCGTTTAGATTGTAGTATATATTATTAATATCATTTATCGAATCTAACTTCAATGTTCTGAAAGGCTCACAATTCACATCCCGAATATAAGGATCCATTTTGAAAGTATAATTATTTAATTATTACTAAAACGCAAAGGAATGATATTTAACACACACACTATTGATATGATAAGGTGATAAAATTATTTGCAATAATTATAAATATTATATGTACTTATTAAAAAAATTTATCTAACACGTAACAACATATAAGAAAGAAAATATATATTTTTTTCCCTTTCCCTCCTGCCTAATAATAGTTAAAAGAAAGGAAAAAAAAAAAAAAACATAGACCTGAATTTATGATTTGGCACTATGATTTCTAGTAATTCTACCACTATTACTTGTAGTTAAGTTTTGCCGATTTTTTGGTTTTTTCTCCTCGTTTCTTTCTTCGGTATTGGGTCTACTTTGGTTTTCCTCGCTATTTTGTTTGTTTTGGATTTCTTCAGTTTTCTTAAGTAATGTTTTTCGTACTAGATTTTGGGGCTCTAAATTATTTTCTATCTTCTTAGTTGTTTCAGGCAAGTGGACTGGTGTTTGGGGGTTATTTAAGGCAGTTAGGGACAAATTATCTTCAGGGAAATTGAATGTCTTTATTGGAGTTTCTGGAGCACTTTGGGATCTGGTTTCTTCAAAAACTTCTTCGTTTGAATCAGAATTTTCATCATTCTCCTCCATGTCTTTTAGTTGATTAACAGTGTATTTTTCATTATTAACAATCAAATATCTACCTTTGATTTTAGCTACGAGGTTTTTGGATTTAGCCAAGAGTAGATGTTTCTTTAATACTTTTTGGTCTTGTCTGTCCTCGAAACATAGGTCTTGGGAAATAAATATATTTTTGTTTCTTAACTTATTGCAATTTCTTAGGATAGTGTGTTTTTTTAAATAAGTAACAAATTCTACTTTGATAGCTTTATTGTTTCCTGCTTTTATTTCATATATATTATTTATTTCGTATGGTGACACATCTACTTGTAGTACGGTATGAAACAAATTTAGTACAGCATTTATTAAATCTTTGTTTTCATTAACTTTTAATCCAAAAATTAATATATTATTTTTTTTTGCCTGTCTTTCTAAATTTATACATCTGTTTTCCAGTTTTTTATACTTTTCCTCTAGTTGGTTAATGGATTTATCAAGTTTGATGGAGAGCTTTGTATTAGATTCGTTAATTTTTTTAGTTAGAGAATTTTTAATGTCGTTTCCTTCTCTTTTTATTTCTATTAAGATTTTTTCCAAAAGTGCTGAATTCGAGATATCCCTAGCAGAATCATTCATTATCCGCCACTGTCTATCAAATCACTCCAAGAATCAATAATAATAAAACAGTACCTGTTTATTATCTCTATTTAAATGACCACTTTTTCTAATTTCTTTACGATTAGGCAGTCTTTTAATTTATTAGAAATAAATGTACTTACTTAAGAATCAAAATATTCACATTAAGAAAAGTACAGCAAACTTTTATTCTATAATGGCTTGTCCTTTAATTTTTTACACACATTTTGATATCAGTTTCACTATTTTATTTCACTTTTATGCCACTAAAAATTGAATTTTTATTAGGAGCTCACTTTTTAACATCTAGCCATTTAAACGTACGTACTAATATATGATGCATATCAATACTTAATTTAGTAAGAATTTCTCGTTTAAATATAAGTGATATTAACAGCGCCACCTTCCGGTGGCGTCACAATACTTAAGTAAGGATTGCCCGTTTAAATATATGTGATATTAACTGCGCCACCTTACGGTGGCGTGATATAAAGTAATCAAATAAGTAGTGGTTGCTCGTTTAATGGAAGCGCCATCTGGTAGTAACTTCCATTAATACGAATATCATATTCATCTTACCCGTTAAAAATACATCATCATACTGATTTTCATGACAATCGGTTGAACGGGGCAGAAGTTTCTACTCTGCAGCGCCACCTGGTGGCGAGTGGCATTAATGAGCATATCATACAAACCTTCGCCGTGAAAAAATACATATGCATACCAATTTTCATGACAATCGGTTGAACGGGGCAAAAGTTGGTACTGTGCAGCGCCACCTGGTGGCGAGTTACATCAATGTGCATAGCATATTCGTTTTCTCCGTGAAAAAATACATATACCTACCAATTTTCATGACAATCGGTTGAACAGGGCAAAAGTTAGTACTGTGCAGCGCCACCTGGTGGCACGTGGCATCAATGGGCATAGCATATTCGTTTTCTCCGTGAAAAAATAAATATACATACCAATTTTCATGACAATCGGTTGAACAGGGCAAAAGGTGCTACTCTGCAGCGCCACCTGGTGGCGAGTGGCATCAATGAGCATAGCATATTCGTTTTCTCCGTGAAAAAATACATACGCATACCAAATTTCATGACAATCGGTTGAACGGGGCAGAAGTTGCTACTTTGCAGCGCCACCTGGTGGCGAGTGGCATCAATAAACATATCATATAAACCTTCTCCGTGCAAAAATACATATATATATATATACCAATTTTCATAATAATCGGTCCAGTAGTTTTTGAGTTCATCGATTTCGTACATAAAAACACATCCTTTTTATTAGAAAGTTTTTTATATTTTCGCCGTGTTCTGTGTCTCTGTGTCATTCCGTGGAATTTGTAATCGAATTTAAACCTATTTCCCGACTACCTATAGCTCTGAAATTTTCAGGATAGCTAAGAACTGGATGACAATGCATGTTTCAAGTGTGTTTAGGCATATACATAGATTTCGAAATTTATACCGAATTGATATTAAACATGATCTAAGTTGTGTATAGATAATATTATTTTGAAAGTTAGTAAATAAATCGTTCGTAGCGTAGTTGGTTAGGCTGCGGATCAGTCCACTTGTGACAGTTCTGTTATGTTATCATAATGGGATCGATTACGCGACAAAGAAGTTTTTTTTTTTTTTTTTGTTCTTACATGTGAAAACAGTAATTATTATTTTAACTGGTAATAAAATAAACTGTTTTAGAAAGTTTTTAGATACAACTACCCTTGATTTTGTTAACAAGGAAACAATCTTCTCTATGATTAATCGCAGCGTTGTATGACTTAATATTTTTGCAAAATCAGGGATGCTGTGCATTGTTGAGATGACACAAAATATGACCTATAAATCAGTAAAAAACTTTCTATTATAAAAAGTTCTTTTTGTAAATTGTGCTTATTTATATATATAGATAGTGTAATATTGATTTCGAATAATTAAGATATAATAAAATAAACAGTAAACAATTATAGAAAAGTCATAGGTATTACATAATTCTGTACATACAATCATTTCAATTTTCACGACGAATTTTTTATAAAAACAACAGCGCTATGTAGCAGGTCTATGAGTCTATCATTTGGTGGTCATCTCAAATTTCTTTAAGCTAAAAATTTATTAAACTGATCGTTGTCTTAATATACCTGGTTAGAATTTCAATTTGATGAAATATAGATTGCATTCACGATAGGGAATCTATTATTAAGGTCTGCTCAGCAATGTGGAAGATATACCAAGAAACACCTCAAAAATCAACAGAATAAGCTATGCAGTTAATTAATATGTTAAAAATGGTGTATAAAATAAAAACATAATAATCAGCCGGTTACTGTCCCACTGTATGAGCAAAAGCGTCTTTTCACAAGAAAAAGGAATAAGCATTTAATCACCACGCTTGCTCACTGCGGGTTGGTGATTTCAGACAATTAAGTCCACGTTTCATCACAATGCTTTCCTTCACCAAACGTTTGTGGTGTTTCTAGGTGTTAAAGAATTTACTTTTGTCACCGAATAGACACATTGATACATCTCGGGATTGAACCCACAATCTCTTGCACGGTATTCGAAAGGTTTTGAAGACAGTACATCATGAATTTGCGCCCACATCTAATAAATTCAAGTAGCTAAAAAGGATAAAATAAAAACTTTTTTAAAAAAATTGAACCGCCTTTAGAAGAAAAAGAAAAGAAAACTTCACTAAAAAGCAAAAAAAAATTGGAAGCAACTAGGCATCAGATTTGTATTTCCTTGAAGTCCGCTTCGATGGCTAATTCACAGCCTGACTTTACTATATAGTAAAGTCCGGCTGTGGCCAATTACTTGCTATTTTAATCTTAGTTATTAAATCTAGATTTCGATTGTTAGTAATTCAAATCTATTACAGAGATATCAACCATTGGAGCAGACTTCAAGGAAATCGAAATTAGAAGACTAGATGCTTCCATTTTTTTTTTAAGAAATAAAGATTTTTTTCTGCTTTTTAGTGGTGCATTTTTCTTTTTGTTTTTTTAAGGTGGTTCAATTTTTAAAAAAAAGTTTTTATATTATATCTGGGTGTATGGGAGCAAGTGCTTTTGAATTGGTTTATATTTTTAATTGCCAAAATCCCAGCAATTTTATCTATGTAATCACTATGTAATATTCGCCTAATTGTAAAATATAAAACAAGTATAATAACTAAATCTCAGATTTTCATAACAAACAGATCTTTGAGTCAACATGATGTCATCAAGTAAACAAAAGTTGCCAGAAATATTACATAAAGTAATAGAAACTTCCAAGAATATTCGATAGGCAAAAGCAATTTTTGATGGCTTGATCACTGAAGATGAAAAATGGGTCATCTATAAAAATCTAAGACACAAAAGTCTTTCTGAATATCTCGCCAAGAAACATTTAAACCAGTTTAACATCCCAGGCTTTTTATGCTGAGTATAGTTAGAAATATTACTTCTGAAGTGTTGAAACCTGGACAACTAGAAATTGAAAAGTGCTCAACGTATTGTCAGCAGAAAAAGTGCTATTCTGCAAAATGATTATACAAGACGAAATAAAATGGAAGGTATTGCCTCATATACCATACTCGCCCGATATTTCGCCACCTTGTTTCTTATTTATTATGATTTTATTCGTGAAAAAAAAAATTAAAATTCGAATGATGATGATGAATATTTTACTCATGATCCGAAATTTATACACTAGATGATAAAAGGTTGTTGATATAAAATAAAAGTAAAAAAATTGTAAAAATTAGTGGTTTAAATTCAAAATAGAAAAACGACATTACTTTCCGCTAACCACCCCCCATCCTATAATTATGTCCTTGCTCATTACGCTTTTATTTTGAAAACTGTGCCATTTTATTATAAATAGATAAATATTGGATATTTGCTTGTAATTCTTCAACTTGTCGTAGTGTATTTCGCACTCTCATTCCGGTATAGCTAGTGCTTATGGGAGAATTCTATCCAAGCTAAAGATGTGTTTGTTGTTTAAAAAGAATCTTGCGTTATATTGTTAATCATGAACTGTTTCGATTATATTTTAAAGCAAATAATTATTACCCCAGAGATGTCTATTTATTTTTGAAATATGTTTATGTACCTGTACAGAAATAAAGTTTTTTTTTGTAATAAATAAAGACTTGTCATGTACCATAGGTCAGATTAAAAATTACATCAAAACCACCAAAATTCCATTGGATGAAAATTATTTAATAAATTACTATTAGAAACAAAAGTCTATTTCAGAAAAGACTTAATGCTCTTAGACAAATATTGAATATATTTACATAATCAAAACATTATTGGTGAATTTAATTGTAAATTGTTACTGGTCAAATTATTTCAAACAGACTTTCTATAAGTGCTGGCTAACTTGAAATCATTAAACAATGCTTCGCCAGTAAGTTGAAAAGTGAGTAATGTTTATTTTGTTAGTACCTACCAAATAATAACTATAAAAAAAGCAGGTACACTTACCGAAACTGAAAGTAGAATAGAATAAATAATAAAAAATTAGGTATAATATTTAAAGTATAATTTAGAATATACTATTTAGGATTTAATCTTTAAATCCTAATTTCCATAAAATAATAATATCGTTCGTACTTTATTTGTTCCCTGTGAATTATAGTAACAATATTTTAATTTACATAAATACATTTATATTATCTTATTAAGGTTAATTGTGTCAAATTAATTAATTTTTTCTACAACCGTGCGTAAAGTATTACCTTTACGCACGGTTTAAGGTTCGTAAAGTTTAACTTTTTTTCACTAGTGAAAAAAAAAGTTTTTTTTTTCACTAGTGAAAAAAAGTAAAATAAGCACTGTTTTGTATAAGATTATGCAAATAATTTTACGTGTCTTTTTGGCCAAGATTGTAAGGTGTTTACCTTGTACTCAGATGACTCGGGTTCAATTCCGGGTAAGGAAACTTTTTTTTATTTAATTGTGTAAATTTGTGTAAATATATTTAATTGTTAAATTATTGCAGTTTAATAGATACAAAACTAGATATTATATGCAGTAATTTCTAATTTGATTTTTAATATGACAGAAATATCAGTTCATGAATAAGGGTAAATATTTTTATTTAAATGATGACTGATTAACATTTCAATTAATTTATAATTCAAGCATTTCGCGTTTCTTCGTACTGGTATTATAAGGTAAGATTAATTTAAAAAATAAATATTTTGTTATCTAAAATATGTTTTAAATACAATATTTTTTTTCGCAGTAAAGCGTAAAAAAAAAATCAGGCCTATACTTGTATTTCTTGTAAAGAAATTCGGTTGTAGAAAAAATATTGTATGCAACTCGTGCGTAAATGTTCCTTTTTTGACTCATGTGATTGTCGCATTCGCCTGCGGCTCATGCGACAACATTCACATTCGTCAAAAAACGTCACTTTACGCACTAGTTGCATAAATAACTATTTTGTGCAACTAAAATCTACTATGCTTATAAAATGAAACTAGAAACGACATATAAGATTCAACTGACCATTTTTGTTACTTTTTTATAACTAATTGACGAATGTTCAGTATATTTATTATTACTTTCATTAATGCAAGTAAACAGGATATTAAAAGTGGGTGAAAGTTTTTTTCCAGTATATTAAAACTTAAAATTTGTATCTTTTTTGAGATATCGATATCTTGACAGTTTTTTGTTTTTGAGAATGTGCTTCTATACTTTCGTCTCTTTCCCTTTTTTTAAAATTAGGTATTAATTGGGTGTATACGATTTCGCCAATAACCATCATTATTAAATTATCCAACAACCGAAGTCGCCAACAAATTCAAAACACCTACTAATCCTTCAGGTGTTTTCGCCAATTCAGTTCTCAGAATAACTATCCAAAACTTTATTATGTTTACCAAGGGTTGGTCCCAAAAGATTCTTAGCTATTATTGTAAATTTATTTAAATATATCTGTTATTCGAAGGTGGATATAAAGTTTATTAAAAGTATATGCGGGAGAGATTGTTGCTTTTAAATAATTACAAATTTAGTTTTCATAAGAAACTTAAAACAACGGTTGAAAGTTTGTGAAAATCTGTAAATAGACAATGTAAGTTTACAGTTCGTTTTCTTGGCAAACATAATTCAAATGTTCTTGTAGCAAAATCAAGTGGAGAATATTGCCATGAAGTAAATATAAATGCTTTGAACAGACAAATTATTTATGAGGCGTGTAAGAGAAAAGCAGCGGAAGATTTTGCTGAAAATCCAGCCAAAATTATTTGATGTGTGTTAGAACATTTCCTCCCTCATTACCAACCGTGGATGTAGAGTAAATAAGAAAAAACATGTATCTTGCACGTTGAAAAAAATTATCTCCGATTCCAATTAATATTAGTGAAGTGCTTTGTAGTATAAGTGATATAGACATACATAGAAACACTGGTGGGCTGTTTTTGATCATAAATAATTATTTTACTATTCATCCGCCCGGTGCCGGTGGTATTCTTCAAAATGCAAGGTTATTCCAAATCTGTTTGAAGAGGGCCAAGCAGGAGTTTAAATATTTTTTTTTTGAGGTGGCATCAAAATTGCACTATTTTGTGGTTAACCTGGACATAGTATGGAATCCTAGTTTTTGACACCAAATAAAAATTGATGGAAAATCTCCCTAGTAGAAATTGACACCGATACAACAGATGCAGATCTCCAGAAGGCAAGAAAAGAGAAAAAAATAATTCAATATTTTTTTAACCCATTTGAACTAATACTCTAGTCAACATCTTCAAAAACGTGAAAAATTAAAATAAAGGGCCTAAAAATATGAGCGATAGCTCATTGGATTCGGAATTACCTCTAGAAAAATGTTTTTGAAGGAAAAGTGTGCAGGCAAAAAATTGCAATTGTTATTAACAAAATAAGATGAAAAAAAACAGATGTTTATGTTTTTGTTAATAACTCGAAAAATATTAATATTTAAGCAATTTTGAAAAAAGCTCGTTAAAGAGGAGGAAAGTCCGTCCTCCCGGAACTCTATCTCCATTATTTATAATTTTAATTTGACGTTGAAAATGGGACTTTGAGCGGCTTTTACGGCATGCGCGCGCTACCGCTAAACGGTGTTTATCAGATAAAATATTTTTTTTATGACATAAAATGTTAATTTAAAAATTTGAAAAAATTCCAGTATTTTCCTAGCACTCGAAAGAATCTAAATCAGTTGGAAAAAACATTTTATCAGTGTTTTTTAAAAATTTATTCAATTGTTAACTAACAATTTTTTTCCTAATCTCTGTTGACATAAACAATGGGATAAAAGGTATAAATAATTGGCCTAAAAATTTGAAACTTCGTGGAGCCCTTTTCATATGTATATTTTACAAGATCCTGCGATAAATCTTTATAAAAGTTTATTAATTTGTTAATAATACTTTCTAATATCATACGTCACGTTAACTGTAGCGCCAAATAACTTGCCAATTAAAAAATGATATATCTTTTAAACTATTGGAGATATGATAAAGGATATTTAGGAGTTTTTTATAGAAAATAAGTTTCTCTTTCAAATAATTCTAAGACCAAATTCGTATTTATTGTTTATTAGATACTACATGCATTTATTTGGAAAAATTCTGTATTTTTTTTTACTTTTTCGCAATATTTTGCAATAGTTATGAAAAATCATAATTAACAAATTAATAAACTTTTATAAACATTTATCACAGAATCTTGTAAAGTATACATATGAAAAGGGCTCCACAAAGTTTCAAATTTTTAGGCCAGTTATTTATACCTTTTATCCCATTGTTTATGTCAACAGATATTAGGAAAAAATTTGTTAGTTAACAATTGAATAACTTTTTGAAAAACAGTGATAAAATGTTTTTTCCAACTGATTTAGATTCTTTCAAGTCTTAGGAAAATACTGGAATTTTTTCAAATTTTTAAAATAACATTTTATGTCATAAAAAAAATATTTTATCTGATAAACAACGTTTAGCGGTAGCGCGCGTATGCCGTAAAAGCCGCTCAAAGCCTCATTTTCAACGTCAAATTAAAATTATAAATAATGGAGATAGAGTTCCGGGAGGACGGACTTTTTTTTCGGAAATTTCCTCCTCTTTAACGAGCTTTTTTCAAAATTGCTTAAATATTAATATTTTTCGAGTTATTAACAAAAACATAAACATCTGTTTTTTTTCATCTTATTTTGTTAATAACAATTGCAATTTTTTGCCTGCACACTTTTCCTTCAAAAACATTTTTCTAGAGGTGATTCCGAATCCAATGAGCTGTCGCTCATATTTTTAGGACCTTTATTTTAATTTTTCACGTTTTTGAAGATGTTGACTAGAGTATAAGATTGTAGGTATTCAGGTAACAATATACTTTTTTTATTTTAAATAAATGTTTTTTAAATAATATTTAAATAAATCATTTAAAACGGGTGTTAGTGTATAATTTGTTTAGTTTGTACTTTGACGCCCTATATTTCATGTTTGGAGGAGGCTGATTGAACTCTAAAAAGAAGCCACGACCTAGTGAGATAGCTAAGGGATTTACTCCTTTTATATATATATATATATATATATATATATATATATATATATATATATATATATATATATATATATATATATATATATATATATATATATATATATATATATATATATATATATATATATGGCTTAACACCTCATGTGAGGTTGCGCCGCTTTCGCTTTCTAAATCCGTTTATCGGGGTGGATCAGTCCCCATCCTCGTTGTATTATTGTATCCGCTCGCTTATTTGCCGCCATTTCTTCCGGTCTCTTGTTTCCTGCTTCCATCTTGTCACACCTGCCCTGCTCAAGTCGTCTTCCACCTCTGCCAACCATTTCGATCTTGGTCTTCCTCGCCTTCTCCTCCCTCCCGGCTGCCATTGTAACATAGCCTTTGTTACTGCTTCCTCCCCTTGTCTCCATACATGTCCCAGCCATTTAACTCTTTGAGCTTTAATTTTCTTTATTATGTCTTCCCCGTTCAGTTCTTCTAATATTTCTTGGTTCGTTCTCCTTCTATATTCTTGTTCTCCTATCTTCGCTGGTCCCAGAATTGATCTTAATATCTTACGTTCATTTATCCTTAGTTTATCTTCCTCTGTTATCGTCATAGTTATAGTTTCTGCTGCGTACATTGTTATGGGCCTTATTATTGTTTTGTATATTCTCAACTTTGTTTGCCTAGTCAATACTTTACTTTTTAACAAATTTTTGTTCGCTTGGTACGCTCGATTTGTTGCCATTATTTTTTCTTCGATCTCCGTTCTTCTTTCCCCTTTATTGTCTATCATTACACCAAGGTATTTAAATTTTTTACTCCTTTTAGGACATTTTAATCTATATATGTATATAAAAGCGAATGGTAGCGCTAGTTTTACAAATATATTTGCTTTCTCCTGTGAAACCAATCAACAACGTTTAATTACGGTAACACGTATTTTTCTGAATGGGACTATTATTGTACTAAATACTTCTGCAAGGTTTTGAAAACAGTCATTACGTACCGTTGTTGTTTTGTATATACAACTAAACAAGCACCTACAAAAAGTTGTTTTTATAATTCACGTTCACAAAGTTTCTATTTCGATACTAAAAACAGTATCGAAATAGATTCATTGTAACACTGTTTTTGGTAACTTTTTGTTGTACACAATTGGTTGCACTGCACTGATTGTCAACGAAAGAGTTCAGGTAGTAAATCAAAAAGTATGTTGTACTAAATTATTAACTACATTATCAGCGTTATTTGCTAAATTCGGAATATTTTATACAAATTTGACAAACATTCAAATTTAAAATCATTAAAACTGACAAGTGTCAAAAGTGTCAAGATTGCCAACATAAATAAATATTTCGAAAAACTCTCATTTTATATATTTTTTATACTTTTAAAAGTTCATTATAAAAAATAGTATGTAACACTCGAGTTACAATGACGGTTTGTAGTACTCGTTCTTTGCGAAACTCACCGCTTCGCGGTTCGTTTCACAAACTGAACTCGTACTACGAAACCTCTGTCATTGTAACACTTGTATTACAATATACTATTTCTTTATTACAATTTTAACATAAAGAAGTATTTAATTATTTAAAAAAAGGTATTCATAAGGCGGTAAAAGAAACGTTTTTACCTATTGCAGTAATGGTATCGTAAAGTTCAAGTTTTTGGGTTTACTAAAACAATACAAAGAAATGTCCAGTTCCGTCGGGAAATGGATATGAATAACATTTGCCTCAACATATTTGGACCCAGCAGAAATTGCAGACTGTTTTGCTTTAGAGCTTTTCGATACCAAACCTCAGTATGAAAAACTTTAAAACTATTTGGTGAATAATTATACTTAAAAGGACTGTTTGTTTTCACCAACCAGTTGGGCTAAAAATTCAGCGAGTACCATGCGTATTAATATTATGTATACCTACGAATGTTTGTATTAAAAAAGTTTGGAAATTTCAAGCGTTACTTATTCTGAGAAATTAATTGTTTAACATACCCTTCCACGGCTATAGCAAAAATTCCGTAGGAGAAATCAATTATACGATTTATAGGTATTATATCGTTAAGGGATTATAGTGCTGGTCATTGGCGAGTTAGCCTGTCCCCATTTATTTACCTCATTTAATGACCTTTACGGAAGTGAACCAATAAATCTGTTGGCATTAAAACTTTATGTTCACGATATATTTTACCAATTTTTTCTTCAAGATAGTACAAAATAATTTATATATTTTTTCAATATTTTTCATTTCAATTCTCTAAGTTACTTTTTTAACTGTAGGTTGTTAACAAATTTTACTTCTGTTTAAAAATACTAAAATGTTATTGAAGAACTGCAATAGTGCATTTACATCTAAAAATTAAATTAAACATACTGTGTTGAATTCATCACCTAAATTGTTTTAATATAAATTTTCCTTATTAAACGATTATTTGAGATTTCTTTCATTGGATTTTTTAAAAATTTTGAAATTTTGAAAGTTTTTAGAAAGTATACAAACGAGAATATATTAAAGGACATTAAGGAGACATTGAAAAAATGTCGCACTAAAAAAATTACTTAGAGTTTGATATTTTAATTGTCGATTTGACAAAGTCTCTCTCTCATTAACGTCATACTATATGTGCTTAAGGAGAAAGCGAGTAAGTGTCACATGTGGCATGAGTTGAATTTAACGACCGTTCGGCGTTTTGATGGCTAAGCACCTATAGCTTAGTTGTTAGAGCGTCAGCGCGTAGAGCTGAAGGTTGCGAGTTCGAGTCTCGCTGAGCGCGACATTTTTTCAATTTCTCCTTCATGTCGTTTAATACATTCTTGTTTGTATACTTTCTAAAAACTTTCAAAATTTCAACATTTTCAAAAAATAAATTTTCCTGTTCATATATGAATTTATATATTTCTGCATGTTCGTGACTGCTTCAATCACGTGTTGAAATTGTAATAATTGCAATTTCTCATTTTCCTCTGTTTTAGTTAACTTATAATAAATATTTATTAATTATATTTTACTGTTTCTTCAAACAAAAATAGCCAGTACTTATAAAAATTAATTAACAGTTTCACTACAATTTTTTGCGTTAACGACAAAAATAGGAAAAATTATTGAAATATATTTATATATAACTTATTTTTAAATTTTTATATACTAAGCGTAAAGCTGTATTATTGTCAAGAGTTTCATTAATACTTATGTATAATTATATGAATCTTCTTTTGATAATTTGTATGAAATGATCAATATATTATGTGTCTATAGTAGCCAGCTACATAATTCATTTTACTGATAATTTTAAATTAGTAATTAAAATTTAACAATTTTAAAACTGCAACAAATACAGTTTAAGTTAAAATAAACACTTTTTTGTAAACAGTTTTTATATTAAAATGTATAAATCTTAAATATTTCAATAAAATTATTATTTTTATTGTACAGTGTTGTACAGCTATACTGGCTTCTGTAATAATTATTATATATAAATAATTTTTATATAATAAACAATTTCTGTTATATTTCTTTGATGATAATAAATTTTATTCTGATATGATGGTAGGTGATATAATAATGATAAAATATATTAAATTGCATTTCATAGATATATAATATACCTATATCTAAGGTACCCACATAACAATTTTACATTACTATTACGTTCCATTTTATGTGGCTCTTTAATATTCTTGAACTTAACCTTAACATGTTAGTCTCCCATTTATGTTTTTTTTGTTTAATATTCAAGATTTATCCTAATTTTCACGATTTCATTCAAAATTTTCAGATTTAAAATATTTACGAATTATTTCAATTTTTCACTCTTTTCCTATTTTCAGTATTTTTGTATTTTATAAGACCTTTTACAAATTTTCCTAGTTCTTTTAATTTTTTTACAATGTTATATCATATTTAGTTTCTTAAGATTCATTTGTATTTTTAAAACTTTTTCTAATTTTTAGATCTTTTTATGGTTTTATCCAGTGTCTCACAATTTTCTTTCTTACAATTTGTGGGATATTGACACAATTGTGTTGATTTTTTTTATAATATTTTATGATCTTTTACGTTTTTTTGTGCTCGGAAAGGTGCTATCAACGTCTTTCTATAGAGTTTTAGAAAACTTCTTACAAAATTAACAAAACACGCGTTATGAATAAAGCTACGAAGGAAAACGTTAATAGCACTGTTTTCGGGTCTCAGGTACTGTCTTACCATTTTATATAAGTGTTCAGCAACCTGAAAAACCACCGAGTAAAGAGTTTGGTTAACTATTTAATAAATTTTCATAATTCTCCAAAGGAAGACGTTAATAACACCCTTTTCCTTCATTATGTACTTGTCGATCTCATTCGTGTTCATCGATTTTAAAAATCCCGAGTAACAAAATCAGATAAGTGTTCATTAATCTGTATACAACTGAATACTTTAAAATTCACTTTTTATATACAATTTTCTAATGCACACAAGCAATTTGGGATTTCGTTATTATCATACTAGTTCACAAAGTTTCTAAAGATTCCCACGAATCCAATGCACCAAAGCGCATTAAAATCCGACTTCAGAAAATTGGTAAGGCCTTATATGTAACGGAATATTTCTTAAGTCACTTTACTTTGAGAGCAGATTTGAAAATATGAATGTTAATTTTTGTTATGTGGGTGAAACATACACAAAATGTGACTTTTGGATTATTTTAAATAAACTATATTAAAATAGTAAGATTGTCTGTTTTGTGAATTTTGGTCAGTAGAGACAAACATTTGACTAGCCACTAACATAAAATTGTTTAGGAATGAAGATCTTTAGAAGTCGTATTCATATTTTGAATATATTATACTATAAGATGGAACATTTTTTACTTAACATATTCGATGTAACATTAAGTCTTTTTTTTCTTGATATATTCTAAACCTTATTTTTCTGTTTTTGAAAGGTCATCGTTTTACATCCGTACCTTAGATATCGGATCCGTTTCTGATTTGTACTAATTCCTTTGTTTCTGAATATCTGTTAACTTTTTAACTCAAGTACAAAAACATTATTTTTTGGTAAATAATAAAGTAGATTTTAACTTATTGCCTTTGTATCTCAGCGCCACTCTGGTAATGCAATTTATATTTCTAATAAATTTATAAAATTCAATAGAAGAAATTGTAAGAATCATATTCATTATACAAAAAAATGAAAAACCAACTAGTATAATTCATTTTTTTTTAAATACTTTGCATTTTATCAACGCCCTTGACAGTAAAAATATCTATAATCATTACAAAAAACCGCAAGATTTTTTGGTAATTTTTGAATATTTTTAATTTTAATATTAATTAACTTATTGGAACGAAGTTCCTTACGGCAGGCTTGGAGGATATAGGGATTTTGCTGCGCGACCGAACTGAAAAAAATGTGATAGTAAAACCGTAAGAAAAAATCCGTGGAATTATTTGCGTTGAATAAAACCATTAAATGAGACGTGCGCAGGCGCTACAGTCGTATACACAAGCGAGTAGTGTCGATTCTACGTTAGCCGAATGAATTTCGTTCCTACCTGGTGTCCCACGACACCATTACCTATACTTTTTTTGGAACGAAGTTCACAGCAGGCTTGGAAGAGATAGGGATTTTGCTGCGCGACCAAACTGAAAAAATAGTACATTACGTAACGAGTGCGGAAAGCAGGTGGTCCCATCACGATTGCGATGGTCGCGCGAGCCGAAGGCGAGCGAGATAAAAAGTACGAGTGATGGGATTACCTGCGCACCGCACGAGTTGCGTATTCTCTGTGAGGAAAGCTCTTGAATTTGTCTAAAATAAAAGGAAAGAAGATAACAAAAGTAGTATTATGTCTGATCTACCTGCACCGCCAAGGCGCTGAAGGAGGGTTGGGGGAAAGCGGATCCCCCCGATTAAAACAAAAATTTTTATAGTTAAGAAATTATAACATTTTTATTAAAAAAAAACACTTTTTTATTACAAAATTATGTATAGTTATGAATCTTTGTTAAATACGTTAAATGTAATATTTGAACAGTTGCTTAATTCTATAGACATATTTTTTTTATTCAACTTAAGTATATTAGATAATAATTGAGAATCAACAAAATCTTTTATGAAACGTTTGATTATATCGTGGTGCATTTACGACTATTAGGGAATTCATCCTCAATTTCTCTGAATTCACTTTCTATCTCATTTATATTTGATTGGGAAACACTTATCAACTCTGTTTCGGCCATTTATTGCTTTCCGCACGGTACTGCATGGTCAAAAGCAGTGCTTTCCGCACGGAGTGATGAAAAGTTTTATATTTCGTAACGTTGAAGGAAGCGTTGCTTTCCGCACGGTCCTGCAAGGTCAAAAGCAGTGCTTTCCGCACGGAGTGATGAAAATGTAATAGTAAAACCGTAAGAAAAAGTCCGTGGAATAAAACCGTTAAATGAGACGTGCGCAGGCGCTACAGCCGTATACACAAGCGACAACGAGATACGGTACTACTGTTGATGCTGTTTTTTCGAGGTATTTGCATAAAATAGAATCACAAACATATGTATCATATTTTAGTTACCATAAGCAATAGAATTTAATGACGAGACTGATTAATAATAATTACTTATAATAATAATAATAAACTTTTTTTGTAATTATTTCTATTTCTATGTAATTTTTTGTAAAATAAAGAGACATATTTTGTTATTTTAGTTGATAATTTGAATTACAATTTTTTTTTATTTTACGTAATTTATTATTTCCTAAAATACTGAATTTCCTAAATACTTTCCTGTGTTTTTAATTAAATTTATAAAATTTCTATGAAAAAACTAACAAAAATTAAAAATTTATGTTACAAGTAGTCTACTTTCTTCACGAATTTAGCTATAGAAACTTCATACCTACATGTTTTTATAATTTTTTCCGGTGTGTTAGAATCTTCCATATTTATTTAAATAACAGTTTCTACTGAATTTTAGGAATAACTAGAGGCACTTTAAAACTCAAAATTAATTTGATGTTTCTAAACAGATTCAACAACAAATTTTTTATCAAAGACCTTTGAAATTTATGTGTTTAACGTGTTTTTTAGAACTCTAAGACATTTATCAAAATAACCGAGTTTAATCCATCTTTTTTAATGTCTTTAAATCTCTACTTTATTTAATTTTCCTTTAAGTTCCTCATACTAGTTTTTTTCGTTATCATCTTTTATCGAGTGAAATATACGGAAATATAATTTTTCTTTAAGTTTTTATAAAATGAATACAGAATTTAAAAGTACTTTTGAAGAATAAGGTTTAGAATATTTTTTTAGTTAAATTTTACAAAGTTTACATCATTTTATGTACATCTATTAAGCTGAGACAATTAGCGGCGGTACTAATATGCGGCAATAGGAAAATCGGAACTAAACCCTAATTTACATATTTTGCAATCGACGGCAATTCAGTCAGATAAGTAGGTATAAAGTAAGTATGGTCTTCAGAAGACTAAATTGGGAGCAGAAAGGTTTGTGTTTGAATGAAGTGTAATTGAACAACTTACGGTTTGCTGTCATAATTCTAATCAACAGTAGAAAAGAACAACTTTCAGAAATCCTAATAGAATTAAAAATGGAGTCGAAAAGAATTGAGCTAGAAATAAACAACCAAAGTTATGACTCAGGAACCAGGCGGTATACTTTCAGATGGTATATATATATATATATATATATATATATATATATATATATATATATATATATATATATATATATATATATATACCATAACAAAAGATAAATAAAATCAAATTTTCGAAATAACTAGACGAATCCGATTTATATGGGCAGCCGTAGAAAACTTAAACAATACGCTCAACAAAGAGAATCTTTAACGAGATTGTGTCAAAATCTCTATGTATATGCCTAAACACACTTGAAACATGCATTGTCATCCAGTTCTTAGCTATCTGGAAAATTTTAGAACTCTAGGTGGTCGGGAAATAGGTTTAAATTGGATTAATAAACTCCACCCGGAATGGCAAAGAGAAGGACAAAGAGACAAAGAACACGACGAAAATAAAAAAAACTTTTTAAATTACTTAATTCTTTTTGTAAATATAAAAACCTACCAAATGATGAAATAGTCATAGACCACTCAATTTCACAGAGAAGCATAGGTACTGTTTTAGTTTTAATCTATTTTCAAGAAATTTTAACCCTTTTTGGCCTACAAGTATACTATTCACCACTTAATAATGAAGGATATCTGTGGGAATTCCTTAACTGCAAGGCTTGGTGATTTAAGTATAAAATCCAATTCATCAGTTCCCAATCGGTTTGTTATTACTTTCTAGACATTTTCTTAATTGTAAAATAAATTAAATATTGAAAAAGTGAAGCTAGACAAACTAGAGAAACATCAATGTCCGGATGTTATCCATACAAATTTAAAGAATGGCAGTAGAAGATGAGTAAAAGATAAATGCAAAAAAGCTTTAATTATGTTGGTATTATATACTGCTATTTTAGATAAAGGGTACGATTTTATTACTAAAATACCTATGTATCCAACGTTAAATAGAAATTAGGTATCAAACACCGATAAGATGGCATCATTCAGGAAGTATTTTGAGTGGCTTCACAATGCTAAACACAAATATTTGTGGAATGTGTTTGGATGGAGAGAGTCATATACCTATCAAATAAAACCATTGAATGATAGAAGCATTTGTTTAATGCATTTGTTTAAGAATGATCCTTATATTTTTGATCTGGTGAAAGCTCTTAAGGAAAAAGTAGGTAATCTTTAGTGACATGTTATACGATAGAATATAGAACGAAAACAACGAAGAACCAAATAAATGAAAATCGACGAGATGATCCAACAATTTTGAACGAATACCTATCAAGAGAACAGAAATTTAAAAAAATGTTTCGAAATTGTATATTTAAAAACTAGAATAAAGCTGGATATAAGTTTCACTGTAAATAGTGTTGTACATATTTTTAAATCGTTTTATAGATGTTTAGATCTTAATAATACAATACAATAGATATTAATAATTATTGTCGTATTTATTTGTTAATAATTGACTACATCCGATGAGGAAGAACAGCTTTGAAACAAAAGTCAGCGTTTTTCTGTAAAAAGTTTTTTTTAATTTTTGAATCCCGATACTGAACATGTAGATGCGTAACTATATTATTACAATAAATCTGATGACCACCGAAAATGTCCCATTTCATTTTTACCGGACTGAATTGTAGTCTATAGCAAAATATGTAAATTAGGGCTACCATCGCGATTGTCTTACCGCCGCGGTTGTCCCGACACCACATTTATTAGTGCAACAATTAATTGATTATGTCTACATAAATATTCTAATAATTGCATTTTTATTATAATTGATGAGTCGTTTACGATTATTGACATTAATTATAGTCTAATATATAAATTTACAAAATATAAACCTATTTTATGTAAATGCTGAAGAAATTTAACTAATTTTAAAAAAGTATATTGGAAATAGTGTAGGTAAATAAAATTAAAATAAACCTACTAGTATACTCAAAAAATGTAAAATCATAGTCTTGTTCATTACGAACTCTGTTAAGTATTAGTGAAATCTACAACTTTTGATTAGTAAGGAACAAGTCTAATTGATATTTTGTATAATCCATTTCACCGATTTTGGCCGATGACAGAAATCATACTCGAAGTAAATTTAGAGTTACATCTCTCTCAGATACAGGCAAGTTAGAAATTTAAATGGGGACGTTTGTTTTTTAGTGCAACACTTACGTAATTGCATCTTGTTTCACCGGTAGATAGTTTCAGAAACTTACGACCTAATTTAGAACAAAAATTCTTTCCGCCATTGGTAACTTGGATGGCAGTTTAATCTTATTTCAGTGATTTCTAATATCAAATCGGCAAAAAACCATGAAATGGACATAAAATGCATACTGTGTGTGACCCACATACAACTGAAAAAGCATGTATCAACAATTAAAATTAAATTACATCTATTAAAACAAAAAATACTAAATATACCTATATTAAAGAGATATTAGAAAAAATCTATTCGACAATAGGAAGATATCGAATTATTTTAGACAATATATACAGGGTCCTATAAAGGCATTGCTATTCTTATCTTAAACATGTATCAACATTATTTGTTTTCAGAGTTTCTTCATCCGTAATTGTTTTAATTAATAATAATACCTGTTAAGGTTAAAAATCCTATTTAAATTAATATGCCTCTATAAAAACCTTTGCACAAACTTTTTATGTTATTTTAGTATCTTCCTAGAGTACCTAAATACTGAAAACAAACTAGTTAAATTTACCTACAAGTTTATTTAAAAGAAAAATAAATCTCTTTAGGTACCACAGATGGGTATATAAAACAATAACAAATTATCGTGCATGTGGTAGCATATACAGTATGTTTCATTTTGCGCATTACAGTTTTGGGCAATTTTATTACAAAATAACACATTAAACTAATTTACAATCGCGGTGCTAAAATAAATACATACAAATATTTCTTAAAGTTTAGATACCAGTTTACAAAAACTGTATATATTTATATATACAGTTTTGTAATAAACAGTTATGTGGAAGGAAAGGAGAGAAAAACTTTTTGGAAGTCATTAAAATGGATGAACACATTTTGAATTCATATTAAATTTGCCCAAAATATTTATCTGTTTTAAAAATAATTCTAAAATTAATATCACATTTAGTATTTCTAAAAATTATGGATAGTAAATAAGTAGGAATCAAAAGTATATTAGATAATTGCACATCTAGGAATTTACAGGATAATTTTATATAAAAAGTCAAATCTTCTTGTATATTAGTTTTTTTTCCCTGTTACCGAAGATAATTTCATTTCATTTTATGTTAAAATTATTTATCTAGTATATTTTTATATTTGTATGAAACTTATTTATGTTTTTCTATGATATGTAGTCATTTATTTTCTATTCTTTTAAAGAAGTGTCGTAATGGTGTAGGGTGTAGGGAGAGATGAGAAATTTCGACCAAGTGGTACACAATAAATTTTTTAATTAATTTCGTATAATGATAGAGTAAGCACGTTCAAATATATAATTATTGACTATCTGTCTTCTTTTCTTGGGCAAAAGGGAAGAGTATGGCAGACATATTAATAAATAAGACTAGGTAAGATTGTTCTTTATATTGCGATGTAACGCCAATTATCATTACGACTTGTCTTACAATCTCTGTTGGACGAACCCGTAGGTTTCTCGCAAGTGAGATAGACGGACCATTATATTTCACCCATCAGTTCACTTACCTAGTCTAGCACAACCCTCTTGTAGAATAAGAGTCTACGTGAGAAAAACTGTTTAACACCGAACTTTTTGAAGTACCTATACAAACAAGAATATATATATACATATAGTAAACTTTCTAAAAACTTTCAAAAATAGATAAAAATAGATCTTAAAAATTAGTTGTTTAAGTAAGTCGTCACTGAGAGTTCCTTGATTAAAGATATTCTTTTCTCTTGCGGGTTAAATAAAATAAAGTGAAATTAAACAAGTAATATTAATTCGTTTTAATATTCCAGCGCCCATTAATCCTAAAAAAAATTGTTAATACTTTGTTAACAATGTGGAAAAATTCTGTCGACATTCCGCTTTTCTATCTGCTCTATATTTTTCTGATCAGTTGATTTGAATTTCTTTTATAACCTACTCTATATTTTTCTAACTAGTTGTTTCGAATTCGGTATTTATTTTGGCAAAAATGTATTAAAGCGTTTATTTTATTGTATATTTGGTTGCATTTTAGAATCATTTTTCGTTTAATTATACCGATTATTGTTTTTACATCTATAGAAATTTGACTTTTGTTTTAATATTATCCTGTAATGAATACTATTCTACATTAGGTAGGTATATGGCGGAGGTTATCTCTGCTATAGTTTAAGGTGTTTATAAGTAAAGCACACAGCATGTTTATTAATATTTAACACTAATATAATATTGACATAGCACACACATTTTTTTGAATCTAAAATAATTTTTTTGGGACGGGTAACAACTATAACATCTACCAGATAAAAATGGTAACATTAATTTTTTTATTGGTTTGTTTTTTTGTATCTAGTATATATATAGACACAGTAAAATTTTGCAACAATTACATTCTTTGTCTAATATAACCTTATGATAATAAAAGATATATGCGACTATATTAAAATTCGATTAGATATTTCGTGTAACATAATCATTATTTTTTTTTGTCATTGTAAGTATAACGTTGCAGAACTTTACCTACATAATTAACAATGTCAACAACAAGTAATGTGCTAAAGTATTTTTGAAATTACCAATCTGTTGGACACTCAGGTGGATTCATGTATCCAAATACATTTAACTCGTAAAGACTTGCAAATGTTATAAAAATCAAGTACCAAACCATTAGCATCATTCCAAACTTTCGGTCTAATTTCCAACCGTTCATGTGAGTAGCTACAACTAAAAACACCACTGTCGATAGAAGAGATAAGGTGGAATATGTTAAACCTAAAAAACATACCAATAATTAGATTTTCCTATGATTATAATAGTAACACTAATAATGTTTTTGTTAATAAACAGCTTAAATAAAATTAGGTAATAATATTGAATGATTAGATTATTCAAAAGAACCTAAGTCCTATCATGTAATAAGGATTCGGCATACTAAAAAAAGTATAGCACCCGGAGGAAGGGATCACAAACAGTAGCAAAGAAATAATGAAAGGAAACTGTAGAGATACATTAAAGGATAGTAAAGGAACCAAAGAGAATAGAAAAATGCGTGTGGTAGGTACCTACTTTTCTTGGCACGTGGGGAGTGCCGAGGAAAGTGACTACTTCTTATCGTTAAGATAAATCTTTGTAACACGGTGTTGACGGATTTCATTTTTTATAATGTGAAGTAATTTTAATAATGTTTAAATCTTCATGTCAATCATTAAAATCAAAGGTATAACTTCATGAAAAGAATTATAAATATAAGCAATATATAATGTTTTCATAAGTGCAAGTTACAATTATAAATAGATTTACAGATTTAGCAGATTATGCAGAAAAATAAGAAATTTGAGAGATTGGACTAAAAACCTATTCTTTCCTTATTTTCGATTGCGAACAATTTCCTCTCTTTTCCGGTACAGCAGCAAAACTAATCCATTTTTTGTCATTTTAATCTAAGGATAATGGTGACTACCATCTACTACCTAAACTTCCAATAATTCTATCGGGGTATGAACCAATTTTGAGGATGTTGGGTGATTATATTAAATTCCCTTTCATCTGGCAACCTCCTCTAACAGTAAAACCAAATTATTTTTTCCTCTTTTTGTGATATAGACTTCTACGGGTTTGTGGAATTTTTTTTTCATAAGATCTAAATAACTGTGCCAAAGCCCACCTTTTAAATATGCATTTTAAAATTTTGTCTGGTAAAGAATATAAATATTATAGGTAAAATGACAAAATTCAATCATGAAAAATTGAAAAAAGGCACCTTGACCGATAACTTGGTTGAAGTACATTTTCTAAATATTTCCCTAAAGCTTTAACAACAATTTTTAAATTCCCTGAAATAAATATGTTAATTCAAACACTCTTGTATTATATCATTTCTCTAGTTGAGAATTAGTGATGTGTAAAAATTTTAACCCTAAACGAGGTTTTCTTCACTAAAGCACTACATAGGTTTTTAGTAAACTATTATTTTTGAGATAACTCTCAACGGATTTTTGAAATTTTTAGAAATTATACAAACAAGCAATAAGGCAGTAGTGGTCGGTTCGAATCCCACTGGGTGCGACATTTTTTCAATTTCTCCTTTATGTCATTTTAATAATTTCTTGTTTGTATAATTTCTAAAAATTTTACTACATAGGTATTATCGTCGGTCATTTTGAGTCTAGATCGTGCTCCAGATAATAGAAAATCTATTCTAAAATGTTTTATTATTACAAAACTAATGTCATTTTTAATTTTAACAGCTGTCAATTTATTGCCAGTAACGTGATGTTAGGCTTATACATCACGGCCAGTAATGATAAGTTTAAATATGAAGAGTCAATGGGAGTCAAAATGACCAATGTAACAGTCATGTTACCTTTACTAATTACGTTGACAGTACTGCCTGGTTTAATTATCGCAGTCTTTATGAACCAAGGAAGACCCAAACATATTAATATGTCAAAAACGTTGCTACCGACTGCGTTGGATACAGCCATGTCACCATAACTGCAAAAAATAAGATACGTTTTATAATATATAAAAAAATTACTGCTTTTTTTAATATTTACATACCAGAAACACAGAATATCAAGGTAGTAATATACTATCATTTTAAAATGTTAAGTTTGTTTTAAAGAGACTTGGTGAGAAAGAACCAGTTTCCAGAGTTGGAAAACACATGCTATACAAGTTGGTTTAAAGTTTAAAGTACCTGGATGACCGAGCTGTGCTCGTAGAACACCTTAATCATAAGACACTTCCTTGCGGGCAGCGCCGGAATTATCGTAACCTAACAACCATTTTATGTGGGTAAATGATGTTGGGTGAAAAAATAGAAAAAACGAATTTTCCCAGACGTGGAACCTGTATTTACAATTTTAACGAAATCGTTAAAACCGTTTCCGAAAACCTATGGTAATACATGCAGACAGTTGCTAGTTTTATAAGATTACGGAAAAAACCTTTTCTAAGTGAAGGCTCTAAAAATATCCAAATAAGAGGCAGAGATCATACATGGAATACTCATGAGAGAAAAAATGTACTAATCAACAGCTTCTTTGAACAGAATCTAGGATGAATTATATAAAAGAACTTCAAACGGGGCAGCTTTACTCCAAACAGTCAAAAGATTCTATTATAGAGAGAACATGCGTATGTTAATTCAAATCGTCGTCTACTCTAACACACAAAGAAAAGCTTCTCTTGTTCGGAAAAAATTATTTAATTCTTATTAATTACATATGGGTGATTAGAAGCATTTGGTACCAATGAACACACCAGGGTAGCCAGTGGGAGGCATTATGCTAAGGCAGATCCTATAAATTTGAAGTGAGAATAAAGCGTCCTATCATTTTTGTAATGATGTCTTTGAGAGTCGCATATTTTTACATTTGAAAAATCTTGGCTTTACTTATATATTTGACAATGGCTGACCTGGCTAATTGTACTAAGGACATCCCAATTACTAATTTTAATTTTGCAACGTATTAGAATTAGGAAAAACACATTTTTATAAGGGTATAAGTTCCTTAATAATTTATTTGATTTGTGTATTAATTTCATCGTATCTATAGCTTTTCATTTTTTTTATAATTTTAGCAATTTTATAACTTCGTTCTATAGCCATGTCTTGCAGAAATATTTATCGAGACTATCTAGTAGAATATTCATTAATACTTAATACAGTTCTGAATTACATTTACGTAATTTTCATCGAAATATTTTTCGTTTGGGGAGTTCTATCTTAAATATGTACCTACCATACTTCTGTTGTGTTGAGGAACAAAGTAAAAGCTCCGCATTAAATTGGTTTCTGCTGAATTACTATTCAGGTAGATAGTGCAGATTTATGCAGCTGCTCTTGAATGAAAATCCTCCTTTCGTCATAACAAATTTTGATTTCCTTCAGAAATTCAGAAGCAAAAATTAAATTGCTATCATCCATCGTCATTACAAAATCAATAATGAAAAAAACTCTTTTCCTTTTTACTCCCATAATAATTTTTACATATCCGTTTGTAATATTTAAAATAAAAAAATACAAAACTCATTAAAAATATCCGGAATGGGACGATTCAGCGCCGCCGTTTCATCGCCGCTGTTTCATCTCCGCCGTTTCATCGCCGGCCATTTTAACGCCGGCCGTTTCATCCCCAGCCGTTTCAACGCCAGCTGTTTTTTCGCCTTTTTAGTTTAATGAAATTAAAATATTTTTTTAATAGGATAAGCAAAAGTGATAAACATATATTAAGTTCTTGTAAAATATAAGGTCTTAAAAACATTTAAAATTATTTTGTTTTTGCTCAATAGTTAATTTATGCATTTAACGATTAAGCCTTTTTTCTTCTTAGAACAACGCTCTAGGTCTAGGTATTAACATTACGGATATTCCAAAAATTAAGACGACCATACAAACTATGTACCTACTTAAGAAGATTATAGAATAATGGGACAAAATATTTTTTTCCAAATTTGGAGTTTACCAACAGAGATTGTTCATTGAAAAATGGGCGGGTAAAAAGTAAATAGGTACATAAATTTTGTAAAATTCCCAAGGTAATTAACTATAATACTACACATGTTTCTTATAAACAAAATAATAACCCTTGACGAAGAATAAGAACTTACTAAAGGTTCAAGTTGTAAATTCCATGTCTATACAAAGTAATAAACAGATAAATGTATTAACCATGAAAAATATTTATAATTTTTAGTAGCTAAAGGACTAAACTTTTCTGATATGAATACAATAATATATGAAAAAAACGTGAGAACAATAATAGCAACAAAATCCTAAAATGTAAAATTTAAACTAAGATAAATAATTCTACGAAACTGTTCTACTTGCTGTAAATGCCCTTTTAGAGAAATCCAAATAAAGGGTGAAGTGGGGAAACCACCTCACCAATTTGATTTTAGAATTTTGTATTTAAATGAAATTTGGAAAAGATTATTTCACTCTTTAATAGTCTTTTGAACTTACGGGTTATTATCTTACGTTATTTTTGCTCCTGTTCTGTTTTTGCTAGTTTTGTTCAGCGCTTGAACCTCAATCTGTAGTTACAAGTTATAAGTATGGAAGTGTCCATTTTGAGTAAAAGAGGAAAACTAAAATTCACACAATGGTTATTTATATGAGATATATATATATATATATATTTGATAAGAAGAGCAAAAGTAATAAACATATAACCTCCTGGCGATGTGAGCAAATGGGACGTTGTAAAGCTGGAATACATATAAAGAATAAAGAAGTGTTAAAAGAAATCAATAAACATTCTCACGATTCTTCCGCTGTGAATGTAGAAGTTGCTACAGTTCTTACATCACTAAAACGTCTCGCTGGAAGCACCGTGGAAAACTCTACCCAGGTAAATAATTAATGAATGTTTAGTTAATACATCACAAATACCAATGCTCAAGGTGCACTTCCAAATGTTAGTGCATTGAGAAAAATAATACGCCGCAAAAGAAATGAAATGGGTGTTGTAAATATAAATCCAGATTCCTTAGAAGAGTTAGTAATTCCAGAAAAGTATGAATCATACGAAACGCAAACAGGTTCGAAAGAAAAGTTTCTTCTTTATGACAGCGGGCAAGCTGATCAGGAAAGAATTTTAATTTTTGCACAAGAAACGTGGCTTCAACACTTGCAAAGTTCACAAATATGGTATGCTTCTCTATTTCCCCAAGATTTTTTTCTCAAATTTATGTGCTCATGGCAAAAAACATGTTGGAGTGCACCTTATATTCTACGCACTTTTTACCAATAAAACAAGAAGAACATATATAAAAATGGTAGAAGCAGTAAAAATTCTTGTGGAAAATTTAACTTCTGAATATATTAATTGTGATTTTGAGCAAGCAGCTATTTCTGCTATGAAGGAAAGTTTTCCTGGTGTAAACATCAGATGTTGTTTTTTTTCGTTTGGCTAAAAATAAGAAAAAATCCTTGGCATATAATGGACTCACTGCACAATATAATAATAATCCTGAATTTTCATTAAAAGCAAAAATGATTATTGCTTTGGCATTTGTTGCAATTCGAGACTTAGATAAGCATGTGGATGCGTTGGCAAATGAAATACCTGCTGAGTTGCAACCATTCTTAAATTGGTTTGAAGACACATATATTGGATGCCAAAATAGATGGGGAAATGGAAGGAGACCTGCTCTGTTTCCACCTGAAGTTTGGAATTTATATGAAAGGGTAATAAATGATGAAGACCGAACCAACAATCACGCAGAAGCTGCACACAGGCGTTTGCAGGCAGAGTTAGGAGTCGATCATCCTACCATTTGGAAGCTGATCGAAGGGTTATGGAAAGTACAAAAGGGACGCGATACATACTTTGAACAACTCGTAGCTGGAAACGAACCACCGGTCAAACTTCGGTAATATCGACAGGCTGACGAGCGGATAAGAAAATTAGTGTCCGAATATCATGAAAGGAATGCGATAGAATATATGCGGGGCATAGCTCATAATTATCAATTTTAAAATTCGGTTGTACTTTGTATTGTATGTATTATTATATTCTGTGTTATTGTTATTGTTTTATATTTTTTTATTCTGATATGTACTAATTACTAATTATATATTTTTTTTAAATTCAATTTTGTTTAACATTTAAAAATATTAAATTTAAATGGTTGTTACTTGAGTACTTTTGCGAAAAAAATTAATAGCAATAACCTAGACCTGACGATGAAACGGGCGGCGATGAAACGGGCGGCGATGAAGTTGGTCTGGCGATGAAACGGCGACGATGAAACGGCGGCGCTGAAACGGCGGCGCTGAAATGTCCTAGACCGAAAATATCATATCTTAGCATCTGTTTGTGTTTATATTTTGATTGCATTCTTTGCATTAATAAATATTTTTTGCCGTTTTATATATTATTTATATATTAAATTTGGTTATGATGAAGTAAGTATTAAGGAAAATATAGGAAATTATAGCAATAGTTAAATCATGGGATTATATAACATGAATAGCGCATGGATTAGGTCTACCCCTTAAAATAATTATCCAGGTTATTACTTGCATAATATACAGATCCAGATTAAATTTCACATAGGGTAGAAGTCAATAAGGATCCCTACCTGTATTATAATATAATATAATTATAGGAAAGCAAGCTAGAGATCCACATGCAGAATCTGATGGTATGTTATTTAAGAGATTTATTCCAGTTATAAGGGACGCTGAAGAGTTATTAAAATTTTTTAAGAAGCTCGGAATATGCAGATGATAGACTTTAGGAGTAAATTTTTAAAAACCATTGAAAAAATTTTAAGTCACAATATCTATTTTCAAGTTAATGTGAAGGTATTTAAATAGCCATAGTTAATCACATAGCTTGATAGAAAATATTTTAGTACAAAGTAATTAAAATAACGTAACTTTACATATTTAATTATTAACTCGCATAAAGTTTGAGATCGTTCAAGTAGTTATAAAAAAAGCGGACTTAAAACTTTCGAGATAAGAATTATTTGTAATAAATTTCAAACAGATAAAAAATGATTTCAAGTCAGAACTTTTACCAAATTGTACGTTTAGACTCTGGTTCGAATTTTGGTGATAGCGACACTATTTTACTAAAAGTTTATTTCTGACTGTTAAATTTGTGCAAAAAACTCGAAATGGAGACATATATTTTTATGTGAAAACTATATTACTTTAAAATAAATAAAATAAAATGAAATAAATATGTACCCTTCTTTAATTACCGCCACACTCGACAAAGCGTCTGGGACTGAAACGCCAGCTGCAACAAATGTTAGACCCATCACAGTATCCGGAATTCCTAAGGTGTAGCCTATAAAAGTATTACATTATAAAATACGCTGTTAATTATTCTATGAAATTAATGTAAGTCATTCAGTATAAAACACAATTACCGATTATGGTGATCATCCAGACCATAAAATACGAATAGAAGGAAATCCAAACCATAGACACGAAGAATGTAAATGGGTACCAGTTCCTATATTTTTCACTTCTACAATCAGGCATGGTTTTTCTGCAAAACCAATGAATCGGAAATACAAGAGCCCAAGCAGCTTGTACAAAAATACCCCCTTCTGCAAATTACAAAATAAATATATGAACAAAGAATATGTTAATTATTATTAAAATTATTTTTATTTACTACAAGTTAACAAAATGCTTAAAACATTTAAATTTCAAGCATATTACATTAAGGTTTTAGCTAAGGTAAAGCTTGGTTTAAAGCTGTAAAAATTGTAAATAAAAAGTAACCTGTATTGAAAAAAAATTGAGCTATTTCAACTCCTACTCTATCGCCCTGTTATAACCGTCCAGAGTTTCTTCACCAAATAAAGTCGGAAGCAGTGGTGTTGTTGGCTCCTATTATTTAAAAACATGCTGGTGAATTATTTATACTAGTAAAAACATTCTAAATTCCTAAGAGATGTTCAGTAATACAACCAAATATCATGCGTGAAGACGACAAACAATGTGGGACGTTGAATTCTTGAAGCATAGCATGCAAGTTTTTTTAATACAATTTTTACCTGGTCTAAGAAGGGGATTAACATGTTGGGATGGATCATATTCCTTTGGTTTATAATAATCTGGTTGGACTGGCCTAGATGGTTGAGGAGCAGGTGCAACCGGAGTCGGGTCAGTTGTTGCTTGATTTAAGTCTGGTCCACTAAGTTGATTAGCGAAACCTACATAAAAGTTTTTTTCAAATAGTAAGCAATCTACTTCTACCTACATCAAGCTAGACTCTTATAAATATATTGGTTTTAATATCAATTTCTGTTTTCTTTCCATTCATTGGAAATTTGATGTAACAAAATATCTGTTTAATGTAATATTTTTTATATTATAATAGTCGAGCTTCCATACTTTATCAACTTTTTTTTCATTTTTTTTTCAGCTTCTAAACAAAGTTAAATAACGATGATATCTTAAGTACAAATTTTACATTTGCAGCAGATTTTTGTTACTTCCCATTTTTTTCTTGTACTTATTAAATTTAATAGTACAGCTAATACTTGTAATTATCTGAAAACAATTCATTTTCTAATTGCTTCATATAGAAACTGATTGTAGTTTAAAAGTGTCCAACATTATTTTCCATTCTGTTTCTGTTGATATAAATTCATATGTAAGTAATTATTTTTAAATGACCATATACCTACGTGTCAAAATTTTATAATCTACTTATTATAAAATATTTGTGGGAATACATACTGTCTTGATATTTTTCTGGAGACCACGCCATTCCAAAATTGTTCAGACCTATTAATTAAAATAATCCTAAAACAACAATTAGTAAAAACTACATAAAAATTTTACACTTTTAGACTATGATAGGAATATTTTTGTGGCTATATTTCACATTCCAAGAATGTTACCTTTTATCAGAGAAGCTTATCAGCATTTACAAAGAACAAGTTCCTGGAATGCTCTTCATAATGTCCTTTTTATATTTTAAGCATGGTCGTGTAACAATTAAATCGATTGAGCTCCTGATATTTCTAATTTTAAAGCGAAGCTTTTTGTATTAGGTTGGCTGTGAATTAAGAAAAAGTGTCCGCCTACCGGAGAGGACTTTGTTACCTATCCCCCCTCTCTCTTTTTAATGTATATGTATGTATGAAGGACGCACATTGTATGGAAAGTACAAGGCATAAGACGCAGACTGAAGTATATCAGTACCTTTATCTTAAAATAAAATTGAATCAGACGTTTGTATCATATTCTAGTTATTACAAACCCATAGTGTCTGGTATCTTAATATATAAAAATGCATTAGATTTTAATGCCATCGAAAAAGCTGTAAAGTCTTTGGTACCCGAGAATACAGTGAGAAGTAAAAATAGCGTAAGGAATCAATTCATGTAATTTTGTAAAGTACGCAACTATATATTAGGTATATGCACAAAAATCAAAAATTGATTTAAACAATATAATGAATGAAGAAGAATATAAAGAATACACATTTAAATGTATGTTGAATTCTACGAAAAAAAGTTTGCAAGAATTTTATTGTAATCAGTTAACATTCAAATTAATCCATTTCACGGTACTGCATTTCAAAGTGCAAGAGACGCACGAAACGCTAAAAGGCCTGAATTACAGAAGATTCCAGAAAAACGAAAACAAAGCTCAACAGCTTTAGAAATGTCGGAAATATACTCCATAATTGATAAGTTCAATGAAGAAAGCCCTGATGGCTTGCAAAAGAAGTTTTACTTTATAGCTTCTATAGAGTTGGCATGGCTGGCTTTAATCAGATTATTAATGTCAAATTATATCTCAACATATTGATACTAAAATATTCTCGAAATCTAGATACCACAAAAATAGCCGACTATAACCAAGGTCTTGTAATGTTACCCTTGAAAAACTGTTTCTTAAATGACTTTATAATGCTATTCCAGCAATATCAAATATCTTTTTCGTTGTTAGGGAGTTATTTATTTTGTTGGCAATTTTCAAAATTAAAAAATATTTTACCTCGATCTGCGTAATAATCTGATTGCTGTGAAGGTTGATTCAGTTCACTTCCATAATCTTGGTTTTGAGTTTGCTCCATGCCATAAGATTGATGTTTGCTATTATCATCCAATGTTTTATAACTGACTAATCCGGATTGCTCGGTTGGAGCCACTACCTTGAAAGGAACAGGCCAAGTTTGCGCCCATCTTTCCAACGGTGTGTTGTAGTGCAGAACCACACCATAGATTACGTATGTGAGTATCATTATTAAAGATTCTATCCTAAAAGAGTCAAAAATATATGGTGTTAAACTAGACAAAATTTGGTGGTTTAAACCATTTTTCATATTTGCTAAGAGATAAACTTAAAAAATAAGCCTCAAAAAGTGATGCAAAAAGAGCATTTTGTTCCAATTATTTAATAAAGATCAGCAATAATGGAATAAAGTTTATTTTATAGTTTGATCTTGGATTTGGTACATTTTTAAAATTCATTTCTTTCACCAATATATGGAACTTCTTATTTTGTCTTCCATGCATTTTTTAGAATTTGTTGCATTACATAGATTGCTGTAATACATTCCACATTAAAACAACAAAATCTTTATATTTCAGTGGGCCAGGGAAAAATAAAAAACCAGTCCCTATCTTAGTACCCTAAAAAACAAAACGTACAAAGTTTTTTCTTAATGTCTCACTTTTATTTTGTTATTTAATTTGATATTTACCTTTGAAAATTGGTTGTACTAAATAATTTAATTATTAACTTTTACCATTACTGCCACTTGACGATTTACGTACGATTATTTAAGCATCACTCACTTGTACCAGAACAAATCGTGGAGTGGCAGTAGGTAATTGTAAGGTTAATAATTTCATAATTTATTTTTATTATTATATACACCAAACTATCTAACGTAAACATCAACGAGAATTAAAAGTTCTAAAACAAAAATACCATCATAAAAAAGAAAAAAAAACTAGTGTGGCAGTCAGTGGGACTTCTATGCACGCGCATGGATTCATAAATTTGTATGCGAATGATTTAGCAAAATCATTATATGATATTCGTAGTAAGCGATCCCAAAAACCTCCTACTAACGTGTGCACTATCGAATTTGCATAAAATTCTTGCAGACGAGGTCCGTCTTAAGCACCAGGTGTTTCGAAGACCATCGCCATTATTATAATCGTATTTAGCGACTCAAAAAAACCCCGAGTATATAAATTGAACCCATTTTCAGCAATACTTACCGAGTTGTAAGTTTTCTCTCTATTGTCTGTTCGGAATGTACTTTTCGAATGCAGAAGTGCAATTTCCCATTTTTACATTATAAAAAATAGCGTGAAATTTCCTGATACTCTAACGAATCCAGTGCAAAAAAAACATTCCGATCCACCTTACGTTACAAAATTCGGAGGTTTTAGTGCTTTATTTCCTCGACTATTTGACAATACTCATTACTGAATATAATTATTATTATAAATTGCTAAACTTTATATGTATACTTACGTGACATAATTATAAAATAATCTGTCAAATAATCATGTGGTCCGTCACTATGATATTCATACATTAGTTCAGACTATTTTTTGTATATCTATCCCTTTTCAATGTACTGAATGTTGAAATGGTATTCAAAGGACTTATAATTATGACTAATAACATGTGGTAAATATTTCATCTTTGTTTTTACCGACCAATATACCTTATAAGTGTGTCTGTCTCTCCCTTACTCACACCATTACATATGTAATGATTTTTCCCATTTAACTCTACACAAATCTTTTCCACCGAGTGCACGAATAGAAGTATAACTTCAAAAAAGAACAGTATTAATTATTCAAAAATAAATTGTCGAGTGTGAAATACAATTCACAAAAACTAATACATATTAATAAAGTTTTAAAAATATAACTGGAAACAAGCACATTTTGGAGCAGATAACTGTAACTTATCATTAGTCAGTGATGGGGATGGGACGTTTCGCCACGGAGACACTTGTTTGTATATTTTAGTAATAGTAACAAATTTTCTTTAGTTCAGAATCCACAACCCGAAAATTATTCTTAGTTTGAAGGTGTCCCAGGTAGGAATTCCATATCGATTGGCGCCCAACGTGTGGCATCAGCACCTCGAAGTTGGTAAGAAAGTTTTTTTTATTGTTAAGTGTTAATTAAGCTCAGAAACAAATAATGTGATAGGAGGCGTTTCATGGATGACCGAATGGAATAGTATTTGGTGCGACAAGGGACAATCACAATAATCAGAATAGGCAGGTACAAGATAATCATGATAGACCAAGGATAGGTTGGATTATGGAAATTTTAAAAGTAATGAAGAACGAAAAAAAAAAGGAAGAAGTAAATAAAAATATAAAGGAGCAAAATGGTTCAATGAGAGAAGAATTGCATAAAAATAATGAAGTGATAAGTGTTATGAGAGAACAAAAATTAAAAGAAATCAAAGATGAGATAAAGAAATATATATGTACACGATGTTAGAAAATATAACGAAATGTAAGCTGCTTATGGAATAAGTTATGATAAACCACCAAATTATAAAGAGTATGAAAATGAATCTCCTGAAGAAAAAGTTATGGGGGAATATAAAAAGTGTAAATTTGAATATGAAGATAAATCTTTTTCAGCAGAAAAATACGAAATTAAGACTTATAGAAATGAAAATGGAACTATACCAAAAGGACAATTTAAAAGAATTTATATGTCAAGAAGATATTATATATGACGAAAAACTTAAAAATAAATATTATAATAAAATGATACTGGAATATAAAAATATTAAATTAAAATTAACTTTTCATGGTAAATATGAGGAGGAGTTTAGTAAACTTAATGGTTATAAGTATAATTCTCTGGAGGAAGAGACAATTTCCAAAACTGCAGATGAACAAGATAATAAAAAAGAATATTATGCTAAAAATTAATATGAAGCTACTAAATATGAACTATTTATAAACATGTTAAAAGAAAATTAATGAAAATCTGGTATAGATATCACATCTGATTGGTGAAATTGCTCCTCTAAAAATTTCCCAACTATTTTACAGATTGACTCCACTATTTAAGTCTAAAATTTAATCAGAGTACTGATGTATTTTATTGCAAAACATAAATTAAAATTTAATTATAAATTTATTTTCATCAGTTTAGATTAGGAATTAATATAGTTAACTGTTTTGTGTTCAAAATAGTTTATTAAATGGATGGTTTATTACTCATTTATGAACTGAGAATAGAATTTCAATGTAATTAAAATGGTTCTAATATACTTAAGAGTATAGTCCATTTCACCGATTTTGGCCGATGACAGAAATCATACTCGAAGTTAATTTAGAGTTACATCTCTCTCAGATACAGGCAAGTTAGAAATTTAAATGATGACGTTTGTTTTTTAATACAACACTTACGTAACTGCATCTTGTTTCACCGGTAGATAAAAAGTATTCAATACGGAAGTCATGACTTAATTCACATTCCTAGTAACCGTCATGTACGGCTCGTTTTTAAAGGGTTGAATTTAATAATTATTAATGTCATATTTTTGTAGATGTCAAACCACACTGATAGTTTCAGAATCTTACGACCTAATTTAGAAAAGAAAACTCTCCGCCATTGGTAACTTGGATGACAGTTTAATCTTATTTCAGTGGTTTCTAATATCAAATCGGCCAAAAACGATGAAATGTACTATAGTAATTCGTTTATTACACGATACTACATTTTCTGCTTTAAACAATATATTTTATAATAAATAAAAGATCGAGTGACCGCAGGTAATTGTAATAGTATTGATATAAGTTTCGGGGTGAGAATCCTAAACATGTGATTAATTTGAATAGTTTTTACTAAATATAATTAAACTTGTTTGTCCTGTATGTATCGAGCTGTATATCTCTGAACAAAAGATATGGAATTATCTAAAGAGGGGGCAAATATAAAAATAAACGACGAGGATAGAAGATTCCAGATCAATTTATGATCATTGTTTAAACAAATAAATCTTTAAAAATGGAATCCAAACATCACTAAAGTAAACCAATGGGAAGCAATGCGACGTTCGAATGAATGCAAGTTGCCATGTTTTACTTAGAAAGACTTACTATCTTTCTCTTATTAACGTGCAATAGAAAGAGATACTTTTAAGAAAAATGTCAACACTGGACAACATTATTTAGTGCGCTAGTACCGCTTGACATTTTTCTTAAAAGTATCTTTCTATTGCACGTTAATAAGACAAAGATAGTAAGTCTTTCTAAGTCAAACATTGCAATTAGCATTTATTCGAACCTCGCATTTGTTCCACTTGCATTTACGTCACGATGACGTCACTGCCAGACAATTGGGTCTCGAGGTATAGACATAGTTATGAATATTGAAGAAAGATCTCACATATTTGTAAGAAAACCTTGTACTCGAGGCAAGACGTTCTGCAGAAATTAGTTTTAACTTGTTAGAAATATTGTTATGATAATAGACCGGGTACTTGAATTTGATATGCAACAAATTAACAAAAATAACTTAACAAATTGTTATTGTAATGGATATCCATGCTTTTTCAATAAAAAAGTGCCTATTTCATACCATTTACCGGTCTTCACCTACAGGTTTTAATATAACGAAATATCATATAAATATTGTTTATAAGTGAAAAATGACATCAAATCTTTTGCATATTTTGTTTATTGTATATTTTCTTAATAAACACAACGCAACGTTATCACATTCTTATGCTGAAAATGAGTCATGAGTACCTACCCATTTCTTACTTGTACAAAGACTTGAAGTTAAAGTTAAAAATAGATCGTTAGGAAATAGAATTACCTACAACGCGTTGTAACAAATCGATATGTCCACTACACATTCTAAATATTATGGATTATCGCTCTGGATTATCCATGTCCCGTTGCAGGTAAAAGTGTCAGTCATTGAGCGAATTAGGTGATTGAGCGTAAACGTACACTTATACCTACTTGAGTTGCCAAGAAACAGGATTGCACCAGACAAGTTGTTTTTTTTTAATCCGAAAATGCGTAAACTTTGGTGTGAGGTTTTAGGAAAAGCTAACATAAGTAACATATCGTCGAAATCACATTTTTATTGTTGTAAAGATCATATTAACGTAAGTATATTAAATATTAACAGTTAACAAGAAGATATGGATTGGTTAGAAGCTTTTTTAGCGGATAAAAGATTCAAAATAACTGTATTAGTCATCACAAAACTCAAAACTTTCTTACAGAATTATAGTTCTTGCCTATCCTTTGCCTTTTCACAGTGTTTTAGTTCGAGGAATACACAAAGAATTACATGGAGTATAACATCCTAAAGCAACCGGGAGAAAAAATTAAACTGTAATTAAAGAAAAGAGTTGTACCTCATATACTTCAGTGCCAAAAACGAAATATGCCACTATCACAAGAGAGAAAATGTGCTCTAAAGAGACAAAGATTGACACTTGTAAATAAAGCTATCTCCGAGTCTGTTGTCAATAGTGTAAATTCTGCAGAAAGTGAAACTTCGCTGGTATTACAAAAACTATGAAAGTGGGCCGAGTACATATTGAAGTTTCAAGTGATAAGTTACATAGTGACAAATATGTGTAAGTACATATTAAATCTAAGTACAGAGGCAAAGGTGTTCAAGTTAATGTCACAACGATAAAAAAATGTAGCTGTATCGCCTTTTGCACGTCCATTACAACACATTAGAACTTCACCGTTAAAATCAGCTGCAGCAATAGGTTACAAAACCACTTTCGTCATGGTTCTTGATAATTACTAATGTATTCAAACCGTTTACACCGTGCAAAACACTACAATCACTACATGATTAAATTAAAACACAATTTTAAGCACAAATATCTTTTTATCAATTGTAAACAAATCAAAGAACGTGCTGCGTGACGTCACGTTTCGTTTAGAGCAATGGTGGGCTTTTTTTTCAGATTTGAATTTCGCGCACAAAATTAACTTGTTAATTTAAGTTTTATGGAATGAAATCCAAATTAAAGAAGGAAACAATGGTTTAGATATGTCAAGAGAATAAATTATTGAGGATATTAAAATCAAATAAATCTAAATCACATGCATATTCCCTATTGTTGCGTTAAACGTTCAAAAATCATATATTTATCACAATGTAATATATATATATATATAAAATTTAAAGCTTGTCAGGGAAAATTTAGTCTACTTTAGCTCAGTTATCGGTCATGGATTTATTTTTATCGAGGGTTACCGGTATTTCCTCAAAACAAGAGGAAGGGCACAAACTACTCAAATACACACTTTAACTGTTGAATTTAAATACTGAATGTGTTATTACTCGATCATTAAACTTTTTTAAGCAGTCACAGAATCGATAAGTAATGTATATGTTGGGCTTTATTAGTTTCATTTTATATATAGGTATAACATAATATAAAGATACAATTGTTTGTAGGTACTTTTTCATCATTAACATTAACAATCAGTTTTATCATGATCATTTTGCAATAATAAATTTTGGAAACTCTTTTTACTAAAACTATAAAATTACGTATATAACTACTTACCAAGATATTTTCTTGTCGAATATTACCACCAACATTACTAGGATAGAAACGGCATAGAAGAAGCAATCCCTGACAAGCGGCCACCAGTTAAGGTAAACCACAGCAGTCGAACACAAACCGCAACAAGCAATAACAAACATAATATTGAACACAGCCGACCCTATTACACCAGAGATCCCTGAAAATGTAAATTTTAAGTAAAGGGCCTATATTATGGTCTTGTTTTTACTAGAAATAGTTTTGCTAAAATAGGAAGGATACGTATAATTTAAAGGTAATAAAACGACGACGACTTGCAAATTACGTTTCATTTTGAAACATAATATTCGAAGTTGATCCTTCTTCTAAGTATGTTTCACGTTTCTTTACTAACTTGATGAGTTTTTTATTTTATATAGTCTCTCGAGAAAGTCTTTGAATTACGAAAATACGTAGAAAGTCAATAAAATGAAATCAGGTGAGAAATATAAAAGCAGAGTGTCAGAAGTTCTGGGACAAAAAAAAAGTTTCTTACCAATATCATCTTTTGCTAAAAACACTCCAATAATAACAGTCGCCAATTCCGGAGCGGAGCTGCCTGCCGCCATAAAAGTTGCCCCGGCTACGTCCGGAGACATTTTGAGTTCTGCAAATAGAGAATAAACAGTTGTCTCATAAAGATATCAAAAATGTTTAGTAAAGTACGTCATAGACGAGAAAGAATTATGTTTTAAGTATAATCTTTGTAATTTGGTAAAGTATTTCCTAATATCTAATCAAATAATTTTCTGAATTAATTTATTATAATAGGAGAATATAGACAACTGTGTTTTTATGTATATAAAAATAGTCATTTTTGTTTATCCAATTTAATTATTAGAAACTAATTTTTGATGAATTTTAAAATTAAACAAAATTGAAACATAAAAAAAGTTTACATCCAGCATGACTTAAACTGACGATCTTCAACTTTACGAATCAATGCTTTAACCACTTCCATTTATAACAATAAGATTTGTGAATCCTGTACTTAAGGTTAACAGTGAGCACATTTGGCTGAACTTGACGTGATTTTTTCGGTCTTGGCTCCTCTGGCCGCTCCCATTGGTATAAGAGGGCTTTGGTTTCGATGCCATAGACATAGACTCGACGTTTTCATCAGTTGTTGACGCACTCGGGCATCATCAATGTCTTCTTGGCCTTCTTTGAAACGTTTCTACCATTTAAACCCTTTTGGTTTACTCATAGTAGATTCACTAAATGCCACAGTCAACATTTGCATTGGCACACTTTATTTCATTTTAACGGAAAATTTAATGCAGATTTTCTACTATTATTCTTTCGCAAACAAGTTAAATTATTGGTTTACATGGGGGGAGTCTGAGAGACTTGCTCAGGTGGGAGAGTTGAACCGCCTTTTAAAATTCGACTTAAATTTCGCGCTAACGAAACGTCATGTTGGTCATTGGTAGCACTCGGGAGGCCAATAAGATGCATGGCGTCAATTTTAACAATTGCCTTTTTGTTTGACTCTCAGGTCGGAAAGTTGTTTTTGTTACCTATAGCAGAGTAATTTTTTAAATTTTTTGTGGCTTTAAGATTGAGGCCGTGTATATAGAGGTACGTATTGTGTGTTACTATTTTATTGCCTGATTATTTTAGTTTGACGTGTGCTAAATGTTTTTTCTTTAAGATTGATTGTTTTTTCTGTGTCTAGAATTAAATGTCAAACTAGTATATGCGGGAGAGCTGCACCATGGCAGGTGCGGGAGATATGCTTAGTGATTCATTTCTTCCTCTATAGTGTTTGTATCAGGATATTTGGAGTTCAAAAAGACAGGAAAAAAAATATTAAAAACAAAAAATCTTGAACTAAAAGATGACAAATTAAGAACGTTACAGGAAAAACTAAAGAAAAGAAAACATTAAAAGTTCAAAACAAAAAGCACAGAGAAAGAAAACTGAAAAGGGCAAAAAATATGATGATAATGAAACTGAGGGTGAGATAGGAGATAATTCATACGCTGATAGTTCCGGTATTAGTAATTTTCAACAAAACACTTACATGAATGATTATTTTGTTTGCCAATCAGAAAAAAAATGTGAGCCGTCACGGGACGCCTGGCAGATGTGAAACATCGACATTATTGTGTAAAAGTAATATGCAGAAAAGAACAGATTGTGATAGGAACTAAATATGTCATAATGATAAAATAAAATATTACGATTTTTTCCAGATAACGATGACTATTTATTGAATAAATTTAAAAAGTGATTTCGTTTAGCTTTTTATTTAATTGCCTTAAATTCAATAATCTTAAAAAAGGAAATTATTAAAACACAAATTTATATAGAAGTACGTTACTATATTAATATAATTGTAGTTACTTCATAATTTTAGTACAAACAAAAAGCGATACTAAATAAAAAATAGGAAAATGATGAATTTAACTATGAATACAACTTTATCGTTGAATAACTTTTAAACGGTATTTAAATGGGAAATGTATTATGATTTAGGCACGGGTTAATGTGAATATTAAGGGCTGGTTAAGGTCTGATAATTTTTGTTAGGTCATAATCTAAAAATTTGATGGGTGTTTGGAGAACAAAACCAAATCTGGGAAATAACGGACACCCCAATGTATATAGAGTAGGTAGGTACTCACTCATTTTTATTCATATTTTTTCATCACTTTCTTTATTAACACTTTGTTTATTCATATTTAAAACTAAATACACAAATTTTACGCGGACAACTATATGACAACTATAAACAGAAGCTCGGAGTATAAGTTGAATAACATGGGCGACAAAACGCAACCCTGTCTTACTCCGCGTCCAATGTTTATACTACTGGATGTTGTACCTTCAATTCTGATTTTAGCCGTTTGGTATCAGCACGTACAAGTTGCTTACCTATTAATCTTATTTTTTTCCATCTAGGCCAGTGTTTAATTAAAGAAACGTTAAATGTTTAATTTTGTTGACAAAATGTTTAATCATTATGTTGACTGTGGAATTTTTAAGAATATGTTGAAGTATGTTTTTTTTTCTTTATAAGAAGAGCAATAACTGTGTTTCATTATAATTTCATTTCATTTTGTGATGTTTTAGTTAATAATCTGCGATTTAAGCTGTAAAATTTTATTATTTTCTTCCTCTAAAAGGCAATATCCAACTCTCTCCAGACCCCGGTTCAATTATCCCTCAGGGTGGGGATAGTTGACTCATATCCCATTTTTCATTCAAATATGTATAACATATTTCAGTATTATAATATCAAAAAACTAATTATGCAAAAATAAACCTAAATAATTAATATATTGTTTATTATTATAATTGCGTCACTAAGCGTCATTTAAAAGAAAATACGATACATTAAACAAAAAGCGGTTCAGCTCTCCCGGTCTCCTCTTACATATAGCATATCTGTTAATTATTATAGTTAAACAACAGACACTTATTATCTGATTTGATCTGTTTGAATGCGATGTTTTTGAATTTAACCAAAATTTTATCACAAATTTTATTTCGACGACGATATAACCCTAAAACACAAGTTCTTATTGATCAGAGTTGCGACAATGAAGATAATAAGAATTTTTAATGATGTCATCTCTGGTTTGAAGCATCCGTACCTGCCTTAGAGAATGATAAAAAATATATTTTTTCTTTTAAATCCGACAATACATTTTAGGTAAATCAGGTATGCTGTATCGATTGGCAATAAAAGCAAAAGCTCGTCTGGACCGGAGGTCAATCAAACTGAACGGAAGTTGTTTTTTTTTAATAGAATATGCATATTTTTGTGGTGGATTCGTACTCTGCGTAAAAAACAAAACACTTTTCGAATAAATCAATTTTAATTTTTTTAAATAATTTTGGGAACATCCAATAGGAAAATTACCTTTCAATAATAACTTAAACCAGTTTTAACTCGACCTACAAACTTATTCTGAACATTACGGAAAAAAGTAGCAGTGTGAACTTAGTATTGAAAAAATATCAAGCAGAAGCTGTCAAATACCAACTAACAATATTTTCTTAAGGTCCACTATGATACGTTTGTTACTACTTTCGAATCAAAATCGACAGTCAATATGTGCTCATTGGACAGAATTTTTTTCCTAAAATTACGGATTAAATATTCGGATATTGCAGTTATTGAATAATATTCATAGTGGATTTTTTAATGGAAAGTTTTGTATTTTCACGCAGAGTCCGAATACTACATAAAAATAGCACGTTGTATTAAAAAAATGATTTGTCATATTTTGGAGAAAGTACTTTTTACCAATCTGTCAGGCCTGTAATCTACAATCACTGTCGAGTACAATGTTGTATGAGTTGTAAATATTATTTTCAAAGATATTATTTTGCGCAAAAAAATATATTTGAAATAATAGATAAATATTTATTGATCAGTAATTAAAACTTTCCAGCTCAGTTTGTATTATATGATATATGAAAAATAATTGTACCAAATTTCGTTAAAATCCGTCGAGTAGTTTTTGTTTCTATAGCGGTTATACAGACAGACAGACAGACAAAAATTTTACTGATTGCATTTTTGGGATCAGTATCGATCCCCAATCACCCCCTGATAGTTATTTTGGAAATATATTTCATGTACAGAATTGGGTTCTCTACAGATTTTTTATACGTATATATTCTTACAAAACTAAAATCAATAAAATTCCTTTTAAAATTTGTTACATACCTTCACATATGCGATCTAATGAGGCTACAAAATATTCGTCACAAACAATAGCGAGACCGACGAACATGTATACTGCGACAATTATGTGAATGATAAGCCCTCCATGTTTTCTGGTAGTAGGACCCATGATTGGATGAGGAAACTGCAAAAAAAAATTTTTAGGGTTTAGTATATACGAGCACCTTTACTGTACATTTTCACCGTAATCTTGAATTATCCAGTTACTAAAGCATTTAGATTTACAATTAAAGAGAATTATCAACCCCAGAAGATCTCCTGTTGATTAATAATTGAAAATGGTTAATGATTGATTTTGGATTAAATAAAATTTTTTCTCTAATGAAGTATAATTTTTATGATAATTCTCCGACAGTAGCCTGTTTCTATAAGTGAATATTAAAGAGCAAAGCTACGTTTCCGGTATTAGGACAAGGTAACATTTATTAGGCCAACCACATTATTAATATATTTTTGTAATGGATAAAATATAAGTAGAAAATGACTAGCATCAAAATCGAATTATACTCAAATATTGGTAATATACTAACAATACCTCGATATAATGATATAAAAGTGCTAGACAAATAATACCTTCTTAACCTGGGTAGATATTTTAATGTACTATAATATTCTAAAAGACTATGTTTTTGCTGAAAATTTTATATTGTCTACACATGATATTAGCAAAAATTAGCTAAGTTCAACTCACTGTGTGTTTCTTGGGCCTACAATGTCCTGTCAAGAGACTGACAATCATTCTGACATCGTTTCGCCTTTGTGATAGCAGCTCTGCAGTAAACTTCGCCGAGTGTCCCTTTATGAAAACTTTGGCTTGTCGCTAGCCCAGTGATTTTTCCCACCACTCCTGGGCCTTCTCTAGCCTCCATTTCTCAATGTCTGCGTTTCTGAATGTGTCAGCAACTCCGCCGAATGGTTTCGAGCTAATCATTGGGGTATTAGCTCCCGCACGGGTCAATTCATCAGCCTTGTCATTGCCTCGAAACCCTGAGTGTCCTGGTATCCATGCCAGTGTCAGAGAATTTTGACTTGCGGCATGTGTCAGGGCCCCAACGCAGTCCCACACAAGCTGTGAGCTTATTTGTGCCGAGACTATCGCCTTTAGAGCTGCTTGGCTGTCCGAGTATATGACTACGGTTTTACCCGTTATACCCTGACTTACGATCTCCGTTGCACAGTGTTGTATGGCCATTAGTTCAGCCTGAAACACTGTGGCATACGCACCTAGACTTGGTTGGACTTTTATCCTGTGTCCTTTACTGTATACACCTGACCCTGTGCCTTTCTCAGTCTTTGAGCCATCGGTATACCAAATTGACTCCCCTTGGATTGGGAGCCATTGTTCCATGAGTTCCTTTCAAGTATTTCTACTCGAAAGAGTCTCACAAAGTTATACCTGGGGACTATCCTGTCCTGCTCATTATTTGATCCGCCTTAACCCTATCGTATAACTCTGCTTGCTGTTTCCCTTTTAATAAGATAATGGAGGCCTGGCCTTGTAGCAGCCTGTGAGAAGTTGCCATAGCTTCGCCCTGATTGTAAATGTGCAATGGTGGTAGGTTGAGTAGAACCTGTAGTGCGTCCGTTGGGGCGGTCCCCATGGCACCTGTAACATTCAGACATGCCTGCCTTTGAATGCTTTCCAGCTGCCTGATCACTCCGGACTGCTGCGTTCTACACCACCACACCACCGAACCATAGGTTAACATTGGTCTAATGACTTGTTTATACAACCATAAGTTCATTTTCGGGGTTCAAGCCCCAGTTCTTGCCACACAATTGTCTACACCTACCAAGGGCTATTGTAGCTTTGTGTGTGACCTGTACTTAGTCGGGAAGTAAGTTCAAAAGCGATTACAAAATTCCACCCGGATAGACAAAGAGAAAACAAGCGAAAAATAAAAAAATGTAGTAAAACTTTTTAGCTTACCCCAAAAGGATACGGATTTTTAAAAGTTAGTGGCATTTCTGCTTCAATAAATAATTAGTAAATATATGTCTGTCTTTATGGTTTATGCTATATTATTATTATTATTATTAGGTAGTATATAAAGTTGATGTAACCATATATACATATTTTTGAAATTTATAAATTGAACAAACAAAATATAATGTGACATTAAAAAAAATACATCCGAAGATAAAAACATTAAACAGGCACAAAAAAGTGACTTATAGTTTGATGTTTATATTATTGATTTTACAATTTCTTCTCATAAAGGTGTTATATGTGTCTGAGAAAACTTTATAGCAGGAGAGCTGGAGAAAAAATTTCACCGTAATCAGTAATATGACATTTCTCCTTTACAACATGTTCATTCAATACCAATCCTGCTCAGGGGCACACCATAGTGGATACGGGAGGTAGTTATAAGCGGTGAAAGTTGTCAATTTTTACGGAAAATTGTCGTCATCAATAATGTGGATGAAAACTTTCCCAATCGAAGGTGCTGATACGAGAATTCGAAATCCCTGAGTGGATACAAAGGTGGTGGCAGACAAGGGTAAAGAGGGTCAAATTTTGGCACTGTTTACCTTGTCCGCCACCTCTTTTGTATCCACCCAGCTGTCCACCAATTTGGATTTAGGCTACTCAAAGATCCAATATTACGTGGTTGAATTGGTGGACATATTACCGATGACGATTTTTTGCCCAAAGTTATGCCATCTTTACCCTTGTCCGCCACCTTTTTTGTATCCACTCAGGTGCCCACCAGTCCACCCGTCAGTATTTTGAATTTGACTGAAAAAATGTTCATAATATGTTATTATCGAACAGCAATATAATTTTAAATTTAAAGTATCAATTTAAAAATCATATCTTTGTACCCTGAGGTTTGGCATAATTTGCTCAAACATCACTTTTACACGAAATAAATAATTTTTTTGTTAACGATAGACGCAGGTGAAATGTAGATTTAAATACGGCATATCACATTATTTCTTTCCGTTTCCAAACAGATTTAAGAGTTAAGTTATTTTAACGTTCAAAATTATATAATTGACTGTTTTTTTTGTATTGTGTATCTTAGTAAAACCTCAAAATAAATCAAAATTTGACCATCGTCCTTTCTGTTAATAAATGGTACAATAGATTGGCTCCAGAATTTTATCATTATTTCACAACTATCTTTAAAAAGAAATTGAACTATTATTTGTGAAGCAATTGATTTTCAAGTGCCAGAGTTTCAGAACCGGTGCACATGGCAGGGTGTATGTAAAAAGTATAATAACTAAATCTCAGATTAACATAAAAAATAAATTACTTGGCCAATTATAGGTCTTCGGCACAGTTGCCGGCGTGTCGCCTCTTCCATTTTTGAAAACATTCTTGAGTTAACTGATCTTTGAAAAATTAAATCTTTTAATCATAAATTATTATATTTTTCTCCACTTTATAAACACTTATTTGAATAAAAGTAAATAAATTGCATATTGTTCCAGAAATTCTATTCTATTTTTCTCTGACAAAAGAGATCGTACTGTCTGACAGATCTTTAATTCATGAAATCAAAATTTGAACTTCACGACAACTGAGAACAAAGTGTGTAATAGAATATTTTAAAAGCGCACCAGAGAGATATTAGAGTAGGTAATACCTACGGCTGTCTGTAAGAGGAAACATCCAACGGTTAGAAAAAGAGAGAAGATTGGAGTACCCTATCTGTGTCTCCATATTAACTCATGTGTAGTAAAGAACAGCTTGTTTTCCAAATATTAAAACATAAAATTTCTTCTAGTGCCTCTTTCTATCGAAGATTGGCGATAACCATTTCAAATTCTTCTCTTGTATCGGCTGTGTGAATTAAAGTTTGGACCTTCATTCCGGTCCAGTCTCTGATATTGAAGTTATACTTCTATTCATGCATTTGATTTGTGTGGGGAAAAATCATTACATATGTAATGGTGTGGTCTGGTGTGATAATAAAAGGTTGAGTTAAATTCGGTTCCGTAATAAACCCCGATTATCGGAGAATTACAAACAAAGAATTTAACAAAACAGTAACAGTGTGTGTATTAAAGTGTTAGAAAGGAAATCCAAAAAAAAAATTTACTGAGTAAGATTGCAATTTTTAATATTTAAAAGCAATTAAATTGTATATAATTTTATTGTGTTAAAAGCTAAACATACAGATAAGGTCCAAGGTCCGACGGGTTGACCGGCTGACGGCTTTTTCGCTGTATGTTTATAGTGATAAGAAAGAGCAGGTTACAATAGGCAGAGGCGGACTTAATACTTTATAGAAAGAAAAACGAGTACTCATAATAAATACGAAAAAGTGTCACAGAAATGGATAGTGACGACTACACAAGCGATGAGAGTAAAAGAAAGAGAGGCAACAATGATGTGATGTTTAATAAAAGCAAGAAAACTCCTAGAACGCCAGATAAATCACAAAAAGACGATGGAAAGCTGGATCAGTTAATTAGTCTTGTTCAAAACCTGATAACAGAAACCAAACAAATAAGAGCCGATCAACAGGATATGAAAGATGAAATAAAGAAACTGAGGGAGGAAAATGAAAAAATATTGATGGAGAATAAAGATATAACGGATGAGAATAAAAATATAAGGCAGAAGAATCGGGATTTGGAACATAGATTGGAAATACTCGAAAGAGAAAAAAGAAAGAATAATGTCATAGTAAATGGAATGAAAATAGATATTGAAGACAAGAAAGGACTGAAGGAGGCCATGGAGAAAATGTTAGAAAAGGAAATACAAGTAAAAGTGGAGCTGAAAGCAGCACATAAGCTAGGGGAAAGAACTTGCTTGATAGAAGTAGGAAGCGAACGTGAAAAGGAATTATTAATGAGTAACAAACACAAATTAAAAGATTTGAAAAATGAGCGGATTTACATCAACCATGACATGACAAAAATGGAAAGAGAGAAAGCAAAAGAAATAAGAAAAACAGCAAAACAAGAAATGGAAAAGGGAAAAAAGGTAAAGATTGGATACAACAAAATAGTTGTGGAAGGGACTAGTTGGAGATGGAACAGAAATACTGAAAAACTAGAAATATCAAAAAACTAATGGCAACTCCCGAAGAAAAAAGTATAAATCAGATGACGACAAAGGCAATGAAACTGGATAGGAGGAAAACAAGAAATAATATGTATAGGGAAAAGGGGTTAAAACTAGCAACTTGGAATGTTAGAGGCACATATGAAGAGGGGGCACTAAAACACCTAGCACATGAAATTAAAAAGTATGGATTCGATATAGCAGCTTTACAGGAAACTAAACAAATTGCAGATGAAATGATGGAAATTGGGGAATATCTATTCATGAATAGTGGAGGGAAAAATAGATTATTTGGTACAGGATTTATTATACATAAAAAGTTAAAATCTACAATAGTAGAATTTAATGCGATTTCAGACAGAATGTGTTTACTAAGAATTAGAGGGAAATATCAGAAAATATCGTTAATAAATATACATGCGCCAAGCGAAGACAAAGATATACAAATCAAGGAAGACTTTTACAATGAACTAGATATAACATATGAAAAAATAGGAAAATACGATTTAAAAATAGTACTTGGGGATGCAAATGCTAAGATCGGTAAAGAAAAGATCTACCAACCCACAATAGGAAAGTTAAGCAAACATGATGAGACAAATGAAAATGGGCAATTATTGATTGATTTTGCAAGAGAAAAAGATATGCGGATTAAAAGCACTTACTTTCAAAGAAAAGAAATTCATAAAGGAACTTGGCGCTCTCCTGATTGATCAGTGGTAAATCAAATAGATCATGTACTAATAGAGACAAAACAAGAAAGATGTATAACAAAGATCAGAAGCTATAGAGGGCCGGATGCAGATACGGATCACTTTTTGGTTGGAATACAAACAAAGCAAGAGATACCAGTGCTGAAAAATAAACCGAAAACAAGAAGTAACAGAATAAATGCGAATAGATTGGAAGAAGAGGAGACAAGACAACTTTATAGGGCAAATTTAGAAGAAAGAATGAAAAATTTAGAAGAAGCTAGCGACATTGAAAACATGTGGAAGAATTTGAGCGAAGCGATGTTGCAAACTGTCCAAGAATGTAAAAGGGAGAACAAACGAAATAGGCAGGAGTGGTTCGACAAAGAATGTGAAAATGAACTATACGAAAGAAATAAAATAAGAAAAGAAATGTTAAAGACCAACACTCAAGAAATTAGGAAAAAGTATGAAGAACAGAGGAGAAGATGCAAGAGAATAATCAGAGAAAAAAAGAGAAAGTATTAAGATCAGCGCATTGAAGAAATAGAGGCGAATTATCAAAGGAACGAAGTACGAAAAATGTACCAAGGTATAAAGGAGCAAAAGAAGGGATACCAAGCCAGAAGTTCATTTTATATAGATAAAGAAGGCAAGATTCTAGCAGGAGAAGCCGAAATTTTGGATAGATGGAGGGAGTATTTTAATGAGCTGCTGAATACAAATGACGAGGTAAACAGAGAAGAAGTAGAAAATAACGACACAGAAATGGAAGAAGTAGAGCATTGCCAAAATGCACCGACAATAAGTGAGATAAAAGAAATAATTTGTAAACTTAAAAACAATAAAAGTGCTGGTAAAGACAACATAACAGCAGAAATGATTAAGTATGGGGGGGAAAAACTAGTAGAGAATATCCATAAGATGATGCAGGTAATATGGGAAAAGGAAGAAATGCCAGAGCAATGGAAAGAAGCGGTACTAACCCCATTCATAAAAGAGGTGACAAATCTGTATGCAAGAATTACAGGGGAATAGCTCTATTAAACATAGCCTACAAAGTCCTTGCTTCGTATATAAAAAAGTTACTGATTCCGAAAATGGAGGAAATAGTGGGAGAATATCAATGTGGATTTAGGCAGGGAAGATCAGTGATGGACCAAATTTTTACTCTTAGGGAAATACAGGCGGAGAGCTACGAATATGAAAAGGATACTCATGTAATTTTTATTGACTTCAAACAAGCCTTCGATAAGATAAGAAGAAGTAAACTGTTTAAAGCACTAAAAGAATTAGGAGTGAGCAATAAACTAATTAAGATGGTAAAATTAACTACGGAGGGATCTAAATGCTGCGTAAGGGTAGGAAATGAGAGAACCGAAAGTTTTGAAGTGAGGGAAGGAGTTAAGCAAGGTGTCCCCCTATCATCCATATTGTTTACATATGTACTTGAATACATAGTTCGAAAAGCGGGAATAAATAGATCAGGGATAATATTTTATAAAAGACATCAATGCCTAGCATTTGCCGACGACATAGCGATAATTACAAGAAGCAAGCAAGAACTACAAGAAGTTATTGTACGACTCGAGCAAATAGCATTAGAAATGGGATTGGAAATAAATGAGGAAAAAACTAAGTACATGAAATGGACAAAAACTGAGGGAAGGAATAATGGGAAATTGGAAATAACAACGTTGAAAAACAAAACATATTGTTTTAAAGAAGTGGATACATTTACCTATTTAGGAGCAGAATTTGGCAAAAAGCCTGATCAAAGAAAAGAGATCCAGAACAGAATAACCAAAGGAAAAAAAAATTTATAAGCTAAAAAATGTATTAAACAGTAAAGTGCTAGCTAGAAGTGCCAAAATAAGAATATATAAAACGGTACTAAGACCTATAGTGGTATTCGGAAGCGAAACGTGGACACTGCGTAAAAGTGAACAAAATATGCTAGCGATTTGGGAAAGGAAATGTCTACGCAAAATTTTTAGAGGGAAGAAAATAGACGATATATGGCAGAGAAGAAGCAATAAAGAATTAAGAGAACTATTTGGTCAACCAGACATTATAGGTACTGCAAAGGGAAATAGATTGAGATGGATTGGTCACATACAGAGAATGAAAAATGAAAGGGTACCCCAAAAAATAGTAGAAAGCGGAATAGGAGGAGAGAGGAAAAGAGGACGACCCAAAGCAAGATGGATGGAAGAGGTGTTAAAAGACCTTAGAACACTAAAGATAACCAACTGGAAAAGAAAAGCAGAGAACAGGAAAGAATGGAGAAAGGAAGTCAACAAAGCCATGGGCCTTCTAGGCCTGCAGAGCTAATTATATATATATATATATATACTACCATCACATGGTTGCATTATATCCTGCACTATGCTTTTGAGGTTGTTGGCTACATAAACAGAGTTTTTAAGAATAGTCGAAAAGTGCATTCCGAACAGACAATAGATTGAAAAATTACAACTCGGTAAGTATTCCAAATGGGTTCAATTTATGTACTCGGGGTTTTTGGGGTCTCTGAACACGAATATCATGATGTCGAAAGTCTCCGCGGCACTTGGTGCCTAGAGTATTTACCTCTTTTCCTGGTGTTTTATGTAAATTCTGTACAAAATTACACTTGGAACTCGGCTGTTTTTTGGGTCGCTGAATACGAATATAATAATGGCGATGGTGTCCGAAACACCTGGTACTTAAGACGGACCTCGTCTCCAGGAAATTTGATACAAAATGAGTGTGTACTCGGTACTAGAAGGTTTTTGAGGTCGCTGAACACGAATATCATATAATGATTTTGCTAAATCATTCGCATAAAAATTTATGAATCCGGGCGCGTGCATAGAAGTATAACCTCTTCCGGCAGTCCCACTAACTGCCACACTCTTTTTTTTTCAGGAGAGTTGCCGTCTACCTGGGGCTCGTCTTCCCTCTATTTTACCCTTGATAATTAAATGGAGAAGCTGATATTTGTTATTTTTTAGTACATGTCCAAAATATGCAGTTTTCCTTTTATTCACTATAGTTAAGAGTTCTCGTTCTCTGCCTATTCTCTCTAGGACAGTCCCATTTGAAACCATATCAGTCCAAGGAATCTTCAACATTTGCCTAAACACCCACATCTCAAAGGCCTGGATTTTCCGCATGGAATTAAGTTAATGTCCATGCCTCCATGTCGTGTAATAAGACAGAATAGACGTAGCATTTTGCCAACCGGTATCTTGTTCCTATACGTAGATTTTTATTACAAAAGAAGGATTTCATCTTTTGGAATGTTGTCCTGTGCTTAACCTCGACATCTGGGTTTAATAAAACGGTGATCCAACATCCCAAATATAAATACCTAGTACCATAATGCGCAAGTAGAGAGAATAGAGTGGGTACCTTAATTTTCTATCTCTTTCCAGTTGGACGTTTGGATCGTTGAATTAGTGGATTATTTCTTTTAATATATTCATAAAATTATGTACGCGCAAAAACATCAGGCATTAAATAAAATAATTATGCTTAAAAAGATCTTTCGCTTCAGATATTTTCCAATAATTGATACTGGGTTTTTATATTCTCAAACTAAACCCAGGCTCAAAATTTTTTTAAACCAGTTTTGTGTTTCTTTGGGACAGAACTGTTATTTTATTCTGTACATTTTTTCACAATAGTTTTATGCAGTAGCGTAAATGATTTTTGCTTTTCATCTGGTAATAGAGCGAATACCGTAAATACAAAATATTGTTATATTTTTCCTTCGTGGTTTCGGGATAAGTGATAAAAAGCAGACAAACTTAACAATATATTGATAAACACAAATAGATAACAGTTTCTTAAAATAATCTACACAACTTTGATAGTCACAATTACTGAATAACGTCTTTAAAATACCTCGTACAACAATTCGCACTTCAATCACTGTCTATCGCCAACTATTACAGTTACAATTACTTTCTCCGTCCAAATTGGTTTCTTATATATGAAATTAATTTCTTCTAGAAGCGTCTCTGAAATTACATCTAGAACAGAACACTCTCGAATCTTCCGATCGTTCGAAAAGCCACTAGAATATTCGAAGATTCTAAGAACTGGCGTCTGTCTCGCTCTACTTCCTGGGCGGCAGGTCCGGACCGGCTAGTAACAATATCAATTCTTAAATCCGTGTATTGTAAATAGCAGATAAAAAACACTAAAAAGTTCCGGTCGTGTATACCTATTACATCACAAGAACTTAAAAAGTATAAACTTCAATCAGTTGAAAAAAATTTCAATTTCTTTATCATCATTTAAGATTAAATAGGTATGGTTCAACTTTATTTGTAATTAATTTTAGTTTTTCGGAAGAGTTGGTAGAAATTTTAGTTTGGTTTCATATAAATTTCGGCTAATCCGTTCGATATCTTGAACATTGACATCTCTATCATATATTTGCAGTTCCCTACAAATTATCTTATTTGGTTTTTCAGCAAATCCATCAACAATGGCCTTCTTTTTTAGAGTATTGTTTATTATTTGTCTCGACAGGGTAGTATCCCTTTTATTTGAAATAAAACTCAATTATTATACCAAGGCACTACTAGTCCTTTGAAATAATGATAGTTGAATTCATACAATACTTGCCAGTCATCTAAATATCTTTATTATTTATGAAAATAATTTTAAAATAAAAAAAAAATATCAAAGAGGCTCCGTAATAACTTGATACGGGACAATAAACTAATGGTTGAGTTCGACAGTCCTCTTAATCCCTTAAAGTGGAATTTACCTAATACTTTTGCAGTTGTGGTCGGAAGTCAAAATGCTGAATAATGCATTGTGTTTACAATATTTTTAAATATGTACGTTACTATAGGTTAAGTTTAAATTCGCTTCCTATGACATACTTATCCTATTATACTGAGACTCATACAAATATGGTAGAAGCAGTCTAGTTTATTTATTTTCTAAAAAAAATGCTCGCTCAATTTTTAGTTCTCTTTATTATGTGCTTGTTTAAAATCGATAAATTACAGTATTAGGGTTTTATTATACACCTACATTATTTTAACCAGGATTTTTATAAGTTCTGACTACCTACATATTTAAGCACTGTTGGCAACCTAAACTTACACGAGAACAAGTTGTGTATAGTACCTACATTAATTCGTTTTTTAAAATTTTTTGGTTTACAAGAAAGTAATATCTAATATAAGCGTATATACTAGTCCATATCTTTCTGATAGTGACTAAATTAAATAAATAGAAATAGACCATCAAAAACTGTTATATATTTCTAATAATATTAGAAGTTTTATCCCGAACTTATGAGTTACATTGTCCGCGGTTTGGAAACTAACATAGAGTTAACATTCTCAGCAGTAATGTCATAATTTTCGTTCATTTGGTACCACCGTAGAACATTAGACCGTGATCCAGCTCACATGCATTTGACATTTCATTTAATACTACCATAGGGTATCATCGTATGTCTTAAATGTTTTGTACAAAATATTTATTGGATTTTGTTTTTAATGAAGTTATCAGTACTATACTACCGAATTATGTGGAGTGGTCCATTCTGCGAGAATATTTTCGAATATTCCTCATAAGGAACTGGATAGAATTTATTTTAATTTATGGTAAATTCACTGTCCCAATTGTTTTTGATCTTGGGCTTCCCAGCCTCCTAGACAGTAAATTCCAAAAATACGGTATTGTGGCAATTTTGGAGGATTATAGTTTTTAAGAACAAAACATTTAATAGTATGTGGTGTTGTTCAAGCCAGTTTTGGAGACCTCTTGAGTAATGGCATAATGCTAGGTCGGGCCAAAACACGATATAGTTATTATTATGATGTTCATGGATAAACTGAAGCAGTATACACCCCTGTTAGAAATTGCACACGAGACGAGAATTTTATTTAAAAAATTTGCTTTATGCATGTACCTTACATTGTCAGAGTAGGTATTTCTCTACGTTGTTCGTATTAAATTTGTGATTTTCCTTCATTTTAGAAAAACACAGAGTGAAATACTTTTCGTCATCTAAAATAATGATGTTTTCGTTGGCAAAGTGAACTTTGCACTTTAGTGTTATTGGAGCACTTACATCTCTTTTGATATTTATGAATATTTCAACGATATCGTACCCTTATAAAATCTATTTTGATGCACCAATTTCCTCGTTTACATTCCATCCTGTTTCTTGTTTTTCTCACCAATCACTCTGACCTGTATACTGTAAATGCACTTCGTCTCCCACTTTTTGGGGGATTCAGATATGGTTATTCCAGTTCGCTTTTGTGATATAAATGGTTCTGCGTAAAATATTCGGTGACACATTTTAATTTTGGGTCTAATTTATACACCTGAAAGCGAATACTTTTTAATAAATAAATTTTAACTGACAGTAAACAAACTTTTGCTTTCAAAGGCAATTTAATAATAATAATGATAATAATAATATCTATTTTATTTAATATGTACAATACAATTCTTACTTTCAATATTATAAAGAAGTGGTTGTGCATGGACACAATAAATTTAAAAAATTAATTGTGGCGCATAGTTTCTTACAAAATAGATATATAAAAGGTCATATCAAACAACTCTGGACGGACGTCACAGATTTCTTGACACAACCAAGTTAACACTGTTGCGAAGTGAAAATAAAAGCACGAAATATACATTTAAAATTTTAAACCACATTAATTAACTACTAAATTTAAATTTTAAAAGTAAATGGCTGACGGTGAAGTATTTTTTTATTTATACCGAGTTAGTAAAACACAAACTTTTATGGTAATTTTGAAGACGGGGTTAATACTTATATGCGCATGACCACGTTCATTCAAAATGTATTCGCTTTTGCCAGCGCTGTTGTCAAATCTCGCATTCAAATTGACGATGAATTTACTTGGACAACTTTCGAATGTTGCGCTAAGCTAATGATTGTTTATTTAATATAAATGATGTATAAGTGATTAAAATGTATTATATAAAATCGAGTATTTATGATATCTCATTACTTCCTTTATGTGGATAGGACTAAAGAAGTGTAAGTGTTTAGCACATTAATAGAATTTTTGAAGATAGTGTCATTTATTTATACTTCTTCCAATACGAAATACTTTATGTAGATATTATTGTAATTATAATAAAAAAATAGAAAATATTTTTGTTTTTATAAGACTAAATACCTAATACAATATTTTGAAATCGGCAGTGTGAAATTATAACAAGATCCTTTATTATAAATCCTCTATCTCTCTCTATTATACCACCTTCGCATAAATATACAAAAAAAGAGAAAAGCTAAAAAATGTGATATGTGTTGCCTTACTTTAAGTGATAAACTTCTGCTTCTATTAATATTACATCTATGCTTTGACCAATAAGAAAGGGGATGACCATCAGAGTAATATTTATGTATTACTCTGAGGGATGACAATTATTTTAAAATTTTAAGTAAGTACCTACTTGATTGTATCTGATCTTCGCTATAAGACGTGCTTTCTTACTAAAAGTTCTTTTCTGTGTTTTTTTTTAAATTTGAATTAATAGACATTTACATTTTTTTTATTTAAGAAAATGTGTTAAGAGACTGTTTGAGGTAAGCAATTTTTACTTTTTGTTATTTTAAAATATGGAAAAATACATTTGAAATATTTAAATACATATTCAATAATTAGGTATTTGTTATTTTCGTAACTTGTAGGTTTTGGATTAAAAAAAACTAAAACGCAATACTTTTCGTTATTTTTTGGGGAAATTGTAAATTTTCACAGACATTTAACTATTTTTGAATATTTTAAATTTTATACAAAGTATTTAAAATTATTCAATTATTACTTTTGAAATTTTTGTTCTATTACGCGGTTTCGAAAACAAACATCGGTTGTAGGTTTTTATGATAAAAAATTTACTTCAAATTTTACTGTCATTCCATTTTATTTCGTGATATAAATTCTAGAAACTGCTATAAAAATAGATTTTCAGAATTCAGAAATGGATAGATAATTTAAGGCAAATTAAAGGCTCTATAAAAATGTAAATATATATAGTTTTCCAATTATTAGTATAATAATTTTTTATTTAACAAAAACCATTTACAAGAAATTAAAAAATTGCTATAAACAGTTAGAATTCATTATCTGTAGTTTTGATTGTATTTTTATCGAGTGTTTAAGTTTTACATTATTTGTGATACTTATATACGCGTTTCATTTTGTTTCTAATAATACTAAGGGGATATTATATAAAAGGTATTTCGGAAACCAAATCACTCTTTTTTTTAAACTAGTTGTCCGAATCTAGATAAATCCACAGTTATATTGGAAATACATTTATTTTAATTTAATAATGCTATTTGTAGAACTTTCTTCCTTAAAATTTTGCTGTCATTCCATTTTTTTCGTAATATAATAGAATTAAACCAAAATTTTAGAAAACTCAAAGTAAAAAAAAAAGAATGAAAAAACAGCATAATTAAATGTATTTTCAATTTTATCTTATATATCTAGATCTTGGCTAACTAGTAAAAAACTATGTAAAAAAAATAGATATATGAAAAATTTTAAAATTCAAAAAACACAATAGGTATTGAACGAAATTTGAGAATTTTAGAGACGACATCTGGTTAACAAACATTGTATTTTGAAAGATGTACGTAATAAAGTAATATAAATATTTGGGTTTATGATATTTACGACAGTAACTCTTTAATATTGTTATATCTTATTACTTCCATACTTGATCTAGCCTTAATACTATTTTACCAACATCAGATACTTAACTACAAGCAAACAAAATGTAACTTTAATATGACGATGCTAATTCTAGCGAGACATATGTCATTATAATTAAAAACTTAAAAGTTTTTAATTAAACGTAGAAGTTGCGTAAAAAACAAAGAGTTTTTTATTATTTTTTATTATTCATAATAAGTTGAACTTCCAAAAAGTAAGAGTCAGTATAATAAATTTAAGTTACCGATTATTACAGATATACAATTGATCTGACAACAATGCATAAAAATTTGAATTTCTCGCGCAGAAATGAAGTAAATTTGGTGCTTTTTTCAATGCGCAGAGTCCTGCGCGACCGAACCGTTTTAAGTATTAACCCCGTCTTCAAATATACCACTTTTATAAGCATAAGAATATTTAATATTAACAAAATATTTAAAATTGTTTACTTTAATAAATAATTTGCAATATTTTTATGTACTTACTTCTTTCATACATTTCATAAATAGTATTACATATTATTATGTCACTGGTATTTAAAAGTTCAGTATTTACAACTCTCTTATTATAGCTACGTTTTTTGGGTGGAGATGTAAGCAATTCGTTGGATATGGTGGTCTGTGAAATGGAACTCACGGTAGTTCGACTTAAATTTAAAGCCGCAGCTACATGCTAAAATTTGCAAAGTAAATTTTACGTAAATACATAAAATATATTGAATACATTACCTCTCTAACGGCTGTTAAAAGTAACAGTGGTCCATAATTATCTCTTTCCTTTTCAAAGTATTCAATCACAGAAGCTAAAAGCTCTTTGCAGCGACTATATAATGTTTTAGGCATATTCAAAATATAGGTACCTAGTCACGAAAAACACTACTTTTTGTTCTCAAAAGATCTGATTTAGAAAGAAAATGAAAACGCAAATATAAAACTGACAAAATCAAAACATTAAACGACTTGGCAGCTATGCAATGACAAGTGAAGTTTTCATTAAGGTTTGCAATTCCCAGTGAAATATAAATATACCCAGTATTCAATAAACCGGGTTTATACTCCAATAAACTTAATTAAATTCGAATCATTTACGTAAGTTTTTTTAAAACTACATAATATACAAATCATGAACTATGAGTTCTATATGTATTTAAAGATTATATTTATTTATTTGTAATAACTAATGACTATTATCAAACGAACACATTTTTTTAAAAATAGATTTTGTAGTGGTGCACATGTGAAAACATATCTAGTGACAGTTGTGACGTCCGTCCAGAGTTGTTTGATATGAGGTATACATGTACATATATACACATACACATACATACAGACATTGAAGTGACATGAAATAGATACATAGATACATAAGGCGATATGTATATATTGTATTTCTATTCGTTTTTTAGTTTTATCTCTTCCTAATAAAAATATATATTTTTTAATTATGTCCTTTATTATATTGATAGAGTTTATTTTATCTAAATAATTTTTGTAGATTTCAGGCAAGTACCTAATTGTAAATTTTTCGTGACAAGTTAGTATAACAACGTAGACTAGTATTATTTTGTAACAACGCAATTCTTACATTATCATTTTCTCTATATTTTGTAGTATATGAATGACTAACTTTTTCTAGTATGTTTTTATTATTATAAGTATACAGAATAATTTGATACATAAACAACTGCCTTAGCTCCAGTATATCAGATTCTAAGAATAACATTATATATAGACAACTAGGTACATGACTTGGTACATGACTTTAAGCAACAAATAGTTTACATCATTTTTATTTAAGTATACACATGTGGTTTAAATGTTTGATATGCGCTTAATCTTAATCATATTATATAGGTATACAAAGCGATAGAGGGGAGGGGTATTCAGCAAGCGCTGTATTAAATATACCTTTATGTGTTTCTGTCTCTCGCTTACTCACGCCATTACATATGTAACCAGAGATAATATATAATAAAGAGATGTACTGATACCTTATATGAAATTGGTCACATGTTTTGAGCGACGGTGGCGCGCCAACAATTGGGGGAAGAAGCTCATCGATTCAAAAAATTGGCGGGACAGGGTATAAATTCTGTTTCATATAGAAATACACTTTAAAGCTCATATTTTGATTTTTAATATTTTTACTGTTGTGTAAAAATATTAAAAATTAAAATATAGTCTTAAAAGTGCATTATCTTATAATATTTAGGTAAATAAATATAAAAACTAAATAATAAACAAATTTTTAATAAAAACAACTTTTAACACCAATATAGACTTGAAACACTATTACAAAAATATGAAATAATATTATTATTACAAAAAGTAGGTATATGAATATTAATTGTACACCTTATTATCTAGTATCACAAAACCAGGTAGGATTTACGGAAATAATAATAATAATAAATAGATAAACATATATGTTTTAAACATCAGAATAATTACGCTAATATCACAGAGAAGTACAATTGTTATTTCAAATAAATAAATATATAAAATATGGTCGAAAATTTAGAATAATATTAAGTAGCAATACACGAATAATATTAAAAGTAGAACCCATCAATAAAAGAGATTGCACAACTCACTCGATAACTTAAAATTATGGATCATCTTACAAAATGCATACAGATATTTTAATACGTAATATTTAAGAAGTTTCCATACATTGGCATTGTTCTTCAATACGTAGTGTTGTGTCATGAGGTATTGGAAAAAGGACACCAATCCTTTGTGTACATGCAAGAACCTAAAACTTAAAAACATTACCCAGTACTTTATCTACCTATTTTATATAAAATTTTATATATTGTCCCTCGATCTAAAAAGATCATTATAATATTTTCTAATTATTAAAGAAACACTGATTTTTAAAAGCTTCAAAAAAACGTCTGACTTATGTTCTTGGCAAGTAAACCAATCAAAGTTAATGAATTCACACAAACACATGATTATTTTTTGAATCAGACATTTTATGTGGCCAAATACAGGTAAAATTTGGTGAACTGCATTATGTACACTAGCTAAAAAATTAACAATTTCTTTCGTAACGTAAGTCAGACGTCTTTTATCATCATTCTCTTTAAAGTACGTAAAAGTATGGTGAGGTTCCAAACTATTAGTTTTCAAATTTGAGTTACATTCTTTACAATCTAAATTTAATTTTTTTACCAAAGCACCTGCCACATAACTTATTGGTTGTGTATCAAACTGATTATTTAACTTTATATTCTTAAAATTTTGATCGGGAATTGGGTAAAAATATTTACTTGAACAATGTGGCACAGCGCATTTATATTTAAAATAATTCGGTAATCACATAAATGAAATTGTACACTGTACTTTTATACACTTTACAAATTTTAAAACTATCTTAAAATAATATTAAATTAAAACTAATACTAATAATACTTACGCTACACTGTCACTTCAACCGCCATTATAGTATAATTTCAGCTCACCTCACCCAGCTGATCGAGTTTAGGTGGTATAGTTCTCCTATCTACCACCACCTCAGCGCCGAGTTCTGGGTTCTGGGGGTAAACAAACAAACATTGTACCGCTTTTGCCCTATCTTTCAAAACGTCTCTTTATATTATATTGTCTCTGTATGTAACATAATTTAATGATTTTGTCGATTCACTTCCATACAAATTTCCAACGCCGAGCGCGCGCATCGAAGTATAGCTTCAAAATTAAGTGGCGCCCATTTTATATTTCCTTTAAAAAAAAAAAAAAGAACCATCTTCAAAAAAATGCACTAAAAAGCCAGAAATATTTCTTTATTTCTTAAAAAAAATGGAAGCAACTAGGCATCTGATTTCGATTCCTTGAAGTCCGCTCCAATGGTTTAGGTAGGTATATCTATGTAAACGAATTGAGTTACATTCTAAACCTGAATTTAATAGCTTAAAGATTAAAATAGAATGTAATTTGCCATTGGAGCCGACTTGATAATTTGATAATTTTTAGTTGCTACTTAGTTTTGTCATATGTGGGCGCCAATTCATGATGTACTATTTTTAAAACCATCCAATACCGCGCAAGAGGTACTGAGTTCAATGCCCAACAATCCCGACAGGTACCAATGTGACTTTTTGGAAACATAAGTAAATTCTGTAACACCTAGAAACACCAATCACGCACGGTTAACGCAAACATCGTGATGAAACGTGGACTTAATTGTCTAAAATCACTAACCTGCAGTGAGCAAGAGAATTGATTAAATGCTCATTCCTTCTCCTTGTGATAAGAGGTCTTTCGCTTTAGAGTGGGACAATAACGGGCTAATTATTATGTTTTTATGTTATACCTCATTATTAACATATTAACTTAACTGCAGAGCTTATTCTGTTGATTATTGTGGTATTTCCTGGAATATCTTTCACATTGATGACCTTAACCAAATTTTTATGGGAGCAATGGGACACTCAACTCTTTTGAATGCAAAAAGAATTTTTGAAATCGGATAATAAATACCGGAGATATTCGATAAAATACTTAAAAAAAATAAAAGAAAATATGGTCGAATTGAGAACCTTCTCCTTTTTTGAAGTGGGTTAAAAAAAGTTTACAATGTATAAAAAAAAATGACAACACTGAAAAAAAAAACGATTTACGATTGACAGTCAAAATTACATATGGTACCTACTTATTTGTTAGTATTTTAACATTACTAATAATTCGAAATTACCTGTTTAATTGCAGGTGGTGTACAGTCTTCTTCTGTGGTTTCATTGCTTTGGTTTCCTATAGCTTGAACACTATGTTCAATCATAGTTTCAACAATGTGTTGATGCGGACTTTTGGCTGGACTAAAAAATTTAAGAATGGAATTAGTTAAGAAAATTTGAAATTAAAATATACTTATAATTAACATACATTAATTTCTCATATTCCGAAATTGTGAAAACGAAAAATCATATAACACATAGGTACATAAGTTGATGTATGACAAAGGTATCCTTTTGTTCCTCTGCGATAATAAAATTTAGCTATCTGTTAATAATAGAAAAAAAAATTGCTCTTTGTTCCAGAATCTGCAGAAATTCAAAGTTACTTCCTTAACTGTAACTGTTTCTTAAAAACGTGTGGAACTCGGAACTTCCAGTAAAAGCGAATCTTTTTTTGATATTTCGTGTATTCGAGTGATAGAGATAAGGAAAAGCAGGAGGCGTTTGCTTATTCGAAAGTGGGAGCAATACGGGATAAACAGGATAAATAGTTCCGTTACTCCTTGTTGTGGCGATTTTTTTGCCGCAACACCTTATTTGCGGTTACAATAATAAAAGCTTTTTTAGTAGATTTGTATCTACTATTCAGCTGGTTCGCAGGTCACGACTTCGGGAAAATTTCACTACAGTTTTTCGTTTTGGGCCCCCCTGATCTCAAAAACACCTTCCGTTCAAAAGTTTATATATATATATATATATATATATATATATATATGTATATATATATGTATGTATGTATGTATAGTTCCGATATAACGAAATCTGTGGACACGATAGCGGTCGCATTTCTTAACGGATCGAAATGAAATTTGGTACAAAAATCAATCGTCCCAAAATCTCGGTCGAGTTCGTTAATGGACCAAATCGGTAAGGCCGTTTGGGCGTGACATCAAATCAAAATGGAAAAAAATTCGTAACTTTTTTACTTCACCCCGTACAAAAAAATGTTAAAGGACTTTTTTGTTTGTCTTAAAGAGACCTACAACTTTTATCTAAAACATTTTTTTCTAAAACGTATACTTTTAATATATTCAATTAATATAAATCTACTGATGCGCCTGGCTTACCAAGGGCCATTTTTTTTAATAATAAATTTATTGTTTATTCCCATACTAGCGGATCCGGCGAACTGTTTAATACAGAAGTCTTTATTTAAACTAACGTTTTAAAATCTTTAAATATGACCCTTTTTTAGTTTCAGTGCTAAGGGATTTCAAATTATTCTGAAAGAGAACAAACTATTTAAGCTCAAAAACAGATAATTCATTTTATCAAATTCAAATACCTCTTAAATAAGTGAGGATATTTAACGAATTTTCAAGGCATAATATTAATGATATCAGTTAATATGTAAGTACATAGTAGTCAAACATAACGACGCGTATAGAAAATCTTAAGGTTTATTTTCACTCACCTTTCAGTTTTGTCTTCTGTTTTATCATGTGATGTGTTACCCTTTGATGAAGAATGAGCAGCATGTGTGTGTATCATACCCAAAATATGTTCATGGGCAGCAGAATTGACAGTTGGAGATACTGTTGTCTTACCAACCCCTTTTCCAACTCCGTGACTTGTTAGCCCATGAGCTATTCCCAGTAGATGTTCATGAGCAGCACTATTATGTGCAGTTGTAGTATCTTTATCTACTTTTACAGTCGTTGTTTCTTCGTCTTTGTTTCCTGTAGAAACCACGTGAATTATTGAGTATATAACGAAGAATACTGATATTTTAAGGTACTTTTGTCGGCGAGTACGTTTCATCATTCTGTAACCAATATATAAAAGTAAACATTAATGTTTAGTCAAAATACTTTTACAACAGTAATAAAATTATTAATATTTAATTGCCAACAAATTAACATAATAACAAGAATTTATAAACCAGCTATTGAGTTTTATTACTACCCAATGGATATCATAACTTTGTAGTGCATTTGGTAGCGTTTGTTCATAGTTTAAGCAAAGATTTAACTAAGATTAGTGATTGAAAAAAAACGAAGACATACCGTCACACACTAACTGAATACAATTTAGTACTTTTACGAATGATATAAGTTATTGGATGCTTGTTTATATTCTTTAGATGTTGTTGCTTTTAAAAAATATCTACTAACTGACCCGGTGAACTTTGTATCGCCTAACAATTTATAATTTTTTTCGTCTCATTTTTTCCAATTTTTTCTTACATTTTTAATTAGTTTTTGTGTTATTTTTTTCGATTTTATCATATTTTTCTTCCTGTTTAAAGATTTTTTTTCTTTTTTGATTTTTTCGAATTTGTCATTTTTTAATTGTGTTTTTCTGTTTTATACATTTTTCATCTATTTATTTTCTTTTTTCGGTTATTTTTTATGTTACTTAAGTTTCTCGTTTGTAACTATTTTTTAATTTTTATTATTTAATATCCCCTTTTTTTGATTTCCTTGATTTTCTTTTTTCTCATTTTTTCGATTTTTTTCTATTATTATATATTTTATTCAAGCTTTTGCATATTCATACACTTTTTTTTCTTGTTTTTATCTGTTTTCCAATTTTTTTTTGTAAATTTCAAATTTCTTTTTTTTGCTAGTTTTTTATCTTTTTCTCATTTTTCCTATTTTTTTTTATTTTTAAAATTGTTTCGAATAACTTACAATTTTTCACGTTTTTAAAGATTTTTTAATGATGTTCGACATTTTTGTAACCATTTTCAAGCATTTTTCCAGATTGTCATGAATTTCAAACAGTTTCTACCAATTTTTCACGTTTTTTTAAATTTCTTTCATTTTTTTTATGATTTTCGACATTTTTTAAATCATTTTTAACAATACGTTTTTTCAAGATACCTTTATTATTTTGGATTTTTTTTTATTTCCAACATTTTTTTAAAATATGAAACAATTTTTTAATGCAAAATAGTACAGCACAATGGAAATTTTAGCAACAACAATAGTATATTGTAATACAAGTGTTACAATGACAGGTTTCGTAGTACGAGTTCAGTTTGTGAAACGAACCGCGAAGCGGTGAGATTCGCAAAGAACGAGTACTACAAACCGTCATTGTAATTCGAGTGTTACATACCTACTATTTTTTATAATGAACTTTTAAAAGTATAAAAAAATAAATAAAATGAGAGTTTTTCGAAATATTTATTTATGTTGGCAATCTTGACAGTTTTGACACTTGTCAGTTTTAATGATTTTAAATTTGAATGTTTGTCAAATTTGTATAAAATATTCCGAATTTAGCAATAACGCTAATAATGTAGTTAATAATTTACTACAACATACTTCTTGATTTACTACCTGAACTCTTTCGTTGAAAATCAGTGCAGTGCAACCAATTGTGTAAAACAAAAAGTTACCAAAAACAGTGTTACAATGAATCTATTTCGATACTGTTTTTAGTGTCGAAATAGAAACTTTGTGAACGTGAATTATAAAAAAAAAATTAAGCACAGCGTAACCTATTGCATACTTACGCAACTAAAAAAATGTGTATGTCTCACCGCCATCTATTCAAAACTCGTAGAACTCAGACGTCAATTTAACCTTTTAAGTATAACCTTAGGTACATTCGCAATAAAAAAAATATATTACGTTTATAAAAACTATCCCATCTTTAAAATTAGAACAAATAACAAATATCCACAAAATTTCATTAAAATTGGTTTAGTAGTTTCGGAGATAAGCGCAAACGAAGATCGTGACACGAGATTTTTATATACAGAGAGATAAATGCTAAGAACATTTTTTTAGCAGTAATAATAGAATACTTATTACAAAAAATACTCCAAGAGACCAGAATCCCATCCAAACGAAATAGCAAGCAGCCTCACTGATGATCATGATGGTGAACGATGCTTAAAGAGATTTAAAATAGTGGATCTAGCAAGAAAATTCGAATAACCAATACACCAATGTGACTTGTTATAGTATAACAAATTATTCCTAATGTTCCAAAAGCATCTTTTTTTCCATAGCTGCAAAAGAATTAATCAATAGGAATATTACAGACAGGAATGTAAATTTATACACCAAACTGCCGACAAGCACTACTGACCTTGAATAGACCACGTATCACTTTAAGTTTAGTACTAGAATGTCACCAATCTCTAACTGAGGCCAGCCAGAATAACGTGGTCACTCTCAGCTAGATCAAAGGACATAGGAACCCTAAAGGCAATCGCATTGCGAACAATTTAGCAAGGATGGCTGAGGGCTACAAATATGTTAGCCCTCGCCCATCTACCAAGCTAACATTGTCCGCTGTCGTGAACCTTATCAAACACCACTCTCACCAAAACTTTATACAGTGCTGGGATGAAACTACGAACTGTAGACTGGCCAGAGAAATATTACCTCATCCTGGCGAGAAAACAGCAAAAAAATTTAAGGCATTGACCAGACAAAATATTCGAACAGCTGTGGGAATCTTAACAGGTCACTGCCAATTGCGACAACATCTCTTTAGGATGAAATTAACAGAATCGCCGCTATGCAGAGGCTGCTAACAAGAAGAGGAAACAGTGTTGGCTGAGCACTAGCTCGCCCCTCCCCAAATTTCCAGATCCAGATCCAGATAGATTTGTTTTAATTTAATTTATGTAAAGAGAGTGATCATTGGATCTCCCTCTACATGTCAAATTTTCTGTCAAACAATTTACCTATTGTTCAAGGACAGATTGTAAATATTACCTACGTATGAACAATAAAAAAAACTTTTATCTACTCTACCTCATATTATGTATCAATTTTTAGTTCGTGAAAACTGTCATTATAGACAGCAGTGCGTGAAGGATTGAAAGTGTGCGTGAAGTAACAATGTATTTTAAATGGGATTTACTTTTTCGCACTGTTTTTGACACACCTTCATATAATCAAATATCCTTAGCATTCGCGTTGTCATGGTGTTGCTATGAGAGCATTAAATTTCAACAAAAGTTATCCTGACAGTGCTGTAGTTTAAATTTTTAAATTTGAATTTGTAATTATTTTTTATTTGTTTATCGTAGATAAAATATTGTATGAAACTGTGCGTGAAGTGCTTTTTGCGCACTTACGCGATATATAGCACTCGCTTCGCTCGTGCTCTAAACATCGCGTGCGTGCGCAAAAAGCATACTTCACGAACTGTTTCATAAATAACTATTTAGCAATTGATTGCAGTTCACAAAACTCAAAACCTTAATAACTTACTTAAAAGCATCTGTTAAATGATTTCAGCTGATTAACACAGTAACTAGCTTAAAGACTTTTTAAAGAAACACAGGATTCTATACTACCATGCTAACCGCCATAAAGGGACAAAAGGTCTTTTATTTGGGTTGAAAAGAAAACCGGAATGCGGTCTATCGAAATATTAGGTATGTTTGAGGCTTACATTCGGATTTTACAGATCCTAAAGAAAAACCAAATTACGGCTGATAGAACTTTCAGTACTTTGACCGAACAAATTAAGTTTAGAGAAAAATTGTTCTATTTACACTCTTAAGTAACGGTTCAGATATTCAAAGACTGCAACTTTTGCAAAATAAATGTATGCGTACAATATTAAACTGTAATAAATTTACGCCAATTAATAACATGTTAAATATTTTAGGATGGTTAAATGTAAGCCAAATAATTAAAAAAGAAAATTTAAGTTTAATTTTTAAAATAGAAAATAATATACTACCAAACTATTTAAAAAGATTTCTTGTTAAAAGATCTGAACTAAACAGTTACCCTGTGCGATCTGCTCAAAATTTTAACATAGACTATAAAAAATACACCTTTCTACAGAAATCACTTTTCGGAGATGGTTTGAGGTTGTATAATTCATTGCCTGAGGAAGTAAAAAGATGTAAGACACACCAAAAATTTTGCAAGAAAATAGTGAATAGGTTCAGAGAGGAAAACAGGTGGTAAATGTAGCCTTAAATATTGTATGAATAATGTGATTTTTCCTTATGTATACTACCTAAACTGCAAAAATTTAATAGCAAATTGCTAAATAAAGAATTTATTTATTTTATTTATTTATTTTATTTATTTACAAAAAGACAAAATTACTTAAAAAGTAATCAATTAATTTAATTTTAATTTTATTTATTACATATCAACTGAGCAATATCCAAAGCATATAAAAAAATATAGGTAAATTAAATTAGGTACCATAATATTTCATCAAATATTCATACTGCAGTATCAAATAAATAATTTGATAAAAAGATGGGTTCCTTAACCAACCTAAGAATGTGCCACATTCACGTGATCTATATTCATTAATTTTAACGATGAATTATAATAGAATTATTAATTCTATAGACATTTAACTTTCTAAATATTAACCAAATAAAAATCGGTAAATTTGTTATCTATTAAATCTCTTATTTAAATAGGTAGTCATGAGAGATAGACCCGTTAGTATCTGTTTTGGGTTGGGTTGGGTAAATCGTATATGATTCTATTTTTTTTATTTTAATTGTTTCGAAATATCATTATAAATGATAATTTTACTATGCGCACACTTTAAAATGTGTGCGAAATTTATTGTCAAAGAGTTTGTGAAAAAAATAACAAAAAATTACTATAAACGTAATGAAACACTTAAAAAGGGTTTAAATTTCCACTTTATTAACGAAATTGCATGACGCACGTTTCGACACACAGTGTCTTTGTCAAATGCTGTGGTACAACTATTTTAAATGACACAAAACAATTATGTAAAATGTAAACAGGATGGTTAATAATATGCCAAAATTTTATTTTAGGGTAAATTTAGGTGAAAAGGTTTAATAATGGGGAATTTCCAAAATCTGTTTGTTCATTTAATAGCAATTGTGTTACTTTTCTTTTATTTATTTCCATTATTTCTAAAAGGTTTAATTTTTTAGATTTATTTTCGGAATGTAATATTTTAAAATTATCATCAAATGTGTGTATGTTTTCTATGAGGTGATTTGCATAGTGTGAGTCACTCTTTCTATATAAAAAACTTCTCTTATGTTCTTTTATACGTGTATCGAAAGATCTTCCTGTTTGTCCTACGTACATTTTGTTGCATGAACCACAATTTAGAAGATAAACACCTGATTTATTTTTGAAGTTAGTTTTAGCTTTATTATTTTTTATAAATTTACCCAAAGTGTAATTTGTTTTATATGCTATATTGTAATTATTTCTTTTGAAGTGTCTAGATATTTTTCTGGTAATTTTTCCTGTATACGTGAGAGTTTTAAATTTTTCTTGTTTATTTTTAGATATTGGATAAATCATTTTAATGGTTTTATTAAATGTTTTTTTAAAAACAAGTTTGTCTATAATATTAGGATTGTAACCATTATCCAATATCTAAAAATAAACAAGAAAAATTTAAAACTCTCACGTATACAGAAAAATTACAATATAGCATATAAAACAAATTACACTTTGGGTAAATTTATAAAAATAATAAAGCTAAAACTAACTTCAAAAATAAATCAGGTGTTTATCTTCTAAATTGTGGTTCATGCAACAAAATGTACGTAGGACAAACAGGAAGATCTTTCGATACACGTATAAAAGAACATAAGAGAAGTTTTTTATATAGAAAGAGTGACTCACACTATGCAAATCACCTCATAGAAAACATACACACATTTGATGATAATTTTAAAATATTACATTCCGAAAATAAATCTAAAAAATTAAACCTTTTAGAAATAATGGAAATAAATAAAAGAAAAGTAACACAATTGCTATTAAATGAACAAACAGATTTTGGAAATTCCCCATTATTAAACCTTTTCACCTAAATTTACCCTAAAATAAAATTTTGGCATATTATTAACCATCCTGTTTACATTTTACATAATTGTTTTGTGTCATTTAAAATAGTTGTACCACAGCATTTGACAAAGACACTGTGTGTCGAAACGTGCGTCATGCAATTTCGTTAATAAAGTGGAAATTTAAACCCTTTTTAAGTGTTTCATTACGTTTAAATGGATTTCCATCAAGTAAAGGCAACCACCATTGAAAAAAAAAAAAAAAAAAAAAAAAAAAAAATTACTATTATTAGGGTGGAATGGGGGAATGGCGGTCACTTAAGCAGGTATCGGAATAATAGCTTTCTTACATGACTAAAGACCAAAGTAATTGAGTTACTGAATAGCTCATTAACTTCACTTTGTGTATAAAAATACAAATGTAAAGATTTTTATAGTTTGGCATATTTTTATACATTTCAGTAAAGCCGAAAGTTCGCAACCGCTACAATTTTTGTGAGCCCACTGCCCACAACTTCTGCATCTGTACCAAACCTCATTCTTTCCGAATTCTTTAAAGATGCAAAATATATCTTGTTCATTTCCTGGAGAAATACCGTCATCACTATTGTCGTTACAAATGTTTGCATAACGTTTTTTCTTTTTAGAAGACAAAAGTTCCTCATCCGAAGAAGAAAATTCTGAACTGGTCTTTGATGTCTTAATATTCTTGGCTTCTTTTGTATTTTTTTAGTGACGTTTGTTTTCTTCTGGTCCAATTTATTGTCAGTCTTCTTATTCTCCTTCGTCAGTATTTCTTGTCATTTTTTCCCTTTACTTCTAATTCTTCTTTTACAGGTGTTGCTGTCAGTATGGCAGAGTGTTGCTTGGTTGTCGTACGTTTTGTATTTTTGGTTTCGGTTTGAAGTGGCAAAGGAGACAATATACTTGGCGTCAAAATATTACTAGGCCCTGAAAGTGAATTATCCAATACAGAGGGAGATGTGCTATTCTGTGCTTGGCTGCTGGTTCCTGGCAGAATTATTTTCACCTGTTTCTCCATATTGATGAAAAGTGTTAGGTATGGTATCATTAATAAGAAGATCGCAATTATTACTTAATAGATAGCCTGAAGCGAAAAAGTCTTCTTCTCCAAAAATAGTAGGATTAATTGGCACGATACCTGACGCTTTGAAACTTGAAACTCCTTTCTGATTCGTAGCTGTGTCACAGTAGGCTTTGTTAAATAGAGACGCTACATCATATGGGATGATTTTCTGTAATGCGTGGCTTTTCATAAACAAATCGCATTCCTTCCGGAAAGCAGCTTTAAGAGGGCCATAAAATGCAACATCTAGCGGTTGCATTCTGTAAAATGTATGGGGTGGAATAGAAAGAACGGCAGTATTGTTTTCTCGGCAAAACCTGTATGCTTCTAAGGACACGTGGCTATAATGATTATCCAAAACGATAAGGATTGGCTCGTCCGCAGATGGCTTTGCAAATTTGGCGAAGTGCTTTAACCATGTCACAAACAGTTCTTGGTTTGTCCAACCATTTTTGGAGCAGTGATAAATGGCTTCAGATGGACCACCTTTCGATAATTGTGGTGACATTCTCTGTCTTGGGTAAATGAACATAGGTGGTATGTAGGAACCAGAGGCAGACACTGCACAAATGACAGTTATATACCTATTTTTCTCTTTCATAACTTGTGACAGAGCCAACTCTCTTCTGTTTTTTTTTCAGCTATAACTGTGCCAGGATCTTGCACGGTAGTGACCCCAGTTTCATCCATGTTGTAAATTTTTAAAGGCGGAAACTGATATTTTTTCATAATATCTTCAAAATTTTTAAAGAACAAGCTAACCTCTGCCTTATTGAATGCTATAACGCGATTTATGCTGGTTGGCAAATAGATATTGATGGATTTCTTTTTAAAAATCCATACAACCAATCTTTTCCAGCAAGTTCTGCCGCTCTGTTGAACCGCAAGAGTGCAAGAGGAAATGTGACGTTTTGCCATACACAATAAATATATTCAATTTTAATACGTTTAATTTTTAAATTTTTAATTTTATCTTTCGGGTTTTAGAAAGCAATTAATAAGCACTTAATGTGAAGATTATACAACCCTAGTTTTTTGTGTTTTTTTATTAAAGGTCTGCTAGGTTTTTAAAGACTGGCGGTCCTTTGGTTTTTCATGAATATTCCAAAAACCGTTGGTGCACCTAATTTTTGTTTTGCGCACCTAAATAGCACCTAATTTTGACCTAAATTTCGACAAATTTGCCCAATTTGGGTCTGCCAGGTTTATGGGGGTAACGGATTCCAATGATTAAAATTTATTTCAAAGCTCTTTTATATGTACTTAAAAATTTTTTTTATGTATTTAAAAACGTTTTTTGGTGGCTCTGCGTTATTTTGAAAATAAATAATTTTTGACCCTTTTTTTAATTTTAGTGTTGCAATAATAATATATTTTTGTAATTTGCAATCAATTCTATCTTGTAGAAAATTTATTTGCAAGACTTTTTTGTCTTTTGCTGAGATATAGCAACGAAACGAAGAAAAAACATGAATTTTTGGTATTCATTTCAGAAATTGTTTAACAAAAAATTTAACCTTCGTTTTCAAGTGCCCGCATAGTGAAATTATCATTAATAATAATATTTCCTAGTGATATTCATAGAATTTTATGAAAACCTATTATTTTAAGATATTACTCATTTTTTCGATTTTTCCTTAATGTCATTTTTATATTTCTATAATTTCGAAGTTTATGAATTTTATATAATATGGACTCAAACCAATTGGTCAAATAATTTAGTAAAAACACTGAATTTGCCAAAGAGATCGTAGTTACTGACATAACCTATATCTAAACTGACATACATTTACATGTTTTTGATACGGTAACATAAAATAGTTATTTATGATATGAGTGTTAAAAGTGAGGTTTTATTTTGTGAGTGAAAACGTTTGTGAAATGAGCGGAGCGAATTGAACAATTTCACGAACAAAATAAAATCACTTTTAACACAAATACCATACAATGTTTTTTGTACAACTTCCCTATTTTGATAATGAAACGAGCGAATTTGCAATGACAATAAACCAAACCGTGTTAAAAGTAAACTAAACCGTGTTAAAAGTAAACTTGTTTACATGGCAACGTGTTAAACGTATTTTTAACACGCTGCTATGTAAACAATCGTTTTTAACATTGTTTGCTATCATTAAAAGTGTCACTTTTAATGACAGTTGTACAATAGTATATTGTAATACAAGTGTTACAATGACAGAGGTTTCGTAGTACGAGTTCAGTTTGTGAAACGAACCGCGAAGCGGTGAGTTTCGCAAAGAACGAGTACTACAAAGCGTCATTGTAACTCGAGTGTTACATACTATTTTTTATAATGAACTTTTAAAAGTATAAAAAAAAGTAAAATGAGTGTTTTTCGAAATATTTATTTATGTTGGCAATCTTGACAGTTTTGACACTTGTCAGTTTTAATGATTTTAAATTAGAATGTTTGTCAAATTTGTATAAAATATTCCGAATTTAGCAATAACGCTGATAATGTAGTTAATAATTTACTACAACATACTTCTTGATTTACTAACTGAACTCTTTCGTTGAAAATCAGTGCAGTGCAACCAATTGTGTAAAACAAAAAGTTACCAAAAACAGTGTTACAATGAATCTATTTCGATACTGTTTTTAGTGTCGAAATAGAAACTTTGTGAACGTGAATTATAAAAAAAAATATTTCAACGATAAATTAAATAGAGCAGTCTAGAACGTCATCAGATAAACACAAAATTGCGTGGCGCTAGTGCTTGGAGGCAAACAATCAATTCGTTTAATACTAAAGTAATGAAATTTCAAAATTATTTCCTTTTATTATCACGCTTTTTATATATTTTTGTTCATATTTATAGTCTACACTGTTAAGTGGTACTCTTGTGAGTTTATTTTATGTTGTCGTATCAATAAACCTAGTTTTGAATATCCTGGAATGTGGAAAGCAGGAAAACAAAGAATAATTTATTTTTTTCTGTATTCCGAAAGTTTTTAAACGTTAACGAACAAAAAACCAAAAATAAATTTTCCAAAGAATGCCTAAAAAAAATTATTAAAAGGGATAAATAGTTTTTCACTGAAACTAATGTGAATGTTGCTCGTGTTTGCTTAGACCAAATTATTTCAAAATAATAATTATAATAAAGTACACAAACAAACTGTTTATTCTCACAAATCATAAAAACAATTTATACATTTTGTAGCACAACCTGATTAAAGTTTTTTTTAAATAAATTTTAAGATAAACGTAAGAGACTAGTCATTAAAGAAGTTATCTGTTATCTCAATCCAATAAGGCGAAGATGTTTTAACCATCCTAGGGCAGAAATTTACATTCACCAAAATAAAAAAGGCCATTGTGGAATCTTCTTTTATTGAGGGAAATGAAACTGATATAAAATTAAAAGAAACTTTCTTAAATTCTCTTTACTTTTAATTAGGTAATAGACAAAAAACACGAAAATATACTAAACTGTGATTGTCTGAAAAACAACAACTTATAGTATAGGAATCCCCACTGAGAATAATTGAAATAAAGTAAAATTCACACGTTAGTAGAGCCACAAGTGTTTCTATAGTTTCGTTCAAGGTTAATTTTTCTTTCACACTTCATGCCAAAAAAAATGCCTACAAAAGATTTCCTTTAGCGGCATGAAGTGTGAAGAAAAAAAAAGAAAAAATTAACTTTGAACGAAACTATACTTAATTTAAACAAACAACACTAGTCGATCTAGTAGCACAATTATTGGTATAAGGTTGAATTGATTTTAATTAAGGGTTCGAATCGGTCGGCTTCTCCGTGATAGAAGCGAAGACAGACGGACTTCATATGATAACTACTATAGCATTGTAGTTAATATGCATTTCGTTCACGTACGATTTTTGCCGGCTATCTCCAGTCTGCCTATCGATAGGCAGACTACCTACCCAACTTATTGTATCGCAATGAAACTCTGGATTTATGTCAACAAAAGATTGAGGTTAGATTTGTGTCTGAAGGCTCTATTTGTGGCGCCTTCTTAGCGGCTATATGAAAAACTAAAAGGAGAACCCACGTACTGTGTTTGCGAGCACCTTTTAATGAGGGACACTTGTGACTAAATAGTAAAAATGTCTTTCTGTTCATTTTTAATAAGTGCTGTAGATACTGTATAGGACTTGGAAGGCACTTTGTGTTTAGGGCCCACCATACACTTAACAAAGCATATGTTTTAGACCCGATTGAAGTACACACAGCCTAAAGAGTCGTCTTCGTTACATTTATGTTAGCTATGTTGATTTTTTGAACTGAAAAAATATTGCAATTGTTCTTATTGTTAGAAAAAACTGGATTCAGCAAATACTGACATTGCTGTTTTAACATTTCTCATCCCGGCAGAACAGAAATCGGAGTTTATTCTTTGTAAATTTGGTCTTCTTGTTTTCACAAAACCTACGTTCAGGATGCGGTTATAATAACAAAGAATAAACGAAATTGTAATCCAGAAAATTTTAAAATTTATTATAGAGCATGGCTGTTTACTATCGGAATGACGTTACGTTGGAGTATACCGTTTTAGAGAAAAATCGATACCCTAATTTGCAAACCTAATAACTCCAATTTTTCACGGAAATGACATTTTGATACCGACAGAAACTAGATTTTTTGCTCTAATTTATGAAATACTAATAACTCCACGATTTCCAACTGTATTGGTGTAAAACGCCATTTGAAAATAAAACAACTCCGCGTGAAACGAAACGCATCAAGTTAGAAAAAAAAAATAAAATTTATTTTGATGTTTTAAGTCTCTCCTGTAAAATTTGCTCTGGAGGAGTTAGTAGATTTGCAAATTAGGGTATCGATATAAAAAACTCCAGATCTTAGAATTAAATAATTAAATTTATATTTAAGTTTTTCAATAAAAATTTTCTTTTTGATTACATTTTTACCAAATCCGTCATACACATGCATTTTAATATTTTTTCTTACTTGGTGTAAAATAACCTAAATTTTATTTGATTATTTTTCGTAAAAGCCGTAAAAAGCTAGTGTTTAACTTGCTGAATACGAATCTTAAAAAGTGGTATCAATTGTTATAAACAAATTTTTATAAATAAACTTTTAAATTTAAATATTTTGACACGTAACTAGAACCATCGTATATAAATATTAATTATGTATATGTTAACATAATAGTTTATTCTATTAAAAAAATAATAACAATTTAGAATCTACAAATATTTTTTCGTTTGGTGTCATATATCGACAGAGGCGTTTCTGATGTGTCACAAATTATGCATCGTTGGTCCGAACTCCCTGATTTAAAATTTTTTAAATGACCTTTTCGTGTAAATGGCCTTTAAAATAATTTATATATATAATAAAATAAACTGTTTTAGAAAGTTTTTAGATACAACTACCCTTGATTTTGTTAACAAGGAAACAATCCTCTCTATGATCAATCACAGCGTTGTATGACTTATTATTTTTGCAATATCAAGGATGCTGTTGACAGTTAAATTCAGTTTTAATTATTGAAAAGTTTTAACTATGGAGGGTAGAGGTAAGGAGAACTGTCTCCGTGTATTGAATGTGTCCGTCAAAATGTGGTAAATAAGGGTGGCGCTACGATCGTAGTAGGGTAAATTTTAAAAAAAGCGCCATAATTTCTTAGAGTAGGATAGATAAATAAACAAGGAAAGACACATTTCCGGTTTATTATGACACCATTTTTAAAATAATCATAAGATACATAAGATAATCATAAAGTATAAAACGAAATTAAAATACACTAAACTGAATTCGCTGACCACGTTTTTTTATAGCACTTATATAATTTGTGACTTATATTACGAAATCATACGACATTTCAATCAATTTGTCAAAAACTGCTACATTCATTCTGTACCCTACATCTACTTTAGCGCCATTGTAGTGGCAAGTTTGAGAAGTGTTATGTTCCTCTAAAAAGTGGACACATTTTTAATCATTTCCCATTTAAGATCGTTTTCCTTACCTCTACCCTCCATAGTTTTAACATAAAAAGTTGTACTCGTAGTACCTATGTGCTTATATTTTTTTATAAATTTTATATTTCTTCTATTTATTAAAATTTTTATCCATTTAAACCATTAATATATTATTTTAACTTCAAATACATTTATATTTTTAAAATTATAAGTATTAATTATAATTATAAACTTTACTACTTTACTACAAACACCTTTAGAAAATAAAAATTTTAAACCACATATTAAATACAAAATTTTTAAACCAATCAAACCATAACAATATATTTATATATATATTATAGAAAATTCTCCTAAAATGCAAGCGGAGAAATCGTTAAGGCTTTTTATTTCATGATCTTCTGTACACTTGCCATCTCTGTTGCATGTCGTTCTAACTCGCTTTAATACATTTGTGTTATGTACTAATTTCACCACAACAAAAATAATATTCTGTCTGTTTCACAACCATCAGGTAAACTTCCTGTTAAAAAAGTTACCTTTTTAATTCTACTAAATGCATTCTTGTTTTTAGAGAGTAGGTTAACAATTATTTATAATATGAAAATAGATGAATGTAAAGTGGAAAAAAAATGATAAAAGTTGGTTGCTTTATTAAAAATTTAATAATACTGGCTGTTTCCTTTTTTTGTTAGGTTGTTTGCAATTCTAATTTTTGAATGATATTACAATTAAATAAATATGCTTTCTCGCTTTGTTCGCCGTTGTTAAGGCGTTGTGTTGTCACCGTTAATTGTTTTATTAAAATTAGCTTAAGGTTGTTTGTTTTACATATTGTTGTTATGATACTATCTCGCAAAATACGGAAAGCAAACTAATTAAAACTGGCTTTATTTTTAATACTTTCTAGAACCCCAATTAGATTTAGATTTTAACTAGACAAAACAACCTTTAAAACATTTAGTTAGATGAAGGTATTCGCAATGTATGGGCAATAAATAAAATAGTCTTTATGGACATTGGTTAAATTATAAAAAACTCTTTGTTATGGAACGAAGCTTCAGTTGTATTAAAACCTTTAAGGTTAGATATTTCTACCCTAAAAGAAATTGTATATTCATACAACGTAAGATTCCTAAAACTGGGAAAGATTATTTTTGCTTTTTTTATAAAATTTGTAATAAGACACAAAATCAAATATCAAAGTTTAACACCAATTTTTAGCCAAATAATTAACTCAAAACACGGCGATAAATGAGAGATGGAATAAGTTACATATTGTATTTATAGAACATAATTTTACGAATTAAAAATAAAACCTAATTTTTACGTCAATATTTGCAATACACGGAAAGTATCTCAATTGATAAAATAAATACCTCTTGAACATCAGTATGAAATTCTTTACTCTACAACCCACTTGGGTTTTCACTCAAAAATTACTATCTTTAAAGGTTTGCCAACCCGCTTTTTGCAAAAGAATTTGATAAATTTTAATACAAATGGAATACGAAAGTTATCGTGAAGAATACCTTAAAAAAATAAATAAATTTGTTAGTCAAACTTACGATAAAATTGTGGATTCAATAGGTACCAGTATTAGGTATGGTCACTGTATTTATTTTTTTAATATACTTTCTATCGAAAGAACATATATTATTCTTAGTTTTTTATTGTATGAGTATTATTCGGTAACAACGTTGCCTTATACATTATTAATGTTGTTTCGGAGGGATTTTGTTTACTATTCTGTATCCTGTAAAATCATCTTCTAATAAGTTAAATATACGAGTTCTGTCCCAAAAGTATCCAACCTTGATTTATATATTCACGCCAAAGTGTTCCAGTGACTCCTACCGGGCGGGAACGTCAACAGTAAAGCCTCACAAATTTAGCAGCGTGAGTTTGTTTTGAAAGTGTTTTTCAAGTTTTATGTAGCTAAAAATGCCAGAAAAACTGGAGCAACGCATGTGCATCAAGTTTTGCTTTAAACTTTAAAACTTGTAGAGAAACTATTCAAATGTTGCAAACATCGGATAATATTGATCGTGTGCAAGCGGCATTTAAATAAGATCGTCGTTTTACTGTTAGGGAACTAGTAGATGACCTTGCAATACCAAAAATACAGTTCACCGAATTTTAACAAATAATTTAACCATGTGTGTGTGCTAAATTCATTCCAAAACTGCCATTAGAACAGCAAAGAAGCCTTCGATTAGAAATCGCTCAGGACAATCTAGAAATGATCAATAGCGATGAAAATTTTCGCGAAAAGGTAATTACTGGTGATGAATCATGGGCTTACGCTTATGACCATGAAGCAAAACAACAGTCTTCGCAGTGGAAGCATGTTTCTTTCCGACTAAAAAAAGCGCGTCAAAGAGTCGGATGTTTTTTTAATGATGATACTTTAATATATTATGCATCAAATGATCTGCTTGATATAATTAATGTAATAAATGAAACACTAAAATCAGTATATAAGTGGTGCTGCTTTAACTCGTTAAAAATTAATAAAAACAAAACTAAATTTATGATAATAGGAAATGACAAACAGTACCATGACTTCAAAGAATATAATTATAATAACAAAATAGAAAATGATAAAATTGAATTAGTAAGAAAAATTAAGTATTTAGGTGTAATTGTAGACAATAGACTGTTTTTTAAGGAACATGCTTCATACATTATTAAAACAATAGCATTCAAAATTAATTACTTATGTAGGCAATCTAAGCATCTAAATCAATGGACGCTTTTACTTTTGTATAACAGCTTTATTTTACCTCATTTTACTTATTGTGGAACCAAATTGTATTTATTAAACCAAAATGAAATTGGAAGACTTCAGAAACTTCAAAATAGAGTAATGAGAGTAATATTATAGAAGAACACATATAACATTAATGTTGAATACATTACAATGGTTATCTGTAAAAAATTACTTTCGTTATTTAACATTAATATTTATTTTTAAAATTAAAACTGGTGATGATCCTGCATATTTACGTGACAAATTGAAGTATAGATAATTTTGAATTTCATCAATACAATACAAGAAGTCGCACTAACTTTCATATACGCCAGACTAGTAATAGCAATTCCAGTAATACAGTTTTCATTAAAGGAGTTCAAGCTTTCAATGAAATACCGGAGGAGATTAAAAATGCTACTTCTCTTAATATATTTAAAAGAAAATTAAAAGAGTAGGTACCTGTTAGGTCAACAAAAGGTTTAGTATGAGAACCTGCTAATAGATCCTATTTTATTTTTTATTTTATTCATTGTGTTATTTTCATTTATATGTTTTAATGTATAGTTTTTAATTATAATTGTGATATTTAAATTTTAACCTAGATTAAGAATACTCTGTTGCATAGGGCAACTCAACATGCTGTCAAAATTTATTCAATATGGCTTCTGGGAGGCAAACAAAAGATATACTTCTGTGAGTTTCCAATGTGTTTTGTATTGTTTCGTCAATTGAGTGATCTTTTCTGTTGTGTTATTAGTGATTTTTTGAACGATTTTGTGTTTTAAAGTTATTAAGAAATAGAAAGACTTCGTTAGAAAGACAATATGCCTCATATCTGTTGCGTTATAAAGTGTGGAATACGAAGTAATCGGGATAATGTGAAGTTTTTTCGCTTACCTTCGGTAGTACATTTTAAGCATAAATCTAAGCTAAATACTTTATCTTCTGAGAGGCAGAAAAAAATGGTTGCAGGCGATAAAACGTAAAGGTTTTACTAGCAAAACGAAAATTAAGAACGCTCGTGTGTGCTCTAATCATTTTATTTCTGGTAAGTGGCAAAATGAATGATGTTTTAAAGATGATTTCATCAACATAACTTTTTAACTTTACAGGAAAACCTGCTGCCTTATAATCCAGACTAGGTACCTTTATTAAACTTTGGGTATAAAGTCCAGTTCCTCAAAATCTAAAGTGGACCGATATGAAAGAATTAAAAGGAAACAGGTTAGTTTATTTAAGTCATTTGACTGTCTTATGCCCTACACTTAGTTTGCAGGTATTATTTTAAACATTTCGAGTTATCAAGAAACGTAGAATCTGAAGAAAATAATTATGTAAAACAGAAGATATTACACTGGCTTAGCAACATACAATGCTTTTAGGACTGTTTTAAATTATATTAAACCATTTCTGAACATTCAAATAAACACTGTTTTGCCGTCAAGTGCTGCTAACTGCAGTAAGACAAATGATTTTTACTAAACATAGAAATAAAAATAAACTTAATTAAAATGTGTTTTATTAATAAAATATAATAACTGACATAATATAAATTATTTAATTTACTTAAGAGCTCTACACACCTTTGATTTTGCATTTAAATTATTTATTTTACTCATCTTTTGCTAATTTCTATAGTGGTAACATCAACATCAATAAATAAAGTCACTCAAACACTATTATAACTAAACAATCGACAAAAAGTTAGAAAAAGGCAATTTAAATACGAAGCAACATGGATTTAAATACAAAACCAATGTAAACACAACCTTTGTTTGCCTCCCAGCAGCCATATTGGTAATAAAAACGTCAAAGTCCTGAGTTGGCCTATTATTGTAACTATATTAGCTTGTGCTAAATAAACGATTAAACAAACAAACAAACAATTATGAAGGCATTCGCTTCTTCACCACGATAATGCTTCAACGCATGAATCAAACCTTGTACAACAGTATTTATCAATACACAGTGTTGTACAGCTTCGGCAGCCTCCATACAGTCCCGACATAGCAATTTGCGACTTTTGGCCGTTTCCTTGATTGAAAATGCCGCTTAAAGGACACAAATCGAGGACGAGAAGACTGTTGAAACCAATACTATAAATGCAAAAGCGATTTCGATAACTGACTTTCAAGACTGCTTTGGAAAGTAGAAGTATTGATATAAGCGTGTTGTTTAATCAAATGGAGACTACTTCGAAGGATGCCACCAACCAGATGACAAAGATTAAGCCAAGTGCTGAAAAATAGGGGCAGTTTTGGAACAGACCTCGTATGACACTATACACAGCGACATAGTCGGTGTATGGTGTAGTCTGTTTTTAACATTCCCACGTTTAAGTAAACGTGTCTTGTGACTTTTTAATAATAAATAAAAATGAATTAAAAACAATAATAATTTTTTTTATTTTACAGCACCGGAATCAATATCGATTTGGAATCTGCTCCATTGTTTCAAAACTGAGTTGAAGATTCGTATCGTAAATCAAGTATGCGTTAATAAACTGATATTGCTTCGGATATGATAAAGTATTAGAGGGATGTCAAGCAAGTGCGTGTAAAGATAGCAGAAAGTGAGATCTTAAATAAAATAGAAGTATAACTGAAGAATACGTTGTGTTCCGCTTTCATTGAAGCAATAATTAAAGTGTTTGATGATTTTTGCGATATTTTGGGACGTTTTTGACACAATCCTAAATAGCTCATTATAACTTTGTTCACTTAGTATTTTTTGTTTAAATTTTTTCTTTAAGTTGTTACAATGTATCGTTTACTTACCATTTACTTCTTGTTTTGAAAACGAAAGTAAACCTCAATCAAATCAAGAATCTAAGAAGTGGATATAATTTAATTATTCTGATTTTAAAACTTGTTAGTTAGCTGCCAATACTTTGCGTGGCACTTTTAGATCATCTGAAAATTGAGCAGTAGCTGAACACAAATATCAATCTTAAAAAACCTAAAAAGCGGCGTTTAAAAGTTATAAAATAGTTATTTATGATATGAGTGTTAAAAGTGAGGTTTTATTTTGTGAGTGAAAACGTTTGTGAAATGAGCGGAGCGAATTGAACAATTTCACGAACAAAATAAAATCACTTTTAACACAAATACCATACAATGTTTTTTGTACAACTTCCCTATTTTGATAATGAAACGAGCGAATTTGCAATGACAATAAACCAAACCGTGTTAAAAGTAAACTTGTTTACATGGCAACGTGTTAATAGTATATTGTAATACAAGTGTTACAATGACAGAGGTTTCGTAGTACGAGTTCAGTTTGTGAAACGAACCGCGAAGCGGTGAGTTTCGCAAAGAACGAGTACTACAAACCGTCATTGTAACTCGAGTGTTACATACTATTTTTTATAATGAACTTTTAAAAGTATAAAAAATATATAAAATGAGAGTTTTTCGAAATATTTATTTATGTTGGCAATCTTGACACTTTTGACACTTGTCAGTTTTAATGATTTTAAATTTGAATGTTTGTCAAATTTGTATAAAATATTCCGAATTTAGCAAATAACGCTGATAATGTAGTTAATAATTTAGTACAACATACTTTTTGATTTACTACCTGAACTCTTTCGTTGACAATCAGTGCAGTGCAACCAATTGTGTACAACAAAAAGTTACCAAAAACAGTGTTACAATGAATCTATTTCGATACTGTTTTTAGTATCGAAATAGAAACTTTGTGAACGTGAATTATAAAAAAGTATTTATAACACGCTGCTATGTAAACAATCGTTTTTAACATTGTTTGCTATCATTAAAAGTGTCACTTTTAATGACAGTTGTACAAAAAATTATTTTTGCAAATATTGCTTGTTGAATATAATTTAGTTCATGAACACTACATTCAAATAATCAAAAATAATGGCCGAGCAAGGACTTAAATCGTGGGACCTTGGATTAATAGTCCAATGCTTTACCGAGAACCTTTGTCAAAATATGCAGACAATTGCTCGCTCAATATTATAAGATTAGTACCTTCTGCATTAATATAACCAATAAAAAATAAGATACAAATTAAATTTCGCGCGCGGTAAGTGCACGATAAATCCTTTTAACTACTGTTCAAACAACAAATTGAACACTTGTTTCATAATATCTTTAGTTTTCGTTGTTAAAAATTGAATATTTCAAAACGTTAGATATTTGCCAAAAACGAAAAATTGAATCTATTGAAATAAGTAATCACAATATTTTAAAATACCTATATTAAAAATGTTGCAATAATACTCAACTGCATCTTTAATTTGATTTTGAAATAAATGGTGAATTTTTAATGCTAGAAAAAATAAAAGATCTCTTACCACTCGTTACAAAACTGGTAACTAATTGTATTTGTAAAAAATGCTTAAGAAATACATGCATATGTGTTTTTAAGAAAATACCTACCTTGCAATTCATTCTGTAGGTACAATGAAATGAAAACATGCACCAGAAAAGAATCAATGTAATCGTAACTGTTTAACTGTATTTTCATAAATAATTATCCGCTGTCGTGGACCTTATCAAACAGCACTCTCATTAAAACTTTATACAAAACTGGGATAAAACAACGAACTTTAGACTGGCCAGAGAGTTATTACTTCATCCTGGCGAATAAACAGCAAGAAAATTAAGGCATTGACCATAGAAAATCTCCAAACTGTGAATTGCGATAATATGTCTTTAGGATGAAATTAGCAGAATCGCAGTAGTTGCGAACAAGAAAAGAAAACAGAAGAGCATATACATATACAGTATGACTGCTCTGCTTTTTCTGAAGATCAGAAGATCCATGTTGGGCGAGTAGTGGCTTACACCAGCTGATGTCAGGGAAATCCTCCTTGGCTTAACGACAGCCTGAGGTGTGGATAGCCCTATACAGGAGAGGATGCACAATGGCCCTATCTGGCCTCAGTGCCGACAGAGGCTCTGCACTTACTCGGCCCTCTCCAATTTTCCATAAAATAATTATTTAGCACATTTTTAAGTATGTATAAATAACTTGCCTGTTAACTGCAACCCGCCATGCAGCCATGTGTCACTTCTTAACATAATTACGATAGCCATCACAATGTAGTTTTAGGTTTTTTAAGGTTGCTATGTGTTTAGCGCACTGTCAAATATAAAATAAGTCCTTAAGTTTCCGAGGACCTAAAAGTATCACGAAAAGTCTTTGCAGCTCCCTAACTATGTTGTTTAAATTGATATACAGATTTAATATGCAAAAGACATTATACAACCGCTATGATAGGCGATCTCGATAATCCTTTCAAATTTTCAGTAATAAATTACGTATAGTGGGTTTATCTTAAAAACAATATTTGGTGGTTCGATAAATATAAGAATATTTTATGACCACTGGTAAACCTACTTTATTTTTGTATGATAATTTTTGCTCCTTTGCTTTGAATCGGTGATGTACATTGATATTTTATTATCTGTCGTTGAAACTATTTCTTTTTCAAGACTTCGGTTAGATTAATAGGGGATATAGAAAGGCAACGCTTAAGCCAAATGGCTTTTTCACTCAACAACTTAAATCAAAGAAAACTAGTATTTGAAAAACGTCAAGGAGTGATAGAGTGAAAGTGATGATAATAGATTAATTTATTTTATTTTTTTCGATAGACATATGACGTCGATAGAAATAAATTACACGGCTTTACAAATAAATTCATTCCTTGTCCTAAAGTTTATTTTATGATTTTCTGGTAATTTAGCCGAGTATTTAAAGACTTTTAATTAATTCTGATACTTTCAAAAATACCGCGACATAAAAGTGGAGTTTTTACATTCACACAGTGCCTACAAATGGCACTTAAGTAGTAAATAAAAATCAGATGTTTTGTATAAGTCTAGAAAATGTCAAAAATGTAAATATGATGCTGATCCATTCTGTTATGATATTGGTCAGTTTATTAAAGTGTGTGATATAAAATATGAATTAAAGGCATGCAACGTTCTCTGTTAAGCCTACGAAGCATATTTTAACTTCCCTGTTGGAAACCACGACAATCCATGGACTCCGCATGTCGCATGTGGTACTTGTAAAAGGTCTTTGGGAGGTGAGTAATTTTCAAGCGATGACAAAATACTGTAAACACATTTATTTTAGGTTGGTATCGAGGTAAGAAGAGGTCTATTGTAATAATATACGCCTTTAGAAACTAGGCTTTATTGAACATAAAAACCAACAACTATAAATGAACATAAAAAAACTAACGAATATAAATGACAAGTTGTGGGAACTTGAATGTATGAATGTCACTAGGTAGTTGCTAAGGAACGTCCAACACAAAATAATATTACATTCACCCCCTTTTTTTTTAAACATATTCTTCCAGGTATTTTGGTGGATGTCTGGTTCTCTGACTACGACGAAGAACGTCATGAGGTGGGTCCTTGTCGGGAGACGGAGAACGCGGTGTAGGTTGAGGAGGATCATGCTCAGTAAGCCTCCCGGATTCAGGCGTCAATTGCAATGCTTATTCCAGAGGAGGTACATCGTCATTTATCGGGGCTAATAATTCTGGTGGAGGTGCGTCGTCATTTATCGGGGCTAAATGTCGGTTTGACACGGTGGTTTCCCTTCCATCTGGGAGTCGCACATGGGAGTAGTCAGGATTGGCCTCCAGGAGTTCAACCCGTGTAACGGCTGGGTTGTATTTGCTGTTTGGCGGCGGTAGACATCTCATCAAAACAGTTCCTGGAACAGACAGCCAAGTTGGGAGTGAATGTCCGTTTATGGATTTTCTTATGTGGTTGAACATTCGTTCGTGAGGCGTCGCGTTGGTGGAAGTACATAGCAGGGATCTTATAGAATGGAGTGCTTGGGGTAATACTTGCTCCCACTGCTCAGTTCTGAGGCCTCTAGTCCGAAGAGCCAACTGTATTGTCTTCCAAATAGTGCCATTAAAGCGCTCCACCTGACCGTTTCCCTTGGGATTATATGCTGTGGTCCTGCTGGTCGCAACTCCTTGGGACATCAGAAAATTTTTCAATTCCGTTGACATGAAAGCTGTACCTTGGTCAGAGTGGACGAACGATGGCATTCCAAAAACAGAAAAAAGATTAGTTAGATGGTTGATAACGGTTGCTGCTGACAAGTCAGATGAAGGGAAGGCGAATGGAAATCGAGAGAATTCGTCTATAACCGTAAGCAGGTAACGATTTCTAGTGTTTGATGGAAGAGGCCCCTTAAAATCGAGATTAAGTCTCTCAAAAGGTGCTGTGGCTTTGATTAGAACGCCGGTATTTTTGAAAAATCGGGGCTTGAGTTCCGCACAATCTTTACAACTCAATGTAATGCGTCGAACATCTTCAACTGAGAACGGTAGGTTCTTGCATCGCACAAAATGCACCATTCGAGTTACACCAGGATGGCACATAGTCTCGTGAAGTTCCCGGAGATCCTTTGAAGAAACAGAAGCGCAGACTCTTGACAGTGTATCAGCTACGGTATTTTCTTTGCCTGCACAATATGATATGTCATACTTGAAACAGGATAACTCCAGGCGACATCTCATGATCTTTTCATTCTTGATTTTGCTTCGTCGCCTATTGTTGTCAAACATATACGATACAGCTTCTTGATCTGTGATGATGTGGAATGGCCTGCCTATGAGATAATGACGCCACTTACGAAGTGCCTCAACCATAGCTGCTGCTTCTTTCTCCATTGATGGGTGGCCTAATTCTGAGCCTGATAGTGTCCTTGAGAAAAAGGCGACAGGGCGACCGTGTTGAGAGAGCGTAGCTGCTAATGCGTGCTCAGAAGCGTCTGTTTCCACTGTAAATGGTAATTTTTCATCAACTGACATTAACACAGCTTTAGAGATATCGGATTTCAGTACTGCTATGACCTCTTTCTGTTCCGGGGTCAGTGGGAATGACTTTGCTTGTACTAGTGGACGTATTTTATCAGAGAACTTTGGGATCCATTTTGCCAAGTGTGAGAACATCCCTAAAACTCGCTTAAGATCTTTGGGGTTGTTTGGAATAGGCATTTCTTTAAGAGGCCGGAGTCTGTCTTCGTCTTGTTTTATTGTATTATCGACAATATTATATCCTAAAAGGTTGATATTAGTCAAGGAAAATTTAGACTTCTGCTCGTTGAGAGTAAGGTTGTACTTACTGGCTGTATCAAGGAAAGCTTCAAGGTTCGCATCGTGGTCTTCTAAGGTCTTTCCGCATACTGTGACATCATCCAAGTATGCGTAGGTTTCCTTCAGATTTTCTTTCTTGATGATCGAGTTGATAAATTTCTGGAAGGCAGGCACTCCATTAGTTACTCCGAAGGGAATCCTCTTGAATTGATAGAGGACACCATCGGCCTCAAATGCTGTGTATTTCTTCTCGGATTCAAGAATCGGCAATTGTGCTAAAATAATTGTTTTTAGAAACTTGCTCGACAAAAGTCTCTATCCGTGGGATAGGGTAGGCGTCCAGTTGAGTGTACCTATTGATGGTTTCCGAGTAATCAATACACATGCGTTTTTTTCTTCCTTCACTTTTCACCACAAGTACTTGCGCTCTCCAAGGGGATGTGCTCTCTTCAATGATTCCATCTTCCAATAATTTCAATACTTCAGACTTGATAAACTGTGAGTCCTCCCTCGAGTGGTACCGCGATTTAACAGCTATGGGCTTGCAATCTGGATCCAGGTTTGTGAATAATGAAACTGGAGGAACGTTGGCTGCCTTTAACATGCAGATCAACAGAGGATCTTTTGATCCCCCAAGTTTCATCTCAAGAGAGGAGTGTGCTGCTAGTAAGTCGTGCCCTATTATCACATCTGCACAAAGTTTCTTCATTACCAGTAGCTTAGCTCCCTCATAAAAATGACCTTGCATTTCTACGGTGACGTGACAGCAACTTTTCACTGTAGAACATAGAGCCGAACTTGCCATAGTGATTCGCTCGTTAAATGGCATGGTTGGAGCCCCGCATTTCACCACAATAGCCGAATCGATAAAGCTTGTTGTGCTACCTGTATCTATTAAAGCTTTACAGTGAAACTTATTAATTTTTATTGGAACAATCGCCTTCTGTAGGCTTGCCGAAGCTGCTGAAACTGCACCTATACTACTGGCTGAGGCAGTTTTCTCTTTAAAGTTGTTTTTTACAGACTTACAAACTTTTGCATAGTGACCAATCTTACCACATTTCTTGCACTCTTCTCCACTAGCTGGGCATAGATCACGGGGGTGGCGATTGTATCCACAGTAGTAGCAGAGTGTAGTCGGTTTGGATTTAGTAGCAGCCATTAAAGAGGTTTCAAGGAGGTCTGGCTGGCTCGTAGGCTCGGCTGGCTCGGTAGAATTTTGCATGGCCGCTGAAAAATTGTTCACAGAAGAGTAAGTTTGAGCATGTATATGAGCTATTTCTAGGGCTCTCGCTTGATCGTAAGCTTCGGACAATGTTAAGGTTTTATTTTCTAAAAGGCGTTGTCGAATAGTGTTGGATGCCAAGCCTGTTATAAATGCATCACGAATGTAGTCGTCCCTATTCTGTTCAGCCGTTACTGTTTTGAACGAGCACTCTTTCCCTAAAACCTTTAAAACTTGCAAATATTGATCAATCGATTCTCCAGGATTCTGTCGTCTTGTGGAAACGCAGTGGCGGGCATAAATTTCGTTCTTTGGCTTGATATATACATAGTCAAGAGCTTCAACGACCGATTTGTACTCAGTTTGGTCACTGATCAATTTATAGATCGTGGGCGAAAGGAAATTGGTTAGGACAGTTATCTTTGCTGCATCTTGGAGTTCAACCTTCTCATGAACCTCTAGAGCGGATAAAAGTTAGTGAAGGTCTTCTTCCAATGAGTGTAGTCATCTTGGGCGGTTGCCGAGGCCGGGTCTACTGTCAAACGTTCGGGACGGAGATACTTGTCCATTTGGTTGTCGTGACTCTTTGATTTATGTTCAATAAATTGTAATAATATACGCCTTTAGAAACTAGGCTTTATTGAACATAAAAACCAACAACTATAAATGAACATAAAAAAACTAACGAATATAAATGACAAGTTGTGGGAACTTGAATGTATGAATGTCACTAGGTAGTTGCTAAGGAACGTAAAAGACGCAGAGGCAAAAATGCAAAAAATATTAAATATCCCGAGCTTGATTCTTCTTCTGCTTGAGTTGCACATAGCGTGTCACTTCCAGTACCTGAATCTCCGCTGAAATTGTCTCAAAAAAGCACATCTTACAGCTCCAATAAAAGTGGGTCAGATAAAGAATTTGTACCTACACCTGAACAACCAAAACACCATCTTATTTCTTCAGAAGATTTCAACGATTTGATACGATATTTAAATCTGCCAAAAAGTAAATCAGAGCTTTTGGGTTCTCGTTTAAAATAGTGGACCAGCTAACTCGGCATGAAATATGTTAATCATTTTTTTACGAAAGAAGAGAAGATGCTTTGTTTTTGTAATGAAATAAAAGATATGGAATTGCCTGTGTTCCTAGTGAATAACGTTTATTTATTGACAGCTCTACAAAAAGCCTGAAAGCTGTTTTGTTACACAACGGGAATGAATTTCCATCTCTTTCAATCTCGCACTCTGTAAATTTTAAAGAAAATTATAAAAGTGTTAAAAATTCACTAAAATCTGTGAAGTATCACAAATATAACGGGAAGCTGTTTGGAGACTTCAAAACGGTATGACTTTCAATGGGATTATTTGGGAACCGTAGAAGACTATAATCCAATTGATTCCCAAAAAGAAATCACCATAGGTTGGTTCCAGCATCTTTCTGGTAGCACGAATGAAATTATTTCGGATTTAATTAAATTTGGACCAGGATCTCTTGTATTAATTGAATAAGAACGTTTTCCTTAGTAAAACAACTATTTTATTTAACTTCTTTAACAATGCAAAATATGAAATTCCAAAATTTGACAATATATACAATCGCAACTTTCTTATGGTCTTTTGGGTTGGGGTGGAGTTACTGATTGTTTCTTGGAAAAGTTAAGTGTATTACAGAGATGGATACTAAGAATCATTTATAAAAAAAATATAATTTCCTCTAGTGACAATCTGTATATTACCAGTAAAATGTTTGATATTAGACAACTTTACTTTCAAAAAGTACTTGTAAATATTTATAAGAATTAAAATTATTAGAACCTGTTAATCACGAACACAAAACTCGTCAAAAATCAATTAACGTACAGGTTCCCAAATGTGAAAAAACGATTAAACAACGTAGCCTACGATATCTATCGGCCAAAATTTACAACGTACTTCCCTTGGATGTAAAAAAAAGCAATAAACTTGGCATGTATCGGAAGAATTTAAAAGTCTGGATTGAGAAGACAGATAGAAAGTTCTTTTCAAATGTTATTAATAATGTATAATACCGTAGATTATGTGCATACCTACATATTCCTCAATGTAACTTAATTACCTTTGTTAAGCTTATTTAACCAAGATGTTTTGAACTAAATTTACCCCCTATTGTGACCTAAACTACCTTATCATGACCTAAACTCACCTTTTTATGTCTCAACATTTTCTAAGACTAATATTTATAATTTGAAAAATTGTTAACACTCGCGCACAAGCAGATTCCATCTGCTTCAGTGAGTAATTTCTGTTTATTTGTGCTTCATTTCTATGCTTTGTATTTTATATTGTATGCCTTTTTAACAAATAAACATATATTGCTACGTTAAGTAATAAGGGTTTGAGGATTTGAATTTAGTTTTTAAACATACCTACCTACTGCCCGACTTGGAAGCTTGAGTTTAGTTTCTAAACAGGGATTACAGGGTGGATATACAAAATATCCGTGTTATTTCTGTTTATGGGACAGGAGAGCGGATTCTCAACATTATACTAAACAATCATGGCCTGTAAGAACACAATTTTGTGTCGGAAAAGAACGTGCAATTTGAGTCGATTGTTGAAGCGGAAAAATGTTAATGCCGCCTTTGCATATTAAGCTAGGGTTAATGAAACAATTTGTAAAGAAACTGGATGAAAAATCGAAAGCTTTTGAATATTTAAAATTTTTTTCCCCGAAATTGTCAGAGGCGAAGGTTAAAGCTGGAGTTTTTGTTGGTCCACAAATCGGCAAATCTTTGCTGATGAAAAATTTCCAAGCTTGCTTAACAAAATTCACAAAGCAAGTTGGAATAATAGCAAAGCAGTAGTCTATGGATTTTTAGGAAATAACAAAGCTGAAAACTATGAAGAACTAGTTAAAAATATGTTGAAAATTTTTAAAGCCATGGGTTGCAGGATGTCCTTAAAATTAGGGACATATGCTGCATGCTTATTTAGATAAATTTAAAAACAACATGGGAGCGTACTCCGAAGAGCAACGAGAACGTTTCCATCAAGATATTATGAACTTGAACAACGTTATCAAGGCCAATAAAATGAAAATTATTGGGGTTTTTTGAGAGAAAGTACTTACGAGCATAAAAGAAAAAGTAATACTGTGAATTTTTGAATTATTTTAGACTAAGCTAATTTGATAGTTAAAATTAATAAATAGATCGGGCAGTCAACTCTCGCCCTAGTCAGAAATCGTCTTGTTTCACCTCTTGCTACACACTATATTTTTCATCACATGCATTGAAACAGCGAGTTTTGATCTATGCAGCCAGCTGAAGTAAGACTATTTCAGACAAATAGCGTAGTAATATCTTGACAACGTTTGACTACAGACGATTATGATTTTATTCGCTTTTGTTTATTACAATGCGATTCTGACAGACTTAAATTAAAGACATAAATAATAAATAAATGAATGTGTCGGGCAGAAATAACGTTGTTTCTCCCCTAGGGCAGAAAAAACTGTCAGTTTCTGCCTGACAGTTGCATTGGTCTAAAATTGTCTTGTTTCGACTGGCAAAACAGGGATCAAAACAAGCTGTCTCAATGCATGTGATATGAAAAATAATATACATTTATATTTGTAACGTTTTTTTGTGAAATAAAAATCATAAGTTTTTAAAAATATCATTTAAACGTTCTCCTGGATACAAAAGCAAACTTTTTTAAGCCATATATTTTTTTTTTGTTTAACTATTATCCAATTCCTCGAAATTTCATAATCTGATGTTAAGGTCAAATTTTGTGTTGACACGTGTTATTAAAGATCAGTATTTTTTGTTTAACTAATTCTTAGATATTTTGTGTAGAAACAGTTTGCTTTGTCAGTATATATGTATATATGAGCAAAATTAAGGGTAACAGATACACCTGCAACCTATAAGATCTACTGTGTCTCCCTTTTTTTTGATATAATTCTGCTGTTTCCTCAGACTTATAGTAGCTCTTCTAGTCCTATCTTCGATTGTCTTCCAGATCGTTCCGATACCTGGATTTTTCTCTATCCACTTCTTTCCTTAGTTTTTTTTAAGATAGTTCTGGTTCCATGTATGGGGTTTCAGCTTCACTTTTTGTTAGCTTAACTGCTATTTCGTTTTTTTCTATGCCTATTTGTCCTGGAACCCATAAAAAAGTAACAGTGTTATTTTGTCCTAGTCCATTTAGTTTTCCCAGTTATTCCCATACCATCTTTAAACAGATTGTGTATGAGTTTAGAGCTTTGATGACTGCTTGACTATTTTACATGCTTCCAATCTTTTATCTACGATAGTTCCTTTCTATATTAAATTCTATATACCTTTCAATGGCATGAATTTCCGCTTGAAAGTTGCTTAGGTTTGCATCCAGGCGTTCTGACTATTTGACTCTAGGTTTTAGAACCCTTGCTCCTGTTCCTTTATCTGTTTTGGAGCCATTCGTATACCATTTTATGGCATTTTGGTGTAGCTCCCATATGATGTCTTTGTCCCATTCAGATTTACAACCCAGTTTTGTGGTCAGTATTCTCACAAAGTTAAATTTCTTTGGCATATTATCTTGGGGCATTTGATCAAATGGAAATGATCGAGGCCTTTCATTGATTGTTCCTTCTTTGCCCATTCTATATAGTGTTTTCTTCCTTACACTTTCCACTTTAATGTGTAGCGGCGTGAGATTTAGGATTAATACCAGCAGCAGTGGGGAATGTTCTCATTGTTCCAGTGATGCATGCACAGTCTTGTCTCTAAATCTTCGAGAGGTTTGACCTTGTTGTAGTCAGATTAGCACTCGTGCCCCAAGCTACTGCCTCATAAATGATGGTTGGTGTCACTATTGCCGTGCAATGTCTTTGGGGTACAACCCCAATTCTTTCCTGCAATGTTTCTGCACACCATAAGGGTTTTTGTAGCTGTATTATTTCGTTTTTCTGTTTGTTCCAGAGTAACCTGTTATCTAGGGTTAGCTCTAGATATTAAACCTCTGTTTTTTACTCAACGATATTTTCAGTTTTTAAATTAGGTTTCTTTTTCCTTGAAAACGCTACTAAAGTGGTCTTCGCGAGGTGATTATAACTCTCACCGAATTACACCATTGCTTTGCTTTGTTCAGTCCTCTCTGTTCTAAGTCATAGAGGACATTTTCATATTTTTTTGCGAGGTGTGTGATTCGAAAATTAAGAATGCGATAAAAAAATTTGTCACACAGGTTACAATACCTACAAATTGGACTAATTGACATATTGACAAATTGACAAGCAGTTTCATTTTTATACACAAACGCAAAACATGTTCCATAACTCTTAACGAACCATCTTTGATCTAAGGTAAGAAATCAACTAATAACCGGAATTGATTTCAAAATAATGATGACTGACCTTGAATCATATGTATATTGAAACCCCATTTTATGAAACAGATTGTATTTACAATCATTGTATTAAAATAGTGTAACTTTTTACAAAAATTCATTATGTTACATTTGCAACAATTCTTATGCGTATCTCGCTAACGTTTGTTATGAATAAAACAGTTGTAATTGATTTTGCGTCAAAAAACAAACTAGGAAACTATTTCTTAACTACTCGCAAAATTATAGAGGAACAGACATTTAACTAAGTAAAGAACTTATTGTTTTGTTAAAATTTATACAAAACTTGTTTATCTTGTTGCCGCTGTATTCCAAAAGGCGGTTGTATGTTTACTTTTCCAAGACCTATTGATAATTACAATACAAATAAAACAATAATTAAATATTAATAACTTACCATATTTCTAGAAATATTTTAATAGTCTAAGTAAATACATTAATTCGAATAAAGAAAAATTATCTTAATAGAAATTACAAGGATTATACTATATATTATTATATTAAAGTATTACAGATTTTCCCCGTAGATTACACAGTAACCCCCTCTATTCGCATACATATTTCACAAATCCTTTATTTGTTTGACATTATAGACTGATTCCAAATTTCAAAGAAAAGATAAATAGAGAAGTATAGTGTATGTTTTTAAGACAGATATCAAGCTTTCCATACATTAAACTTCTTCTCGTGTTTTACTCTAGTCAACATCTTCAAAAACGTGAAAAATTAAAATAAAGTTCCTAAAAAAAGTTTCAAATTTTTAGGCCAATTATTTATACCTTTTATCCTATTGTTTATATCAACAGAGATTAGGAAAAAAATTGTTAGTTAACAATTGAATAACTTTTTGAAAAACAGTGATAAAATGTTTTTTTTAACTGATTTACATTCTTTCAAGTGTTAGGAAAATACTGGAATTTTTTCAAATTTTTAAAATAACATTTTATGTCATAAAAAAATATTTTATCGGATAAACACCGTTTAGCGGTAGTGCGCGCATGCCGTAAAAGCCGCGCGGAGCTCCATTTTCAACGTCAAATTAAAATTATAAATAATGGAGATAGAGTTTCGGGAGGATGGACTTTTTTTTTCGGAAATTTCCTCCCCTTTAACGAGCTATTTTCAAAATTGCTTAAATATTAATATTTTTCGAGTTATTAACAAAAACATAAATATCTGTTTTTTTTTCATCTTATTTTGTTAATAACAATTGCAATTTTTTGCCTGCACACTTTTCCTTCAAAAACATTTTTCTAGAGGTGATTTCAAATCTAATGAGCTATCGCTCATATTTTTAGGACCATTATTTTAATTTTTTACGTTTTTCAGAGTATTTTTGCTGTATCGGAATCTAATAGCGTTTTCGATGCGGTTGTACTTCTAGTGGAGACGCAAATACAAAGTTTTATTTGATTCCACGGGGTGCACTTAAGCTTTTTACAAATTTTATATTCGATTCTATTGTCAATAGGTTTGTTCCCAATATATCATTTTGACTCGTACATGTACCAGTACTTGAACTGTGTTCTGCGCATGTCATACACCTGAACCAGTACGTGAACTAGTGCAAAATAATTAGAATTAGGAACGCTTTCTGGACTGCTAAGTGTTTTGTATGAAGTTTCGTCACAGAAAAGAAGAAATTCTTGAGATGACAGTTATTTTGTCAGCAGATTCATAACCTCCTCAAAAATTTCAAACTGAACTATAGATTAAAAGCAATAGAAACAGTAATCAATCAACAAATCATCATAATCAATTTTAATAATAAATCGATGAATACAAATTAAGTATGAAAAATTAAGTAAATACCGTGGCACATAACCCTATAATTATTTCCTATTCCCTGTCATCAGTGACATCCTTAAAATAATGTGCTATTGCGCATGTCGTCAGAAACAAAATGACCCAGTACATGCTTCGAGGCGTGGATCGATTTGTTAGTTTACAAACTAATACATGTATCAGTACGTAGTCATTGGGAACATCAACTGTACCTGTTCGTGCACCAGTCAAAAGTTAATTGGAACGGCTTTTATGAAATGCGCATGACAAAACCGTACGTTTAATAGTACATGTGTTGATTGGGAACAAACCTAATGTTATATAAATGTTCACTGCAGACAAAATTTCTTGCACTGTCTTGAAGAGGTAGTGCAGCGGTTGCAAGTGCAATATTATTGGCCATTCTATTTACTTCTTACATTGCTACAATGGAAAGTTGGCAAACAAAATAAATGACCACAACATAATGAAAGGTTCATGCAATCAGCTCGATCACGAACCACGAAATCAATGGACAACAAATTTCACAACTCAGCTCGACCGAGGATTAGATTAATTTTATTACAGGATTATGATCTGTACAAAAATTTATCATTTTTTATATTTCGATTGAATTTTAACTTACTTAATTATTGTTTTTAGTAAATTTCCACCAAAAAATCGAATCCTAACAATGCCTGTAGCATTTTTTTTATTGATTAATTAAATGAAATTGAAAATGTAAAGCTAATTTGTTTTAAATTTTATCCTTTAAATCCTTTCTAATTCTCTCATCCACAGCAACGCATGGCCGGGTCTGCTAGTTATATTAATAAGTAAAATATTTGATGTGTAGTTATCAGTATGATTATGTTTTTATAAGTAAAAAATTCTCTTCAATTCAATATACTACAAACTGGTTTATCTTTTATAAATTTTATCTCATATTTTTGCTTTGCTGGAAAATGTTACTGTTCCTTTGATTAAATTGCAATTCTTTTTCCCCAGGTTTTTATTCTTTTACAAATAATCGAGCGTATAATAACGAAGGTTTTATGTCAGTGATTAGGTTCGGAGTTCGGGCAAGCAGTTAAGTGCGGGAAAGTTAATTTCCGCAAGAGTTAGGATCAATATTTTTTCTACAAGCAAAATCACCTCGAAAATTATTTAGATATTTGAAAAGATGCGATTGTGACAATTAAATCTTTCATAGTGTCAATAAATACACGACTGCTGTAGCTATAGCAACCCTACTTAAACAGGTGAGTTTGTTGTTGCTTTGAGTAAGGTTAACAGGGGTGATTTAATAAATTATGATTTTTTAAAAAAATTTTAAAAACAAACATTTTAAAAACCCCTATTTTCATGTAAAATCTTAATTTTTTTTACTATTTGTATGTAGTCCAACAAGATAAAGATAATAATACAATAATTTGTCAAAAAGGTTATTGGCAAACATCTCTAATTAATAAAAAAAAATGCGTGCGGGAAAAATTCTTTCCCGCACGCCGTGCGGGAAAAAGTATTTCCCGCACTCCGTGCGGGAAAGAGATATTTTCTGAATTAAAATGCGTGCGGGAAAGTGTTGTGTTACGCATGCTTGTAGAAAATAGTTATTATCCTAACAAGTGCGGAAAGTTATACTTTCCCGCACGCGAACTGCCGATGCCCGAACGACGCGAAGCGGAGTTCGGGCAAGCAGTTAAGTGCGGGAAAGTTAATTTCCGCAAGAGTTAGGATCAATATTTTTTCTACAAGCATAAAAAAGATACTTTATACATTTTTTAAATTTTATTTTAACTTCTAACAACGTAACAAAATTTGAAATTATTTATTATTAATATTAATATTAAAAGTACAATTTATAGCTTTTTGTAGGCTAATTGCCGAATTAAGTTGTTGCTCCACAGTTGGTCTACTGCTTTCACTGAAGGATATAGCTGGAGTCATGTTTAATTGGCACGCTTCCTGCGCTTCTGGTTGTGGTTCATTTAGTGTTAAAATTTTGTTGCATAGGTTCTTTTTCTTTATTTCGGAATCTTCTACGTATCCCTCCGCAACGGTGGTAGATTTCCAGCCGCCCAGTCTCTTAATATTTGTAATTTCTTCTCCAGAATCAGCCAAAAATGTCGCAGAAGAGCGTCTGAAGCTATGACCTGTATAGCACTGAGGATCCGGAAGCTTTAGGTAGGCCGCAATTTCAGAAGGCATTTTTCCAAATGAGTTGATTCCTACACATTGATTAGTGCATTTGCCTTGTTTAAATTGTACAAAAAAACGACGATGAGGTGTGTTTAAAGGTCTCAATGATGCATATTTTTTAATAAGCTTAAAATATCTACCGTTGTTTACTTCTTCCGAGATTACAAAAGCTCTGGATGTGTGATTTTTCGAATCAGTTATTTTTATTGTGATGTAGTTTTCTTTAACCTCGATGTTTTCTAAGGTTATATTTGTGAGTTCTACTCTTCTGCAAGCTCCTGCTAAACCGAAGATAGTGGCCACTTTAATTAATAAATAAACATCATCTGGAGCTTCGACCATAAATTTGGCAATATCTTCTTTATTGAAAACCTTGGCTTTTTTTGGGGAAAAGCCTACAGATTGTTTTTTTAAAAATGTAATTAATTTGTAGAAGTTGCCAATATGGAAATTTTCTCTTAGTTTCATAACAGCCTTTATCATTGAGAATCGGGACCAAAGAGTATTGGGTCTTATAACTTTACTTAGTTCTAAAAAATAAGCCAGTAAAACTTCCTCTTTTTTTAGATTGTTGGTTCCCTTTTGACGAGCCCACTGAACAAAATGATCATACTGCCTTTCATACCTTTGTTTGGAAATCGCAGGAAGGAGTTCTAGGTTGGCCTCAGCAGCAGCCTCCAAAATACTGTGCGGAAGGTCTTCATCGCAATTATCCATTTAATTTTTTTGAATCAAAACTTTAAAAATCACCTGGATTACTATTCAGATACTTGAAAAGATGCAATTCTGACAATTAAATCTTTCATAGTGTCAATAAATACACGACTGCAGCTATAGCAACCCTACTTAAACAGGTGAATTTGTTGTTGCTTTGAATAAGGTTTACAGGGGTGATTTAATAAATTATGATTTTTTTAAAAACAAACATTTTAAAAATCCCTATTTTCATGTAAAATAATCTTAATTTTTTTTACTATTTGTATGTAGTCCAACAAGATAAAGATAATAATACAATAATTTGTCAAAAAGGTTATCGAACAACATCTCTAATTAATAAAAAAAAATGCGTGCGGGAAAAAATCTTTCCCGCACGCCGTGCGGGAAAAAGTATTTCCCGCACTCCGTGCGGGAAAGAGATATTTTCTGAATTAAGATGCGTGCGGGAAAGTGTTGTTTTACGCATGCTTGTAGAAAAAATAAATTCTCTGTCCTGTTGTTATTTTCGACCTAAGACAGTCTGCTGCAATATCCATTCATGAAATAAGAAGTAGTATACTAATATACTATATTTTACGACAGTCTACTGTTATTGGTTTTTAGAAGTCGTTCTCTTTTGACGGAAAACAATAAATTTATATACACCCCTTCAATATCATAAATGATAAAATCATTTATTATACCTTTCTGAAAATTGTCAGTTTCCAAAAGTGATTATAGAAGTAAAAGTGCGGAAATAATTTTCCGAACGTTAACTCCTTCTGAACAATAGTAAAAAAAATAATAAATTCATCATCTAGCTAGCTAACTGTTTAAAGTATTATTAAAACTGAGAACAACTTCTCAATCCTAACGAGAAAAACTGATTTTCTTAACTTGTTATGTCACACAATCGGGTTTTCTGGTTCGTTAGTTCTGCACTCGGATTTTCTGGTCTTTATTTCACCATAATCTCCTTAAGTATTTTTTTACTAGATTAGCGTTAGTCGCAATGATTCCATTCAACAAGGCATTATCCATATTTACAAATCCCTTTTTATAACAATAACTGAAGGTCATCCGAAATCAGTTGTTGCGCCAAAAAACATTAATGCTGTGCTAAACCTAATAATGCAAAATCGTCATATAATTTATCGTGAGATTCAGGAATCCTTGGACATTAGTATGACGAGCATCAAAAAGATATTGTTTAAGCATTTAGCTGTAAAAAGATTTGTTCACGTTGGATCCCACATAATTTGACAAAAGCTCAAAAAGATGCTCGTGTCAATAGGTGCAAAGAAATGCTGAAGAAATACAATCGAGGGTCATCGAAAGCTGTATATAAAATTTTTCTTTCCAGACTCGGCTCCTACGTCGCTTCGTCCGTAAACTAACTCATACTGTAATACGTCACCTACCGACCTTGTAACGTATAATACTATTACAGGTTCTAGTAATCTCTAAAATCTTATTGGTGTAGCATCATTCTCATTAAAATCTATAGGCAATAAAAGACCAACGATTTATTCGCTTCAAAGTAATCGAAGTTATACATAACGATAAATCATCACGATTATTCCTAATAAAATTGATTTTATTTTTTTAACATAAAATTTTGCTTTAATATTATAGCAGAATTTTAAGTTTAAAATTATTACCAAGAATCATTTCCGGTGTCGTATCGCGCCGGTGCGGTGGCTGTAAAAAACCTAACAATGACTGGCACAATTAGCTTCATTTTCGCTTGATATTCAAGTTGATCAATTAATAGAAGTCAAGTTATATGCCGCAGTATATTTGATTACTTTGTTTAGCTGTATAGTTGATTTTGATAATTTCAGTTATTACAAATGTTAATTTATAACTAAATTTCGTATTGAACTGACTAACGAGTTTGGAACATGTTCCATTTTTGACGTATGTACCTGCCATTAGAGTTTATTAAAAATCCATGGTTCTGGTCTCCTAACCGAATAAAAATATAAGACGACACTAAAAAGTGACTTAAGAGTTTAATGTTTAATTTGTCGATTTGACAAATAATTTTTCTCTCATTAACGTCATGCTATATGTGCTTAAGGAGAAAGTGAGTGTCACTTGTGACATGAGTTGAATTTGATGACCAACCAGCTAAATAATTACGTGGCAGTAAGAGCGTTACCGTCTAGAGGTAAAGGTTGAGGGTTCGAATTATGCTGGATGCGACTCTTTTTTTATTTAATTTCTCTTTAATGTCATTAAATATTTTATTTTTTTGTTTACTTTCCAAAATTTCAAAAATCTCATGAGAGATATTTCAAAATAATAGTTTACTATCTTCCACACAGTTTTACAACACTTTCAGAATTAATTTTGTGTCTATATGGATCTGTGATATTCCTCTCCATTTTGTTAAATTTTCACTAATCAGAAACGTAAATAATGTTTTGTTATGTTAATGATATGCCATACGTGTACATATAAGACCTTAAAACATAAAATAAAACTGGCGTCTGCAAATCTCAACGGGTCTCTTTATTACGAAAAGCCAATAATTAGATCACGGGTGATGGACTCCAGTCGAGTATTGGTAGAATTGATTTGAGTTGAATCAATTGACATTAAATAACGTAGTTGGACTAGGCGGAGAAAGAGAGGTGGTGTTGTCAGGATTAGGTGAGAGAGAAGGTAAACCATTCATTATTTTGATGCTGTGTATAGTAAAACCTCTTGTTTCTGAATTTTTGTTTGTGATTATATTGTTTATTTTTTGTGTAACAGTTTGAATTTTCTGTGGTGATACCATGGTTACTTCGAGTACATGGTTGTATAGCTATACAAAAAACAGGTGAAAATGTTCATTTTCATACATAAATAGTAGAGGGTGGCCTAATGCGGGTAGGTTAACAATAAACTCCCAAAAGTTGAAGATTTTTGGATTTTTATCCCAACGTTTTTGGTTATATTTCTTAAGAGAGATATTGAACTTTAAAATAAAAATGATTATTGCGTTATTTAAAACTTTATAATTATTTACAAATAAAAAGAAAAAACACTTAACAATCCCACTTTACCCTACAAGGGGACCTCAAGCAAATAACCTGTTTGGGCAAAATGGGTAAGCGCCATAAATTTTACAAATGCAAGCACATATTAATTTTTTCAAACAATTTTGCTCTACCCGATTTGCCCGAAAGCACATTTTTTACTCGAAAAATTATAACCTTAAATACAAAAATTAAAAATCTGGTGTGGGCACCACACGACCTTCCGAACAGTAGCATGTATAATAACAAATAGTGAAAGAGCGTATCCACAATTTTTATTTCACATATTTCCAGTTTTTGATAAAAGTGTCAATATCTCGAAACCTAATGAAAATATCAAAAAAATGTATTCTTTCAAAAATGTCGGAAATTACATGTTCTTTCCACAAAGTATAAATATTTTGCCAATAACTATATGAAAACCCAATATTTTCAAAAAATTCCATTTTTTGATAAGAGTAAACGTCCACTTCCGGTCGGCCGATTTTACTCAAATTCTATCAGATTCCTCCGATGGTGATTATAAGTAAGTTTTATAGTTTTATTCCGATCCGATTAGCCGGGATCGAAATTTTACGCGATCACAATACCTTCCTCTAACAGCGTTGCTGTTCGGAAGGTAAAAAAATCGTATTGAACATCGTAGTTTATAAGTGAAAAATGTTAGAAAAACGCAATAATATTGACAATAAAAAAATAAGCCGGCTTTCGACTATAGTCTGGCCGTCGAAAAGATGGAATGATCACGAGACAAATGTACTCCTTATTTCAGCCCACAGTTTATATCATCTTTGGTATGAGTACAGTCTAAACTGTCCTTCGTTTACTGCAGTTTAGAAGGCGTTACATCGTAAGATTAAGCCGTTCAGATGCCCGTATTCACTGATCAAGAATCCTTGAATTCCATCTTTTCAGCGGCCGGGGTATAGTCACAAGTTACACAATAAGTTGTACTAAACTTATCAATTTTTTTACGGAATGCTTGGTTACGCCAAGTCGTTTTACCGCTACTTAGCTGGGACTGATTGAAACTCGTGAATATTCGCATTCGGGTAACCCTGTAATTCTTTTAAACCCCTTCCACACGATACAATTTAATTGACAATTAGATTGTCGATTAAATTGGCTCACAATCTGATTGCTCGTCCACACATATCAATCTACATAATTGGTAAATTTTATTTTAAGTATAAATCGCGCGCTTGACGGACGTATATTTAAAATGGCTCCATTAAGTAAAAAACAAAAAGTAGGATTGATTATCGCACTTACTACAAATTTAAACAAGAAAAAAAGAGGAGAATCTGGACAAAACAATGGCTATTAAAAAGAAATCAATTTAGCCATGTGAATATTTATAGGGAATTGGATAGTGATAACTATCGGAATTTAATGAGAATGGGTTGCGAAACTTTTAAAGTAAGTATCGTTAATTTTTATGAGTGCATGTTCTACATCCCATAGAAATGGCAAATCTTTATAAAAATTTGAGAATATCCTTCATAACTTCTCTTTCGATACGACTCAATGTATTTTCTTTAGCCATTGTAAAAACGATATGCCTATAAAATCTCAACTTAAAAGTAAAACGCGTTGCATTCCACTGTTCCACTTCTGAATGCAGACTAAACTCCAGAGATAATATTACTTATATTGTTTCTGCTAAACTCAAAATTGGCTGATCAGCATCCACACCACCCGATTTGTTTCGAGTTAATCAAATCGTGCAGTCCCGACCATCCAATGTCCTTGAGTTGGCCAATTTGACTCTACACGATGCAATCAAATTGCCAATTTAGTCAAATTGTTACTTAAATTGTATCGTGTGGAAGGGGTTTTAGAAATCGCCATGTGACGGGATTACGAATGCCTACCCGCTTTAAACGACCTACTCGCTTTAGGCATAAATATGGTTTTGTTTATGTTTTCATTACATGTAGAAGTAGTAGATAAAATTAAAAATTAATCAGAAAAATCATTTCAGTTAATAATTTTAGGTTTCTAAAAGAAGTTGCACATCGAAAAATTTGGGTGTACTGCACGAAGAAAGAATAAGCCCAGTAATATGGCTGTAATATGCAGCAATCATTTTCGTGTAGGATACTATGAGAAAAGTGTGCATGGGCTTGGTGTTCTAAAAAAGATGCAGTTTCGTCTATTTTCAATTTCTCTTCTCATTGCCCTACTGAAAATAAAGTAAAACACTTTTAAACCGAGTTCTAGTGAGTGAGGAAAGATTTATATTTTTGTAAGTATATACCTACACTACATTGAATATATCGAAGGATTTGTGGCAAAAAAGATCATTCACAAAACTTGGATGTATGTGCGAGACTATTAACATTAACTCCGCAGATATTATTAATATTTTAAATATTGGTGAAAATACATTCAACGAGTTTTATAGTTTGGAGAAATCTGTTGGATAATTTGATAAGCATATTAAATATATCTTTAGTTTTTTTCTCATTACCTATTTGACTATATTTTAATCCAGATCTGTTATCACTTATCACAACTTGTTTATTCAATTTTAAATATTTGTTTTATGCACGAAATTAATCCATTTTCTTCAAAAGTATTGTTTTTTATTGTCTATATAACAATCAAGAACTAAATAGTTTTTTAGAAAAAAGAAATATTTCTAAAATTTTATTACATCTTTATCAGCAGGCTACAATGTTTCCCTTTTTTTTATTTTTGAATACATATCAAAATATTTACAAGGGTTGTCTTTTTAGTTTTGCGCATAGCTGCTTAGAATGCGCCACCAATAAAACATTCAGACACAAATCTGTGTTCAAGAGGACAACGTGTAATTATTCTTCATGCCAGAAGCAAAGACGGTTTTGTAACTAATGCGTTGCTATTGTCGACCAAAAATAATAACAAAATCTTCTGTCAATTATCACGAAGATATAACAGCCTATTTATTTAAAAAGTGGTTTGTCGAATAGCTCTTGCCTAACATATCGCCGAATTCGGTAATTGTTATGGACAATGCGTCGTATCATTCCCGCATATTAATTAAACAAAATACCTAATAATAACACAAAAAAATGAAATTTTAAGATTTATTGCAATCAAAAATATCACTGTTCCTAAAAAGGTTCTAGTAAAGAAGGAATTAATAAGAATGATCAAAAGTTAGAATTATAAAGATTTTGTTATATTTTTGGTCGACAATAGCAACGCATTAGTTACAAAACCGTCTTTGCTTCTGGCATGAAGAATAATTACACGTTGTCCTCTTGAACACAGATTTGTGTCTGAAGGTTTTATTGGTAAATATTTTGATATGTATTCAAAAATAAAAAAAAGGGAAACATTGTAGCCTGCTGATAAAGATGTAATAAAATTTTAGAAATATTTCTTTTTTCTAAAAAACTATTTAGTTCTCTGACAATTCGTGTTAGTCATTCTAACCAATTTCTTTTACAACTATCGTGATGTATCTTGCAAACTTGTTTTCAAAAAGAAAACTAATTTTATATTCATACTCACATACCCTACCCTTTCCTTTCCAGGCAAGGGCTCATACCTCCTCGTGGTCCTTGCTGGACAGACTATTTTTTAAAATTGTCTGACAAATGAGTATTATTTGCAAACAATTGTTATAAAAATATTATGAGTTATGTGCCATTTGAATAATGAGTCAAATGTTCTTACTAGAAACGAAAATTAACAAGTTTTAATTTGAAAGAATAAATTTATTTGACAAATTTCAAATTGATGCAAAATATACAAATATACAAAAACTGTTTTTCTTTTGAAATTTAAAACGAAAATTAATAAAAATTTATGAACAGACCCTTTTTCTTTAATTCCACGCCAATGGTCGGCATTGTTCTCAATGGGATTAAAATTCCGACAAAGACCGAACGATATTACATTGACTGATTTAAACAAAAAAAAAACTTAATGATAATCAAAGTCGATCACAATATATTTTTGAAAACAGCATCCAAATCGGTTCTGATATTAGTGGTAACAAATATACATACAATTCTTACATACAATTCTTACATACATACAGATAAAGAAACATTGGATTCACTTGCGTATATAAAGGCCACCATTATACATACATTTTTAAATATAAGTATTTGTCAGCCATCAGTTACAGTTTATTTATATGTATATATTTTGGTGCGATTTGTATGTAGTTTCTTAATATAAGTTGCTTTTTTTACTTTTTTTAGCTTCATCTTTCTCTCCAACCGCTCTTTCGTGAGTAGGGAAAGCAGGTAAGTGTAGTAAATCGCAATAGTGGCCCGTCCAACTACGTATTATAATGTCAAAGGTTAAATCGCTAGTGATATAAACTAAATTGTAATAGACAGTTAATTTTACGAAAGATTTAAGTATGTAATACCATTCGAAATCTAGATTTAGTGACCAAGATTAAACTGGCGAGTAATTTGGGATTGGCGTCGGATTCAAGAACACGAAGTCGGGTGCCTAGTTGCTTATAATGCTTTTAGGAAATTTATTTTTTGTTTTATAGTGCAATTTATGTTTGTAGTTAAAGTACCTTTTGTGTCATAAATATTTGTAAATAACATAACTAAATAAAGTAATAAAATATTTTTGTAGTTTCCAACAATAACATACTTCAAATAACCTTTGCCAGCCTTTTACGGCCTTGCGTTTCATTGCGGCATGAAATTTGTCTCTTAGAGTTCATCTGCTGTAAAATCTTCGTGATTATATTCCCATTTGTGTTTTGTAGTTTTTTCTTTACAAACAGTCAATAGAAAAGCGCTACAACTTTCTTTAATCCCCGGAGGATAAAGTTCGCGATACTTTTAAAAACTAATAAAATATACCATGTTTACTTTGTAGTAACATTAACCATCACGTAGTCGGACGGACAAACAATCCTAAAGGCAATTACCGTTTGATAAAAGTTTATAATTTGGAACATCAAAACAGTGAAAACAGAGTATAACTATCCTAATTTTTAAAAAGGTGAAAAGATTGATACACAAAATTATAGAGGCATTAGTTTGTTAATGTTAAGGACAAATTCAAAGCTATTCACAAAAAAGAAATTCTACAGACTGGCATCAGTGAAGAACAGCAGGGGTTTCGACATAATAGATCCACCACAGATGCAATATTCATTTTAAAACAAATAGCGGAAAAATCAATTAGGTCTTAGCCCAATACTATTTAATGGTCTAATCAATAAGATCATCAAAGAATAAAATCTGCGGAAAAAAAATATAAGATGGGTACGAAAGAATTTAAAATAATTTACTTTGCTTACGACGCGGAGATAATATCGGAAGATGAGGATAATTTACAAAAATTACTTTACAGATTTAAAACAGTCGCAAACAAATAAACATGGTGATTTCTGTCCAGAAAAGGAAGTCTCTAATGGTATCAAGAGAACCGAGAGGATGCAAGTTAACGATCTACAATAAAAGCATAAAACAGATCAAGTCTTTTAAATACCTTGGTGTTAATATTACAAGTAAAAGAAAGCTGTAAGAAGAAGTTCGAACACAAACAATGGTGGCAGCTAGGGTATCGGATACCTTGAGGATGTAATATGGAGGAATAAATTTATGAGTATTGGAAGCAGGACGAATTTACAAGACATCTGTACGACCTATTATGACCTACGCTACAGAAACACAAGCAAAAACAGCTGCTACAAAGCAACTGCTCAGAAAAACTGAAATAAAGACGATATGATCAATTGTGGGAAAACCCTTAGGGACGGAGTGAGAAGCACCAACATCAGATCCCAATGTGACATACAAGATGTTGTAAGATGGTCGAGAACATAAAGAAGAGCATGCAGAGATGAAGTCGGCAGAATGCCTGGCAATCGACTAGCTAAAATCGCAAAAGAAGAGAAACCAACCAACTGATGCAGACCACCAGGAAGACCTCCGAAAGCTGGACATCGAAGTCACTCTGAAAAAACAAGATATTGTCTTAAAATAAGAAAAAGAAGAGAAGAAGAACATCAAAATCTTTAGTTCCATATTTATTTCCAAATAATTTAGTTTTAACATTTATTAAGCTATAACGAATTCGCTACGTTTTTTAAAAGCGGATGTGGGTGCCGTGGGTGGTGAGATTTTCTTAATTTTTTCCCTCAATGATATCCATCTGTCTTGCTCTTATTTGGCAGAATTTAACGTTTTACTTCAAAATAATAGTACCTTTTAACTTTTAATAGTATATTGCGAAGATACATTATTTTGACTAGAATAGTAAAATTTCTAAAAACATCGATTAATAATATTTTTCTCAACTTTAGATTATTAGTTATTCGAAAGAATCTTTTTACCACTGTACGAAAAGTAAACAAAAATTATTCGTGTAAATATTTTCCAGGTTCTTTTGGATTTGTTTTAAACACAACTATTTTGCTGACTTACGAAAACTCTTTTGTTCTCGCTTAGCTGGGAGACCAATTTTGTTTTCTCCATAAATGCATTACTTACTGTTTATTTAATATTCTGCTGTAACCGCAAAAAAGCTTGTTGCCTACACTGATTTTTATGTAATCATTTAGAGCTTTTTTTGTTTTGTTTAATATAAGTTGTTGTATTGAATAGTTATTTTATCTTTTATTTAGAAGTTGACATCCACATTTCTTTTAAATAAGATTGACCAATGTAACTGGGAGTCTCTCATTATGGGAAAAAATAGTTGCTGTCACAGAGTCACAGAGATATTTTCTAAATTTTGTAACGATTACATCGTTATTTTTGGCCTGGCCTCTTGACTATAAAATATTTTTAATTTTCTTGTTATTTGTGCGTCGTCGCATCAGATATGGTAGGAGAACGATCACTTGCTCGTTTGTTTCGACGTTAAATAATTTCATTTTATTTTGAGAATTCATTAAATTCAGTTGATTCTTCAATTTCAATTTAATTATTTTAATTTTTAGTTGTAAAATCCAAAATTGGTGAATATTTTATTTAATATTTAAGTTTATTCTATTACTAATATTTAATTATTTCGTTCACAATCGCTTGTCAAGAATCAGTTTTTTATTGAGTAAAAAATATAAACATAGTACCTAGTAATTAATTTTTTCTCGATCTTTGGAGAAAACCTTTAGCGATTGTGTACGAAATTAAGGATTTTATGGTCGGAGATTCATTGCCTTTTTTTATTTCATTAGGGCTGCTGCCACTTTTGAAGAGGGTCCTAGGAAGAGATAGATTTCTCGACACATCTATTTATTTTCCTGAAATCAGCATTTCAAAACCTACCATAAAGGATATCGATATTCCAGAAGCCACCTCCATTTTGTTTTAACAATCTGAAATTGTTTGTTCCGGGGACTACCCATTGGAATTTCACTTTACTACTTGGGCAACTAAGGCTCCGACAGAAGAATCCAATAAAAGATAAGAAAGATATTTAATCACATATAACTAACTACTTTTCATGATAACTTTCTAAATTCTATTTTTCTGAAATAAACGATATTAACTGATTTATCTACATTTATTTGCTTGTTTGTATTTTGGCGCCCTTATTTATTTGTTTGGGGGGAGTTAGAGAAAAAACCAGAAAGAAGCCACGATCCCTGGAGCTAGCCTGGGTAAGTTAACGTTACAAATTCAATTTGTACGTTACAATTTCACTTTTTCCTTCTTTTTTCAAAATAGGGTATTTTAGTTAATTTTACTAAATTCTATCTCGTAATTAATCTCAAATTGAACATGATTATTTAGAATTATGAATCCACGAATCGCTCTCTTCCTACCACCTGAGTCGTCTATGCCATTGTGACTCACTATATTTTTTTGCTTCAAATTCCGTTATTATGTATTAATTCTTTTTGTTTTTTTTATAACATTGATGGTACAGTGTTTATCAAATATACCCATCATCAAAACTGTAAATAACAAAATCGGATAAAGTCATACTGCTGACAGAAAGGAAAACTTAAAACTTAAATTCGAAGTTTTATACTTATTATAACTGTTTTTGTATTTTAGAGGCCAAATATTGCATAAATAAAAAATAATATTATTTTTTTAACGTAAATATTGATATGAATATTCGAAATATTTCAAAATAAAGGTTTAGTTTGTGCTTTTTGTAATTCATTTTTTTTTTTTTTTGAAAAATGTTTAACATTTTTAGAAAGCGCGGTTGTATTGCACGATGAGAATTAAACTATTGACATAATATTTAAATGAAAACACAATTTAAAGAACAATACAAATTAAATCGCTGACGTGAACACACAAACTTTTACCCATCCAAGAAGTGTCCAGCGCACAATCCAGTATTGTTGTTGACGCGAACTAATAAGTTTTTCCCCTAACAGAAATCGTCTAACACATCTTGAGAAGTTTTCTCTTCACAAAGTTACACCTTCAACTCAATAAAATCTCCAGGGTGTGGATTCAGTACCTTAAAGCAATCGGCTATATATTATTCAAAAAGAAAAATACAAGATTCTTCTCTTCCTTGTTCTCTTGTTGGTTATTTAGTTTCGATCCAATGATCTTTGCCTTCTCGCTTCTACCACTTTCTTCGGCCTCCTCTGGTCTGCGTTCAATTACTTTTATTTCTTCCATATTTTGAAGTGAACTTCTTATGGGAGGGTAACTGATTTTTAGCGTAACGCGTTGAAAAAAGCGTTTATCATAAAGCGTTATTTATCGTTATTACACGCAGGCGCAGTGAAACATAATAATAATAGAAATAGGTAAATATTAATATTAATACAAATATCTTTATTTATTTATTTATTGAATTGATAACTTCTTATGGGAGGGTAAACTGATTTTAGCGTAACGCGTTGAAAAAAGCGTTTATCATAACGCGTTGTTTATCGTTGTTACACGCAGGCGCAGTGAAACATAATAATACATTTCTCTCTCTTTTTCTATGCTTTTCCCAATGTAAGTTTTAAGTATATTTGAATTTACCGTGTTATACGGTATTAATCTGTCACTAAATACAATTCATTACTTTTTGGAACTAAGTTCCTTACGGCAGGATTGGAGAAGATAGGGATTTTGCTGCGTGACTGAACTGAAATGCATCAAATAAATTCTGGAAGTTATTATACGTAGCTGGTTCGGTGGTTCATTGGTAGAATGCTCCCCTGCCACGCGGGCGGCCCGGGTTCGATTCCCGGCCGATGCATTTTTTTTGTATATATCTCTTAACTTTTTCCTTTTTTTGTTAAAGTAATATGAGATAAAATTTTTAAAAATCTTGATAGTTGAAAGTAGTTAGGAAAAGTAAGAAAAAATAAATGTATACATTACTCTTTAAAGCTCACCTTGAATTTTAAAGAAGCTTCTTTCTTAACTGATTTTGATATATTGACCGTTAAATAAGACGTGCGCAGGCGTTACAGTCGTATACACAATCGAGTAGTGTTATGTGTCGATTCCATGGTGTAAGTATATACACTTACACCATGGTCGATTCTACATTAGCCAAAGAAACTTAGTTCCTACCTGGTGTCCCACGACACCATTTTAACTTGTTATTAATTATTAAATATTTATATCCATTTAATATCATAAAAATTAGGCTATTTTCTATATTTTCGTATATAAAACTAATTTAATCCCTTTTAATTATAATTTAAATTCATAATTTAAACGGTTCAGTCATCCTCGGCATCTATCGTGGCAGTTTTAGGAGAAGAAATGGAAATTAAATCAAATAGAAATAGGTAAATATTAATATTAATACAAATATCTTTATTTATATATTTATTTAATTAATTTATTTATTTATTTATTTATTTATTTATTTATTTATTTATTTATTTATTTATTTATTTATTTATTTATTTATTTATTTATTTATTTATTTATTTATTTATTTATTTATTTATTTATTTATTTATTTACTTACTAATTTATTCAAATAATTCTTTCATTTATGATTTAATGTGTTTTAATTATAATTTAAATTCATTCTTAAAATGTTCGGTCATCCTCGGGAATTCTGGTAAGAAGAAATGACAGTCTGATTAGCCTAATTTTAGCATAAAAAATACGTGGTTTGGTGGTTTCATTTGTGATAAATATTATAAAAATTGATTATAAAGTGTGTTATTAATGTTATTATTGATAATAAGGATAAGAATTTAAGTTATAAGTGTGTATTAAATAGCAATCAGGCCGTTCCACGTAAAGGGTGGTTGTATTGCGAATTACTACGCGACTGATTAGAAATTTCGAACTGTCATAGAAAAAAATTTTTGTATCGTACCTAATTAGTGAAAGTTATAGTGATAAAAAATTTTCAGAATTTTCAAAATTTTAAAATATTTAAATTTTTAAATTTTAAAATATTTAAATTTTTAAATTTATACACATTATCATATTAATGTAGATAAAATTTAAGTAATAGGCAAATTTTTCTTAAGTTAAAAAATTTCAATATTAAATAGTTCAACTTTTGAATCAGTTGAAGTTATCACTTCTGTCGCGCGTCCTGAGACGCACACGTTTTTTTTTATTTTATTTTTTATATTACTGCAACTATTTTCCTTTTTTTTAATTTTTTATTTCATTTCAATTTAGTTTCTATTTACATTACGATTCATTTTGCTTAATGGAATTATTTATTCTCATCTGTTATATTTTTTTTTCCTTAAAAATAAGAAACTTTATAACAAAACTAAACTCCCACAAAAAAAACAAATCTTAGCTACCGATTTCGTTAAGGGCGAATCACATCCCAGAGAGTCACCGACAGAGTGCGCTCCTGAGGAGTTAATAATAACCAAGAAATAAATAAATAAATATGTGACAAATATTGTTATAATTGTAATAAACACTGATATGAATGTTACTCTAATGAAATAAACTTTTGTAACAAATCTCTAATTGGATGTTAGTTCAGATTCTGATTCAGACAGATAAATCTAATTAACCATTAATTTGTTTTTGCCGTCAGCTTATTAGGCCCTGGGCTTGTTCTGGTGGGCAGAAAATCAATATTTTACAGGGCGGCCGGTTTTCCTAGCTAAAAATTCCGGAAACAATAATTGAAATGCTTTTTACGAAAGTTAATTAATAGCTGAACTGTTTTAGCTTTTGTTGTTTTATTCAATTATTCGTGAATTAATTAGAGAAATGTGGAAGTATATAATTTAGTTACTATAAATAAGTTTTAAATTAACGTAACAAATATTTTGTATAATTTAAGGTATACTTAAAATAAAATAATAAATTATATTAAAAAGTAAATTTTATATATTATTATAAAAAATGCATTTGTAAACTATGCATATATGTTCTGCAAAACATGCATGAACGAAATTTGTAATATTATAAGTTGACGAATAATTTAAGGAACTACGTTCCCCAGGTGTCTCACAACACAACACGGCTTGTTTTAATTATTATGTGCAGAGCTAATCTCGTCAGATCTAATTAGTATATATTTAATAAAACAGCCACAATATAAACACAACCCAACTTTTATGGAAGCGCGTTGTATTCTAAACTTTTTTAAAGAAAAATATCGTATCCAATTTTAAGATAAGGCTTTTTGTTGTAAACAAACGTAATAATAAAAAAGCAACAACTGCTGCTATTTATTATCTTGTGAATTTGGTGTAACAACACGATTCTTCGAAAAAACAAAAAAAAAAACTTATGTTGGATTAACAGATTTACATTTTTTATTATTCATCATCATTTTATGTCAATCAGTTAATTTGTTAACATGTTTAACCTATGTTTTAAAAGTGTAATGTAAAGAAAAAACGGGTGTGGCAGTGGGACTGCCGGTAGAAGTTATACTTCTCTGCACACGCCCGGATTCATAAATTTGTATGGGAATGATTTAGCAAAATCATTATATGATATTCGTGATCAGCGGCCCCAAAAACCTCCTTGTACCAAGTGCACACTTATTTTGTATCGAATTTGCATAAAATTCATGAAGACGGGTTTCGTCCTAAGCACCATGTGTCTTGGAGATCATCGCCATCAGGATATTCGTATTCACCGAATCAAAAAAAAAACGAGTACTAAGTCTGCACTGATTTTGTATAGAATTTGCATAAAAACCCAGGAAAAGAGGTAAATACCAATCACCCTAGAATCCAAGTGCCGCGGAGTGTTTCGGCATCATGATATTCGTGTTCAGCGACCCCAAAAACCCTGAGTATAAAAGTTGAACCCATTTCCAGCAAATCTTACCGATTTGTAATTTTTCTATCTATTGTTTGTTCGGAATGCACTTTTCATATCCAGAAATGCAATTTCCCATTTTTATATTATGAAAAATAGCGACAAAATTTTCTGAATCTCTAACGGATCGAATGCAAGTAACAAAATTCCGATCCATGTTACTTCACAAATTTCCGAGGTTTTGCTGATTTTAGTGGTTTATTTCCTCGACTATTATTAAACACTATGTTTATGTAACCAAAAACCTCAAAAGCATAGTGCAAGATATACTGCAACCATGTGGCGGTACTTTAGACTACAATACAATTCCCATTACTAAATATTATTAATATAAAATACTAAACTTGAAATCTATACTAACAGAATTATAAAATAATCTGTCAAACACAATGTGATACCTCACTATGATATTAATACATTAGACTTTTTTTGTATATCTATCTCTTTTCAATGTACTGTTTAAACGGTATTCAAAGGACTTTAGTTATGACTAATAACATGTGGTAAATATTTCATCTTTGTTTTTACCGACCAATATACCTTATATGTATTTCTGTCTCTCTCTTACTCACACCATTACATATGTAATGATTTTTCCGATTTAATCCCAAAAAAAATTTCACTGCCGGGTCCACGACTAAAAGTATAAGGGATTTAGAAAGATTGGGCTTGACCCCTCCGTGAACACCTCGCGTAATTTATGGACGCCCCCTAACTTCAAAAATTGTAATTTACCCTAAAGATCTACCCAAGGTTTTTTCAGTTCACAAAGGCGAAAACCTTGACGGAAACGTACCAAGAGCCTGATACTCAAGAAAATTATACTATTTATATTATATATACCTATGTTTATATGTTGATACCACAGGATTGAAACCATCCAATACTTCCTCAGTCGGAAAAAGGATAACGCTATATATACATACAAACATACATATATAATAGTAAATACTAATATTGATCCTAAATTGTTTGTATATAATTGTTTTGGTGGATATTACATTCTAAGTGGTAACATTTCAGAAAAAAAATTGGGTACTGATAAGCAATGTGATTCAAAAAGTATTTGGTTAAAAATTTGAAGAAAATAAATATGGGAACGCTCATCCCGATAGCAAAATTAAAATTACAAAGTAGGTTATGTTCATTGAATATTAGCAATATTTGCCTGAAGTTTCTATATCATTTCTCTTCATAAATAATACATACTTATTATTAATTCAGTTATTCCTTCATTAATATACTATCATCCTACAGATAGAGAAATATCCACCTTAAACTATAATCATATCAATTACTCCACCGTAAGCCAACGCCGCCGTCAACTTCTAAGTTCATCGCCCAGAATCCCGAATCCAATTTCATTTAATTAATCTTATCTTTCTGTGAAGTCCCTTATAGAGAAAGAATATTAATCGACGCGAGAAATTGCTTCATTTTATGAACTGAATCTCTTGAATGATAGCGATAATAGCAACTATTTCATTGAAAAATTTATAAATTACAGAATTACAGCCTTTTCGACTATAATTGGTGTTAGTTTAAGTTCTGATTCGATGATGGCTGTGATTTTAGAATTCTAAATTAATATAAGATTTTGAGATTTCTCTATTGAAGTTTTTAAGAAAAAAAAAAAAATATATATATATATATATATATATATATATATATATATATATATATATCGTACCTCACTAATCCGGAAAGTTTGTTTTTAATATTAAATGATAAAAACTTTTTTTTAATATCGAACCGTCTTCAAAACAAAAATAATAATAATAATAATAATAATAATGCACTAAAAAGCAAAAAATAAAATTTTTATTTCTTAAAAAAATTGGAAGCAACTAGTTATCTGATTTCGATTTTCTTGTAACCGGCTCCAATGGTTTATATTTATACCTTTGTAAAAGATTTGAGTTACTAACATTCGAGATCTAGGTTTAATAGCTAATATTCAAATAGCGAGTAATTTGCCATTGGAGCCCATTTCAAGTAAATCGAAATCAGATGCCTAGTTTCTTCCAATCTATTTAAGAAATAAACATTTATTTTTTGATTTTTAGTGCCTTTAGATTAATGTCACTCAAATTTTCGATGTCTGATCGTTTTTTGACACATTTCTCACTATTTGCTGCAATGCGTGCCATTTACAGAAATAACCGTTTGTTAGCATTGGTTTCTCTGTCCAAAATCGCAACATTATAATAATTAACAACATGTTTGGTGGCCTTAACATGTAAACCATTTTACTTTAGTTTCTCGTTTTTTTTATTTATTTAGATTTCGAAACACAACATCATCTACTGGGTTTTCCTGCAACCTATTATGTAGATATGTAGAACAATCTAGAAATCCAAACACAGCGCCATCTACCGGGTGTCACCACATCCAGATGTCAAACGTTGATAAACACCTATATCAGTTAACTCACATCGCCGTCTATTAAAGAATTTGTGAAACTAAACAATAAATGTCCCTTAGGAGGTATGGTCACTGTAAAAAATAATTAAATAAACAGGAGTTCTGTTGACATACATACATTAATTGTTGAGGTTAGATTTTCTTTGCGGCATAAATAAATAAATAAATAAATAAATAAATAAATAAATAAATAAATAAATAAATAAATTTATAAATTAATAAATTAATAAATTAATAAATTAATAAATTAATAAATTAATAAATTAATAAATTAATAAATTAATAAATTAATAAATTAATAAATTATTAAATTAATAAATTAATAAATTAATAAACAAATTTAATATGTAAAACTTATGGATTTCTTATTAAACTGAAATATTTTATTGAATTTAATTTTCTGCTTATAAATGCTGAAATCAGTAAGTAAAATAGAATAATGTCAGTGTGACGAATGTATAAAATTTAATTAAAATCATAAACTGATTTTCACCTGTTATAATTATTTTGTGTGATAAAATGCAAAATAATAAACAGCACAAACGAAATAATAGATTCTTTCGCAAAAAACTGAACACACACGTTGATTATATTATTTATGTTTCACAAGGACGAAATTTGAGAATAAAAAAAATGAATATAATTTCATCTAATACATATACAATAGAAAATATGTTTGTTTGAGGAAAATTGTATAACTATCACCGCTTTTTTATTGAAAACTCGTAGAACTTATACGTGAATTTAACCCTACAAATATAGAACCTTACATTCGCAAAAAAAATAACGTTTATTATTCGAGATAAAAATCTTTTAAGATAGAACAAATTGCACATAATATCTACAAAATTTCATTGCAATCGGTCCAGTGGTTTCGGAGATTAACGCAAACGACCATCGTGACAAAAGATTTTTATATGTAAGCAATAATAATTGGACAATCAGTGAAAATTCGTAATAATTGTAAGTTTATTACTTTATTACCTACTATTAATCACGGAACACGATATAAAAACACTGATTATATCAGTAAACATAGAATGAAGGTATTAAGGTTCGTATCTAATAAGTTCTTTGAATACTCCGGTAATATAATACATTGCTATGTAATGTTACTTGCATTAAATTAAGGACGTACTGAATCGGACTTTTCATCACAAAATTTTTTTGTGCCCATGCATTTAGCATCTGCCATCTTTTTCGTACTGTTTTTTGTAAACAACTATACTAAAGTGCCGCAACCCGTGAAAAAAAGTTAAAATATTAATTAAAGTCCATTAACATTTAAAGAAAGTGGAAATCAAATATTGTAGTAACTCAAAACAACTGGAAAAAATTATTTATGATCCATTATAATTATGTCGTCTGCACGAAAAGGAACAACAAAACGTTGTTGTTATGGAGTAAGTATGTAAAAGTGATACACGGTACAAATCATTCAAAACCAATACATACTATTTTATAAATTTAGAAAAGCCTTCTTTGGAATATCGCAAAAACATTTCATGTATTATAAAAACTACTCAACATTTACATTTATCTGATTAAAAATGGCATGTATAGCATCAAAATATTAATTATAAATTTTGTAAATGATTCCAATCCTAATATTCAAAATATATTTTTAATTATTACAAAATTTAACATTATTAATCAAAATAAAATTGTAAATATTAATTTCGTTGATAAGTTTGCAGCTAGTAAACAAGTGTTGATGGCTTACCTCTCAATCAGTTCACTTTTTTCTCTTTTTGTGGATGCCTATGACATTTTAACCACATTTTTAATTATTCACAGTTATGAGCTTCAACTGAGTTATAAATAAGTGAAGCACCGTAGATGGTTCTTTCCAGTAATTTATTTGTTTGTGGAGATAATATTCCTTGACCAGCCATTGTTGATGAAAACAGTACGAATTTTTTGAATTACCGCTATTTCAATATGGCGGCTGCGCCTGCGCACGTCATATGATGAAAAGGTCTATTATTTGAAGTCATTAAGTTAATAAAGAGAAGGTTTATTTACATTAAATAACACAAAAACTGCAAAAACAGAAAAAACGTACTGGGTTTTACATTATTAAATTGGTTTTAATCTAAATATGATGTATTAATGTATTAAATATATAATTGTTGGTCACATTCTTAAATGACTGATAATCCATTTTTTTCTTAATACTCTTTTATTAGCTTCACTAGTATGTTTCTCTGTTTGTTTGTTGGTATGTAACTCTCCGTTGGACTAAGCGCGGTCGTACACCAACGAAACAGCAAACACGCAACATGTAACATGCGACATGAGGTACATACTGCATTTTGCTTAACCGCGTAGACAAGTGTGACAACTACATTTTTGTAGTATTTAAAATGTCGTTAAGCGAGGAGGATGTTGTAATAGCATGGCAATTTTTGCGCCACGCTAGAGGTCGTAATTTTTGTCAAAAATAGACAATAAAAAAACTAATTTGTAGGTCTGAACACGCTCTACAAGTTTCATGCTGGACATTTTTTATTATCTTTCACGAGAAAAAAGGAAATAGCGAAAAATAATTTTTTCTCCCCAAATTTGTGGGTTTTTTGATCGATATCTCGTTAACGATGATCGATACGTGAAAAATGTATACAATAGTATATTGTGTATCTAGTAGAAAAAGCGATACATTCCCGGAAGACAATGTAAATTGTTGGCCGAGGCGTTTATCCAAAATTTGGCTTTCTCGATTCATTTTCATTTCCAAATCTATATATATATATATATATATATATATATATATATATATATATATAAAACTCAAAGGTGACTGACTGACTGATTGACTGACTGACTGATATAGTGATCTATCAACGCAGAGCCCAAACCGCTGGACGGATGGGGCTAAAATTTGGCATGCAGGTAGATGTTATGACGTAGGCATTCGCTTAGAAAGGATTTTGATTAATTCAACCCCCAAGGGTATAAAATAGGGGATGAAAGTTTGTATGAAACTTTGTCAATTTTAAACCGTTAGGGCTGAAACTTTGCATGCATATAGTTACTATGACGAAGGCATCTCCTAAGAAAGGATTTTGATTAATTCCACCCCTAAGGGGATAAAATAGGGGATGAAATTTGTATGAAACTTTGTCAGTTTTAAACCGTTCGGGCTGAAACTTTGCATGCATATAGTTACTATGACGAAGGCATCTCCTAAGAAAGGATTTTAATTAATTTCACCCCTAAGGGGATAAAAAAGGGGATGAAAGTTTTTATGAAACTTTGTCAATTTTAAACTGACCGGGCTGAGATTTTGCATGCATATAGCTACTATAACGTAGGCATCTCCTAAGAAAGAATTTTGATAAATTCCACCCCTAAGGGGATAAACTAGGCGATGAAAGTTTGTATAAAAGTTTGTCCATTTTAAACCGATCGAGCTGAGATTTTGCATGCATATAGCTGCTACGACGTAGGCATCCCCTAGAAAAGGATTTTGAATAATTCCACCCCTAAGGGGATAAAAGAGGGGATGAAAGTTTGTATGAAACTTTGTCAATTTTAAACCGATCGGCCTGAGATTTTGCATGCATGTAGCTACTATGACGTAGGCATCCCTTAAGAAAGGATTTTGATAAATTCCATCCCTAAGGGAATAAAATAGGGGATGAGAGTTTGTATGAAACTTTGTCAATTTTAAACGGATGAGGCTGAGATTTTGCAAGCATATAGCTACTATGACGTAGGCATCCCCTAAAAAATAATTTTGATTCATTCCACCCCTAAGGGGATAAAAGTTTGTATGAAACTTTGTCAATTTTAAACCGATCGGGCTGAGATTTTGCATGCCTATAGCTACTATGACGTAGGCATCCCTTAAAACAAGAATTTTGATAAATTCCACCCCTAAGGGGATAAAAAAGGGGATGAAAGTTTGTATGAAACTTTGTCAATTTTAAACCGATCGGGCTGAGATTTTGCATGCATGTAGCTACTATGACGTAGGCATCCCTTGAGAAAGGATTTTAATAAATTCCACCCCTAAGGTTATAAAATAGAGGATGAAAGTTGGTATTAAACTTTGTCAATTTTAAACCGATCGGGCTGAGATTTTGCATGCATATAGCATGCAAGTTTTTATAGTTTTAAATTAATAATAGTCTAATACCACTCGCGCCATAATGTGTGGGGTGTGTGGAGCGGTGAGGCGGTAGCACGCTGCTGCTGGCCGACATGACACTGTCGATAGACGCGTAGAGTCTTGAAAATTCGAGAATAAATTTGTTTTCGTAGTGGTGTACTAAGAAATGACTTTTTTAAATTCCATCCCTAAGGATTTAAAATAGGGGTTGCAAATTTGTATGAAACTCGGTGGCAAAAAACTATATAAAGTCCACGCGGATGAAGTCGCACGCGGCCGCTAGTGTACGTATATAATGACTGGAGTACATATGCACGGACGTTTTTTAATAGCTTTTACAAAATTTATATTAAAAACAGGCATTTTTCGAACGATATTTCTATTTTTAATAAAAATCACCGATCTTACGTCTTCAATCACGCAACAAATACTGCGACGAGACATGCACAGTAAACCGCATGCAGTTTTTGTTGCGAGAAACCTGCATCAGCCGCATTGGTGTACGATGATTTTAACGATATCTGTGTGTTTATATTGTCTTAATGTCGAACAAGTCTATGCGTGGTATTTACCTCATGTCGCATGTTGCATGTTGCGTGTTTGAGATGTTTCGTTGGTGTACGACCGCGCTAAGAGCTTGTAGCTTATTACTGTTAGTATATCTCACCACTTTCAGTGCGTTCGTCGGCCGAGCGGGCTGATGTGCTGGTCTTCGCTGAAGTTGACCGCCGGATTCACCGGTCGAGAGATCTAATCCCGTTCACGCCGAAACATAAATATTGTAACGGGATAACTTAATAACGAAAGAACCTTTACTTTAAAGACTGTTTTTAGGTCATATATTCTAGAAATTTCAAGTATGTAGTTATTAGGTTAGATCATAGACTAGAATATTCATTTGTTCTATATAAGGGGATATATGAGCAGTTAAGGGAAGTTCATTGTTATTGTAAACCTGTTTAGACGTTATTGAGTTCTTGTGTATCTGTAACAACTTTGGTAAATAAATTGTGTTAAATATATTTAAAAAAACTAAAAACACATCGAACAAAAAGGTTAAAAATATTGTTTAAAATAAACTTAAAACAATACTGAACGAAAAACAAACTAGTATTATTGTAATAAAAAAGCGTCGGGCGCTCGATTTACAAAAAAAGGCACAAAGGGATTACGCTTTTTTCACAATAATACTGGTATTTTTCGTTCATTATTGTTTTAAGTTTATTTTAAAAATTACTTTTAACTTTTTAGTTTGATGTGCTTTAAAAGCGTGTTTTTAGTTTTTTAAACTTCATTTATTTTTAAAGTCTTAATTACAAAAAAAGTACAAATTTTATCAGGTATCATATTATCGACTAATAAACTACTCTCGTTATGGAATTCCCTTTTAATTTTGTTCACGTATTAAAACTTTGAACTTTTTAGTAATTTGTAATCCTTTAATCAATATTCTTTAATATTAATTAAAATTTCGGCAGTTATTTAATTTGGATGAAATAAAAGAGCTAAACTATACATTAAGTATACGCTGTATACATACAAACGAGAACTCAACACGTTGCTCTGAAAATGAAGAAGTTCTGGTTAGTTTGAAAGCTTAAATAAACTGTAGAGGCGTGTTCCCAGAGCGATATTAACTTCCTACCCAATGAAAACAGGATAATCTCTAAGGACGAAAAAGCAACGGGGTTGCATTAAAAATGGATATGAGTATATAAATAATAAATTAGGTATAATGGTTTCGTTTTTTGTTGTCGTAATAATATTTTCAAAAGCTTTATTTAACACAGTAAACAGTAAAACTTGTATTGTGTGAACCACGTTTTGCACCTATTGTTGTTTTTTAATATAAGAAATCTGTATGAGGTTCTATAGGTACCAGTAAATTCAATATATATTTCTTTCATCGCATTCTGCAGATTTCAGCTTGTAGATATTATAACGTAATATAATTTTATCTACTCCTTTGACAATAAATGTCATTTATACTCATTGTCTCCATGCAGGGTAAGTAAGCTATAACGCACAGTTGTGCGTAATGAAACGTCATGTTGGAATTTTTCGCATTCGCACTAAATGCATACATATGAGGATAAACTCCCAAATTTTGACTTTTTGACTTTACCTAAGAATGTACAAATACAAAGATATAATAAAATCAAATATTTGGGAATTATTTTGAACCCTCACTTAAGATGGAATATTCTAGTCAAAAGACTTCGATGCATGATTTCCAGATTTAAACTCTTGCGAGAATATCTGTCTGTAAACTCTCTTAAAACTTTATACTTTTCATTACTGCATTAGTAAACTCGCACTTAAGCTATGGTAAAATTGGCTGGGGTAATGTCAATGATACCCACCTAAATAATCTTAATGTACTGCAAAATTGGAATATCAAGACGATTTTTAAAAAACCATATCGCTATCCTAGCAATGCACTATTCTCTGAAGCTAAAATCTTAGACATCAGACAGATATTTTTCCTGAAATTGGCCATAACAGTCTTTAAAAATAAAGAGCACTTAAAAAATCATTTACGCAGCTACTATATACAAGAAACCGAAATCAGCATCTGATCGAAAAAGCAAAGTTAAATATTGGTACAAAAAGTTCTACATATCTGACTCCCAAAAAGCTTCATATTTTTTATTAAGTAATATTCAAGATGTTTAAGCTAAAATAAAACATTAACATTTTATTTTTAATACAACGGAGCATGAAATAAAATATTTTACAAGAAAATCGTGAACTGTCATTACGGTATTCGTTTAGAAATTTCAACCTCGGCACCTTCGTCGCCTCGGCTCCAAAGATTTAACTCGTTCCTATCGTAATTAATCAGTTCCCAGCAATTAATTTATTTTATAAAATACAAAAGCTAGTATATGTAAATTATGTGAAAAACGTTAAGATAACTAAGAGATAACTAACAAATTTTAGATTTAAGTTTCAGATCTGCATTAAATTACTTGTATACCTATCTACATATTATTCGTACTTTTTTGTAGAAGTTTTGCATTCTATAAGACACATATGTCTAACAATTTCATTACAATAAAGTAATTTCTAATGATTAAAGTTTTGTACAAATAAATTTATTTTTCCGCAGATTTTTATATTCTTCCATAGAAACGTTGTGTAAAATTTCATTGCTCGCTTTATTTTAACTATTAATATTTTGTAGTTATTCCTTCTTCTGTAGGATTAGTGTAATAAGTAATAATCCTCTTAGGAGTAGCTCGAAAACAAAGTCCTACAAGCAATCCTTATTCTTTATATGTAAAGATCTTAAGTATTTTCTTGGACACAAATCCTATATTTAATGGAGTTAAGCTTCGAGAATAGTTATTCTTTGACCTTAAATTTTCCGCGTGTCATATTGCATGAAATCTTATCATATTTAATTCTGAATATTTGAAAAAATAATGTCAGACCTCAGACCTCGCTAAAAAACGATTGTTTACGAAATTTCATTATATGTATTTGTAAAATAATTCATAATATAACTACAACAAAATCTATTCACTAAAACCGGGAACTAAAGTTTTCTGAAGGTAGAAATATATTAATTTTCATAATAGTGTAGTCTAGATTAAATCAGGTCAATGAAAATATGGTGGTAAATTTATTACATTCAATGGGACAACAATTCATCATAATGATCAAAGTAAAAACTAAAAATGGGTTCAACCCTTAGGTACATTGTGATTTCTTATACATACGTCGACATATCTGTTGTATTCTTAAATATCTATCTATTCTATATTACTTATAATAAATCTGTAGAGAGGTCAATTCTGTACATGAAATATATTCCCAAAATAATCCTACTGATGACAAAAATGAAATCAGTAAAATTTTTGTCTGTCTGTCTGTATAACCGTTATAGAAACAAAAACTACTCGACGGATTTTAACGAAACTTGGTTCAACTATTTTTCATATTCCTGAGCTGGTTATAGGATACTTTACATCACGCTACAATCAATAGGAGCAGAGCAGTGAAGGAAAATGTTGGGAAAACCACTTTTACAACAATCTATACATCACGCGAACGACGTCGCGGGTACATGGATATAGAACCCCAAAATGTAGTTTTTTTGTATGTCTGTCTGTCTATCTATATGTCTGTGCACGCATCACATGAAAACTACTGATCCGATTCGAATGCGGTTTTCACAGATGTATTTGTCTTCTTTTAACTTAACATCTGGTGTACAAAAATTTCTTCTCCCACCCCTTTAACGGGTTGAGTGGAGAAATGTTTATACAACAATTAACACGCCACGCGAAGGACGTCGCAGGTACACCTACTTTTAAATAAGATTGCTTGATATCAATCCGCTAAGTACACCTTATTAATTATACTGTTAGAAAAAAAAATAATTAATAAAAATCCACCAAATAATATATTTCTTATTGGAGTTACTTACTGTTGTAATGAAGTGTTTTATTTCTGGAATTTTATTTTTAATATTTTTACGAGAGTTATTTATTTGACATCCGGCAATTAATTATTTTCAGAACTTTCTTTGGAATCAAACAAAAAAATAATTTCCCATTTAATCGCATTATTTAATTTAATTATAAAATAACCTAATAAAAAATAGAAAATTATTAAAGTGAAAGAAAATTTTATTGTGAAATCAGATAAGATACAAGATATCCAACTGTCAAATATTAAAAATAAAGGATAGTGTAGGGATTTCGATACTTTTGATAGAGAAGAAGCCATACACACACGCACGCGTGCAAACACTTACACACACTCTTTCCAAAGAAAAATAGGTTGCAGTTTAGGCTTATGATAGCAGTGATACAAAGATATGATTCTGACGCTTTACTGGTAAGAGGGCTTCATCTTTAGCAGGCAGAAAAAACTGACTTAGGCTTCCAGTCAGGGGCACTCTAGCTGACCTGTAACTGTTGCTAATGAGCTAATGAGAATACAAAAACTTGGTTCCAGGATACTATGAGGGAGCTGTCGAAATGGATTTACTTAAGGATTTAACGAATAAATTATACTTTCCTCGTCGTACTCTGGACCAAGTTACGGTTGACGCTGTCTCAAACTAGTATATAGATAAAAATCACAAATTTAAGTACAGGTGAAAGTTTTTAATTTAACAATGATAAAAGTTTAAATATTTTACTTATCTTTAATTAACACTTAGTACCATTTTCTTTCGTATTATAAAGGTTATTTTTGTCTTCCGAAAACATAAAATGTCTGAAAATATATTTTTTGCACGATTGATCATTTTTGACTGTTTACCGTGACAGATTTTACGTCAGTAGGTGACATTTACTAGCAACTCGACGGTAAGTAATCCAACTCGACGGTAAGTACTCCAACTCTACGGTAAGATTGAAACTTATGGTACAATTTGTTAAATTATTTAATGAAATCCCACTTGTTTGGGCTGTGGTTTCAATTCTAACAGAAACTCCTGCAGAATCGCATACATTAGTAGTATTACTAGTATTGCACAATATTTTTTCGGCAAAATCTATTTTATTTTGAAGAGAATCTTCTACATAGCTTTCTGCCACTGTCGATGAACGCCAAACTCCATGACGCTTTAATCCGAGGACATCAACACCTTTATTAGCCAAAAACGTTGCTGATGTCCTCCTGAGCGAATGGCCAGTATAGTTCTCGGGATTAGGCAAATTTAAGAATTTGGCAATTTGAGAAGGCCAGCCCCCGATTGTCCCTTTCCCTATTACTTGAGCACAACATTTTCCTTGTGGCTAAATGGGTCGTGATATCCAAAGCCAAAAAAAAACATTTTCCTTTGGCGAATCTTAAGAACAAATGATTTGATTTTACTTGTAATGGACGAAGTTTTATATACTTTTGCAGAATTTCTAAATATGGAATTTTATCGTCTGGTTTGTTAACGACTGTAAAATTACGCTGGATGTTCGTTTTTGTATTGGGTACTTTTACAATCATTAAACCATCGGTTTGTTGGATGTCATTCATAGTAATATTATATAATTCTTCTCTTCTACAGGCACCAGATATTCCCAATATCATTGCGACCTACAAATTATTAAAAAATCTTCATAAGAGTATTTCTTTTACCTAAACTAGCTTACATTACCTTGTGAATTAGAAATTCTTCATCCGGTGCTTCCATCAGAAATTTTTCAAATTGCTCTCGTGTAACAATGCTCGCTTTCTTAGGCCTATAGCCAACATTTTTTCTCTTCAAATACGCGATCAAAGTTGAAAACTTGGAAATATCAATGCCATCATAAAGAAAAACGGTGGATTTAATCATTAAATATTCTGCCCAGAGGCTTCCAGGAGCTTTCAACTGCATATGACTTTGAACGAAATATGCCAATAGAGTCTTTTCATCGACTCTTAAATTCTTGCCTTCGCACCATTTTTTAAAACTTTGGTAGGTATTTTGATAACGGATTTGGGATTTTTCGGGAATAATTGCGGATCACCCTTCTTCCCAAGCCCGTTCAATTTCTTCAAATTCACTTTCGCTCATATTTAAATCCTATCCTATCCTACTAGGTAATCCTACTATCCTACTAATATTATATAGGCGAAAGTTTGTTTGGATGGATGTATGGATGTATGGATGTATGGATGGATGTTTGTTCCTCTTTCACGCAAAAACTACTAAACGGATTTTAATGAAACTTTACAGTAATGTAGCTTATAGATCAGAATAACATATAGGCTATAATTTATAAAGATATTGTGTGAATTGTCCAAAATATAACGATAAATGTCATTTAAGTCTGAAAAAATTCTGAAATCTGTGTGCTGCAAAAACAGTTAGTGCTACATGTATATAATGTATGGTGAAAATATTTATCTTAAATAGTCCTACAAAAAATTCTGCGACACCATATATATCTATCTTTTATGAGTAAGCCATTATTGTCAAAATAGTGAACCATAAATACAATAAAAATTGATAATTTATTTTTAATGCACATTTGGTAGTAATAAATGGATCCTTATCAAAATGAATACTTTTATCGCTTTTGGTATTTAAAGGAGATAAATTTTGTCATTCACAATACATCATTTGAGTAGCTACCTATAGGCCTATGATTAGGGGTTTGCAGTGCTTAATTACTGTATTTCTTATGTTGACAATATTGTTACGTTATTACAGTGCGAATGTAACATCTCAATATTGTCAGACTGTTATATTTTTCAAATACGACCCAAAAATTATGTATGTTATAATTTTAATGTCATAATGTTAGTTCTTTTCACGCTAATATAAGCTACTCGAAATACTAATACTGCGCACACGAAGTCGCGGGCACCAGTTATTGATACATAAAGACCTTGCTTTTATTCGAATTACACGCAGACGAAGTCGCGGGCAAAAGCTAGTTTATAATAATCAAAATTGTACTTAAAATTAAATTATTGACAACTAAATAAAAACTCAATTCTCCATTGTTGTTATGCACCCTAGTTACTACCTAACAACCAAAGTATCTATCTTGATAAAATGAATGAAACTAGTCAATATGACGAAAATGTTTAATTTTATCATTTATAATGGTATCAATCGTGCAAAAAACGTTATAAGCATGTCGAACCTTAAGGGTAACCGATCTCAGACAATAATTGGAGTCGTCGCTCCGCTCCTCCTCCAAACAATTGTCTTCGATCGGTATAAAACCCTTACCGTTCTCCATACTTAATATACTATTAATTTATCGAACCTTTACACTTTGTTTCTGTTTTCAGGCTATAAATTATTTTGTGAAAAATATGATGAAAAATTAATAAAATTACCTATTTAGCATTCCAGAACTGCAGCTCTCGGGAACACGGTAAAAACTGTGACGACCAGATTTTCTAGAAAATTTTGTAACTTTTTAATTTTTTTAATATGGTAATTGATTGTTTTAATTTAAAAAATGAAATATTAAAATATATTAAATTTTGTAATTTTTTTATTTTTCTAATATTATAGTAATTGATTGTTTAATTTAAAAAATGAAATATTAAAATATATTAAATTTTGTAACTTTTTTATTTTTCTAATATAGTAATTGATTGTTTTAATTTAAAAAATGAAATATTAAAATATATTAAATTTGAGCTGAGTTTTTAATAGTCATTTATTTCTCAAATCCTGTGTGAGCTTTTATTTGTTTTATGAATTTTTTAAAATTTTATTTTTTTAAATTTTGTAACTTTTTAATTCTTCTAATATGGTAATTGATTGTTTTAATTTAAAATATGAAATATTAAAATATATTAAATTTGAGCTAAGTTTTTAATAGTCATTTTTTTCTCAAATCTTGTGTGAGGTTTTATTTGTTTTGTAAATTTTCTAAAATTATTTTTTTTTTAATATATGAGGTTTTTCATTATTCTAACGTTTTTTGTTTTATTCTGTTAATTATTCAGTTTAAAATTTGTTTTTAAAGTTTTTAATATTTCTGAATATTTTTTATCAGGTTAAGTATTTTTTTTAATTCCTAAAATTTTTTCACAAAAAAAATATTCTTTCTTAATTTAGAGTTTTTTTAATTATATTTCAAATATTTACATTTTGATTTGGAACCCAAGTAAAACAATAAGTATTAACAAATATTCAGGAGTTTCATAAAGCTAGTAATAAAATACCAAATAAAACCTCTGTATCGTTGAAACTATCCTCCAAGCTTTAATAAAGCCACTACGAAAGGTCGGGTTAAATTTAGATGCTAATTTAAAAGTTTTATGGTTATAATATAAGCCTTGAGAAGTTTCGTACATTCATAAAAAAGTCTTTGAAAAGCCCTTAAGAGATTGTCATGACCACCGTAAAACCTTTGGAAAGTGTGATACTGCCTTAAAGTATTTAAAATATCCCTTTTGTATTCAATGTGTTGCAAAACAAATTTAAAAAGTAAAATAAAATATGTTGTTTGTTTGCAATTTTGCATCTAATAAATAAACCTATCGCAAGGTAAATAAACAACGAACGGAGCGTTATGTTATGACAGTCTTATAATAAATAGAAAAAAAATGATACAAAGTATCTTGCGTAATGCTGTCAAATTTGTGCGTGGTTAGAATTTCCTAACTCACATGCACATTGATGCTGCGACGTGGATATAAACGGTGCCATTTTTGGAGTAGAGATGGCGTGCTTGCGAAATTTACGAGTTGTACTCACTTTCGCGACTATTTGACATCAAATATCAGCTTTTTTATACCGGGGATGTCTCTTTATTACTGACTGAAGAGACAACCTATACTGTACAAGATCGAAACATGTCTGCAGTTGGTTTTGCCCTGGTATAGACAAGTTGATAGGTGATAGGTGTTGAAGGTATAATCACGCATTCCGCGTTACCGCATTAAATAGGTTTCCCGCAACTTAATAATGACTGTGGAGATCCCGCAATTGTGTGGTAAAGCTTGCGCGGTAATTTTTTAAAAAGGCCGATCGCATACTTACAAGACATGTGTTCGCAACATGTCTACGACATGTCGCAGACATGTCGTTTCATTGCCAACACAGCGTTTCTTATGGCAAGTCGTAAACCAAACAGAAACGTCGCGGACAGGATAAGACTTGTCGAAAACAACTTTTATACGACACTGCTTGCTCCAATTTCAAGCGTCATTTGTGTCTGACAGCTGCTTCCGAATGCACGTATATGGTTCAATAATGGAAGATAATCCAACATTTAATGTAAAATTTGTGCAAATCGTTGAAAATAAATATACTGCGATGAAGATTAGCTTTACTATATGAATGAACCCAATATTTTCGAATATTTTTCTTCTTTCGCCTTCGCAATATTAGAACCGATAATATTGCCACATCATCATCAGACGACATAATGTAGGCTGATGTGCGAACTACAGAGTTTTGTTTCCTACATTGGTGCTAAACTGTGTTGAAGCGACAAGTCGCAGACATGTTGCAAACATATGTCTTGTAAGTAGGTATGCGATCGGCCTTTAGAACTAAAAGAACATGTCCGTTCTGTTGGTTCTGTAATTATAGTACCGTAAGTACTGTAGAATTGGATGAATAGGCACAATTTTCAACTTTTATAGTGTGAGTTTCTTACATATTTTGTGTAAAAGATGTTAATAAAAGTAGACTGATATTGTGAGTCCCGTTGTACCAGTAGTAGTATAAAGTACTAATGCGTAAAGCATGTAAAAATTATAAGATTTTTTGTAAATTAGGAAAAACTAGGTACATAAGTAGGTAACCTGTATTAAAAGTTACCAATGACTAAAGACATAAATACTAACTCTATGTATACGTTACAATTTGTTAGAAAATTGTTAAGAATACTAACTTGGTATTGTTTGTTCTTATTAGCACTACTAGCAGTAAGTTACTACTAAAAGTAATATGTTATGTTATGTAACTGATTATTGTTAATTAATAGTAAATAAAGTTTTTACTTAATTATGCTTACCTGTTCTATTTTTAAATACTTTGAACTTTTTATAATTAGCTTAAGTAAAAAAATAAAATAACATTAATTAGTAATAGCATTATTATTATCTATATATAGATAAGATTTTATAGTCTAAACTATTGTAAATCTTTTTAAAGTTGAATAAATATTATTATTATTATTATATATATAAAAATGAATGTTTGTCTGTATGTATGTATGTATGTCTGTATGTATGTATGTATGTCTGAATGTACTCAATGGACTCAAAAACTACTGGACCGATTATTATGAAAATTGGTATGTATGTGTATTTTTCCACGGAGAAGGTTTGTATGATATGCTTATTGATGCCACTCGCCACCAGGAGGCGCTGCAGAGTAGCAACTTCTGTCCCGTTCAACCGATTGTCATGAAAATTGGTATATGTATGTATTTTTCACGGAGAAGGTTTGTATGATATGCTCATTGATGCCACTCGCCACCAGGTGGCGCTGCAGAGTAGCAACTTCTGTCCCATTCAACCGATTGTCATGAAAATTGGTATGTATATGTATTTTTCCATAGAGATGTTTTGTATGATATGCTAATTGATGCCACTCGCCACCAGGTAGCGCTGCAGAGTAGCAACTTCTGTCCCGTTCAACCGATTGTCATGAAAATTGGTATGTATATGTATTTTTCCACGGAGAATGTTTGTATGATATGCTCATTGATGCCGCTCGCCACCAGGTGGCGCTACAGAGTAGCAACTTCTGCCCCGTTTAACCGATTGTCATGAAAATATCAGTATGATGATGTTTTTTAAATAGGTAAGATGAATATGATATTCGCATTAATGGAAGTTATCACCAGATGGCGCTTCCATGTATCAAATTCAACACTGATTAATAGATATCTATACGAATTCGTATAAATATAAGTTCGAAAAATATATTTTTGGTGCGATAAGTATAACAAAACTATAAACTTTCTTTCCTTCTCTATCTCCTCTTCTCTTTTATTTTTCTTAAATTTATTTTAGTTGTTGGTGTAGCAACGCGCACCGGGTACAGCTAGTATGCATATAAAAGAATTTTTGATTATTTTGTGGAAATTCCAGAGGGAACCAGCCAGAATGGTAAACTTTCCTCTAATTTCCAGGTAAAAGAATACTGCGGGATTGCAAACTCTAGTGCCCAATTGCCCATAATTTTTTTAAGAACCAAAAATTTCATGTTCTGCTCTTTAGTTCATATTTCTTTTTGAAGGCGGTTAATTTTTTATGGAAAAGGTTATTTTAGCAAATATCTTTTAAACTTAACCGTTAATCCATAAATAGAGCAATACAAGACAAATTATAGAAAAATATGATATGTATTTTTGATATATCGTCGCTCAGATGTCAAAACCTCGTATCTCAAAATAGTATATTTTTGGCAAATCACATAAAACTTCCCATACTTGCAAAAACAACTTTTAAAGTTGTTTTTTTTTCTGAAATGTGGGTATTGCAATAAATTGGATCACTTGTTACAACGGTTAATTTGAGAAAAAGGAAAGTTGTACCTTTTTTTTGAAAAAAACTAGAGATACGAGGTTTTGACATTTGAACGGCGTTTTATTTCAGGACTTACGAGGTTTTGATACCACATTATTATATCTCTCTTGCATTGTTCTTTCAAATGTTTCACACACAATAAACAACATGACGGAAGAGAAAACGTTTATTTTTATAAAATGTAAAAAACCATAAGTATTTCTATAATATGAACTGGAATAAACAATTTTTTACAATATTTTTGAAACAAAAAGAGATTTTAGTGCTTCAACGAATCGAAGAACCCATGATAGTCTGCGTGAATAACGGTCTTGAGCGACTGTAGGTGATTGAATTTGTCTTCTGTGATGGGCAAATGGTCATTATGCATTTTTTTTACTTTTCCGGCATTGCTAGTGCTCTTGCGGACTGGTAGAAACTGCCACTCCTCGTCAAAGTTTAGTTTGTATTGGATAGCCGAATTTTTAGAATACCTTAGAGCTCTCAGATTATTAACGCACGCATCTCCTGCTTTTTTTCCAGGGCGAATGGATGGATAATACTTGATGTCGGAATAATCATTAAAAAATCGGTGATCAATGTATTTAACTATGTATGGATTTTTAGAATTTTTACGGGCCTCTCTTATTATTTCCACATAGTTGGATGGTGAATAAATGCACTTATTTTTCTTTTTTCGTTCAATAGTGGAGTGCACACTATCGCACTCCATTTGCGAATGGCCCTTAACTAAATATTTTTGTATAATCACGGAATCATTTTCGATGCAGAAATGTTGAAGTGCATTGGCCAATGTCACGTTGCGATTTTGGGCAGAACATCCGTCGCTGTAGAAAATCTTTGGTTTGTCTTTTTCTTGGTCATTCAACTCTTCATTTAAAAAATCAATTATACAAGATGCAAAGGCGTTGGCATCCATTTTGCCCTCTCCCTCATGCCATACATAACAAACTACTTTATCATTTGCTAAATTATAGATGGTGAAGTTATGGCATGCTAGTTTCTGTTTAAAGTATACCATGCCTGCTGGGACGACAGGAACAAGTTGGACCGCTTGTACGTCCATCGTGAATACGCACACTTTTCCGTTCAACGCGTCTTCTTTATCTTGATTTTTTTCCTTTCTAGCGCGATCTTTTTGGCTAATGTGTGATTCGTAATCCCCATCCTCAACATTGCCTAGTCTATACGCAAAACATAAATCACACTGGTCCTTTCGTGGATGGTAAACATCAATGTTGTCATTTTTCATTTCCTTTAAGAAGACATCATACCCAACAGACGATTCTGGATAATTTTGTTTGTATACATCATACACTTCTTTATATGATTGAAAAATTGTTTCTAAGTAAAGTTTGCTCGTTGTTGAACGGCAGTAATGGGAGGGCATCTTTGGCAACTTTTCAAGGAAAGCTTTGACTTCATTTCTGCGTTCAACATTGATAGCTTTGATCTTGGCAGGAAAAGTACTAGAACTTGCTGTTGGGATCCCGGAGTCACGACTGTTTTTCACCCAGTTATGAACACTCCACTCACCCAAGCCTAATGTGGAGAGAAACATTTTCTTGCAAACTGGAATAACGGTATTATCTATTTTCAGATGATAGAATAGACTTGCATTACGTCGTGATTTTGTTTGTGTTCTTTTTTGATTTGTTGGATGTTTATTAACTAGTGTGCAAACAAATAACTTTCGTTGCTGCCAATTCATGTCAGACCAGAATCCGTCGAAAATCTTCCTTCGTTGCTCTTCAGTTATCATTGAACACTTTCTCTTTTCTTTTGATGCTGAACACATTACTGAAGCACATCTTGGTTTCATTTCTCTCGAGTTCCTCTTTACTTTCACTATAGAAGATCCATCATTTTCCTTCTTTTTTGCTGTGTATTCTTTACCGCGCATCCTTAAATATTTTTGTTTATTTCTTTCCCAAGAAGAAGGATCTGCCTTGCCTCTTTTGTTACGCATTTTTTTTTCATTTTTCTCTTCTTTAATGACATTCACTTCTTCAGTTGTCGCTTTCAGTTTCTTGCATCTTTTTGTGTTATTGTCAACTTCATCTTCTGAATCCGACGAAGAATTTGGATGATAACTTGACTCAGATCCTTCGAAAGGTTCTTCAAATTCAATGTCGCTGTTACCCTCTCGATTTTCGTCGTTAGTTTCATTGAGTTCTTCGGTGTTTAAAATTGGACTGACTTTCTCTACCTCAGTACTATCCTTCGCATTAGCACTCAGTCCATTATCTCCTGAATTGATATTTTTTGGCTTGAGAATAACACATGAGTGTACTATGATTCGCTTATTTCGTGAATAGCCTGATGAATCATCAACTTTCTGGAAACTAGAGCTTTCTTCTTGCAATGCCACTTGTTCAGATGTTGTGTTATCTAATTTAATTTCTTCATGAACATTTTTTTGACTATCTTCATCGGGGCATGTATTTTGTTGCATGTCATTATCAATTACTCCAGTTTCTTCGGTCTCATTAGTACTTTTCCAAACTTCCCTACTACCATGACTTTCGAACTCTCCAACTCCCTCTTCAGAATGTGAATGGGTGATAGTACCATTCCGCTCATTAGCAATTTCACGTGGAGGTAGTTGAACATTGAACATTGAACATAACACCCTGGTATTAATTTTGGGACTGTCAACATTAGGATTCGCTCTTAGGCTTTCTATTGCTGATATGACCATTCTTGCAGATCGGTTTGCCTAAAAATAAAACGAAAATAACACTATTTTTTATCAGAGAAACCTCGTAACTCGCTATTGTAAATAGTTGATCGTAAATAACAAAACCTCGTATCACAATTTTTTTCGACAAAAAATGTATTGAAAAACATTATTTTGAAAAATCTTGCGTCAATCTACTAGTTCCTGATTTTTCCCAATTTGTTAATTTAATTTGTTACAGTTAATCAACTGAAATAAGGATTTTTAATTTACCATTACCTCAAATCTTTTTGGAATCTTCGTCAATTTTCTGTTTAACGTAAAACAATACAACAACAATGTATTGACGTATTATTAAAACCAAGTATTAATATGTTCTTACTTACCATAGCTACTAATAAACACTTATAAACTCACAACGTGCACAGAAATATGCAATAGTTATGTATTTTGCAGACACCGGTTGACTTACGAGGATTTGTTTACAGCGTTTGAGATACGAGGTTTCCGAATTCGACTGGCGCAGGCGCAATTTCACAGAACTTGAGATACGGGGTTTTGTAATCGATGCGAAACGAGTTTATGAAGCTGGCAATCCAAAAAACACCAAACCGTCAAAAATTGAGATACGAGGTTTTGACATCTGAGCGACGATATACAACTTTAAGGATATAACTACAAAATAGAAAGTTAACCTTTTTAGAATATAAAATTCAAGTTAAGATTAATATAAAGTAATAGCTTTTATGTTTTTGGAACGAAGTTCCCTTTCGGGCGTTACGAACAGTTACGACTGATGCTAGGAGCTAGCCAAAAAAAATTCATACCAAAATTTGTCACGACACGACACGACATACGCATGTTGTCTCTCATAGATAGATATACCTATCTTTGTTTAAATAGGAAACCCTAATATAATAAATACTAATAAAAGTACAATTAAAAAGACACTAATTTAAATTAAAAGAAAATACTGTAGAAAAAAATAAGTACCTATAATAGTATTATATTTTATTTTATCCTGTTTTTATAAATCAATAAATTCATAAACATTTCAAAAATAGTTCTTAACTTGACTAGTTAGGTACCTACGTCAAATAACCTTAACTGTGAGTTACTGTCAAATATTTAAATTTTGTATTAAATTGTTAATTCCTGTTTTAAATTAAATTGAAATAAAAAGTAATTCTAGGTAGATGTATATCTTTTAATCCTCTGGTATTGTATAAATGGACACTTTTGTTAAAAGAAACGAACTGTTGAAAATAATGGATTTACTATTTTTTTTCTATTTTGCTTTGAACAGTGTAGTAGTGTCGCGACTTTGTTAAGTTTATACAGGTTTTTTGTAGATAATAAATATTCAAATAATAGAAAATAAAAACAATAATGTATCCTGACAGTGTTTCTGCACAAGTTCCGGATATTGCTGATAGAGGTAAGCAGAGATTTTATACAGACGATAATAAATGCTTATGTATGTACAAACTCTCTGTTGTGTTTACAAATTACAATTCCTTCACTAATTAATCGAAAGGAACTTCGTTCCATCCGGGTGTCCCTTGACACACCTCACTTTTTTTTGGGCATTAAATTAAAATAATAAATATAATAATGGCGAAATCTGAGAAATTTATAAATAAATGTCGGGACTTGAGTTTAAGTGGAAATGTCAGAAAATTCTATAAATAATTCCCTTACAAAGAGATAGTCCGACCATCATCTCACAACTTGAATACTCCGTTTTATTGGATTTTGCTCAATTATGTTCGAGATGACAACCACTAAGCACAGAGACGTGACTAGTGGACAATTATTTCCCGATGCTGATTTCATTTTTAAAATACACGACAATAAATGCAAATTAAAGAATTAAAATTTTAAGGTACTTTTTAAATTTGAAAAACTTAATTTATATTTTGTTACTTCATTAAAATAAGCCAATTTTCTTTTTTACTCTCGTGTGAGTCTGAATATGATTGTCAGCAATATTTCTTATACAGATCCAGAAGAAATTTGTCGTTTAGCATTTTAATTTTGTTTTTATATAAAATACTTTTGCTTTAATTTTAGATATTGACCGCTTAAAAGGATAATGCAATTTTATAACAATTTACTAAAATTTTGATGATGAAAGTTCTGATTGAGAAGAATTAAAGTTTTAAAATAGTTGAGTTTATATCATCTACCATATAAAAAAAAAGCAAAAAATTGGATGACTTATCAATATCAATATCAATACAAGTATAAAACAAAGTCGCTTTTTCTGTCCCTATTACCCTTTGTATGCTTAAATCTTTAAAACTACGCAACGGATTTTGATGCGTTTTTTTTAATAGATAGAGTGATTCAAGAGGAAGGTTTATATGTATAATAACATCCATTAAGTAGTGGAGAAATACTGTTATTTTTGAGGTTTCTAATGTGATGTCGTTAATTATCAATTTTTTTTCCGCTTACATTGCAAACGCAGGCTGAACCCTACGAGACTTATCAAAATAATGTACTAATTATTTGTACACATTGAAAAGGTCTAAAGAAAACTCCGCGATGGTATATGTCTATCTCTTATGGATATCCCACAATAACATTTTGTTGTCATTTACTTTTTACGACAAATAATGGCTAATTTTCGAAGCGATTTTAACCAATAGGTACAGCATTAATCCTTATCCAATTAAATAGCTTAAATACATTGTTGATTTAATATAGATCTATATCGTCCTTTACAGCAGAAGATTTAAATGAATATTTTTGAAGATATTGCAGATTTAAAATTGCGGGACGTAGCGCTTGCGGTGGTACTGGCCGGCAGGGGCGGCGGCAACGGAGGCCGCGATTTTCCTTATAGCACTTTGAATTTTGCAGTGATCGGACGCGTTTATTACGAAATTAATCATTATCACGCTACCCTAAGGTGGCGCAGTTAAGATGTTATAAATTTACACCTGTAATTCTTACATAATTAAGTACTATGACGCCACCGTAAGGTGGCGCAGTTGATATCTTATATATTTAAAAGAGCAAAACTTACTTACCTAAGAACTATGACGCCACCTTTAGGTGGCGCAGTTAATATATAATATACCTAACCGATAAATTACAAAGTACTATAAATAATAGTAAAAACTGGTAACTAACGAGAAAATATGATAAAAAATACAAAAAATTAATCGTAAAAATAAAAAATAAATTGGAAAAAACATTAGTGTTAGGCGATGCGAAGTTCGCCGGGTCCGCTAGTATATCTATAAAATCGTCGTCTGGTCAATAATTTTTAGTCCATTCTATAAATAGATCAAATAAGAAACAAAAAAACATGTCATAGATTACAATAAACATAGAGTAGTACAGTTTTAAACTAGGATATATACCAGAAGTATGGAGGAGTCCTGTTCCCTCGTCAACATGCATATCAAGCGGACAAATCCATGGAGACCACCTTGATACAATTGACTGAAATCCAAGACGCTCTAAACAAGAAACAAACCGTGGTGTGTGCCTTTCTAGACATAAAAGCGGCATTTGACAATACTCCAAATGAGGCTGTAAAAGAGCACTTTATAATAGAGGAGTAGATAGAACAACTTTCATCTGGTTGTCGCAATTGCTGTTTACAAGAAGAAATGATGATAGGCCAAGACACTATCTCCAATAATATGACCAAAAGTTGCCCACAGTGGTGAGTTGCATTCCCACTTATGTGGAGTCTTACTGTGCACAGCTTACTCTGGCATTTGACCAATTGACTGAACCTTGCCAAGGGTATTCCGATGACTTGGTTATCCTCTTAAGAGAGAAGTATGAAAATGGTCTCTGCTACATAGTACAGAGAGGGCTGAACAAAGCAAAGCAATGGTGCAAGACTACTTTAGAAGCCTTTACAACGAATAAGAAACCTAACTAAAAATATCGTTAAGTAAAAAAAAAAAAGGAAAAAATTGGGGTTGTAACCCAAAGAGATTGCAATGGATGTACACGGCAATAGTGAGACTTAGGCTTAACTTCTGACTACTACGAGAACAAACCTCTCGAAAATTCCTGTGCCTGTGCATGCATTACTGGAGTAATGGGAACATGTACCACTGGTACAATGAAAGTAATCCTAAATCTCACGCCACTACACATTCAAGTAGAAAAAGTAAGGAAGAAGACAATACATAAAAAACCTCGGTCATTTCAATTTAATCAAACTTGTAATATAGGTTCGTCAAAAAAGGACATATCACGGAATCTGAGGTATCAAATTTCTTTTTTTTTAAACTGGGGAACAAAATTCAAATAATAATATTCATACTGAAAATTATCTAAAGTAGAGCAGCTAATGAGTAGGGATTTCTTCACCTTGTGGGGAACTCACTTTTTTTAAACTAAAAAGAGTTACAATCACGGGACAGTAGACAAAAGAAATTTTTATTAATTGGTCAGTACAAACTGTATAAATATTGTATTTTTAATTATACTGTCTTGGTGTGTCATAAATCATAATAATTAATTTTTTATGTTAATAGTTTTTTATTAATATTTACTGAAATTGTAAAAATTAAATGATAGAATATTTTTTCATTGATTTTCATCTTTAATGTATGTAATTTATAGCATAACAAAATATAAAAGCGTTATGTTTTGTTTGTGTCGCCGGTCATTTTAGAAGTTTGCTACAAGCTATTAAATCAAACTAAAGCGTTGATGAAGGCGTACGCATTATTTGTAAGTATATAAACACAACTTATAAGGAATCACCTTGTATTTCTATGAAATATTTTTTAAGCTATTTTTTGTTGTAAGCAGTAAAAAAGTACATGTATTCACTATCAAGACAAAAGATAATAGTATATTACTTTACAAGTGGAGTAAATTGCATTTTACAGCGAGTTGTTTGGCCCATGAGCGAGCTTGCGAGCGAGTGGACTAAAGAAACGAGCTAGATATGCAATTTGTTCCTCGAGTAAAGTACTATGCTTTAACCACGACCAAATGGTTTTGTATAGAACTAAAAATATCAAACATAAATTCGATATCGCAGACAGTTCTGTCTGAGAAATGTCAAATGTTAGTTTAATTTAATGTATACAGTAGGCAACCAACATAATAATACAGGTTTCTGTCTACTTACTCCACTAGTGCAGTAAATAAAACTATAACACAACTCCTCGATACTTTGACACTTACTGACTGAGATATAGGTTAAAAATGGGCAATTTACTTATGAGTCGTAGGTAAATACATTAAATAATATTTGACCTGGCTGTGTCTATTTTACTGTTTCACTGCATCAAGTTTTTAATTTATTTATTTTAGAAAATTATACAAAAACCACATAATTTGGGTTACCGAAAGTCCAGAGGGCAAGAATTATTGCTCTGGCAGAAGGCATATTACAGAGGCAGATAGCAGGAACGGTGGAAGTTACACAAGGGTTTGTTTCAAAACACTATTCCCACCCTGGTAAAAAAATACTTTTCTTCCAAAATACACATATGCTATTAATAAACGAACCACAGTAAATGTTGAGATTATCTCCATTTGCATCACATTTGAGCCGCACTGTCTACTTATTTTTGACGAGATAGAAAGAAAAAACTATACATTACTCGGATTAATCATCCGTCCAGCGCATTACACTTACTTCTATTATTATATTTTAATGATTTAAATGTTGTAGGTGTAGATTTTTTAAACGTCTATAATCCGCTTAGGATGTACTTTTCTAACCCGATCACGCTCCATCAAGATCTGTCCCAGATATTTATGTCGTTGGCGAACCATTACTCTGCAAATGCAGATAATATGTTTAATCTGCTTACTAACAGAATCTGCATGTCCATTTTTTCAATTTAATGGAGATGGTACGTCAGGGACACTGTTCTGTGAGAATTCCTGTAATTATTCTGAGTTCAGATTTCTAAAGGTCTAAAAGTAATTAAGGGTAGCGCAGTGAGAGCCATATTTATCTTTTTGCTTATCTTTGGCCTAATAACTTTTTTCACTAGAATATTCCTTTTCCCAATTACGAACTTTATCCATATTGCGGCATTTTGAGAGGCCACAGAAAGGTTCAGGTCCGATAAAAGGAGTACAAGCTTCTTCTTCTGCGAAACTATTAGCAATCTCGTTTCTAATAATCCCTTTATGCCCTGGTACCCACAGTAAAAGTTACTTTGTTATGTTTAGCCAGTTACTCAAGACATTATTTGCAGTTCCAGACATTTTTAAAATCGAAAATGGTAGATGGTAGAATCTCTTGAGCACAGAAGTCTCTTACCAAAAGCTCTACTTGGGAGAGTCTAGGAGTGTTTCCCAGGGCTATTAAGAGCATAAGGTTAAGGCCGTTACACACTACCTGATTTGGTCGGACCGATAGGATACCTGACCAGATCAGACGTTGCGTACACACAGTACGACCACCGCACGATTTAGTCAGCCTAGTTCGTGTCCACTTGTGGTGTTCAACGTCTACTGGAAGTAGGTACTAGGTACACACACGTGTTATCACGTTAACCTCGATAAACCAACTAAAATCCGCCCGACAGTGCTACACACTATATGATTTGGTCGGTCGGTCGGGCGATCAGATGGTTTGGGCACCTGACAAGAACCGACAGGATTGTCAGGTGGCTCGTCAGACGACACGTCTACACACGACCTGATATGACGTCTGATCTGACAAAATTATCCTGTCGGCCCAACCAAATCAGGTAGTGTGTAACGGCCTTTAGGACCTGTAACCCCTATACCTTCTCCTTCTGTGTGCTCTTTTTGTTAGTTGAGCTAAGTCGTTTTATGTTAACTTTCACTCATTAATACTAACATTTAGTTTGAATTCGAAATCTTGTTTTGGAGACATAATGTCTACAGGCATCTTCATGTGTTAAATTGCTCTAAGGCTGTTAATCTTAAGATGTCTTTTAACATTGCCAGATTTTAGAAACTTAGTCCTTGTAATCTATAGGCACTTTCCAGCGTAATCCTTTTAACACGTAAATGCAAGGGGTAAGATCTAGAATTACCTAAAAGGCCAGGCAATTATAATACATGATCTCATTGCACCAGTGATCCGTATTGTTTCAGTTACGTTGTTTTATTTCACCAAACCACCTCACAAAAGGTGATTAGTGGTCCGACAACCTTCAGATATATCCAATAGAATATTTTAGGTTTAAGACCCTATGTTCTTTCAAAAAGCTTACGGCAGGTTCACATAGCCCTTGTAACTTTGGAACTTATATTTGCGAGATGTGGATTCCATGTGAGCTTCCTGTCGCGTATACCTCTTCTGAAAAGGAAACTGTCACTCCATTCATAAAAGAAATCATTGATTTTCTTCTGTTGGTGCATGAAATGAATGTCGTTTTGTTAGGATTGGCTAAAAGTCTTTCCTTTGAACACCAAGTAGTTATGAGGTTTAAGGCACTTTCCATGTGGTCAGCAATAATACTATCATGTTTACCTGTTACAACAATAACTAAATCGCCAGAATAGCTCAGTGCTTTGAGATCGTCAGCTTCCCTTGACCATAGTAAAGTTGATAAAACTTCTCCTTGAGGAGAGCCTTTGACTGATTTTATGGTAGTTTATTGATCTGCAAGGTAGGTAACTATATTCCTAATGTTTAACATGGATTAGATACATTTGATATTCTTAGGTTCTATATCCATTTTTTAGCGGCAGGGCTAATGGAATCTTATGAGGTGTTATTAATGCTCCCTTTAATAATATCATGAAGACTGTTCTAAAGATTTATCAATTTTATTTCTTATTTAAAATGTTATGAATACTAAATTACTTACAATATCTACACTTACTACGGTTTAAAAATTTGTTGTACTATCAAAAATTCATCACCATTTTCTATTTTTAATAAATTGTAGAAATTTTATACTTTTAAAAGCTATCAATAGATTCTGCTTCCAATTTTATTAAAAATCGCTGTTGAAACTATTTTTTATTAAAAATAGTCCAAATAAGAGAAATGTGAATTTTAGAGATAAGTATCTAACGCAGTTATATTTTTGTAGCACACTTTAACATATATATTGTGGTAAAAATATTACTTACTCCATAAATGTTGTATTAAAAATGTACTGAATGTACCTACTGAAAATCAACTAAGTCCCCTTTAAAACGAACCACTTCGTAATACTCCAAATAACATAATACCTTTGTTTGCCCACAAATTACTGTAGCTGATTATTTAAGGTTATAATTAGTTTGCTCTTTCGGAAAGTAAAGATGAGCTTAGAATAATTTGTCTCAATGTTCAGGTAAGGTTTAATCCAGCCCAGCCCTAGCGATTCTGGCTGATTACATATATCGTTAAGAAATGATTCACCTTCATCATTTTCCTTTAGTCTAAATGTAATAATTACTTTATAAAAAATTTTTGGCAGAGAGATTCACTTCTACACAGATAGAGCTTATATATTGATTTGTGAGGACGAAGCAAATAAAGATAAAGATAACAAATTTATCGAAATCACAATAAATCTGATTTGACAATTGTTTTTTTTTATAACTAAATGTTTTACGCAAACACGTCCCAAGGTTTAGCATGTAATTTTGACAATCGATTGGTGATCAGGACTTGGATGGTCCCGTAGTCACTTTCTTCTTATTTTGCAAAACGCAGTGCTTTTTACAGTAGGTATACTACTGATGTCCTTGTCGGTTTACGCTATATAGTCCAGCTCTTCTATTAAATTTTGTTTATCTTCTATTGATTTTTGTTCCTAGTGACTCTTTGGTGTTTTCCTGATAGAAATGCCTGAGATTTTAAACAATGGTGGCTGTGGTTCTCTTGGTTTAACCACTTTGAGGCAAGGGTATATTACAGCTTTTAATGAAAACTTAGATATTTTTTATTTATTTTTCCTAAGAGAAGAAGGTAAATTCTAGGAACTACACAGACGCCATTAAATATATTTGAATCAAAAATTTACAAAAATTAATTCTAATAGTTCTTTGGACATTTTTGGAAATTAATCTGTGTATCAAAATCATGTTGTTTTTTCCTAAAAGGTTATATTTACATGAAGGCTCTTTAACACGATAGTAATGTCTTTTAGTTTAAAAAACCTGTGTGCATTGGTACATTTATTTTTTAATTATTTATGTATTCTTCTGTAGTCATCGAGATTTCATATCCTGATCCTCAACATTTCATTTAGAGGCGAAACATAGCCACAACTTATTATTTTTGCTCCAAGTCCTCTGTGTTTATTTTTTTTTATTCTGGTTAATCTATTACCTTCTTTCCTATACTCTTTAGCCTCTTACTTTTTGTCATCCTTTTGGCTTCCTCTGGTTATTGACATTCAATTTCCGTTTGTTTTTAAGAAGTTTTTTATTATTCTTTAATACTGTTCTTACTTGTGGTAAAACTTGGTATATTATCTTATTCACCAGTTCTTTAACATTTTCGGTTCTAGTGTTCCCCGTTTTATTTTTATTATCTTCTTGTATCTTCTTTTCATTTAATGAATCCTTCGCCCAACTCCAGACATGTCAGCTCTTCAAATCATTGACTCTGTTTGAGCAGATTTGATTTGATTTGTTTAATGCAAAACATATATGTAGGGGAATTTTACCCTTGCTTCGAAGGACCTTTATAATTATATGAAATAAACAAACTCCAACGAACTTGGTAACAATCTATTACATATATACAATATATTACAAAAAATTAAAAGTAAGTGTGCGGCCAGAACTGGCTCGCTCGATGTCTGTTTAAGGATTGCTGTTAAAAATTAGAAAGTATATACAAAACTAAAACTAATCTTTTCCTTTTAAAAAACACATAAATCTTGTGAAACAAAGATACAAAAATACAAAGCAAACACATGCAACGGACACACGTGTTCTCTTAACTTAAGGCTCTTTCTACGAAAATCTCTCAGCAGGTTGTCTAATATTTCAATTACAATGACAACCCTTAAAGAAATCTTTTAAATTTAGAACAATATACGTTTTTCACTTTATCAGTTATTAGGTTGCACTCTGTAGTCACTGAACGAAATTTCATTAGTATTTTGATCAACTTTCTGATATCCTATCGAAATCAAACTTTCGTCACATCATTATGTTGCGTGACCTGAGATTCTGATTCTGGTTTTAGCAAAAACATTTGTCTCTTTGAGTAATTAGAAGATTTTATTAAAATAAAATGTCTAATGCCGGTAAAATATTTATATGTAGGTATGTTTTATCTTTCAAACTGAAACGTCGATTTCATGTATAATACGTTAGTTTTCTATCATTATTTTGGATAAAGATTATAGACTTTTTTCCTTTCTCCGTTCAGTTACTACTCTTTCTTTCTCTCCTTGTTCCTAGGTACATTTTTTTCAAATTTTTATTGTTATCTACTTGCAATTTACGATTGTAAAACTATAAATATTCTACTAAATATCAAAACGTCAAAAATTTAAATATGTAAATTAAAAAAACGTTAGTTGTCCGATGCTGATCATTAAATATATGGAAAATTTAAAAAGTATTTTTGTATAGTGTTATATTCCAATCACCAAATACCGTTCCAAAAGTTAACAGCATATATGTATAGTTTGAACGGGAATGGTTTCGCATTCTATTACAACTCTGTTATTGATTATCCCGAGGAGTTTATGTTGGCTTTTGGCAAGCAAGGGAATTTTTAAGGTCAGACACAAAGTCTCCGTTGTTATGCCCAAAAATTAAATTCATAGTTTAGGTTTCAGTTTTTCTATGTTAAATGTAGACTACGTAGATATAAAAATAATCACATAAACCTTGTTTTACAATTTAACAAAATACAAACATATTGTTGTGAAATTTGTTATAGCATCACTGTTTTTAATGGTTGGTTGAAAAGTGTTGAAAGCAAAAATGAAAGAATGGGTATTTTATAATGAAATTGCTGTTTTTATTCAAGGGTAATATAACAAGACCTTGATTATAGTCGGCTATTTTTGTGGTATCTAGATTACGAGAATATTTTAGTATCAATTTGTTGAGACATAATTTGACATTAATAATCTGATTAAAGCCCGAGAGCTTTAGCTCGAGGGCTTTAATCTTTGATAATTAATGTCAAATTATGTCGAAACAAATTGTAAAATTTTCGAGAAATTTAGCAACAACAAAAATAGCAGAATATTAATCAAGGTCGTGTTATATTTAGGAAGATTATTTCCTGAGAAGACAAATTTTTGACATTTATATTTGACGTGACTATTTCTCTAGTGCAATAGTCAAGTGTAATATAACAAGACCTTGATTATAGTCGGCTATTTTTGTGGTATCTAGATTTTGAGAATATTTTAGCATCAATTTGTTGAGACATAATTTGACATTAATAATCTGATTAAAGTCCGAGAGCTTTAGCTCGGGGGCTTTAATCTTTGATTATTTATGTCAAATTATGTCGAAACAAATTGTAAAATATTCGAGAAATTTAGCAACAACAAAAATAGCAAACTATTAATCAAGGTTGTGTTATATTTAGGAAGATTATTTCCTGAGAACAGCTTTTTCGATGGCATTAGAATCTAATGCACCAAATCTTTCCATTGTAGAAAATTATAAGAATAATTAATAATGTCGTTGTTAAACTGACAAATATTTGACATTTATATTTGACGTGACTATTTCTCTAGTGCAATAGTCGCTGATATTGTTCTAGTGCAATATTCGCTGATATTTGATTCTGATTGGTCCAATTTCAAAAAATTATGACATTCTATTGGTTAATTTGAATCGAAAGAAATAATCAATATAATCTCCCTCAGTTTAAACACACTTATTCCAATGATCCTTCAATAATTTTAGGTATACCTACCATCCCTGTAATGATATTCCGACAGCTCTGCAAAATAATGTTCCACGGCTGCAATAGCTACTTCATTCGACGAAAAACGATTTCCACGAAGAAATTGTTTCAAGTTTCTGAAGAGGTAATAGTCTGAGGGAGCCAAATCTGGTGAATACGGTGGATGTTCAAGCAATTCGTACTTTTATTCGTATAATGTAGCCATTGTCAACAAACTTGTGTGAACATGTGTATTGTCTTGATCAAAAATGATTGTTTTCTTCTGTAAACCGTATCTTTTTTCATAAATTTTTTATTCAACTGTTCCAAAGGGTTGTAGTAATATTCAAAGTTAATTCTTTTAGCTTTTTCAAGATAATCAATAAACAAAACCCATTTTGCATTCAAAAATATGATACATAAACTGTATTGCCGATCGCCTGTTTTGCAGCTGAAGAACCAGCTTCAGTCCACTGTAAACGTTCTTGCTTCCGTTTAGGATCATAATGACAGATTTATGTATCATCCATAGTAATAAAACGACTCACAAAATCAGTTTTATTCTGCTTAAAACGCTCCAAATTGCGCTGAGAAATTTGTTTTCGATTTAGTTTTTGTTGAATTGTTAACGAATGCGGCATTAATTTCCGATCAGCTTTTTCATAAGTAATTCTTCATGTAAAATATGGAGTACTCGTTCATTTGAGATGCCCCATGATATCAGCAATTTCACAGTTAGTCTTGGATCTTTACATAGACTTGTTCAATCATATCTGATATCGTTGCACTTTTTGGATGTCCACATCGTGGTTCATTTTCGACGCTTGAACGACCATATTTAAACTCTGAAACCATTTGGAAATGAAGGAGCCAGATTCCTTTAACTGTTTCACCATTTGTGTACGAATTTCTATTGCTGATAAAGCTTGCAAAATCACTTTATTTATGTTACCTTAAATTTTTATTTCGAAATGAAGAGACGACTATGAGACAGTTTGCTGGTTAGGATGATAAAGTTTGTATTTTAGTTTTTTTTTGTTGATTACTGTTTAGTGTTTTTTATAAATAGGAATGTATATAGTACATGCTCCCTGTAAGGCCCACTTTTTGGTAAATTTTAATAGCTGGAAAAGAAATATAAATTTGTGAAAACTGCCTTTATCACAACATAGGTAATTTATTTGTGAATAAAGTAAACATACAAATCAACATGTTTGGAAACAATTCGTTAAAATAATAATTGTTTTTTAAAACCTCTAAAGTGGGCTTTTTTAGGAACATAGGCACCTATCATAGCCCGATATTAATTATGTAATCAATAAACCCTATCAAAACAAAAAATAAGTATTTATGTAAAACTTGACCTAATATTATGGGATATTCTTAGGTAATCAGTCTGATACAAAAGTTTTTTTTGGTCACAAATTGGACGGTGGGCCATCTTAGACTTAGCAAAATTTAATTTACCTCCTAAACAAAAACCTCTAAATAGACTCAACAAATAACAATGTTGTGGCGTTATTCTAATAATCACTTTTGGAAAAAACATGTTTATTTAAAGACCAAATTTTTTTTTCAAAAACATCTGAATTGTCTCAAATCTTCGACTGGCCCGAGCCATCATAGGATGTGATGGGCCTTTATAGGGTAATTTACCCCGCCACAAGAACTACTTTTTATAAATGAAAATTAACAAATAATATAAACAACTCTTACGTTGAGTCAAGTGCCCATAAACCCAAGTAACGCTGTATTAAAAAAAACACGAAAACTTCTTGTTTTTTTAAGAAAATACTAAAAAGGTTTAAATTAGAAAGTTATAAATCGTCAGCCCTTTGCAACGACATTAAAAAACTGGCAACCACTGCAAAAATGACGACTGTCTTCCTTATTTATGAAGTTGCATTTTTGTCTATGGCACTAACCGAACATGGGCGCAAAATTTAAATTCATTTGAACTTTTAGACGTACAAAATATTGAAAGTGGGCCATCTTAAGAACTGGGCCTTATTAGGCGTAAGTACCTTATGTTAGTTTTTAAATAATGAAATTTGATATAAAATTAATCTGAATAGAATATAATATATATAATTTATGAAATTTGAATAGAATTGAAGATTAATAAAAGAGTTACAATTAAAAATAAATAATTACCTTTATATACTAAAAAGAAAAATATACAAAAGAAATATGTACATAGAGCCCAGACCAGAAGCCGGGACAGAGTAAGACCACAAAAGAACCCAGACCAGAAGCCTAAGCAGAGTATGGGGACCATAACAGAATCCAGACCTGAATCCGGAGAAGGAACCTAATAACAATCAAAAGGACCAAGACCAGAAGAAGCAAGCATGGAAAGCGGTAGCTGGTTTTGGTTTTGAGTTTTTTTGTTAATTTTTGTTATATTGTCATGGGAAGGTTTTATTTTTAGATTATCATTAATGATTTGAATACGATTTCAGATAAATAAAAAAAAATCAATGGGATTGAATTTTAGCTAGGTACGAGATAAAATGAAATTAAATATATATATTAAAAGTATACAAAAATTAATCAAAAGAAATAATTAAAACACATAAAAGCCGGAGCTTGTAGATTTAGAAGGCAGAACTAGAAAGTTGAGAAGTAGAGAGAAGGAGATAGTAAGTTGAGATGCAGAGATGCGGAGTTAACAAAATAGAGAAGCAGAAAGAAGAGTGGCTATAGTAAGAAAAAAGGATAATAAAAATTTTTGTTGTAATATTGATCGATTTCCTTGGGTGCACAGAATCCACAACCCCGGAGATTTTATTGATAGGAAGTTATCACAAGGAAGAGTTCCATATATAATTCTTCAGTTTTTAGACACTGTGGTAAAAATAAAAATATTATATAAACCTTACTTTACGTTTTTCTTATTTGAGTCTCAAAAAATACCTAGTTAAAATTCCAGGAAAACACCATTTTTATAAAACTTTGAATTAATTTTTGATGCCTTCTAGGGACCAATTTTATTCGCTTCCCTTTCTTTCGATTCGCTAAATAAATCAAAGAATTTAAATTTGCTTGTGCATACTAAAGTAGGTAACATTGCATTAAGTTTTTAATGTAAATTCGGAATCCAAACGTGGTTACCTGTCTAATACTGATCAAATCAAGAATTCAACAATATTTGACTTTTATCTACTCACTAAAACACGAAAGTCGTTTAAAATTGTTCACAATTATTCAAATATTCAAAAAATGGTATAAAGAGGTTAACGTTTTGACAATCATTATTACTAAGATAGATTTTTCTTAAAATTTGTGTTTTTTCCAATAACGGCCTTTAAATAGCATTGATAAATAATAAGAATATTTTTAAACGTAGATTTTCAAAAAATTATATTTTTTATCGAATAAATAAAAAAAAATTTGTTTTCCGTTATTTCTTTTGCAAAAAAGGTTTTTTATTAAAAGTTGCATCAAAGTTGTTGTAAATTGTGCCCACTTAATTTTTTTTAAATTTCTTATGAAAATTTTTTTAAGAAAATCTGAAATATTTTATTAAAAAGAGTAGTAACTAAATAAAAATATAGGTCCTAGATGAAGCAAAATACACATAATTCCTAAATTCAAAATATAGAATAAAAATTTGTGGATGTTTTTGAAGTAGGTAAATATAATGTGGTCAAATTGAGATATCTTTTAAGGGTTTTATTTAGTTTGCCCTGTTTGTTTATATATATACATAGGTCAAATCTAGTAATTGAAATTTGACCCTCTTCCTCTTGGCAGATTGATCTGAAATTTGGTACACACCTTTAGTTCTGGTTATAGAGGGTAGAGGTAAGGAGCACCATCTCATATAAGTGTTCAGTAGAAAGAGGGTCCGGCAGTAAACAGTAAATTACAATTCAAAATTAGACCGAAATGGCACTGATATCAAATAAGTGTATGGTATGAATTGAGCAATTATACGAGCACGTCTCAGTGAAAATGGTCCAACTAATCAAAATGTAATTTTTAAAGAATTCTCTCATATTCAAGGAAAATGTAATAAAACTAATAAACTTTAAGATAACACGCATATAATTTACTAACTTTTGATACATAAAATTAATTTTTTATTAAAAAATAGAAAAACATTAAGAAAGAAGATCCTAAAACTGCTAATAAACAAAAAGTTGACAAGAAGATTTATTTTTTTGTCTAAATTCATCAAATACTTAGTTCACTTTTTGCTTAAATAGTGTAGGTACATACAAACAACAACCTAAGACCTTAACTGTTATTAAGTATATCTATATATATAAAACTCAAAGGTGACTGACTGACATAGTGATCTATCAACGCACAGCTTAAACCGCTGGACGGATGTGGCTGAAATTTGGCAAGCAGGTAGATGTTATAACGTAGGCTTCCGCTAAGAAAGGATTTTGATTAATTCCACCCCAAGGGGATGAAAGTTTGTATGAAACTTTGTCAATTTTAAACCGATCGGGCTAAGAATTTGCGTGCATATAGCTTCTATAACGTAGGCATCCCCTAAAATAATATTTTGATAAATTTCACCCCTACAGGGATAAAATAGGCAAAGAAAGTTGGTATGAAACTTTGTCAATTTTAAACCGATCGGGCTAAGATTTTGCATGCACATAGCACCTAGGCATTCCCTAAGAAAGGATTTTGATTATTTCCACTCCTAATGGGATAAAATAGGGGATGAAAATTTGTTTGAAACTTTGTCAATTTTAGGTAAACCGATCGGGCTGAGATTTTGCATGCATATAGCTACTATGACGTAGACATCCCTTAAGAAAAGATTTTGATAAATTCTACCCCTAAGGGGATGAAATAGAGGATGAAAGTTTGTATAAAAGTTTGTCAATTTTAAACCGATGGGGCTGAAATTTTGCATGCATATAGCTACTATGACGTAGGCATCCCTTAAAAAAGGATTTTGATAAATTTCTCCCATAAGGGGATAAAATAGGCGATGAAAGTTTGTATGAAACTTTGTCAATTTTAAACCGATCGGGCTGAGATTTTGCAAGCATATAGCTACTAAGACGTAGGCATCCCCTAAGAAAGGATTTTGATTAATTCCACCCGTAAAGGGATAAAATAGGAAATGAAAGTTTTTATAAAACTTTGTTAATTTCAAACCGATCGGGCTGAGATTTTGCATGAATATAGCTACTATGGCGTAGGCATCCCCGAATAAAGGAGTTTGATTAATTCCAGCCCTAAGGGGATAAAATAGGGGATGAAAGTTTGTATGAAACTTTGTCAATTTTAAACCGATCTGGCTGAGATTTTGCATGCATATAGCTACTATGAAGTAAGCATCCCTGAAGCAAGGATTTTGATAAATTCCACCCCTAAGGAATAAAATAGGGGATGAAAGTTTGTATGAAACTTTGAAAATTTCAAACCGATCGGGCTGAGATTTTGCATGCATATAGGATGCAAGTTATTATAGTTTTAAAATAATAATAGTCTAATACCACTCGCGCCATAATGTGTGGGGTGTGTGAGCGGTGAGGCGGTAGCACACTGCTGCTGGATGACATGACACTGTCGATAGACGCGTAGAGTCTTGAAAATTCGAGAATATTTTTTATATTACGTAGTGGTGTACTAAGAAATGACTTTTTTAAATTTCACTTCTAAGGATTTAAAATAGGGGTTGAAAATTTGTATGAAATTTGGTGGCAAAAAACTAAAGTTCACGCGGATAAAGTCGCGGGCGGCCGCTAGTAAAATATGTACCAATTTTAGATGACCACTTATGTATGTAGATATCTGGTTTTATTTTTTTTGTGAGTTTATTGTTTTGCTTTTTCATTGTTCAACAGATGAATAAATTTTGTTATATTTTAAATAGATATTTGCTTTCCTTTCTAGAGTGTATTGTTCTGATCAACATTTTCTTTCAACTTTTTTTTATTAAAGTAACTAAATATTGAGCCACAAAAATTTTATTGTAAAACAAGCTTTGTTCCTAACCATAAGGATAAGTAAGAAAAAGTGTAATTATTATCTTTGTATCTTTATATTTTATTTTTCTTTCTCTAGAGAAAAGTGTGTAATTTCTAATCTTATAAATATAATCAGCCGGGTTATCTTATTCAAATAGTATATTTTTATCTGTTTTATGGGTTTCTTATCTTTCCCCATCTATAGGATAAAAAAGTAAGTGGCGCCCATTCTCTTTTCCTTTTCATTTTCGTTTTATTTTCATTTTCTTTTCCTTTTTCAACTCTTTATTGCATTATAAAATTGACTCCCTTTTTTAACATCACATTGATACTCTTTTTATTTGGCTCGTCCTAACCCACGCTCGCTCTCCACCAACCCACTGAGTGCCGTTCGGAATAGTAAACCTAAAGACGAGCCTTGAACGTCTTCCTTCCAAAAAGGTTACACTGTTTGTCTACTTCAAATAAGATATTTTTTTAACTAAGGAAGTAATATATGGCTGAGATCAAATGCTCGCAACTTTTCCAAAAGAACCCTGTGATTAACATTATCGAACGCCTTGGAAATATTAGTGTAAATACACTCACCTTGTCAATTATCATCAGAAGCATTCAATATTGTGTAAAAGTCAATAACTTAGGTTCAACTGATCGAGCTCTAAAAAATTCATGTTGTTTCAAGATTATACGTTTCCTAACTATATCAGATATATACGCAATAACTATTAAAAATTTTTGGAATGCACGACAAAATTGAAACTGGACGGTGGTTTTCTATACTGTTTATTCTACCAGATTTAAAAACAGGAGAAAAAAACTTATTTTCCAAATATCTGGGAAAAATGCTAGTACGCAGAGAATGTTTAAAAATGTAAAAAGGTCTTGATAATATGAATGGAAAACATTTTAATATTACAGGCGGGTATGCCATCAGGACTAGAGAGTAATTCACTTTGCGACTATTCAATTTTTCCAATACATAACCAATATTAAAAGATGGTATCTGCTCAGTATGACAAGGTAATTGATTTGTAATAAATTAAGTTCTGTTACTCAGCTTATACAGAGAACTTAAATAAAATTAAAATTAATTTTTTGACCTTTTAAATGCACGGCAGATGGTTAACCAGTTTACTGTTAATATATTTCCAGAAAGGTTGGGATTTTCAATAATACTATTCATTACTAATACAATTATGGTAGTCAATAATTAACAGAGGCCAAACAGATTTTTAAATTTAGAATAAACTGTAAGGTTATATATTTTTCATGAAGTGTTATAACCGAATGAATTTTATCGTAGCATTCTAAGGATGATCTAGGAACAACATAAACGAATCCTTATACCTAATCGTATATAGAGTTTTAAACACTCTAACAAAAACTTCTTCCATATACTCATCATTAAGTAATATCTCAGTAATAAGATGTTTTTTACAACAATTAACGCTCCACCTAACTTAATAAAGATCTGTCTTTACAATATATATTGAAACTGTCCAGTCCTAACTCCTAGCTAGAAAGACCAGTTATATTATGTAAGTTATCATATTCACTGAAGAGAGTAGCAGCAGTGATTAGATTAATCAGTTTTGATCTTAACCTTCTTATGTTCTGATAATATAATATAAAGATTTTGTTATTTTTTATGGTTTTTTAGTGATCATAGGTTGCCCATATAAAAAACCCTGATATTTAATTTCCCTCTAACAATGTCTTTATTAAGTATAAGCCAACCCTGTCGTTCAAAAATTCCATAACATTCGAGAATAGCTGAAATTGGCTTACGTGACAAAAAATATTCCATACTTTTATCGTAAAGAACTTTCTAGAGAATATCGATTTGTTCTCTAACCAATCATATTCCTCTGTTTAATCACGTGCTATCGAAAAAGTTTACTTAAATCACACCCCAGAGAGAATTAGGGAAGAAGCGGTTAGATTTTGAGTACGACCTGAGTAAAAGAAAGTTAGTCTTTACCTTTTTGATTAAAATTTACAAAGTGATTGTGTTCCGAGTGCCGATTAAAAGGTTGGTAATTTCTCTAAAATGGTTTTATGATTACCACTTTTAATTACCTGGGGAATGAGACTAAAGAAGAGAAGCTCGAATTTTTACCGTATTTTCGAGATTAAGCTGGTTGCTGATCTATATTCTTCCTGAGAAACATTTTGGAGCCAATTGTAAGTTTTTTTACTGTATCGTTACTACATTTACTACAAAAGAGAGTACTGTTTATTTCTTTGAAAATGGAATTTTATTGTATTCAATATAAATAATATCTACGTATCGAGATTCAAAAGTGAGCCGCAAAACACAGTGAGTGTATTCAGTTCTTTTTAAAGAAAAAAGCCGGTGTTATTTTAATTTTTGTATTTTTACCTGTAAATTTTTTGTCTGTATGCTTAATAACTTAAATTTGAGTTAATAAGAGAGCAAAAGGTGAATTTTAATAATTTATTTGTCGACATCACAATTGGTTCACCTTTAGCTTAACAGAGTACTCAAAGATAACAATATTATATTTCTTGCTGTTATCCTAGTGTATAAAATATGATTTTGGAATTATTACGAAGGTAATTATTTAATATGTTTTTACTATTTTAATATAGATATGTGCCTCTATGTTTCTGTTTGTTTGTTCTTTTATTATTTAAAAAAAAGAGTGTGCGTGTAACCTTTACGCGCGATTGAAGTAAAACTTGTTGATGTACCTACGTATCGGAAAATAAATATTTAATTACAATTCAATCATATTTATTGTCTATATACTTTACAAAAAATGAGATGTTATATTTATATTATTCATTAAAAATAGGAATTTGAAAGTTATCATTATTTTTTATATATGAAATAATAGGTTTATGATAACTAAAATGTGAAACATAGATTTTACTCTCTAAATACCATTAATGTATTTGAAACCGTTTAAAAATTTTGAAAATTTCATAAATAAATTTTGAAAATTTAAGTTTTTCCTATACCTGAAATCACACCGTTACTTTCATCAGAATCTAACGTTAGAGTTACCCCTAGTCGCGCCTAAAGAAGTTTTGCTTCAATAATAGGTAAACAATATTAAAAATATACACACATTACGTTTAGAATGTGTGATTTTGTAGCTGTATCTACCTTATTTTAATACAACACAACACAAGAGCCTTCGATAGTTAGATAACCATTTCATTTTGTAGCATTTTATAGCATATTCCATAAAATTTAAAATCCTGAGTTGAGTTTGTTTTCTTCAGTTTTACGAAGGATCTGTTATTGCTGGTAAAAGATCAGCCATCCTGACTAGTGGTTTTATGGCCTTTATGGCTACCTAACCAAACCTAAGATAAGTATAAGAAAGTGTTAAAACATTTCGAATATTATTATTTTATGAACAAAAACGTGTAACATGCTTCTTTACTTATCGTAAAGCTTCCGTATAAACAATTATTTACTATCATAATATGTATGTATGTATATAAACTTACTTAATCAAATCATAATGAATGTCGCTGTCTCGTCCCTTTTTTATTTTTGTCATTTTTCTTCAAATCTTTCACAATTTCTTTTTCTTTTTAGATCTTTAAGTCTATAAAACGAAAATAGCTAGGTATAAATAATAGGTATAAATAATTAGGTATAATTAGTGTAATTACACACTAAAAATAAAATGTATGCATCTAGAGTATAGGTACTCACTATTTTCATTCAATAATTTTTCATCACTTTCTTTATTAATAAATCCACTTTGTTTATTCATATTTAATACAAACACTTTATACACAAAAAACTATTTACCAGCAATGTATTTTGGTTGACAAGATGACAAGCTGTCAATTCATACAATTACAGATTTAATTTTATTTAAAATAGTAGGCAGAATCGCATGAGCGCCGCCAGGATTATTTTCACGGAGGTGCATCTGCATCTACACACTATTATGATCTAATATATATATATAGAATGTAGAATGATTTGGACAGCAACCGCGACGCCTTTAGTTTTTATTCAAACAATAATTTAATAAAAAAATTTTAAAAATATATAATTTTGTGGTAAATTCAGGTATTTTCTTTCATAGCAGGGGGTGCAAGCGCACCCTCTTGCACCCTGCTGCCGGCGCCCATGCAGAATCGTGTTAGGTATTTTGTATAAGGTTTTGTTTCCGGTTTCTGTTATTAGAATGACGTCACGTCCGTTAGAATAACTTTTTTACTCCTAGTCTCGCTAAAGAAGTTTTACTTCAATAATAATCTGCCCGGTTGTCTTATCTAATTTATATATTTTTTATCTTTTACCTGGGTTTCTTATCTTTCCACATCCTTAGGATAATAAAAATAAGTGGCGCCCATTTTCTTTTCTCTCTCACTTTTTCCTTTCATTTTCTTTTTCTTGCCTCTTTTTAATTTTTATTACATTATTAAATATATTCCTTTTTTATTTCGATAACTTTTCATTGAGCTCGTCCGAATCCACTCTCGATCTCCACCAACCAACTGAGTGCCGTTCGCAATTGTGAACCTTAAGACGAGCATTAAACATCTACCGTTAAAAAAGGTTACAAAATGATGCCTGATAGAAATTTTCGGTTAACATTAACTGATGTCACTTGGGTTCCAACTTGCAGAAAAATTAAAGCTAAATCATCCTTTTTACAAGAAATCTCAAATGACCGGCTGGGATTGGGCACATGCACGAATTTACCGACTTGAAAAACTAATATCATTACGAATACCTGAAGCAACTTCTCTCGCCCGTGCGCAGGGATTCAATAAACCAGTGGTTAACAGGTTTTACGAGTTGCTAAAAGTAGTTATATGTGAATATAACTTAAAATTAGATCAGATCTATACATTTAATAAAACTGTAGAAATGTATGTGTTTGTGCGCGCATCACATGAAAACTACTGATCCTATTCGAATGCAGTTTTCAAAGACGTATTTGTCTTCTTTCAACTTAACCTCTGGTGTATAAAACTTTCTCCCCCCACCCCTTAAACGGGGTGAGGAAAGAAATTTTTATACAAAAATCAACACGCCACGCGAACGACGAAATAGAACCCAAAAATGTGGTTAGATTTTTGTCTGTCTGTCTGTATGTTTGTGCTCGCATCACATGAAAACTACTGATCCGATTCGAATGCGGTTTTCTCAGATGTATTTGTCTTCTTTCAACTTAACATCTGACGTATAAAAATTTCACTCCCATTCCTTAAATGGGGTGGGGTAAGAAATTTTTATACAACAATCACATGCCACGCGAACGACGTTGCGAGTACAACTAATATGTAATATGTACGAATCAGGTTTTCCACAATTTAATCCAAAATGGAAAAATTCCGGTGGTAAGATGAAGAAAACAAGTCGGGAAACTGACCACCACGGAGACAGGTGTTCATTTTTCCACAGTATGTTGTGTTACTGCCATGAGTAATTTTATACCTCCTGTTTTTATATTTCCAAGGGAAAACATGAAAAAGGAGTTAATGGACAAGTCTCCTATTGGTTTATGTGGATATACGAATGAGACAGACTATATGACTGAAGAAATGTGCGTTAAGGAGGTCCTTTCGCTACAAATTAGTCAAAACAAGTGTTGTAGTCAATACTCGATAAATTAAAATAAAAAACCCATAAAAATTCCTAAAATTAAAAAATAAATAGTATATGAGGCATTGATAATTGAAATTTTGAAAATTAAAAAAAAAATAGTTAAATACAGAAGTTAATTTGACTCTTGTAAATTAGCTGTTAATAGCCTGTCTGTGATTTGACAACGCTGTCTCATATTTGTCAATATTTGTATCCACACAATCCTAACCTTAACCATGTTTAAGCTTTAGCTGTCAATGTGGTGAATGAGTAAATTGAATAAAAATGCTTAATCATAATATTCGAATTTCTCGTGGCAAGGATGCTTGTAAATTTGTGAGTCTTAAACGTAAACAATGGTGTGATAATTTTGTAAGTGCAAAAAAAGAAAAGTATACATTGAAGGAATTAGTACGCGCGCTACGCAACGTTGCCAAATGTTTTGACTCCATTTTAATGTAAGTTACTTGAGATTCTTTTGTGACTTTTAATTATTAATTTCTCAGTAAATTGCACGGTGACTGATATATTTTATTGCAAAAAAAGGAACCTGGATATTTCAAAAATCTAATTTTCAGTTTTTCTTTATTCCATCTAATCGGTGACTGATAGTATAATTCGAAAAATATCGTTAAGGACTTACTTTCTCATAAGACTCTGTACAAATACTAACATTTTAAAACTTTTTTTTTTCAAAAATTTGCACGGTAAGGTATGATTAAAACTTCACTATTCGATACATAAGGTCTTTAACTATTAGAAAAAAATTAAATTTATTCATAATCTAATATTTTTTATTTAACATTGGCGGCGAAAGGACCTCCTTAAATGGCTAAAACAATTTAAAATCCTTCTCCTGAAAGAAAAATGTTGCTACTGGCATAGTGTAACGTTCCAATTAGATTTGAAACGTTAACTTACCCTTGCTAGCTCCAGGGATCGTGGCTTCTTTCTGGTTTTTTCCCTAACTCCCCCCAAACAAATATATAAGGGCGCCAAAATACAGACAAGCAAATAAAAGATGTTAAATCAGTGTAAATTGTTTATTTCAAAAATCTGAATGAATAAAATGTTAATGAATTATTTAAAGTGAAAACTAATTTCTTATCTTTTTTTTCCTTTCTTCTGGATGTCGTAGTAGACGGAAATTTCCTGGTTTTCTCGGGTTGACGTTATCGATGGCAAGATGTTTTCTTAACATAGGATCTAAATTAATTTCTTCCAGCTATAGGCCTTGGTGACGGACTCAACAAAAGGAAAATGGCGGCTCGTGAAAAATACTGCTACACCAAACTTCTCTCCAAAAAGATTGTTTCAAATAACAATAGTCCTATCTTGGACCCTTCAAAAATTTGGCAATGGCCCTATGAATAAAAATTCAGACCGTCAAAATTCCATCTCACTAAACCTTAATTTCGATTACAATCATCCAAAGTTTCTCCATGTTCGAGAAAGGAAAAAAGTTAATCACTTTATCTGTTTACAAATTTTTAACACAATAAAAACTGATTTAAACAATGATTGTAATCGAAATAATTTAAAAGTTAGAATAATAAAATTACTATAATCAATAAATTACATTCACCAAGTTTTTGACTATTTCTAAAAATTTTAAACAATTTAATTTTTTACTCACCAAATGAAGGGAGAAGAAATAAGAATAGAACTGCTGGCTATGAAGCACAAATTGTAAAGAAATTAAAAATACCGACTCTCTTTCCGAGTGAACAAAGGTTCCCCGCTTATACGGAAATCAAGTCTGCGTCGACTCCACAGAATCGTCGCGGAATCGAAAAACTCAAACCGACGTAGGCCAGGCCAAACAAATAACGTAGTAAAATAGACGAGAAATTAATGAAATAAAATATTATTAGGCCAGGCCAAACAAATAACGATGTAAGAGTTGGAGATTTAGTCTGGCTCTATAACCCCCAACGGCGTCGAGGCATTTGTCTCAAATTACAGAAAAACTGAAAAGGTCCATACACCATCAAGAAAAAGATTAACGATGTCATATATCGGATCGTGAAAATCCCCAGAGGGAAACCAGTCGTGGTCCATCATGATGGGTTGGCGCCTTACCAGGGAAACCGCAGTGGAAGTGTGCAGCAGCTCCAAAAGATGGTTTAGCTGGTTCAAGGAATGTGCGGGATCCCGATTTAGGAAATAACATTCCAGGAGGAATAAATCTAAGGAGGGGGCAGTGTAACGGGATAACCCATTAGGAAAGGGACCTATACTTGAAAGACTATTCTTAGGTTATTTGTTCTAGAATGTTCTCTCTCTTTCTAGTGTGTAATATTTAAGTTCGATTTATGTTTTGCGTTCATTCTAGAATGTTCTTTTGTTTTATATAAGGGGATGTATGGACAGTTAAGGAAAGTTCAAATAATTTACAATAGTTCATTGTATTGTCAATAAGTTTAAACATTACCCAGCTGAGTTCTGTGTATCTTAACAATTTTGTGAATAAATTGTGTTAAAGTCCCCATAAGTGTTTCAATATAAAAGGAGTGAAATGGTGACATGTTACAAAACTATATTTTATTCCAGGTTTCTTTTTTCAGTTTTTTAAAATTTATTTACGCGATCACAACAAACTAAGGTGGATTGGATGTGGAAGCGAAGTTGATTGGCCACTACAATTTTCAGAATCCAACCCTGTAGATTTTTTTGTTATAGCTACTTTCATATTTATTATAAACCAATAAATACCCGTTTTTAACTGTAGGATCAGAGAAAATCAAGTAGATCAATTAGTTAAAGGCAATCTTTACAAACGTGTATAAAACAAAATCTTAACTTAATGTTTGCTTTATACATAATTTATTATACGAGTAGTATCTAGCTATATTATATTTTCTCGTTCATAAACACATTTTGGGAAAATTGTATTCATTGAGTTTAATTTAGTGGCACCTTTTAACAATAAACCCAAATTGAATTCAATAGTATTGTTTGTTTACCCTAAAAATCTCGTTTTGATTAACGGAATGCTTCAATCCTATTTATAATAATGAATTAAAAATAATGGAATTTCAACTAACTCCGTATCAATAGTTTTAAAAAAGTATTTGTCGAAAAGGGCACCAATAACAAATATGACCTATTTGCCTTAAAAATGTGTTTGAATCAAAATTTTTAATCAAAATTGCTGAAAAGATAGCAAAAAGCTTTAATCTGTTTTTATTTATCGACTACGACGTATTACCTACGTATTATAATCCACCTCCCAGTTAAATCGTGCTTTAAAATGAGTAGAACGTAGAACCATTTTAAACCAAAAGTTCGACGACAAATGATTGAAGTAACAATACTTTATTGGATAAAACGAGAACGGTGTTCCACTTCTTCAGTAATATTATTTCAATAAAGAATAGCAGACTGTTGCAGCATTACCTAAATACCTTTGTTTATAATTTATCATCACGTTGACAATAGAAACACTAAGGTTTCAAATAAGAGGGTAAAACTTTTCTTGAAAAGTGCAAAATGTAAGATGGACACTAAAGTGGAATATGGAACATAATTTAGGTCACATTAAATAAAACTTTACAAAGAGAGAAAGACTGCGGAATTTCATAGCTTTTGCAAACTAATTTGTGTAAAATGATAAAATAGCTACTTGAGAGATTAATTTATTTCCAAAAATAAACCAACGAGAAAATTTACAATAACCGGGTCATTTTATAATATTGTTAAGAAATATGTTAATCTGTGTTCTTGAAATATAGGACAAAATTATTTGCTAATCAACTACCAACAAGGGAAATGTCCTGTACAAAGAGTCGGCATAGATAAAACAGCTTATGCCGGCAAAAGGATTTCTACCTTTTTAAAACTTACCAATCATGAATTGGGTCTGTTCAGACTAAGTCAGCGATGAGTTGTGATGAGCATCACTAGTAACCACTGACTATTTGCCCTCGGACACGAGTACTTATTTATTGCATGCAATTTACTACATAACCTTACTTTTTTGTGTCATATAAATAAAATAAGAAGTGTTTTTGGATATTTATTATAAAGTAATTATGGAAAATACATTACATAATTTGCTTGCCGATGAAATAGAAAATGCTGCAGTAGTTGATGAAATTGTTATTTATAGTTACTACCTATACATAATAACATTTATTTACACAATAAAAATGTTTTTAAAATGGCCGCCTTCAAAATCCATCACAAGTCATCGCAACTTAACTCAACTAATCGGGTCCGAGATGCCATTTTTAATAAGCGATGATCATCAACACTCATCACAACTCATCGCTGACTTAGTCTAAACAGACCCACAGGCGTCTGCTTTCGCAGATCATCAGCTACTATTTTAGTAGATGCTGGAGATGATACGAGGGTTGAATTTTTAGTTTTGCATATATCCATATGGACAAAAAATATTGAAACACTTATGGAGAATTTTTATTCAACAAAATTGTTACAAGATACACAGAACTCTGCTGGATCACGTCTAAACTAATAGACAATAACAATGCGAACTATTTGAATTAACTACCCTTACATACACTTATATACAACAAATAAACATTCTAGAATTTGCTAAAAACATGATTTAATCTAGTCACTATACCTAGAGATCTCTAGAATAACCTAAAAACAGTCTTTCAAGTAAAGGTCCTTTCCTTATTCTTAAAGTACTTTATTGCTTTTCTAAATATGTCCCACCAAAGTTCGATAGACTTTGTATACGTTCAAACCAATCGGTAAAACAGTTATTCCAGTCTTCAGTTTATACCTGCAAAATCGGTGTTTTAAAGTCATCGATGGTTTCTTCTGGTGACTGCAATCGCTGCCCATGCATTGAATTCTAGATCTTTGGTAACGTGAAGAAGTTGTGGGGTCAATGTTTTGAGGCTCCAAAATCTTGATTGTCATTTGGGCATTGTGAGCACTTTCATTGTCCTGATCATGGAGACTAGACAAGGAGTACGAACTCCATGTATACAAATAGGGCTACCAAAATAAGAGGGCGCTGGTGTTCCATTTGTAACAAAATGGCGACCAATAAGGACGTAGTTTGAAATAAAATAAAGAATTTTTAATTATTTCATAATTAATTTATTTACACAATAAAAAAAATAGTTCGATCTTTCAGATATAAATAATAAAAACCAATTTAATAATTCACGATTATTTAATTGTCTATATTCATACCGGTACAAAAGGAAAACTAGCGACGCTAGTGGTAAAAAAGGTAAACCTAACATGTACGATAACGTGGACAGATTTTGGCAATTCCCCCGGTCGAGTGCGTACTCCTTGTCCTGATGTAGAATGATTAATCTATACTAATATAATGTTTGTTTGTTTGTTTGTTTGAACGGAAAACCAACTTCGTAACACCCAGTTCTTTACTTTTGAATCGAGGTCTTTGAAATGCCCAAAGATGCATCTATCTCCTGGTATATTACACGTCGGTCATCCTTAATTAGGTGAAAAACCGCATCAATGTTTTACTGTGTGACTACTATTTTGGGTGAACATAGCCTGAATTTGTCTTTGAGACTGGAGCGGCCACGTTAAAATTCGCAATACAAGAGGGAAATACTTGATTGGTGTGCTGCTTCATTCCCCAACACAGAAACCACTTCAGCAAGACACTGAATCTTTTTTCGACAAATGTAAAAAATTATTGCTCGGCTAAGATCCATTTTTCGACCGACTTGCTATACAAAAAACACGACTTGTTGTATCGCAATGAAACACTGGATTTATGGCAACAAAAGATTAAGAATAGAATTGTGTCTAAAGGTTCTATTGGTGGCGCATTCTAAGCAGCTATATGCAAAATTAAAAAGACAACATTTTTTGTTTTGCGGGTGTGTTTAGTAATTGATTTATTAATAGTTTATTGTTATTCGAAGTTGGATGTGATTTTTTATTTAGGGGAATAAACAATGTTATTCACAATAAACTCTCTATTTAAACAAAAAATCGGTTGTCTGTAAAGTCGGTTTACTGACGATAGTTGAACGTGACGTCTTAAGAAAATATTGATGTAATGGTTGCATTTTTCAAAAAAAAATTAATTTTATTTGTTTGATAGATATTTTGTATGGATATCATTTTTCATGTTTTATGTTTGACTAGTTGTACTCGCAACGTCGTTCGCGTGGCGTGTGATTGTTGTATAAAAATTTCTTACCCCACCCCATTTAAGGAATGGGAGAGAAATTTTTATACACCAGATGTTAAGTTGAAAGAAGACAAATACATCTGTGAAAACCGCATTCGAATTGGATCAGTAGTTTTCATGTGATGCGCGCACAAACATACAGACAGACCGACAAAAAAATCTAACCACATTTTTGGGTTCTATTTCGATGTACCCGCGTCGTCGTTCGCGTGGCGTGTTGATTTTTGTATAAAAATTTCTTTCCTCACCCCGTTAAAGGGGTGGGGGGAGAAAGTTTTATACACCAGATGTTAAGTTGAAAGAAGACAAATACGTCTTTGAAAACCGCATTCGAATAGGATCAGTAGTTTTCATGTGATGCGCCTCATTTTTTGGTGCGTGCAGCCGGCTCCATCGAATTATAAGACGTTGTCACGTCAAAAAATTGTTAAAATCTTTACTAACTTCTTCACGATAAAATTGTAGATGTAATATCGGTATAATACGAACGCTATCGTAAAGAAGACTTGAATAAACTCAAGAATTTGTGGGTCAGAATTAGGTATTCTCGATAAAATTGCAGATGTTATACCGGTATAACAAAAGAAATGAGAGTACTTTAAACGGATCAAGAAAATACTTACAAGTTTTACCTGCCAACATCCATAAAGGGTTTATATATATTATTTTATATGTGCAAACGTAAAAGGATTTTAGTGTCAAACTTACACCCGTGCTGGCCCTATAAATTTTTATATCAAAGTAGATATTTATTATAGCCGCACTTTCCTAATGAAGAGTGGAATCGGAAGTCTGGGGAACCACTTGCCGTTCACAACTTATGGCGATCGGTGCCCCAGATTCCCGATTCAACTCCAACAGCTTTTTAGCATGACTTTTGTCAACTGAATGATAAATATTTTCAAAATGGAAGAAAACTTTTGTTGATGGATAATTAAATTGTAAATGTTTCGCGACTCTAAAAAAACGAAGTTCTATTTTAAGTAAATAAAACTCTTATCATATTGTAAAGCTGCCGTCTTAGAGGTAGTAATTTTAAATATATATGTAATAATATAATTTGTTATAGACTGATTCGTGCTTGTGCGTATACGTGCGTGCTCGCCCGTGTGTGTGCGTGTGTCTTTGCTGCGTGCGTGTGTGTGTGTGTGTGTGTGTGTGTGTGTGTGTGTGTGTGTGTGTGTGTGTGTGTGTGTGTGTTTGTGTGTGTGTGTGTGCGTGTGTGCGTGCGTGTGTGTGTGTGTGTGTGTGTGTGTGTGTGTGTGTGTGTGTGTGTGTGTGTGTGTGTGTGTGTGTGTATGTATGTGTCTCTCTGTGTGTGTGTGTGTGTGTGTGTGTGTGTGTGTGTGTGTGTGGGTGTTTGTGTATATATAAAATATCCTGCACATAATATATGGAAAATGGTCTTTCGGTAATTGTTCCTGGGTCATGCAGGGAACAGACCGTCCAAACAATTCATGAGTACATTTTCGATGTCTCCGATCACGAATCTGTAGTTCGCTCGACACAGAAACTCCAATCAGAGGTAATTTAAGGTCATTCCAAGGTCATTTGAAGGTCGTAGCAAAAAACATCGTCAAAAAAATTTTGCAGCAGAAAATAATTATTTTTTTTGTGTCTAAAAACTCTGAAATAAAACGAAACTTTATAAAAAATAGAAAACCATATTTATTAAGTGGTACGTAGAGTTTGCAAACTAGTCAACTACTTCATTATTGATATAAATCTGCTAATAAAGAGAAAATGATACTCATTATAATTATCTGTTTATTTTTATTTTAATAAAAAGTCCTAAACAAAGTAAATTCTGTACTTATAATTTATCTACTTTTTATCTTTAACGCACTTGGTAGAAGACTATTCCCAGTGCATTCATTAATTAAAGTAAAACTGGTTTTATATCTACAATTTTTTCGTGAATAAATTTATGAATTTAATTAATATCCAATTTCGTGTTTTCGTCAAACTTCTCATTCAATTTTTGAAATTAGATCATGTTCTTATTTTCAAAAAATACTATCTTGACTTCAGGAGTGCCTACCTTAACAAAAGACAACAAAAATAAGGTCCTTGTCAAGTTTTGTTCGGGTGTGAGTTTCCGTGGTTGGTTATCATTTCATGTAATAACCAGTAAAAATAAAAATAAATACAAGAGGTAAATTAAATTATTAAATTCTTTAAAAATTTGTTGACCTGTTATTTGTTCAAGTTCAATGTAATACAAATGTAAAAGTTTATTTGTGTGATTATCAGAAAGGTAAAATAAGAAATAACTTGCTTTTCTCGCCATTGTTTTGAGCCACTTTTTGCATTCTTAATGAAATACATACACACTTTAATTTAACACCGTATATTAAACATTTAATTTTAAATGTAAAGTTAGTAATTAAAATTATTTGCTATGATTAAAATTAAAAAAAAGAAATAGGTTTGTATATATTCACAAAGATAATAACATTATTTTATTTTGAAAACACCAATGGTTTCTATGGAACCACAAAATTATACAGACGATGGTAACTTATTGTGTACAAAAGGCTCTAATGTTAAGAATAAAAAAGTAGTAGCTTATGCTAATCGTTATGCTACTTGCTGGACACTACAACGAGATTTTGTTAGTGTAGAATAGAGAAAAAAACTTTCTTCCATATTTTGCACAAGAAACAAATTTAGTTTATTGTTGTGTTTTACCTGGCTTATATAACATATTTAATGTAAAACTAAATGCAAATAATACTGCATAATAGTAACAAAACAAATATGCTTCTTTGCCAGTCGAAAGCAGAAATAAATCAACGCATTGGATAATAAATTGGCCACAAATAGCATTAACACCTGGACTCTAAAAATGTTGTAAAAGAGGAGCTAGCAGATAGATTGAAAATTTTGCTATCTTCACTTCATATTAAATTAGGTATAAATCAATTTGTATAGGCGTTTCAAGTACCTGTGTTATAAATTTTAACATTTATCAGATGCAAAGATCAACGAAGGTATTGTTGGGCCTGATATAAGGAAGTAAATGCAAGGCACCAACTTAAAAAAAAATCTTTGGAGTTCATTTAAAGGGGATAATAGATATTTGTTGGGAAAAAGAAAAAGACTAGATTATGAAAATGCGGTGAATAATAACCTCAGCAAAAAGAGAACAGATACCAAGAAAAGTAAGACTCAAATATGATGACAAACTACGGCTGGATATTAAATAATGATAAACTGAAGAGAAAGCATAACACCAAAAGCTTGAGCAGCAGTTTTGAAGGAAATAGCAACTTTAGCATTATTTCTAACTAATACAGTTTTCAACAAAAAAAAAATCATGAAAATATATATATAAAAGCGAAAGTTCACTCATGACCATATCTCAGATACTATGAAACCTACAAACTTGAAATTTGGCAGGTAGGTTCCTTATAGGGTGTAGACGTCCGCTAAGTAGGATTTTACAAAACTCTTCCCCTAAGGGGGTAAAATGGAGGTTGGAAATTTGTATCAAAATCCTATGTTTTTGAAGTAAGGGAATAGAAAATTAAAATGTGTGCTCTTTAGAGGTTGTGGAGGTGTACTTATATTGTATTTTTAGAAATCAACCCCCTTTATAAGGGTTGAATGGGAGTCGGATACTTTTTATACAACAATCAACAGGCCACGTGAACGACGTCGCGGGTACTTCGATTTAGAACCCAAAAATGTGGTTAGATTTTTTTTGTCTGTCTGTCTGTCTGTCTGAATGTTTGTGCGCGCATCACATGAAAACTACTGATTCGATTCGAATGCGGTTTTCACAGATGTGTTTGTCTTCTTTTAACTTAACATCTGCTGTATAAAAATGTTGGCATGTTTTTTGTTTCAGGATAGTTGAAAGCATGAAGAGTGACATAAGCTACTTTTTATACAACAATCAACACGCCATGCGACAACGTCGCGGGTACATCGATATAGTTACATTTTTTTGTCTGTCTGTCTGTCTGTATATTTGTGCGCGCATCACATGAAAACTTTAAATTCGATTCGAATGCGGTTTTCACAGATGTATTTGTCCTCTTTCAACTTAACATCTGGTGTATACAAATTTCTGCCCCACCAATTTTACGAGACAATAGAGGGGTTCAGATTTGGTATGAAAGTATCTCATTGATACATTTAAAAATACCAATAAAATAATACACAACATGCATACATACGTGCTATAATTTAGTTTTGATATTCGAAACTAGACGGCACTATGAGGTTATTAAAACGCACTATAAAAATGACTCACACATTACTATTTCTTACAGATGATTAGGTCCAATGTAGAACTGTCTTAGATCAATATTATAAGATAGTCATAATAAAAAAAAAGTAGTTAGGCCAGACCTATTATACTAAGGATATACCTACAGAATGATTAAAATTAAATTTTTATAGGTAAAAGCTAGTAATGTAATATGTGCATGCCATTATAAGAATAAATCCAGATGTACTTAGAAACATTGCTTTTTATAAAACAGGTATTATATACTATTTTATAAAATATGATTATTAATTGATCGGAAAAAAGTTTTGCAGTCCTGTGTTATTTGTATGTGAACTGTATAGGCTATTGATTATGTCAGAAATAACAGGGTTGAAAAGAACTCCAGCGTTAAAGGGGTTTTATGATTGAATATGTACAATTGATCCCAAAATATGAAAAAAACGCGGCGTGCTACCAGTTTAAGCCTTGCGTTTTTAAAAGCTATGTGAAAACATCCACTTTTCAAATTTTTTTAAACTGCTCGAAAACTATGCTCTTATCGTAAATACACTCCAACAGAAAAATTTCCAATCGAAATGGAACCTTTATATGTAAAAAAGAGGTATTTTTCGTAAAAATTAAAAAAAAAGGAACGCAATAAAAGGGTATTTTGTTTTTTTCATTGTTTTACAAAAAAAATTGCTGCCGTTTAACCCGACTAAATGCAGTTTTGTAAAAGCCTCTACAATATATAGTAACCGAGATATAAAATTTCAAAGTTTACTACTTTTAGCTTTTTTTAATGACTTTTCTTTTAGGTATATACAAAACCTAAATTAAACCAATTTCAATTCCCATTAATGTGTTTTCTGGTAAAAGTATGTGCGATCAATCGATAGAAAGTTACGGCATTTTAGTATTTTTCTTTTACTGAATGTTTTGCATTTTTTCATGTATTTGTTTAATTCGGTGTTATAAGTTTTTTCTACGTGCACTAAGGTATAGTCCATTTCACCGATTTTGGTCGATGACAGAAATCATACTCGAAGTAAATTTAGAGTTACATCTCTCTCAGATACAGGCAAGTTAGAAATTTAAATGATGACGTTTGTTTTTTAATACAACACTTACGTAACTGCATCTTGTTTCACCGGTAGATAAAAAGAATTCAATACGGAAGTCTTGACTTAATTCACATTCCTAGTAACCGTCATGTACGGCTCGTTGTTGAAGGGTTGAATTTAATAATTATTAATGTCATATTTTTGTAGATGTCAAACCACACTGATAGTTTCAGAAACTTACGACATAATTTAGAAAAAAAAACTCTCCGCCATTGGTAGGTAACTTGGATGACAGTTTAATCTTATTTCAGTGGTTTCTAATATCAAATCGGCCAAAAACGATGAAATGGACTGCTTTACAAAAAAAATTGCTATTTTATTCCGTTAAAATGACTTTTTCTAAACAGCTGTACGATTTTTAGTAACCGAGATACACTTTAAAAGTACCTTTTTTTACCATTTTTTTTTTACTAATTTTCACTATTTTTAAAATTTTGTTACGTAGCTTCTCTGCCCTTTTAAATGGTCACTGATAGAAATCTATACGACCAATAGAAAGAAAATTACCGCATTTTGAAGCTTGTACATTTTATTGTTTTTTGTAATTTTTACTAGTTTCCATTTAATTTTGTCTTATAACATTTTTGTTCGTGTATTTCAGTGTAAGCTAAGCATTGTGTCTACATTGTAGGGGAGAAGTGGCATGAAAGTGGTTTTGGAAGAGCTACTTGCATTATTTCGGCAGTTATTTCGCCGATGCATCGAGTCAAAATTTTTGGCGCTCAAAACTATTTTGCTTCATTTAAGTTATTTTTTTAGTATTTTATTATGGGTATATATAGGTACATGTAATATTGAGTTTGTGCATATATTAGACTGCAACTGCATAAAAACTGAGCCGCAACAGTCTTTATATTGTTGTTATTTTGAAGGTTTTATATATTTTTTTTCAAATAAGTTATGAAAGAGCCGAGTAAATGAGGCTTAAAAGAGCTGGCTCTTTCATAACCGGCTTTTACACAACCCTGCATTTAAATGCGTAAATTAAATATGAATTATTTTCATATATTATTAAACTATTTTCTTCAGAAATTGCAGTATGGAGAAGCCTGGTCCAAAAACACGTAAAAGACCTAAAAGTCGGTAATTGAAGAAGCAATCAGTGAAGTTCTAGAAAAAGGCTAGTCCATAAACAAAACTGCACTTACCTTAAATATTTCGAGGGCTTACTTAGCTAAAATAGTTAAAAAAGTAAAATATTCTGGCAAATCATCTTATAAACACTGTCCTAATATTGAAAATAAACGAATTTTCACCACAGACCAGGAGAATATGCTTGCGATTTATTTAAAGACTGCTTCCAAAATGTGTTATTGCCTGACCCGACATCAAGTCAAGAAGCTAGCATTTGATTATGCCCATGATATCAGCCCAGATAAATGGAGAGAAATGAGAGAAATTGAAACTACGAGTGATGATTGGCTCAAAGGGTTTATGAGTAGACACAAGGATTTAGCTGTGAGAAAACCTGAAAGCACTTTTCTATCCCGTGCAACAAGTTTTAATAGAACTAACATAAACACATTTTTTAAAAAACTAAACAGTGTTCTAGAAAAATACAAATTTCCTCCTCACTTGATTTTTAACGCCGACGAAACAAGCTGCAGTACTGTCACCAATCATAGTTAAAAGACGTTTGAACAAATTGGGAAAGTTGCCTCAGTTGACAGGCATCATTGGTGACAACTCTGTTCTTTATTAATGCTGCAGGTGGTTTTTTGTGTTTCCTAGAATAAATTACAAAGATTTTATGTTAAATGGTCCACCTGGAGAGTTAGGGTTGGTTCAAGTTTCTGGATGCATGACTGAGGACTGTTTTATTAAAGCACTTGAACACTTTGTGTTACACATCAAGCCATCAAAGGAGAATCCAGCATTGATATTAAAGGATAATCAGAGCTCTCAGAGTGGTTGAATTTGGCAGACAAAATTTTATCATTATCGTTACACCACCACATAAATTGCAATCACCTGATGTCACAGTATATGGACCTTTCAAAACAAGATACAGTATTGCCATGAATAAATGGATGTTGTCAAACCCTGGCAAAACGGAGATAATTTATTAAGTTGGGCAATTTGTGAAAGAAGCATATGTCTCAGCTTTAGAATAAAACACAAGGATTTTTGAAAACAGGAATTTATCCTTTAAATTCTAATATACATATGTAAGGAGTAAGAATTTTTATCTTCATATGTTACCGACAGACTTACTCCACAGTCAAACGATGGTAATAAGTTGAATTTGGAAAAAAAGTATTGAAACTAGCTTAAGATCAACAGCTTCACCTTCTACAGAATCACCTGAAGCTTGAGAAGAAAATGAGGTTGTAACAATGCAAAATGTCATCTTCCCGTTTAACCTCTTTCCTTACGGTTGCAATTCCGACACAAAAAATTATATCGCCAGAAATGATAAGACCATTTTCTAAAGCGGGGCCAAGAGAAAACACGACATGCAAAAATAGAAAAATGTCGTCTGGTAAACTAGGTAAACTAGAAGAGAAAGAGGGCAATGCAAAAAAAACTTAAAGATAAGCTCACTGCATACTTAGAAACTAGATCAATACTTATTCCTAGGCAGATTGGGTTTCGGAAAAAGAAACCTACAACATCAGCGTTAATTAGTGTTGTCAAAAACATAGCCTAACCACAGTATGTAACGGGGTGTCTCAAGGCTCGCTGCAGATAAATTAAAAATGAATGAAAGCAAAATACAACATATGTTGTTTAGTTTTGACAAATTAGCAATTAAATCTGAACCGGTAAAGCTATTAGAATTTACACTAGTTACGAGTTACTATTTAAGAAATACCATATTCATCCGCTTCCTTGTATTTATATATTTGAGTTTCTCATTTTGATTTATAAAAATTTGGATAAATATGTAAAACATTCCAAAATACATCAGTATAACACACGAAGAGCGAAAAAACTGATTATTCCATATAGCTGCATACAGCTTTCACAAAATAATAAGCTAGACATAAGGCTGTACAACAAATTTGTTAGCTTATTCCTAATTCCTAGAACTAAATATTCAGGAATTACCCGTCAGAAAATTCCACAAGCTAGCTAAGAACTTCCTCGCGGGCAATTGCTTTTATTCTGTTGAGGAATTTCTAAACTTCTCTCTACAAATTTTAGTTTTAAGTTATAATTATTCTTTCTTTATATCGACTCCAAATATTCTGGATTGTGTATCAAATGGCTTAATAAACGTATTTATTGTATTAAATACCTTCTACGTGTATCTCGGTTACTAAAAGTACAAATGTTTAGAAAACGGAATTTTAACGGGTTAAAAAATAGTTATTTTTTAAGCAATGGCTATACGTAAGTTCACGTAGAAAAAAATTATAACAATCAATTAAAAAAACAGATGAAAAAATGAAAAACATTCAGTAAAAGTAAAAAAATTTCAAATGGGTAACTATCTTGCTATTAGTCGGACATAGGTACTTTTACCAGTGACCATTTTAAATGGAATTGAATAAGCTTTTATTTGGTGGCATGTTTGTATATACCTTAAATCAGTCAAAAAAAAGTTACAGACCGAAATTTAAAAAAAAAAGTTGTAAAAATTAGGAAAAAAGCTAAAAGTAATGAACTTTGAAAAATTATATCTCGGTCACTATAAATCGTACTGACTTTTACAAAATGGCATTTAGCTGGGTTAAACGTCAGCAATGTTTTTGTCATGCAATGCCTATACCTAAGTGGAAGTAGAATAGTATATTCTGTAACAAGGTTAGAATGAAAATTCGATACGAGTGGAGAATTCAGAACGCGAGCGTAGCGAGCGAGAGGAACCACGAGTTATCGAATTTTCATTCTAACCGTGTAACAGACTGTGTTTTCTCCACGACCATGTAATAATAATTCTGTTTATTTAAATTGAAATATGTAGCAAAACAATTAGAACGTCGCACTGACAAACTGAATGACAGTTTTGAAATTCGCAGGGCAATCTATGTTTTTTGTTGAACAATTACAGAATGTTATTCCGTCACTAGTTATAGAATGGAAATACATGCAAAACACATAAGAAGCAAGTGTTTCAGAATGAATATTCTATCTCAAGAGTGAGAATGAACACTTTCTATTATTAAAAATGAAGTCGGAATTATTACATTCATTAATGGTCGTGGAGAAAAAAATTACAGGCAAAAAATCGAAAAAACCAAAAAGAAATCGTTTATTCGTGTTTTTAAGATATATATATATATATATATATATATATATATATATTGAGATGATATTAGTTACTATGCTATATTAAATAAGAATGTAGAAGGAAAATCTAATGGAAAGTAGAGAAAGGAAATTTTCTTATTTCGGGTCAGAGCGCAAATGTAGTAACATTAGGATCAATTATTATCATCTTCTTCATAATTCCTAAAAAAGGAAAAAGAAAATAGAATAAGAAAAAAAAAATACAAATTCATTTCAAAGATTTTTATTTAAAGATTCAAAAATGATTAATCTACATTATATAAAGTTTTGATAATTATGTAATTGATAAATGAGTAAAGTAGATAATTAAAAGTTTATAAAATTTCCAAGACGTTAGTAATCAAACATTAATTTTAAATGAATTAGGGGTGTAAGTAAATGAGAAAATTAAATTATAAAAAAACATCACAAATAGTTAAAATAAATGTTAAAACTTCTACTTACTTTTAAAATATACAAATTTACCAACCATATTCTAATTTATTAATAGTTCAAATGCCAAATGAAATATTCTGAAAAAGAGAAAATTATTAGTTTGTAGTGCTAGTAAATTTTAGAAGAATAAAAAAGAATAATCATTGTTTAAAATTGTAATACTGAATCAAGAATTAGATTTTGTTAATAATTTTATTTAAATAAGAAATTAGTAGGCGATTAGATGGAAAAGATGTATAGATTTAAGTTTGTTGAATTTTTCAATTGTTTTTTTTTGTTGATTTGATAGAATGTCTCTTGTTTTTGGGTTGTTGAAATAGAAGTTGTATTAAAATTTTGCTCCGTAGAAATTTTGAGTTTTTTTTGAAAGTATTGATAATAGAAAGTATTAAAACAGTTTAAAGTATAAAGATTATCCCAAGGTAACCAGAGAAAGCAATTGGTAAGAGAAATTTATATGATTTTATGAAGAAATAGATATTTCAAATTGGGGGCTGAGCACTATATGGTATAACTGTATTTTAATTGAGTTAAAGAAGATTAAATTAATATTTAACAAGAAAGAAAGTCATAATTACACTTACCAGAGAAAATAGTAACAATCCATCGCTTGGTTTTGAAGAAGAATTGATTATTTGATCTTCATAAAGTTTCCTGAAATCTTTGCGGTATTGGAGGAAGAAAGTAGATTGTCCTGAGAACTGAATCCTGATTCCAGAAGAGGAGTGAAGCTTCACACAAATGGTAACAACTTTGCACTCGTTATAATAAAGAGTTTTTCTGTGTTTGATTTTTGTAATTTTCATGAACAATTTTTATTTCACTGTTTTATGTATTTAACTAAATTAATTTTATTCACTTTTTGATAAGTTTTATCTGAATTGTTTATCAACTCAAAGCAGAATACTTCATTTCATCTATTTGATGCATATTTTGGTTTATCAACGGTAATTTTGAAGTTTGACACATTTTGAATTAGAAAGGTTAGAAATTTATATACAATTCATGCCTAAGAAACATTGTTGGTCTAGGATAGTGCGGTTTTACAGTCATTTTATTGCAAATTTGTGTATTAACTGATTTTGAATCTAGTTTGGTTGAATATTTGAACTCTGACCTTGACATAAGGGAATAGCCGGTAGCATATTTAATTAATCATATTGGAAAATAATTACATTGAGTTAATTCTTACCTATTCACTATTTATATTTAAAATTCAAAATTAATTAAAGGTAAGGAATATTTTATAACATAGTGATTGAAGTAATCAAAACATATTATTATTATTAATACACACTCATATATGTTATAATATATATATATATATATATATATATATATATATATATATATATATATATAAACAAAAGGGGAAAATTATTGGGCATGTACGCAAAAAGGATCAATAAGGCCACGAGTAGGAATGGTAACCGCAGACATGCATGTTTCTGGCTCATTAGCCGTCATCAGTGCGGCATAACCAAGTAGGGTATTGCACTTGGCTAGCAAAAGTGTTGGGTACTTGGGAGCAAAGGATGTTGGGGAAACATGTGTAAAGAAACATAAAAACACAAAAACAACGAAAGCTCACAAAGGAGTCCTATCGCCATTTTGTGCTTTCGGCCAGCTGTGCCAATGGGTTTTCGGCCAAAAGCACAAAATGGCGATAGGACTCCTGTGTGAGCTTTCGTTGTTTTTGTGTTTTTATGTTTCTTTACACATGTATTTGAAAAATATAACAGTCTGACAATATTGAGATGTTACATTCGCACTGTAATAACGTAACAATATTGTCAACATAAGAAATACAGTAATTAAGCACTGCAAACCCCTAATCATAGGCCTATAGGTAGCTACTCAAATGATGTATTGTGAAGGACAAAATTTATCTCCTTTAAATACCAAAAGCGATAAAAGTATTCATTTTGATAAGGATCCATTTATTACTACCAAATGTGCATTAGAAATAAATTATCAATTTTTATTGTATTTATGGTTCACTATTTTGACAATAATGGCTTACTCATAAAAGATATATGGTGTCGCAGAATTTTTTGTAGGACTATTTAAGATAAATATTTTCACCATACATTATATACATGTAGCACTAACTGTTTTTGCAGCACACGCCTGAGTAGCTCGCAGATTGCAGAATTTTTTCAGACTTAAATGACATTTATCGTTATATTTTGGACAATTCACACAATATCTTTATAAATTATAGCCTATATGTTATTCTGATCTATAAGCTACATTACTGTAAAGTTTCATTAAAATCCGTTTAGTAGTTTTTGCGTGAAAGAGGAACAAACATCCATCCATACATCCATCCAAACAAACTTTCGCCTATATAATATTAGTAGGATTTATACTTCTATTCATGCACTCGATTTGTGTGGGGTTAAATGGGAAAAATCATTACATATTTAATGGTGTGAGTAAGAGAGAGACAGAAACACATATAAGGTATATTGGTCGGTAAAAACAAAGATGAAATATTTACCACATGTTTAGTCATAACTACAAGTCCTTTAAATACCGTTTAAACATTCAGTACATTGAAAAGAGATAGATATACAAAAAACGGTCTGAGCTAATGTTTTGGAATATCATAGTGACGTATTACATTTTGTTTGACAGATTATTTTATAATTCTGTCACTTCCTAAACATATAAAGTTTAGTATTTTATATTAATAATATTAATAATAATATTCAGTAATTAGTATTGTATTGTAGTCCATACTACCGTCACATGGTTGCATTATATCCTGCACTATGCTTTTGAGGTTGTTGGCTACATAAACAGAGTTTTTAAGAAAAGTCGAAAAGTGCATTCCGAACAGACAATAGATACAAAAATTACAACTCGGTAAGTATTATAAAAGGGTTCAATTTATGTAATCGGGGTTTTTGGGTCGCTGAACACGAATATCATGATGTCGAAAGTCTCCGCGGCACTTGGTGCCTAGAGTATTTACCCCTTCTCCTGGTGTTTTATGTAAATTCTGTACAAAACTACACTTGGAACTCGGCTGTTTTTTGGGTCGCTGAATACGAATATGATAATGGCGATGGTGTCCGAAACACCTGGTACTTAAGACGGACCTCGTCTCCAGGAAATGTTATGCAAATTTGATACAAAATGAGTGTGTACTCGGTACTAGGAGGTTTTTGAGGTCGCTTAACACGAATATCATATAATGATTTTGCTAAATCATTCGCATAAAAATTTATGAATCCGGGCGCGTGCATAGAAGTATAACTTCTGCTGGCAGTCCCACTGACGCTTTTTTTTTAAACCTCTTTGATAATTTGTGTATTTTCAGTATTACTAAAAAAATGCTGGTTTACGTGCAAGAATATTTTACATCTTTGTACTATTTGAATTTTTGTAAGGAAAAACTTCCTAAATTCTTAATATTTTTCACAAAGTCGAGAAATTCATAGATGCTGCTGAGGTATAAATTTTGCCACTAAACGCCAGATTGCATTCATTGTTGGCACTTTTTAACAGCGGAATTTATTTCTATACCCACCATGCGGTTGATATAACCGCGGACTGATATTGAAAATAAAATTTCTGTTCTTACTTGTGCTGCTTTGTAAAAACTGTACAAAAATGACATTTCTAACGCGTGTTGTCATTTGTCATTGTGACATCAGGTACTCATTTTATTAAATAAAATATCGGTTACCACAAAAAGGCATTCATTATCAATATTTCATGATCTATTATTTGAAATTACGTTTAACATTAAATTTACAGACGAGAAAAAAACATTAAATTAATCATACGATAAAAATATAGTTAAATAAATCTTGTTGATCCTTTAAGAGAACGTCTTTTTATATCGAAGGCTTTAAGGTAAACAAAGGTGTGCCTTATTTGATTCCTTTTGTTATATTCATGCTGCTTTATGTGGAAATTAAATCATAAAATTTAAGATGTATATAGAAACCGCTAAACTTTTAACGCTTCAAAGTAATAAAAAGAAAATATTTTCTTTCTGAATATAAGAGCCGTTATTCTTTATCAAGATTGAAATTGCCTGGTTTTCGGATTTAACTCGACATCCTAAAGCTTTATGGAACACTTTCAACTTGCTTGCAATGGTTTTATCAAAAACAGAACAACACACATCATGTTTTATAAACAAATGCATTATTTATCTTTCATTTAAACACGAAAAAATCTTTTTGATCATATATTCTGTTTTTTTTGTTTCAATTTTTCGAATTTCAGTTTAACGGAATTCATTTAGAGGATGTTTATAAATTAAAAAACGACATGTGACACACCGGGAATCACCGAGGAGGGATTGACCGAAAATACGTATAAATAACATGACGTAATAAAATATTATTAATGTTTGAATTTGTTTAAAATATGATAACTTGATCTTAAAAATTAAAATCGTGTATCATTTACCTATACAAAGATATATAAATCATAATGAAATTGTGTTAAGGAAAGATTAAAAAAATTAAAAGTTAATGTATTAGGTACCTTGATGAATATCATAACACTATTTTTTCTAAAATTTTCTAAACAAAATAAAGAGAAAACTGTGGATGTAAACAACTAACAAATTTAATTATTTTCTAGGTAAGACAAGTAATTAGGTACGTTCGGATTTGTATGTGCGCTCTTTCAGCTTTTAATACGTCTCAGGGATGTAGCCGCCTTCTGCGTAACTACAAAAATACAATTTCCCTTAAACTTTTACAATTTTAGTCTGAAATTTAACTCTTGTAGATACATTTCAGCAAGGAGACAAATTTTTTATCTCAATTTAAATAAACTACAATGTAGGAACTTTTTGTAAACTATTTTTGTGCAACTTTTAACTTTTTTGAGTTTTTATAGACATTAGGTACATTGTTAACGTTTTAGAAAAATTATTTAAAGCAATTTGCACCCCGATGCCACACAGTACACATATCGAGGCGGAATATTTTTCCATGAATGCTCTGTCTGTATTCTAAAGGGATAACAATTATCCTCATGTTTTTATTGACAAAAATAACAAGATGATCATTGATTAACAATCAGTGACTGTGGATACCACATGGCGAATAATACCTAATACCCGTATCTTTTTTAGTATTCTGCAGTATTAAGAATTTGTTTGAAAGGTTTAAAAAGAACGAAAAACTAAGCACTGTTGGATTCAATATACTTTTTTTAGAACGGAGTTTTAAAGTGTTGCTAAGTAAACACAAATGATAAACGACATCGACATCCAAAAACTGTTAGTGTTGCGGATATGATTAAATAATTCTACGATATCTAACACATACAGTCCTATAAATAATGTGTAAATTAGTAGTATCTTAAATGCGAAGAATTTTTGCAGTATGTGGCAAGTGTCACGCTAATTACCTTATTTGATCAAGAAAAAAGTGTTAACTATCAAACGTTCTATTGCAATGATCAAAATTTATAAATATGGTTTGGAATAATTGCATTAAATGCGGTTCCCAGCGATTATCAACTGTGTCCAAACCTGTAAAATTAGTTTGATAATAAGCTGTTCGTATTCGAGTTAAATCCACCGACCTATAACATTGGTATTGTCACAAAAAACTAGTGTTTTCTTTAGTTGGTTCATAAGAGCACATGAGCACGTGAATGCCCAACGCAAAAAATACCTACGCATTTAAAAAAACATCCAAGGTAAATAATACGCATTTAATAAAAACCGAAAACATGTATTATTCTATTTATTTATTAACATTTATTCAAAGTCGCATTCTCAAACTACTTCTTGGCTATAAATAACGGATTACTTTAGTGCTCATTGCTATAAGGTATCTGATTCGTTTAAACGCTTTCTTCATGCATCCCGCGACAGTGGCTAAGTTGTAAAGTTTATTGAAGCACAGTGGCATTGTGATCTCAGTCATTTCTCGTCAGAGTAGAAGTACAATCATTCATTATTTCGGTTTTATTTACGCGTATGTAGCGATTAAGCGATAATTGTAAGAATAACAGAAATTGCGGTGATCTCGGAAATTTTTTGCGGCGACGTGATCGTTTAAATATTTAAATTTTATTTTATTAACAATAGAACAAAAAATTAGGTTTGGAAATTACGAAAATAAGTAAAAGAAAAAATCGGGATTATAAACGATGTTTTAAAGTAGACATTTATGAAAAAATTGACTGGTAATGCTATTGTAACTTTACCAGTAGTCTTTATTTTTTTCCCTTTTTACTATTTGGCGAAGAGGCATGAAATTGACAAAAACGGGCATCACAGACTTGGTGCACTTATCCAAAAAAAAATTAAAAAATATCAATCTTCAAAGGTACATATATCTGCTAAATTGGCATTTAATTATTACGTAAACAAGATATACAGTAATAATTAAATAGTGCATATCGTTTGAGTATCGAAAAACATAATAAGGAAGTGAAAAAGAACCGGTATTTTTTATACAAAATTAAAAACTGTATACCTAATATTTTGTGCTGCTTTTGAACTTGCTCTCAGCGACTATGCCGAACAAGAAAATTCAATAAACCCTGGAGTATTTAGAGATCTCATTAATTTTTCTGTCGAATTGGACTTGACACTTAAAGACCATTTACAGCAAGCTACCGTGTTAAAAGATATTCAAAATGACTTATTACTCTTATTAGAATGTATGCTTTCCGTGTTTCAGTGACATAATCAAAACAGAAATTGCCGCTTCAAATTTCGTGTCTGTTATAAGTGATGAGACAAGAGACATTTATTAAATTTTCTTTACCGTTATACTTTAGCAAACAGTACACCTGTTGAACGATTTTAGATCATTTTAAAATCAAATAACTACGATGCTGTTTGCTTTGCTTGCTGCATAGAAGAATCTTTAAATTGTGTTTTTTAAACTTTCGATTAGCTAATTTCTCAAAGTTATGACAAAGCAAGTGTTATAAGTGGAATTTATGGTGGTGCGCAAATACCTATTAACGATAAATGTGTTCGCCTATTATATACACTGCTATGCTGATCAATTGAATTTATTCGTGTTTGTTAAGAAGACAAGATGGAATTTTAAAAGTAGAACAGTTAATACGGTATATGAAAATAAAGATGCCCTTATACACTGTATGAAAAAAATACAATCTACCTCCAGATAGTCAGATACCATAAGAAAGGCAGGTGTACTTACAATAGAATCCTTTAAAAGATATTCTTAAAATTTTTCAGTATTACATTTAGACTCAGCAATTCGCACATTTCCGCTTTTAATTAAAAACAAATTAAAGACAGAATTGGAAATAATATACAAACGATAAGATTTAAAAGAAGTATCCGGAGAAGTGCTTTTACTTAAATTTTTAATTTCTAAGAGACATTTCTAGTGCTACAAGCAATTGTTACGATGCCCGTGACAACCGCCGAAGCCTAACGTTGCTTCTCTACAATCTGCCCAATTTTACTTTAGCTGTGATATGCGCAAATGAAGAAGAGAGAGCATCGCAACAAAGCCAGAAGACATTGTCTCGAGATCGACGAATCTGAGCGTCTCCCCACCTTGGTTCACCATAAACCAGTGCGCATCTCAACGTCAGAGCTAAAGTGAAATCGGGCAGATTGGACATTAAAACGGATCAAAACCAAGACATACCACTACGCACCGCCACTTGTTTTCGTTCATAAACTACAGTAATCCATTCCTGTCTAAAAATTAAATCGCTTGATAACACTCATTCCCGTTACTTTCAGTCGTTGTCCACTGATATTGCGGATGCAAGAAGTGAATGAAAATCGTCGTCGGAGGCTAAAAATGGGTAGTCAAAAATTTCCTTTATAAATTTGAAATATTTTGAGCTGTGTAAATGTAGGTACTTTAAATTTAGCTTGGATATTTAAGAATTAGCTAGATATATTATCAGAACAATGAGTTGATAATTTTTAAAGATGAGAATAATTGATTTGGTTGCCGAGAGCTTTAAAACTAAAGCTAAAGAATGTATACTTATTTTTTATATATAATCCTTATACCGGTTACTAACATGAACGCTGATGTCTTTCAAGGATGGTACCAACAAATAATAGATCTTCTTCCGAAGAACTGTGTAGTAGTAATGAAGAATGCAAGTTCATCACTTCAGGTTTATCGAAAAATTGCCCACAACCAAGCTTTTAAAAAACGATTTGCAGAACTGGAGTTTAAAAAGTATTAAGTTCCATCCCTGATTTATAACAAAGGAACTTCATTCGTCGTTTTCCTTCATAAAGAAAAAATTAAAAAATATAAAATTAATGAAATTTCTAACAATAGTGGAATGGCAGTAGGTACCTACTTAGATCCCCATCATATCATTGAGAACTACACCCATTTGAAGTATTTGAACTGGTATGGGCACAGATAAAGAAAGAAGTTTCAAGAAAAAACTGTTTAAAGTTCATGAGTGTAAACAGTTTTTTTGAGGCCATAAAACCTGAAAACTGGAAAGGCAGCCAATCTTTTTAAAGAAGAGGAAAAAATGTGAAAATTGGAGGATATTATTAATGAAATGATTGAACCAGATATTATATATATATATATTGGTTCTGAAAGTTCATCTTCTGAATCTGATTTGGATTTGCAAGAAGTAGCTGTAAGCTTTGTATTAAATTTTTTATTAAATGTTAAATATGAACTTAAAAAATCATTTTATTTTGTTGCATTTTTAAACGTTCTAATTATTGGTAGGTACAATACTTTAACGAAGTTAGTTAGTTTATTATTGTATTTAATAAAAGGTTTTACATATAAAATTTTATTCTATTTAGGTTCCATTTTTACGAGATTTGTATGGTAAATTACAAATCTTTCAAACCCCCTTTTACGTAAGCGAAACATTTTTATTACGGTGTGTTATAAAAGAGGTTTAACTGATGTCAGATAGGACACTCAACTCCTCCTTAAGCACATAAATAATGTTATTGAGAGAGAGATTATTATTTGTCAAATTCACAATTGAAAGATAAAAGTCAGGGTTTTTGTTTCCTGTCTTATATTGGTTAGGGAACCTAAACCATAGATTTACAGTAATTTAATTATTTGAGACAGCTTTCATAATGAGATTTTTAAAATTTAGAAATTAAACAAACAACAAATTACTCGAATGAGATTTTAAAAACAATGTCTCATCCCGAAGGACTCGAACCTATAATTGCCATGAAGTAAAATAATTGGAAAACTGTGCTAGATAATGATTTTCATAATGTAGAAGAATTTGCAACATGATTGTTACGAATTAGTTATTGTTTTATATTTTATTTTAAACATACTGTATTATTAATTTAGACTGATCATGTTACCCAAGTCTCCCGTTGCTTACTTCTTGAAAGACTAGGTCTTAAGAATAAATAGATTTAAAACTGACACCAAATTTGAAGGGTTTAATTTTACTTAGTGGGTTTTATCAAAATATTTATAAAGCTGGGAACCAGACAGCAAGAGAACAGTAAGTAATGGGAGGTTTATAAATTTTATTGTTTTAAATTGCTTTTTTATATTTTAGGAATTTGAGTATAGATAATGTACAGATAATGTATAGATAATGTATAGATAATGTATAGATAATGTATAGATAATGTATAGATAATGTATAGATAATGTATAGATATAGATAATATACATTGAAAATTTAAATATTGTATTAATAAACCATTATCGTACTGCAAGTCCGTCAATTGCTGTTCTTATAAAAAGAAATTCCCAACAAGCTCAAATTCTATTCATCACGCTCGATAGCTGAATCACAAATTTGCAAGGTTTACAATGGGTCCATCAGTAGCTGGACGAACCAAAACTGACCTCTGCCCTGTGTGCCACAAGCCATATCGCGAAGAACGGATGGTAGAATGTACAAAATGTAAAAAATGGTGCTGTTTTGAATGTGTCAATGTACAAGATGATGATGAAGTAACTGGAGACGATAATTGGAAATGCCCTCCTTGTGTAGAAACAGCTACCAAAACGTCCCAACCAAGAGGTTCTAAATCTAGGAAATCTTGTGCTGTAAGGTCTAAGAAAAGTTCGTCAACAGTCAGCAGCAAAACGAAAATGAAGCTTCAACTTCTGCAAGAAGAGCGAGATCTAATACGACAAGAAAGAGAGTTAGCCAAGGAGTCTAGGAGAATCATAGAAGAAGATGAAGATTCAGATGGTAGCCAAGAACTCGATGAAGAGGAAATAAGCAATACTAACCCTTTGGCCAATAAATTGCTTTCTTTAAAAATAGATCAGCCCTTTATCGACAAAGCTGATCCTTTACCCTCGACTCATTCTAAGCCTTTACCAACTTATAATGAGGGCAATAATTCAGGTATGGTGTATAAAAAGCATCCAGGTGACCTTCCTATTTTTAATGGCAATCCATACGACTGGCCTATATTTATCAGTAGTTTTGAAAGATCTACTGAGCTATGTCAAGTGGATAACCATGAAAATTTACTTAGGTTACAAAAATGCTTAAAAGGCCCAGCAAAGGTCAGTGTTTCAAGTTTTTTAATTTTACCTCAATGTGTTCCTCAAATAATTGCTACATTAAAAATTCTATTTGGGAGACCTGAGCAAATAATTGAAGCTCATATAAATTCTATTCGTCGCCTACCACCTCCTAAACCTGAAAAACTTGAAACACTGGTAGAATTTGCCTTAGCAGTTAAAAATTTATGTATTTCACTGGAAGCTGCTAAATTAAAAGAATACTTGAACAATCCTCCTCTTTTGCATGAACTTCTAGAGAAACTGCCGTCACAGATTAAAGTTAATTGGGCCATATATCGTAGTACTTTGCAAAATTTTCAAGGGTTAAGTGAATTTGCGGATTGGTTATATAATATAGCTTTAAATGTTTGTTCTGCTTTACCTACACTAGCCCTTACCGACCAAAGTAATAGATATAAGCAATTTAATAAAAATGAACGTACTAATGTACATGAACCAAGTTACTCCAGTGAAACACATAATTGTAAATTATGCACAAATAAAGATTGCACTAAAATTGCAAATTGTTCAGAATTTCAAAAGTATTCTGTACCCCAAAGATGGGATGCAGTCAAAAAGTTAAATTTATGTAGGCTTTGCTTAAAGAAACACAGATTTCCCTGTAAGTATCCTACAAAATGTAATAAAGAGGATTGCCAAAAGAAGCATCATCCTCTTCTTCATGAGTCTTGCAACGAAATATCTAGTACAAATATAAGGAAACTTACTAAAACGGATAGTTCTATGCAAACCGTAGAGTCACACACTTTATCCGCATTCGAGGAAAGTAATGCAACAACAGCATTAGATCAAGGAACACGCTTTAGAATACTTCCTGTTGTTTTAAGGAATGGAAGTAGAGAGGTTACAACATTTGCCTTTCTAGATGAAGGTTCTTCCGTTACCTTGTTGGAAGAAAGTATTGCTCAAAAGCTAAATTTATCTGGAAGCCCAGAACAGCTTTGCTTAAAATGGACAGGAAATCAGCAACGTTTGGAAAATGGATCGGAAAAAGTGTTCTATTCTATTGCTGGTGATTATGTTGGGGCCAAAAACTTTGACCACCGACCAGCCAGAACAGTAAAAACTTTGAGCCTTCCAAAACAAACTCTCGATGCGAAAGGAATTAAAGAAAGCTTTCCCTACCTAAATAACTTACCTATTAAATCTTATAAGAACGCTGTGCCTCAGATTTTAATAGGTCTAGATAACTGGGACTTAGCCTTACCTCTTCGTGTTAAAGAAGGCCTAGAATTTCAACCAATAGCTGCAAAGTGCAGGTTAGGTTGGACTGTATTTGCATTATTTACCAACCAATTTGAACCAAATTACACTTACCATGTTTGCGAATGTAGTTCTGATTACATTACTAATCAAGAACCTTTTGATGCAGTTAAAGAATATTTTTCAGTTGAAAGTCTTGGAGTTCAAAATATAAATCCGTCTGTTTCCAAGGAATTAGAAAGAGCTACCCGGATACAAGAAGATGCCCTAGTTCAAATTGGTAACCAATATAAAATTGGTTTACTCTGGAAATATGACAACCTGAAACTCCCGGACAGTAAATTCATGGCTATGCAAAGACTGGAGTGTATAGAGAGAAAAATTAAGAGAAATCCAGAACTAGGTGAGAAAATTAATAACCAAATTCATGATTTTCTTGAAAAAAAGTATATTAGAAAATTATCAGAGCAAGAACTCTTAGAACATAATAAAAAAACGTGGTATCTTCCTATATTCCCTGTGTTTAATCTCAATAAACCTAACAAATTCAGATTAGTGTGGGATGCAGCGGCAACCGTACAAGGAATATCATTAAATACCATGTTGTTGAAAGGAGATGATCAACTTGCTTCTTTATTAGGAGTCCTCCTACGCTTTCGTGAAAGAAAGATTGGCTTTTCTGGAGACATCAAAGAAATGTTTCTTCGCGTTGGTATAATAGACGAAGATCAACATGCGCAACGATTTCTGTGGCGCAATGGTTGCTCCGATAATCCTTTGGAAACTTATGTCATGACTGTGATGACTTTCGGGGCTACCTGCTCACCCAGTTGTGCACAGTTTGTTAAAAACACCAACGCGAAGAAATTCAGTGTAGAATATCCAAGGGCTGTTGAATCCATACTGCATAATCACTATGTTGATGATCTCTTAGACTCAATGGACACTGAGGAGCAAGCCATCAAATTAGCTAAAGAAGTAGCCTTAATTCACGCAAGCGGGAATTTTGAAATAAGGAATTGGACATCAAACTCTGAAAAATTAACAAGAATCATGAACTTCGTCCATGGAAGTTATAAGGAAGTCAACTTAGATCTAGGAAACAATAAGAGCGTGCAGAAAGTTCTAGGAATGTGGTGGGATTTAAAGGCAGATAATTTTGTTTTTAATTTACGATTTAATAAAGGGAACAAAGATGTTTTAAGTGGGTTGAAAAAACCAACAAAAAGAGAAATTTTACAAATTTTAATGTCTGTATATGATCCTCTAGGACTTCTAGCAAATTTTCTAATTTATGTGAAGATCCTTTTACAGGAAATATGGAGGAGTAACATTTCTTGGGATCAACCAATAACCAATGAGCAATATCAAAAATGGCTTATATGGTTACAACAGCTTAAACAAATAGAAAAAATTTCAATTCCAAGATGTTTTCTTAATAAATTAGAAAATTGGAATGAAATCTTAAGCACGCACGAGGTAAAAATTAATGGTTCACCTTTAATAGATTTTGATAGGTTTAGCCAATTTAAGAGAATTTTAAGAGCAACTACAATGTTCAGATTTTTAAGAATTATTTTTGCTAAATTCATGAAATTTAAAGAGCCTAAAGGAAGTTTAACTTCGAAAGAATTTTTAGATGCTAGGAATATTTTAATAACGCAAACTCAAAGTGAGTATTCTAAAGTATTAAAATTCAATTATTTATACAGAGAACAATTTGCAAATAGATGTTGGCAACGCTTTATTTCTGAATACTTACCTGAATTATTGCTAAGGTCAAAATGGCAACAACAAGTTGTCCCAGTTAAAGAGGGCGATATTGTAATAATATGCGACAAAGATTTACCAAGGTGCAATTGGCCAAAGGGTAAAGTACTGCAAGTTAAAACGTCACCTGACGGGCAAATGCGACGAGCAATAGTCCAAACTAAAAATGGACTATTTGAACGTCCCGTTGTAAAATTGGCATTAGTACCAATAAATGATAACAAAAAAAAAAAAAAAAAAATTTTGAAGATAAATAATATCGTACAGGTTCTCTCCCTATAGAACTGCACGGGGTGGGAGTGTTACGAATTAGTTATTGTTTTATATTTTATTTTAAACATACTGTATTATTAATTTAGACTGATCATGTTACCCAAGTCTCCCGTTGCTTACTTCTTGAAAGACTAGGTCTTAAGAATAAATAGATTTAAAACTGACACCAAATTTGAAGGGTTTAATTTTACTTAGTGGGTTTTATCAAAATATTTATAAAGCTGGGAACCAGACAGCAAGAGAACAGTAAGTAATGGGAGGTTTATAAATTTTATTGTTTTAAATTGCTTTTTTATATTTTAGGAATTTGAGTATAGATAATGTACAGATAATGTATAGATAATGTATAGATAATGTATAGATAATGTATAGATAATGTATAGATAATGTATAGATAATGTATAGATATAGATAATATACATTGAAAATTTAAATATTGTATTAATAAACCATTATCGTACTGCAAGTCCGTCAATTGCTGTTCTTATAAAAAGAAATTCCCAACAATGATAATTTGATACCTAAGATATCCTTGAGGTATAAAATGTATTTTTTTTTTCGTTTACATGATGAACTAAAATTAAATAACAAATTACAAAATTTACAAAAAATAATTACGTTTGCGTCAATTCGCTATGAAGGTGAAACGATCTTCAGGGTGTGGTCCAATCGGGTCCCCGTGTTTGTAGAGTTCTTTGGCTGTTAGTGGTAAAGGCTTTCAGGGTATAGTTCTGGTGATGATCAAGCTTTATGATGTCAGAATTCCTCGTAGCAGGTCTGGTGTTAGTGTAACAGACAGTATACTCTTAGCAGACTTCTTGGTTGTCCATGGAAATGATGTCATAAGTCTTGGTGGAGGAATCCTTTTGAAGTATTGGTGAAGGATTATGCTCTTCGCCATTCGTGTCATGAGATCTTCTGATTGTGTCTTTTAATACCATGGATGGGCGTATGAGCGCCGTAGACGGATCGCCTAATATCTCGCGATAATAGGAATACTAATCGTGGTAACTGCCGTATAGGGAGAAATGAAAACCTTCATGCCTGGTGTGTATTAACTGCAATATTTTATGTTTGTACGGTACCTACGCTACGCGGTGGATAAAGGCACGTAAGCGATACCTACTTGTGCATCAATTTAAAACCGCGCTGCGTTGCCTTCTCGTGTGTTGATTTTAAACCGTGTGGCCACACATTCATGCTTTTTGTGAACTATAAGCAAACATGACTCAAAAAACTTTAATAACTCAAAATTGTTTCATTATGAAATGAGAAAAAAAGTTAGATTTTTTAGTTAACTTCCTATTTGCTGACAGCGCCGAATAACTGTTACAATTACGGCGGATTTTGAAATATCAAATGGCTAACTGTCATTACGAAAAGTCAGTAAACAAACAATTATATCCAATGAAACACCGGAATTTATTAGTTTTTTACCTAAATGTATTGATCATGTAAATCTATAGAGTCGATATAGTATATTACGCACCAAGAGTTGTAAGTAGGACATTACGTACGAGTGGAAAAGGTACGTAATTACACGAGTACGTAATACCTCTTGCCACTCGAGTTACGTACTATGCTTTATCTACGACTCAATATTTTAATTCTAAATATTTGACATCTCTAAAAAAATATATGACGTACGTAATGTACTGTTATCTACTCCTTTGACAGTAAATGTCATTTATACTCATTGTCACCATGCAGGGTAAGTAAGCTATAACGCACCGTTGTGCGTAATGAACCGCCATGTTGGAATGACGTTTCATTACGCACAACTTACCCTGCATGGTGACAATGAGTATAAATGACATTTACTGTCAAAGGAGTAGATAAGTAATGTTTATCATTTTTATTTCCCGTCTAAAATGTCACAATCAATAAATATAGGTAGGTAGTATGGATGGGCTTTACCACGGCGGACTTCGCGGAAAGTAATTAAAGAAATAAATAAATTTAATCGATTATCGCATTGTAGATGTTCATAATAGGACTATAATGTCGTTAATAATGCAGACGTTTTGTGTATTTTCAGTTAAACATGGTCAAATTAATATTTAAAACTGTTAAAGTATTACTACAGAAAACTGTAACATTGTCGTATTTAGTAAAGCGTGTTACCAATAGATATCAAAGAATATTATTATTCTAACCGTTAGAATCTAACGCTTTACTAGTTTTTGAAAAACATTTTCAAATACAATGACCGTTCAACTAAGAAGGAGAAACTACGTCCCGGGCTATATGCCCCGTCGGATATTGAATTACACTTCAAAGTCAAACGGGGTTGGCATATCTAATAGATAATTTAAACCAACTGTTCTGGTTTGCAGTTAGAAGGGACAACATAACTGTTCTGTATTAATACTTAATACTTAATAGTATCAAGGCGTGAGTCTTGTTGAATTTTGGTTTGTCGTTATAGGTGAAGATGTCACTACTATCACATCTTTTACACTTTCATTATTGAAAGATATATATTGATTGTGATTTTAGTGTAGTCTTCAGTCAGCGATTATGCTTTAAGCTCGCTGACGGATAACATATACCTTGTACTGACGAAGTGCAAATACACCGAAACCGGTCTACAAGTTATGTTGTCCCTTCTAACTGCAAACCAGAATGGTTGGTTTAAATTATCTATTAGATATGCCAACCCCGTTTGACTTTGAAGTGTAATCCAATATCCGACGGGGCATATAGCCCGGGAAGTAGTTGTTTCTTCTTAGTCGTTGTTTCTTCTTAGTTAGCCTATTTGCCTCTGGATTGCGATTATCCACTTCATTCGTGGTTCTCGTTTCCAACTTGTTTGTGAAAATTTATAGAATTTGCGATCACTATTTTTGCCATTGTTGTTGCAGGTTTCGTGACGCATGTTTATTTACCTACTTCTTAAAAGGACGCACGGATAAGTAAAATCCATGTAAAATCCTTAGTGAAAAGTGAAAAATTGTCCGCCGTAAATTCCTTTTTTAGCCACTGTGAGCGCTTCGAGCGATTCGTGGTTCTCCCACCCTACCCTTCGCATCCAGCGAATATCTCTTTAAATATTAACTTTTGGACTAAAGTAGGCCAAAGATGCAGCTCCGGCAGCAGTAGAAAAACAGACGATAACATAGCGGCATTTGTGACGAAAAGAGTCACCGTGAAAGTAACGTTAACTGAGACCGCAAAAAATACAACGGAAAGCACATAAAATAGAAAAGCACGCATAACAATAGCCAGACACCAGGAATATAGTGCACAGAGCACTGTCTTGGCAGAAGTAGATGAGGACCGCAGTTTCTCCCCAAAGCCAAAAAGGGGTCCAAAATTGCTGAGGCCCCCCTCGGAGGTGAGGGGGGGGGGAGGTGGAAGAGGAGGCGAGAATGCCATTCATGCAACTAAATCGTTGTATTGAATGGCATTCTCATCATCTCGGGGCTCAGAGCGTGCGTGCGTGCGTGTAAATTCATCTAAATCACAATATTTTTACATTGGGAATTAAATCATCAATTTTGATTCATTACATCCGAACCACCTTGTATACATGCATTAAAAAATATTGCTGCAAATGATTATTTGAAATCGATATACCTGGTTACCTTGCCCCTGATTTTAATCACAAGTATGACTAATTTGAATATATCGGATAACAGATTTTATATAATAATACTCGAAAAAGACTAGTTTTGCAAAAATAAAATTTATTTTCACTTAAAATGTAGTTACATTGTTGCTAACAATTTTTTCGATTCAATAAAAATTTCCTATTCAAATCCTGTATAATATAATTTCAAAAATTGAGTTGAGAGGCAAAAATCGTGTTCGATTTAATACATCCAAAAGAGAGTTTTATTAGTCATTTAACACAAAGTTTATAATACACTCTATCACATTATTATCAGCTCATTTAGAAGTAGGGTAAGCAGGGCGAATGGCGCTCACTTAAGGAAAAACTTTCATATTTTTCATAATTTCAACTCTGTATTAAATTTTTGTCAAAAAAACACTAGTTTAGATATTTGGTAATTTATATATAGAACGAAAACGTGTAAATCTTCGAATGAGCAACAAGAATTAGCCATATTAAAAAAAAGAGGTTTGAGCGCCGTTACCCCTGACCACGGGTAATACCGCTCAGGCAAAGGAGTTATGACGCTCAAACCTGTATGTATGAACAAATCGATTAATTCATAGTTCTTCAACTTCAAAGACACTGTAAAGTAACTTGAATCAAAGATTAATGTTATCATAAATGTTTGAGGAATCCCATTTTAGTATTTGGCACAAAAATCACAAATATATCCTTCTGCAGAATTCCATCCAGAGCACATGGCATGTGACCAGAGTCCACACGTTGTACAGCGATACCACAACTCATTGTTTTTCCCAAATTCTATACAAATATTACATTTGTTATAATTTTCATCATCCTGATCCATGTCGTCATCACTGTCATCATCGCAAATATTATCTTCAGATTCCGTGTCTGAAGAACTTTCTTGTAAAACTTTTCGTTTGCAAGATTTTGCTTTGGCTTTCTGGCTGTCGTTTGCTTTCTTGATGTTTTTCTTGATCCTGATTTCAGGTTTAGATTCCTTTGCTTTTCGTTTGTTTTCTTTCTCTTCTAATATATTTTTCAATGAAGTGGCTGTCAATAAAGTGGCATGCTACTTTTTCCTCACTTGAGCAGGCTTAGAAGTTGATGCAATACATTCCACTTTTAACTGCAGTCTTAGCGTAAAGTAGATCTCTTTCAGTCCAAGCTACTTTAGAGGTGGTTCTTGGTTGATTTCGAGGCATACCTATGAAAAGAAACACAACTATTAGGTACTTTGGGGCAATGGCGCTCAATGGGTAATGGCGCTCACTGTGAACGGCATTACCCCTCAACAGCCATTTTATTATTCGGTTAAAATTTTACATCAACTAGTATGAAATGATCACAAATCTTCATGCTATCGCGTAGTGTAATGGTTAATTAACGGAATTAATCAGAGTAGCAAGACATATCTATACAATTTCTGGACTTACCGATAAAAACATTCAACTAAAAATAAGATCAAGTTGAGTGTAAATGAACGAACGTCCTTCTCTTTCACTTGCTGTGAACCAACTCACGAAACGAACCACTGCCTGTTCAGTCTTTACCTGCCCCTCACTTCACTAAGCGTCTAATGCTTCTATGCATTAAAATTGCAGAGTTATAGGGGTGAGCGGCATTACCCAGTAAACGCCATTACCCCTGCTTACCCTACATTAGGTTTCTGGATGTCGTAGTTGACAGAGATTTGGATAATATCATGTAACCTTAATAAAACAATCTCTAGGGAAAAAGGGGATTTGTTTTCAGTTTCGGTAAATACTTTCCTGTTTTCAATATACCTACTTTCTACAAATATTATATTACATCATAATTTATTATATTTCGAGTTCTATTTCTCCTTCTAATTTGTTGGAGCTTGATTTAAAGAACCTGTTCTGTTCGATTAATCAACGATTGAATACTGGTGAAGTGTAATCTCTCCCCCATCGATTATCAATGCTCTGCTTGATTGTACTTAAATTGATTCTAAAAACAACCACTCACTAATAGCAACATTGCTAGTTGTACTTACTGGAATTTGCGCAGCACACACATTCATGGTGAAAATCGCTAGTTAGTGGCAAATCGATTGAGTCAAATTTATATACGGTGGACACCACATTTATTAGTAACATTGTTCACAATTCTCTAGTTCTAATCTTGTGATTAAAACCACATGCAAATTAAGCAGATAAAGTCAAATACACATATATTGCTGATGTTATTTTTAGGTAGAAAAGGGTAAGGTAAGTTATTAACGAGAACAGAAGTAGTTTCAGAAATTTTCCTTGAAAGATTCCATTTTAATCAATAATACCAAAGGATCCTTCTTGAAAAATAATGTCTATACAACTCGTATGAAATAGCTATTCCACGCTGTTGTAACCGGCATACCAGCATTCGGATCATGTGTCAAACTTCTCCACTTGTTTGGAAATAATCCATGGAACAGAAACCGTTTTAAACCTTTAATCAAGTTTTTTTTTATAAGATGACACTACATCTATTTTTTAGTAAAATTAAAGTGTATCCACCGTTCTTCTTAAGAGCGCTTTGTCGATCATCATAACACTTACGAGAACGTTTTAGCTATTTTCGCGGAGAGCATTCTGAACGTATTCGGAGGGAATTCGCATGCGCACTCTAAAATTTAAGTGTTCGCGGAGTAAAAATATTCTGTTCAAGTTATAAAATCCTGTGTTCGTGGAAGGCGTAGATGAACTTCCGAACATGCTCGTAACGCATCCGATGTGTCGGAGGATTAAAGCAGGGATTTTTTGTTCTGAATAAATTCTAACCTTAAAATTTGTCTGTTTGATACAATATTCACGTTTAATTATTTGAATGCTTTGTGTTTAATGTTTGTTTTTGTTCATAGTATTATTGACTTCTTGTTTGAGTTTTACTTTTTTAACTTAGTTTCTTTATTTATTGTATAGGAATCAACAAATTTGCTTACAGATGACTTTTTCAATATGAAATTAATTTACATTAATCGGTAAAAAGTTTTAGATAAATTTCAGTTCTAGTGGTGAGGATTTAGAAGATATTGTTAGATATATAAAGGTTCCAAAAACCATTCAAACATTCGTAAGCGTTCGCGCTACCTTAAAATTTCAGAATATGTCTGTAGAGTGACTTGCGCGTTAAGAAAATCCAGTACGTACTCGGTTCTTGGTCTAAATACGTCCAGGATTAGCTCCGCGAAAATAGCTAATTATTATGATTATCTCAAGAATAAAATCTTGGGATTCATCTTTATAAAACGAAATTTCTATACTCGCATTGTATTGTTTTCTGTAGAGTAAAATGCTAAAGCGAGCGTCGAGAAACTGGTTATTATTGTAGCTATACAGGTAAAAGGTATAATATTGTAAATGTTTAGAGTGTTACGAAATTGGACAACGCTTTAGCTATAAACAGGGTGTTTCATTAAGGCTGTTAAGAAAAAAAAATTATGAAAAGGCGACCATGACAAAATCTTGGAAATTGTTTCGCAATTCACCACGAAAGAGCGCAATTGATAGTTTCACACGAGACGAGAGTAGGCGAGAGTAACAAAAATCTCGTATCGGTCTCGTCAATTCCCAAAAAATTGAGTCTCGTTCAAGTCTCGGTCTCGTCTCGTTACTAGTTGTCTCGTCTCGTCTCGCTTAATTGTAAATAATGATTATAAATATTATATAAACTAAAATAATAATAATTTTTTAATGCTACAATAAAATATATCACAGATGGTCACCAGATTTTATATTTTCTAAAATACAGTTGAGTCCGTGGTTCTTTACCCGTGCGTCATCATTTAAAGCATACGAAGTAAGTCGGAAATTGCAACTTAATAACATGCGGTAGCTGTTTTGTCTCTAGTTTTATGCGTGGAAGACAATGACGCTAGATTAAAAGTATGTGTTTTATCTCGCCAGGTATTAGTGACGCACGGGTAAAGAACCACGGACTCAACTGTATATTGTTTTCTATACACGCCATTTCTGATTTTTTGAATAAAAACATCATAAAAAAAATTAACGAGACTCTCGGGTTGCCCTGTATGTGGTCTCGGTATCGTCCATAATATTTTCAAAAACGTTTCGTCTCGTCTCCGTTTCGGAAAAGCGAGACGAGAACGAGACGAGACGAGAAAAATCTCGCTCTCGTGTGAAGCCCTATTCAAATATTAAACTATACAATTTCTCCAAAAATTTTTACGTTAAGATATAATTTTGGCAACATCATTAGAAAGCCAAGAGAATTCTGCATCAATTTGATTTAAGGCTTATTAGTGTACCGACGTTAATAAGAGCGGAGGACGCTTTTGAAGGCGTAATCCTTTAAATCGTTGTAACCACTAAACAACTTATCCGATTTTAGAGAACAAAACCTTGTTTGCTAGAGGAAAGTAGTTTTTTTTTAAACCGACGTATTCATTTATATTTTAAAATTTTTAATAACTTTCGTAGATGGCGCAATTTGTCATCACATTTTTTTTTAATTTTGCTCAAAAAATTTAAATCATACGGAATGTGTTTGATATCATAGGAGTAAATTAAATTTGCAACAAAAAACCTATATAACACATTTCGATAGCTTTTTTGTTCGTGAGTTATGGCAAGAAGGACAATTTTGTACCATTTAAATTTCAAATTGATGCAGAATTCTCTCAGCTGTCTTATGATGTTACCGAAATTATATCTTAACATGGAAATTTTCGAAGAAATTGAAAATTTGACTTTCAATTGCGCTCTCTCGTAGTGAATTGCGAAAATTTCCAAGATTTTCTTGTGGTCGCTTTTATAACAATTTTTTTCTCATCTTTCTATGTCAGTAGTTTCAGAGATATGGCCGCTAGACAGCCTTAATGAAATAGACTGTTGTTTTGCCAGCCGGGATTATTTATTGCAAATTATTGCAATACTTTTACCAAAGCTTTTTTGAAAAAAATGCATTTTCCCATTTTTTTTAAGTAAAATAAAAGAAGCTTGTGTTCACTTTCTTCTTTGTCTGGCATAATCATAAACGTAAAATGTGAATTACTCCAGTCAAATTAGACATATAAAAGTAAATAAATTTCTAACAAGCTGAAAATGAGTAAATTGTTTAAAACATTATTAAAAATAACATGCCAAAACTTCCCATTGCTTCCGCACTTGGAAAAAAATACTTGAGGTCCAGGAAAAAAAGTTTTTTGTGATTTTCACTGAAACGGTCATTTTTTTATAATATTACATTAGAAAATTAACTATAAAAAAGTATCAATATTTTCTAACAGCCACCGTTTCTGAGATATAACGATTCAAAAAGTTGTAATCGTCATACAATGCACACGTTTCCGCGCCACCTAAAAAGCCTATTCCATAGGTTTGTTGATTTCTGTTTGATTAGAAACTATTGCATAGTTAGCTAAAAAAAAATATGGTCGAATTGAAGTCTGTTAATAAAAACAAGGTTTGGAAATTATATAAGCGATGGAATTTATTAACTAATAAACAAATAAAATAACTTTATTAATAAATATTTTTATAAAATTTTATCGAAAATTCAGCAAAAGACGCGTTTTAAAAAAAAAACATTAAGATTATCAATTAGTTCGGAAGTTATAATCGATTAAAGTTGACCGGCACTCACAACAATAGTTTCAGGTATTTTTTTTTAACCAAATACCTTTGTTATGCCAAGTAGTTAGTAGATATAAATTTTTATCTTTTTTCTTCTGTGTAACCTGGTTAAAATGTTCATTTAAAACTTTAAAAATACTGAAAAATTTACCAGAGACAGTGGTGGGTAAATTTAAAAGCTTGAATGCTCTTTTATTTGTACGTACGTATGTATGTATGTATGTATGTATGTATGTATGTATGTATATTATGTATGTATGTATGAGCAAATTACGGGTAACAGATACACCTATGACCTATAAGATCTATTGTGTCCCCCTTTCTTGCTATACTTATGATGATTTCCTCAGAGTTATAGCAGCTCTTCTAATCGTATCTTTCTTAGAAAGTTTAAGATATCGTTGGATTTTAAGTTAGATAGATCTTCCTCTTCTATTTCGTATGACCCTAGCTATTTGACCCTAGAATTCCGAGAGTATGTGTATTGATGTTTCATCCTCTACCTCACAGAATCTGCACTTTGCTTCAGCTTCCAATCCTAGTTTCTCCATGTGTCCTTTTAATCGGTTAACATTCCTGTTATAATACGGAGGTTCTTCTTACTAAGGTTAAGACAGCTGAGCTCTTCTGGTTGTATTTTTCCAGGAGCGTCTTCGATTGTTTTAGTCCTTCTAGATCGTTCCAGTACTTGGAGTTTTCGCTATCCATCTTTTTCCTTAGTTTTTCTAAGATTGTACTACTGCTGATTCCACAAGATCGTTCTGGTTCCAGGTATGGGGTTTCAGCTCCTTCTTTTGCCAGCTTATCTGCTGTTTCGTTTCCTACTATTCCTATGTATCCTTGAACCCTAGTTCCTTTTATTTGCCTAGGCATTTCAAGACCATCTTTACACTGATTGTGTGCGAGTTCAGAGTTTTGATGGCTGCTTGATTATCTGACATGATTGCAATCTTTTGTCTACGATAGTTCCTTTCAGCATTAAATTCTATACACTTTTCGATGGCACGGATTTCCGCTTGAAAGATGCTTGGGTACGCATCCAGGCTTTCTAAGTATTTGGGTCTAGGTCCAGAAACCCCGCTCCTGCTCCTTTTAAATGTAAAAAAATTTCAAGTATTTAAAACAATTTTTGTTGGCTTAGCATAATTTTAAAAGTAAATAACTTTTTTAAAAAAATTTAGATTGCAAATTATTTTGCAAAAAATACTTTATCGATTGAGCTGAAATTTTGTGTTTTTTTATATTAAAAAGATTTTCTGGGCAAATTTTAAAGATATTTAAATACCTGAAAAAGAATATTGTGCAATAATAATAATTTTTTTTTTAGTTGGCAATCATTTCTATCTTGTAGAAAATTTAATTGCAAAACATTTTTGTCTTCATATTTTTTTTCTAAAATGCATAGCTGCCAATATACAGCAACAAAAAGGAGAAAAAACATATTTTTTTTTACAAATCATCTAAGAACAAATTTTCAAGTATCCACATGGTGAAATTATCATTTATAACGAAATTTCAAAGCGATTAAAGTTAAAAAATAGGATCATACATGATTTACCCAAATGGCTGTTTTAAAACAAATACTGCTTGGTCTACAGGGTATTTCTAATTTGTTACCTTTTTTGGATTGTTTCTTTGCATTTAATTTTCTTAATTTTTTTAACAATTGTAATTTATTAACACAGTTACAATACGATACAATTACTTTGCTAGTTAAGTAGCAGTTTTATTCCTCTTGCTAGTAAGAATATGATTGGACTATTTTTTTGTATAAGACATTTTTTCAATAAAGAATATATTACCCTTACAAAATTGAATCAATATTTGTACGCATAACTAAATCAGAAATTATTTCAATTACTTTCTTATTTAAAAAAATAAAATAAAAAGTGTGAACTAATTGTAATTAAAATAATTTTAAATATTTTATTAATTAGTTCTTACTTTTATGATTTAATTATTAAATATTTCTTATCACAGGAACTATTAATACCTACAATAATCTACTCTTAAAACATATACAAACATACGATAATGATAAAAATACTACCTACAGTTTATAATAATTGTTAAAATGAGTTCCGTATTATTGCAAAAAATAAAATATTGACTCTAAAACACGAAAAAAACTCTGGTATATACGAATTAAATTTATAAAGAGGAAATCTTACCTTTACTTTTGCGTTTTTAGGGAAGAAAAAATCACTGTATGCGATTAAAACGATGTCGAGTATGAAGCCCGGAGTCCCGGATTGTTTTTCACTGCACAAAACGTAAGTAGCGATCCAAACTACACAAATTTTGAGCGGAATTGGATATAGAAAATCGCGCAAGCGTCAAAACCTTTTCCATTCTTAACGTAGGAGTTTTCAGCTGCGTTGCCAATTTAAGAGTATTTCTGGTTAATTGGAAAATTTATTGTTTGTGTTTTGATATGAAAAACTCTAAATATGTTTATCTATGACAACACTGTTTTAAAAGTATCTCAACTGAAATTTTTTATTATTAATTTCCATTCACTTTTTGAACCTATGCTATTTAAGGGACGTTTTAGGGAACGGAGTGAACGTAGAACGAGTGTTAGATGTGATATAATTCACTCCCACGGCAAGCGAAAAAATGCTCACGTAGGTAGGTATATAAATATGTACCTAAAAAGTACAGGTACCTACGTATAAGTGTAGTTATAAAAATTTACAATTATTATTTATTAATCATTTTTGGTTTACCTATTCTTCTTATGATGATGGTGCTCCCCATTAAAAAACGGGTTAAAGAGTCTTTCGCGTCACCCCTTACCTGAGCCCAGTAGGCTGCTAATAAAAGAGCAATAAAAGAGACCTTTTCGCCTACCCTCACCGCATGTGGTTGTATGCATTCACGATTTTACAATCTATTGTTTATATTTAACAAATATATGTGTTTAATTTTTTATAAATAAAAATAAATAAATATCAGAAACGTAAAGATAATTTTTTTCTGATTTCAACCATATATAATACTTACGGAAAATTTTGTAGTTTACAGATATGACACCAAAATATTCTAAATTACACTGAGAAACAAACAAGCTATAATCTCATAATGTGGTACAAAAATGCCCAATGATTATTAAATTTAAATCCAAGACAGCAAGGGATAATCTCATAATAATGTTTTAAAAACAATATATAAGTAATAGAATACCTTAGTACTACAAAAAATGCTTAATTATCAAATTTAAATCCAAAAAACGATATCAAAATCATGTATTACTATTTCTTGTAATATTTAAGAGTGTGAAAAATCTTGGAAATTTGGCAAAAACTTTGAAAAATCATAATAAAATTAAAAAAAAAATAATATTCTTAAAATATTAAGAAATTTAAAAAAAGAGGAAAATGAAAAAAACGTGAAAATCGGAAGGGGTCGTGAAGAATTAGAATTTTTTTAAACTGGCAAAATAGCTATTTAATCATAATGGCATGACACATGTCTCAAAGAAGAAGTGATCCAGGAGAGTTTTGCTCGGTACCAGGATTCTAGACAAAAAAGTTCCTTCGTCAAGAATGAAAATGGTCAGCTTCAAGACTCTCATTTTAGCGGGCCTTTCCAATTTCCAATTTATGGTATCCAAAAATACAATTGTAGTGTTTTGACGCCATTCTCCTGAGCAATAGCCTGCAAATATACAAGTCAGGAGGTGAGCACAAGATGGTGAAGTACCTAAAAGTAAATGGGGTGATAGAATAGATACCGGCTGATGTTGGCCATACACCTCGAGAGAAGGAGCTATGAAGACCTTAGAAGATATGAAGAATGTTTTTTACGGAGCAGCTGATAGATCGACTTACCAAAAAGGGATCCGTCTAGTCAGCGGTGGACTTGGCGTTACTGCAAGACAGGTTATCCTTTAAGTAGAGTGGGTTCTAAGCCGTTCCAAGCCCAGGATGTAAAACAAAAAAGGGTGCCAAGTAAGCGTACTTAGACAAACAAATCGCGATAGGACTCCTGTGTGAGTTTTATTGTTTGTGTTCTTTGACACCTTTGCTCCCAAGTACCCAACACTTTTGCTAGCCAAGTGCAATACCTTACTTGGTTATGCCGCACTGATGACGGCCAACGAGCCAGAAACATGATCCTATGATCCTTTTTGCGTACATGCTCATTAATTTGTCCCTTTTGTTTGTCTAAGTACGCATACTTAGACAAACAATGGTTTTTTAATGTTAATATATGCTTCATTGTAACAAAATTGGTTGCCAATTTGATAAAAAATATTAAAAAAAAAATTCCGACAAAAATTCTACTGCGATGAGCTTGTCCGACACCTCGAACATGCGAAATTTACCAGGTTACGTTTTTTAATGTTTTTTAATATATATATATATATAATTCATTTTTACACAATTTGTTTATAATTAAGTATTAAATCAAATGCTCACATTGTCCAACAAATTTATTGCTGCCTTTTTGCTGTCCGACAGCTTAAATATTACGTTTATTTCTAGCTCGAAAAAGCAGCAGTTTTAAATTTAGATAATTTCAAACTTTGTTGAACTCGTCAATAGGAAGCTATACACAAATTTTCAAGTATGTATTAATCATTTTAAAAAAAGTGTTCTGCGCGGTGGACTAATAGCTATTGAGAAAAAATTGTTGATGATCGACACCCTAATATCTAAAATTTAAGCTTTTGGATTAATATTGTCACGCCTGGGGGGGATGGGAGATAAAAATGTGCCTTAGTGTTTTGGGATGAGGGGTAGCTAACTGAAGGCACTTCCCACCCAGGTCGTGGTTATCTAACCCCTGGCTAGGTATCCTGCTGAAGGCAGAAAACTAACCAAGGGGAAGATGAGATAAACAACAGGAAACAAACAACAAATATATTAACAACGAAACAAACAATAACAATAAATAATTAACATATGAATAACGAATAACTAAATACAAATCTTAACTAATCTTACCAAATAATCTACATGGTGGCATGTCACATTTACTCACGAAAATATGTCAAGAGTCACAACGGCCAGACCTAAGGGTCTGTTTTAGGGACACCCCAAAGGGTGACCCTTACAGACAATCTTAGACTCCGAACTCCCCGAGTACGACCTCAACGACGCTCTTTTATAGCTAATTCTTACGCTACGTGAGAATAAGAATTAAACTATATAAGGTCGCCTTGAAATCTAGCGTACTGACTTTGGCCTGGATAATTACAATTAAAAATAATACAAAACAATACAATGAAATCTAAAACAATTAAACAACCCTATTATCGTATGTGACAATATATTGTAAAATAAAAATCGTCTTTGAAAACTAAGGGGTCAGTGGAAAGTAATCAACTACAATTGTTACAAGATACAAAAGAAATAAATAAAATATCAAAATACCCAAGCATTTATTGGGGTTTAAGAAATAGTTGTTTCTAATCCAGTTTTAAATAAATTGATAGATACAAACTGTATAATTGCATGTAATACCAAGATTAGATAGTCGTCAGGCAAAACGGTTCTCTGAATTTTATTTATGAACTAGCGGACCCGGCGAACTTCGCACCGCCTAACACTAATGTTTTTTCCAATTTTTTTATTTTTATTTTTACTATTAATTTTTTGTATTTTTTATTATATTTTCTCGTTAGTTACCAGTTTTTGCTATTATTTATAGTACTTTGTAATTTATTGGTTAGGTATATTATATATTAACTACGCCACCTAACGGTGGCGTCATAGTTCTTAGGTAAGTAAGTTTTGCTCTTTTAAATATATGAGATATCAACTGCGCCACCTTACGGTGGCATCATAGTACTTAGTTATGTAAGAATTACAGGTGTAAATTTATAACATCTCAACTGCGCCACCTTAGGGTAGCGTCATAATAATTAATTTCGTAATAAACGCGTCCGATCGCTGCAAAATTCAAAGTGCTATGGGGAAAATCGCGGCCTCCGACACGCTATATATAGGCACGCTGCCGCCGCCCCGGCCGGCCAGTACCACCGCAAGCGCTACGTCCCGCAATTTTAAATCTGTAATATCTTCGAAAATATTCATTTAAATCTTGTGCTGTAAAGGACCATATAGATCTATATTAAATCAACAATGTATTTAAGCTATTTAATTGGATAAGGATTAATGATGTATTGGTTAAAATCGCTTCGAAAATTAGCTATTATTTGTCGTAAAAAGTAAATGACAAAAAAATGTTATTGTGGGATATCCATAAGAGATAGACATATACTATCGCGGAGTTTTCTGTAGACCTTTTCAATGTGTACAAATAATTAGTACATTATTTTGATAAACTCGTAGGGTTCAGCCTGCGTTTGCAATGTAAGAGGGAAAAAAATTGATAATAAACGACATCACATTAGAAACCTCAAAAATAACAGTATTTCTCCACTATTCAATGGATGTTATTATACATATAAACCTTCCGCTTGAATAACTTTATTTATTAAAAAAAACCGCATCAAAATCCGTTGCGTAGTTTTAAAGATTTAAGCATACAAATGGACATAGGGACAGAGAAAGCGACTTCGTTTTATACTATGTAGTGATTTGGTCAGGCAAAACACTACTCATTCAGGTAAATTTTAAATTTCAAGCAAAATGGAAATAGGCGAAACGGGAAATAACCCTTAAAATAAATTATAAACCATCTGAATATGAGCCGTAAATATCTTTAGGTGAGTTGCAAGTATCACACTTCAGGTAGTGAGCTGCCAATATCTTGTCATGTGTCTCGGTTTCATTGTCGCAGATAATAAAAGAAAAGAATTGCTCCACATCGCAAACATTAAACGATACGAAGAATGATGTCTCTAGAAAACTCAATAATGCGGGTAAAACTAGTAAAACGCATTAGGGGTGATATATGTGCGTGTGACAAGGGATAATGGAGAAATCGTAATAAGAAATTACTTATAAAGCAAAGAAAATACTAATATTTCTTAAAATAATTGGAAGCAACTAGGCATCTGATTTCGATTTTCTTGAAATCGGCTTCAATGGTTTATATATTTGTAAAAGATTTGAGTTACTAACATTCGAAATCTAGATTTAATAGCTAAGATTAAAATACCTAGAGCGTAATTTGTCATTGGAGCCGACTTCAAGGAAATCGAAATCAGATGCCTAGTTGCTTCCATTTTTTTAAGAAATAAAGATTTTATTTCTGGCTTTTTAGTGCATTTTTTTTAAAGGCAGTTCAATTTTTACAGAGCTTATTCTGTTGATTTTTGTGGTATTTCCTGGAATATCTTGATAACCAGACCTTAACCAAATTTCTATGGGACCACACGGACACTCTACTCTTTTGAATGATAAAAGATTTTTTCAAATCGTTTAATAAAATGTGTAGAAGACACATAACTAGAACAGAATAAAAACAATGTTTATAAATCGAATACTCTTTTAATGTATGTAAGAGATGGATACAAAACATACAGGAATATTTAAAAATGACCAAAAGTAAAGCGATAGAGGGAGGAACGTGAAAAAAAAATTCAAAGTATCAGAGAAAACTCTATACAAGTAGCTCTAAATACCTCATTTTTAGGGATGGAATGAATGTCATTTCCACTTATTGTGCGAGAATGATTATTTTCGCACAGTTGATATAAATATCAAATTAATCACCTGAAAAAATGTTGAAACTATCAAAATAAAATTTGATAATATACGACCACAAAATAACAGTATGCTGAAAAGGTTAATTCTGCAAGAAAAAAATTCGAAAAGAGGTTGACCTTAAAGGCCATCCTTGCAACTTCCCGCTAGTTTTAACGTGACGTATTTTGACGTTTTTGACTTTTTTTGAAATGTTTAAAAAGCCATAACTTTTTAACGCGTTATTTGATTTTGATGTTCAAGATGCCATTCGACGCAGTTTTTTGAGACCTAAAAACGTTACCGAGAGTGCAAAATCGGTTAGTCAAAAAATCTGTTATTGAAAAAAAACACTTTTTTTGAAATTTTTCGACAACGATATCTCACGAACGAATCAATCGATTTTTATTTGCAAAACGGCATTCGACGTTGCTTTTTAAGCTTGAGAGCTAATTAGGTTATGAAAGTGATCAATGCAATAGCCAAAAAGATATGCCCAAAAAACATCATTTTTACCAATTGTTTTTTTCGGTTATTTTGAAAATTTTCGAAATCTACCAGCTCGAATCGGTTCAAACTTACAGGGAATCTAAGTTAGATGGAACTCTTTGGAATGCTTTTTATTTCATTCCGATCGGTCAAACCGTTCAAAAGTTATAAGAGGTTTACATACATCCACACACACACATCCACACGTACATACAGAGATACAGACGCCCTCGTAAAAATAGTAAGGGGAGGTTCCTAAGACCTCAAAACGTTGAAATCCGATGAAAACTCGATTTTCGAAAAACGGGGTGAAACCATGCAATAACTTCCCGATTTAAAAAAAAATTAATTTTTTTTAGCGGGAAGTTAAAAAAATTGTAAAAAATTAAAAATATATTGGAAAAATCATAAATAATTATAATAAACAAAAAAAATGAATCGGATAAAAGTATTTTAAGCCTTAAAAAAAGCAAAAAACTTGTGAAAAGAACAAAAAAAGCAATTTCATTAAAAACGATGAAAATATAAGGAGGACATTCTATTTTTAAAACAGAATAGAATCATGATTAGGAACATAAAGAGTGTAAGAGAGCTCCTGTGCCATGCTCTTGATTTATTCCGGAATTATTGTGAATGATACAAAAATTTGAGAATTGAACCGCACTACAAGATTATTCTTATTACATTTGAGAAGGGTGAAATAACTAAAATAAAAAAATAATAATATTAAAAAACTGATAGAAGAAATTATTAATTATTCATTAACATTACGATAATTAATTTGTTATCGAAAATAGTATATATGGTATATTTGAAGAAAGCGTTCATAAAACCAAGAATTAAAAATAGATATACAGAATAATTTATCTATATGTATTAAAAAGCATTTATAATTATTATAAATAACAATTAAAAACGAGCTTAAACATAGTATTTGTCAACAATCTATTTATTTCGTCTCAGCTATGTTAAAGCCACCGAAAAACATTTGGAAAGTATTATTTAGCTACCTGTTTGTAACAAATAACTTGCGAATATCACAATATTTTTTAAATTGGTTGTTAAAAAACTAAACGACAAAATATCAATAATGAGGTAGTATGGACGGCACCATGGTGTAGGTCTTTACGCAAGAAGCATACTTTCCTGCTCTAGACTACCTGCACTAGAAAACAACAGAGACAATATCGTCTGGCTAAAATTAACTCTAAAAGCCTCTAGCAAATTTAGATGTTGTATTTATCGACCATCAGACTATAATTGCGACGAACTACTAGACTATCTATCACAAAAGATCGCTGTCCCAACTAATCGACAAGCCGATTTACTTTCCCAGAGCTGCCAATCACAGTTCTAATACTCTGAATCTTTTTCTGACTACTCACCCTGAGCAATATAGTGTAAATGTTCTGTCTCCCCTAGGTAACTCTGATCATGCTGCAGTAGAAGTCAAATGTCCAATCGAACCTCACCCATTCGAGGCACCACCCAAGAGAACTTTTTGGAACTTAAAAAAAGCAGATTGGCAAGGCCTTCGAGACTTCTTTGCAACTTTTCCCTGGAATCCAGTCTGCTTTAATAACAAAGATCCATCGGCAGTTTGCAACAGTATAACTGAAATCATTCAGTGTGCCATGGAAGCTTACATTCCTCACTTTACTAAACGCTTGCAAGCCAAACAGAAGCCATCGTTTAATAAAGATTGCGATGTAGCTCGAAAAGCTAAGATCAAGTCCCACAAATTATTTATACAAATTCCATCAGAAAAAAACAAAACAGGATGATATAAACGCTAGAAACAGATACAACACCACTATCTCCACTTCCAAAAGTCTCTTTGACGCTCGAATGAGAGAGAAAGTAATGTCAAATCCTAATGGAAGCCGGTCCTATTGGACTCTCGCCAAACATATCAACAACAATTTCACAACTAGTTCGTTCCCTCCACTCACATCACATGACGGCTTAATAGTTACGTCCTCCACAGAAAAGGCAGAACTCTTTGCCATAATATTCTCTTCGAACTCGAGACTTAACCCACCGGACAACATGGAACTACCTTCTATTCCAAGGGCTCCTCACACAATGAAAAATATCATATTTAGGCTTACGCGTGTGCAGGAGAATCCTTGCTACTTTAAATACCAACAAAGCCAGCGGCCTGCTTGATGAAATACCTGCTTTACTCTTAAAAGTTTGTGCTCCTGAACTAGCACCAGTTTTCACTAAGCTATTTCAACTATCATATGATACTGATATTTTTCCGGAATCCTGGGAAACTGCTCGAGTACAACCAGTCCCCAAAAATGGCTGTAAAACCCAGCCTTCTAACTACATGCCCATAGCTCTTCTATCTGTTATTAGCAAAACTATGGAGAAATACGTCAATCACGAGATCCTGAGCTACCTTGAGACACACAACCTTTTAAGTGACAGGCAATATGGTTTTCGCCAACAAAGGTCAACAGCCGATCTACTAGCTTATGTAACTCATGTCTGGAGTGATGCCATCCACCGCTATGGGGAGACTCAAATAGTAGGTATCACTAGACATCTCAAAAGCATTTGATCAAGTGTGGCATGCAGCTCTTTTGAACAAACTGCATTCATACGGACTCTCGCAAAACCTTTGCAGATGGATATTCAACTTTCTCTCCAACAGGCACATCCAAGTTGCTGTAGATGGACATTCTTCCAACCTCTACAAGATCAACCCTGGAATTCCCCAAGGATCGGCTCTAGCTCCTACAAATTAATGATCTACTAGAAGCCACTAATAACCCTATACATGGTTTTGCAGATGATAGCAACCTACACTGTAGCAAAGCGCACAACCATCCCATATCCTTAAATATTCTGGAAAAGGACAAAAGATCCACAACAGCTTCTCTCAATCAAGATTTGAAAATTGTAGACGAGTGGGTAAGAAAGAATCTTGTTAATTTCAACGCTTCCAAGACAAAGACATGTTGCCTATCCAACAAGAGGCAAACATGCGACTCATCCATTACAATCAACGATCAGACACTGGTAGCGGGCGACTCCATTACGCTGGTTGGTATAACGATCTCCCAGGACTTACTATGGAACGAACATATTGCATCCATAGCAACTGCAGCAGGAAAGAAATTAGGCTTTCTGTTTAGAGCATGGAAATATTTTTCTCCATCCAACTTAGCTACTCTTTACAAAGCTCAAATACGGCCTAATCTTGAATACTGCTCGCATATATGGGGTTCGGCGGCTCCGTCAAGGCTCGGAGTTCTTGATGCAATACAGAGAAAAGCAGTTCTACTAATAAACGACACCAGTATCACCAAAAACCTAGCCCCATTATCCCACCGAAGAGCAGTGGCTGATCTTTCCTTGTTTTACCGATACATAAACGGATTTTGCTTCGGAAGAACTCCGCTCTATAATGCCTCCACTTGCAAGACCAGCCAGAGCAACGCGACGCGACGTGCTAACTCCATGCACCCTTATACTCTTCAATGCCCGACATCGAGAACGGATCGATTCGATCGTTCCTTCACCGCCAGGGTCTCCAGATTGTGGAACTCCTTACCTTACCACGTCTTCCCCACTCGTCCTAACTTGCATGCCTTTAAATCCCAAATTAATAAATTGTCTCTTCTGCCCCAATAGATGTTCTCGGTACATTTGTATGTAGGTCTATACCTACGAGGACATTCTTATTAAAAAAAAATAATGTACCTATAATAATACTTATTTATTTTACTATATATACCGTATTAACTTGGCGATCCGGGCACATAGCTATGTGCCCATCACTTAGAAACGCACCGAGTATAGAGCCATCACATCTCACATCTCTATGTGACTGATTTTAGCCCGTAGGCGCATAGTGATACCGGCACATAGCTATGCACAGAGAGAAAGTCTGTCACTTAGGATCTACAAAGTTGAGAGCTATTGCATCTCTATGTGACTGAATTTTATCGCGCGTAAAATTCGCTTTTTACGCTCTAATTTTGGGACATAAAATCGAAAATTGTCGTCTTCCCGTATAAAAAATGCAGGCTTTCGCATTTTAATAAACATGAGAATTACGTCTTTTACTCAACACATATATTAAGTCAAACACTAAAAATGACCAAAACTATAAAGAATTTTCCGAGGCAGTGTTAAGAACAGAAAAAATATCTTTAAGTACGAAATCTTCATTTAATTGTCAATTATAATTGTATTTTTAGAAATTTTTTTATATTTTCACCGTGTTTTTTGTCTCTGTGTCATTCCGCGGAATTTTGTAATCGAATTTAAACCTATTTCCCGACTACCTAGAGCTCTGAAATTTTCAGGATAGCTAAGAACTGGATGACAATGCATGTTTCAAGTGTGTTTAGGCATATACATAAATTTCGAAATTTATACTGAATTAATATGAAATATGATATAAATTGTGTATACATTTTATCATTTTGAAAGTTTTTAAATATGTCGTTCGTAGCCTAGTTGATTAAGCGTCGGATATGAATCAAGGTGTTTTTTTTTTGTTCTACATGTGACAACAGTAATTATTATTTTAACTGTTAATAAAATAAACTAATTTAGAAAATTTTTAAAAAATTGTTTAGACTATACTGTGGACTATGCCGTAATCTATCTCGGTAAAGCGCTATTTGCCAAGGGAGTAATAATTTAATAATAGTAATATGACTTATAAATCACCAAAAAAAACTTTCTACTATAAAAAGTTCTATTTATAAATTGTGATTATTATATATTGTATTGCATATCAATAATTCTGTGGTATATCATGCCATAAATTTACTTATTTTACTATGCTTAGTTATCAAAATGGCACTATGAATACTTATCATATGGGACCGAGCATATTTATAGTGAACTAAACAACTAAAATTAAATTTGCCACTAAACAAAGAATAGTTATAAATAATTTTATTCCTATCATAAACTATTTAAAATATCTGGGAATTCTCAAAATAAACAAGTTGAAATTCTCAAGAATTGGTGCTCCTTACTGGATTTTATATTACAGGATTACAGAACAAGTCTCGGTTTATTTCAATGTTGAAAGAAAAGTTTACTGCTGAAATTATATTAGTAGAATAAAACAAGCTTATAATGATGCCGATGTACTCATCATTGAAACAGCAATAGAGCAATCTAATATGGTAAATATAACTGTTGTTGTTGTTGGTGAAGATGTAGACTTACTCGTATTACTCACTGCTACAACTCAACTGCAAAAACCATTTACTTCTTAAAACCAGGAAAAGGTCAACATCAATCGGAAATGTATTCTTCTAAAAGTTTATCTACTTTTGCAAAGAGTCAAAATCATGTACTATTTTTACACGCGATAACTGGCTGTGATACGACATCTGCATTTTACAGAAGAGGTAAAATATCAGTCTTTAAAATGTTTGAAAAACAAGATTTACTTCAATGTGCTCAAGTTCTTAACAACAGTAATTCAACTCAACAAGAAATCATCACCAACGGTATTCACTTTCTTCTTTCAATGTATGGAGCTCCTAAAAAAATTACTTGCTTAAATAAGTACCGATATGCATGTTTCGTTAAAATACTAAAAATAAAAAACAAGTTCAATTAGCTTGTCTTCCTCCAACGACAGCTGCTGCTCATCAACATCTTTTTCGGGTATATTATCAAGTTCAAGTGTGCCTTGTTTATCAGCTACACCCTACAAAGTAGGGTTGGAAGTTAGTTAACAAATGACTAGAGCCAGTCCAAACTTTACTCCTACCTGCACCAGAAAAACTACTGAACACAATCTTTTGCAACTGTAAAAGGGGATGCAGCGCTAAATGTGGATGCAAAAAAATTGGACTATTTTGTTCTCTGGCGTGTACATTGTCAAGGCCGGTCGTGTTCTAATGCTAAATCATCAACAGTGGACGACTGGTTTGATTCCGACTTGTTCTCAAAATGAAGATGATGATGAAGAAGAAGTCGAAGAAAAACAAGAAGTTCAAGAAGAAGAAGAAGAACCAGAAGAACAACAAGATTTTGAATCAGATTAATAAGCTTCATTAATTTTATTTCATTGACATTGCTTTCAATTTTCGTTAGTTTCAGTTATTTTTTAGTTTTTACAAATTAAACAGGATCATAATTTGCTCGTGGAATAGGCGTTCTATTATCTCTGGGCCTACTGGGGAAACCACGTTAAAAAAACGAGCTAAGTACACTACCTCATAGGTAGTGGAACCGTGTGCATATTATGACGATTACACCTTTTACCATTTTTTGGATCGTAATATCTCAAAAATGGTGACTCGTATGAAAAAAATCTTTAATACGTTTTTTGTAGATAATTTTATGATCTACAATTTTTATTTGAAATATTTTTTTGATAAAACTTACCGTTTTCCTGAAAATCGCAAAAAACACATATTTTGGACCTTGAATAAATAATTTTCCATGCAATGGTTTTAACATTTTATTTATTATATTTTGAACAATTTTACCGATTTTCAGCTTGTTGCGTATTTATGCATCACGGAATGTCTAATTTGACCGGAGTATATGTGTAAAAAATCGTATAATATTCAGCTGCATATGTTGAAGAAATAACAATTATAATTTTGTATGTAACTTATATATTCTAAATATTTATTTTATATAATTTTTTGAAATATTACGTCTAACAACTTAAATTCTAAATAATACAGTTATAGCTGGATCCAAACTCACACAAAAAAAAGCATTTATTTCTATTCCGCAGTGATTGTACGAATTAGAGCTACCGCGTGTGAATTCGCCGCTAGAGGCGCTAGGGTAGCTGGAGGTCCCCGCGTCACTGTTTTTGAGTGGGATACACGGTATTATTTTTCTTTAACTCAAAACATTGTTTTAATTATGAAAAATACGAGTTACGTCAATGAATGTCACTGCTTTAAGAGTAGAACTAACAAAAAGAGATGCAAAGTTAAGCGGGTTGAAATAACAGTACTGAGCAACACTGTGGCATTTTCCTCCAAATATTAATGGATTAATATTTATTTGTAAACGTGACGACGGATAAGTGTAAGCTACAAATTTATTCTATGGACGGACCTACAACGCCAGTGGCGCCAACTGGTGAGCAAAAAAACTGTAGCCCTCATTCTTTGAAGGTAATCACCTGTATGAGATTATCACATACGATCACGTTAGCCCTTCCTATTAATTTATTAGTTTTATAGTTTAGTGCATTGTTTTGTATAAAACATACGTTGGATCTCACGTAGAATATAAAATTTGCTAAGGTGGAACACAGAGGTCCGGGATCTGTGGGAGTCAGCGTTTGGATCATGTCACCCTGCATTTTATAAGTATATTTTGTTTATATTAATGTGTTTATTGGTTATTTATATTTTAAAATATTTGTGGTTCGTTTTTTATCATCTTACACGATCTGGGTGAGCAGTGCCTCTAGTAAAATCTACCGAGTCAATTACAGTTAAGTTAATTACAAAAATCAGACTGAATAATGAATATATGAGATTGTCCATATTAATTAAAACATACTTCGTATAAAAAATTATTATTTAAAACGTTATCAACAATCAGTAGAAAAAATACACCTTATATTGTTACGGTTTTCCTCTTTTATTACCAGTGGGAGGCTTTTGTAACTGAAATGCATTAGAATTCTGTGTAGATGCGTTACCAAACAAAATTGTTTGAACCCCGTATTCTCCTCCATAACTACTACCAGCATATCCTGTACCAAAAGTTGTTGGAGTCCCACTTTGATTTTGTTGTGAACTGAAAGGTTGATTGATACCTGAAATAACAATAAGCATTAAACTATATATGGTGGCTGTTACGAATGTTACAAAAACTTTTCAGCGGTAGTTTAAGGGTTAGGTATATTTAAATAAGTTCTACTTATTTAGTTATTATAACAATAGGATTCAAATTTAATTAAATTAAAGAATTTACTACATAATCACAAAAACGAGATATTTATAAATAAAAAATTTAAGTACGGTATCAAAACTTTAAATTATTATTCAATCTTTTCGACAATAGTTACTTCAATATTTTATAATTATTTATTACACTCAAAAAAGTATAAAATCTTTTAATCTATAAACTCTCCGCCTCTTATAAATTAATAATTTGTAATAATTTTATTGTGACTGTATAGGCATAGTTGTTATTAATACTAGGTGAACTGATAAGTAACCTTTGAAATGAAAAACATATTTAGCAGAAAATTCCACACCTATCATTTTGAACCAATCAAAAAACGTTATTTTGACAGATCACCATGGCATCGGAGGTATTTTAGCGGAAATTTTCTTTTTCGTGGCGTACCCAACAGCGAATTATACTGGTAATTTTTTGACGTTTACAATAACAGACCATTTTTGACAGACTGGTTTTTATTTGTTTACATAATATTTAGTTTTGATACATTTTAATTACCAAGCTAAGATGTTTTCTATATTCTTCGGACACCTCTTCTCTTCTTGATGGCGAAAATGCAAAAAAAACAATTTTCTAGCACTTGTAGTTACTCAAAACTTATGTAAAATTGAAGAATATACTATTTTATGTCTTGAAATGGTATTCCCATGCAACTACAATGAGTAGAAATGACTAATTTGAAGGCCTAAATAATTGAATCTATTCATGCAGCTTCCCGATAAACCTCTAAAATTATAGTTTTCTACCACTTGTAGTAAGCTCAAGTAACTATAAAATAAAAGAATATTATATTTTTTGTCCCTAAATGGCACTTTTGAGCTACTACAATCAGTAGTAATCAACAGTTTATAGGCTAAGAGTCCATTGGTTCGAAGACAAACTGAATATTATTATGTAATCTGTTCCTGTAGGTATGTATCTGTAAAACTAATTTTTTTTTCATTTTCTACCACTTGTAGTAGCCCAAAGTAAATAAAAAAATCAAAGAATGTAATATATTCCATTATAAAACTGCATTACCGTGTAACTACAATGAGTAGAAAACAATATCTTAAAGGGCAGGCTGAGAAGCCACTACATGGCCATTACATTCGGTGTGGAATTTTCTTACCGAATACCACGCGAAGTCAAATTAATATCCTAAAATTTTTTGTCGCTCATGAATATTTTTAGAAAATTTCCCACGTCTTCGACTCCGGAAATTTTCAAAATATTCATGAGCTAGAAAAAATTTCCGGAAATAATTTGACCTCTAGTGGTATTACTAGTGATACAATTCTTGAAGCAATATGGAAAAAATATATAAAAATAATGAATTAACTTACCTAGTGCTAAATGACCAAATGGTGTAGGTCCTGTAGCTACTTTAGGAGGAGAATAATTTAAAATTTGTTTGAAATTATCTTCAGTAGGTGAGTACATTTCTTCAAATGGATTCGTATGGTCATTAAACAAATGTTTCCGCGTATAAAGATAGGCTTCTTTTTGAGACTCCACTTGAGCATGTACGGAATGTAATCGTCCCGCTAAAGCTACAAAAGATTCATGCAATCTTCGCATTCCTAAGTGTAAATCAGATGGTGTTAGAGCATTAGGACTCCGATAGTTTTTAACATAATTATCTGCACCTTCAATTTGTATTTTAAGTATCTGTAAAATATATTAACTTATTTAACTAAAAAATGTTTTTGTAGATATTTGGAAATATAAACAACAAATAGATGAAATTGAACTATGTAATTTCAGATTCTAAACAGAAAAAAATAGTTTAAGTTATTTTTCTATTTTTTGAAAGCCTACAAGTTAAATGTAAAATATTACCTGCATATCTCTTTCAAATTTGTCAGCTAGATTAAGGAAAAATCTCAGTGGCGCAATATTTTCATATTGCAACCCAGGAGGTGTATCTTGTGTTCTTTGAGCTATTTCTACATCCTTTAAACATTTAGCTGTATCGTACTTTAGCTTTTCAGCTAATTGTCTATTTTTTTGTAACTGACTTTCAACCTAGAAAAAATCATTAAAAAATTTAATTTTATTAATTGTGGTAACAAATAAGGTATCCGGAATTTTCTTCGAATTAAATTTGTTCGAAGAAATTTATTGGACGGAAATTTGTTCGAATGTAATTTGTTCGAAAAGAAATTTGTTAGAATATAAATTTGTTCGAATGTAATTTGTTCGAAAAGAAATTTGTTAGAATATAAATTTGTTTAAAAGTATTTTGTTAGAATTGAATTTAAATATTCCTACTAAAACATAATTTTATTAATAGTTTCAAAAAATATGAGTGAGCTTATAAATGAATTAACATTTAACAAATTTTTGACGGTATTTAATTTTCTTATCACTATTATATACATATAGCTTATTAGGAATACAATTACATACAAAGAAATATTATGGGCAACTCCACGTAAATAGGTTATAGTGTCAACTCTTACATCAAAACCATTTATTACATTTAACAGACGTGCTGCACTGTCTTTATATTTCTTCTTTTGTTGGTGTATGCCGTGACCAGCAACTATTTGTTCGATTCGCACATTATTTATAGCTTGTTTCCTTTTTATTGCTTCGATCAATTTCCAAATTGTTGGATGTTCAGCTCCTACTTGCCCCTGAAATCCACGGTGCCATCCTTCTATGGAATTATTGGTCTTTGGAAGACCATCTAACACAGAATCGTAGCAGTTCCACATAGAAATGGGAAAACGTGGTTGGCGACGCTGATTTCTGCGATGTGGACGACCTATCCAAGTATCCTCGAAGTAGTCTACCACTTGCTGAGCTTCTTCGGGAAATTCTTCATTATCGATCAATGCTTCGAAAGAATTTATAACTTCTCTGGAAGGAACAAATGCCAAAGCCGACAGCAGCCTAATTTTTAGAGCAAAGTCTATATTATTATCGTATGTCTGTTTTAATCCCTCTTCTTGAATTCGTCGATATATGCATTGAGAAAAGTGAAAAAAACAACCACGTAACCTGGTTTGTGGAAACTCTGCTCCAATAGCTTTTATCATTGCAGGTTCGAAGTCAATCATAAAAGAAGTTGGATTCACTCGAGGTTCTAGCCGCTTAACTACATTTAAAATTTCACGATACACAGCTTCAGTTTTATTTGGCAACAACGCATATACCAATGGAATTGCTACGCATTCATTTATTCCATGAATCGTATACAATTGCTCAAATAATAATGGTACCGTTTTGAACGTGACATCAGCGTACCAATGCTGGCAATTAACAAGGAGTTGTAAATTTCGTCGTGTTGTAAACAGTAAAATTCTCAAGTCAATCATACCACTGTCAAATAAGAGGAAGTCTTCTCCATTGTCGGTTTTTCGGTACTCCTCCGGAAATTGTATTTCGGCGCGCGTCTTTGGAAGAGTTGGTTCGCTATTCTTCTTTAATCTAACGTTTCGAATAGCCCTTTTCATGCTTTCTATTGAAGGTAGCTGGGAGCTTGCCGCAGAATGTAGTTGACAGGACGAACTTGAAATAATGTAGTGAGGTGTATCTCGACTTCTAACTGCAGCTTCCTTCATATTACTGTATGCCTCTTTCGCAGCAATCACGGCAGCTTGGCCAGCATGATTATGTTCACCAGTTTCTTTCACTTCATCTGGTCGTCTTTGAATTGCTCGACCTTTACAAGATAACTTCTTAAAATTTTCACACTTCCAGTAAACTTTGGTATCACAACTTTTGTCCTGTACGTATAAATATCCGTTAAAACTAAGCATATCTTTGCCTTTCGATCTTTTAAAGAAATTCACAGCCATTTTAAATCACAAATGAGATGATTTCGCAATACGTGATCAAACGATAAACGATACAATTCCACTAAACTTGAAATATTTACATACAGCCGTAATATACAAATTAGGGCTAGAAGAACAGGACCGAGAAGTTCTGTAATAACAATTTTGAACCAATCCTAGAGTCCATATACAGCTTAGACAATGGTACAATGTACCTGCTAATCCAAAAGTCATTAGTAATAAAATAAAATTCCTACCTGTATAATTGCAATAGGGATATTAAGGATTACTCAATTCCGAAAAGTCGATATTATCATCTTCCATGATAGGATATTGATCGGTTTACTGATAAGTTAATTTTAAAAATCATTAGCAGCTTAAGAAATTTGGAATGATCGATTTCTAATATCTATTTTGGTATTAATCCTGGGGATTAACAGTAACAATACGCAGACCATTCCTTAGTTATAAATTCTTCAAATAATTTATTTTCGAACCAATTTCCTTTCGAATAAATGTTTTTTCGAACAAATTCCATTCGAATAAATTTCTTTTCGAACAATATATATTCGAACAAATTTCTGTCGAATAAATATCTTCGAACAAATTTCATTCGAAGAAATTTCCGAGAACCAACAAATAAATGTATATTTTTTTATTAGGAAACAACTATGCCTCCATACACTATCTTAAATTCTACTACAATATAGTTCTGTTTTTAACAGATTTACTGCAAGTAGCTCATAGGACTTTTTATGCCTGAAATAATAAAATCAAAATTACAATTTTTGGAAATTAGTTTTTTTAACATTTAAATGAAAATGTAGCAAAGCAAACTAAATTTCGAAATCTATGCTAAAAAAAATTCTATTTTTGCAACTATATCGTCAATAAAAATTTATAATAAAATAAAATAGTTTTATATAATTTCAGTTTTTTTTTTGGACACGTACTTTGCTCTCATTAAATATCAAAATTATATAAATTTATTGTGTATTAAAAACTATTGCGATAACCACTTTCAACCTTCCTCGGCTTGCAAATTTTTTTTATTTAAAAAGTTTTATAATGATAGTTTTACATTAAAAAATTATACATTTATAAATTGTTGAATTTCTGTTTGACATATATGTAATTGCGTTCATAAGAATATTAAAAGTAGATCAAGTTCTAACTGTCGTCAAATAATTATAAATTCAGTTGTGGCAAAATTACCAAAAAACAATAAAAAATAAAAACTAATGAAGTTTCCAATATTTTTCCTCACAAAAAGATTAATTGTGTACCTAGTCCAACCAATTTTATTATAATTATATAACAGCAAATTCTTAAAATCTTCAAGTTTGATGAACCAACCTTCACGGAAGAATTTATTGTTTTTTACACCCAGTGTACAAAAAGTACTGTACAGAAGGTATTGCTATTTTTGTTAAGCTTTTTCAAAAATATTTTTTATAAAGGAACAAAATGTGATATGCTTTCAAATGTATTATCAGGAGAGTAAAGAGGATGTGGTAAAATAACCCACTCAAAGTTCGATATTTTTTGGGTCACTCTTGCTCTATGTAATCTCACATTATCTTGTAAAATATATCTTTGATATTGATGCAACCATAAATAACAGGAGTAACTAAAGAAAAAAAAATCTTGATCTGGGATGGTTTAATTTTACCAAATTCACAGAACATTCCAGTAAATGTCGATAACCTGTCAACCTTTATTCCTTAAAAACGTGTTTGAAAGGAACAACATATCTCGTCGACGAAAACTTCTTTCAATTAAAACCAACTACATTTTACAAGTAAGAAATTAATATGTCATCCAGAAAGATGGTACCTAATACATAACGGATTAATATAATTTTACTATTTAAAATAATAACCTTGCTGGGTAGAACATAGCTTTAAAAATATATTTTGACAATCTTTAATAACTAATAATAAAGAAATAAGTTTTCAATAAACATTTAAGAGAAACTTACTTCAGACAAAAGTTGAGTTAGTTGATTAATATCTTGTTCTACTTTTCTAAAATCTCTAACTGAACATCTTGCAATATCAGAACTGTGCATTTTCTGTTGTTTAACAAATTCTTTAAATCCTTCAACTGTTTGAAGAATTTCATTTGGTAAGGGCTGATCTTTAGGGGTAACATCTTTCTGAGCTGCTACTACCTTGGTCTGAGTAGTAGCTAGACCTCCTAGACCAACTGGTGCAGCAGATGTAGTTGGAATACTCGCAGCAGATGCTATAAAAATCGACATCAAATGAATACAGATTTTTAAAATTGTCAACATAAAATTTTATTGTAATTAAATTTTTAAAGAACATGTACTGTTAAGGCGCTATAACTACATTTCACTTTTATTAACACATTTCGCATTTTTAATACTTTTCTACAAATTTAGTTTATTTTTTTCTTCTTTTATAAAATAAATAAAAACACGAAAATTAGTAATGCTATTAACATATGCATGAATTCTCACTGACATTTCTTCTGGAATGAAGACATACTTTCTCAGATTATAAAAATTGAACTAATAATTTCGAAGAAATAATTAGAATTTGGTTTTATTATTTTAGCGTATTTTGGCAGTGTAAAATTGACAGTCAAAACAATAAAAAATTGTAAAAACAACATAATCAAGAATTTAAAAACAATGTATTAAAACTAATAACCAAATTAATATATTACTTTTTACGCTTTTGCCAAATGAACCAGTTCCCACTTTCAATTGAAATATACTAAGTACTTACCCCCTAAATTAAAACTTGGAGCAGTACTAAGAGCTGGCCCAGTGGTGGTTGTAGCTCCAAATCCAAAAGTGGGAGCAGCAGTAGATGCTGCTCCAAAAGACAAACTTGTACTAGGCGTTAATCCGAATCCAGAAGTTGTAGTTTGAGTAGCACCTAACCCAGTAAAACCTGTTGGTGCTGAAGTTGCCGTGATAGACCCAAAACCAGAAGCGCCAAAGGTCGGAGCTGTGCTCGCTGAACTTAACGCAGTATTTGGAGTGGATCCAAAACTTAAACTTGTATTCGGTGTTCCAAAATTTGGCGCAGCAGACCCAAAAGCTGGAACATTTGAAGCAGGTGCACCAAATGCTGTGGTCGTGGCAGTAGCACCACCAAAACCTGAATTAGTTGAATTCGCCGCAGTACTTGCAAAAGATGGTGTAGCAGCAGCGGACGCAAAAGATGGGGTAGCAGCAGCCCCAAACGCAGCTCCAAAGGTAGGAGTAGAAGTAGCTCCAAATGCTGGAGTTCCTAGTGTCGACGTTGTTGGAGTTCCAAAAAGAGATGGTGTAGCGGTACCGGTTGTTTTAGCACCAAATAAACCACCTCCAGTTGATGCACTTCCAGCACCGAATAAATTTGTAGGGGCTGTATTTGCTCCTGCACCAAACGTTAAACCTGATGCAACTGGTTGAGAGGCAGTGGGAGTACCAAAACCAAAAGCTGGTGGATTTTGCATGTCTTAAACTATTTGCTCCAAGTTATGTTACCCAGATTCTTTAAAATATTAAAAATTCTTTCACTTAAAACCTTAAAACTAAAACTAAGTATCTGTGTTGTAAACATAGGTTTTAAAATTATGAGGTTAACACTGTTGACAAATTTGATCTGTTTTTGACAGTTTTGTTTTTGACTTTGACTTAAACTTCTGATTTCTGATCTGACTGTTTGACTCTTTATAGCAAAGGCTTATGTCCGATATTAATAATTTTCTGAATAAAAAAGAAGAAGAGAATTAGTTGATGTATAATAGAGATATAAGATATAGAGCACGGGAGCCAGCCGATACGACCAAGACGAAATAGAAAGAGAGAGGACAACTAGTGCGTCGGTGCCGATATGACCAGCACGAAATAGAAAGATAGAGGACAACTAGTGCGTCGGTTTATCTTTGTCTAATCACATGCGCATCAGGCGAGTCTCTCTCTTTCTATTCCGTGCTGGCTTTCACTTGTGTGCGTTCCTATGGCTCACGTGCTCTATATCTTATATCTCTATGTGTATATACTGCGATTTAATTATATATACGATACGTAATATGCAAATCAAAAAAATGGTTACACAAATTACAGTTATCTCTAGCATATAGGTATTTAATAGGTTAATTTATTTATAATTAATTGTTTGCAAAATATTAACAGTAAAAGGCATCCGGATCACTTAGCGATATGTTGACAATTGACATTTTTTAAATATAAATAACAAATATTTCACCCAACGTATGACATCAACAAACAGCGAATTAAAAAAAGCATAAGTTTATAAACAAAAGTAAATTTGTAAAAGAATATGACGAGACATGCGAGAAATTGTACAGCAGGTGCAGTTTATACTTACCACGAAAAGAAAAAAGATGCTAAAGCATCAGGGTATGGTACTAATTCCCAACGCCTAGGAAAAGATTCTGTAAAAGATTTTGATTGTTGTTCACTCTCTTTGCAACCATGTAGAAACCCAGTTATCACGTAAGTAGAAATTGTAGAATTTGTTAAAAAAAAAAATATAAATCTATGGACTTATACGGATAAGAAAAATGAAACACCCAATTAAAATATTGTAACTGGTTGTTTTCAGAAAAAACGGATATTTATTTGATAAAGAAGTTATTTTGGAATATATTCTTAAGAAGAAGAAAGAATATGCACGCAACCTAAAGGAATATGAAAAGTTAAAAAAAATAGAAGATGAAAAGAATGCACAAATAGAGGCACAGCATATTAATCAAAAAGTATCTGCTTTCTTAAAAGACGAAAGCAATATTGTTAGCAGATCCATGATTGAGAAATACACAGGTTAGCACTTTATTGTTATAATTTATGCTTGGTAGATAATGTAAAGTAATGCGTTACTGGTTTTGTTTGTACCAATTTTCGCAAATATCCTAAATAAAATGCATAAACAATTTCTGTTTTGACAAACGTATTGTTAACTATCACTGATAAATAAAATAAGTATAAATGGTCATAAACTATAACAGGTAAATCTATCAATAGGGAAGTCGTTACTGTTAAAATACTATTCAGAATACATGAATTTTGTTTGAGTTTTGTAAGAAAACTGGTTCTTCGTGAATTTTTTATGATTTCAAATGTTTTCAGCTATAAGATTGATTTGTTTTTAATTTAATTTTATATATTTCATTAATTTGTTTATATTTTGTGAATAATTAATTTTTACATTTACCTTACCACTGTATTTACCAATTTAATTTTTTTTTTCATTGTTTTTAAATAATAAAATGGATTTGTATATTGAGAACCACTGTTTTTACTATCTATGATTAGTCCTAATTCACTTCTTAGGTGACTAATTTTTTAAAGTATCTTTAGATGTCTGATTTTTGTTATTTCGTTTTAGAAACACCTGGAACGTCAATTTCAAATATGGCAGTTGGAAGAGATAAAGAACTCCCGAGTTTTTGGATACCTTCTAAAACACCTAGTGTAGAAAAAATAAACATCGAAAAACCGGTAAGTTGGGTTGTTTATCCCCTGTAGCAAACTTGTAATTATTTATAAATTATTTTAAAAAAGTGTTTTTTTACAGGATCCTATAGTATACTGTCCCATTTCTAAAACTCCAATAAAAGTAAAGGATTTAATAGATGTTAAATTTACTCCTGTAAATGATCCGGATGAGAAAAAATCTATTCATACAAAAACAAATAGATACATGTGTGCCATCACCCACGATATCCTAAGTAATTCTGTTCCATGTGCTGTACTTCGACCAACGTAAGTAGATGTTAAATCCTGTCAATAACATAATTAAAAATATGTACCTACTCGTAAAGTAGCTAAGTGACTCTTAATAACAACATGTTATACAAATTTTAATTTATCCATGATCGGAATACTTAATAAATTTTTAGAAGCGCAAGCTCTTTAACGTCTAAAATACGTGAATATATTAATAAACTAATTATAAATTTTATATTTTATAGGGGTGATGTTGTTACGATGGAATGTGTACAGAAAATTATTAAAAAAGATTGGATTCATCCATTAACTGATCAAAAGTTATCTAAAAAAGACATTATTATAATGCAAAGGGTAAGAAAAAAGTTTTTTCTGTATCGCTAAAAATAATTTTTTTATTTCATCATTTTTACTGTGACAAAATAACATTTTTTGCATTGTTTAAACTTTTCTGTTCTTAATTTGGAAAGCAATCGGACATTTAAATTAAAATTATTAACTATTACATGTATTACCTATTAAACGTTGGTCGTTAATACCTAGTATATTTTGTTTTAGGGGGGTACTGGATATTCGTTAACAAATGAAAAATTGGGTGCTAAACAAGATCGACCAGCACTGCAAGCTTAGTTTTTGAGAACCTTAGTTTTATACATAATTTAATTAAATATTGTATCATATTTTATTGCAAATAAAATTTATGTGGATTCAATGTATTTATTTACATCTAAAAATCTACACTAGTGAGAAAAAATGACACACCAAAGAACAACAGTTGAATATGTTCCCAAATCTACTTATATCATAAAATGCATTAATCCTGTTTGAACCAACAGGGTATATCAATGTTTTTTATTGAGCACCATAAAATTATGGAAAACTTTTTTAAAGAAACTATAATGACGATACCAGCTTTTTGAATCCTTATATCTCAGAAACCTCTTAGGAAAAAAATATTGATACAGATAATTTTATTATCTGCAATATTTTCTGAGGTAATTTTATGAAAAAACGTAACGTTTCTATGACATCACGAAAAATACAGTAGGTACAACAAGTATCTCGTGAATTTTATTGTAGATGCGCCGTAAAAAAATTGAAAGTGGGGGTATGGTGAGTTGTGCTAAGAGCATTTCGATATTGTACACTGTTGCATTATTTCATTTACAATTGTACTAGCGTTATTAAAGTTTGATTGTGGATTTGTGTATTTAATTATTTTAGTTTTATTCATTTTATAAAAAAGTTCTTTTCCAGGTAGAATCTTTAAAATGAAAGTCTCTTAATTGCATTTGTATGTATTGTTTGGTATATATTATATTTTAATCAAATCGTTATTTTTGTTTGGTAGCATCTCTTAAAATGAAAGTCCCTTAATTGTATTGCCATAACATTATAACTCTCTGTATTGTTTGATATATATTATATTTTAATCAAATCGTTATTTTTGTTTTTCTTTTAAGAGTCACGTTCAAAAATCATTCACATAACATTTTAGTCAGTCAATTGCTGTATTAATTATTTTATACTCATTTCTTAAAATATTATACTAAAAAATACCCGATATTACTGTGATCATCTTCATATTGACAACATTGTAAAAATTGTAATATCTATCAAGCGTTAAATGTTCAGGTAAATTCCATCCTACTTTGACCGAATACTTTCTCTCTCTGCGCACTGCAAGATTCGCCTATTCACGAGATACTTGTTGGACTGTACGTATTATAATAATTATTTATACACTTTTCAACAGGATCTACCCAATTACAGAAAATGAATTGATCATGGATCACGAAAAATACATTTTATAATTATTTATACACTTTTCAACAGGATATACCGAATTACAGAACATGGATTGAAATAGATTTTACAAAAAAATTAATTTAAGAGCAAATAGGTACAAAGTTAAAAATTCTGAAATTCTACTTTATATAACAACTAGTTGTACTCGCAACGTCGTTTGCGTGGCGTGTGATTGTTGTATAAAAATTTCTTACCCCCCCCCCCATTTAAGGAATGGGAAAGAAATTTTTATACACCAGATGTTAAGTTGAAAGAAGACAAATACATCTGTGAAAACCGCATTCGAATCGGATCAGTAGTTTTCATGTGATGCGCGCACAAACATACAGACAGACAGACAAAAAAATCTATCCACATTTTTGTCGAGAACGGATCGATTCGATCGTTCCTTCATCCCCAGGGTCTCCAGATTGTGGAACTCCGTACCTTCCCACGTCTTCCCCACTCGTCCTAACTTGCAGGCCTTTAAATCCCAAATTAATAAATTATCTCTTCTGCCCCAATAGATGTTCTCGGTACATTTGTATTTAGGTCTATACCTACGAGGACATCCTTAATAAAAAAAATCTATATGGCAAGGTCAATTAAAAACCATACTACAATGTTGCCGATATTCAAAAATGTCTTTAAGTATAAGTAATATACAACGTTGCTGTAATTCATTAGCAAAGACTCCGTTCAAATATTAAGTAGAGTTAATTAATTTACATATATTTTAAGAATATATACAATTTCTATTAGTTCATTACAATTTACATTATACACGTATGGTTTTAAATTAAAAACTTAATTAAAACAATTCGATATGAACTGAATGATTTATTTGTCAATTTAATACATTTTATAAAAAATTTCTGACGGAATATCATTAAACCTTGTTTATTGTACTATTTAAAACACCCTATTTAATCAGTTCTTTATGTTATCCTTTACCTACCTTTAAATAAAAAAAAATACATAAAATAATTACACTACTATGTAACACTATTTTAAAATAAATTTAATTATATATATTACAAACGAAAATAAAGTTACAGGGTCAAATTTATTTTAACGATATTTTCAGGAATAGGACATTAAAAATTATATTTATAATAATACTTAAATCATTTGTGAAGGTAAAAAGCATGGAGACTACACAAGGAGTACGCACTCGACCGGGGGAATTGTCAAAATCTGTCCCGCGTATCGTACATATTAGGTTTACTTTTTTCACCACTTGCGGCGCTAATGTTCCTTTTGTACCGGTGTGAATATAGTAAAATAAATAGATGTGAAGTGACAGCCAATTTTTGATTTTTGTATATTTATGTGAATAATCTAATCAATCTAATTTTATTAATGATATTTTTGTATTGTTTCATTGGGTGAAGAAATTAATAATAAAATAATTAAAAGTTATTTATTTTATTTCAAACTACATCCTCATTGGTCGGCCATTTTGGTACAAATGGAACACCAGCGCCCTCTTATTTTAGTAGCCCTATTTGAATACATGGAGTTCGTACTCCTTGTCTAGTCTCCATGGTAAAAAGTAAAACAACATTATAAAAAAGCGCATAAATCATGGAAACATGCTTAAAAAAGTGTAGTATATAAAGAAAGTGTTACATAAATGCAAACAAAACAATGTAATTACAAACTGAAAAGTAAATATTTTTAAGATTATGAACTATGAATAAATTTGTAATGTGGTATATTTGTTGTAGTGTTACATAATAGAATATCTATGTTTTGCAACATAATGACAAGAATGATGACTTTTATTTAAAATAATAGGAATGACTGGGAATACCTATATACAATATTACAAAATAAATAACAAATTTACTAAAAATATCAGATATAAAAACAAATAACCGATATCCAGAAGCGCTTTGGTCATTTATGATTTAGTAATAAACAAATCTCAATGTTTTATACTTCTCGGAAAAAATTGAATTATTTCTATATAGCTTAACCTTTGCTTTGCTCTATATTTGCAGAAATGTAAGATTAAGATCACACAGTAACATGTAACTGCTGTTTAATAATCATTTCGAACTTCTAGGTATTAACAACTTTAAATATTACTGGTTTTCTCAAACATATTTATGCCTCAGATCCAAAACTAGAACAAAGCAAATTTTAGTCACGTTTTTTGACTTTACCTCTAAATAAACAGCAAGCAATTTTTATTCAACAATCCTCAGAAAAAGTTGTAATATCTGCAAATATCTTATAAAGCTTAAACCCAAAAACGCTTCAAAATAAGAAACCAAAAAAGTTAAATAAAGTGTAACTAATAGATGCTTCTTATTCTTTATTGGTTTGCTTTGATGTTTTTCTTTTTATGGATTCTCTTATGATAAGACTGCGCAAAAGAATTTACTATCGAAATAACAAAATAAAGCACCATTGCGATCACAAATTTTTCGAATATCGATCCTAATATGTTACCACCACTTTCAGGCGTATTTTTCGCTGAATTTTTATGTAACTTCTGTTTCTGTCCATCTAGAAATCCTTTAAATGGTACCTGCAGCTTTTCACCGACCATGGGAACCAATTTTAACCACTCTAAAGCTGTTTCTATTAAAGTTTCATTAAAGGCGATGATTACAAACATTTTTTGAATGTGCATCTTAATTACAGCTTTTCCTATCAATGTCGCACCAAAGAAAGTCCAAAATGGGACCAAAAAGTGACCACAGGTTATACCTGCTAAATCAAATAGTGGGTTTGGAATCTGAAAATTGTAATAATACATTAACGAACAAATCAGTAACATATTGGCATAAATGATAAATATAGCCATTGACTTTACCTTTAGTTAAGAAGAAATTCGATTAAAAGTAAAAATCTTTTAACGAAAATTATCTTAAAAAGGAATGTTATGAACATTTGACATTTTTTCTCTTTTAACGCTAGTAGGTTTAACAAAGAAAGATATTTTTTTGCTACTTTCTTTAACCGACGATTTGTTCTAACATAAATTATCAATTGAAGAATATAAAACAAACATTCATTAAAGGTTTACTTAAGGAACCAAAGTCAATAATAAAACCACATCCACATAAGTGAATCTGGAAAAGCATTCCAACAATAAAAAAAATTAAAAAACAACTGACAAGATAAAAACTGAGACAAAAAAAATATCTGAACTTGACAGTTCGGAAGAAAAAGTAAATAATTTAAAGGAGAAATATTAGATGTGTAGAATGAGACTTTTCCAATTAATACCACTTATTAAAATATGATGTGAACATTAAAATACTAATAATCATCTACGTACACTGGCGCAAGCCAAAATTCCTAAAAATCCAACTTTCTGGACAATCTCTTCAATAAACAATTTCCCCCTTTCAATTATTGTTAATTCATCCTTATTGTTCTTTTTCTTTTCGAGTTCTTCGAAAGCTTTAAGATCATCATCTTCGTCATCAGGATCTATTCTAAAAGCGTCCAACAAAAAAAAGTTTATTAATTTCTACTGAAAACAAAGAAATAATATGTTTAATTAACTTAAGTTTACAAAATATTTTTATATTACTGAATAATTGTTTTTTAGTAACATTTAGTACCTACCCTGATAACCTTGCAGCTCTAGCCATAAAATATGGGGGTAACTCCCCTAGAGCGGTTCCTGCACCCCAACACATAGCTTCTAATCTAACTTTTGACATAATACTAAGAAAAGTGATTGACATTTGTTTACCATTAGTTGGACAAACAATCCTGAAATTAAATATCAAATCAGTTAAATCAAAAATAGGTTACATCTTAAGAGTATGCGCTGGGTGCGCGATGACAGCGCCACCTAGCTTTTACAATTACGGCGGACTTTAAAATTTCAAATGGCTAACTGTCATTACGCAAAGTAAGCAAACAAACAATTAATTCCAATCAAACATCTTAATTTATTAGTTTTCTACCCATGTATTGATCATGTAAATCTATAGCATCGATAATAATATTTATCTTTTTTATTTCCCGTTAAAAATGTCACAATCAATAAATTTTAGGTAGTATAGATGGGCTTTATCACGGCGGACTTTACGGGAAGTAATTACAAAAATAAATAAATGTAATTGATTATCGCATTGTAAACGATCATAATATGATTATAATGTCGTTAATAAAGCAGACGTTTTGTGTATTTTCAGTTAAACATGGCCAAATTAATAATTAAAACTGTTTTTCAAGCAATCACTCACGACATAACTTTCCAACCTTAAACAACCAACAAAGGTAAAGAATTAGTTTTGGCTGAACATGTGCAAGACGTAAAAATATAACTTGATGCTTCCTAAAACATACTACATATAGCAAATATTTAAAATGTTGCTTTTTAAGTTAGCTTATTAGCTTTGTCTTCTTGACAGCGATTATTCACTACTTTATACGTTGTTCTCGTTTCCAACTTGCTTGTGGAAAGTTATGGAATTTCTGCCATTGTTGTTGCAGTTGACTATACAGCAGGTTTCGTGACGCATGTTTATTTATTTTTTAAATGGACGCATGGATAAGTCCATGTAAAATCCTTAGTAAAAAGTATCTAATCGTCCGCCGTAAGTTCCTTATTTAGCCACGGTGAGCACTGCGATCGATTCGTGGTTCTCCCACCATACCCTTCGCACCCAGCGATGTTATTTGATTATAAAATTAATGAAAAATAACAAAATAAGTACATAAATAATGATGACGGCTCCAAATTGTTCAGATTTAACATTATTGAAATGCGATCTGGATTGCGATATACAAAACAAACAAACAAAACGTAATTCAAACTTTATAATATGCTAGATATAAAATATATTTCTTCGCCACACAAATTGTAATTTAATCCAGTAAAAAGTCCTTAATTATGTAATAATGTGAAAAAAATAAAAGACCTAGGACTCTTAATATAGATTTGGCACGTTGACAATATCCTGAAATGCTGCTACTGGTACGGATATGGTAATGGATTCAAACGATCAAATAATGATTTATTTATTTTAATTGTTTGTAATTTTAAAAAAATATTTTGCAATACTTACTCATCAGGATAAGGGGGCTCTGGAAAATCCAAACTGCCGCATTCATACGCAGCCAGTGTTACTTGAGCTATATGAGGTCCTAGATATAACAAAAATGTATGCAATCCTGTACCTAATCCTACTGAAGATAAAATACCTAAAATGAAATAATATGACTTCAAGGTAAGCAGATAGAGATTTTTTTTAAAGGTATGCATTTTTTAAAGTATTTGAGGTTAATGTATAGAACGTACCTAACCCTACCCAATATAAACACCATAATAGTTTCTTATATATTCCTTGTACTGCACCCTGATGTGGTCCTTTAGAATTTACTAATATATACAATGATAATACTGAGATCAGCACAACTCCGACGAGTTTTTTATTTCCTAAAATTCTAAAAAATATATATGTTATTATTATTACTCCGACCAGAGATAATATAGACTATATTCTGGACTGGGTAAATGATTACATCATATCAGTGGTGTGCGCAAATGATATTTAGATATCAACGCACAAACATCTTGTAAGATTACTTAAGAAATAAGAGTATAAACAATTTTCTTAAAATTTAATCTCCGCATAAACTATTATTAAATTATGTTAAGAAGATACAATTGTGTCCAGTATCTTATACTCGTAAATATATTTTGTAATTTGCAAATAAAATAGAAAAAAAAAACAGAAGAATATTAATAATATTTCAGAGTGTAAAAACGTGATAACGAAATTAATATTTGTTTATGTACGAAAATATATTATGGGATGAATAACAGAGACTTACTTTTTAACTATTGGACGACATAAATTAATTTTTCTGAGAATATCCCAATTGATTGATTTGTGGTGAATATATTCATTACGATACACAAGATTTATTAGCGAAACATACAGAGTCGTGTGAAAAATTGGTTGATATTAATAAATACAGTGGTTATTTAATTATACACACTTACTTTTGACCATAAGTAGTTGCTAATACAAAACATTCCCTAAAAAAGTATTCTACAGTCTTAATCGGTCGCCTCCACAAAACTAAGCTTTCCCTTTCACGTCTTTCTTTTTCTTTCTTTTGAATATCCCCATGTTTCTTGTTTTTTACGTTTTGCGTAACTGTATTGCCACCGTTTTGTTGTACTGTTGCTACGTCTTTTCTTTTCGTGTGTCCCGGCATTGTGTTTCCAAGTCTTTGTAGCTGTAAAGAAAAGTATACACTACATTAATACAGTTTTTGCAATTATAAGAATATAATCAAAAATCACTTATTTTTCATTATATCTACCTTGTTAAATAATTGTATGAATTGAAAAATTTTAAGAATGATGCTAATTTATTTATAAACATAAAACTGTTTTTTATTGTTCTGTGATAAAAATGTTATAGAAACAACATAAATCACTAATATTGAATACAAATACGGAAGTTGTAAAATATTTAGTACATGGAAATCATAGAAGTATAAAAATTAGTTTGATCAAAACATGACCTTGTTCTTGTGATAAAAGTATCCAGTTTTTAATACTAACGGTTAATAACTATCAGTTCTCAGTGAAACAATAATTTTACCTACCATAGAAATCTTGTTAGTGTAAATATTATGTAACTAATTTTAAAAATATTAAATGAGATAAAGATAATACTTCCTCGTAATGAAAATGACGTCGAAAATTAAATTTTGGCCAACATTCAAAAAAGTAATAAAAATAAATTGTAAAACTATATAAATTTAAACAAGTGGATAAGAACAATTAATAAAAAAATTGAGACATACAATTCCCAAACGCTTAGTTTTAAATTAAAAAAGTAGATATTATGTACATAAGCACTTTTGTATTATGACTTAGGTTACCACATTAAAAAAAATAAGTGGTGGAATTTTGCGAATAAATCAAATTACAATAAAACTGTATGACTAAAAAGAAAAACACCAAACTACAAATTCACAGGGCTTTACAAATATTTATCTACAATTAAATTGAAAATCGTGGAGATTGCATTGAAACTAAAAATTTTAGGATAGAAATGAAAAAACGGATTAAATACAAACTCATTAAATCAACCTACCTACATTATTATTTTCACTATTAATTAACCCCTTATCAATGTCGATAACAACGAATTCGTTTAAATGCACTATTGTTCCGTTAATGTTCATATTTAAAAATAATATTCGTAGTTTATTTTTAATCAAGTTGTTATTTACGTCTATACTAATCGAAAATACATTTAATTGCGATAGAAAAAAAAATGAAAAATAAAATTGTTTAATCTCAGCCAAATTGAAAGACAACGGCGCAACGTACGATCCGCTGTAAGGTCAAGTGTAAAAATAAAATCTGGACCAGTGACAACAGATTATATACAACACAAAGCTCTTCTTTGGTTCGTGATACGGAATTTTAAACAATTCTTTGTGTTTCCCAGGAAATATATTTTAAGGAAAAATACTAGGTTTTCAATTATATTTATAAATAAGAGATAAACAAACATCTTTTGGCTGATAAAACAAGATTAAAAACAAATAGTTGCTATTTCATGTAGAAGAGTTTTTATCATCTTAGTGTTCTTGTAGTGACCCAGAGCTTACCCTTGGTTCATGAAACAGAATTTTCAAGAAAAAAAAGAGAAATTAGTTTTGGAAATAATTTTGAACAAGTTCTTGTAACGAATATTTTAAAAGAAAAATAAACAGTTTCTAGAACCTTTAAAAAAATTAAATATCTAATATCGCAACACAAAAGGTTTTCTATTGTTGGTGATGAATTTCAAAATTTATGCCCTTGCAAAACAAATTTCGAAAAAAGCAATAGGTTTAATTAATCTTGAAAGCACTTCAATATATATGGAATATTTGTACAAAAATTGTATACCTAATTTTTTCTCGATAAATTTTCAGTAATAAAATACTGACACTGAGTTTATCCTATTAGCTAAAAGTAATATTTTTTGAACACTTTTATATCAATTATATAGAAAAAAATAATTATCTTTCACATTTACTTTAAAAAAATGATTACTTACATTTTTCCCTACAGTTACAGCAGCACTATTATCAAAAAATTCCTCCATTATATTTTGACTACTCTGTTATTTACACTGAATTTAATGATTTGTGAGATAGTGAAAATGAAAGTATTGTATCTGCGTGGTTTCTCTAGCGAAACACTTTAACTTTCAATGAATAAAAATATCATAAGTATTGAAACACGTATGGGGGCTTTTTACACAATTTATTTACAAAATTGTTAAGATACACTGAACTCTGCTGGATAACGTCTAACTACTTGACAATACAATGAACTCTTCTGAACACTTGACTCGAACTGACGTTAACTGTCCGTGCATCCCCTTATATACAACAATATTTAATCTAGTTAGTGTGTTTAGAAGTTTCTAGAATTTTCTAGAAACATTATTTAAAATGGTCAGTTGATTTTTTTACAAACTTCTAAAAATCAACTGTCAACAACAATCTTTCAAATTAAGGTCCCTTCCTTTACGGTTATCCCGTTACACTGCCCCCTCCTTAGATTCATTCCTCCTGGAATGTTATTTCCTACATCGGAATCCCGCACACTCCTTGAGCCAGCCAAACCATCTTCTTGGAGTTGCTGCGCATCTCCACTGTGGTTTCCCTGGTAAGGCGCCAAACGATCATGATGGACCACGACGGGTTTCCCTCTGGGAATTTTCACGATCCGATAAATGACATCGTTAATCTTCTTCTTGATGGTGTAAGGACCTTCCCAGTTCTTTTGTAATTTGGGACAAATACCTCGACGCCGTCGGGGGTTATAGAGCCAGACTAAATCTCCAACTTGGTAACTCTTTTCCATTGTCCGTGTGTCATAGTACCTCTTCATCCGATCACTAGATAATTGTAGTTTTCCACGCACCAGGTTGTGTATACTTTCCATTCGATTCTGAAGGTCGGCGACATATTGTTCACGGGCCATTTCTTCGCCAGGTTTACAACCAAACACCAAGTCACATGGTAGCCTCATTTCTCTACCGAACACTACCTTCGCAGGCGTTTGGCCAGTTGATTCGTTGATGGCCGATCGAATTGCCATTAGAAATAGTGGAATATGTCGATCCCAATCCCTCTGACAATCTGACACCACTTTTGACAGATAGTTGGTTATAGTCCGGTTCATTCGTTCCACCATTCCATCAGACTGAGGATGCATCGCTGTGTCTCTCGTTTTGTGGATGCCTAATCTTTGGCAAACTTCTTGAAACAGCTTGCTCTCAAAATTTCTCCCTTGGTCTGAGTGTAATTCTAGTGGTACCCCAAATCGGCTTACGAATTCTTCAACCAATATATCTGCTAAAGTGGTGGCTTCCTGATTGGGAACTGCATAGGCTTCAACCCATTTAGTGAAGTAGTCCATTACAACAAAGATGTACTTGTTTCCTACATCGCTCTGCGGAAGTGGACCCAATATATCTACTGCGATTCTTTCAAAAGGACTTCCAACCAGGTATTGCTGCATTTCCGCCTTCGGTTTTCGGTGCGGACCGTTACTGGCAGCACATGTAGTGCATTTACGACACCAATCTTTAACATCATTAGTGCAATTTACCCAGTAAAATCTATCTCGGATCTTTTGCAGCGTTTTCGTGATACCCAGATGTCCTCCAGAACTATCATTATGCATCTGTTTTAAAATTTCCGGTACAGCATTTCTTGGGACCACTATTTGTTTCCTTGTTTCCGTGCCCTCGGAATTTTCTACAAGTCTTTTAACGAGCCCTCCGTCCAAAATTAAAGAGTTCCATTGGGACCAGTATGCTTTTAAAGCCGGAGAGGATGAGGATATCTCTCTCCACAACGGACGACGGTCCATTCTCTTCCACTCCCTAATCTTTCTCAGAACGGGATCGTTTTCTTGTTGCTCCTCCAGCATAGAGCTCTCGTCTTCTGGCACAACCTTAACTAAGGCAAGTTTTTCCTCGTTCTGCTCCATACGGGTACAATGGGGGCAATCAGGTCGACATGGTCTTCTGGAAAGTGCATCAGCATTACGATGTCTGGTTCCAGGTCTGTGCTCGATTTCAACATCATATTCCTGCAGTTTTTCGAGCCATCTTGCTATCTGTCCTTCTGGGTTCCTAAAGCTAAGTAGCCACTTTAAACTAGCATGGTCTGTTCTGATCAGGAATTTTCTGCCATACAGATATTTATAAAAGTGTTCGACGGATTTTACAACTGCTAACAGTTCCCTCCGAGTTACACAGTAGTTCTTTTCAGCTTTCGATAAAGTTTTGCTGAAGTAACCAACCACTCTTTCCTTACCGTCTTGTAGCTGTGACAAGACGGCTCCAATTCCCACATTGCTGGCGTCGGTGTCCAAAATAAGCTTACCTTCAGGAAGTGGATAAGCAAGAACAGGTGCTGACGTAAGCTGTTTCTTCAATATTTCAAACGCCTTTTGACATTCCTGATCCCAACAGAAGGACTTATCTTGTTCTGTCAAACGTGTCAAGGGTTTGGCGATGTCTCCAAAATTCTTGACATATCGTCGGTAATAGGAACAAAGACCCAAGAAACTCCGGAGCTGATGTTTGTCGATAGGGATTGGCCATTCCTGAACGGCTTGTATCTTAGCGGGGTCAACAGCAACGCCATCCTTGCTTACGTTATGTCCTAAATAGTTGACCTGTCTCTGGAACAAGTGGCATTTCTTAACATTCAATGTTAGATTAGCGTTCTGTGATCTTTTAAAAACTTCTTCCAGGTTAGATAAATGTTCCTTAAAGGTCTTACCCATTATGATGATGTCGTCTAGATAAACTAGACAAGTTTCCCATGACAAACCCCGCAGGATGTTCTCCATTAGTCGTTCAAACGTCGCAGGAGCATTACAGAGGCCAAATGGAAGGACCGTGAATTGCCATAACCCTGATCCACTGGTAAAGGCAGTCTTTTCTTTGTCTGCAGGATTCATTTTAACTTGCCAGTATCCGCTTTTAAGGTCCAAAGTAGAAAACAGAGTAGAACCCGCCAAAGCGTCGAGGGCATCATCAATCCTTGGCAGAGGATAACTGTCCTTCTTAGTGACATCATTTAGCTTTCGATAGTCGACACAAAACCGCATTGATCCGTCTTTCTTTCTCACTAATACCACAGGAGAAGCCCACGGACTACTGGATGGTTCAACTATGCCATTTTGAATCATTTCTTTAAGGGCTCTGTCTGCTTCTTCCTTTTTAACTTGAGGCATCCTTCGGGGTACCTGTCGAATCGGACGTGCATCACCAGTGTCAATTCTATGTTGTACAACATCAGTTCTTCCCAGTTTACTTTTAGAACCAAATACAGGTTTATAACGGTAAAGTAGATCTCTTACCTGTTTCTTTTCTAATTTTGACAAAGAGGGGTCTAATTTTGTCATTAATTGTTCAATTTCGTTGGTCTCATCTGTTTCCGTAACATTTATCTTGTGAATTATGGCCATTACTGGTTCTAAACTTCCCATTTCCGTGTCCTTTCGGAGAAGAACTGGATGATCGTTCAAGTTGATAACTCGGATGGGTACCTCTTTGGCGGATCTAACAAGAGTCTTACCCACAAGGAGTCCTTTTCCCAATTCATGGTCATGGTTCTTCGACTCTATCATGGCTGGGGCACCATCTGGCTCCAGTCCATCCAACCGCGCTGTGACGACACATTCGCAGCTTGCCGGAAGTTCGATATCATCGATTAGCTTAATCGAGGCATTGTCAACTTGTTTTCGGTGCAGGAATATTTCTTCATTACCAGTACGAAGGATACGTTGGCGAAGATCCAAATGAAAACCACAGTGGAGCATAACATCCATGCCCAGAACAACATCTTCATCAACGTCAGCCACCAGCACGTAGACTCTAGCAGAATCTCCGGTAGCGGTACGCAGTCTCCAACTGGTAGGCAACATCTTATTTCGCATAATGATGGTTGGTCGGACGATAGTTTTTGTAGCTCCAGTGTCTACCAGCATGCTAATATTCTTCCCATCAAGGAGGCCATCTACATATAAGCTGTCCACGTGATGTCGCAGAGTTGCCAATTTAATGGTGTGAGGGGCTTCGGGAATGTTTGGGGTCGATTTCGCCCTCCAGGAGTCGACCCGTTCTAGTTTTCCTGCTGCTGGGGTACTTCAGCAGAAGATTTTTCTTTTTGGGGGCAAGTATTTCTTATATGGCCTAGTTCTCCGCAGTTCCAGCATCTCACTTGGCGCCTTCTTCTTGGAGATAACTTCATTAATCTCTCTACTACCGCTTCAACGTCGCTAACGGAATGAACGGCATGGTCGTAGTTACCGGTGATTTCCCTTAGTCGAGCAACTCCACGTGAGGCCTCCGTCGCCGCCTCAAACTCCAGGGCAATGGTCAAGGCGTCCACAAGAGTCTTCGGCCGCGCCAACCGTACAGCGCGCTGCAACTCGACGTCTCGAAGACCATCGGTGAAGGTTTGGACTGCTAGGCATTCCAGGAAATCCTCCGCTGCATTTGAATACGCAAGTCGTACCATTCTTGCTACATCCGCTTCAAATTCCTGGATAGTTTCTCCATTTTTCTGTTTTCGGCTCTTTAACTGCATTCGGTACACCGGTTGTAGATGAGTTTGACCATAACGCATCTCTAGACGATTCACCAATAACTCGAAGTTGTCAGCTTCATCCGGTGTCAATGATTGCAAGACGTCTAAAGCTTCGCCTCGCAGAGCTACGGTTAGGGACAATGCTTTCTCCTGGGATGACCATCCATTAGCTCTGGCCGCTGCGTCGAATTGTTTCAGGTAATTTGGCCAGGAAGTCTTCCCGTCGAAGGTCGGGGGTTTCATCGTCGTTCGTACATGGGTCGTCTCCTCGCTTCTTTGTCGTTCGACGTCTGCGTGGCAGGTTTCCATCCTTCTTGCATCTCCGTCGCCGTTGTGGATGGTTTGGTTTCGGCGGCTAGCTTCCTGTTCTCATTGAAGCTTTCTTATTTCGGACTGCACTTGCTGGTTGATCTGGTTTTGCTCGTCTCGCAAGTTGGCGACTTGTTGATTTTGTTCGTCTCGCAAGCTGGACACTTGCTGATTTTGTTCGTCTCGCAAGCTGGACACTTGCTGATTTTGTTCTTCACGAAGATGTGATATTTGCTGGGAGAACGAACTGGATAACTCATCTGATATGGTAGACATCCGTTGTGATAGCTCTTCTTGCTGGCTCTTTATCTGACTGGATAGCTCCTCTTGCTGCCGGGAAAGTTGTTGAGTTTGCTCTTCTTGTTGGCTCGTCATTCGTTGCGCCAGCTGGGACATATCTTCGCGCTGGCTTCTCATCTGACTGGATAGCTCCTCTTGCTGGTTCGTCATTCGCTGCGACAGCTGGGACATATCTTCGCGCTGGCTGCTTATCTGACTGGACAACTGGGAAAGTTGTTGTGATTGTTCTTCTTGTTGGCTCGTCATTCGTTCTGATAGTTCCTTTTGCAGCTGGGAAAGTTGTTGAGTTTGTTCTTCTTGTTGGCTCGTTATTCGTTGGGACAGCTGGGAAAGTTGTTGAGTTTGTTCTTCTTGCAACCGGGAAAGTTGTTGAGTTAGTTCAGAATTTGCTTTTTGAACTGGGTCTTCGAACTCCACAGCGTCAGGGTCCAAATTATTATTTACGTAGTACTCACGGAGCCTTCTCAACAATACGGATTTGCTTCCAGTAGTTTCCAACTCTAATTCTTCAAGCTCTCTTCTGAGCTCAGCCACCAATAGTTCATTTATCTTTTTTCCAGGCATTCTTGTATCTTCACCCCACACCTGACACCAATTTGAAACACGTATGGGGGCTTTTTACACAATTTATTTACAAAATTGTTAAGATACACTGAACTCTGCTGGATAACGTCTAACTACTTGACAATACAATGAACTCTTCTGAACACTTGACTCGAACTGACGTTAACTGTCCGTGCATCCCCTTATATACAACAATATTTAATCTAGTTAGTGTGTTTAGAAGTTTCTAGAATTTTCTAGAAACATTATTTAAAATGGTCAGTTGATTTTTTTACAAACTTCTAAAAATCAACTGTCAACAACAATCTTTCAAATTAAGGTCCCTTCCTTTACGGTTATCCCGTTACAGTATTAAGGAGAAATTTCAACAGACAATTTCTTGAATTTATATTTAGTTTCCTAATAATCAAGGTTGTTAACCTTAAATGAATTTTTAAGTGTAATAAACATTTAAATAATAATATTTTTATAGACTTATAATAATACCAATTCTAATATTGGAACATTAAATTATGGTGTGATTTAGAAATTTAAAAAGATTAATTTACAAAATCAGATGCATAAATTAAACTACAAAAACATATTAAGCAGGCAGCATAAACTAGGTCAACCAAAACACAAAAAATTCAACAAAAAACTAGGAAAAAAAAACAAAAAACAGCAAAGCATCAATTTTTTTTTTAATTTTAGGTGCATACGACAATATGAAAGTTTCAATCGATACGAGTTTTTTATAATTAACTTTTAAATTATTCTTTCCAAGACTTAAATCAGTAAGTTTTATTTGTCTTTTATTGAATTTGTATTTACTGGATTGTAAATACATAATTCAAGTGATTAATTTTATTTTTTATTTATAGGAAGAATGACAATATCTGAAATAACTTTTTAAAGTATTGAAACTTCCACATCACCAATCATTGAAACAAATGCCTTCATACCAATTCGCTTTTGGTGCCTGAAGTTTTTTGTCCCCGCTTACGGCATTCAATCTTCAATTGTTCTTTGTTCAAGGTTAGCAATTCGTCCAAAATTTTTGACGAACGTTCATTAGTAGTAGACGTTAGTAGAGGTTTAGACGATACGTGATTTTTAACAGTATTCACAAGAGTTTTTCTGTTTTTTTTACCAGTCATATTCTTCAGTTAGTTTAAATCTAAGAAAAATACTAGGCATATGTTAATGATATACTAATTTGAAATGTCACTCAATGAAAATCCAGGAAAATAAAGGTGTGTGTGTGTGTGTGTGTGTGTGTTATATGTTAAACCAATTAATTAAATGGTTCCTAATATTATATAATAATGTGTATCACAAAAAAAAGAGTGCGCTGTCCGTATATGATATTTTAATCAGAGTAACAGGGTCATAAGAACTGTTTTATAATTTGATTATATATAGAAAAGATCACCGAAAAATTAAATATCTACTTAGTGACACACAGTATTCACTATTAAAAAATGGTCAATAATAGTTTATAATTCTATGTATATAAATATTACTACTATTAAAACTATAATGTAAAGTTATTAACTACTATCAATTATTAGTTTCAATTAATAATTCTATATTTTTAAATCAATTTCGCATCTAATCTAATATTGTATCCAAATTATTATTAGAAAATTTAAAATTTAGAACAGATGTTACAACTTCTTGTATAAAAAACAGTGTATTATTTTTTAAACCAATAATTTAAAAAAATTGACAATTTGGAAAAAATTTGAAAAGAATAAACACGTCCAATTAAGTCGGCATTATATGGGAAATTTTTTTTTACTTAGTTTTAAGAAAAAAAGTTGTGCATGGTCTAAAGTTTAAAATACAACCATCAGATATCATTTTTTTTAGCCGTATACATTTTATTTGAAAATAGCGACAAATGTTATTAAGAAAAGTTGATCATAATTGAAAACTATTGTCAGATATCCAATATTATCCATCCGCCATGACAAAACAGATTTTTTTAATTTTTTTATCGTCATGTTTTTCAATAAAATTGCTGATGTGTAATTTACAAAATTTGCATAATTTATACCGAAAATTATAAAAGATCGTTTTTCATGGCGGATGGATAATATTGGATATCTGATATCTGACAATAGTGTTATAATTTTTCCTTCGTGGATTCGGGATAAGTGATAAACAGCAGACAAACTTAACAATTTATTGGTAAACACAAATAGATAACAATTTCTTAAACTCATTTACACAACTTTGCTATACAACAATCCGCACTTTATCGCCAGCTATTACAATTATTCTTCCCCGTTTGAAACGGTCACGTATATATAAAATTAAATACTTCTCGAATCGTCTCTGAAATTACATCTAGAACTATCTTCAAAGTTACAACGTAAAACAGCCTTTCTCGAATCGAACGTTCTCGAATTATCCGATCAATCGAAAACAAACTAGAATCTTCCAAAATTCTAAAGGCCGCTGTACACTTTCGCAGAGAGCACTCGCCCGAGGCTCTCGGACGAGAGGCTTTAATCCGAGCGTTACCCTCTAAACAGTCTAAACTCTCAGTCTCGGCTCGGCCAGTTAAGTCATGGAATCAAGGAAGATGGACGCGTTAGAATCATATATGTAATACTTTTACATATATGGTTAGAATTAGCTTCCGCTGTTACGCTATGCGCAATTAATTATTATATGTATGTACATACGTATCATAAAAAAAATAAAGAAGTTGCCTTTAAGAGTCCTTCTATTTCTTTAATTCATTCACAGAGAAATGCACTTTGTTCCAATATTCTAATCCAAGCATCATGTAATTTTGTTTGTGTTTGTGAAATTTGTGATTAGGATCCCATAGGATGGATTCTGTTTGATAAATTGATATGGAATTTAATTCACTTTTATTATTCCAAATCTTATTTTTTTGTAATTCGCCTGGTGAAATTAACTACAATATATCCCATATAACTTACTTACACATACGTTACAAACCGTTGTTTACGTTGCAAGCGCACTATAATCTGAAAGCGCGAGACTGGCGAGTGTACAGCAATGCTCTCGGTCAGTCTTGGAATGCCATCGAGACCCTTTGACTCGGGCTCAAAAAACCGCTTCTGGAGCAAGAGCGGGCGAGGTAGAAAGACATACCGAGGCGAGAGCACCATGTACACTCTCGCGCTCGTCTTGTCTCATGGTGTCTCGGCGAGAATGAACAGCCGGCATAAGAACTGGCGTTTGTCTGGCGCTATATTCTTGGCGACCGGTCCCAACTGGATCGTAACAATAGTTTTCAATTATGATCAACTTTTCTTAATAACAATTGTCGCTATTCAAAGAAAAAGGTACTTTACTCTTGAGTAAAATTCATATTTTTCGACACACTTCGTATACGGCTTAAAAAAATTGATATCTGATGGTTGCATTTTAAGTTTTAGACCATGCACAACTTTTTATAAAGAATACCTTTTCTTCATAAAACTAAGAATAAAAAAGTTTTCCATATGATGCCGACTATATTTTATAGAATTTAAAGTACCCAAAGCAATTTTATTTTATTACTAGCTTTAATAAGAAAGAGTAGAACATTTTTAAAATTTTAAAAATATTGTTTTTGAGATCATGTCAGTAATGAATAAGTACATATTATGTGCCCTCGCGTGCACAAAAGCAGCATACCTCTATTTGGCAATGCAAATCTATCTAGGTATATAAATTTAACAAAGCTTAAACTATTGCAATATGACGTGGTTATCTTGTGTGCAATTTTCTAAAATATTTATTTATTTTTTAAATATCAAATAAAAAATTTCAAATTGAATTACCTATCTTCAGTTGGAATTAGTATAGTAAATATATATACAAAATTTAAAGTTTGATGATAGTAAATTTAAATATAATTGCAATTTAGGAAAAATATATTAGAATTATCCAACCGTGATTCTTTAGTCTATAATCGAAATTGTTTTGTCTACAACAGAATTTTGTATAGGTAGGTATTAGCAATATAATATATAACATTCCTTGAATGAAGAATGCGGTTAATAATTTAGTAATTGCTTAAACAAATTTGGTTTCTTACTAATAAGGACCATAAACTTAAAATAAAAAATTTAGCTTAATTAATACTTAATTTAAACCAATGATAAAAAATTACGTTCTAATAATGAGATCAGGATTTGCAGTAAGTTCCGCATACACTAGAAGTATTAAGTTTGAACGTATTTTCTGAAAAACATTTTATGATGAAATAATTAGTGCTAAACGATAAACAATAGACTTACTAATTAACACCAAAAGAAGTATATTATTTTTTAGCAAGTTTTCAGATATGTAAGATATTTGGATTTTAAACAACACAACTAGTATTAGTAACTCGACCTTTGAAATTTTGAGAGAGCTAAAACAATGCTTTTCTCTTTTACTGCATTCATTCCAAAAATGTCCTTTGTACTTAATTAATAAAAAACATGACGTTACGTGTCCTTACTGATCATTTTTAATTTGTATATTGGTAATACAGTAAATAATGTTATATACGAAGTTATTGAAAATTATTAAATAATCTTGTATATTTATGAAGAAATCAATAAACCAAACACTGAAATCCTTTCAGCAATTAATTAAACAGTGAACCTAACCTAACAAATTGTGCGAACGTTAATATATGTTAGCATTAAGCGAGCGTCCATATTTTAAAGGCGTTCTAATAATCATTCGTACTTACTTTAATAGTTATGTGAAAGAAAAAACACTTATTACACACATTACCGTTAAAAAATCGAGAAAAAAAGATATGAACCGTGAAATGTCACGAAATGATCAACTTTTATTTTATCACACGCACACACACCAAAGGTGTGCGCACACACGACATTTGTTAATGTCAAAGTCATTTGTCAATATGTAACAATGTAACGTTGCCAAATTAAACAGCTATTCAATTTTAATAATCAACCTTGGTAGATTTTTCTTTTAAATATGTATGAATTTTTTTGTAAACGTAACAATACTTTTCCATATATCATAAAATAGGACTGCCAACAATCTCGATCATAGCAAATATACAGCGTTTATATAATATATGAAGAAATGTTAACTAATTGATTATTAGAGGTTTATTTATATAATGGTTATGCTTACTAAAGCGAAGATTGTTATTTATTGTGTGCGAAACGAGTGAGATTTATTTATTTATGTGTATAGCCTTTAAAATATAACTTTGTAGTTAATATTTCAGCTACTTTTACATTTTGTATCTGTACCTTGTAACCAGATTTATTACTTTTATCATTATATGCTAATTACTTTTCTTCTATATTACTTTTTGTAGCTCCGGTTTTTGGATCCGAAGCTAACTAGTGAGAGCAATGAACAATTAATCGAGAGAAAGTGTCCGAGAGTCCCACTGGGACCACTGGTCCCAGGTCCCAGTACGTACGTACGTACGTTACCTACCCCCTCTCACGCTTTCATCACAAACCTATAGTGTCTGTTATAAAATATGTGAATGATGATGATAGTGTAGACTGAATACCAGAATGCTGAATACAGTCTTTCTTAACAAATTTTTGAAGTTTCACCCGAAGATGACGCTCCTAAAAAAACATGAAATTGCAATGACCAAAGATAAATCAACGATAGAACAGAGAATTTTTTACGGTCCATGCCAGTTCCACGTGCACCAAAAGTACGGTCCGTAGCGTGATTAAACTTAATTTAATTAAATCCCTGGTTAAATGTATATTGTGTAGTTGTTGGCCAGAATACTTAAAGCGATGGATAGAATAAGCAAGAATCAGCCAAGTGTAAGTACAGAACTATGCACTAGCAAAAAGAGCACCATATAGGGCTGCTAAATGGGAACCCTTACGGTAGAGATCTTGAAACAGTAAAACACATACTGTACCATTTCTAGGCATTGAATAGCAGGAGGAGGGCAATTTTTTAAGACTTTAGAGTGACTCAAGTATAAATCCTCTAGACCTGAACAAAATAGTACAGACTCCAAAATCCTGGAATAGGTAATATGAATTAATGAAAGAAGTACATTCGGGTTACAGTCCAACCATATGACCATGTCAGATGGCTTCCAAAGAAAAAAATACATATGTAACATACAACCTTTAATTTCATTTCATTTCACCGAGCTTGTCTCCATTAAACTTTCTCTTACACTCGTGAAGTACACACTTTTGTATATAAATTAATGTTTTTTATGTTTTCAGCAAAAGGGTAAGTGCACTTAATTGCTATATGAACTTAACATACGTTTGTTACATATTTATAATATTCACCAACAGAGGAACTAGAACACGATATGTGTGGCAGCCATCTGGTTGAATTAACCAGCGAATTTGGTGCCTAGACAGTTCAATAAACGAAAGGATATCATCCATTACTCAAATGTGGTCAAATGGTAAAACCAGATAAAGAAACACAAAGTCTCGTACCACACAATATTTAATAAAAATTATCAGTATTGACAACTAGTTTCGACCAACACGGTCATCTTCAGGTCTGTGAAAAAATATAAATAGAAAGATAATGAAAATAAAAAGTAAGAGTTTAACAACTTACCAAATAACAAAGTGAAATATTAAAGTTACAAAAATTATCCAAACAAAAATTAAATGGAAAGAAATTTATGGTGTCTGGTTACTATATCTTCAACAACTGAAGTCCAACAGCAGCAAACAGTGTGTAATGAGGAGACAACCAGTAGAGGTATGCTCATGAAGGGTCAAAAAGTGTGGTACGAAAAAATTATAACTAACATGGGAACGTTAGTAGTCGGAACGAGAAAAAGATTTAAATTTAAAAAAATTAAAACTTAAAAACACACACCTTAAAATGAAATGGAGCTAAAAACTCAGGCATTGCTTAAGGAATAAGCCCAAGAGAATTCCTGTTTTGATGGAAAACTAGATCAGGAGGGATGAAGGTCAAAAAGTAATATACTCCATCAAAGGGATGGAAGAAAAACAGATATTTATTGTGTAAGGGTAGTAAAGCAATAGAAAATAGTAATAAGACCGTACATATGTAGTGTTTATAAGTATGACAATATAAGACCTTCGAAAACCAGAAAGATCTAGAAAATCCAAGCACAAAAAATGAAAAGGCTATGTAGCGTAGTGAATAGCCAGAAGTTAGAGAAGTGAGTGAATAAAGGATATACAAGAGGTGTGTGCATAGGAAGTATTTAAGAAAAGTGGCAAACCAGATGTAAGGTACAAAATCCGAAACCATTAACAGCGATATCAGCTCCAAAACCATTGTGGTCCATACCAAGGCACTCCCAAAACCAGTATATGTGGATAACTTCGAAGGTGAAAGATGTTTAAGATGAGAACTATAAGTATAGTCAGAAGCATGTTTTTAAAGCGAAGAAACTACGTCAAATGGTGGTAACACAATAAAGGACTACTGTGTATGACAGAAAATATTACTATTACTATTTTCTATTGCTTTACTACCCTTACACAATAAATATCTGTTTTTCTTCCATCCCTTTGATGGAGTATATTACTTTTTGACCTTCATCCCTCCTGATCTAGTTTTCCATCAAAAAAGGAATTCTCTTGGGCTTATTCCTTAACCAATGCCTGAGTTTTTAGCTCCATTTCATTTTAAGGTGTGTGTTTTTAAGTTTTAATTTTTTTAAATTTAAATCTTTTTCTCGTTCCGACTACTAACGTTCCCATGTTAGTTATAATTTTTTCGTACCACACTTTTTGACCCTTCATGAGCATACCTCTACTGGTTGTCTCCTCATTACACACTGTTTGCTACTGTTGGACTTCAGTTGTTGAAGATATAGTAACCAGATACCATAAATTTCTTTCCATTTAATTTTTGTTTGGATAATTTTTGTAACTTTAATATTTCACTTTGTTATTTGGTAAGTTGTTAAACTCTTACTTTTTATTTTCATTATCTTTCTATTTATATTTTTTCACAGACCTGAAGATGACCGTGTTGGTCGAAACTAGTTGTCAATACTGATAATTTTTATTAAATATTTTTTGGTACGAGACTTTGTGTTTCTTTATCTGGTTTTAGTTCAATAAACGCCGACAAACGGCTGAAATGGCTGAACGCCATTTAGTTAAATTGAATATTGATGAATTTAAAATATTTGGTCAGAATGACCATGAGTTAAACGTGAGTGATTGTAGTTCAATTCACGGCATTAAACGCCGGCATCCAACTGGATGCCGGCGTTTAATGACTGGCTAATTTAACCAGATGGCTGCTACATGTGTATTAATTAGACCATCGTAATAATTTGAATTGTTTTATACGCAAAGAAAAACTTCCAAGACTTACAGTTTATGGTCCTTCTCTGCCCATCAGATGGTTTAGATGATTATTTCGATGGTCTGGGAATTTTTAGTTTGACCTTTACCATGACCATCATGGTAAATTTTTTAAAAATTGTCAGGGTCATGTTTGGACGTAAAATTTCATGCTCTTTTTTTGATTCCCTTTGTCAAAAATACATGTTTCTATTTAAAAAAATTGACCTGACCATGATGGTCATGGTCATGGTCAAATCCATCTTAACCATCTGATAGCCAGGGAAAAACCATAAATTTTATATTTTGCAAGTTTTTTTCTGTGACCCATGGTTTTTGAGTTACACGGGGTTTCCATACTTTTTCCTCACCCGGTATAGTTTAGATACAAAATAAAACAAATACATAGTTAACCATAATTTATTTGCGTTAAGTAACATACATATAAGATATTTCAAAATTATTTAATGAAAGAAGAGAATTTAACAAGCACTGAATAATTAGATCGAATGCTAATTAATTTCTTTTATGAAATCATAACAGAACGTTTTGACTAAAGTAGATTTACACAGCCAATTTGAAATAATTTAGAAGTATTTACATTTATTACAAATTTAATATACTCTCAATTCTCATAAATGTATAAATTAATTATAGTTTATTAGTGACAAAAATACGTTTCTTTCTAAAAACAAAATAATTATACTTCATGCTAAATTGGATCAATAAAAGAGAAACGTAGGTACCGCTGATGGGATTTTTTTACAGAAATCTATTAAAACTGCAAACACAAGCAAAAAAGAGTTTGATGTGTATATGTAAAGAGTAAAGGAAAAGTTGTTATTTATTACGTTTAAATATAAATTTGTAGACTGCAAAGATAGTTTAAAGTATACACAGTTATCTGAAATGATCAATAATAATTAATAAAAATAAAGTGCAATGCAATTTTGACAATATTCTACTTTCAAATAAGAGTATATTGCCGTTTTTTTATAAAGATTTAAATAAAGAGTATTAACGATAAGAGAAAATCATCTACAGTAAAGATACTGGTATCCCTTATTTGTATAATTATTAATACCTTCAATAGATAGCTTAATAAAATTGTTTTCCACCTGACTTCAAAAAGATCTCTACTAAAGCACACGATATTTTTTTTAAATTTACTTTATTTAAAGGGTATTGAATTTTCTTTTGTTTTTATTCTTTTGCAGTATGTTTCGTCATGTAAAAAATACAAATTATGCTTATCGTTTATACTATTTTACCTCTGTTAGTTAAATTAAACCCCGATTTAAAAGTAACTGGTACAATGTAAGTATTCATCCTTTTTACATTGAATTTTCTTTATTTAAACGAACAAGGTGGGCAATTGGTAGATATTTTTCGGTGACCACTATCATCCTATAATTGTCCATATTCATAAAATCGTGAGTTTCGCCCCTTATAGATACGCTCATCTTTAATGTATGTAACGTTCGTTTTTGGGCCGAAATCCACCTGACTATATTTGGTATTTATTTTAAGTTGTATCACGTCGTCGTGGAGGGAGACGGGCGAATTGTTTTCTTTGTCAGCTTATTAGTTCGATTCGTTCATTTTCACTCCGTTTCTTCACTAACATTATCTGAATATTTTCGGCCCTTCGTTATAAGTAAGTAAAATTTTTGCTTCAGTATAAATTTTATTTGTATTAAATTATACAAATTGCGGTGAATTTGTTATTTTTAAATTTTACATTTGCTATCGTAAAAGTCAGTTTTTTGTGATCATAAAATATATAAACATGTGAATATAATTAATTTTTTCTCGAAAATATGGAGAACCAGATAGCGAATATATTTGATTGTAAATTATTAATGGTTGGAGTTTTGATTATAATTTCGTTATTAGGGTATTGCCAAATCAAGAAGGGCCCTAGTAAGAATTATCTTTCAATTCAATAAAGAATCGCTGACAGCCGTCAGCCATTTTGTACCTGTACAAGAAGTCGTCACAAAGGAAAAACGATCCCGGGATAGTTTATTAAAGATGATTTTTCCTTTAAGAAAAGATCTGACCATCCTTGATTGGAAGTAGGAAAGAATTCCTGAAGATAGATAGTCAAGCTTCACCGAAATAGAAGCCAGAATAAATAAAGATAAGAGAATTAATTAATTATTTATTTCAAATTTTTTAACAAAATTCTTGAATTCTTGTTCTAATAAATTATCTTAAACTGATTTTTTGCGTATTATTTGTTTGTCTGTACTTGGCGCCCAGAATTAATTGTTTGGGGAAAATTGATAAAACTCAAAAGGAAGCCACGAACCCAGGAGCTAGCCTAAGGTAAATTAGGGTTTCAAATTTGGCGCCCCACGTTGGGCGCCAATTTTGTAACTAAATTAATTCCCTTTTAAATTAAATTGGCATTGGGCGCCAATTTTGTAACCCTAATTTACCCTAGGCTAGCTCCTGGGTTCGTGGCTTCCTTCTGAGTTTTATCAATTCTCTTCAAACCATAAATTCAGGGCGCAAAAGTACACACAAACAAATAAAATGCAAAAATCAGTTTCAGGATGATTTATTAAATCAAGTTAAAGTTAAGTAATTAAAAAAAAAATTATATCTCTTATCTTAGTTTTCCAGGACTTCTTGTCCGGAGGTGTTTTAAATATTCTCTTCAGGATTTCATTCCTTCAAATAATTCTGGGATGGTACGGCTATCTCTTATATAAATCTTCCTATTCTCAATCCCGGGAAGGTAGGTTTTTGTCTTCGTACGATTTTCAATTACAGCAACAAAATGGCGGACGGCTTGTCACGTTCTCAAATTTATTAAATGTTCCTCTAATAGGGCCCTTCTGGATTTGGCAATTACCCTAATAATGAAATTATAATTAAAACTCCAACCTTTAATAATCTTCAATCAAGTAAATTCGCTATCTGGTTCTCCATATTATCGAGAAAAAATTAATTATATTCACATGTTTATAAATTTTATGATCACAAAAAACTGACTTTTACGATAGCAATTTACTTGAAATTAATGTGTAATAAATTAAAATAACAAATTCACCGCAATTTGGACAATTTATTAAAAATAAAATTTAAATCTGAAGCTAAAGAATAACTTACTATTTGAAGGGCACCGTTCAGATGAAAAATCAGCGAGTAAATGAACGAACCGATATAATATACGAATAAGGAAACCGACAGATAACCGATCGATTCGTTCCCACTTAATAATAGTAATCGGGCGCAAAATCATAAAATAAATATTTATCCATATTTAGGTGGATTTCGGCACAAAACGGACCCTGACCGTTACAAGCTCTCTGCATGCATGTGAAAGAAAGTAATTTGTTTAATTTGTTCATATTGTTAATCAGGAGCAAAATCCGGATCCAGCTATTAATGTAATGTAAATTATTTATTTATTATTCTTGATAGTTATGACTTACCTAGCCAAGGTATTTTCATAAATAAATTAAAAGTATCTACAATAAATGTCATTAAATAATGTTTTTTGTCACTAATCACTATTTCTATCAGTTGAAAGAATAAAACAAAACTGTTGAAAAATTATGTACATACATATGGATATATTATTTGTGAAACAAATGAATAAAATAAAGCTACGTCTGACTTTTAAAATAAAAATTGATAAACTAAATTAAAAACTACTCTCTAAGTACCAAAATAAAAGCGGTCAATTATTTAACGTTTAATAATAACCGAAATCATTTACTTTGGTACAAAGTAAGTAAGTGTTATAGAAAAGTATATTAAAATATAACCTTACTGTCTAGTAACTGTTAATAGACTATGTTTTACGTATATTTAAAATATTGTTATAGTCATATGACACATCTCTTATTGTTAAGGAAATTTAACCAAGCAACAATTTTATAAATGATACCTGTGTAATGTTTCATTTACTTCGTTTTTCTATCGAAAGAGAAAATGGTTAATATATGTTCTAAACATAAAATCAGTTTCAACATTAGGGCCAAGGAACAATAAGAGTTAACATACATAGTAAAGGATGATATCCATATACTACTTTTATAAATTTAAAAGTGTGAGTATGTGTTTGTCTGTTTTTCACGTGAAAACGGAGCAACGTATTGGTGTGATTTATTATGTGTAGATAGTCAAAAGCGCTATTTGTCTCTTCCTATTCGCAGCCACCCTCAAAAAGGGTGTGTAATTTTCAAGGCAAAAATAAAACCTGGTATATCGACTCTATGTAGCTGACGAATAATATGTGCATAATTTTTTTTTGTAAATCGGTTCCCATCTCCTTAAAAGAGAGGATAAAATTTTGTATTGGACTTTCTACAATGTTCAAAATAGGAAGCCAAAAATTGGTTTGAAGATTATTTGTAACTAAAGAAAAATATGTTTTTTTTTGTTTTTTTTTAAATCTGCCCCAAAAGTTGGGGTTTTCGTTAGTTTTCAAGGTAAATAGCTGAAAATTGTAATACAGAAAAAATACTTGCATCAAGTTATTTTAGCAACCCGCCTTCAACCCGTAAAAATGGAAAGGGAAATTTGTATGAAACTTTCCTCAACTTTGGAGGTGAAAAGCAGACTATTAGTGAACAGGCACTTTGTTACAAATAAGTAATTAGATAAAACAATATTAATACATCAATACAACTTTTGAGAAAAGATAAGAAGTGTTATCCGCGGCTTCCGATAGATGACAAGACTTGTCATACATCTTGGATGGAACATAATTAGCGCCACCATCTTAACCGGCGTAGGAAATGTAATAATTCCACGAGTTTCGATAATTCTCATAGATCTTCCGTTCCAATTACAAAGGCTAAAATTTACAATTAGGCTTAGTTTTAGATAGCCAGGGTGCTTATCTTCCATGGTCATTTGTATTTAGCATGTTCGCGTGTGTTCTATGCCCAGAATCTTTACATTCTATCCCCAAATGGAAAAGCATATACTATCGTCTATAGTAGTGTTCTGTTGCGAGATCTCTTCTGCATTCTGTTCTGTATCAAGAAAGACAAGAAAGGAGAACTGTGTTACCCCAAATTTGACGCAAGACAACCCGTGGGCCAAAGCTAGTAGCATAGATATTTACAACGTGTACACAGGCTTGGATATTTTATTAGTTTTTTACGAAAATTACGCGGACGGAGGATTATGAAATTTGGCACATGCACTTATAGTTTATAAGTAGGAGAAGTGCAAAACGCTAACATTTTTTAATCATAATGCTTATGATGTACATTAGTACATTCAATAAATAAAACTTTATTAAACACACTACTATGCATTTGACAGATACAAAACACAATAGTATATTCTGTATCTAGTAGGAAAAGCGATACATTCCCAAACGACCATGTAAATTGGAGTCCGGGAATGTGCTTTTACTACGAGATACACATACTATTTTTTCTGAAATCGCATTAAATATAATCGTAAACTAAGAAAGCATAACTATTTTTGATTATCATAGTATTTTCTATGAAACCGTTTCGTTGACATTGTTTGTTAATCATTGTTTATTAGTGTCACAAAAGTGTCAGTTCAGTTAGTTAGATATTGCTTAAAATATTTTAAATTATATTTAAAATGGACAGTGACGATGATTTCGAGAGGTGTAAAACGCCTCCAGAGTGACTAAACACTGCTACTAATGTGGTGTTAAATTTATTGCCAAATAAAATCAAGGCGCAAAATATGAATTTGCTTATAAACGTTTTATGGATCATTTCCGTAAACAGGTACGGAAAAAATATTCCTGTGCATTACGGAAAAGTTCGTTGCCCAGCAACGGACTAAAATACAAGAATAGTGTATTTTGCGGCTCAAATTTGATCCGAGAAACTAGACATTTCCAAGCGATTTCAGAAAAACACTGTTTTATATGTTTCCGAGGTCTTACTGAATGTTAAACAGAAAAGTTTTATTTGCCCCATTTAATATAAAAAATACCACGTGAAATACCGGTCACTTATACAAGTTTATGTAACGAAAGTTCTGTAGCAGTAGGTACCTAATCTGAATTAACAACATCATTATACAGGTAAAAAATATATAAATCTGTTATTGTTGGTTCAAAGATCTTTTGTATTTTTTATTGTGGAGGCTAATGAAATCTATTTCTCTTCTTGATTTTAGTAATTTCATGAAATAACTATTAAGTCCTGTCGTAAAAGATTAATGGATCGGAGTGAGAGACAAAGAATGGAAAAGTAATTTTTAAATTTGCACGAAATGTCACTCCAAAAGTGTTTTTTTTTTGTTATAATTGTGGATTTATGGATTTAGAGTTCAGGTTTTGCAATGCAAAATATTTTGAATCTGAAGTGACTTTAGGCGACAGAACTGCAATATTACCACCCTTAAGTTAAAATGAATATTTTAAATCATTGTATGATGGACTTACTTCAGATGAAGATTCAATAAAAAGTAAATCGAAACATTTTTTTCGAAAATATACCTAATTCATGTTTTACTACAGTTAGCTTAGAAGCCAAAGTTTCCAAGGCAGTTACAAGTGGAGTGTATTATTCCAAAATACATGATTTTTTATCACAGATCAGGTCCAATGACTGCTGCATATGGTCTTTCACAATGTTGAGCGCGATTTTATTTTTCTGTTCCTACATGTTCATATATCTCAGCAATTCGACCTCTCTGAGCGTAACCTATCATAAGATAATTATACTAACAAAAATTTCTCTATTTATGTTTATTTAATTTAGTATAAAAACAGAATCTATATGTTTATAAAATTGCTGCTTGAATTTGTACATGGCTTACAAAACAATACTGTTTTATATAAATAAATATGGAGTTAAAAATAAAGTAAACACATTATCCGCTTAAATTTTTTTCTGAAGAAACAAAGAAACAAACATATTTTTATAAGATGGTAACAGTAAAATAGAAAGGATTCCGTAATCCTTCAGAATGGATATCCCATCATGTTGTAATGTGTTTAATCTTAATAATGAACATTTCTATTGTTAAAGTAATAACATCTCTTAAATTAAAATTTAACATAATTCTATAAATTCTAGTAGAATCTAATTTGGCTTTTAACTCTGATTAATATTGACTTAATATTGCATAATAAGAATATTTTTTATATCTTAATTGAACCTGAATATTTCAATAAAAATTTAAACAAATATTTAATATCGCCATATAAACACAAAGTGTTTCATAGACATTAGATTTTGATGAAAAGAAATTTTTAATTTATTATTAGTAATAAAAATAAAATAGTTTTAAAATTAATAATATGTTTACAATCTTCGTGAAATTATATTAAACTGCCATTAAATTATATTTTGTTTGTAAACAATTATTTATCGTTAAATATTTATATTCTAAAGTAGATAGATAAATGAATATCTAGAATAACTTTCAAGAATATTCTTGTTGGTATAAATTTGAAAGAAAAAGCTGTTTTATATTATTAGCCAAATTCGATTCTGATAAATATCCGCTATTTATTTTATATTTAAATTGTTTTTATATTACGAATTTCAAGACTAGATTTGTACATTTTTTATGCTAATCTGTTTATAATAGCCTCAAGTACGAATTTATAATATAATAAATTTAAATCTTTAAACAAATTAACACAAAAAATCGGATAAATTTATGATGATTAATATATTCTCTAAATCGCAATTTTGTAGTTATTATAATATTTTTTTAAAATTATTAACAAGATAAAAATGCTAAACTTTTTAAGTTACCATATAAAATATAAATTAAAGATACAGCGTTGCATCAATATGTAAGAAAATAATTCTGAGAAGTGACTTTGAAACTTATTACATTATATGTTATGCCAAATACTATAGTTAATTGAAATATTTGAAAATATAAATAAGTTTAACATTTTTTTTACTGTTTAGTTTTTAGTCATCGAATAATTCTGTTACTTTATTGTGTGGTTTTGCATCGGCAGGCCCATAATCTATAATAACTCCCTCACTATTAGGCTGAAGGGCATCAGAATCTATTTCCAATTTAGCTTCTACTGGGGCAGCTACAAGACTACCATGGGGACCTTTGATCATATGAACTACGTTCATACCTAAAAAAGAAGAAGATAAGTACCTAAATGAAAACTAAGTTTTATAACAAAGAAGTTAAACAATTTCAGAACGCTAGACTGTTAATTAATGGTTATAAAATGCAAGGAACTGATTTGACATAATTCGCTCCCGGTTTCTTGTGGTGTCCCGCAAGGGTCCATTTTGGGGCCGTTACTTTTCTCGTTATACACCTCAGAACTGGTAAAGTATATCTTATTCTGTCGACATTAACTGTATGCTGATGATACGCAGATTTATCAATCTATCAAACCCGAAGATGTTGTCAGCGCATGCGAATAAATAAATAGGGACCTAAATTTACTATCAAAAATGTCTCACAGTTACTCTCTGCTTTTGACAAATCAAGACATGACGTATTTGGTAATGCTAGCGAAGCTACGCTGTTGGGAACGAACTAGCAGACCATGTAGTAAAAGAAGCAGCAACGTCAAATCGTCCAGTAGAATAAATTCAATTAAGTAGAGACCTAAAAAACTTTTTCAAAAACAAGATCTATTCGTCATGGCAAGCTCACTGGACCAGAACTTCTTCCAAGGTTTTTGAGGTCAGAAAAACAATCAAACCGTTCCACCTTCCATTATTATCAAAAGGAGATAAAATAGCCAGCAGAAGGCTAAGAATTGGTCATACGGATTTCACTCATACTCGTAGCGACTTAATGATCTCAGGACTTCCTCCTATATGCCATCATTGCAACAGCTCCATGTCTGTCAAGCACCTTCTCACTGAATGTCAGAAGTTCTCCTTCAATAGAAGACAAATTGGAATCTTAAATAATATGGCTGTAATCCACAACTCACCAGATCAAATCGACAAAGTGATTAAACATTTAAAAGAAATTAGTTTTTTATCCAAAATTCTTCAAACTGTGTTTATTACTAATGTAATTTGTATTCTTTGTGTTTAGTACTAATTGTACTCCTGGCAATGGCCGCAGATGCTGAGGCACATTAACTTAAAAAAAAACACACACATTAAAATTTCAGAAACCATTATTCTATTAAAAACATGCGTTAAAAATTTGGGGTTGTGAATGGTCAATTCACTTAGGTTTCAAACAATGTTACAGAAAGTATTCGGTGGTCCTATGCAAAACTAAACCTATTATATCACAATCGTTCTGCACTTTCATATACTGTGATAGTCTTGTCCTCTCAACTTTTAATCTCTGCGATACAGTTTACGAGCCTTTTTTAACAGCTGCCGAGACTCATTGCGAATCCAGCGAGTCCAGAATAGTTGTCTTCGCCTTATTCATGGGATACCTACGTAATTACGATCGCATGTCTCATACACTAAAACAAGTAGGTTGGTTAAATATGAAAATCGTTGCAGCTAAAGGCCAAAACACGTTCTATTTCTCCAAAATATTATTTAGCTAATGTAAAACAAAGATGTGGCTCACCTGGTAGAGCAAGCTTTTTTAAAATATATTTTGTTTTTTCTTTAGTAAATTAGTTCGTATTTTTGCTTATATGATATGAATTCGTCCACTTAATTCACGGAAGAAGCTCACAACTGTTAAGATAACTTCCAAAACATTTCTGGTGCTGGATAACACCGAAAATCAATGAAACAAACAATCGACTCAAACGAATACTTAGCAGTGTTTTACATTACTTTGTGTAATATTTTGCAACAACTGAAAAAATAAATTGATTATTCTGTGATTTCTGGTGAAAAAGGCAGGTATGTAGGACCCTTGAAGGTGACACGTGACTAGTAAAAAAGGAAAAAAGATATGAAGATCATATGACCAGACAATTAAGTACTTTGTGAATTGTGACCCACATTTTCTGCTCACCAAAGTAAATTTTAAAATGTGTAAGTACCTAAATTTATTAGTAAGCACAAAATTAGAACAAACAATTATGAAAATATACAATTAAACAATTAAACTACATTAAAATCAAACTTTAGATATAGTCCAAGATCCCGGGGCCCCCAGACCTTCCTGATTTTCTAACTCTTAAAATTATGAGAAATGTGTGGGGTAATGTATGCTAAAGCACCTATGCATACCCGCTAACTTGATTAGCCGGCCCTTTTACAGGTAACAGGTAAGAAAGGTACATAAAAATAAAGCTTACTTTCCTTAAATTCTAACAGCTGGTTTTTGGATATTTATGTTTTACAATAGTATATTGTAATACAAGTGTTACAATGACAGAGGTTTCGTAGTACGAGTTCAGTTTGTGAAACGAACCGCGAAGCGGTGAGTTTCGCAAAGAACGAGTACTACAAACCGTCATTGTAAATCGAGTGTTACATACTATTTTTTATAATGAACTTTTAAAAGTATAAAAAAAGTTAAATGAGAGTTTTTCGAAATATTTATTTATGTTGGCAATCTTGACAGTTTTGACACTTGTCAGTTTTAATGATTTTAAATTAGAATGTTTGTCAAATTTGTATAAAATATTCCGAATTTAGCAATAACGCTGATAATGTAAATAATAATTTACTACAACATACTTCTTGATTTACTACCTGAACTCTTTCGTTGAAAATCAGTGCAGTGCAACCAATTGTGTAAAACAAAAAGTTACCAAAAACAGTGTTACAATGAATCTATTTCGATACTGTTTTTAGTGTCGAAATAGAAACTTTGTGAACGTGAATTATAAAAAATATTGTACGAAATCATAATCCAATATTGCCGGACACCTCTTGTGGGCGGTAACTCCCGCCAGACGCTTTAATTTGCATAAAAAATTTCTTTCTAATTTTCTAACTTCCAATTTTTATATATGATATTCATGGGAGTATTTTAATACCTTTTGTATGCAGCCAGACCAACGCCATGGGCCAATCACCTCCCCAGGCGCATTAAAGTTATCCTGTAAGTGTGAGCGCGACAGCATTATCTATGCGCTTGAGTGCGAGTGAGATGTACTCTGTAGATTGTTTTCTCACTCTCAAACTCATGCACTATTTTGTTTATAGGCATGCGCGTAGCATCTGCTTTCGCGTTTGTGATCACGCAGGCATTATATTGTTATATTGAAGTTTTTTATAAAAATATTATATATTTATATCAAAACTCATCAAAACCAAAATCGAAAAAATAACATAAAACTTCAATATAACAATATAACGCCTGCACGATCACAAACGCGAAAGCAGATGCTACGTGCATGCAGCATGCGTACAAACAAAATAGTCCATGAGTTTGAGAGTGAGAAAGCAATCTACAGAGTACATCTCACTCGCACTCAAGCGCATAGATAATGCTGTCGCGCTTACACTAACAGGATAACTTTAATGCGTCTAGGGGAGTGATTGGCCCATGGGGTTGGTCTGGCTGCATACAAAAGGTATTAAAATACTCCCATGAATATCATATATAAAAATTGGAAATTTTTTATGCAAATTTAAAGCGTCTGGCTGGAGTTACCGCCCACAAGAGGTGTCTGGCAATATTGGATTATGATTTTGTACAATATTTTGTAAAACATATCCAAAAACCAGCTGTTAGAATTTCAGGAAAGTAAGCCATAAGTATAAGCCTTTCTTACCTGTTAGGTACCTATAAAAGGGCCGGCTAATCAAGTTAGCGGGTATGCATAGGTGCTTAAGCATACATTACCCCACACATTTCTCATAATTGTAAGAGTTAGAAAATAAGGAAGGTCTGGGGGCCCCGGGATCTCAGTCTAATATAACTTACACAGTTTAGATTGATCTTGTAATGTATTCCAACTAAGTTTATTTTAGTTTTTGAAATTAGATCTTCAATATTTCCATATATACAATATATATCACAACCCAACCTAGTACGCTAAAAACCAGTAGAATTAACCAAGAAAAGCAATATATTTTTAAATATAACGACATTTTTTTGACGTTTTGCTGAATAGGTAGAATTAGAGTAAGCAGATTATCTTCTTATACAGGGTGTTAAAAAAAGTGTCACAAAATGAAATGGGTGATAGCATAATCGCAAAATAAGGGCCAGAGCACCAACGTGCTGGAACCACATTTGATTCCTTTTTAGTAAAGGAATATCGTCTAAAAGATTACCCAATGTGTTCTGCAAAAAGTTTAAGTAATCAGTTTCCGTTAATCGGTTAGGTAGTACAACCTGACCTATAGTAACTGGTCTCCCAAAATACCTATCGAAATGTTCAGTTCAACCTGATGCCAGGATTTTACAATACTATGGAGATTTTCGTATGCTCACATATTTATGCGAATTATGGAAATTAAAAACTTCATTTCGTTTAAACCTGTTCCTAATATCATGTGATCAGTTTGTGGTGCCATGCAAGAGTGTTTTCTTGAGCGGAATTGAACATTTTAAGTTGCATTTTTGATAATCAGATCTTATCACCCAACAGGCCTTATTACCCGCATATAGAGGTAGGGGGTAGAGCAGGATGTATTTTGTCTTAATAATAATTTTGGAGTAAAATCAACATTTTAGACAGATCTCTTTTAAACAAATCAGTTCATTATTCTTTATATACAGGAACACACAGCAATGACATAATATCAAACGTTTTTTTTTCTCAAACAAATCTATATGGAGTGTTACTTCGTGTGGAGTGTAAAGAAGGAGGAACGTCCGGACGACATGTTCAAAATATGGTCTGTTTTTTGTAGAGTATTAGAGCCTGCCGTAAGGAACTTCGTTCCAAAAACATAATATTATGTAGGTATTGAAAAGAATTATACAACAACATTATCACGCGATTTTTTAACCCAATAGTCTAGTTCACAAGTGCTTTTTTGCTCAACTTTTTTCAGCAGTCTCCGAAAATTATGAACGAGGTGTCATTCGATTCGGAATCGCATCTAGATCATTTTTGAAAAAAATAATGTTTCGCATGCAAAAACTGCAAAAGTTATTAACAATTAACTAAAATAAAAAGGAGAGGTTTTGATTTTTTGCAAATATCTTAAAAAGTAATAAAGATTTATTAAATTAAAAAAAAGATTCAATAAGAGGGGGAAATTTCCTACAAAAAAGCTCTAACTCTCGGAAGTGTAGTACTAATATTTATAATTTTCCCAGATGGTTGAAAATACGGCCGAAAACGGGTGCTCTGGCTTGCGTAAGCCACGACTGCTTTGGACACTTTTTTAATAAAAATTATTTTAACATATTAAATATCAAATTAAGGATATGATAAAAATCAGGTGCTTACTGGATAGATAAATAAACAATAATCCGCCTGAATTTTTTTTTTATCACAATTTATAAATTATTTATGCAATTGTTAATTAAAATGTTTTTCTGCTTGAACATAAACATTGCAAGTGTGATAATTGTTGAACAATAAATTTGAGATTTTTTTCGTCTCTTGGAGCAATTCTTAAAAGGCTTTAGAATAGATCCCCGTTGGTGAAATTTAAAAATATATATTTTTCAGTTTTTTATTAATAATTACCGTTGTTGCAAAATTAAAAACTTAAATTAATTATTGAAAAAAAGTTTTTTTTTTAAATATTATTAATGATCCGTTTTTATGTTATTAGAAGCTGCATAAAAATATTTTTTTTTAAATTTTTGTTAGTTATTGTTTAAAAAATTGTTATAAACAAATCCGTTGTTTATTAGATAATTGAAATTTCTTTATGGAATTTCAATCTTTGATACAAATGATTTTTAAAAGAAAAAATATTTTTTAAAAAACTTTTTTTATTGCTTAAAAAAGCATTTATTAATTACCAATTAATTTCGTCCACTTCTAATTATTAATATTAATGAAGAATGAAACATTTTTTTTAAATCATAATTTGTTTTTCTTTTCGATATAAAAAATTCGTTTTATTTAATTTTTCATTGTTTATTTAATCAACAATTTGTTATAAACAAATAAATTTTTACCTTATTTTTTTTTCTTATTCTACTTACTGTCACAAAAAGCGACATGACACTTTTTTACTATTTTTTAATTTTTAATATACGGTCCCTTTAGTTTCGTCATTCTTATTTGGTTTTTCATCCTTACAATTATTATAATTTATAAACTAATGGAGATACGATAAAAATTGTTAAAACTTATTTATTCTCCATTAGGCAAAATTTGCAATGGATTTTCACAAATAAAATACCTCACTTTTGAAATCATTTTACGAATAATTCACGTCAATAGCAAAATTCACAATGTTATATTTATTGAATGAAACGCAAAACTCGAAAGTAGACTTGAGACTGAAATAGTTCATTAAAAACAAAATTAAAAAAAAAAATAAAAACAAACAAACTCATGTTTGTTTTTGTGACAGTACGAAGAATTAGAAAAAAAATAAGGTAAAAATTTATTTGTTTATAACAAATTGTTTATTAAATAAACAATGAAAAATTAAACAAAACGAATTTTTTTATATCGAAAAGACAAACAAATATAGTCTAGTTCACAAGTGCTTTTTTGCTCAACTTTTTTCAGCAGTCTCCGAAAATTATGAACGAGGTGTCATTCGATTCGAAATCGCATCTAGATGATTTTTGAAAAAAATGATGTTCCGCATGCAAAAACTGCAAAAGTTATTAACAATTAACTAAAACAAAAAGAAGAGCGTTTGATTGTTTGCAAATATCTTAAAAACTAATAAAGATTTATTAAATTAAAAAAAAGATTCAAAAAGAGGAGGAAATTTCCTACAAAAAAGCTCAAACTCTCGGAACTGTAGTACTAATATTTATAATTTTCCAGGATGGTTTAAAATACGGCCGAAAACGGGTGCTCTGGCTTGCGTAAGCCACGACTGCTTTGGACACTTTTTTAATAAAAATTATTTTAACATATTAAATATCAAATCTAGGATATGAAAAAAATCAGGTGCTTACTGGATAGATAAATAAACAATAATCCGCCTGAATATTTTTTTTATCACAATTTATAAATTATTTATGCAATTGTTAATTAAAATGTTTTTCTGCTTGAACATAAACATTGCAAGTGTGATAATGGTTGAACTATAAATTTGAGATTTTTTTCCCCTCTTGGAGCAATTCTTAAAAGGCTTTAGAATAGATCCCCGTTGGTGAAATTTAAAAATATGTATTTTTCAGTTTTTTATTAATAATTATCGTTGTTGCAAAATTAAAAACTTAAATTAATCATTGAAAAAAAGTTTTTTTTTTAAATATTATTAATGATCCGTTTTTATGTGATTAGAAGCTGCATAAAAATATTTTTTTAAATTTTTATCAGATATTGTTTAAAAAATTGTTATAAACAAATGCGCTGTTTATTAGACAATTCAAATTTTTTTTACGGAATTTCAATCTTTGATACAAATGATTTTTAAAAGAAAAAATATTTCTTAAAAAACTTTTTTTTATTGCTTAAAAAAGCATTTATTAATAACCAATAAATTTCTTCCACTTCTAATTATTAATATTAAGGAAGAAAGAAACAATTTTTTTTAAATCATTATTTGTTTTTCTTTTCGATATAAAAAAATTCGTTTTGTTTAATTTCTCATTGTTTATTTAATTAACAATTTGTTTTTTATTTTTTTTAAATTTTGTTTTTAATGAACTATTTCAGTCTCAAGTCTACTTCCAAGTTTTGCGTTTCATTCAATAAATATAATATTGTGAATTTTGCTGTTGATGTGAATTATTCGTAAAATGAATCTGAAAGTGAGTTGTTTTATTTGTGAAAATCCATTGCAAATTTTGCCTAATGAAGAATAAATAAGTTTTCAGAATTTTTATCGTATCACCAATAGTTTATAAATTATAATAATTGTAAGGATGAAAAACCAAATAAGAATGACGAAATTACTGAGACCGTATATTAAAAATTAAAAAATAGTAAAAAAAGCTGTCATGTCTCTTTTTGTGACAGTAAGTAGAATTAGAAAAAAAGTAAGGTAAAAATTTATTTGTTTATAACAAATTGTTTATTAAATAAACAATGAAAAATTAAATAAAACGAATTTTTTATATCGAAAAGAAAAACAAATATTGATTTTAAAAAAATTGTTTCTTTCTTCCTTAATATTAATAATTAGAAGTGGAAGAAATTAATTGGTAATTAATAAATTATTTTTTAAGCAATAAAAAAAAGTTTTTTAAGAAATAATTTTTCTTTTAAAAATCATTTGTATCAAAGATTGAAATTCCATAAAAAAAATTTCAATTATCTAATAAACAACGCATTTGTTTATAACAATTTTTTAAACAATAACTGATAAAAAATTTAAAAAATAATTTTATGCAGCTTCTAATCACATAAAAACGGACCATTAATAATATTTAAAAAAAAAACTTTTTTTCAATGATTAATTTAAGTTTTTAATTTTGCAACAACGATAATTATTAATAAAAAACTAAAAAATACATATTCTTAAATTTCACCAACGGGGATCTATTCTAAAGCCTTTTAAGAATTGCTCCAAAAGAGAAAAAAAAAACTCAAATTTATAGTTCAACAATTATCACACTTGCAATGTTTATGTTCAAGCAGAAAAACATTTTAATTAACAATTGCATAAATAATTTATAAATTGTGGTAAAAAAAAATTCAGGCGGATTATTGTTTATTTATCTATCCAGTAAGCACCTGATTTTTTTCATATCCTAGATTTGATATTTAATATGTTAAAATAATTTTTATTAAAAAAGTGTCCAAAGCAGTCGTGGCTTACGCAAGCCAGAGCACCCGTTTTCGGCCGTATTTTAAACCATCCTGGAAAATTATAAATATTAGTACTACAGTTCCGAGAGTTTGAGCTTTTTTGTAGGAAATTTCCTTCTCTTTTTGAATCTTTTTTTTAATTTAATTAATCTTTATTAGTTTTTAAGATATTTGCCAACAATCAAACGCTCTTCTTTTTGTTTTAGTTAATTGTTAATAACTTTTGCAGTTTTTGCATGCGGAACGTCATTTTTTTCAAAAATCATCTAGATGCGATTCCGAATCGAATGACACCTCGTTCATAATTTTCGGAGACTGCTGAAAAAAGTTGAGCAAAAAAGCACTTGTGAACTAGACTAATAATGATTTAAAAAAAAATGTTTCTTTCTTTCTTAATATTAATAATTAGAAGTGGAAGAAATTTATTCGTAATTAATAAATGGGTTTTTAAACAATAAAAAAAGTTTTTTAAGATTTTTTTTTTTAAATCATTTGTATCAAAGATTGAAATTCCATAAAAAATTTCAATTATCTAATAAACAACGCATTAGTTTATAACAATTTTTTAAACAATAACTAATAAAAATTTTAAAAAAATATTTTTATGCAGCTTCTAATAACATAAAAACGGATCATTAATAATATTTTTAAAAAAACTTTTTTTCAATAATTCATTTAAGTTTTTAATTTTGCAACAACGGTAATTATTAATAAAAAACTGAAAAATATATATTTTTAAATTTCACCAACGGGGATCTATTCTAAAGCCTTTTAAAAATTGCTCCAAGAGACGAAAAAAATCTCAAATTTATAGTTCAACAATTATCACACTTGCAATGTTTATGTTCAAGCAGAAAAACATTTTAATTTACAATTGCATAAATAATTTATAAATTATGATAAAAAAAAAATTAGGCGGATTATTGTTTATTTATCTATCCAGTAAGCACCTGATTTTTTTCATATCCTAAATTTGATATTTAATATGTTAAAATAATTTTTATTAAAATAGTGTCCAAAGCAGTCGTGGCTTACGCAAGCCAGAGCACCCGTTTTCGGCCGTATTTTCAACCATCTGGGAAAATTATAAATATTAGTACTACAGTTCCGAGAGTTGGAGCTTTTTTGTAGGAAATTTCCTCCTCTTTTTGAATTTTTTTTTAATTTAATAAATCTTTATTACTTTCTAAGATATTTGCAAAAAATTGAAACCCCTTCTTTTTGTTTTAGTTAATTGTTAATAACTTTTGCAGTTTTTGCATGCGGAACATCATTTTTTTCAAAAATCATCTAGATGCGATTCCGAATCGAATGACACCTCGTTCAGAATTTTCGGAGACTGCTGAAAAAAGTTGAGCAAAAAAGCACTTGTGAACTAGACTACAAAGGCGTATCTCATTCTTTACACTCCATATACATCTAAATCCGAATGTGGTGACGTCTATACGCACTTTCGAATTAGAAGAAGTCTTTATTACTATTTATTTATTTGACATATTCTCACCGACATAACTAAAAATATATATTTGAAAATTTTAAATACTTGACAGATGTCTGCATTTACATAACAATTTACCCAGAATTAAAATAGTATATTGTAATACAAGTGTTACAATGACAGAGGTTTCGTAGTACGAGTTCAGTTTGTGAAACGAACCGCGAAGCGGTGAGTTTCGCAAAGAACGAGTACTACAAACCGTCATTGTAACTCGAGTGTTACATACTATTTTTTATAATGAACTTTAAAAGTATAAAAAAAGTTAAATGAGAGTTTTTCGAAATATTTATTTATGTTGGCAATCTTGACAGTTTTGACACTTGTCAGTTTTAATGATTTTAAATTAGAATGTTTGTCAAATTTGTTTAAAATATTCCGAATTTAGCAATAACGCTGATAATGTAGTTAATAATTTACTACAACATACTTCTTGATTTACTACCTGAACTCTTTCGTTGAAAATCAGTGCAGTGCAACCAATTGTGTAAAACAAAAAGTTACCAAAAACAGGTTTACAATGAATCTATTTCGATACTGTTTTTAGTGTCGAAATAGAAACTTTGTGAACGTGAATTATAAAAAAAAAAATATTTATATTCATGAAATATACTACCTATGTTGCTTAAGGAACATTCCTCTTACTCTTACTCTTATTTTAAAAAATATTCCAACACTCTCTTAAAACACATGTTCTATAATGAATATTATTCGGAACACAATTTTGTTAGTAGAATGGTATTTATTATTAAACAAAAAAAGACAGAAATTTTTTATATAGAATGTTATAAATAAACCAAATTGAATATTAATTTAGCCTCTGTTTGTGAAATATTTGTAATCGGTGGGATCAAGTATTTTGATAACACTGGTAAACACGATTTTTAAGTCTTTTAGTTCTGTATAAATCATTTTAATTTCTTATGCCTAACAAAAGAAAGAAAAAATACTTTTGATGTTATGTTGGCTGATTTGAAACTCTTTCCGTTGAGGCCATGACTGCTGCTGATATTTAAGTGAATCGGCTCGACCGCATACTCTGAGGGCTCGACACTTCGCACGGGCAAGTTTAAATAAGCTTTATAGGCTTTAAAAAATGTCTTATTTGCTGATAAGCTAAATTTTTTGGCTCTCACTTTAATGAATTCACCACAAATATAGCAAAAAAGTACACATCGTTTTTACACATTTTGCGAAAACTCCATAAATTATATAGTTTTCATGTTAAACATTAGAAAAGCAACCTTTATTCTTTGTTATTGGGGTTTCTGTTTACTTTTGGATGCAAATAATCAGAAAATGTTCACTAAATAACAAAAAAAAGTTTTTTGTTGACCGGTATAATGTTTTATTATTTGTTATTAGGTAAAAATTAACTAAAACCATAACCCCACTACACCTAAAAGGTAGAATATGGGTTCAATTATTAAAATTACTAATCTTAGTTTTAATAATAACATTTAGTTCATTATTTTAAAGAGTAAAATAATTGCAGGTTTTGTAGTCATAAAATCTTGCGAAAACTTATTATCAATTTTATCTTTAATATCTCAAAATCCATTAAATTTGCAGTAAAGGGTTTGGCAGATAATTAAGTTCTAATCTAATCTAATCTAAGTAACCTGGCATGGTCTCACCTATGGAGCCCCATGTTTTAAGTACTGCTTCCTATGGGAATATTGTGACCAGGTACATGCACCCGTGCTTGCAGGACTCTAGTTTGTTCAGTTGAAAATCAGCATCCCGCTGATCCTCAGGAAGGCTAGAATCCAGTTGTCCTAAATTCCTTGTGTCACTGTTGCCACAGGGCAGTTCCCTTTATAAGAGATTTGAGTCCTGTGACCAGCTCCTCAAGGTGGTGATAGGATTCAGGATTCGTGTCACCGAAGATAAGGAACCGTTTATAGTCCAAGGCCTCACACTCGAATAGAATGTGAGTTGCCGTCTCATCGTCCATGTCACACAGTCGGCACAAGGTGGGTTCCTGTGTCAGAATCCCCATCCTCCGAAGGTGTAGTCTGAATGGTCCATGCCCGGTGAGCAGGCCCACTAGTACTCTGATCTGACTCCTGCCTAGATCCAGTATGTCAGACGTGAGTTTTTTGGAGTAGCCTTTGAGCATCAGCTTCGAGTGCCTCAGGCCTACAGTGTTACTCCAGTGTTTGGTCGACTCTTCCCAGACCCAGTTCCTGACTTTGGTCCTTACCCAGGCTCTAGGCAGTCCCAGTACAGGTTCTGGACCAGTAAATCGTGTATCCGCTCCCTTCTTGGCCAGAAGATCCGCGGTTTCATTTCCTTCAAAACCTTTATGCCCTGGTATCCATTCCAAGAAGACACTGTTTTGTCTAGCCAGTTCATTGAGGTTTTGTATGCACTCCCAGATCAGCTTGGAACTAACCCGAAATTGTTTTAAGGCCAGCAGTGCAGCCTGGCTGTCTGAGAAGAAAGTTATCCTCTCCCCTCTCCAGCCACGGCCTCGGGCGTGGTCGACAGCCTTTAGTAAGGCGTATACCTCAGCCTGGTACACGGTTGTCTTCGTTCCCAAGCTGAAGTGCTGCCTAAGGTTGGGTGGACCACAGACCCCTGCACCGGTTCCTTCTGACGTGCGAGATCCGTCAGTAAAATACTTGATCCCTGCATCGTCAAAAATTCTTTGAGAGCCGTCCACAGTCCACTCAGCTCTATCTCTCAGCCGGACTTGGTATCGACTCTCAAAGTTGTAACAGGGGATCATCTGGTCAGTTGGCAAGCCTGTCAACAGGACCTGACAATCTCCAGTGAACAGTGTGCGATGACGATACAAACCATCAACATCACACCCGTTAACTTTCAGCCTGTAAGCTAAGCTATTTCTTAAAGATTTATTTTCCTATTTTATCCGTATTTCATGTTTTCCTTTTAATTCTTTGAAATTTTTCAAATTTTCAAGTATTTTTTTTAAATTTATCACACTCCAATTGTTCATGGTTTTTTCATTTTTTTTCACATTTTCATGATAACTTGTTTATAAATTGAGATAGGTACTTAAAAATATTTAAAAAATTATATATCAAACTTTAATTATCTAGCATTCTATAGAAAATAGTATTGTGTATTTCTTTTGAAAAACTGCTTTATTTTTAAAGTATTAGAGCTTAAATGTAAAATTATGAATTATCCTATACTTCTATTAAACTGAATTTTTATCCAAATTTAATAAAACCCACAAAAATTGAGTTTGTTTCATTTCAAATGTAAATAAATTATTTTTTCTACAACCGTGCGTAAAGTATTATCTTTACGCACGGTTTAAGGTTCGTAAAGTTTAACTTTTTTTCACTAGTGAAAAAAAAAGTTTTTTTTAACTAGTAAAAAAAAGTAAAATAAGCACCGTCTTTTATAAGATTATGCAAAGATTTTTAATTGTGTTATTGGCCGAGAACGTAAGGTGTCTGGCTTCTACCCAGCTGACTCGGGTTCAATTCCGGGAAGAAAACTTTTTTTTTATTATTTAATTGTGTAAATATATTTAATTGTTAAATTATTGCAGTTTAATACATACAAAACTAGATATTATATTCAGTAATTTTTAATTTGATTTTTAATATGACAGAAATATCAGTTCATGAATAAGGGTACCTAAGTATTTTTATTTAAATATACGTAGGGTCTGACTGATTGACATTTCAATTAATTTATAATTCAAGCATTTCGCGTTTTTATGTTCCGGTATTATAGGTAAGATTAATTTAGAAAATAAATATTTTGTTATCTAAAATATGTTTTAAATATAATATTTTTTTTGCAGTAGTGCGTAAAAAAAATCAGTCCTATACTTGTATTTCTTGTAAAGAAATTCGGTTGTAGAAAAAATATTGTATGCAACTCGTGCGTAAATGTTCCTTTTTTGACTCATGTGATTGTCGCATTCGCCTGCGGCTCATGCGACAACATTCACATTCGTCAAAAAAGGTCACTTTACGCACTAGTTGCATAAATAACTATTTTAAAGCAAAGTTTCCATTTTTTTACTCCTATTTATTACATTTTATTAGAGTTTTCCATGTTTTTTTTTAACTTCTTATAATTATGCGATTCCTTTACTGTCTTTTTCACGATTTAATCCATGTTTTAACGCTTTTACACACTTTACAATTATTCCCAATTTTGGTCAATATTGTACAATTTTTTCCAATAATAATGATTTTCATTCACGATTATATCCATATCCATGAATTTTTTTAATAGTTGTTGCAATTTTAAAGAGTTTCTTAATTTTTTACGATTTGATCTATTTATTAACAACTCTTTTTGTTTCAACAATATTTTCAAGTTTAAGATTTTTTTCTAAGATCCCCCACGTATTTCTTTACAATTTCTTAGATTAAAAAATCTCATTTTACATAATAGTTTGTATTTTTATTTTGCATGGATTTTATAATAGTTATTTATGAAACAGTTCGTGAAGTATGCTTTTTGCGCACGCACGCGATGTTTAGAGCACGAGCGAAGCGAGTGCTATATATCGCGTAAGTGCGCAAAAAGCACTTCACGCACAGTTTCATACAATATTTTATCTACGATAAACAAATAAAAAATAATTACAAATTCAAATTTGAAAATTTAAACTACAAAACTGTCAGAATAACTTTTGTTGAAATTTAATGCTCTCATAGCAACACCATGACAACGCGAATGCTAAGGATATTTGATTATATGAAGGTGTGTCAAAAAAAGTGCGAAAAAGTAAATCCCATTTAAAATACATTGTTACTTCACGCACACTTTCAATCCTTCACGCACTGCTGTCTATAATGACAGTTTTCACGAACTAAAAATTGATACATAATATGAGGTAGAGTAGATAATAGTTATTTATGCAACTAGTGCGTAAAGTGACCTTTTTTGACGAATGTGAATGTTGTCGCATGAGCCGCAGGCGAATGCGACAATCACATGAGTCAAAAAAGGAACATTTACGCACGAGTTGCATACAATATTTTTTCTACAACCGAATTTCTTTACAAGAAATACAAGTATAGGACTGATTTTTTTTATACGCACTATTGCAAAAAAAATATTATATTTAAAACATATTTTAGATAACAAAATATTTATTTTCTAAATTAATCTTACCTATAATACCGGAACATAGAAACGCGAAATGCTTGAATTATAAATTAATTGAAATGTCAATCAGTCAGACCCTACGTATATTTAAATAAAAATACTTAGGTACCCTTATTCATGAACTGATATTTCTGTCATATTAAAAATCAAATTAAAAATTACTGAATATAATATCTAGTTTTGTATGTATTAAACTGCAATAATTTAACAATTAAATATATTTACACAAATTTACACAATTAAATAATAAAAAAAAAGTTTCCTTACCCGGAATTGAACCCGAGTCAGCTGGGTAGAAGCCAGACACCTTACGTTCTCGGCCAATAACACACTTAAAAATCTTTGCATAATCTTATAAAAGACGGTGCTTATTTTACTTTTTTTTACTAGTGAAAAAAAGTTAAACTTTACGAACCTTAAACCGTGCGTAAAGATAATACTTTACGCACGGTTGTAGAAAAATATTTTTTTATGTTTATACGATTTTTTCTACTTTTCAGAATCATTATTTATAAAGCGAGATGTTTTTAATATTCGGAAAAGTAAACAATAATCCGTTTGGTTATCATTTTAAAGGAAAAGTTATTTGTTTTGGACAAAAATAAACAATTAGAAATCTCACAAATTTGTGAATAAACCGATCCGTTATTATACTATTTTAGTTTGAATGATATGCAAAATAATTAATAAATTAAAAACCAATCAAAGAAAAAGTCTCTAAATTAAGAAATCTACAAATCTGTTTGTACATTCCTGTAATAAACTAATAAGAGTTAATGATGTACAATACTTTAATTAGGCAACCCATACTACGTCTATATATAACTATAAAAATGACAACAGCGCTTTTCGTTATTTGTACACAACAAACCATCGGCGATCGCACTGTATTGCTTTTTCGTGGTGGGGCAAGATTATAGTTGTGTTGCGTGTTGCGCCACTACGTGGCCACAATAAGCGTTAGTGGGGAGTCAGTTGTCAAGTGAGTATGTTTACGCGCCCGAGAAGAAAATGAGTAAAGAACAAGTAACGGCTAAGAAAAAGCATAGTGGAGCCTGTTGTTGTGTCGTTGAGTGTTTTTCAAGGCGCTCTAAAAACCCGAAAATAAGTTTTTATCGGTTTCCCACACGGCCGTGGGAAATGGAGCGAAGAATGAAATGGATTAAAGCAGTACGTCGAATCACGTTAGTATTATGTTCTAATAAATGAAATAATAAAATGTTTGTTGTAGATGTGAATTTTTTTTTATTATAAATAAATTTATAATATATAACTTTTTTAGTGCAGATGGGAAACCTTGGCAACCGACTATACATTCAAAAATCTGTAGCTTGCATTTTGAAGGAGGTAAAAAATCTGAAGATCCACGTAAAAACTCTTACAATCCTACGATTTTTCCTGCAATTTATCATACAACACTGCCCAGTTACACTGTTAAAGTTTCAAAAAGTGTATCTCCAAAATCCACTCCTCAAGGTGCAGGTAAACGTTTATAATTTTATTTAATAGAAATACATGTTGAAGTCGATAAACCCCGAGTAACGCGAAGTTTTTAATATCTTTGTTCTATTTAACAATATATTTGCCAATTTTTGCCAATTGAATATAATAAATTGATAAGCAAGTTGTCAGAGTTGGCGCATGCATATTGAACTCCAAAGTGGGAGAAGTAAATGAGAAAGACAGGTCTTAGCAACGTTCCAAGCGAAGTTCCGTTACTCATTTTTGTGACGATTTTTCTGTCACATTACTACTTTTGTACTTTAAACGCTTTAAAAATGAAACAACTAAAGGACACCCGAAAAACCAAACTATAATAATAATGTTAAATTTCTTAAATTATTTTTTAGATGATATTTCAAACAGTACTGATGATGTGAATTGTCTTGGATATATACGGGAGTCATATGAAGACAAATATGGTACAAAACGTAATTCTTTCACACAAACAGATAAATGTACAACACATCATGTTGGAACTCAAACAGACTTTACAATGTAGCTCTTGAAGACAGAATCAAGAACAAATGATTTTCCTCAAGGACAGTGTGTAGAGAATGGGATATCCTCACGAAGACGGAATATGATGGATTTGATATATTTGACCCAATCATTATCCATATTTGATAAAAAGCACTGTGTGATTCTGACTGTTAATTCACAATGCAGAGTTCCAACTGTAAACTAACGACCGAGGCATAAGTCTTGTAAACACGTATTGTTTACTGTTTTATATATTGCCGAATATATCTGTTAGTTATAAATCTGTTTTTTTAACATTAAAATTCTTACCTATTATATATACAGTGTTCCTCAGTACAAAACTTTTTAATTTTACAATTACGAACTTATTGCTTACATTGGGAATGTTGTGTGATGAATATGGTGTAATTCGGTAATGTGTAGAAATATTAAATTGATTGATTTGTTTTATCAACAACTAGAATATGGTAAGAATCTTTGTAAATTGATGATTCACATTCTAAGAATGTTCCATTTACTATTAAGAATATAACCGAAATATACTAAGAAAATACCGTCCTAGCTTGTTGTGTTCTATTATGATATTCCCAAACATTTTTTTCTTGTTATTTTCTCATTTTTGTTTTTTAAAAAAACGTGTTATTGTATATTTTTTCTATGTTTATCAATTGTTCACAACTTTTTCAAAGTTTTTTTAACGATCATTTTTCTTAATGTGATTTTAAGCTAAAATCACCATACGACAAATGAAGCTTTATAATGGGCGAATTGTAATAAATTTAAAAAAATACCAAATCACCTTTTTCGTTTAATCATTGACCACAATTGGCTGTGCTGTAATATAGCCGGGGCTCATAATGTTTTGAGGCATAAGATTTAGGTGGAGTAATCAGTTATAAAGAAATATATTAGTGATAGTAAAAATAAAAAAAATCTTACCTATAAGCTCTTCTTCACCAACGTGATGGTGATGGTGACTGGCTTTTGGTACTTTCAAAGTTATTTCACTAGATTTAAAAGACTGATGCTCAGTTTCTACATTAGGAAGAATAACTACATCGTTTGAATGCGTTTCACTTTCTTCAGAGCTAGTTTCTTCGGCTGCTTCATCACTATTATTTTCTTCATTATGTTTAGAGTCATCTTGATTTGTTTGTATTCCCATACCAATGTGACTACCTTTCAAACCAGTGGGTGATCCTTCAATACCAAAGTTTATTGGTAAATCCGGATTAGATAAATCCTCCTCTATTTTTAAATTATTATCTCTATTTTGTTTTAAAAATAGCCGATAGAGATCGGAACTATAGGTTCTTTCTATTTCATTCTGATGACTTTCAAACCATTTCTTATATTTCTGCTTCTTTATATCATTTTCTGTACTTAGATGTACATGTGTATTATTTGGTTGCAATAAATCGGGAATCTCATCACTGTATGATTTGTTACCATTTTTATCTACAGTAAAAAGATTTTGAGGTAATTCTAACGTTTTACCATCAGTTATCTCACAATCTTCTGTTCTAATCTTGTCACAGCTTTGACAGGAACAATTTGTGATAATTTGTACACGTTTTTGTAGAATTTTCGGAGAGTCCGGAACTTTCTCAATTTGCTTAAGATTGACATGGTAACATTTAATTTCCGATGGTTGACAACTGTCGCAGTATGGACCTAAATTGATAAAAACAAAATATTATTACGATATATTTGCATTGAATATTTTCACAATAATTTTATACTGCAACAAATATTGAATTTTATATGTTTTTTCAAATGAAAGTTAAGTTTAAACAAACAGTATAATTTGGGTAGCAGACACATAGATACTCTTATACGAGTCCGGTACAGGATAGATCTACTTCAGGAATGCGAACCTACCCACGCGAGACTTGCTATGACAATTGAAAGAAAAAAATTACTGATCAGTGGAGGAAGAACACAAGTGGTCCAGGGGGCTCGCAGGTTGCCAACAAACGAAATCGACGTGATATCTATTACGATTCAAAATATGCATTTGAAATGACAGAACTATGTAATAAGCTGGAAAAATTCAATATGCAATTTTATAGATAAATAGAGTTAGCGAGATGGTATAGACAACTATCGACCACTGTACTGTTGATAAACATGACGTATCCTACTACTCTTGTACTGACGACGAACATCAATATGGCATAGGAGTAAAGGTAGAAACACGCGCACTGTGATTTGTTGGGGAAGAAATAAAAGAATTCTACAATGATCTTGCAGGTATAATCAGCAAAACAAACAACCACAACCTAAACATGGTGATGAGAGATTTTAATGACAAAATTGGCGAATGAAGGTATGAAGATATAATTAGACTTCATGGCTTAGGAGTAAAAAACGAAATACGGGAGAGATTACATATATTTGCACAGACCTTCCAATTGCCAATTATGAACACATTCTTTTAACTTCCATCCAGAAGACTCTACACTTGGAAATATCCCATGGACTCTCTATGGACATCGCAAGAAATCAGGTCGACTATTTCATGGTTAACAAAAGATATAGAAACTGTATACAGTGTGTAAAAACCTATTTCAATGCAGGCAGAAGAAACCACCATAATCCTCACATGCAAATGTAAAAATCAGATATAAAAAATCAAACCACGAAAAATAAATAAAAGATTCGATTTGGCTAAACTTAAAGAAGAAGAAACAAGCAAAGATTAAAAACAGTATTTCTGAGAGGATTTCGAACATAAATAATATAGGTGATACCGATGCAGCAATATCAGAATTAAAACAGAAACTAAAAGAAGTGAGCCTGATACATCTGGAAACGCGAGAACCGATAAGAACAAGAAATGGCACACTAATATAATCTTAGCGATGATAGACTTACAAACAACAATAAAAGATAAATGCAGGGAAAAATATATAAAAATTAACAGAAAAATAAGAAATACAATTCGTAGATCAAAAAACATACTGCTAGAAGATCAATGTAGAGAAATAAAAACGTTAGAACTTTAATCTTCATAAGAAAGTAAAAGAAGCAGCTAGATTATATAGAGCCAAACCTATTGTAAAAAAAACAAACAAAAGTAAACACCTGGCAAAAATATATTCAGGCCATTCAGGTAAAGAGAACATTCTCTTAACAACACCTGAATCAATACTTCAGATAACAAAAGTGGTGGTAGATGGAACTTTTCATCGTCCAAGGAGGTACCACCCTACAACTCGTCAAGATGGGGTGAAATGTTCCAAACATGTTTCCCCATTTGAGTTGTAAGTCGGTTCTTTCCCTTCCCTTTTCACATTTTCGTCTCCCTCCAATCCCCTCCTTTCTCTTAAACCCTTTTCTTTTCTAGAAAATACCATGAGGGGTTCTCCAGAGGTTAAATGTTCGGAAAGTAGAATAGTTCCCCATTCGGATTTCCGGGGGGGAACAATCTCGAGGATGTCATAATGGAAATAACATAGCCATCGATCAGTCTGCTAGTAGACCAACCACTAGTTCGGCCAAATTTACCCAGAAGCCAAAACACAAATCAGACTGCATATTAACATTCTCGAACATCTGCGGGTTAAATGCCAACATTAACGCAACTCATCACTATTGACAGTCTGTAAAACCTCACGTTCTTGTTCTTAACGAAAGACAGGTTTCTGGGAAAAATAGCCTCAAGCATCTTAAATTTACAGGTTACGAACTTTACCACAACTTCAAACGGCACTATGGAGTGTGTGTTTATGTAAGAAGCATAGTTTCCTGCTCTAGATTACCTGCACTAGAAAACAACAAAGACAACATCATTTGACTATTTATCACAAAAGATCGACCACCTTAATATAATAGTGAGTACACTTCTGTTGAAATAATTTTGCCTGGGGACTTTAATGTTCACCACAAAAGGCAGGCTAACTGAAGAGTTTGCAATTTGCCATGGGCTGTCCCAACTAATCGACAAGCCCACTTACTTTCCCAGAACTGCCAACCACAGTTCTAATACTCTGGATCTTTTTACGACCACTCACCCTGACCAATATAATGTAAATGTTCTGTCTCCCTTAGGTAATTCTGATCATGCTGTAGTAGAAGTCAAATGTCCAATCAAGACCTCACCCATTCGAGGTATCACCTAAAAGAACTTTTTGGAATTTAAAAAAAGCAGATTGGGAACTTTTCCCTGGAAGCATGCTTTTTCAGCGAAGATCCTTCGGCAGTTTGCAACAGTATACCTAACTGAAATCATTCAGTGTGCCATGGAAGCTTACGACGTGCCAACTCCATGCACCCTTATACTGTTCAGTGCCAGACATCGAGAACGGATTGATACGATCGGTCCTTCATCCCTAGGGTCTCCAGATTTTGGAACTCCTTACCTTCCCACGTCTTCCCCACTCGTCCTAACTTGCAGTCCTTTAAATCCTAAATTAATAAATTGGCTCTTCTGCCCAATAGATGATCTCGGTATATTTGCATTTAGGTGTACGCCTACGAGGACATCCTTAACATAAAAAATATGTTTTATTATGTGTTTAGTGTAGAGTAGCTGGAATTATCCATTATGAATTCTTGGGGTCCGATCATCACTGCTGTTGTCTATTGTAATCATTTTTAGCAAGTATAGAAGTCGCATTTTTTAAGATTCTCTACACTAGTCACGAAATCTATCGAAGTTGGACCAAGCTGATCGAAGTTGGACAAAGTTAATAGAAGTAGGGCGAAAAGATTAGTATATTTTGATTCGTTTTTCGGACTTGGTAAGGTATTTCGAGGTTATACCAAGCGTATTTCTACACTACTTGGCTTACTTCAGTTTGCGGGTAGATGTCATACTCTTCCGATATTTTTTTCTAAAAACTCTTCAAATCCAAATGATAAGGCACATAAAGATAAAAAGAAAATCAACTATATGTAGGTAGCTGTTTATTTAAGGCATTTAGTTAAAAGAAAAGATCTCTCTGCCACATACACAAGCTATTACAGCAAAAAGACAACCTTCAGTTTGCAGCTGCTACTTAAACGTTATCCAAGTCATGCTTGCCAATGACTCAAGTATGTCGACAAAGTAACTTCGCGAGTACTTTATAGAACGTTTTAAACTTTATACTGCAATAATGACCTGGAAAAGAATATAAGGTAGGTTGGAAAATGTCGTAAACCTTAAAAATTATATAAAGGCAAATTGATATTGCATTATTATTTAAAAACTAGTCATGTGTTATTTTTTCATCATCAGATATTTTCAGTTTATAGAAACGATTATTTCAAACAGAATTTTCATAAGCCCTGACCCCCTTGGCCCCGACTAACTACATGATGATAGATGTTGATATTGTAGATGCAATCCGGCGTGTTTTTTTATTCTAGCTCCAAAGATTTAAATACTACTGTGTGTAATGGTGGTTTAATGATTTCGAATATTTATATTTTTTTCATCAGAAGCAGCACGAAAGTTTTTGGCAACGTGATACAATATTAAAAATAATTTGCATACCTATTAGTTCTCCTGGTTCAGCAGGCTGTGTTTTTGGTATTGAATAGCTGTAACATGCTCCTACACAAACGTTGTTATCTATAGTAACAGCTTCATATCCTGGAGAGGCGATAATTTGTTGTATTGGCGTTATTTGACACCAAGAATGTTTTTCGGGGTAAAGGACTATATTGTGAACCTATAAAGATATTAAACAGTAACAAATTAAATATTTTAAAAATAGCTAAATATGTGGCTTTTCCATGATTTTAATATTTATAAAAAAAATCTCTCTGCCATTGGTAACTTGTTTGTTTGTTTAATATCAAATCGGCCAAAAACGATGAAATGGACTATATATATATTTGTTTGAAAAATAAATGACAAAAAAATCGTTAAAAATGAGAACAAATTGTTCTATTAAGAAACTATAAATGAGAAAGTCTATAATAAGAAAAGAATATAGTGAGAAGTATGAGCAGCACATTCGATTGCTTTATTAAGTTTTATCGAGGTATAGTTTCCTTTAAAGTTAGTTTTTGCTTTTTTGCATTTACACTTCATGTCGACAATTTACTTAACTGCCTGGTGCAGGATCGTACTTGACTTGTATTATTTAGATACTCGATATTTACGATTATACAAATATTTAAATTATAATGATTAAAGTACACAAGCCTTCTCACCACATCTCTCGAGAAGGAAAATAGGTTAAAAACCCACAACGAAAATGACCCAGATTTAGATTCTTAATTCTAAATCATATAAAAAAACAGAAGTATCATTCTCATTACATGTGTCGTTCAAATCGATAACACAGGAATGAACTTGAAGTACTCTACAATTATTTTCAATTTTATGAACATGACCAACGAAATTATACCATAATTCATGCGAAATATCTGTAACAACTTTCCTTATAGTGTCAATCACACTTTCTGATAAAGTTTGGGCCCCTTTTTTCTTTCTCTTTTAATATTGCTCCAAATCAACTCATTGGGTATACATACACAATAATTAGGTGGTAAAAGATTTACATTATGTCCATTTTGCTCAGCCATACTATCGACAACATAACTTAATTTAACATTCAAAGATTTTAATATAAGAAGCAAATCCTTTTTTAAAGATACTACCTCTAGTTATCTAGGTAGGAAGAAATAACATTTTTTCGAGATTTATCTTTCGGAATCTCTGCAGTCTGTCGTGAATGGTTACATCAAGATAGACAATAAACTTTTCTTCCTGGCGTGCTTTATCGATTGCGTTTAAGTACACATTACGGGCCATAATGATTCTTTGCGATTCCATAATCGATTGTCTTTTATTTAAGGTTCGGTATCTAAATCCTAACGAGCACAAAACTTTTCTCAAGGTATTGGTTAATTTATATGAATAACAGGGAACTGCCATAACTTCTTGTTTAATCAGTTGAAAAGACGGTACAACTTTCTAGAATAAAATTCAAAAATGTTTCTACGAATATTCTCCATCATACCATGATTTAGTTTGGTAAGAGATCGTTGTGTTCTCTTTTTTCGTGGATTTCACTCTTCTCTAGATACCACCATCTTTATCGATAGCTTAGAAATTTTTGTTAATATGTGGATTCGCTCTATGACATCATAATTTGAGCCATTATTTTCCAACATCAAATGTTTATACATATTTCAAAAAATCATTTGATCCGAGGGTGACATCCACATACCATATTTATTGGTAGTAATTTCCACGTTCACTACTTTACTTTCAGATGAAATTTCATCTCACTCTCTATACCAATATAATTATTTAAAAACTAAATTAAATTTGTATATCAAATACCTTCTAGAATATTTTCAAAAGGTCTCAAATACAAAAAAGATTTAATAACAAATTAAAATACAATATTGGAAAGCCATAAAAGAACTAAGAATACTATAGGTAGTGAGGACGCGTGGCATATAACCAATCCATTTCAACATTAAATAGGAAATAGATTAAAATTATTGGTTTATGTGTGTCCACGTTGACTAAAATTACACTTATTATCAACGAATCGTATTCAATAACTAGACAAAGTGACCAATACAAATTGGGAATTTTTAGGAGTTTAGTAGCGATAAGGATTTATCTGTAAATAATGATGAACCAAAGCCACGTTGCCAAGTATTACTTATTTAATTCTAAGTATTAAAGGTTTATGAATACTAACTAGTGTTTAATATAAGAGTCGATACTTTCTGTGTATTCTGTTTCAGATGTTTGGCATCTACTTTTTTGTACCTGGTAGTGGGTTATCGAGGGTAGGCATTTTTTGCTGTACTTAAGTGTGAATGCATAAAAATCAGAAATAAGATCGGGTTGTGTGTCCCTCTGACCAAGTGCGCTATAACTCTTGAACGAAAAGTTACAGGATCATAGTGTGGTTAAGTAGGAGTAGCTTAGCTAGACTTCGCCACGTTGAGCATGATTAAACTTTATGTTCTTTTGAAAAAAAAATATTTGTCAAAAATCTTTTGAATAAAGTCGTTTATTATTATTATTATTATTATTATAAAATTTGGTTTATAGAATTCTCATGTCATGGAGTAGATTTCTACTGATTTTGGCTCCGATCAGATAACCCTAACGGTAAAATTTCCGAAACTCATGTATGTAATGCATATTTTCCTTGCTTTTGTGTGCGCTATAACTTTTGAACAAAAGCTTACAGTGTTATAAAATTCGGTATACAAAATCCTCATGCGAAAGCATCCTATTGAATTTGGTACAGATTGGATAACTCTAACAGTTTTCCAAATCTCGTGTATAGGTATTATTTATATTTTCCACAGTTAGCGTGCACTATAACTCTTTAACGAAAGGTCAAAGGGTGTATAGAATCATCATGTCATGACGAAAAACCCTATTGATTTTGGACCATATCGGACAACCGGTGTATAAAGGAATATTTTTATCTTATTCAATAAGGATAGACTTGTTTATAACTTGATCTAAAAGAGTATAAGGATAGAATGATTAACAAAATTTTCCACAAATCAACAGAAACGAAATGTCTTTTTTTTACACAAGACTGATCAAACTTTGTGGGTCTATAGCTTAAGTACAACACGTTGGGTAAACGTAGACTTGACTAGGCTGCGATTTGATCGTGCAAATGAAACCAAATTTAACACTTTAGGTGTAACAAGTCGCAGTCTAATTACCGTCAAATCAAGAGTTTAATTGTATATATGAACTCATTTAAGTAGTAAATCTTAAAACAGCTTTAAATAAAAAAAAGTTCCTCGCGATCATAAACAACCGTAAAGTGTTTAATATTTCACATTTGTTATCTGTGAGAATTTATATTTTCATCACTCCGTGCGGAAAGCGCTGCTTTCGACCATACAGGACTGTGCGGAAAGCAATGCTTCCTTCAACGTTACGAAATATAAAACTTTTCATTACTCCGTGCGGAAAGCACTGCTTTCGACCATGCAGGACCGTACGGTAAGCAATGAATGATCGAAACAGAGTTGATAAGTGTTTCCCAATCAAAAATAAATGAGATAGAAAGTGAATTAAGAGAAATTGATGATGAATTTTCTAATAGCTTTGCATCTGATAACGCGGTAGTAAATGCACCACGATATAATCAATCAAACGTTTCATTACTAAATAAAGATTTTGTTGATTCTCAATTATTATCTAATATACTTAAGTTGAATAAAAAAAATATGTCTATAGAATTAAGCAACTGTGCAAATATTACATTTAACGTAATTAACAAAGATTCATAACTACACATAATTTTGTATTCGCGGTGTAGGCGAATCAGACCTAATACTAGTTTTATTATCTTCTTTCCTTTTATTTTAGACAAATTTAAGAGCTTTCCTCACGGAGTAATGAAAAATAGAATACGCAACTCGTGCGGTGCGCTCCTTTGACAAAAAATGTTATTTATACTCATTGTCACCATGCAAGGTAAGTAAGCTATAACGCACAGTTGTGCGTAATGAAACGTCATGGTGGAATGACGTTTCATTACGCACAACTGTGCGTTATAGCTTACTTACCCTGCATGGTGACAATGAGTATTACTGTCATAGGAGTACATAACAGTACAGTACGTACGTCATATATTTTTTTAAAGATGTCAAATATTTAGAATTGAAATTAAAATATTGAGTCGTAGATAAAGCATAGTGCGTAACTCGAGTGGTAAGAGGTATTACGTACTCGTGTAATTAACTTTTCCACTCGTACGTAATGTCCTACTTACCACTCTTGTTACGTAATATACTATTACATTTACATGATATTTTTGAGAACTTGACTACATTTTACTTACCTTGTGTTCTCTTCCAAGTGATATGTTGAAAAACCCAGCAATAAGTAATGTAAAAGTTGTTTGCCTGATAGACCTAAAATGATAAAAATAACAATAATTAGAAAACTTCAAATAAAATACATTCACTTTTAGGTTTTAATTCAAACAACAGTGAAAAGATTCCTACAAGGTTATTCTAAGTATACATTATTTTAAAATGCTTTATGTTTTTCTAAAATAAGTTATTAAAATTAAATTCAGATCATCAGATCTCTTATGAGGACATAACATGTTTTTGTAATAATTAAATTAAAAATTTAGCATTTATTCAATTCAAAACAAGTTTCTTTTCAGAACCATAGGTCATCTATAAATAACTAAAAAAGCACAAAAATTACAAAGTTACTTTAAAATTGTTGTACTAAAAATAGTGATAATGCGACTGCTGTTTTTTCCTGTGGTCTTAATTGGGAACAAATTTTTATAACGATTTAAACATTGTTATCTTCTGTTTTTCTATCTGTCTATACATTTAATATTCAGTATTTATGTTAAAATATAATTAGCTATAAGAACCACCAAGTTGATCTATATGTCAATACCTTTTTGGTCGGTTTTATTTATTAACGAAATCTTTCAGCAATTCTAAATTAGACCTTTTATAATATTAACGTAATGTGCATGGATATTATTCCCGTCACTTAAGAAAAGCCGTCTTCATATAAAGTAAGAATTTATCAAAGGTAATACCACGAGTCCTTAAAATTTTATCGATAAATTTTTAGTTTCCACGAAAACTTTTTTATTTGGCAAAAATACGAAAACAAACTGACTCGTGATTTTTTCATATTCAGTTTGTTTGAGTACTTTTGCCTAAAATAAAAAAGTTGGAGTCTGGAAAATAAAAATTTATCTAGTAAAATATTACAGGACCAGTGGTATTTGAGAAGATTATTTTTTGAACCATTCTGTACAAAAACTACTTTATTTAAAAAACTTCCTAGAACAACTTATATTTCATAATTAACACAAACGAAATGCCGTTACCCTTCCTATTAACTTATCCTGTACACTAGATAGTATTGTCAGTTGTCGTGAGCGTCGTGAAAACAGGGATATAATTTGAATAAATATTTATTTTTATACTTATTTATACAATTATATTATTAAAGAAAAAATTACCAAAATAAAAATTATTAGGTATCTATATCTATTTAAAGTTTACATACAAGACCACATTTGCCTGTAGGCATATAAAAGTTTTAAATGCATGCAGAACCAGGAAGCAGGTTAGTACCTACATATTTGATTTTTCATTATCGTTTAGATGAATGGAATTGTGATAATAATAATAACAAAATATATTTCAGAATATTTAGGTAATATAAATGAATGTTGATTTATAGTAAGGTACTTATAAACAAGAAAATTGATTGATCAATATTGTTATTGAATTTTTGACAGTTCTATAATTTTATCAATACTAGTAAAACCACTAGTGGTTTTATCAATATAAACCGGAATGATTGGCTAGATTTAATAATAATAATAATAATAATAATCCTTTATTTCCTTACAAATGTTAATACAAATATGGTTTTATAAATTATTCTACAATTTGTATGGAAATTAGGTACCTCCTTAGGAAAACCTGTATTGGAGGTTACCCTCATTTATAGATAAAAAGTCTTTTAATTGCATAAAATTTTTTTTTTCTTAAATACATTTTTCTTAGAAATTAATTTTATTTTTCTATTTTTTTTTTGTGTGACACAGTGGTGCTGGTGGAGGAGAGGGCCGAGAAAATAAAAAAAAAACATTTTAAAAATATGAACTAAAACAAAATTTTACTTTTCCATAAAAAATATATGAATCTATATGACTTGTATAAAATAGAACCGTCGACTTTGTTTTAAGATGAATTTATGCATTAATGAATGAAGGTGGATTACTTAGATATGACATGCAGTGGACCAAAGTATATTTCGGGATCATCAATTGTAAGAAGCCACTGATATAACAGTTTTTTTCTACAAGCCACTGAAGCAGCATATTTAATATTATCGGGCAAGAAATTAAAAATCTTTGGAGCCATATACAAGTTGGATCTTTTAAATTTTTCAACTCGTGGCTTGGGCAGAATGAGACCTCCCCTATTTCTCCCACTGCAAAATGCCTGCTTGCAGGACTCTATACCACCACCCCTACCACCAATCAGAAAGTCATTTAGTATTTTACGAAAAAATAAACACCTCAAGGGCAAGATTTTAAAATCTCTGAAAAGCGGTAGAGAATGGGTCATATTTGATTTCCCCGACATGAGTCTAATAACATGTTTCTGTGCAACCTGCAATGGACTTATCGTACTGGGATAAGTTCCACCCCACGAGGAGATTCCATATTGTAATCTTGACTGAATTAAAGCAAAATATTACATTCGCAGAATATTAGGAGGGCACATGCTTTTTAAAAAATAAAACTTTCTAATTGAATTATTGATTGATTTTTTAATTTTATTGACATGCATTTTCCATGAAAGTGACATGTCCAGCACTACTCCAAGATATTTAACCTCGTCAACCTGCCTAACAGTTTCACACGAACACTCGTCAAACCTTGTGCAAGTGGCATCGTGATATTTTAAATTACCCAACACTCCAGGAGTTTTAGAAAGACTGAAAACTATATAATTGGTTTTGGCAACATTTAATGAAATTTTGTTATAATTTAACCATAGTTTTACTTGCGCAAGGTCTGACTGCATCCTGCGAAACAGCTCAGCTTCAGTACTAGCAGAAAAATGTAACGCAGTATCATCTGCAAAAGAAGTTACTTGCCCCTCTAAATCTGCAGTGCAAAGATCGTTAATATAAATAAGAAAAAGAGTAGGCCCAAGAACTGAACCTTGAGGTACACCATGACGAATAACACCTTCTTTACTTAATTTTCCGCTAATTCTAACCTGTTGAGTCCTCATGCTAAGATACGACCTAAACCAATCATTTGCTAACCCTCTAATTCCCATTGAATTCATTTTTGATAATAGAATTTCATGGTCGACCATATCAAAGGCTTTTTGGAAATCCATGAATAGGGTAGCCGTACGCTGGTTATTATTTAAGGCAATATTAATTTGAGAAGTTAAGCTATTGATCGCCATTTCTGTATTTAGCCCTTTTCTAAAACCAAATTGCTGAGCACTCAGTTTTCCATGCACATTAAGAAAACGGGTTAGCCTAATATTAACTATTTTCTCCAAAACCTTTGATAAGGGAGATAACAAGGTTATCGGACGGTAGTTCGAAACATTAAATCTATCCCCTCCTTTAGAAATAGGAACCACAACAGCTTTCTTCAGAATATCAGGAAAAGTACCGAGCTGAATACTCATGTTAAACAGATAAGCTAACACTTCCGCTAGTTCATTTTGCAGTTCTTTCAAAACTGTAACTTGGAGACCATCCACTCCAGTTGACTTCTTATTTTTTAAAGAATTAGTTACATTACAAACTTCAATTTTGTCCGTTGGTTGCAAAAAAATTGAAGTACTACAGGATTCTGAACGGATTTTTTCATTGAGGTTGGTTTTCAAGTCTGGAGGGTTCATATCCAAACCATCCTTTAAGTTTTGAGCAACATTTAAAAAGTACTGATTAAATTCATTCGCTACATCATTATTCTGTTCAACATAAGTACCATCAGCTGTTCTAATTTTATCAATAGTACTGTCACTATGATTTTCACCTATCAGACTGTTTATAATGTTCCATTGGTCCCTTGTGTTACCTTTAGTTTGTTCAAATAACTTAAAATAGTATACCTCCTTAGCTTTCCTTAAATCTTCAATTAACCTATTTCTATACCTATTATAATAAAGAGCCAGATTAAAATTATATGGTTGACATATTTTCTTTTTGTACAAAGCATTTCTTTTATTTATCCTTTTGATTAACTCTAATGTTATCCATGGCTTTAAAGGTCTACACGACTTACGATAATTGGAAGTAATAGTACATATATTAATGTTTTCTTTTAGTAAATCAGAAAAGTATACAAAAGCCTCATTTACATCTGGTATTTTATACAATATACTCCAATCCACCGCAGAGACACTCTCTCTGAATTTATCATAATTAATTTTTTTAAAAGAAAAATTTTCCATTTGTTTAGATTTTATATTCGTATATAATAAACAAAGAGAGTGATCAGAGATACCCGCGTGCTCCACTTCACCCCAAAAATATTGAGTATTATATAACTTATTGCATTATTTAGCATAAAACATTGAAGATTAAGCGTTTTCATTGGACGAAATCACAAAATTGTGATATTTTGACAGGTGAAAAAAATAATCAGTATAATCCATTATAATTGTAAATTCAAAGAGTGTTGAGGTAAATTTAGAATCTAACTTTTTGTATTTATTTTTAACCAAAATCTGAATACGATTATTTTTACCACACAAATTGTGTAGAAATCGTATTTCTAATACAGAATAATTACTTTTGGGATCTTTGTCGGCGATTGTTTATATTAATTTATTTTGGATAAATCCAGATATCCGGAGATGTCCTTAGATTACATTTATTAGTAGTCTTTCTCCAATTTTAGAATAATTTTTTGGGACACAAATAACATTAGTTTGAATATATCGAAGCATCAGATAGTTTAAATCGGATTAACCCGGTTAAATTGTATTCACAGTCCACTTTTATTAGAAGCTCAACTAAGCTCACCCGTATGGTGAAACTGATATACAGTGAGGTCCAAAAGTAACGGATACATTAATTTTCTCCGTTAATAAGCGTGTAAAAGAAAAACCTGAAACACGTCAATTTTTAAATTTAAAATGACACTTTATCACGCTAAAAAACCACCCCCCACTTCAAACCACTTCCCAAGGGGTGAGAGCACCCCATTTTTTTAAATGGCATGGGGGGTCATGTGACACCTCGTTTGAAAGAGCATTTAATTGCCTATTTAGCCATGTAAAAATTTTTAGGTTTCTTTTTTTTATTTTCAAGAAAATTCGATTTACAATTTTGGAATGTGTTACTTAAAATGTATTGAAACGTGTCGTATTGATATACCAAGCATGCCTACTGGATTATTTTATTATTAGGAAATTTAACTGTAACTACATTAAATATTGAATTTTCTTGAAAATAAACAAATTAAATTTAATTTAAAATTTTGGAATGTGTTACTTAAAACTGTACTTAAAACGTGTCGTAATGATATACTAAGCATGCCTACTAGATTATTTTATTATTAGGAAATTAAACTGTAACTACCTACTGCAGTATTAAATATTGAATTTTCTTTAAAACAAAAAATTTAAATCTAAAATTTTTTACATTGCTGAATAGGCAATTAAATGCTCTTTCAAACGAGGTATCACATGACCCCCCATGCCATTTAAAAAAAATGGGATGCTCTCACCTCTTGGGAAGGGGTTTGAAGTGGGGGGTGTTTTTTTAGCGTCATAAAGTGTCATTTTAAATTTAAAAATTGACGTGTTTCAGGATTTTTCTTTTACACGCTTATTAACGGAAAAAATAAATGTATCCGTTACTTTTGGACCTCACTGTATGTATTTTCATATACTTTTTACAATACTGGTTGTAGTCCAGGATATGACGGTAAAATTAGTAGGAAACAGTTTTTTTTATATGCATCGATTTGAATGAAACTTTGTAGGTAAGCTCAATATATCCTCCACTTCAAAATCTACCCTTTGTCAATATGTGCTTTTCCTCTGGGGGTTATTACCACCCCAACTCGGGGGTGGAAAATATTTATAAAAAAAAAACATGTTAATCGCTAAAATAGGGAATTTTAAGACAAAAATGTTCTTTAGAATTTTTTCAAAGAGTTAATACTTTTGGAGTTATTGGTAACTAAAAGATCACGAATTAAACGGTAAACAAGCATGTTTTTAAAGTAACTCAGAAAATTTTCATTTTATCGGATAAACTGTCATGATATGTCCGGTTATATTTTTTGCGACGCAAAAAGTAACAAACTCACCCTCGTCAAAACCACCCTTGAATTAGTTGCCCATTTACAATTTACTTCGTTTAGATACAAACATTGCAGTCTAGAAGTTTAACTAGTTTAGAAAGTTTAGTTTTGAAAAAATCTGAGTTAAAAGTGAACACGTTATTTTCTAAATTTTTCCAAAAATCCCATTGCCTTGGAAATAACTCAAAAACTAGAAAAGATACAGAAAAAATCTAAAATACAAAAAAATAGCTTTTTCTTTACTATAGATTTTTATAGACTAAAAATTAAACGAGAAATGCTTGTTTAAAGCTTGTATTCGCATGCGTTTAGCACCATCATCGAGCTAGTTAAGCGCAACCCTTTTTAAAACGAAAGGCTTGAAAAAAAATTCGTGTACGTCATCTTGTAGCCTTTAAAATACCTTACAAGGTGGTTGTTTTACGGACTTCTTAGCTTAAAAACTAAAGGGGTTATGAATAAAAAACCAATCAATTTTTTTTGGAATTTTGAAGTGGACTTTATTTTAGTTATAACTTACCTTAATTTTCATGCATATCACCTATCACAAAAAAAGTGATCTGTTTTTAAAGTGTCTCAAAGAAATTGGTCGCAACTTTTGTGTCAAAATCTGGTCATGTGGCAACAATTGCTTTAGAAGATCGAAGAAGACAATCGAGTTTTTGGAGCTTCAAAACATTAAATTGTTAGACCATATGTACCGTATAGTACCGACCTTAGTCCCAACGACTTCTTCATCTTATCAAAGATCAAGAATTCAATGCGTGGGCAGCGAATTCAGTCGCCAGAAGAAGCCATCGATGCCTTTAAAACAGCGATTTTGCAGGTGTCAACTGAAGACTGGAATAACTGTTTCACCAATTGGTTTATACATTGAATAGTCATTTTTAATACCTATTTGTTGGAATGTTTCAGAATTCAATCTAGTTGTCTGAGATTACTATATGTAAAGGGGTGTTTCTTACAGTGTGAGCGGATTCCAACATTATGAATGTTATTTTTTTGTAATGTAGGTAATACTTCCTACTAATTAAGAAATTTCACCGAACTCTATCAAAAACCCCATTATTTGATTTGTATTTTTTATCAAGGAAATAAGTAAATTCATAATGTTCTTTAAGTATTACTGTTTAAAAACTATATTATTTAGGAAAATAAAAAAATCAATTATAGGAAGCTTACTTCGTAGGTGAGATAGCAAAATTTTACGTTTTGCATTCCACGTTTACCTACCTTTAGTAAGAATTTGTCTATATTTTTAAATGGTTACATGAGACACGCAATCGTGAATATAATGTTTTATTAATATAAATGTTTAAAACAGAGTAAATTATGAAATTATTCATCAGGAGCAGCCGAAGTCCGACTCTGCTTATGTGTCAGTCGGCCTCAAAAACACGGAAAAGACAAATCTGTTCTAATTGAATTTTAAATCAGCTGCATAGCCAATGGTTATGCCGTGCCGCAGTATCATGCCTACCAGCTGAGGACCCACCAATTAGCTTACGTGACACTACCAATTATCATCAAACTAGAAATAAGTCTGCCGAAGGCTATTACATCTTGTACAGGACGTTCCAGAAGTAATACTACCTATTACCTACTGCCTTAAAACGTGATTTATATTAACTTAAAGAAAAAATAAGATTTTTGAGTTCTATTTTACTGCAAACTAATATAATCAGGTAATGCTTAGTACTACAGAGTGATTCTTTAAAATTACTGTATCTACTACCAGAAGGCAAAATAATAATATTTTACACTAATTGGTCGAAAATCATGTCTATTAAGCAAGGTCAACCACTTTTTTAGTTCATATCCGCTTTATGACCATGTTTTATTGTTGCTATGTAATTGCTAATTTTTTACGCAAAATTTGACCTTATTGCCACGACCTACGGGAGAGTAGATAATCTAGCACAAATCTTCATACATCAACCACTCTCAGACCCCAATGAAAATCCAGTATTTTGTAGTACATGCTTTATTGCACGTGTATCAAACATCACATTTCATTACGATGGAAAAAAAATTAGGTTATGTTTGAAGTAAGGTGGGTGGACCATGGAAGGCCACGCTCCTTCGAAGGCCATCTATTAAAAAATCGTAGTTATTGGCATCTCTTGACATATTCCATCTACTACACACTAAGATCCACCAAACTCAAGGCCACAGACGCGGTGACGAGTATATTGCGCCGCTATTTTGTTAGGGCGGTCTCACGTTCCGTAGACCGTAGACTTCGGTTGTCGACGTTGCAATTGTTATTTCGGCGCTCAATAAAACGTAAGTTTTTAGTCAATAACTTATTGATATCTCCTATTTTTTTACTGTGAATTGTCGTCTAAGGATATGTTTTTGGTAAAAAGAAAGAAAAACATAGTTTTGACTCAATTTAAGTTAAAATATGGGTAGTGTTCCTAAGAAAGCCGGTGGTTCCTTATAAGGCCACTCAAAAATTTGACGGTTGGCCTTGCTATGGTACAGGGGCCTTACAAGGAAAATTAACAAACCATAAACGTATAAATTAGATATAAATAAGGTGGGTGGACCATGGATGGCCACTCTAACGAGTAAAAGCTTTTTATTCGTTTATTTACTATATAAATGAAGAAAACAAATCATTAAGTAATAAGTACTTAGTAATAATTGTTAGTTTGGCCTTCTTAGGAACATTTTGGCCTTACAAAGAACGGTCCCATAAGAAGGCCATTTTAGATAAAAATTTAAGTTTTTAATTTCATTATAAAACGCGTTGACAAATTATTTGATGCTAATATAAAACTCATTACTATTATTTTCTAATATTTTTTATTAATATGTTCTTAGTTATACCATGGTGTTCAAATAATGTTCGTTGAATTTTTATAGATGATAAAAATATATTGAGCATTTCATGTTTTGCTTAAATGAAACAGCTTAATAAGTAGTTTTAGTAAAAGTGGATACATTTATTGTTTTAACTCTATTTCTGAGTTTTACGCCTGATGTATAATATTGGCCTTGCATGGAGCCGTGTTCCTTGCAAAGCCATTTGGAAGAGCCTAATAAAACTTGAGTTTAATCAATAGTGATTAAAGTTAGGTAAAAAAAAGTAATTTGTATAGTGCACAATAAAATAAAGTATTACTTAATGATTTGTTTTCTTCATTTATATAGTAAATAAACGAATAAAAAGCTTTTACTCGTTAGAGTGGCCATCCATGGTCCACCCACCTTATATATTTGTTTATTGTTGCACACTATTATTCAATTTTATTAAGCAAATAGGGATAAAATTTAAATCACTCCATGCACCCACTAATTACTGAATCATGTTTCAAGCAGAAAATATTTGCTGGCAATGAATTTAATTTAAGTGTCAATAAGTTTGATCAACAAATTTATGAATTGTTTTAAGGTCTTATTAACCTTCTTTACCTTTTATTACTCTTTATTTTATGAAATAATACAAAACAAACAGCGGAAACTCATACATTTGACTTGCCAAATAATAAAAAATTAAGAAAATTATGGAAAAAAAATTAACAATAACCTTACTTTTCTTGGTTGTCTTTTAATAATAATATGTTCGAAACATTGCAAATAGCAACTTTGAATAAATTCATGAAGGATAAAATTGTTGGTTTAATACCGGTTTGATAACTAAGTCAATGTAAATAAAGGTTGGTTTAGTATGTCCGAACTTTAAATCAGTAAAATAAAATAAAAACTTAAGCTAAACCAGCAGTTCTCAAGCTTTGGGGCGCGCCCCCCTCGGTTGGCTTGTTAATTCGGTCAGGGTAAATTAAAAAACAAAATTATTAAAACCAATTTATAAAATTTTTATTGCCAAATATTGAATTACAAACCTATTCTAATCCTAATCTTTTAAATATTCTTAGAATGCAAGGACTAATTTTAACGAAGCTACTGCAGAAAATCATATTTCACAAAGGACGTTGTGAGAACTAACAAAATCCATATCGCTTTTGCTTGTATTAAGTACTTAAAAGTTTTTTGGTCGTTCGATCCAAAAAATTAGTTAAAGATTTGGTACTGTAATCCCGTTCAGTAAAGTGTATATGTTATTCTTCTTCTTCTAGTGATAGAACATAAGATTTACTGTCAAATGGATTACAAATACAATTTGAATTGGAAATTCGTACTCAGGTTTATTAAATGGCATTCCATAGTTTTTAACAATTTTACAATTTTATGTTTCTCTTGCAGTGTAAAATACTTCTACACAATGTGGAAAAAATATCAAAGCATTTTTTCATAAATGCATTTAAAAAAACATTCAATCTTTTTACTTAAATCAAATACATTCAACATTGAAGAATTAAAGATTCAGAATATTAAGTTTTTTAAAGATATCTACCAAATAAGAAAACTTCATCAGAATTCTGCCAAACGCTTATGCACTTCTTCCTTTAAAAATAGCGCTATTTCACTTCTCAGGTCGAACATCCGCTTGACAACCTTACCACGTGATAACCATCGGGATGAAGGATAAAACAACAAAGATTTATGTTCAGCTCCCATATCTGTACAAAGCGCGAAAAATTCACGTGGTTTACTGATATAATCCTAGTGCAATGTTTCTCTTCAATTAATTGGGTTTCAAGCTATCAGCAGCTAATACTTTTAAACAAATAAAGCATTGCGCTTTTTCTTCTCCACTTATTTCAATGCTTGTAAATCCAAATTTAGGTATAAGCTTGGTCATATTTTCGGGTTTTAGACTTATATCCTCGTAAATCAGTCAAAGTCATCGTTTAGTTTTCGTTTGGCTCCAATTAGTAGGTAATTGCACCAAATTAAAAAAATCTTGTTTAACTTTAATTAACTTTAACTAATTGTAATGCAGTAACTGTCTTGAAACAAAAGGCTACATCTATAAACGCGCTTCTCTATTTATAGCCGCGCATCTTCCGTCGAGACAATCCGATGACGTTCTACAATGATGCCTAGTGTAATTTTAATTCCCCGGTTCGACTAAATAATTCTCGCAATACGACGCGAGGCGCAAATCTGTTTGAAATAAAATAGGGAGGCGTATGAGAGTTTGAGAACCGCTAATTTAAAATAACATAGATTATTGTTATATAATGTTTAGCAACATTTCTTTTATAGATGTTTGCACTATTTACTTATTAAATTTTTTTAATAATTTTTTCTTTTTTTTTTTTTTGAAGATATTTTCCACTTTTACAGAAATTTTTACACAGTTAATCATTACAATTAATACTCTAACACTTTTTGTCACATATTCATATATGTAATAAAAGGCTGACAATACAATGAACTGTCTGCGCTTTTTTGTCTTATCACGTGAGAGATGTACAAGGGTTTTCTTTTTAGTTTTTCATATGCTTCTTAAAAAGCGCCACCAATAGAACCTTCAGGCACAAATCTAGCCTCAATCTTTTGTTGACATTAAACCAGAGTTTCATTGCGATACAACACGTCGTGTAGGTACAGTAAATTTTTGAAATTAGCAAGTCGTTCGAAATAGTTATTTATGCAACTAGTGCGTAAAGTGAACTTTTTTGACGAATGTGAATGTTGTCGCATGAGCCGCAGGCGAATGCGACAATCACATGAGTCAAAAAAGGAACATTTACGCACGAGTTGCATACAATATTTTTTCTACAACCGAATTTGTTTACAAGAAATACAAGTATAGGCCTGATTTTTTTTACGCTTTACTGCAAAAAAAAATATTATATTTAAAACATATTTAAGATAACAAAATATTTATTTTTTAAATTAATCTCACCTTATAATACCGGTACGTAAAAACGCGAAATGCTTGAATTATAAATAAATTGAAATGTCAATCAGTCATCATTTAAATAAAAATACTTACCCTTATTCATGAACTGATATTTCTGTCATATTAAAAATCAAACTAAAAATTACTGAATATAATATCTAGTTTTGTATGTATTAAACTGCAATAATTTAACAATTAAATATATTTACACAAATTTACACAATTAAATAATAAAAAAAAAGTTTCCTTACCCGGAATTGAACCCGGGTCATCTGGATAGAAGGTTAACACCTTAAAATCTCGGCTAATAAGACACGTAGGATTATTCGCATAATCTTATACAAAACAGTGCTTATTTTACTTTTTTTCACTAGTCAAAAAAAAGCTTTTTTTTCACTAGTGAAAAAAAGTTAAACTTTACGAACCTTAAACCGTGCGTAAAGGTAATACTTTACGCACGGTTGTAGAAAAAATGGATTTAAGGCTACGGTTACTATGGATGCGAATTCTAACGAAATTTTGTTCTGACAAGTTCTGACGAATTCTTCCGGATAAACAAACGCCTGTTTCCCAATGGGCGTGTTTACACTGCCAGCGACCAGCACGTCAGAACATGCACGACGTCGTCAGAACCATTTGAGGTTCAAACAGATTTGATTTTTTCGTACGACTTGCGTTTGTTTTTGCGTAGTTACTTAGTTATTTCATCATGGACAACGATAAATTAATTACTCTTGTGTACGAGAACAGATTGTTGTGGGATATGAGAGAAAAAAATTATCGTAACAGAGATGTTTGTCGGCAAAAGAGGAAGGAAATTCTTCAAATAACATTTTAAACTCTACTTTGTCGTCTCTACTAGAAAATAAAGGATTGAAATGCTCTGTTTTCCTCCATTTAACAGCAGTAACTTCATTTACGGACTTTCAAGAAAATAAAATTCCTCAAATTCGTCCATATTTACTGGGCGGTAGAAGCGTACTGACTATCAAAATATCAGAAAACGTGGATAGTGTAACCGCCATGTTCTGACGAGCATCTCGGACTTACTCGTCAGAACAAACTTTCGTCAGAATTCGCATCCATAGTAACCGTAGCCTAAGTCGAGAACATTTTTGAGCAACATCTTTTTACAATTTTTTGAGAGGATTATTCCAACAAGGATGTCACGCTGGGAGTGAAGCACCACACCAGTCAACTATTTTTTGATGGTATTGCGAATTTCAACGTGGTCGCTCCAGTCTCAGCGACAAAACCAGGCTAGGTCCATCCAAAACTGCAATAAGCTCATTAAAGATGAGTATTATACCTGGAGATAAAGGCGTCTTTGGGCATTTCAAAGACCTTAAATCTAAATTATCGTTTATTTACCAGAAGTTATCGCGACACTCCGACAAAGCAACACACAACATCAGGACAATACACGTGCTCACACTGCTCAAAGAAAATCGAATTTTTGGAGCGTCAAAACATCGAATTGTTAGATCATTTACCGTATAGTCCCGACCTAAATCCCAACGACTACTTTACGTTCCCAAAGATCAAGAACTCAATACGTGGGCAGCGATTCCAGTCGCTAAAAGAAGCCATCAATGCCTTTAAAACAGCGATGTCAACTGAAGACTGGAATAACCAATTGGTTTGAACGTATGCAATCGATCTTGGTGTTACATATTTTGAAAAGCAATAAGGTATTTTAAGTCTATATATGTTTGTCTTTATAGCAATATGCAAAACTAAAAAAGACAACCCTCCTACAGTATATTCGATGTAACGGTTCACTACGTTTATAAGAATCATAGCTTCAAACCTAATTCTAATAAAATATTCTTGTCTATTGTTGTAAAAACTGGTCCTTGTCTAATGTTTACAATTGTACTCAGGAAAATAGCTGATTTATGATTAAAAGTAAATTTTGTTCACGACTTATCTAATACCTATTATTATTGTTATTTTCTGGACGTACAGTTACAAGTTGGGTTAATAAAAAATATATCGTATGATTTTCCCAATCAAATATTTCAAATAGTATGATATATCTTGAGGTCACAACATTATCATATTTTAACAATTTTAATAGTTAGAATTTGTCTATTTTTAAATATATAATAACTTGATTTATATTTATCATTAATAACATGTTTTTTACCAATTTTGCACATAATTATATTCCATCTATTTCTGTTAATTACATCATTTACTATAATTTCAATTAAAATTAAACAATAGATTAAATATAATAAAATAGTTAATGGTCAGATGGGATTAAAACAATGGTTGAAAAAATTATCAGAATATGCTCCGAACATGTTCGTTACAGGTTCACATCTATACCTTATTTGCATATTACTGGAAAGTTCCTACAAATGTTCTGTTATATTTTTTCACGAAAGAATATAATATGTTCCTGATATTTAGAAACATATTCTTCATTCATTACTTTATAATGTTTTTTTTTCTGCGACGAGAAAAAAGTTTGACATTTTATCTCTGTTAACGGGTCACAAAACGTCACTTTTTATGAAATTATTACTTTTTTACCATGGGAAAAAAGTGAGTACTTTTTTCCCGGATATATATCAAATTACAGAATCAAATTGACAGATAGTTGATTGATAACGCAGGTCTAATTGTCACTATAAGGACAAAAGCCTACTAGTTTTAAAATTCAAATTTTTCATCAGTAATTTTCTGATTTTATTTAAAATATTAAATCGTCGTCACAGAAAAAAACGAACTAAAAACTGATACATAATATGAGGTAGAGTAGATAATAGTTATTTATTATACACGGGAAAAATATTAGATTTTAGCTCTCGGTTTTTTGTCAACACAACACAACCTCGAGCTAAAATCTAATACTTTTTTCCCTTGTATAATAAATAACTATTATCTACTCTACCTCATATTATGTATCAGTTTTTAGTTCGTGAAAACTATCATTATAGACAGCAGTGCGTGAAGGATTGAAAGTGTGCGTGAAGTAACAATGTATTTTAAATGGGATTTACTTTTTCGCACTGTTTTTGACGCATCTTGATATTGAAACACGTATGGGGGCTTTTTACACAATTTATTTACAAAATTGTTAAGATACACTGAACTCTGCTGGATAACGTCTAACTACTTGACAATACAATGAACTCTTCTGAACACTTGACTTGAACTGACGTTAACTGCCCGTGTATCCCCTTATATACAACATTATTTAATCTAGTTAGTGTGTTTAGAAGTTTCTAGAATTTTCTAGAAACATTATTTAAAATGGTCAGTTGATTTTTTTACAAACTTCTAAAAATCAACTGTCAACAACAATCTTTCAAATTAAGGTCCCTTCCTTTACGGTTATCCCGTTACACTGCCCCCTCCTTAGATTCATTCCTCCTGGAATGTTATTTCCTACATCGGAATCCCGCACACTCCCTGAGCCAGCCAAACCATTTTCTTGGAGTTGCTGCGCATCTCCACTGTGGTTTCCCTGGTAAGGCGCCAAACGATCATGATGGACCACGACGGGTTTCCCTCTGGGAATTTTCACGATCCGATAAATGACATCGTTAATCTTCTTCTTGATGGTGTAAGGACCTTCCCAATTCTTTTGTAATTTGGGACAAATACCTCGACGCCGTCGGGGATTATAGAGCCAGACTAAATCTCCAATTTGGTAACTCTTTTCCATTGTCCGTGTGTCATAGTACCTCTTCATCCGATCACTAGATAACTGTAGTTTTCCACGCACCAGGTTGTGTATATTTTCCATTCGATTCTGAAGGTCGGCGACATATTGTTCACGTGCCATTTCTTCACCAGGTTTACAACCAAACACCAAGTCACATGGTAGCCTCATTTCTCTACCGAACAGGATCTTCGCAGGCGTTTGGCCAGTTGATTCGTTGATGGCCGATCGAATTGCCATTAGAAATAGTGGAATATGTCGATCCCAATCCCTCTGACAATCTGACACCACTTTTGACAGATAGTTGGTTATAGTCCGGTTCATTCGTTCCACCATTCCATCAGACTGGGGGTGCATCGCTGTGGTTCTCGTTTTGTGGATGCCTAATCATTGGCAAATATCTTGAAACAGCTTGCTCTCAAAATTTCTTCCTTGGTCTGAATGTAATTCTAATGGTACCCCAAATCGGCTTACGAATTCTTCAACCAATATATCTGCTAAAGTGGTAGCTTCCTGATTGGGAACTGCATATGCTTCAACCCATTTAGTGAAGTAGTCCATTACAACAAAGATGTACTTGTTTCCTACATCGGTCTGTGGACGTGGCCCCAATACATCTACTGCGATTCTTTCAAAAGGACTTCCAACCAGGTATTGCTGCATTTCCGCCTTCGGTTTTCGGTGCGGACCGTTACTGGCAGCACATGTAGTGCATTTACGACACCAATCTTTAACATCATTAGTGCAATTTATCCAGTAAAATCTATCTCGGATCTTTTGCAGCGTTTTCGTGATACCCAGATGTCCTCCAGAACTATCATTATGCATCTGTTTTAAAATTTCCGGTACAGCATTTCTTGGGACCACTATTTGTTTCCTTGTTTCTGTGCCCTCGGAATTTTCTACAAGTCTTTTAACGAGCCCTCCGTCCAAAATTAAAGAGTTCCATTGGGACCAGTATGCTTTTAAAGCAGGAGAGGATGAGGATATCTCTCTCCACAACGGACGACGGTCCATTCTCTTCCACTCCCTAATCTTTCTCAGAACGGAATCGTTTTCTTGTTGCTCCTCCAGCATAGAGCTCTCGTCTTCTGGCACAACCTTAACTAAGGCAAGTTTTTCCTCGTTCTGCTCCATACAGGTACAATGGGGGCAATCAGGTCGACATGGTCTTCTGGAGAGTGCATCAGCATTACGATGTCTGGTTCCAGGTCTGTGCTCGATTTCAACATCATATTCCTGCAGTTTTTCGAGCCATCTTGCTATCTGTCCTTCTGGGTTCCTAAAGCTAAGTAGCCACTTTAAACTAGCATGGTCTGTCCTGATCAGGAATTTTCTGCCATACAGATATTTATAAAAGTGTTCGACGGATTTTACAACTGCTAACAGTTCCCTCCGAGTTACACAGTAGTTCTTTTCAGCTTTCGATAAAGTTTTGCTGAAGTAACCAACCACTCTTTCCTTACCGTCTTGTAGCTGTGACAAGACAGCTCCAATTCCCACATTGCTGGCGTCGGTGTCCAGAATAAGCTTACCATCAGGAAGTGGATAAGCAAGAACAGGTGCTGACGTAAGCTGTTTCTTCAATATTTCAAACGCCTTTTGACATTCCTGATCCCAACAGAAGGACTTATCTTGTTCTGTCAAACGTGTCAAGGGTTTGGCGATATCTCCAAAATTCTTGACATATCGTCGGTAATAGGAACAAAGGCCCAAGAAACTCCGGAGCTGATGTTTGTCGATAGGGATTGGCCATTCCTGAACGGCTTGTATCTTAGCGGGGTCAACAGCAACGCCATCCTTGCTTACGTTATGTCCTAAATAGTTGACCTGTCTCTGGAACAAGTGGCATTTCTTAACATTCAATGTTAGATTAGCGTTCTGTAATCTTTTAAAAACTTCTTCCAGGTTAGATAAATGTTCCTTAAAGGTCTTACCCATTATGATGATGTCGTCTAGATAAACTAGACAAGTTTCCCATGACAAACCTCGCAGGATGTTCTCCATTAGTCGTTCAAACGTCGCAGGAGCATAACAGAGGCCAAATGGAAGGACCGTGAATTGCCATAACCCTGATCCACTGGTAAAGGCAGTCTTTTCTTTGTCTGCAGGATTCATTTTAACTTGCCAGTATCCGCTTTTAAGGTCCAAGGTAGAAAACAGAGTAGAACCCGCCAAAGCGTCGAGGGCATCATCAATCCTTGGCAGAGGATAACTGTCCTTCTTAGTGACATCATTTAGCTTTCGATAGTCGACACAAAACCGCATTGATCCGTCTTTCTTTCTCACTAATACCACAGGAGAAGCCCACGGACTACTGGATGGTTCGACTATGCCATTTTGAATCATTTCTTTAAGGGCTCTGTCTGCTTCTTCCTTTTTAACTTGAGGCATCCTTCGGGGTACCTGTCGAATCGGACGTGCATCACCAGTGTCAATTCTATGTTGTACAACATCAGTTTTTCCCAGTTTACTTTTAGAACCAAATACAGGTTTATAACGGTAAAGTAGATCTCTTACCTGTTTCTTTTCTAGTTTTGACAAAGAGGGGTCTAATTTTGTCATTAATTGTTCAATTTCGTTGGTCTCATCTGTTTCCGTAACATTTATCTTGTGAATTATGGCCATTACTGGTTCTAAACTTCCCATTTCCGTGTCCTTTCGGAGAAGAACTGGATGATCGTCCAAGTTGATAACTCGGATGGGTACCTCTTTGGCGGATCTAACAAGAGTCTTACCCACAAGGAGTCCTTTTCCCAATTCATGGTCATGGTTCTTCGGCTCTATCATGGCTGGGGCACCATCTGGCTCCAGTCCATCCAACCGCGCTGTGACGACACATTCGCAGCTTGCCGGAAGTTCGATATCATCGATTAGCTTAATAGAGGCATTGTCAACTTGTTTTCGGTGCAGGAATATTTCTTCATTACCAGTACGAAGGATACGTTGGCGAAGATCGAAATGAAAACCACAGTGGAGCATAACATCCATGCCCAGAACAACATCTTCATCAACGTCAGCCACCAGCACTGAGTGAACAAGAGAGGTTGAACCAAATTGTAGCGTCACCTGTATCTCACCGTAGACTCTAGCAGAATCTCCGGTAGCGGTACGCAGTCTCCAACTGGTAGGCAACATTTTATTTCGCATAATGACGGTTGGTCGGACGATAGTTTTTGTAGCTCCAGTGTCTACCAGCATGCTTATATTCTTCCCATCAAGGAGGCCATCTACATATAAGCTGTCCACGTGATGTCGCAGAGTTGCCAATTTAATGGTGTGAGGGGCTTCGGGAATGTTTGGGGTCGATTTCGCCCTCCAGGAGTCGACCCGTTCTAGTTTTCCTGCTGCTGGGGTACTTCAGCAGAAGATTTTTCTTTTTAGCGGCAAGTATTTCTTAAATGGCCTATTTCTCCGCAGTTCCAGCATCTCACTTGGCGCCTTCTTTTTGGAGATAACTTCATTAATCTCTCTACTACCGCTTCAACGTCGCTAACGGAATGAACGGCATGGTCGTAGTTACCGGTGATTTCCCTTAGTCGAGCAACTCCACGTGAGGCCTCCGTCGCCGCCTCAAACTCCAGGGCAATGGTCAAGGCGTCCACAAGAGTCTTCGGCCGCGCCAACCGTACAGCGCGCTGCAACTCGACGTCTCGAAGACCATCGGTGAAGGTTTGGACTGCTAGGCACTCCAGGAAATCCTCCGCTGCATTTGAATACGCAAGTCGTACCATTCTTGCTACATCCGCTTCAAATTCCTGGATAGTTTCTCCATTTTTCTGTTTTCGGCTCTTTAACTGCATTCGGTACACCGGTTGTAGATGAGTTTGACCATAACGCATCTCTAGACGATTCACCAATAACTCGAAGTTGTCAGCTTCATCCGGTGTCAATGATTGCAAGACGTCTAAAGCTTCGCCTCGCAGAGCTACGGTTAGGGACAATGCTTTCTCCTGGGATGACCATCCATTAGCTCTGGCCGCTGCGTCGAATTGTTTCAGGTAATTTGGCCAGGAAGTCTTCCCGTCGAAGGTCGGGGGTTTCATTGTCGTTCGCACCTGGGTCGTCTCCTCGTTTCTTCGTCGTTCGACGTCTGCGTGACAGGTTTCCATCCTTCCTGCATCTCCGTCGCCATGGTGGATGGTTTGGTTTTGTAGACAAGCTTCCAGTTCATGTTTAAGCTTTTCTATCTCGGACTGCATTTGCTGGTTGATCTCGTCTCTGAAGTTGGCCACTTGCTTATTTTGCTGGTCTTGTATGTTGGTCACTTGCTGATTCATGTTGTCCACTTGCTGATTCAAGTTGTCTACTTGCTGATTCAAGTTGGCTACTTGCTGATTTTGCTCGTCTCGCAAGTTGCATATTTCGGAGCGCAAATGCGATATTTGCTGGGAGAAGGAACTGGATAACTCTTCTGGTAGGGGGGAAATCCGTTGTGATAGCTGGGACACCTCTTCGCGCTGGCTTCTTATCTGACTGGATAGCTCCTCTTGCTGGCTCGTCATTTGTCCTGATAAATGGGACACCTCTTCGCGCTGGACCTTCATCTGACTGGATAGCTCCTCTTGCTGGCTCTTCATCTGACAAGATAGCTCCTCTTGCTGGCTCGTCATAGTCGTCATTCGTCCTGATAGCTCCTCTTTCCAGCCGGGAAAGTTGTTGAGTTAGTTCAGAATTTGCTTTTTGAGCTGGGTCTTCGAACTCCACAGCGTCAGGGTCCAAATTATTATTTACGTAGTACTCACGGAGCCTTCTCAACAATACGGATTTGCTTCCAGTAGTTTCCAACTCTAATTCTTCAAGCTCTCTTCTGAGCTCAGCCACCAATAGTTCATTTATCTTTTTTCCAGGCATTCTTGTATCTTCACCCCACACCTGACACCAATTTGAAACACGTATGGGGGCTTTTTACACAATTTATTTACAAAATTGTTAAGATACACTGAACTCTGCTGGATAACGTCTAACTACTTGACAATACAATGAACTCTTCTCAACACTTGACTTGAACTGACGTTAACTGCCCGTGTATCCCCTTATATACAACATTATTTAATCTAGTTAGTGTGTTTAGAAGTTTCTAGAATTTTCTAGAAACATTATTTAAAATGGTCAGTTGATTTTTTTACAAACTTCTAAAAATCAACTGTCAACAACAATCTTTCAAATTAAGGTCCCTTCCTTTACGGTTATCCCGTTACAATATAATCAAATATCCTTAGCATTTGCGTTGCCATGGTGTTGCTATGAGAGCATTAGTTTTGTTAGTATCTTGTAAATGAATTGAAAATAAATTGCTTTCTTGTAATTATTTTTTATTTGATTATCGTAGATAAAATATTGTATGAAACTGTGCGTGAAGTGCTTTTTGCGCACTTACGCGATATATAGCACTCGCTTCGCTCGTGCTCTAAACATCGCGTGCGTGCGCAAAAAGCATACTTCACGAACTGTTTCATAAATAACTATTTAAGGACGGTTTTATCCTAATTTCAGTTTAAGTTTTTCAGGACTTTTTAATTTTTTACGATTATTTTTAGATTTTATCATTTTTTAAAAATATATTATATAAATTATATTTGACTAAGTGTATTCTCTCTCAGAATTGTAATATAAGTCATATTTTACTTTTTGTTACTTTGTTCTCTTTATTATTTAATAATGCGGAATTCTTGCATATTTTTTCTACTCTTCATGTCTGAGAAATTTCGATTTTATAAGGAAGTTTCCTACTTGTTTTTATCATTATTAGAAGCTCCTGATTTGGTTTTATTGATGGTTAGTAAGTCTTGCGAATTAGAACAATAAATCCGCAGGTTTCAAGCTAAATTGTTCAACTTTTTATCTCAAGCTGCAAAGTAGTAGGTAGGTACTTTCTGCTCTGAATACACAAATAGCTGTTGTGATTGGTTATTTATATACAGGTTCATTAATAATTAGCAAATTATCAAGCTTTTGCTATAGGAAGTAGTTAATTTGATTTAATGCTTTGGGAATTAGTCAAGCGGACTGGGCGATTTCGTGGCCGATCAAAGTTCACGCTCTTAAAATATAAAAAAAATGACATTTAAAACCGTTTTAGACTTTCTAATTTCTTGCACAAGAAATCTTTACAAAAAATTGTACAACAATTAAGTATTGTATGCTCATATTGCTCATGTTTGAATTTTGTTTTAGACTATACAACATTACAACTTCTTGTGCAAGATACCTATATGTTAGGATTCGGCGCAATAGACATAATATTTTGAGGATATTTCATTTTTATTAGATCTTTATGACAGAAGAATATTTTTGGAGTTTACTCCTTAAGAAACTATACCTATATAAGGCGCCTGGTATGAAAAAAATATGGATAGTAAAATTGAGTGAAAGTGTTATGCATTATGCGTTATGCGTACGCGTTACGTTGAGAAAAGTGTTGCACGCAGGCGCAGTGAAACAGAATAATAATATCATTTCTCCCTCTCTCTATGCTTTTCCCAAACATCTTATACTGAACGCATAGAGAAAGCACTTCTTGAATTTGTTTATTAAATTTTCAATATCTCCGTTCCAGATTAATCTTTTTTGATAAATCTTGGAATGGATTGTGTCTTTTAAGTTTAAGAATTGATTGAAGATATGTAGTTAAACATTAATATCTATTTGGGATTAATGACTACAGCGTTTTAAACAATTAAATTATTTATAACAAATTCCTGTCACTTTGGTTGGGTAAGTATGTTCTAAATTCGGATTCAGCAGATCAAAATACATAAGAATATCCTTGAACCTCAGTGGATTTTTATTGGCCACGAAATTCGCCCTGTCCGGTAGACTATATATAGTATGCATATTTTATTATTATTTTAAACAGGGTTATAAAATTTTGTGAAATATTGAATTTGTTAGATTTTTGCAAAAAATACAAAAATTTAAAATATTAGCCTAACAATTTCATTCTCGTTATCGTTTGATAGAAGTTCATAACAAAGTTTTTGGAAGTGTCTTGATCAAATGCGTCGGATAGAATATACCTCTTATTACTAAGGATGTAAAAAGATTGCTTTTTAAATGTTATTGATATGCCATAAAAATAGTACGTGAAAGAAATATATAACTTATCTAATTCATTAATAATTATTTTAAACAAGGCCATATTGGTTCCTATGACATTTCAGTAACATGCAACCAGTATTCTCGCTAGTACCTACTCACTAAAACATTCATATGCCCTTTCCTGTTTTCTAGTAAATTTGATTATTTATAACTTATATTTGACCTATTTTTGCGAAAAAAATGCAAAAAAACTGATTTTTTTGATTTTTGACCTTGAATAACTTTTTTTGCAAGCCTGGGATCGACAGAAACTTTTGACATATTATTGATTATAGTATATTACAAGTTTAGGCCAATTTTTAGCTCTATGCGAATTATTGCAACCTGAAATGTCTATTTTGACTGGAGTGTAATATGTTAATTCGCCTGGACATCGAAATAATAAGGTCGGTAATGGTATCCATTTTTATGTTCCATTGGGCCGTGTGAGTTCTTTAATGTTGCATTTTCTACTGTTCTCCTGGGGCCTACCATTTTCATCCATAAAAACAAAATGTTCTCCAATTTCAATTCGGAGAGGGTAAATACTAGGTTGATTAATGTTAGGAACATATCTATCCCCTGTCATAGTGCTTGGAATGGGAATAAGCTGCATATGCTACCCCATACGGATGCATCATCACCATCTATCTGTAGGAGAGTGGCCTTTTGCCAAGGAGGGCTTCTAGGTCTACAGAAAGGACCCCGTCTACTGGTTGGAGGAGTCTCAGGGTGGGAGGAGGTAGGTATCTTGTTTTTCGGACTCTTGATCTTCTTTCTTGATGTTCGTTTCCTGAAGAATCCGGGCGACGTAGCGTTGTTGTAACGACTAAAAATGAGAGGGGAGAGGCAGTATATTTGTGTTATGGTAGACAAGGCGTCTTGGGTAAAGGTAGTGTAGGTTTTTGGCTTTGCGTCTGATTGCTCTCTCTGTGGCATGAAGAGAATCGAGAATTCTGTGAGGAAGAACAGAGTATGGCACGGTCTTATAATCCACTAGGGGTCGGATGAAAGTTTTATAAGTGTATAGTAGGGTTTTCGTATCACATCTTCCGAGTCTACCACCCAGGAAACCTGCTCTATGTTTTAGTCCTTTTTATAGAAACGTATATTCTTTACAAATTTTGTATCAGAAAAAACTAATGAAAAAGAGGGGTACCAGATCCACAAATGAAAATGGAACCTTTTCCAGGAAATTTCCCTCTAAGTACTATCGAACCATGGTGAGTTATGGAACGAAACCTGCCGACCATACATAAACAAAACCGCTGACAAGTAATAAAGTCTCTTTTGTAATTTCAAATTGTTTTCAAAAAATCTATTTAAAAGTTGATTCGCAATAAAATCAAGACAAAAATAATTTGATTATTTCATACCAAAAAATATAAATGTAAATAATTTTCTTACCTGTTGTGTTTTTTTATTTAATTTAAGGAGTACATTAATATCTTTTTTCTTATTATTCAACGGTTTCAGTAAACAACAGCTGATAAATGAGCAAATACTTAAAGAAAATGAACAAAGTACTGTATATTTTCGTTCTATTTTGTATTAAGTAAAATATCACAAATTTTTGGTGATACTGATGCTCCTTGGCAAAAGAAGTCTTTCTTGTCACTCTGGCCTCCCCCAAACTCTTTGTCGCGATTAAGCTAAAATACATTGTGTTCCTGCGCGCACTATAGACGAGCGGTTTTGTATCTAGGAAGTAACTTGAGCACTCTTAATGGTCTCCTGGATCGCAAGTTGTTTTTATGAAGTATCCGCCATATCCTGGTACCAGAAATTAATTGACTATAGTTTCTTCTGAGATTGGACAGCTGAGGTTCTTTTCCGACATGCATAACCGACTAAATATCGAATTTATATTGCATTTATTACACTATGACGCGCAGTATCACGTCTACAGTAGTTTTCTGGTACCAACGTTCTATTTAGATAACGTAGAATAATTAATCTATTCACAACTCGATGATTTGATAGACCCTCATCATACAAAGCCACTATTTTTGCTTTATTGTACATCAGAATTTTATTACACCAGGCATAATTGCAAAGAATAACTCAACAATTACTTAAACTTGCTTAAAGATTAAATGTAAAAAAGTCAGTCAGCTAACAAGATCCCAAGGTCTGTAGTTTTCCTTATTCACAAAAAAAATAATATTTAAGAAAACAACACTATAAAATAATAAGAAAAAACTTGTAGAGACAATCTGTATGTTGTAAGGAAATTGCGCAATAGGTTATCAATATTCAGTCGTCAATTGTCTTATCGACATTTAGATGAAATCAGTCGTCAATGGTTCTTTGCGTCTTCAGCTATCTTGTGGCAATGCTGTAACTTAACAGAATCATTCATTCATAAAATTCGGTTTTGATTATGGGCAGCCGGTGTTAAATCTCTTTAAGTGGTACAAGAAGATTTCATGGGCGTACAGGTTTCCTACTGAAATTTACCTATTTTAATATTGAAAAATAATGGACGATTTTGGAGAAGAAATCAAAAGGAGTTGATATTTAACCTGATAAATCTTGCCTTTAAATATTCTAATACTTTCAAGTATAGGTATCTGATACTATTATTTGTAATTACTTCATCTTGAATATACCAATTAATTGATGTGATGATTATTATTTTGGATTTAATATTTACATCCCTAAATTTGATTCGATAATGACTATTTTTTTGTAAGGAAACCAAAGTAAAATATTCTAGAGATTGCAGATTGAATGGAAATATGGAATAATCAATGTAAATAACTGAAAATTACATTTCTTTACAAAGCAGACACATAAAAAATAACGTGAGAGAGACAAAAAGGAAATGAAACTGAAACTTTACGAGCTTGTAGTTTATGTACGACACTGAAGCATGAACCCGTAAAGTAATAAAAAATAGTAAAAAATTCATTGATAAAACTATATGATCCGAAGTTGAAAATTCTGTTTGAACTAAGTGTTTATTTAAAATTAATAAATTCTGTTTATTAATGTTTATTTTTGAATATTATTGGCAGCAGATATGTAATACTAAATACTAAAAATTCCCAAACAGGAGAAACACTTTTTGAAGCAAATATATTGTTATTTAAATTAACATAGTACTGAAGTAATACAAAAGCAGCACAAAGTCATGATCACGAACTAGATGATAATGGAGAATTAGAAAAAGAGGAGAATGAAATTTATGAATAACTAAGGGGAAATCCTCCCTAAAAGATTTGTCTCATATTTGGAGTAAAGCAATGCAACGAAAGGATGCACAAAATTGATTAAAAGCTATAGAAGTAGAAATTGTCTCAAGGATCAGGAGAAATATTAGTTATTAACTGAATTATTTCTTTAGAAAAACGTTATTCAATGTAAATGGATATTGAAAATCAAAACTGATAGTGACAATGATATTATATGGCCAGAATCCTTAGTATGATAATAATAATAATGATCAACAAAAGTAAAAAGAACAAGAAAGATAAAAAAAAGAAAATAAATATCTTGTAAAAACTGAATAAAAGTGTGTGCAGACAAAAATAGGTATGCGAAATAATAATAATAATAATAATATTTTTTTTTTTTAATAAACACCCGTGAAGGTATTTAGTGTATTACAATCTGGTCAACAGTGACCAATGAGCAATTTAATTCTAACGTAATCTAATAAAAAACTGTACTGGCTTATTGGAAGAAACTCCACTCTGTCTCTACATAATAAGCATATCTTTTATAAGCAGATACTCAAACCTGTATGGACTTACGGTATCCAACTGTGGGGATGCACCAAGGCAAGCAACTTAGCAATTATTCAAAGATTTCAAAACAAAGCACTAAGGAACATCGTAGATGCCCCTTGGTACATTCGCAATAGTGACCTCCATATGGAACTGGAAATGGACACTGTTGACCAGACTATCAAGAAATTAGCCAGGAGTCATGAAGAAAGACTCCATCAACATGACAATTTCGAAGCTATCAAGCTCCTTGACAACACTGCGTTAGAAAGAAGACTTAAAAGGATCAAGCCGTTTGAGTTAGTTTAGTGTTTTTAGTGCAAAAGCAGAGCTTGTGTGTGCACGTTAAATTTTAGTGCGATCCGTCCTACAGAACCTAAGGAACGCTGATGAGTATACCTTAGTTTTAAGTTTAAAACCCTATTAGATAATAAAAATAATAATAATAATATATTTTATTACAACACAAAAAATTACAGTATGCAAATTTTACAGTATGCAATTTGAAGTAACTTAATTAAAAAATACATAGTTATAAGAAAGTATAAGTGTCTCCATCCTTTATGTGTTGCTGCGAGGAAGTTAATCCTGTGTGCATTTAAACAAAAAAAGGAAAAAGAAAAAGCATCTGGTAATAATTAAGCTAAATACTACCTAATCTAAAAAGATATATCTTATCTACGATGTATGCTAATTTGTCCACTATTACATATTATTAAAAGTTAGAGTTAAGACTTATCCTGGATTAAAATAAAGTTTTGGAGTCTAAGAAAAAAGAAAATAAACAAAGTTTAAGCATAACATTTAGAGTTTAAGCATAACATTTAAAACTTAGATAATGTCTCATACGAGATAATGATAAAATCATCATTCTTCGTTTATTTTATTTTATTATTTATTTTATTTATGTACAACCAACAGATGTGCACGGGAAATAAATTTCTGATTTTATTAATTAAAAATTACTAATTAAAAATTATCCAGGCATAATAAAATTGACTGGTTAAACTGATGCCCCTAACACCATAATTGGACAATTAAAAAATGGTAAAATGTTCTTTTTTTGGATGAGACCAAAATTGGCCAAATACAGTATGCGCCAAAACAAACGACACTGAAAAACTAAAGCTTTATTAAAAAATGGCCCTTGGTAAGCCAGGCGCATCAGTAGATCTATATTAATTGAATATATTAAAAGTATACGTTTCAGAAAAAAATGTTTTAGATAAAAGTTGTAGGTCTCTTTAAGACAAACAAAAAAGTTCTCTAACATTTTTTTGTACAGGGTGTAGTAAAAAAGTTACGAATTTTTTTCCATTTTGATTTAATGTCACGCCCAAACGGCCTTACCGATTTGGCCCATTAACGAACTCGACCGAGATTTTTGGACGATTGATTTTTGTACCAAATTTCATTTCGATCCGTTAAGAAATGCGACCGCTATCGTGTCCACAAATTTCGTTATATCGGAACTATACATATATATATACAAAACTGAAATTATTACTATTGACAGTATGGCATTAGATACTTTATGTATCATCTTTGGACATTTTTAAACTGTCACAAAACGCTCTGTTCGTTTTATATACATATATATATATATAATAAACAAAGTGCCAAGAAAACGCGTATTAATATAAACAAAAGGGAAAAATTATTGGGCATGTACGCAAAAAGGATCAATAAGGCCACGAGTAGGAATGGTAACCGCAGACATGCATGTTTCTGGCTCATTAGCCGTCATCAGTGCGGCATAACCAAGTAGGGTATTGCACTTGGCTAGCAAAAGTGTTGGGTACTTGGGAGCAAAGGATGTTGGGGAAACATGTGTAAAGAAACATAAAAACACAAAAACAACGAAAGCTCACACAGGAGTCCTATCGCCATTTTGTGCTTTCAGCCAGCTGTGCCAATGGGTTTTCGGCTAGCAACTAGCGTCGCAACGTTGGCGAAACGGACTCATTGTGTTTGAGTCGTTCTAAGCCCAGGATATGAAATAAACAAAGTGCCAAGAAAACGCGTATTAATATAAACAAAAGGGAAAAATTATTGGGCATGTACGCAAAAAGGATCAATAAGGCCACGAGTAGGAATGGTAACCGCAGACATGCATGTTTCTGGCTCATTAGCCGTCATCAGTGCGGCATAACCAAGTAGGGTATTGCACTTGGCTAGCAAAAGTGTTGGGTACTTGGGAGCAAAGGATGTTGGGGAAACATGTGTAAAGAAACATAAAAACACAAAAACAACGAAAGCTCACACAGGAGTCCTATCGCCATTTTGTGCTTTCAGCCAGCTGTGCCAATGGGTTTTCGGCTAGCAACTAGCGTCGCAACGTTGGCGAAACGGACTCATTGTGTTTGAGTCGTTCTAAGCCCAGGATATGAAATAAACAAAGTGCCAAGAAAACGCGTATTAATATAAACAAAAGGGAAAAATTATTGGGCATGTACGCAAAAAGGATCAATAAGGCCACGAGTAGGAATGGTAACCGCAGACATGCATGTTTCTGGCTCATTAGCCGTCATCAGTGCGGCATAACCAAGTAGGGTATTGCACTTGGCTAGCAAAAGTGTTGGGTACTTGGGAGCAAAGGATGTTGGGGAAACATGTGTAAAGAAACATAAAAACACAAAAACAACGAAAGCTCACACAGGAGTCCTATCGCCATTTTGTGCTTTCAGCCAGCTGTGCCAATGGGTTTTCGGCTAGCAACTAGCGTCGCAACGTTGGCGAAACGGACTCATTGTGTTTGAGTCGTTCTAAGCCCAGGATATGAAATAAACAAAGTGCCAAGAAAACGCGTATTAATATAAACAAAAGGGAAAAATTATTGGGCATGTACGCAAAAAGGATCAATAAGGCCACGAGTAGGAATGGTAACCGCAGACATGCATGTTTCTGGCTCATTAGCCGTCATCAGTGCGGCATAACCAAGTAGGGTATTGCTCCCAAGTACCCAACACTTTTGCTAGCCAAGTGCAATACCCTACTTGGTTATGCCGCACTGATGACGGCTAATGAGCCAGAAACATGCATGTCTGCGGTTACCATTCCTACTCGTGGCCTTATTGATCCTTTTTGCGTACATGCCCAATAATTTTTCCCTTTTGTTTATATTAATACGCGTTTTCTTGGCACTTTGTTTATTTCATATCCTGGGCTTAGAACGACTCAAACACAATGAGTCCGTTTCGCCAACGTTGCGACGCTAGTTGCTAGCCGAAAACCCATTGGCACAGCTGGCTGAAAGCACAAAATGGCGATAGGACTCCTGTGTGAGCTTTCGTTGTTTTTGTGTTTTTATGTTTCTTTACACATGTTTCCCCAACATCCTTTGCTCCCAAGTACCCAACACTTTTGCTAGCCAAGTGCAATACCCTACTTGGTTATGCCGCACTGATGACGGCTAATGAGCCAGAAACATGCATGTCTGCGGTTACCATTCCTACTCGTGGCCTTATTGATCCTTTTTGCGTACATGCCCAATAATTTTTCCCTTTTGTTTATATTAATACGCGTTTTCTTGGCACTTTGTTTATTTCATATCCTGGGCTTAGAACGACTCAAACACAATGAGTCCGTTTCGCCAACGTTGCGACGCTAGTTGCTAGCCGAAAACCCATTGGCACAGCTGGCTGAAAGCACAAAATGGCGATAGGACTCCTGTGTGAGCTTTCGTTGTTTTTGTGTTTTTATGTTTCTTTACACATGTTTCCCCAACATCCTTTGCTCCCAAGTACCCAACACTTTTGCTAGCCAAGTGCAATACCCTACTTGGTTATGCCGCACTGATGACGGCTAATGAGCCAGAAACATGCATGTCTGCGGTTACCATTCCTACTCGTGGCCTTATTGATCCTTTTTGCGTACATGCCCAATAATTTTTCCCTTTTGTTTATATTAATACGCGTTTTCTTGGCACTTTGTTTATTTCATATCCTGGGCTTAGAACGACTCAAACACAATGAGTCCGTTTCGCCAACGTTGCGACGCTAGTTGCTAGCCGAAAACCCATTGGCACAGCTGGCTGAAAGCACAAAATGGCGATAGGACTCCTGTGTGAGCTTTCGTTGTTTTTGTGTTTTTATGTTTCTTTACACATGTTTCCCCAACATCCTTTGCTCCCAAGTACCCAACACTTTTGCTAGCCAAGTGCAATACCCTACTTGGTTATGCCGCACTGATGACGGCTAATGAGCCAGAAACATGCATGTCTGCGGTTACCATTCCTACTCGTGGCCTTATTGATCCTTTTTGCGTACATGCCCAATAATTTTTCCCTTTTGTTTATATTAATACGCGTTTTCTTGGCACTTTGTTTATTTCATATCCTGGGCTTAGAACGACTCAAACACAATGAGTCCGTTTCGCCAACGTTGCGACGCTAGTTGCTAGCCGAAAACCCATTGGCACAGCTGGCTGAAAGTACAAAATGGCGATAGGACTCCTGTGTGAGCTTTCGTTGTTTTTGTGTTTTTATGTTTCTTTACACATGTTTCCCCAACATCCTTTGCTCCCAAGTACCCAACACTTTTGCTAGCCAAGTGCAATACCCTACTTGGTTATGCCGCACTGATGACGGCTAATGAGCCAGAAACATGCATGTCTGCGGTTACCATTCCTACTCGTGGCCTTATTGATCCTTTTTGCGTACATGCCCAATAATTTTTCCCTTTTGTATATATATATATATATATATATATATATATATATATATATATATATAAACTTTTGAACGGAAGGTGTTTTTGAAGTCAGGGGGGCCCAAAACGAAAAACTGTAGTGAAATTTTCCCGAAGTCGTGACTTGCGAACCAGCTGAATAGTAGATATAAATCTACTAAAAATGGCCCATGGTAAACCAGGCGCATCAGTAGATTTATATTAATTGAATATATTAAAAGTATAGGTACGTTTTAGAAAAAAATGTTTTAGATAAAAGTTGTAGGTCTCTTTAAGACAAACAAAAAAGTCCCCTAACATTTTTTGTACAGGGTGAAGTAAAAAAGTTACGAATTTTTTTCCATTTTGATTTGATGTCACGCCCAAACGGCCGTACCGATTTGGCTCATTAACGAACTCGACCGAGATTTTGGGACGATTGATTTTTGTACCAAATTTCATTTCGATCCGTTAAGAAATGCGACCGCTATCGTGTCCACAGATTTCGTTATATCGGAACTATACATACATACATATATATATATATATATATATATATATATATATATATATATGTATATATTGTGATATTATCCTATTATATGTTATAAATTAAAGAACAGATCAAATTAAGTTATTAATAAATTCATTAAAAAAAAGGAATATTCTTGATCCTGGGCAGAATACAAAGTTTAGGTTGTATATAAATAGTATTAATTTTCTTCAAGTTCCTTAGTTTTAGTGTTTTTTTAATTTTTTCTTCGTTCCTAAAAAAAGCAAACATACATTTAAAAATAAAATATAAGGAGTACCATGATATATTCATAATTATAAATAAAAGGAATCATGTAATTTTCTTTCTATAAAACAAGAAATTTGTCTGAGAAAGTATGCTAGAAATAATATTTTTTTTTATGCAAAGAATAAGTTCAAATATAAATTAAATGTAGAATTATATGCTGTATTAACTAATGCATATGAGTATTTAAAAGTTATTATTATGGTTTAAATTTTAAATGAAAAAATTTATTAAAAGAATGAAATGAAAAGTTTTAATATTAATAGTAATAAATAAAAAACATAAATTTGTATAAGAATCCTAGGTATAAGATAAATTGTAAATAGAAATTAATCAAGTGCACGGATGTCATAAATTAAGTTATTATCAAGTAGGCATCAGATAGATACTAATAAGAATTGTTAGGATAGTTGTTTTTTGTTATTTTTGTTTTGGAAGTTGTTGATTTTAAACGACTCTCTCTTGTTTTTTGTTCAAAAAGAGAAAAGACGTGTTAAATTTGCTCTTGTAATTTTTTACGATTTTTATTAAAAAATTTCAATATAAATCAGTCTTGAGTAATTGAATATTATTATAAACGTCTGTAAGAAGAAAACTAAAGTATATTGGTGAGCAGAAAGTTAATTTTTATATAAATAAAAGAAATCAGAAGATGAGAACGTGATAGCAAATGGTGCTATGAATGTAATCTTGAATTTCCAAGTACGTGTTAAATAGAAAGAAGGAATAAGTACATACCAGCGTTGCAGAGTTCATTAAGCAGTTAGAAGACCTTTTTCTTGAACGAGTTTATGGTTTCTTTTGATAATCCTGTAGCAGACTAGCTGAGAGAATTCATAGATCCTGGAGTCACGGTATTAATATTGCACTATTCACCTTAATAAAGAACTTTCTTGTGTTTTATATATATAATTGGATGAACAATTAATTTCCTCATTTTCACTTTTACTCTATTCACATATTTTATTAGTTTTAAGAATTTTTTGATATGTATAATACCACCATTTATTAATCTTTTCATATCATTTTACTCACATAATTAGTAATCATAGAATCTCACATTGACGAGAAGATAGGTTACAGATCTTCTTCTTTTTAATTTAAACATCCATAGGTATCATTTGGTACATAATAGTTATTATGCATATAATTTCAAGACAATATCAAATTAATAAAATAAAACATTGGATTCTGCCCTGAGATAGAGTCGTTGATAAAAAAATTTATAAACAATAATTCAATTCACATCAAATTTTAAAGTTAAATATAATTATTTTAAATTTACATCATTTTAAATATAACATATAATCAGATAAACAACACAAAATAATAAACAATTAATAATATACATTTACATTTTCATATATGTTATAATATATATATATATATATATATATATATATATATATATATATATATATATATCTATATATATAAAAGCGAAAGTTCACTCATCACCGTATCTCAGAAACTATAAGACATACAAACTTGAAATTTGGCAGGTAGGTTCCTTATAGGGTCTAGACGTCCGCTAAGAAAGGATTTTACGATATTCTACCCCTAAGGGGGTAAAACGGGGGTTGGAAGATTGTATAAAAGTCCTATGTTTTTGAAATAAGGGACTTGAAAATTAAAATGTTTTTTTAGAGGTGGTGGAGGTGTACAAGTTTCGTTCCAAATTAGTTAGTAATATTTGTTTTTTCTTCGTTGATTAAAATTATGTTTATTTTAAAGTTTCATGCCAATTAGGTGCTAGCTAAGATTTGTTTATTTTTCATTGATTATACTGACGTTTATATCAAAGTGTCATATCGATTACTTACTTAAAGAAGTTTGTATTTTTCGTTAAGTAAACTTACGTTTGTTTGAAAAATGTAACTGTTCCAAGGTAGTAGACTTATTGCCAGATTTGGAGAGTCGATACAAAGGATAAAAAAATGCGTTTTAACGGACATTTTGACGTATTGTATGAACGTCCTATTAAAATAAGGGACCGAATTAAAATGTGTGTTGTTTACAGGTTGCGGAGGTGTACTTATATTGTATTTTTAGAAATCAACCCCCTTCATAAGGGTTGAACGGGGATCGGATACTTTTTATACGACAATCAACACGCCACGTGAACGACGTCGCGGGTACATCGATTTAGAACACAAAAATGTGCTTAGAATTTTTTTGTCTGTGTGTCTGGAAGTTTGTGCGCGCATCACATGAAAACTACTGATTCGATTAGAATCTGGTGTATAAAAATTCTGGAATGATTTTTGTATCGGGATAGTTGAAAGCATGAAGAGAGAAATAGGTTACTTTTTATACAATAATCAACACGCCACGCGAACGACGTCGCAGGTTACTTTGATATAAAACTCAAAAATGTGGTTAGATTTTTTATTGTCTGTCTGTCTGGATGTTTGTGCGTGCATCACATGAAAACTACGAATTCGATTTGAATGCGGTTTTCACAGATGTATTTGTCATTTTTCAACTGAACATCTGGTGTATAAAAATTTCTTCCCCACCCCTTTAACCGGACATTTGAGGGGGTCAGATTTTGTATGAAAGTATCTCATTAATACATTAGAAAATACCACCAAAATAATACACAATATGCATATGTTATAATTTAGTTTTGATATTCGAAACTAGATGACGCAAGAGGTTATTAAAACGCGCTATCGTTGTTTTTTATCGCAAGTACATATACAAATGACACACAAGGTCGAATGTAGAACTGTCACAGATCAATATTATAAGATAGTCATAATCGGTGTTGTATGATTTATTATTATCGAAATCTGTTTAGTGGTTGCAGCGTGATTGATTGACAAACATGAAATTGTAAATAAAAAAAAATAATAAAAGTAGATAGGCCAGACTTACTTTACTAAGGATATACCTACAGAATTATTAAAATTAAATTTTTATATGTAAAATAGACAGTCATTAAATCATTTTTGAATGTCCCAATTCCACGCGAGCAAAGCCGCAGGTAAAAGCTAGTATATATATATATATATATAAACTTTTGAACGGAAGGTGTTTTTGAGGTCAGGGGGGCCCAAAACGAAAAACTGTAGTGAAATTTTCCCGAAGTCGTGACCTGCGAACCAGCTGAATAGTAGATATAAATCTACTAACATGAAAAATTAAATAACATTTCAAATAATCCGAATTTTAAGTTTTGTTTCTATACAAAATGTGTTCAAAGTGCTCGCCCTTGCGTTCCAAGCAGTAATCATACCCTTAACAAGATTGCTTAGCATGTTATTAAAAATAGGCTGCTGCATTCTTCTGAAAAAGGTCAACATTTTTTCACGGAGTTCATCAATAGTTGCCAGTGAGTTTTCTGTAGAAATGGCTTTTTTCAGCATACCCCATACGTAAGCATCAGGAGTTGTTAGATCATGTGAATGAGAAGGGTAAGGGAAATTTGTGTTACGGGAAATAACGCGGTCTTCAAAATTTTTTCGAATCAGATCTAAGAAGGCTGTCGTGGTATGACAAATAGCCCCATCCTGTTGTAACCATTGGGTATTCAATAAAAAATTGTGTCAAAATTTGTTCTCTATATCGCACTTGATTTAGTGTAACGGGTCTTCTACGCTCGTCTTCTACGAAGTAAGGGCCCAATAATCCATTACCGGACATAGCGCACCAAATCGTTACACGGTCACTATGAAGAGGTTTCTGTACGATGATGTCTGGTGGTTCAAACCCAAGAAAACGATTTGTTTGTCGATTGATAAATCCATTCAGAGGGATGTGACATTCGTCTGTAAACCACACATAAAAAAATAGGGGTTGTTAATGAACCATTGCCAAGACTGAAGCACAATAAACAACTTTTGATTTCCTGTCTTGTCTTGTCAAGTGTTGCCCAATCTGTATTTTATAGGGGAAACCACCAACCTTCTTAAACAATCTTTGGGTAGACGTTTCCCTCAAATTCATTTTTGGAGATGTTCTGCGGAGACTTCTTTTTGGTGATTCTAACACCTGTCGAAATAGCCTTCCTTGATTCGCATTTGTTGTCATGGTAACTGGACGACCATTACAGCTTTTGCGTTGAGTTAGAACGCTTCCTGTTCATCGAAATTTTGCAACGACTCTTAACAAGTCCTTATTAGTCGGTGCAGGCTTCTGATTTTCTGAAACTCTTCCCCAAATTGATTGGCAACCATTAACAAACTCGGTCCATTTAATCGTCCATTCCCGTATGAGTCGAAATCATACTCAATAATAAATATTTTTTCTTGCGTTGTAAGCACCATTTCGAATCTTTTTGACAGTTTGTTAGAATAAACAATGTTTAAAAATACCATGACAACTATTGTCACTTGTTTCATATGACGCGATATATTTCACAGGCTTCCTGGTTTCAGTGTCCTTTGTTTTGGCGCATACCGTATCAGAAGGCCATAGAATTCGGATTCGTAGAACTCCATGAAGGTGAGGGAGAGTTCAGGCTTCCAGAATATCCCAAGGTATTGGGGACGAACTGAAAGGAGTCATCTATAATCCATGTCACATGTTAAAGGTGTGACAAAAAAACGTAAATATCATATATCTAAGTATTAAAACACAAAATTTGAATAACATTTTAACAAAAAACTTTATATATCCAATCTGGTGATAAATTGCAAAATATGTAACGGTGTCGGTAGGAGGGGGGGAATACAAAGGTGACTAGTTATAACAAGCACAGGAGGTTCGAAAAAATATGTTAATAGTATGAGGTAAGTAATGGAGGACCCCTAATGTTCTGTGGAAGCATTATGCTACCACTTCAACAAACGTTAACTGGTCGGATGTATATGGATTTGAAACACACACAAAAAATAATGCAGAAAATGTTGCACAGTTTATTGATGCAGCATTAGTAGAATTGGGATATGAATTGGTTGAACACCCACTGTATTCCCCACATCTTGCCGCCAGCGACTTTTTCCTGTTTCAAACTAAAAAATGGCTCGGATGACGCCGTTTCGCAACAAACGATGAAGTCGTCGCTAAATCTTCGGCCTATTTGAAGAGCTCGAGCAAAAGTACTATTCGGATAGGATAAAAAAATTGGAACATCGTCTTACTAAGTGTATCGAGCTAAAAGGGGACTTTGTTGAGAAATAAATTGATTTAATCTCAACAAACTTGTTTTTTTTTATCAAAGGCTAGTTTTTTATCAATCCACCCAATAGAATAGAATCGGAAATCAGAGTAACCATTAGCCGTACAAGTCTACTCAATTCTCAATTCTCAGTTTTTAGTTATTTTATTACTAGATATATTTAGACAATAGAACTAATCAGTTAGTTTAGCAAGGTTTGGATCAATACATTTTATATTAAGACTAGCTAGTTTGAATTTGTCAGATAAATTTAAGAATTAACTTTAAGCACGTCGGTGAGAGCAGACCCGACAGTATAATAATTTAGTTAGAGAGTACCTTAAGAACAGGGATTTTTTGCAAACTGGAAAATATGAGAGCAACATATTAAAAAACAAATAAATAAAATAAAAAAAAATAACAAAATCATTTAATGGTGAAAAAGATTATTTGCAGGGCTTCTTAGTCATTAATTAGTCTATATTTGCAAAAATATACAAAACAGAAACTCTCACGCAGCTTTCTAACCGTTATTATTTTATCTCGACGGTTACGCCTTTTAATTATTTTCATTGCTGAAAATAAATAATTATTTGTAAACAAGTCCTTTCAAAAAGTCTTAGTATTTGCTTTGCATGTGTGCTTACTCGTGGGAATTTTTCTGAATGCATGTAATTTTGATAAAATGTATGTCAAAATTTAAAATAAATTTCGTCGTCTTGTGAATATATTAATTCCATTTATAAGAATAACCGCTTTTTTATCTACTGTGCATATTTAACTTTTTGAAAATGATAATCCGTTACAGTCAGTCAGTTAATGAGCTGGATACGCAACAAGGATGTGAAATATTTTAGAAAATTAAGTTAACAATGGAAAATTATTGAAAGCCAGCTGAAGAATGTGTGACGGGGCTTACATTGCTCATCCCTGCTCTAGACAGAATTTGTGTAGATCTTGTGCAGTTTTGGCATTTTAAAACATGCAAATGTTTTGATAAGATCTGTATTGTTGTATTTCCTGATATTGCACATTTTTTAGCTGTTTTTTTTTATTAATTGTGTTTAGCTTATTTTCTATAAGCTATTCTTTATATCTATATTTTATAATATTAAGCGAGCAATGCGAGCATCGATCTGTATATATTGTCGTAGGTTCTCGAAAACAGCTCAAACGATTTCATTGAAATTTGAAATATACGTGCAAACGGGGGCAAAAAATCGATACGACGCTGACGCGACGGGTACCACGTCTGAGAAAACTCGTTTTTTTTAAACTCATTTTCCGACATCAGATGTTTGTTAGATAGAATACCTCGGTCGGTTATATATATATAAGAAAGTCGTGTTAGTTAGTTAGTTGTACATTATTTTTTATAACTCAAGAACGGCTGAACCGATTTGACTGTTTGATGAAGAGGTAGCTTCGAACCAGAAGACGGATACTTTTCATCCCGTTTGACCTTATTTCTTTAATATTTGAATACAAATTATGTATTTGTTAAATAGTTAAATGAACTCCTAATAGATGGCTATGTAAGTTAATTTGTTTGGATTTCTTGGTTACTGACACCCGCTAGATGATGTTGAATTTTGATTTCTTAATAAATAGAAAACCAAGAAACAAAAGTTTATATAGTTATATATTGAAATGGATCCTCCTTCCGGAACACCCTTATTCAATGTAATTATCAGTCGTGGATTCCAAGATTTCCAAATTAGTTGTCTTTAAACATAAATTTTATAATAATATAAAAAAAATTATCTTTTTTCTAAATCTTTCTTCTTCCATTGTTCAATTCGTTTTCCACATCTTCCTCTTCCTATTACTTTCCAACTCCTTCTTGCTGTTGTCTTTATCTCCTCCTACCACTTTCCAGCCCTGACCTCACTGCTTTTCTGTATCTTCCAATCTCTGGTTTCTTTCTGTTTTATGTAATTAGATATTTTGATCAGTACCTTTTTGTTTATTTGGTTATTAATTTCTTTTTAATTTAATTTAAATTTAAAGTCTTTTTTCTAATTCAATTTATTTGCTGACACATTTTTTTTTAATTCAATAATGACATAATGACAATCTATTCAATAATAATTTCTTAACAACATAACAATCCAAACAAAAAATATCACAAAAACAATCTAAATACAAAAATACTTAATCTAGACAACCAATTTACAAAAATAGATCACGTTCCAACATTCCATTGAAAGAATGTGCACCATGAAGAAAAATCCATATCAATATATTAACAAAATCTTAATTGGATTGGGCAATGTAGTCAGGGGGTGGCGATAAAAGAAAACTTCTTTTTAGTTTGGCCGAGCTTTTGCTTTTTATTTACAGCTTTATCAGGACACTGATAAAACAAGAACACACAGTAAGTATATTTTAATGTACAATTAAGTTAACATGTTAAATTTACTTACACTGAGTGAAGATTGTAATAAAAGTCATATGCTCAAAGAAAATCATATGTTAGAATGACAATGCAATAAAAACTTATAAAAAAACAGCACAGATAGGTTTAAAACATAATTAAAAAACATTAAAAACAGATTTTTTTAAACATTACTAAAAACTTTTCTACATTTTATGAATCAGTTAAAAATGTCTATTGTGGTCATTTGATTGAATTTTTTATTTTTTTTGGGAAATGATTTTGTAGCATGTCCAAAAAACACTACGAAAATTTTTATTTTTTTTATATATTCCCTTACTTAAGCCAACCCTGATCATATTATCTTCTAGAAAATTCTCGCCGTTAATAGTTTAACCGTCAAAACTATCGATTTTTCGAGGCCGACCAATCAAATTGGTGGACTAAGATCATGTGGCGCAGGAGGGGTAGTTTCGAAGCGACGCGGTCGAATTTTAAGCGCGATATGAAAATCAGTCTAGCTTGGGTACTTGTGCTGATAAGTTGATTTCGTATACCCCTAGATTCAAATACCGGCAAATTTCTTTTAAATTTGCAAATAATTATTTGCGATTTAGTGTTTCTAAGTAAAGTAAAGTCAGTGAGAAAGTGTAGAACCCCTCTGATGGAAAAGCTGTCTGATAGTAGCGAAGAAGCACCAGTTTTTTATGGTAGCGTATGAATTGGGTGTGGCCCCATTACGTTCTCTTATCTAGGAGACAAACTGTAAGTCTTTTAATGTAATTACTATCTCTTATCTACCAAAAATTTGGGATACCATTTTTGTTTCTTTGGCACAAAAACTTAATTTGTGACTCACCGGAAAATATCAGAGTGTGAGTAATTAACGTAAGAAGTGCTCATAGAATCCACAGTGAAACCGGTTTTTAATAAAAAACCCATTACCTTATCAACAGATTTCTACAGTGTGCAAATTTCTCCATAGTTCGTCGCATACATGTTTTAGTTAACAGTGAAAGCGTTACGCAGGGTCTGACTAAATATTTTTGTAACACCTCTATGATAAATTTTTTTTGTTTCTTGATGTTTATCTTAATTTTAATGTTTTAATATTAAATTATTATATGGTACCCCCAATTTTTTACTCGAGTAAAACATCTTTTAAGCTAAAAGTGATTTACAATTTTTTATTAAATTTTGATACTTTTCATTTCCTTTTCCATATCACATTCTGCTTAAATGGGTACACAGAAATAACAATATAAAAATACTTAGCTGTTATTGAATGTGTAATATTGTTTCTATATGTGATTAAACACTAATGTGTTTTACAGTATTTTACCTTATTTAATTGTTGATATTTTATATGTCTATTTGTTTCGTTCATCTGTTTGACTTATTACTACACACAGTAATAAATATTGTTTATTGTTTATTTATATGTTTTATTTTCTGACCTGGTGTAAGTTATTCTGATCTAATCTCATTAACAACAAGAATAAGACGTATTTCACTCATAAATTTTAGCTTTTGACTTGATCAAAATATATGGAACTGTTGTGATAAATAAGAACAAAAAGTAAGTATAACTTTCTCTTTCCAGTTTCACTAATAAAAGTGTGTAATTTAAATTTTTAACCAGAACATCTGCCGGGTTACCTAAATCTACCTTATTTTATCTCATATCCCTTATATCTTTATTATTTTATCTCTATCTACAACATCTGATAAATCATTTTATCTAACATCTATATTTTCTCTCATATCGCTCTTATTCTAACTTTATCTATAACATCCAATACATTATTTTATCCAACTTCTAGATTAAATATTTTTTCCATCTGGGTTTCTTATATTTCCCCCATCCTTAAGATAAAAAAATAAGTGGCGCCCATATACCTCTCCCTTATCCATCATTTCTCTCATTTTCTCTTTAGTCCCTTTTAATTTCTTTTATCTTTTATTTTTTAGTAAATATATCCCCGTATATCTTTCCAATATTATATCATCTAGCTTGTTCGAATCCACGCTCGCTCTCCTCCTACCCCCTGAGTGCCGTTCGCATTGGTTAGCCTCTATAAACGAGCATTTAACATCATAGAGAAAAAAGAGGTTACACATATTTTTGGCGCCCAACGTGTAGGGCCTGATATTACACTATTTTTGACGCCCACAACGTGGATCCCGATGATAAAATCCCTATTTTTCCGACAATAAAATTACACACTTTTAATTTCGACAATTTCCGTTATTTTTTCTTATCACAATGGCCAACTTTGAGGTAACTTTTCTAACAGCCGACGAAATTAACTACGAGTTAAAGATCAGAGGAACAGCCACCAACAGAAAGATAGAGGATAAAAGGAAAGTCCTCAAAAGATTGTTAACCAAAGAAACAAACGGTACGTTCACTTTGGAAAATATTAACATAGAAGACGAAAAGGTTGCAATTAAAAATTCTATCGACAGCGTTTCCAATTTAATAGAAGAATTTGAAGGTTCTGCTTCAGATTCATGTTTTCGTAGAGTAAAATCTAGGATCGCTCACTTGTTAGGCAGAATACAACGTTTACCTCTACCTGAAAATCCTTCCGAGGATGATATAAATTTCCGCGATGAATCTAAAACCACTTGTCTCCTTCTCGAACAAGAAATGATAGATAAAACCATTCCCTTCAATAATTCACCTTCTTCTAGTTCAGTTCCGAATACAGAAAGCACAGTACCTATAATTAACGTCTCTACCCCTGAAATTAGATATCTAGATCGTTTTCCTTTGTCGAAATGGAATATTAAATTTAACGGTGATCCTAAAAGCGTTTTTGAATTTCTAGAAAAAATTAAAGAACTAGCTGAATCCCGCAACATCCTACCTGAAACCCTTTTTCAATCAGCGGTTGAACTTTTCACCGGGGATGCTTTAATATGGTTCCGCAGCATCAAAACCTCTCTCAACTCTTGGGATGAACTTACGAATGTTCTCAAATCAACCTTTCTACCACCAGAAAATGATGAACAACTCTGGGAGGAAATTAAAGGCTATAAACAGAAAAAGAACGAATCTATTATTATTTTTGTTGCTCAACTCACTTCTCTCTTCAAACGCCTTTCTCGTGAACCAGCTGAAGTCAGCAAATTAAAATACATCACCCGAAATTTACTTCCGGAATACATTCCTCACGTAACTCTCTCCAATGTAAATACCGTCTCTGACCTAATTCAATTAGTCAAAAAATTGGAGGATGCTAAATCACTCTCTGTTCAAAAACCTTCTTTCCAAACCAAAGTATCTGCTATTGACTCTACTAATCATCGTCCTAAACAACGAACTAATAAACCGAGAACATCTAACTTACCTTCTACCTCTAACAACGTAGCGAGTACTTCAAATCCAACTAATACTTCTAACAGTAGGGATGTTACCTGCTGGAATTGTCATAAGAAAGGACACATTTATTCTAGCTGTCAAAATCAACAAAAATCCTATTTTTGTTATCGTTGTGGTTCCCCAAATGTCACTGTTTCTACCTGCCCCCGTTGTTCAAAAAACTAACTAGGGGAGAATGTCGTATCGGTGCACTCTCTCTTTACCGCCCTAGTAAAACCGATATCAAAAAACAAGATCAATGGGAGAAATGGCTAAAAGTTGTTAAGAATTTCTTTCAAAACCCCTTACAAATAACTGCCCCAGTTTTACTGAACAAGTCTATCGATACAAGACCCTACCTACCCATACAAATTTTTTCGACAAATTTTGTTGTCCTATTGGACACCGGTTGTTCAATCACCGTAGTTGGTAATAAAGCCCTCAATTTCCTTAAAGTCAATAATGTACAAATAAATTCTTCTGAGCATCGAAATGTTTCCCTAGCAGATGGCACTAACCAAGTTGTCTCTGGTACTGTAGATCTACCAATGGTAGCTAACAATATCCTACATGTCATTAAAGCACTAGTCGTCCCTTCGCTACCCTGTACCTTCATTCTTGGAAATAACTTTGTGAAAACCTTCTCACTTATTGTTGACTTCTCCAAAAATACCTGGTCTTCTAACAGCACTTCTAAACCCCAGTTTCTCTCTGAAATGGAACCAGAATTAAACACCACGTCTCTCAATACTCTCGAAGTTCTAACTCCCGTTCAACAGACATTAGCTAAAAATACTATAGAGTCCTTTTCTGTTATCAGTAATACTAATCGGCTAGGTCGTACCGATAAAATACAAATGCATATCGATACCGGAGATACAAAACCTTTCAAAAAACGACCATTCCCAATGTCTCCCTATATGTCGAAGATCCTTAACGACGAATTGGACGAAATGCTTCGTCTAGGTGTTATATCGATGAACATTCTAACTGGGATAATGAACTTTATAAAATCCGACAGGCTATCAATACCGCTAGACACGAAGTCACCAAATACTCCCCATCATTTTTAAATTTCGCGAGACATGTACCGATATCTGGAAATTACTATTCCGCTAATGGCGCTGATCGTCCTATGTCCCTTAATACCCCTGAACAATACGATAAATACGTTTCAGATATACAAGGGTTAAAGGATATTTTTTTTGAAATACAACACAATCTTCACCATGCCTATCAAAGAAATTCCAAAACTTATAACCTTCGTCGTAGAAACATTCAATTCAACGTTGGTGATAAGGTGTGGAGGAGAAATAAAGTTCTCTCCAAAGCTGCCGATAAGTTTATGTCCAAATTAGCTCCTAAATATCTCTTATGTACTGTTGTCCGTAAACTTTCTCCACTAGTATATACGTTACAAAATCCCGATGGCTCAAAAGCAGGAAACTGGCATATAAAAGACCTTAAGCCTTATGTCTCTGATCCCGATGATTCTTCTGAAGATGAACTCTCCGAATAGGAACTAACGTTTCTCTGTTTTCTCAGAATTGTCAGTATAAGCTTTCCTTTTCCATTTTCTTTGACTTCTCTATATCTCAACCTCTCGCTATGACTCAACACTAAATAATTTTCTCTACGCCTCACTTTCATATTTTTCGTTTAGGTATAGCCATACTTATAACTATCGCTTATCCTTCGTTTAAATGTATTACCACTTGAACTTTTCATCTCGAAAGGGAAAATACTTTTCTCTTACCTACCGATTACCTACCTAATAAGTACTTTAATACTTATCACTACCGTCTCGAAAGTAGGATTTACTTTCCTTCATTTACCGTCCATTTACCTAACAAGTGTAATAACACTTGTTTTTATCGTACCGAAGGAGAAAATATGTTTCTCGTAACTACCGTTTACCTACCTTATGAGTGTTTTAACACTTGTATTTTTTTTCTTGAAGAAAAAAAAATAGTTTTTTCCTTTATCTACCGTTAACCTACCGTATAAGTGCGTCTGCACTTGTAAATTAATTATCGTATCGTTCAGTAATATCTATTACTGTTTTTTTTGTTTAGAAACTTTTTTTATTACCTTATTTCTCGTTCATCATCCATAAACTACTTGTTATCTTTGATATGGATATAAGACGATTATCGTACCTTAGTGGAAGACACATGAAAATTTTTTTAAAAAAAAAAAAAAGAAAAAAAAAAAAAAAAAAAAAAATTTTTTTGAAACTTTTTTTGAATTTTTTAAAAATTATTTTTCGTTCTTTTATACAATTTTATACCTTTACGTACCGTTGGTTTAAAGAATTTTGATCCGTAACATGACTACTATTGGAATCACTTTACTTTTTTGACTAACAAAATTCAATCTTAACTACTTCTTCTGAAATTTTATTTTGACCTTGCAATTCGTCACGAGAGATAAGCCTAGGAAAGCCGTAGGGAATTCTTTCCGGTAGTGGGTCTGTTGAGATTGTAAGGAAGACAGATAAAATTTCTTTCTACTCTCTTTCTTCTCCTCTTTTACTTATTCTATTTTTTTTTCCAGCTAGGATTGAAGACTGTTAGGATAATTTGTTTTTAAGATTTGTTAGATTCCTGTTAATGTCTTAGTGTGATCTACTACCTTAAGTTTTTTTATTAGATGTTCTTAATGAGAACTATATTTTTAGTAATTACTGTTTTCTTCTCTTCCTTACTGTATATTCGTTGATATCTTTAACGTCAACCAAGCAGGACGGAACTTTTCCAAACATCTTTTCAGATGTTAACGTATCACGTACTTACCTTGACTGTCGGATCTAATGGAGCCGGTAGGCTTATTAGATTCCTAATTATAACTATCGTCCGTGTTTCTTTCTTCCTTTTCAAAATTAATATTAACAGTTTGGTTTAAATTCAGCTTTTTTCTTTATAGGAGTTCCTAAAAAGGGAAATACGCGTTGTGCCTCCTATGGGAAATTTTACTTATGGGAACATAGCATTCTTTACCTTCTTCCTTGTGTGTGAGAATGTAGCGTGTGTCCTGACATCTTATGTCAAGGGCAATATAAATACTTTTTTGTCGATTTGCCTTAAAGATACCACTTAGTGCTGCCCGTCTAGGCCGAGCTGTACACTTTTTTGTTTCCGTGCAGAAACTTCGGAGTAGACCTGTTCCCGATCACTTTGTGATCTTCCGGTTGGCCGGTACCGTTTATAAAAATCTGGTCACGTAGTATCAAAGATCTACGGATCTGATACATTTTACCTACCTTGTGGTTCTTCAAACTCCCGTGTAGTTTCACTTGTATATAAATGCACTAAAGAATAGTGTGAATATTATATCACATTCAATAACTGACACTAATACCCCAATTCTACCTAAATAGTTGTCGTTCTCATTATGATCGCTTTTCTACACCTTGATGTTCACTACCTTTATCAGCTTCAGTTTTTTAGACACACTACTGTTGTTCCAACCATAGCTTATCTTTCTTTAAAAACTGTTTTCTACCCAGTTTTTTCTCTTCGGGAGGGGCTGTGTAGCATGTCCAAAAAACACTACGAAAATTTTTATTTTTTTTATATATTCCCTTACTTAAGCCAACCCTGATCATATTATCTTCTAGAAAATTCTCGCCGTTAATAGTTTAACCGTCAAAACTATCGATTTTTCGAGGCCGACCAATCAAATTGGTGGACTAAGATCATGTGGCGCAGGAGGGGTAGTTTCGAAGCGACGCGGTCGAATTTTAAGCGCGATATGAAAATCAGTCTAGCTTGGGTACTTGTGCTGATAAGTTGATTTCGTATACCCCTAGATTCAAATACCGGCAAATTTCTTTTAAATTTGCAAATAATTATTTGCGATTTAGTGTTTCTAAGTAAAGTAAAGTCAGTGAGAAAGTGTAGAACCCCTCTGATGGAAAAGCTGTCTGATAGTAGCGAAGAAGCACCAGTTTTTTATGGTAGCGTATGAATTGGGTGTGGCCCCATTACGTTCTCTTATCTAGGAGACAAACTGTAAGTCTTTTAATGTAATTACTATCTCTTATCTACCAAAAATTTGGGATACCATTTTTGTTTCTTTGGCACAAAAACTTAATTTGTGACTCACCGGAAAATATCAGAGTGTGAGTAATTAACGTAAGAAGTGCTCATAGAATCCACAGTGAAACCGGTTTTTAATAAAAAACCCATTACCTTATCAACAGATTTCTACAGTGTGCAAATTTCTCCATAGTTCGTCGCATACATGTTTTAGTTAACAGTGAAAGCGTTACGCAGGGTCTGACTAAATATTTTTGTAACACCTCTATGATAAATTTTTTTTGTTTCTTGATGTTTATCTTAATTTTAATGTTTTAATATTAAATTATTATATGGTACCCCCAATTTTTTACTCGAGTAAAACATCTTTTAAGCTAAAAGTGATTTACAATTTTTTATTAAATTTTGATACTTTTCATTTCCTTTTCCATATCACATTCTGCTTAAATGGGTACACAGAAATAACAATATAAAAATACTTAGCTGTTATTGAATGTGTAATATTGTTTCTATATGTGATTAAACACTAATGTGTTTTACAGTATTTTACCTTATTTAATTGTTGATATTTTATATGTCTATTTGTTTCGTTCATCTGTTTGACTTATTACTACACACAGTAATAAATATTGTTTATTGTTTATTTATATGTTTTATTTTCTGACCTGGTGTAAGTTATTCTGATCTAATCTCATTAACAACAAGAATAAGACGTATTTCACTCATAAATTTTAGCTTTTGACTTGATCAAAATATATGGAACTGTTGTGATAAATAAGAACAAAAAGTAAGTATAACTTTCTCTTTCCAGTTTCACTAATAAAAGTGTGTAATTTAAATTTTTAACCAGAACATCTGCCGGGTTACCTAAATCTACCTTATTTTATCTCATATCCCTTATATCTTTATTATTTTATCTCTATCTACAACATCTGATAAATCATTTTATCTAACATCTATATTTTCTCTCATATCGCTCTTATTCTAACTTTATCTATAACATCCAATACATTATTTTATCCAACTTCTAGATTAAATATTTTTTCCATCTGGGTTTCTTATATTTCCCCCATCCTTAAGATAAAAAAATAAGTGGCGCCCATATACCTCTCCCTTATCCATCATTTCTCTCATTTTCTCTTTAGTCCCTTTTAATTTCTTTTATCTTTTATTTTTTAGTAAATATATCCCCGTATATCTTTCCAATATTATATCATCTAGCTTGTTCGAATCCACGCTCGCTCTCCTCCTACCCCCTGAGTGCCGTTCGCATTGGTTAGCCTCTATAAACGAGCATTTAACATCATAGAGAAAAAAGAGGTTACAATTTATGTAAATAATAATGAACACCCACTTGACAAAAAAACTTAGCTTACAACCAAGAGACCGTGTTCCTTTATTATTCCAATACAAATGAGTTCCTAATAGATGGCGGTGTAAGTTAATTTGTTTTTGGATATCTAGGTTACAGATACCCGGTAGATGACGTTGTATTTTGATTTTTAAATAAATAGAATAATGAGGAACTAAAGTAAAATAAAAAACAGTCAAAAAAATCCAGAAAAAAGGAAACTTAACAAAATACTTAATAAAGTAAGTACTGTGACGCTACCGTTAGGTGACCTTATATATTTAAACGAGCAAAATTTACTTAATCAAGTACTATGACTCCACCTTAAGGTGGCGCAGTTAATAGCTATTTTCGCGGAGCGAATCCTGAACGTATTCAGGGAATTCGCATGCGCACTTTAAAATTTAAGTGTTCGCGGAGTAAATGTATTCTGTTCAGGATATAAAATTCTGTGTTCGCGGAGGACTTAGGTGACATTCCGAATATGCTCATAACGTGTTCGATGTGTTCTGGGTTGTAAGTTGTAACGAAGGATATTTGTTTTCAGAAAAGATTTTAACCTAAAAATTTTGTGTTTATATTTTCAAAGTACTTTGTTTCAAGTTTTGTGTATTTGTAAAAGTTAAGATTTTTAAATTTTATTTAGTTTTCATAATTCTTATTTTGTTTTTTTTTTTCATAATAATTTTTTAGATGATGAACCTCAGTTCAAGCGATGAAGATTTAGAAGAAATTAAGAGATGTTAGAAGTTTGTAGTGTTCCTAAAAATTAAATGTTTAGCTACTTATATTTCTAGGATTTATAGGTACCTACCTACACTTTAGCGTTCGCACTGGGTTAAAAATTCAGGATATTTCTGTAGAGAGACTTGCGCGTTAAGGAAATCCAGTACGTGCTCGGTTCTTACTCTGAATACGTCCAGGATTCGTTCCGTGAAAATAGCTAATATCTTATGTATTTAATTAATAAATTACAAAATACAACGTTAAAAATAGTAAAAACCAGGAAACTAACAAAAAAATATGATATGACAAAATCAAAAAAAGCAAAGAAAAAACTAAAAAAAAAGAGATAAACTCAAAAAAAGGTAAATAAGAAAAATAAAGTGTTCGAAGTTTACCGGGTCACCTAGTATAAGCTTATAAAAAAAAATTTGCCATTTGTAACAGAACTTCTATGTGCATATCCAAAGGTCTGACCTTCTTCATAGTAATTTTTATAATTATTTTTAAATTTCCTTTTACTATCCTAAACCAATAAGCGTATTATATAAATAAAGTTTAGATGATTTTATATTACATTTTTGTATAGAAAATTTTAACCATTTTTATATTAGGAACAAGAAAAATTTGAAAGTAGTGACAGTGTGTTAAAAGGAAATAAAACGTTGTATTAAAGATAATCATAACAAGCTTTCTCGTTTCGTGCGTTACAACAGTCAACCAATGTACCAACCTACTGCAGTTTGTATATTTCAATATCATTTTCAGTTTCTCTTAATAAATGCTTCTAGGTATGTTGTAAAAGATTGTGACTCGGTGCATTCCTGCGAGATACTAGAACGTGAAAGAAAACAAAATTAATTGCTCTGCATTATTTGCATCTAGTTCGTATTCACATATATTGTGTCGTGTCTAGAATATATCACAATAATTATACTCTTTTGTCCATTATATAAGATAGTACCATGGGTATTAATGAAGGTAAGTCATACCTTATCAGTAACAACACAACATTAAGTAGTGGTAGTGCATGAGTAAATAAAATAAATAATCTTATTACATTATATTTTTATACTCATGTTGAATTAAAAAAATTAACAACGGCTGGTGATCATAAAAATGTGGACATTCATCTTTATTTATTGTTAAAAGACTAATCGATTTTTGTTCCAATCAAAGATCTATACGATGTCTTGTATGTTTAATTTGCGTTTTCAGAAATAAGAACAGAAAAATTATAAAACAGCTACATATAGATTTGAAAGTTGGATAGACAAAGTGGGGCAACAAGATAACTCTTTGAACAGACTTATGTTACTGAGTTGTATGTATACTAATAATAAAATAAAAAACTGTTAACAATTGTAAGATTAAAAATTATTGTTAGTAAACTAAATAAAATCGCTAAATGATTTAAGGTGAAATCTCCGGATTGTTTAAGTGAACCAATAAATTCGTTTCAAATTTGGTATACGTTAGTACACTAACTTTATTATTTAATAGCTTAAAGATTGAAAATAATACTAGCAGAAGTTATACATTATTTGAGGAATTTTAAAGTTTTTTTTTAAATGCTTAAAAACTTTTAACAAAGTATATCTGACAGAAGCATAGACTTATAAAAGCTAGTCTGTGCGTTTCAATTCGAGCCCGCTTCCAGAGTGCAAGAGAGAAAAAAGTCAAAGCAGTGTTTACTTCTCTTTATATTTAAAGTGTGTCCCAATTAGAATTTATAAAGGAGGTAGGTTCGCAGCTCCCATTAGAAAGAAAAGTATACACTGCATCGTTCTTTTTTCTCTTTCGCACTTGGAAAAACAGGACGCGCTGTCTAGGTATCATAAGTCTATCGATAGTCGCTGGTTATTAAATACAATGCGTATTTTATAAAATCGACTTATGAGTCTCTCCTTTCTTTCGTATCATCGTTCCTCCATCCGTGTGCTCTATAACATTTGATCCAAAGGTCACAGCGTCATGTAATGTGGTATGTAGAATCCTTATCTTATGGGAAAGAACCCTATTGATTTTGGTCCATATCGGATAACCTTAGCAATAAAGTATGGTTTACTGAAAATCGTGTAAATAATGCATATGTATCAATCCGACGGTACTTTCTTACTTCTTACGTTGAAGTTGTTGTTTTTTTAAATTATTAGAACCTATTGTTGGAAAAATGTTAAAATATAAGTAACTAATAGCATTTTTGACTGGTTGCATTAATGTGAACTGCATGTGACAATCATGTTAAACTGGCAAATGATATTGACAATTTTAATGAATCCTCTACACAATTGGCGAAGATGGTTAATTATTGTGTCACCACCATCGTTTGAGTATACAATCGTTGTATAATCAGTTGCTTCGTGTACGGCTTCCGAGTACATAACTTAATATAATTAAGTAATATTAATTTTGTCTGTAAATTATTAACAAAACTAAAAATTTAGTTGTTATGTTATTAATGAAACCACATTGTAGTTAATAAATTATGTACCTTGTTTGTGTCTTTATGAGATTTATGTTTTGGATTTCAAATTTCTGGATTATATACTTTTATGAATCTTAATAAACATAAACCTTAATCATTTAATCACCCAGAAGGCATTATATAGGTGAATACTCCAAAATTAATATCAAATAAACACTTCATCCAAATGACTTTACAGAAATTTTTCCATGAAACTAACTGCTTCTTAACTCTTATTTCCCTGCTCTCAATTTGAAGAAAATAATACTTTTATTGGGTGACGTTTTGATTGAGCAAGTAGTTGAGTGTCAAGCCACGATATGGTATCTCTCGCTTAACGGGGCGTATTCCCTTTGATTTATCTTGAAAAAAACGATAACTCACCCGTTCGTCGCAATCATAGACAATATTATATGACTGACAACAAGAGACGATTAGCCTTCTACTTAATCGTGGTAGCCAGTATTGGATCTAATCGCCGATTGTGTAGAGGAGCAGTAAGGTTTTAATGTTCCATCTATGCCTGCTAAACTTTGATTTATGTGAACTCAGTTTTCGACTAAAAGTTCAGGAGTGGCTATATTAAATAAATGTCATATTGTGTTCGTGGTATTAATTTATATTATAAAAGACCTAAACATTACAACCGAACATTGCATAACCATGTCCGTTATTTTCCATTGGAAATAGTCGAGATACTTTTATGATTGACATTACAAAACAATGTAAGCTGTACTTATGGAGGTGAACAGTTGGTGCATCTCAGCATAAAACATTTTGAACAACTAAAACTATATATTTTATTCAGTCTGGTTGTAGGTAAATCGATACGTGATATAGAATCCGAAAAATTCAAACCACATTGTCAGCTGTAGAAATATTTTGGACATATTTGATCAACATAAAAGAAGATTTACATTTATAGTTGATTTTCTCTTTTTTTACCATTAATATTGTTTGAGAAGTAATCAATAGATGATTTTGACCAAAACCAAGGACATTATAATTCCTTGAACAGACATTGCAAGCTATTATTTTTTTAATTTAATCGGAATTTGTCAGGCATGTTTAGGTTTAAAAACGACCCTTGAGAAATTTGACAAGTCCGTCCAAAGCAACATTAATAAAATAAGCAAGGAACTTTTTTTAAATTAGTCATTTATAAGATGATACGAAATAATTTTTTTATAATTCACGTTCACAAAGTTTCTATTTCGACACTAAAAACAGTATCGAAATAGATTCATTGTAACACTGTTTTTGGTAACTTTTTGTTTTACACAATTGGTTGCACTGCACTGATTGTAAACGAAAGAGTTATCAAGAAGTATGTTGTAGTAAATTATTAACTACATTATCAGCGATATTGCGAAATTCAGAATATTTTATACAAATTTGACAAACATTCAAATTTAAAATCATTAAAACTGTCAAGTGTCAAAAGTGTCAAGATTGCCAACATAAATAAATATTTCGAAAAACTCTCATTTTATTTATTTTTTTATACTTTTAAAAGTTCATTATAAAAAATAGTATGTAACACTCGAATTACAATGACAGTTTGTAGTACTCGTTCCTTGCGAAACTCACCGCTTCGCGGTTCGTTTCACAAACTGCACTCGTACTACGAAACCTGTCATTGTAACACTTGTATTACAATATACTATTGTAGGTACATTTAGTGGCGTTGGTGAGATTCTAAAAACTTTAAAGAATATTATTTTTTATAGCGTTACCCCTAAATTGAAAGTAAAATAATAAGTAAATAAATAAACGGAAACAATCGTTAAAATAAAAAAAGTCATGAAAAATTGTAAAAAATATTCAAAATAAAAAATGGCCAAAAATAGTCGGAAAAAAAACAGGAATAAAACGCAAAAAAGAATAGAAAAATCTTGAATGCTTTTCTAAATCATTATTAAAATAGGAAAAATTTAAATAAATCATAAAAAAATCAAAAAATAAATAAATAAATCTGGAAAGAAAAATAAAATCACGTTAAAAATAAAAAATAACTGATAGTTTATATAAGTTCTAAACAATCATTCATTGGATAAATGTGAAAACGTCTAAAACATTTTGAACTTTGAAATAAATCGTAAAATCGTAATAGGCTACTTGACACATAACTAATTTCAGACAATAAATGAGTATTTCTTAAGGTATTTAGCTTACGAAAACGAAATATATCCATTTTAATAACTAAATGCGGAAGATTAATTTAAAAATTCAATTTAAAAAATGTGTTTTTTATTTTTAAATTGAAACGCCGAAAACGCTGTCGGACATGATGTGACGTCATACATATTGTAAACAAAACGAGTACTCGGGATTTGACGTGGTGTTATTACAAGTATAAATATTTTTGTAGTTTGGTAGGTACGTACATCAAAGTGATCTTCGAAAAAATAAATTTGAGTTACAGTTAATAATGATTCAGGATCCCTTTGAGCAAGTATTAACCATGTCTTGCGAATATTTATTTCAGTAGGCACTCTAATCCAAAACTTTCCTGGGGTCTTTATCGATGTGTTTTTGCATTCTCGGACGATGCAATAACGATAATTAGGTACTGTATTCTTTACGTACATTAGTTGAAATCATGTTTTTAAAGTAAAGTAAACTGGAAAATTGTCCGTGTTTATATGTCAAATGTTTGTTTACAATACGTATGACGTCAGAGCTCAGATAATCTATAGACTGAAATGGCGAACAGAGTTTTCGCACCTACATGAAGAGATTGATTTTAAATTACAGTTTTGTGGTTTCATAGGTGTTGAAAAAATATAGTAATATTTTTTTACCTTAGTAGCACAAATATAAACTTTTTAGGACCTAGTTTAAAAAAGAGTCAACTAGCCTATTACATACGAAGAAAAGTTTCAAAATATAATCAAAAATATTTAATTATCTGCAGTTTAAAAAAAATATGTTATTGTATATAATCTGGACTCTAGGTAGGTATTAGATATCCTGATATTTATTAATAGGTGAATAAATATTTCTTTAGTGACAACTATGTGACTATTTCTAGAAAAGAAATTATTCAGCATCTCATATTATCTCATATTCAAATTAAACGGTAAACTTAGATATAAATGCGAAATAAGAAAGTTTTAATAATCAATTAACCTATTTACATTTTTATTTCCGATATATATACCAATATGAAAAATATTTTCTTATAAATATGTATTTTGAATATTATTTCGGTCTATATTCATTAGGCATAAAAAAATACATTTATACCTGAAGGTAGAACGTAGTATAGTTTACTTGTATTAAATATGAAGAATTTTCTATGTATTTACACTCAGTTGTTACTGATTTTTTGTTCACTTTGTAATTGGTTATTTTTTAAAATGTTGAATTGCCTACTGGCATTCAAACCATTCCACTCTAGCCTCTAGTATCGCCCCATGCACGGCAACAGTTCTGATGATAATAATAATGATAATGATAGGTAATAAGATTAAATGCAGTTCAACGAGTTCGCTATGAAACGCCAACAATGTAACTCGGATCTCAGGTTGATCTTATTTTTTTAGTCGTAACTAGTTTTACAACTTACGGGTTATTTTCTTTGAAAATATTTTCTTACAAACTATATATAGAATGACGTCAAGGTCGGAGACAGAAGGGGAGTTGGTTGGGAATATAATTATAAATATTAATAAAAAAAGTATAGGATCTAAAGTCTAGATGGCAGCGAATCAATTACGTTGGTTAATCTCAGTAATTGAAATTTCCATACATAGAAATTTGGTACCTCCTTGCCAATTTATCTTTTACTAGCTGTTCCGGCGGACTTTGTACCGCATAACACTGTCGTGTCTTTTTTTTCATTTTTTCAAATTTTTACCATTTTGCTTTTTTTTTGTTTTCAATGATTTTTTTATATTAGATATTTTATATAAGATATCCACTGCACCACCGTACGGTGGCTTTATAGTACTTAATTTAGTAAGAAATTCTCGTTTAAATATATGAAATAATAACTGCGCCACCTTGCGGTGGCGTCCCAGTTATTTTAAAATTGTAATATCTTCTAAGATGTTCATTGAAATTAAGTGATGTCAAAGACAATTTTGTTCACAATTAAATACTCTTAATCAACAACACATTTATTTGGATAAAGATTAATATTATTACGTTGATACAACTCTTAACAAATAATGCATTAATTTCGACCAAATTTGATTACCATAAAAACGGTTCTAGTGAGTTAATCTTAAAAGATGGACATATACTGTTGGGCGGACATTTTTTTAGATCATTTCAAGAGGAATAATTCTTTCATAAATATATTTTTGGTATCTTGAACCATTTTCGCAGCGCACGCAATGGAAGCCCTCAAGGATCAATAATTTTCCCCGTTTTTTTTTTTACAATTTCTATTAATACTTCTTCGCTCCTAATAGTTTCATCGTGATGTTATATAGCCTAAAGACTTCCTCGATAAATGGTCTATTCAACACAAAAAGAATTTTTTAATTCGAACCAGTAGTTCCTGAGATTAGCGCGTTCAAACAAACAAACAAACTCTTCAGCTTTATAATGTTAGTATAGATTATATATTTTAGACATCAATGAGAAGAAGAAAAAATCCGATACACTTTTTTAAAATTAGTGAAAATTTGTTAGTGAATATAATAAGGCATTTGTTAGAATACCCTATACTGTACCTATAGATATCTATTAAATAATAATAATAGTAATCAATTTTAATTTCTCGCAGATCTTTCTGTTCGTTATTTCGGGCGTCTTATGTATAGGTAATCGTTCTTTTATAATAAAAAACAATTGTTTAAAAGAAAAATTAGAGTTATACCTACAAAAATGAAACCACTATTTGTTAAAAAAATAGATCTTCCTAGTTTAAATTTTAATTTAATTGTTTTAGTGTAAAAAAAACTATTGTTAAATTTGATTTTGCAGCCAGATTACGTAAAATGGATTTCGGTGAAGATAAACGCCAATTTAATTCAATTCCCTTTATTGTATCTAAACGCTGATTACAAACAGGAGTGTGTTTAATTACCAGAAAAAAAAACAAATTCAAGTACAATTAAGAAATAAGAACAGAAAACCTAAAATACAAAATATATACAAGAGAAGAATACAAGAAACTCAATTAATACCAGTTATCACTAGTTTCGCAGAAATGATCTTAACTTTAACATATTCAAGACAAAGTTTATTATTTTTGTGAGATTTTCGTAATTGTCAGAGTTAAGAATAGCCATTAAATTATCAATCATCAAAACCAGGTGTTGTTTCAGACTCTCAAGGTGTAGTAAATTGCAAACTGAGCACATCTCATCCGGCCTTATTGAGTAAGATATTCCCTTATAGGATAATTTAATATTTTTTTGTTTGAGGTTTTAAGTTGAGCGATTAGGCGAGTAATATAAATTGGACATGAAATTTGAATATAGTTCTTCTCAACTTCAAACCTAAAAAAAATAGCCAAACAAAGATGTAAAGACTTCCCAAGTAATTGCAAATCACTATTTTTAAGAAAAAATATTTTGAAGAACCACCCCAATATTCTTTGCCATATTCGGGTTATTTTGGATGACTTCATTCCCGACGAGTAAACTCGAAGCACATTCGAAGTAGTGTTTTAGTTGCAATACCTAATTATAGTTAATGTTGCTTTGTTCGCTTAGTCTTAGCAATCTCTTTAAAAATATTTTTGGCAGGCGTTAAATTGCCATTCGGTTCATTTTATGGAGCCAGGATAGAGTTGCCCTAAGAAACTGAAGAAGCTTAGTACGGTTAGTTTCAAGTCTAACTATGCTAGCTATGCAGAGGCTGCGAACAAGAAGAGGAAACAGTAGAACACATAATGTATACCTGCTCTGCTTTGTCTGAAATCAGAAGATCCGTGTTGGGCGAGTACTGGCTTACACCAGCCGATGTCAGGAAGATCCCTCTCGGGAGCCTTATCACCTATTTTAAATCACTAGGCCTGGTGACAGCCTGAGGTCAGGATATCCCTACACACGGGAGGATGCACAATGGGTCATATGTGACCTCAGTGCTAGTTTTGGTTTGCGTGAGTAACTTTTTAAAAAACTCAACCTAATTTCGCTATTAAACATTCTTATATCTCAATCTTCAGACCCCAACACCGTTCGACATCATAGAGATCCCTATGCTCGCATACAGCTTTATTCTGTCTTCCCAACTGTTTAACTCAGGATAAACTTGAATCTATATCTTTACATTTAGCTATAAAAATTATCGAGTTTTAAATTCCCCGCTTTAAAAATTGAAAATATTGGTTTAACCCCGATTTTCAAAAATTGAGTTTTTACGAGATCTCCACGTTTTGAGATCCTAGAAGCGATCCTGACTAGTCCGGTGATGATATCCGTGTGTCTGTATGCATGTATGTAACCCTCTTATAATTTTTGAACGGCTTCGAAACGAGACCTAATCAGCTCTGAACCTCAAAAAATGACGGAAAATGCTATTTTGAAATTTAAAATCGGTTGATTCGTTAGTAAGATATCTTTGTCGAAAAATTTGGAAAAAAGTGTTTTTATAATAACTTTGAGATTTTTTGACTAATCAATTTTGTACTAAGAATAAAAAAACTGCATATTTCAACGCGTTAATAAGTTATAGCTGTAGTGTATCAATGGTTTTTGGACTGTTAGGCCGGCGTCGATTGTCTTGCTGACTTGACGTTTCGCCAACACGAGCGGTTGGCATCTTCAGAAGTTGCTTCCTGAAGATGCGGCAACCTCAACCTTTAATTTGACGCCCTCTCTAACTTGGCGCCCGGGGCACATGCCCCCGCTGCCCCATCCGGCCCTGTCTGGGATTTTATGTAAATTCTGTACGAAATCAGTGCACACTTGGTACTCGGTGGTTTCCCTAAATACGATTATAATAATGGCGTTGGTGTTGGAAACACCTGATGCTTAAGACGGACCTCGTCTTCAGGAATTTTATGCAAATTCGATACAAAAAGAGTGTGCACACGGTACTAGGAGGTTTTTGGGGTCGCTTACCACGAATATCATATAATGAGTTTGCTAAATCATTCGTGCATAGAAGTATAACTTCTGCCGGCAGTCCCACTGACTGCCACACTAGTTTTTTTTTCTAAATTTTTTCAAATTATATCGAGTTTTCAACAATTTTTTCCAATTTTATACAATTTTAAACGATTTTATACGATAATCGCTTTTATAATTTTTTTTTACACTTTTTCTAATATTTTTTAAATTTTTTGAATAATAATACTTATTTATGTTTATTATTGTATAAAATAAAATACAAATATCAGAAATATATGCATGCAGAAATATATCGAATTGAATAATTTATCTTGAATCATAAAACGAGCGGTAGGTATTCACTAGTAGTAAATTATTCAGATACCTCTAAATATAAAGACGCAATATATGTTAACCAATCTATAAATATACAAAAATACCTTCTAAAAATACACCACCATATTAGAAAAAATGCGTTGATCAAAGTCATTAAGGAAGAAAATTTATAGAATTCTTTTAAGACGATTATAGATGCAATAATAATGATTCCGAGTGTGAAATCAATTGTAGTGATGGTATTTTCCAATTTGCGACTTTACCTGTTTCAAGCCATTTTTTCCCGTTTTCTGACTAGACAAATTTTCACTTTGTTTTGTGACTCGCGTGAAATATTGCGTTTTATTGTGATACCTAACAGATTTAATTCTTTTACTTTAAAAACAGGTTTTGTTCTTCACATTTTTTTTAATGTCACTCATTTAAATAATATTTATATAAAATGTAAATTACATTTATTACAAATTAATACAACTTAAGTAAGTAACCATAAATAATAAAATTGGTTACATTAAAAACACAAAATAATCACAATTTATAAAAAGAACTTTTTATAGTAGAAAGTATTTTCACTGATTTAAAGGGTGTTACACACTACCTGATTTGGTCGGACCGACAGGATACCTAACCAGATCAGACGTTGCGTACACACAGTACGACCACCACACGATTTAGTCAGTCTAGTTCGTGTCCACTTGTGGTGTTCAACGAAAAAAAAACGAGTGTTCACCAACTAAAATCCGCCCGACAGTGCTACACACTATATGATTGGGAAGGCCTTCGAGACTACTTTGCAACTTTTCCCTGGAATCCAGTCTGCTTTATTAACAAAGATCCATCAGCTGTTTGCAACAGTATAACTGAAATCATTCAGTGTGCCATGGAAGCTTACATACCTCACTTTACCAAACGCTTAAAAGCCAAACAGAAGGCATGGTTTAATAAAGATTGCGATGTAGCTCGGAAAGCTAAGATCAATTCCCACAAATTATTTATACAAAATCCATCAGAAGAAACAAAACAGGATGATATAAACGCTAGAAACAGATACAACACCACTATTGCCAATTCCAAAAGTCTCTTTGACGCTCGAATGAGAGAGAAAGTAATGTCAAACCCTAATGGAAGCCGGTCCTTTTGGACTCTCGCCAAACATATCAACAACAATTTCACAACTAGTGCGTTCCCTCCACTCACATCAGATGACGGCTCAATAGTTACGTCCTCCACAGAAAAAGCAGAACTCTTTGCCAAAATATTCTCTTCACTCTTCTCTCAAACTCGACACTTAACCCACCGGACAACATAGAGCTACCTTTTATTCCACGGGCTCCCCACACAATGGAAAATACCATATTTAGGGTTAAGCGGGTGCAGAGAGTCCTTGCTACTCTAAATACCAACAAAGCAAGCGGCCTCGATGAAATACCTGCTTTACTACTAAAATGTTGTGCTCCTGAACTAGCGCCAGTTTTCACTAAGCTATTTCAACTATCATATGATACTGGTATTTTTCCAGAATCCTGGAAAACTACTCGAGTACAACCAGTCCCCAAGAAAGGCTCTAAAACCCAGCCTTCTAACTACAGACCCATAGCTCTTCTATCTATTATTAGCAAAACTATGGAGAAATACGTCAATCACGAGATTCTGAGCTACCTTGAGACACACAACCTTTTAAGTGACAGGCAATATGGTTTTCGCCAACAAAGGTCAACAGCCGATCTGCTAGCATATGTAACTCATGTCTGGAGTGATGCCATCCACCGCTATGGGGAGACTCAAATAGTATCACTAGATATCTCAAAAGCATTTGATCAAGTGTGGCATGCAGCTCTTTTGAACAAACTGCCTTCATACGGACTCTCGCAAAACCTTTGCAGATGGATATCCAACTTACTCTCCAACAGGCACATCCAAGTTGCTGTAGATGGACATTCTTCCAACCTCTACAAGATCAACGCTAGAGTTCCCCAAGGATCGGCTCTAGCTCCTACTCTATTCTTACTACACATTAATGATCTACTAGAAGCCACTAATAACCCGATACATGGTTTTGCAGATGATAGCAACCTACACTGTAGCAGAGCGCACAACCGTCCCATACCTCTAGATATTCTGGAAGAGGACAGAAGATCCACAACGGCTTCTCTCAATCAAGATTTGAGAATTGTAGACGAGTGGGGAAGAGAGAATCTTGTTAATTTCAACGCTTCCAAGACAAAGACATGTTGCCTAACCAACAAGAGGCAAACATGCGACTCATCCATTACAATCAATGATCAGACACTGGTAGCGGGCGACTCCATTACGCTGGTTGGCATCACGATCTCCCAAGACTTACTCTGGAACGAACATATTGCATCCATAGCAACTGCAGCAGGAAAGAAATTAGGCTTTCTGTTTAGAGCACGGAAATATTTTTCTCCATCCAACTTAGCTACTCTTTACAAAGCCCAAATACGGCCTAATCTTGAATACTGCTCGCATGTATGGGGATCGGCGGCTCTATCAAGGCTCGGAGTTCTTGATGCAATACAGAGAAGGGCAGTTCGACTAATAAACGACACCAGTATCACCAAAAACCTAGCCCCATTATCCCACCGAAGAGCAGTGGCTGATCTTTCCTTGTTTTACCGATACATAAACGGATTTTGCTCAGAAGAACTCCGCTCTATAATGCCTCCACTTGCCAGACCAGCCAGAGCAACGCGACGTGCCAACTCCATGCACCCTTATACTGTTCAGTGCCCGAAATCGAGAACGGATCGATTCGATCGTTCCTTCATCCCCAGGGTCTCCAGATTGTGGAACTCCTTACCTCCCCACGTCTTCCCCACTCGTCCTAACTTGCAGGCCTTTAAATCCCAAATTAATAAATTACCTCTTCTGCCTCAATAGATGTTCTCGGTACATTTGTATTTAGGTCTATACCTACGAGGACATCCTTAATAAAAAAAAAAAAAATTAGTAAGTAGGTCGGTCGGGCGAACAGATGGTTTGGCCACCTGACAAGACCCGACAGGATTGTCAGGTGGCTCGTCAGACGACACGTCTACACACGACCTGATATGACGTCTGATCTGACAAAATTATCCTGTCGGCCCAACCAAATCAGGTAGTGTGTAACGGCCTTAAGGTTCACATTACTATTATATAAATTATTTTATTATTTGAATTTTTTATATTATGTGGGAATTTTGTAATCGATTTAAAACTCATATTAACTAAAAATTGTGTCACAAAATATCTATGTATAATTGCACACTTGAAACGTGCATCATCCAGTTCTTAGTTATCTTGAAAATTTCAGAACTCTAGGTGTCGGGAAATAGGTTTAAATTCGATTACAAAATTCCATCCGAAATGAAAAAGAGAAAGACAAAGAAAGAGACAAGGAGAAAGACAAAGACACAAAGAACACGACGAAAATAAGAAACTTTTTAATAAACGAAAACTTTAATTATTGTTTTTTGATAGATGCCACATTTTGTAAGCAATGATCAACGTCTACTTTATGTAACTATAACGGCTACTTTTTTCATCCAGTTGTAGATTATTGGTATTTCCAGAAGTGGATGATTGTCAAAATTCCGCATAAATCACATCCACTTTCTCAGGAGGAAGATTTAATAACACAGCACACTTTATTATTGTACTGGAACACACTGTTTTCATACACTTTTCGACATTTACTTTAGTTGGAATAAAAACATTTATTTTGTAAATAAACTTTTAAAATTTTATATATAAAAAAATGCCTTAAAATATTATGCAAATGTTGGTATAACTAAACAAAGGAGCATAACTATAACCCCATTTGATGGTCCAGACGAATTTAGTTCCTACTAAAGAGGATCAGAAAATCTCTCAAAACGTGATTTTTGAGGTGGAAAATTAATGGTATGAGGTGCATTTACAAGAGTAAGTGTTTTGACTATGGTTTATCCATCAACAAGTATGAATAGCAGAGAATATAATGATGTGCTTCAAGATCATCTGCTGCCTTTTGTAAGTGAAAACAACGTTGATTTTATGTTCCAGCAAGACAATGCTTAAATTCATGTTAACAGAGATTGGAGTTGTTCCATGAAAATGAAGTTGATTTATTAGAGTGGCCAGCATGCTGGTCGAATCTAAATCCAATTGAAAACCTATAGGGAATCATGGCTCGACAATAATAAATAAGAAGTAGGATAGTCTTAGTAAACTCAAAACTGTCATAGAAGAGATTTGGGTAACCTGTTGGACAGCACGAATAATAGGCTATTTAAAGTAATTCGTAAAAATAGAGACGCAACACATTATTAATCATTTGTAAGTGATTTAAATAATCTCAGAATTTAACTAAGGTGTGTTTAATTACCTCCTAAGTGCTTGTTAAACAATTTAAGTGGATAAACACATTAAGGGGTGACGCTATAATTATGATTTCTAGTGTATAAACACTACAGTTCCCATCTTTAGAACATAGGCTAACACATAAAAAGATTTTAATGTTTCAAAAAGTTTTTTGAATAAACTTAGACAATTTATACATTTTTTAAAAAACGCAAAAATTTTAATTTTCATCGAATTTTAAAGGCTTTTATTGATTCAAAAGATATCGCTTGGAAATTGGAATTATGAATAGGGTACCGGACAGTAATCGAAAAAAAATCTAAGATGTGTTTTAAAATAAAGTTTGTTACACAACAATATCACTCAATAAAGATATTTAAGAAATAACAATGATTTATAATTTTAAATCAATTAATAAAGTTGCGAAATTATAAGTGCCGCGTAAGAACCAAACGCCAATTACAGTGCGTGACGTCATTTGTGAGTAGCCATAAGTAACCAACACTGCTTTGTATGTTATTTCGCGTTTTTTGACAATTTATTTGCATTTTTCTAAAAGTATTTGATTGTAATTAGTTACGAATTAAATAACACTTTAGGTACAGTACTTTCATCATAGTGATCTTCGCAAAAGTAAATTGGTGAAGTAACAGACATTCCATCGCACTTTCGTTTTGCTAAGTCTAACCATTTATTTCGTATGTCTGGTTTTCGAGGTACATCAATGAAAATTTTATTTGGAGTAGTTACTGATGTATTTCCACATCGTGGTACAACACACCAACAATATCTTTTTCGGTCCATGATGATTAAGAAACACAAAATACTTCATTTTTCCAAGCACTGATCACTTGTAATATGGCTCGTAGTTTGTTTACCTCACAAATGACGTCACGCGATCTGAATTGACATGAAGTGCTGTTTTCGCGGCAATTTTAAATAAATTATGTTTATGACGTTTTCAATTACTCCAGAGGGTTTATTTAATTAAAATATTATTTTTAATGGCTATATACAGGGTGTCCCAGAATTAACTACGGAAACTTCGTATACGTATTCCTTGATGACAAATAAGTAGGGTCTTTCCTATAAAAAAAATTTTTTAGAGACTCCTGTCAGAGTTATAACCCTTTAAAGAGGGGTGGTAAAGTACGGTTTTAATTTAATATCTTCTGATTGGTACAAGATAAAAAATTAAAAATTTGGGTGAACATCATTTTTATAAAGACGCATTTCTCCTGCCACTTTTCACCTGCCCTACCCCATTCTAAGGGTGCAAATCAAGGAACCCCTCTTAATATTTTTTTTGTAACTTTCTTAGCAATTAATATTTGCAATAACAAAAAATTATTTTAGGAAGTTTTGACTATTTAGAAACTTTTTTATTCCCTGTCGTTTTTTGCGAAATCGTTTCGGTTTGGAGTAAAAAAATAAAAAGTAGGACCATGTCAATTGCGTATCGTGTATCGCGATCAAGTAGCGCACATTTTACCACCCCTCTTTAAAGGGTTATAACTCTGACAGGAGTCTCTAAAAAATTTTTTTTTATAGGAAAGACCCTACTTATTTGTCATCAAGGAATACGTATACGAAGTTTCCGTAGTTAATTCTGGGACACCCTGTATATGAATAAAGATTATTTTTAAATACTATCTGAAAAGTTGTCCGGTTCTCTATTGTGTTATCCTTTTCGATTCCCTTAATCCTTGAATACAAAAAACAATGGTATTTTTTTTCAATCTTTTTTGTCACAAAAATGCTTATCTATCTATATACATATAATAAATTTGTAGAGAGGTCAATTCTGTACATGAAATATATTTCCAAAATAACTCAGGGGGTGATTAGGGATCGATTTTTGTCTGTCTGTCCGTCTATCTGTATAACCAATATAGAAACAAAACCTACTCGACGGATTTTAACGAAACTTGGTAAAATTATTTTTTATACTCCTGAGCTGATTATAGGATACTTTACATCACGCTACAATCAATAGGAGCAGAGCAGTGAAGAGAAATGTTGGGAAAACCACTTTTACGGTGTGGGGGGAGAAATTTTTATACAACAATCTAAACGTCACGCGAACGACGTCGCGGGTACATCGATATAAAACCCAAAAATGTGGTTAGATTTTTTGTTGTACGTCTGTCTGTCTGTCTATCTTTATGTTTGTGCGTGCATCACATGAAAACTACTGATCCGATTTGAATGAGGTTTTCACATATGTATTTGTCTTCTTTTAACTTAACATCTGGTGTATAAAAATTTCTTCCACACCTCTTTTACGGTGTGGGGGGGGGCGATGGAGAAATTTTAATACAACAATCTATACATCACGCGAACGACGTCACGGGTACCCACATCGATATAGAACCCAAAAATGTGGTTAGATTTTTTTTGTACGTCTGTCTGTCTATTTATATGTTTGTGCGCGTATCACATGAAAACTACTGATCCGATTCGAATGCGGTTTTCACAGATGTATTTGTCTTCTTTCAACATAACATCTGGTGTATAAAAAATTCTCCTCCCACCCCTTTAACGGGGTGAGTGAAGAAAATTTTAAACAACAATCAACACGCCACGCGAACGACGTCGCAGGTACACCTAGTTTTTCTATAAATGACTAGAAGTCTACGCTGACAAATTTGACGTGCGTTTATAGTTTGCTCAATTTATTAATTAGATTTTCTATTAGTCATCTCTTTTAATGAGTTATATGATCTATGATATATTTGTTTTAATATATTTGATATATTAGTTTTAATTATCTAACTAATTTTTAACATATATTTTGGGTTATACTTAAAATAATTTTGAAAATGACTACAATTAAAACGCGGCAGATTTAAAAATAGGAAGGCATATCAAACGAATAGCACCTTATCTCGTCGTCTCATCTTTAGTGTTAGCAAAAAATTATTAATGCAAATAACATTATAGCATCATTGTAAAGAAGTTGTCCTTCAAATATATATATTCTTGCAAAGTACGACTTTAATATATTGTTACGATAAAAAAAAATGAAGGCATTAAATATCATCATCGAAAATAAATAAATATAATAAAGTAAGTGAAAAATTATTGTTTTCATTGCAAAATACATCTGTCGAAAACCAATTCTATTGTTTAAACAATAGTTGCAAAAAAATTACAATTAAAACTTACATGATTTGCAATTATTTTTCTGTTGATAATCTTGTCTAGACACGCGTTAAAGTCTCCAAAATCACAAAATTTCACTGGGTGTTTTATACTGTCAATATTACGGTCATCCTTTTCTCGTACAAAATTATTATAAATCTAGCCGCCTTTGAGTGAAAGGTCACGAAACAACTGAGAAACTGAGAATCTTGTTCGACTAAAGTAACTTGATCCAAAACAACTCGTCGTGGTAGAGGTACAACACCAAAGGAGCGGGAAAATTGAATATAAAAACTAAATTAAATGCAATAAAAACAAACAGGCGTCCAAATTTACAGAATTTTTTTTAAATTCTTAAAGAGAATAAAATAGTTATTTTTAATAAAAAGTGGAAAATGGATCACACGAGCCGAAGGCGAGTGCACCAATCGAATCAGTGAAAAGAAAATGCTTTAAGCACAAGACGTTAAAAGTTAGGGAATATACAATATACTATACCATTTACTTTAATAGCAATACAAAAAAATAACAGTATATAAGTAAAAGGAAAAAAAGACCAGGTCAAAAGGGAGTAGGGCCGGTATATTGTGACTGCACGCAGCGGTCCAATCCCTCTTGGGGTAGTAAAATTTGCCCTTCAGATTGATGTTGTGATTGTGCGCAACGGAAGGATTAAGGCAATTAAGTCCTTGTACCTACTAAGTTTTTCAGAAAACTTGTAACCTTTTTTTATCGGTAGATGGTAAAGGCTCGTCTTTAGGTTCACTAGTGCGAACGGCACTCAGTTGGTTGGTGGATGGCGAGCGTGGATTCGGACGAGCTCAATGAAAAATTATCGAAAAAATAAAGAAGAATGTATTTAATAAGATAATAAAGATTAAAAGGGACAAAAAGGAGATAATTAAAGAGAAAGGAAAATGTGAAAGAGAAAAGAAAATGGGCGACACTTATTTTTTTTATCCAAAGGATGGGGAAAGATAAGAAGCCCAGTTAAAAGATAAAAGATAGATAAAATAAAATTAGATAACCCGGCAGATTGTTCTTGCTAAAATTGAAATTACACAGTTTTATTTAAGAAACAAAAAAAATAATTGTACTTAAACTTTTCTTTACTTATCCTTATGGTTATAATTCAAACTTGATAAATCAAAATTTAGTTACTTTAATAAAATATATATATAAGATAAACTGAGAATATTAATCAGAGTAACATGCTCTAGCTAGGAAAAGAAAAATACCTATTTCAACAATAAACAATATTTATTCTTTAGTTCAATAATAAATGAGACAAACAAAAAAAAGATAGATATCTATGTTAGAAACAGTAAATACCTACACATTACCAATCACCTTTGTGATTAGCCCAAAAACATATCTTTCATTACACTTAAAATAACAGCTGTGTATATTATTTTGTTATTTCTGTGTACTCTGTGAAGCGAAAGGTAAAACAATTGAAATCTAGACAAAATTATTAAAATTTACCTTTTGCTTTTTGTATTAACTCGAGTTAAAAGAGTACTCACATATACCTAAAGGTATAGATCTTTAATAAATAGGTACGAAGTACAGGTAATAAATACAAGTAAAAAATTTTACAGATAAGAGATATAGAAAAAATATAAGTAACAAAAATACAGTTAAGAAATACAAGAAAAATCACATCCCGGTTAATTTCATTCCGGCACTGCACTTTTTATTGCTGAAGATATGTCGTTACGGTAAATACAATTAAGATTAAATTTTCCAGAGAAATAAACGGCACTCTCATATTCGATAAAGATATAAAAAAATTACAAAAACTTACGTTAGATTCTAAATGTTTCGAAGATAGTTTCAAGATTAGATGGCTTCATTCTCTCGGTAAAAGATAGGTACCTACTATAAGATATAATCAAGGGTCCACTCTGGTCTCGATTAATAGGTATTTAGAGAATAAACCATAAACTTACTCTTCATAGGCGTCGATCAAAGAGATACTGTAATTCTGACTGATTTGCCGCCATATTTATCCGATATATGAAGTAATTATAAAGATAGCACTGTCTGGAAATCTTCAAATAAACCTTCAGGTAGAATAAACGATAATAGGCACTAGAAACACTTAATTGCTTTGTAATTTTAGGATAAAATATCTATCAATAAGAAATATATAAACGGGAGAATTAAGGCAATTAAGGCAGGAACTACTAAATATTTCAGAAAACTTATCTAACATTAAGGAATATATAAACGGAAGGATTAAGGCAGGTACCTACTAATTTTTCTATGCGGCACAGCAAAATCATATGAACATGGATATGGGAGATGCGGTTCTTTCGGCAACAACTCAAGACCTATCGAACATTCGGAATAGCATTTACCGATGTCGAAGAAAATTGCTTCCACCACTTCCCACAAATTTGGACGACGTTTTAGACGCTTTGGCTGCAATTGAAATTAAAACTTCTGTAGATGATCGATGAAAACTTTCGTTGAATAAGGAGATGGGAATAGTTATATTAAGCGGTGAAATAACTTACAATTTTTGTGCAATGAAACAAAGTTTTTCTGTGATGAGACCTTCAACTACTGCACACAATTCATCACGCAGTTATTCACGATTCAACTAGTTTGTAATGGACATTATGTGCCGTTAGTTTTTTCACTTATAAAAACTAAAAAGGCAGAAGCTTATGAGCAAGTGTTCAGATCTGTAATATCTGCATGTTATAGCCAAAATCTGACATTTAAACCAATTGAAATTGTGTGTGATTTTGAAGAAGCTATTCACAAGGCAAGCCGAATGGCCTCAGCTAAAGATAACTGGCTGCAGATTCCACATCAGTCAAGCCAAGCAATATAGAATATTGCAATATGCCCAGTAGGGCGTTTAAAGGGTAGGAGCGAGTCTTGAATTTAAATTTATAAGTAATAATGATAAAGTTGAGTCTAATTAACAAATAAAATTTACTGTAAAAGTATAAAAATAATAACTGTAGTTTAAAAAAAAACTAAAAAAACACGCTTTTAAAGCAAATCGAACAAAAGAATTTAAAATAAACTTAATATAATAATCAACAAAAAATGCTAGTATTATTGTAAAAAAAGCGTAGGCGTTTTATACCTTTTTTTTCGTATATAGTAATACCAGTATATAGAAATAGGGGAGCGAGGGGCTAGTTGTAACAATTTTCAAAAATACTTTTATTCTTCTATTAATTCAAGTCGAAAAAATATCAAAAATCCAGGTAAATTTTTTACAATTACTGTTTTAGTCAAAAAAAGGAAGTGTTACAAGGTACCCCGTGCTTGGGGTTAGTTGTAACATCTATTGGGGCAAGTAGTAACAGCAATGAAAAACAAAAATTTGACTTATTCAATTATTTTTTTTCACATTTTAAATCTTTGGCTTTGTCTATAACAAAAACTAACTAAGTACTTCTATAATATGTATTTTGCTTCAGCTGCAGCCAACTCGTATAGCTCCTCTCCTGGCTTTGTGTAGCCCGCTCTGTCTTTCGCTTATACTCTCTCATTCTAAATGAAAACAAATATGGTATGTTACATTACAAATAAAAACAGTAACTTACAGCCATCTGGGGGACAAGTTGTAACATGTTATAACTAACCCCGAGATTTTGCTAAAAGTAGCCCCTAGGTATAATTTTTAATATTTATCACGATAACTATTAAATCAACTTAGTAATTTCGAAAACTTTAACAGAACATCATAAATAGGTAGTTTTTAGCATCAAATAAAATACATACAACTCTTGTTAGTCGTAAATACTAAAGCCAACCAAAAAATTACGAAAGCAAAATAATACATTACATGACGACAACGAATTCCTTGCACACGTCCACTTACAGCGCCGCCTGGCGGGACACTGGCTGTGATAAAGTGGTGCGGGGAGTTATAATAAATTGTAAGATTTAGTAAGAAAAAGGCGTCAATAAGGATTAAATTTCTATTAAAAAAGGCCTGTTACTACTTACCCCTGTTACAACTAGCCCCTTGCTCCCCTACTAGTATTTTTCCGTTCATTATTGTTTTAAGTATGTATTAAATATTATTTTTAATTTTTTAGTTTTATGTGCTTTAAAAACGCATTTTCTAGTTTTTTAAACCATATTTATTTTTTATTTGTTAGTTTAATATTGTTTAAAAATGTGTTTTTTAGATTTGTTTAAAGAGTCTTTGAAGTCACCCCTTACCTGGGCCCAAAGGGCGGTCTATAAATGGGCTATAAAAGAGACCCTCTTCAATTAAAGAAAATTGTGTAGCAATGAGCGCACTTTGTACTTTTTTACTCTATTTACTACATTTTTAAGACCACTCACAGCAAATATCTGTTTGTAAGCTTTTGTTACCTCTTACAACATTGCGTAAGTTACGCAATACCTACCTACAAGTTTTTGTGAACAGCAACATTGCAATTTAACAAATAAGTATTATTTTAGCTTATATATCTATTTTTAAATAAGTGATAACTTAAAAATAACAAAAACAAAACGCCTGGAAGATCAGAAAAACGTTAACAATAAATTGATCAAACTAAGTTAACTGGATACATAGACAAATTTGTACGTTCTTCGATCTTTCTGTCCTGATCTACATATTCTACTTAGTTGACAAAAAAGAGCAGTGGGTTTCTTCGAGTTCACTAAGAACTAATATTGAACTAGACCAGAAATTTTAAGAAGATAACATTATCAGGGTTTGTGTTTATTTTTATAAAATAGATTTTATTTACAATTTACTATTTTTTTTTTGTTTTATACTTAAAAATATTTCTTATTGAGAACTAGCTGTACCCACGAAGTCGTTTGTGTGGCGTGTTTTCATGTGATGCACACACAAACATACAGACAAAAAAGTCTAACAAAATTTTTGCGTTCTATATCGATGTGCCCGATACGTCGTTTGCGTGGCGTGTTAATTGTTGTATAAAAATTTCTTCCCTCACCCCGTTAAAGTGGTGAAGGGAAATATTTCTATACACCAGATGTTAAGTTGAAAGAAGACAAATACATCTGTCAGAACCGCATTCGAATCGGATAAGTAAATTTCATGTGATGCGCGCACAAACATACATACAGACAAAAAAAACGGATGTTGCAGTCAGTGGTACTGCCGGTAGAAGTTATACTTTTATGTACGCGCCCGGTTTCAGAAATTTGTATGGGATGGATTTAGCAAATTCATTATATGATATTCGTGTTCAACGACCCCAAAAACCTCCTAGTACCGAGTGTACATTCATTTTGTATCGAATTTGCATAAAACTGCTGGAGACGAGGTCCGTCCTAAACACCAGGTGTCTCGGAGTCCATTGCCAATACGATGTTCGTATTCAGCGACCCAAAAAAACCGAGTACCAAGTGTGCACTGATTATTTATAGAATTTGCTTAAAACTCCAGGAGAAGAGGTTAATACCATGCACGATGGGCACCAAGTTCCGCGGAGAGTTTCGGCATCATGATATTCGTATTCAGCGATACCAAAAACCCCGAGTACAAAAATTGAACCCATTTCCAGCAATACTTACCGAGTTGTATTTTTTCTATCTATTGTCCTTTCAGAATGCACTTTTCAATTGCATGTTTCGAATGCAGAAATTCAATATCCCATTTTTACATTATTAAAAATAGCGACAAAATTTCTTAATGCTCTAACGAATCGAATGCAAAAAACCGTATTCCGATCCATCTTACTTTACAAATTTCGGAGGTTTTGCTGATTATTCTTAAAAACTCTGTTTATGTAGCCAACAACCTCAAAAGCATAGTGTTGGATATACTGCAACCATGTGACGGTACTTTAGACTGCAATGCAATACTCATTACTGAATATTATTATTAATATAAAATACTTTATATGTATACTTACGTGACAGAATTATAAAATAATCTGTCAAACACAATGTCACTATGATATTCATACATTAGCTCAGACTATTTTTTTATATATCTATCTCTTTTCAATGTACTGAATGTTGAAACGGTATTCAAAGGACCTATAGTTATGACTAATAACATGTGCTAAATATAAATCTTTGTTTTTACCGACCAATATACCTTATAAGTGTGTCTGTCTCTCTCTTACTCACACCATTACATATGTAATGATTTTTCCCATTTAACTGTACACAAATCTTTTCCACCAAGTGCATGGGTAGAAGTATAACTTCAAAAAAAACTAACCAAATTTTTGGGTTCTATATCTATGTAGTAACACACCCCGCTAATTATTTTGTAAATATCTTTAATGTACAGAATTTTCATTTCTACAGTTTTATTATATATGTATAGAATGTATAGAATGTAAAGAATGTATAGAATGTATAGTATGTATGACTATGTATTTTTCCTCGGAGAAAACGAATATGCTATGCACATTGATACTGATGTAACTTGCCACCAAGCGGCGCTGCAACGTATCGCCTAAAAATGAACTATCCAAAAAGCAAATCAACTAACTTCACTTCTATCATCTGTCAATAAGCTTAAAATAATCACACAAATAATAAAAGGATGTTTGTATATATGAAATCGATAGACTCAGAAACTATTTGACCGATCATTATGAAAATTGGTATGTACATGTATTGCTTCACGGAGAAGGTTTATATGCTATGCCCATTGATGTAACTCGCCACCAGGCGGCGCTGCAACGTATCGCCTAAAAATGAACTATTCAAAAAGCAAATTAACTAACTTCACTTTTATCATCTGTCAATAAGCTTAAAATAATCACACAAATAGTAAATAATATAAATAAATTAAAGAAATATATAATATATCTAATCGATAATTTACAAAACCGTAAAAATTTGGAAAAATGGTAAAAAAACATCAGTAGGCGGTACGAAGTTCGCCGGGTCAGCTATAGTCGGACCGTTCAAAAGATGGAATGATCACGAGAAAAATGTACTCCTTTATTTCGGCCAACAGTTTATATCATCTCTGGTATGAGTACAGTCTAAACTGTCCTTCGTTTATTGCAGTTTAGAAGGCGTTACATCGTAAGATTAAGCCGTCCAGATGCCCGTATTCACTGATAACGCATCCTTGAATTCCATCTTTTGAACTATAGTTTTCAATAAAGTATAACATACAAAATTTCTATTAGTCTAGTCGAGAAGTTGATTTCCTGCGAAAAATAATTACCAGTCTCTTAAAAATATGAGTGATAGCTCAAACGATCCAGAATGACATTTAGAGAAAGACCATTTTTCGATTTTTTTCTGGAGATAAAAAGTAAAATTGTTATTAACAAAAAACTGAAAAAATAAATAGTCCTTTCGGTTTTTGTTAATATCTTAAAAAGTATAAGTGATAGCTAAAATATTAAAAACGTTTATGAAAGAGCAGAAAATTTCAGCTAGGATGTTCTGGATTCTCGGATTTGTAGCACCAATATTTATAATTTTAATTTAACGTTGAAAATCGGCTTCCGCGCGGCAATTTTGGCATGCGCGCGTTGCCTCTGTAATGACCGCAACTTTTCAATAATTTTTTTATGCCACTAAATAATATTATAAAAATTAGAAAAAATTCAGATGTCATCTAAACACTTCAAATAAAATGGTCACGCGATAAAAATTGTTGTATCATCATTTTTTAAACAGTTATTTAATTGTTAATTAACAATTTTTTACGGATTTCTGTTATTATAAAAGGCGGTATAAAAGTTTTATTAATTGTTCTAAAAATTTTTCCTTTCTTGGAGCCTTTATTGTCAATGTTTTTAACAAGATGACATCATAAAAGTTTTAAAATTTTTTTTAATTCATTAATTATTAATTTGTTAATTGAAAAAAACAATTAAAAATGAAATTAATGTTGTTTAAATATATAGTTTTTTAATTTAAAGCTATTGCTGGTTTTATGTTCATGCTGGACATTATATAAATTACCTTTATAATTTTTTCATGCCATTTGTTTATAAATTTTTTATAAACAAATGGATTAATTAAATATTTTCGAAAAATTTTTTTTCACCTTATTATTAGCGTAAAAAAATAATGATTTTTAAATAAAAAAATTTTCTTAATAACAATATTTAATTGTTTATAATCGTTTTTTTAGATATTTAATGTTTAAATTAATTATTAAGAAATCTTTTTTTTTAATCATTATTTATACTTCTAAATATACCTAATTGCTAAAAAAATTTTTTTTTGTTAACAATTTAGTTATTTATTTATATACCAATTTGTTATAAACAGTTTTTTTTATTTGCAATAATTTTTTTCTAGAACATAAAAAAATAAAAAAAACAGCTATCTACAACAAAATGCAAAAAAAAAAATACAAAGTTCCGTAAAAGATTATTTCTTTTTCTTTTGGCATTTTGTTGTAGATAGCTGTTTTTGTTATTTTTTTATGTTCTAAAATAAATTATTGCAAATAAAAAAAATTGTTTATAACAAATTGGTATATAAATAAATAACTAAATTGTTTACAAAAAAAAATTTTTTTAGCAATTAGGTATATTTAGAAGTATAAACAATGGTTAAAAAAAATAGATTTCTTAATAATTAATTTAAACATTAAATTTCTAAAAAAAACGATTATAAACAATTAAATATTGTTATTAAGAAATTTTTTTTATTTAGCAATAGCTTTAAATTAAAAAACTATATATTTAAACAACATTATTTTCATTTTTAATTGTTTTTTTCAATTAACAAATTAATAATTAATGAATTAAAGAAATTTTTAAAACTTTTATGATGTCATCTTGTTAAAAACATTGATAATAAGGGCTCCAAGAAAGGAAAAATTTTTAGAACAATTAATAAAACTTTTATACCGCCTTTTATAATAACAGAAATCCGTAAAAAATTGTTAATTAACAATTAAATAACTGTTTAAAAAATGATGATACAACAATTTTTATCGCGTGACCATTTTATTTAAAGTGTTTAGATGACATCTGAATTTTTTCTAATTTTTATAATATTATTTAGTGGCATAAAAAAATTATTGAAAAGTTGCGGTCATTACAGAGGCAACGCGCGCATGCCAAAATTCACGCGCGGAAGACGATTTTCAACGTTAAATTAAAATTATAAATATTGGTGCTACAATTCCGAGAATCCAGAACATCCCAGCTGAAATTTTCTGCTCTTTCAGAAACGTTTTTAATATTTTAGCTATCACTTATACTTTTTAAGATATTAACAAAAACCGAAAGGACTATTTATTTTTTCAGTTTTTTGTTAATAACAATTGTAATTTTTATCTCCAGAAAAAAATCGAAAAATGGTCTTTCTCTAAATGCCATTCTGGATCGTTTAAGCTATCACTCATATTTTTAAGAGACTGGTAATTATTTTTCGCAGGAAATCAACTTCTCGACTAGACTATATACTACATAAGTACCTTAGTAATTTGTATGTGCTTAGATGCTTTTGCAAATAAATAATACCTGTATTCTGTACCATACTTCTAAAGTTATGATAAATACAAAGTAAATAAAATTACTTATTTAAAAAAACTAATAAAATAAAATGATAATAATTCTATGACAATAAGTTAGTTTACATGTTACTTATATTAATCAAAACGTTTATAAATAAATTCTTTTGCTTTGTTATTAACTTGACTTTGGAAATTTCTTATTTTCCAAAGATATCAAGTTATAGAATTTTGGCCCCAAGTAATGAATAAATTGCAAGTTGTAATTAAGTGGTAAAGCAAGATTGCTATAAACATTATTACTGGTTCTGGTGTGATTGATTTGTGTTCTTGACATCAGTCTTACGTACAAACGAACATACATATCTATATATATATAAAAAAGGATGTGTTTTTATGTTTGAAATCAATGAACTCAAAAACTACTGAACCGATTATTATGAAAATTGGTATATATATATATATATATATATATATATATATATATATATAATATATATATATATGTATTTTTCCGCGGAGAAGGTTTATATGCTATGCTTATTGATGCCACTCGCCACCAGGTGGCGCTACAAAGTAGCAACTTCTGCCCCGTTCAACCGATTGTCATGAAAATTGGTATGTACATGTATTTTTTCACGGAGAAAACGAATATGCTATGCCCATTGATGCCACTCGCCACCAGATGGCGCAGCAAAGTAGCAACTTCTGTCCCGTTTAACCGATTGTCATGAAAATTGGTATGTGTATGTATATGTATTTTTTCACGCAGAAAGTTTATATGTTATGCTCATTGACGCCACTCGCCACCAGGTGGCGCTGCAAAATAGCAACTTCTGTCCCGTTCAACCGATTGTCATGAAAATTGGTATGTATATGTATTTTTCCAAGGAGAAGGTTTATATGTTATGCTTATTGATGCCACTAGCCACCAGGTGGCGCTGCAGAGTAGCAACTTCTGCCCCGTTCAACCGATTGTCATGAAAATTGGTATGTATATGTATTTTGCACGGAGAAGGTTTATATGATATGCTCATTGATGCCAATCGCCACCAGGTGGCGCTGCAAAGTAGTAACTTCTGCCACGTTCAACCGATTGTAATGAAAATTGGTATGTATATGTGTTTTTCCACGGAGAAGGTTTGTATGATACGCTCATTGATCCCACTCGCCACCAGGTGGCACTGCAGAGTAGCAACTTCTTTCCTTTTCAACCGATTGTCATAAAAATTAGTATGATGCTGTATTCTTAATGCTTTATATGAATTTGATATTCGTATGAATAGAAGTTACCACCAGATGGCGCTTCCATGTATCAAATTCAATATTGATTAATAGATATCTATACGATTTTATATAAATATAAGTTCGAAAAATATATTTTTGGTGCGATAAGTGAAACATAACTATAAACTATCTTTCCTTCTCTATCTCTTCATCTCTTTTATTTTTCTTAAATTTATTTTAGTTGTTGGCGTAGCAACGCGCGCCGGGTACAGCTATTTCATATATTTAAAAGAGTGATCCTTACTAAATTAAGCATTATGACGCCACCGTAAGGTGGCGCAGTTGAGATAGTATAAATTTACATTAGCAATTCTTGCGTAATTAAGTACTATGACGCCACCATAAGGTGGCGCAGTTAATATATGATATATCTAATCGATAATTTACAAAACCGTAAAAATTTGGAAGAATGGTAAAAAAACATCAGTTCGCTGGGTCAGCTAGTTGAATATAAAGACGATCTAAGTTACTAATATCGCCGTTATAGAGAAGTTCCTTATAGTATTGTCCGTTTTTTTTTATAAATAACTGTCAAGATGTAATTTTGTACCATTTTATGGTAGCAGGCACGAAGTATAGATACTTCGTAGTAGCAGGTTTGTTTTGTAAGCCCCACCCCTTACCAATTTTGCAATATGTTAACAGTAATTCCACAAGTGATTTTTAAATAAGTACCTATGCATAATTAATTGACCATTATTTCTTTAATTATGTAAAATTTTATGGATTAAACTTCTAATTTTGCCTGACAGATTATTATTTATATGTGTACATTATTTTTAATGTTGGTCTATTTTTTACTAGGCTGAAACCTTCTCGAAGAGTATTCCTTAGTTCAGTATTACCAAAGTCTATTGAAAGTTTTCCATATTAAGAATAAAGAATATTTAGAATACCACATCGTTTGAGACTCACCGCGTGAAGGATTACCGAATTTTAAGATTCCACCAGAGTAGCAGAATAAGATTTTTGCCACATCAGCTGCAGTTTTTATTTATTTATTTATTTTAGAAAAGTCCATACTATAGGCAAAAGTCCAATTATAGTATAGATAAAAAAATTAATAGCAGACAAAGATTCTTAGAATAATTACCTAGAAATAAACAGTGATGAATAGTGATTTGATAAATTTCAGTGTGAACATGACATACATAAATACAAATAATTTAGGGCTACAAGCTACAACAACGGCAATAATTCATTTTTAAGTGCGATAAGTGAGATATGGAAATAATCGAGGTTCTGATTGTTGCTGATATCACACGTTCTGTAAAGAGGGAAGTTCTTCATTGTATAAGTGCGTGCATTAGGCAGATAAAATGTACCTCTCTGACGAGATGCTCCTCTAGGTACTAGGAAAGACAAACGATCCAATAACTCAGTACAATCAATTTTGTTATTTAAAATATGAACTGAGAATTATTACATTGCCTGTCTTTCAAAGAATGAAGTTTGAAGTTAGAGTTCGTTTTGGGGATAGCCTTGCTCAGGATAAATACCTTCCGATTTAAAATTGAGATAATCTAAAAATTTTCTTTAAAGATTTTCCAAACTGTCTTTTTAAGTTTTATGACTAAGAGACCATATTGCAGCCACGTATTCTAACTGACACCTAATAAAACAAAATAAAGGGTTTTTATAGTAGACTAGCAGCCCGCCCCGGCTTTGCACGGGGATTAAAGAAAAATAACAAAAGCCATTAAATTTATTGGGTCAACGCTTGCCTGTAAACAATATTAAATGTTGTTTTATTTTCTGGCAGCAAAATAAATTGATTTTCAGGTGCTCCGACCCGCCTTAGGCGGATGGCCATGGGGAAAACCGATCCCTACTAATTGGAAGGTTTGACCTTGAGACTTATTATTAGTAAAAGCGAAAGATGTTTTGATAGGAAATTGAAGCGGTTTAAATGGATTTGGTAGATCAGTTGGGATCATCGGTATCCTCAGTGTATGAGCTAGTTGACCAGCTGGTGGTTCAGTTATAATGGTTGCTACAACTTAATTGTCCTTTAATTCCTTTATAAGTAGCCTTGTCCCATTGCTCATGCTAAATTTGTGATATCTGTCGTGATTATGAAATAAATTATTTTGATAAGGACTAATACCAAGATAAAAACTTTTAAAAAATTAAAAAATAGTTATTGTGACGTAACTATAACAGTTACACATATGCTGTCGCGGCATTTTTTGTAGATATTTATATATTCTTCAAATTCGTAGTACATTATTTTATTCTATAATTAATAGTATTCTCAGCGCACGCGATGTAAGGATTTTAAGGTCATTTTTGGTTACATTAATGGCATTTTAGTAAGGATCCCTATTTTTTTTTAAAATGAAACATAGCCTATGTCACTCGGGAATAGTGTAGCTTGCCAACGGTGAAAGAATTTTTGAAATCGGTCCAGTAGTTTCGGAGCCTATTCATTTCAAATAAACAAACGAACAAAAAATCAAACCTTTCCTCTTTATAATATTAGTATAGATATGTTATTAAAATCATGAATGCATCTTACTAGGAAGCCATACATTCTAGTAGATTTAGCAACTGTCGATTTAATGTGATCCACAAACTTCAGTCCTCTGTCAAACAAAAAAATTATTTGCTCTGTCTAAAATAACATTATCTATGCTGTAATTTTGTTAAATAAAATTTTTGGTTTTAGCTGTACCTATATGTAATTACTTGACATTTCTTAATATTTAAGTCTAAGCGATTATTCAAGCACCATTGATGTAAATCCTGTAAGTTCTTCTGAATTTTCTTACAATCCTCAATAGTTATGACTTTAAACCAGGTTTTAAAATCATCACAGTACAACAAGAACCCAATATCCACATTTTGTTTAATGTCATTAATGAACAAATTAAACGTTAAGGGGCCAAGCACTGAGCCCTGAAGTACACCTAAGCTTACTGAGTATATATCTGACCTATGACCACGCAATTCTACATAATTGGCTTCTTCCAAAATGGTAAGACTTTAGTATTTGTAAAAAATATACATTATTAAAACCAAAATTATCAAGTTTGTCAAGCAGAATTCCATGGTCAAGGCGTTCAAATGCCTTTGAAAAGTCTGTCTACAGTACATCAATTTGCTTTTGATTATCTATGGCCTCTGCAATATGTTGAGTTATTACCAGTAAGTTGAAATAGTAGATCGGTTTTTAATGAATCCATGTTGATTCGGTACAATTTGACCAGATACCGTTGGATATATATTATTATAAATTATTATATTATTATAATTTCTGACATCCGATCTTCCAAATTTTTTGTATATTGGACAACTTTACATGTTTTCCATATATCTTGAAAAACTTTAAATTTTATACACAAGTAAAGGGTTAATGAGAACTGGGTAGCAATCTCGAATAAAAAACGCAGATATCTGGTCAGGATACGAAGACAGCTTGGGTTTTATCTTCCTAATGACTATTTCAATATCCCTCCCATGAGAACACCCTTCTTACCTAATAATGAAAGTTAAGAAAATTTATTGATATTTAAGAACTAAAGAATTTATAAAATTACTAGCTGTACCCGCGACGTAGTTTGCGTGGCGTGTTGATTTTTATATTAAAACTAGCTGTACCCGCGACCCGCGACGTAGTTCGCGTGGCGTGTTGATTGTTATATAAAAATTTCTCCCTCGAATTCGTTAAAGGAGTGGGGGAGAAATTTTTATACACCAGAGGTTAAGTTGAAAGAAGACAAATACATCTGTGAAAACCGCATTCAAATCGGATCAGTAGTTTTAATGTGATGCGCGCACAAACATACAGACAGACAGACAAAAAAATCTAACCACATTTTTGGGTTCTATATCGATGTAGTAACACCCCCCGCTAATTATTTTTTAAATATCTTTAATGTACAGAATTTTCATTTCTACAGATTTATTATAAGTATAGATTATTTTTCACGCCTTCGCATGGCCCCTTGTGGGTGGAATTTTTTAAAATCCGTACAATTGACCTCAAAATTATAAAAATAACTATTGTGCAAAGTTTAAAACCTGTAGGACTTTTAGATTTAAAATTTTTATTTTTTACGCCCCCGCAACACCCCTGTGAATGAAATTTCGTAAAATCGGTTTACAATTGACCTCAAACTTATAAAAATAAGTATTTTGCCAAGTTTCAAACCTGTAGGACTCATAGATTTTAATTTTAATTTTTTTTTTTTATTTTTTATGCCCCCGCAACCCACCCTGTGGGTGAAATTTTGTAAAATCCGTTCACAGTTGACCTCCAAATGATAAAAATAAGATGATTTCTGTATAGCTTTTACAATTAAGGTTGCACACGCGACAGAAGCTTAAAAAATGGAGTAACTTCCCCCGTTTTCCCAACATTTCCCTTCACTGCTCTGCTCCTATTGATTGTAGCGTGATGAAAAGTATAGGTACTATAACCAGCACAGGAGTATGAAAAATAATGGTACCAAATTTCGTTAAAATCCGTCAAGTAGTTTTTGTTTCTATAGCGGTTATACAGACAGACAGACAGACAGACAGGCAGACAAAAATTTTACTGATTGCATTTTTGGAATCGGTATTGATCCCCAATCACCCCCTGATAGTTATTTTGGAAATATATTTTATGTACAGAATTGACCTCTCTACAGATTTATTATAAGTATAGAAGATTATGACATTTCAATGTTTTTTTTTTTTAATAAAGACCGAAAACTGTAGTACGAGTACCTATTATTTGTGTAGTTTATACTTGGCGCCCTTACCCCTTGATTTCAAGAAAGACTGCTCACTCTCGATTAAATTAATCCATGTCAATACTGAGCTGTGAATTGTATTATTCGTAACAGGTTTTGAATTTTGTATATTCATTAATACATACATTAATACATAGTACCTAAATATATGATTTTTGAAGGATGTTAAGAATTAATAACATTAAAAATTTTCTTATTATATTTAAGCTCGAAACAGTTTTCTGTAGAAAATTTTAAGTCCTTTAACGACCTTTAAGTTAAAGGTTTCGGAAACCCTTATTTTTTAAAAAAGAGATTAGTTCGATAAGCCACAAACAATAAGCCATTGCAAACGTTGAACCGTCATATTTTTTCCAATTTTTTATAAAATACCAGAATCTTAAGAAACTTACAATTTGTAAACGAAACTTTTTTTACATTATAGTTTTTGGTTTATTTATTTACATATTTATTCTTAATACACCTGATGGTTAGAATCTATTTATTTGAGAAACTCCCATTTCCAAATAAAAACCGTATTTCTTTTGGACTAATCTTTAACGCGATTATTCAAATCCATTCAAAAAAATTGTAAGCAAATCTTACTTCAACAGTGTATACTTACTACACGTGAACATAATTTATAATTATTATTGATTGGTATTATTTTACGCGGTTTTTAAGATTTGATAAAAATATTTAAACAGACTGTAACAAACGACTAGACTAAATCCAACAATACAAAAATTAATGTATGTTGTTTTTATTATTGCATACAATAGTATATTGTTTTACGAGCAAGGAATGATGCTCATTTCCCACGAGTACGATGTTTGCAGCATGAGCCGCAGGCGAATGCTGCAAATCGTACGAGTGGGAAATGAGTTATTCCTTGCGAGTCAAACACTATACTTTTTCTACGGTTATACCACACAATAATACAATAATTCAAAAATAAATCAAATACAAAACAAAACATAACGATATAAGTTATATATCATTTAAGTAAATTAACTATTATTTACAGTTATCATACCTTAAATTTATTTGTTAATTCAGAAAAATAAGCTAAAAGCTCAGTTTCTGAAACGGAATTTGTTCCCTTTTTCTTTTGCTAGGTCACGAAACTTTCATATGCATTATGGTACTTATGTTTTGAAATTTCGGGAATCAAACTCTGACAAGCTTCGTTTGCCGCTTCTCTTATTTCAGGAGGAGTTAATTCTAATTCAGTTTCATCACTACTTAACATTTCTATTTAAATAACAATCTAATTTAAATAATGTATTAAAAACTATCTGTTGTATCTGTCACTACTTTATTACTGTCAACCTGTACTGTTAGTCAAATATGTGAATACATGATTGTCACAGTATACTTGATTAAGTTAAAACAATAAAGAAATGAACACTTTGTGTTATCAGATAAAGAAATGAGATATTTCTTTATTTGATATAACAACGTACCCCATTTCTTTAGAGATTACTGTCAAAAAATGATACATTTGTATAATAACCGTAGAAAAATATATTTGATCCATTATTACTAAATGTTATCGTAACACAGCACATTGAAGTGTAATAATCAATCCTAGAATTGTCAGATTTTTTGGAATATTTACTCACTCAAGTGTTTTTTTTTAAATATTAATAAAAACCTGACACTTATAGGTTTGATCAGAAAATGAGCGTAACACGCAAATTATTTTAAGATACAGAGCTGCAAATTTACTCAGCTTATTTCGCTGCCACAAAGAGAAAAAATCGGCACATTCTAGTTTAGGCCACCTCGTACAAGCATGTGTCCCACATTCTATGGGAATGCGGTCTTTCTTTAGTGGTTCTTTTTGTTTGTATACTACATTGATCAGTTTTTACTTTATTGTTTTTATATTAAGTCAGAAAAGTGCGCGATTTTTTCCGACTAACGGCACTCCTTCGTTAAAAATAAATTTACCGAAAACGACAGAGTAACAACCAGGAATTTATCAAGCATATGGTGAGATTATACGAATTCCTTTTAAAAATACTATAAAATGGTTTCGGGCATTTTATTTATGATCTTTTAAAAGACAAAATACAGGTCATTTAGAAACGCTTCCACCAATGTTAGAGGTGATTTAATTTCGATTTTATTTAGACACTTTTATAAGGTTTCATTATTGGACTGTAATGCAAATCGTCAGGCAAAATACAATTTTGATTTGATTTTGGATTATAATGGACAATTTACCATGAATTGTTCAGTTGAATATAATGGGTTTCAAAACGGGCTATTTAGTCCCTATGATCGTGTATTTCTCTAGATGATGTGACCAGAATTAAAAGCAGTCTTTAATATTTTTTAATATTTTAGAGTTAATATTGTGGAGTTCTTAACAGCTTGTTTAGATTATTATTACAAATTTTGTTTTTTAAAATATGTATATATATGGCTATAAATAATTATATTTAAGGTTTTTTTAATATTTATGGTGACAAGATACATAACAGCTAATTCTTTATTATTTAATTGTCGTTTTTGTCATTGTTTTTGAGGTTGGAATTGTGTATGTTGCTGACGTTCATTTGTTGTTCGAAAGAGGAGAAAGTAAACATCGAGCTAATGGCTTTCAACGCAATTCGAAAGTACCAGGAGTTGAAAATATCCAGAACTTCTGGTACAAGAAGTCCAGTAGCATACACAAAGCACAAAGTTTACGCATATCCTTCATCATCCAGAAGACACTCTTAAACGCTTGGTTCGAAACATATACTTCCCAAATCTATACAAACCCATTCATCCAATACAGGCCTATCATCATTTACCTTCCCACCATATACAAAATATTAACATCTTGCATTACCAACCGCATTTATGGGCATTAAGATCAGAACAGCATTCTGGCGGAGGAATAAGAAGGGTGGAGACGCTGACATAGTTTTTTTCCGGATTAATAATGAAGCTGTGGTGAACCAACCTCCACCTACATCTCCACCTTTTTTTATTACATCTGAACGGTAAGCATCTTTTCACTAATGAAATTCCTATCCGCAGACGAGTGTATCAATGCTACTTCTTTAGCCAGCCCACTTTGGTTTTGGTTGGCACCGAATCCACTCTCCTACATGCTTGATAACTCAGTATATGAATTTAATATTAAAGCTAATAGAAACACCTGGTTGAATATCTCCCATCTTCTAAATATGTACGACACAAAAGTGTACGCCTCATATCAACAACATATTCAATATTTGCTCGGTACCACTGAAAACTTTTCGAATGATATACAAATGGAATTTGGACTAAACAAGCAATCCAAACAAAGAATTACGTAGCAGTTTACAAAAATTTCAAGTTCTTTATTAAAGGCCAAATTAAACGCAGGAAATCTGATTCAATCAATTGATATATGCCTATGCTGTACCGGTCCTGACATATTTTTTGGATTCCTGAAATGGTCAAAGACTGATTTGAAAGAAATTCAGCGATTGACTCGAACTATAATGACAAAACACAAATGTCAATAGGACCACACTACTACGAAAATAAGGAGGAGGAGCTTTTACTTACCAAGCGAAGATCACAAGCAGATAAGGACATTATGAAATTTCGTTTTTGGATATCTTAGATATCAAACTCTAAACCTCGGAAACGTAGACGTAAATGTGGAAATCGTGGCAGACTGTAATAAGAAGCAAAAGTGGGCACAGAAACCACTACAAGGACGACACTACCATGAGCTAAACCAACTCCACATTATGAAGAAATTGTCAAATAGGTGGCTTTTTGAGAGCTCATTGTTCTTTGAGACGCAGACGGGAGGATTAATGATTGCTATTCAGGATTAGGTCATTAATACGAACAATTATAAAAAAAAAATATTATAGGGGATCCAAACTGTGCATCGGACAAGTGCGGAAAGTGCCAGCAAACTACGGAAACCATATAGAACGTTCAATCTTAGTTGGTACCCATTACCTAGGTAGACACAACCAGGTATGCAACATCATATACCATTCAGTCATAAATTTGAATTACTTAGGACATACACCCTTACAGGTTTTCGAGTGATACATTAACGCTGGTCTTACAATACCCTTGTACAGATGTACAGTATACCGTTTATTTTTTTGTGACACAAAATTCCTATCATTCTAAATCAGTTTATCTAGATAGATAGATATTTTTGGGGGTTGGCTGTTAGCCTATATCACTGCGACCTTTGCAGATCTATTGTGAACACCCATTATCTGTGGAATAGGATTAGAGCACCTTGTCCAGCTCTGCCCTCTTAATGAGACTTAATAGCCTTGACAGTGGCCACTCAGTTTATCAGTTTATCTATCAACACTTAATTCTAAATCATCTCACTGTGTACCTAACCCATTCTTTTATTGCACAGACCATAAATAGTTTGGACAGCTCGCAGTACTTGGTCCAGTAGATCGATTTTAACTTAATTAATCTTGTCTGTTGTCAGATTCTTAATCTTTGACCTAATCACTCTCAACGCTTTACTTTCAAGCGCTTTTCTCCATTTCTTAAGTTTTCCTTCCAGTCTTTTTTTTACAAGAACTATTATCACATCCGCATACATCATATCCAATCCTCTTAATAGCCCTTCAGTCAAAACATCGATTACTATATTAAACAGATAGGTGCTCAGCACCGCCCCATAGTGGAGCCCGACAAGTACCAAAAATCTCTCCGTAACCCCAATACTTATTTTTTTTTCCTTTTTTATCTCTTGCACTAATCGGTCATACTTTTCCGGTACACCTTCCACTCTTATACATCTTCACGATTTTAATCGCCAATTTAAATGAATTATATAATGTTCGTTTCTTTGTCTTAAACAAAATAAACCTTTTCCCTTATACATTTTTAGCAGGTTTTAAGTTTGTGTTTGTGTTTAACCTTAAATTGACTTTTTTCCTTTCCCGCATCAAAACTCACATGATTTCTGGACGGATTCTCCAAAATTTTAATTGTTACTCATGGTAACCTGCAGCTTCTTACTATATATGTTTGATTGAACTAACTGATACTACATTTGTAATATTTATTGTGTATGTGTTTCTTGTTGATTTAGATAAAAAAATGTGTAACTTTCAGCAGAGCTGAAACTAGCCGCTACTTTGTTACATTAATTTCGTTAAATTAATATATTATATGAGAAGATTTAGAGTAGTATTTTATTTACAGTAGAATCCATATTTGAGATGGATAACATTTATATTTCTTCATTATTTCTACCAACTAATGTGTTGGTCTACACTAGTGAGGCCTAAGTTTATCTTGAGTTTCAGTTTTTGTTTGAATTTTTAGTTCAATTAATAGAGTGTTTGTGTAAAATCAAAAAATACTAGATACGTGTTTAATTTAAAGCTTAGCTGGAAAACACTGTTAGTCTTTGCAATAAATCTACTACTTTTTTTGTCGGTGTAATAGCTACCAATTCGATTTTTTTTGTTTTTCAGTAATATCTGTTGTTATTATAAATAGTAAGTTTTCCTTTTGTAAAAAGTTGACAAACACATCTCTTTTGGATAAGACAGAAGGTATACCTATAAGGCCACTAAGCTGATTTCAGACTGAAGGACTCTTCTACAGTGGGTTTCTGAATTTTAAAAAAGGTTGTACGAGCACTTCTGATGAAACATATAGAGGACAACTCGCTGAGGTCACAACTCCCAAAATAAATGTAAAAATTTATTATACAACTGATAGAAATGTTACATAAATATTTGAACATGTAGGAGCTCTGTGCTAGGTGGGTGGAGTGTTTGTTATCCCTTTATCAAAAGTTCAACTGAGAATTTGTCAGTACACAAGCGAAACCTCAACGAATTTTTACGTCGATTTTTAACTGTGATTGAAACTTGGATTCATCACTACACTCCTGAACGTAAACATCACTCGAAACAATGGATTGGACCACATGATTAAACTTCAAAGAAAGAAAAAACATTTTTTTTTTAGCAAATAAGGTTATAGCTACTGTTTTATGCAATGCAAAAGGAATTATTTTTATTTATGACGTAGACAAGTATAAGTTCATACTATTACAAAATATTTTTCGCATAAATCAAGAGCACTTAATGAGCACTAAATAGTTATTAATTGGAGTCATTCTGATGTAGGATTCTAGACATATACACTGCTAGCTTGATATAAAGCTAGCAGTTTTTGCAATTTTTTCAAATCTGAAAGAGCACAAAATTTGCGATACTGGCATAAAATTAGCACTAAATATCAAGCAAGGTAATTATCGCTCTTGCTTAATTTGCAATGCTAGCTTAACAGACGTCTGAAATAGAATAACTATAAATATAAATTATTTTCAGGTTCATCCATAAAATATTCCATATAAAACCTACTGAAAAAACGCATCTACTAATTTTAAATATAGGTAAATACATATAATTTTATTTTTCTCTTTATTAGTGGTAATAAATGTTCTTCTTGTTGCAACATTTAAAGATAACAGCTGTTATTGCGACCATCACGAAGACTATAGAGAAACTTCTAAAAAATACATATGAGCATTGCTTTTTTTGAAAATGTTCAAAAATCAGCTATATATAACCAATTCATTAAAAAAAAACTTTATTTATCTAATTTTTTTATATAAAAGAAATCTGGAACAAGAAAAAATAATAATAACAGATATCCGCTTGCTTAGGTTAAAAACCAACCTCCAAGAGCTTTAAACCATCAAAAATTCTAGAAAAAATATTCATTTATTTCAACACATGAAGAGTATTAAAATATATTTCATAGTGAGTTCCAATAGAAAACCACCCCTCTAACAAATAATTCACACTACTTCATTAAAAAAATGAAAAATATCAATTTATTTAATAAGACGTATCAAAATATCAGTTTTTATTTTAAAACATATCACAAACTCATTTCGATTTTTATAATCCACTATTATAATATTTAACTACTTGAGGGTGTGAAATCCTCCCCCAAAAATAAGAGATAGTGTTAAGACGTCTGGTTTAAAATATTTAATTGTTTTAGGATTAGGATATGGACAGAATTGGTTAAGTTTTTAACCATTTTATAGGAGATTTTTGGAAAATTTCTAAAACAAAAAACAATGCGAAAACGCAGATATTTTTAGGATTTTTTGTGTGGTATCTGTTATTTAATTATGTAGTACCTATCTAATTTATCTTTCATAGGGTGGTAGCAAATGATCTTTTTAATGTAAAAAAATGATTAGGCTAAAAACTAGACAGAATCAAACGAATTTTATATTTTTATATTCTAACCACATTGTATATCTAATTGATTTTATTTATTAGAGTCAACATAACAAATTGTGTGAAAATTGTTTCACTATACCTATTCACATATCTTATCATCCATTTCATTAATCTACCTTTAAACAATAAGTATAGAAGTAAAATTAAAATCAGTACTTACAAGTAAAGATTTATTGTTTTACACGGTGAATTTTCTCCACACGGGTAATTCGGCGACTTTCTTATGCGATCAATTGATTTTGCATGCGAATTTATTACATCTTGAACTCGTGGGTTGGTGTTGTAAACCGAATGATAAGGTAAGTAAAAATATGTTTTCTGTTGGCATGAGATTACAACATTAACTACAGAAATTCTATAAACATTCATAATAAACTGTAATTTATTATTTGGTGTCACGTTAATTCTGATTTTTGTGAAAATTTATGAGTCAACAAATAATTCTCTTTTCAATTCTTATTCAATAATCAAATCGTCAAAATGTTTAGATATGTATTTTACGATAAAAACAGATTGGTTTTGGTTTTTATGGTTGCAGACGTTTTTTGTGTCATTAACATATGAAAATTTATTTATTAAACATTTTTATCTACTCTACCTCATATTATGTATCAATTTTTAGTTCGTGAAAACTGTCATTATAGACAGCAGTGCGTGAAGGATTGAAAGTGTGCGTGAAGTAACAATGTATTTTAAATGGGATTTACTTTTTCGCACTGTTTTTGACACACCTTCATATAATCAAATATCCTTAGCATTCGCGTTGTCATGGTGTTGCTATGAGAGCAGAGCTGGGTAATTACTTGTATTTACTGTTAATTACAATTACAAAGTACTTTAAAAAAAAAGGAATTAATTACAATTACAAAGTACTTAAAAAAAGGAATTAATTACAATTACAAAGTACATGGTTAGGAGAAAGGAATTATATAAGTTTAATTACAATTACTTGAAAAATGAAATTACCAATTACTTTCATAATTACTTTTTGGACTAAGCATGTTTTTAATTCTTTTTTAGTAATTTAAAATGTTAAAAGATTACTTAAAGAAATTAATCCCAATACAAATATATCATATATAAAAAACATAATTATTTTAAAATTAAGTAACTAAGTTAGTTTTTTAAATAAAAATTTATTTACATTAAACAAAAAATACAACACATAATATAAAAAATATAAACAGTAAGCAGATTCTAGCCTAACGTTTGAGGAAGGGTCTGGGAAGGAACTCTGCAAGATCATGAGTCATGCAGGAATTTTCTTGTTTTTATTGGTAAAAGTAATTGTAATTAGATTAATAAATATTTAATTACAAATTACAATTCCAACACAAAATTTGCTCTAATTACAATTCCAAATTACTTTAATAAAAAAAAGTATTTAAGTACAATTACAAATTACAGGAAAAAAAAAGTAATTGTAATTATTAATTACTTTTTACCAAGGAATTACCTAGCTCTGTATGAGAGCATTGAATTTCAACAAAAGTTATTCTGACAGTTTTCTAGTTTAAATTTGAAATTGTAATTATTTTTTATTTGTTTATCGTAGATAAAATATTGTATGAAACTGTGCGTGAAGTGCTTTTTGCGCACTTACGCGATATATAGCACTCGCTTCGCTCGTGCTCTAAACATCGCGTGCGTGCGCAAAAAGCATACTTCACGAACTGTTTCATAAATAACTATTTTGAGTAGGTATTTGCTCGTATTCTTTTCGATTATTTTGGATTTATTTTAACATAACACAATTTATAATTGAATATTTAATTAAAAATTGTACGTTTAAGACCGTTACAAGAAAAATGGAAGCTATCATCAGCTACGCTGAAGTTAAACAAAATTTCCATCGTGAATGGAAAAATTTTTAATAACTTTATTTGACGAAAATATCTTTGAGAAGTAAAGAAAGGCGAAAAGGTAATGAGGAAATTCTCTTTAAGTGCAATGTTTCAATGATAATAATGGATATGACGGTTTTCGGCTAGCAATTCTTTTTATATGCATGGATTTGTTTGAAATTTTAAGAGTAGGTAGAAAATGGCACAAAAATTAAAATCTACCCTATGCCAATATGTGCTTTTCCTCTAGAGGTGGTTACCATCCCAACTCGGGGATGGAAAATATTTATAAACAAAAAAACATGGTAATCGCTAGAATAGTAAATTTTAAGACAAAAATGTATCTTAGAGTTTTTTCGAAAAGTCAATACTTTTGGAGTTATTGGTAACTGAAAATTCATAAATTAAACGGCAAATAAGTATGTTTTCAAACGATTTTTCGGGAAGAACTCAGAAAATTTACATTTTATCGGAAAAACTGTCATAATATAAAATGAAGCTTATAAAAAACAAATGGATTCGTTTTTAATAAAAACATATGACGTTGAATAATCGGAAAACGATAAGTTTTTCATAGAAAACTTATGGGAACTTATGGGATCTTGAAAAATCCGTTCAAACGACTACTAGTGATTTGCATGAAAATTAAGTTTTAACTAAAATAAAGCCAAGCAAAAAGTTACAAACTCACTCTCGTCAAAACCATCCTGGTTGAAACTATTCGTTGCTCATTTACAATTTACTTCGTTTTTATACAAACATTACATTCTAGGAGTTTAACTGTTTTAAAAGGTTTTGAAAAAATCTGAGTTTAAAGTGAACATGTTATTTTATGAATTTCTCAAAAAATCCCCATACAAAATGGTTTGTTTACGGACTTCTTAGCTTAAAAACTAAAGGAGATATGAATCTAATCTAACATTGGTTTTCTACTAATTTTACCGTCATATCCTGGACTACAACAAGTATCGTAAAAGTATATAAAAATATATCAGTTTCACCATATGGGTGCAAGAATTATGTGAATTTTCGAAACTGATCTTCAATTGTCTAAACCTAGAATATACATAAACAAAATGTTCGTTATTGGTGGGTTGTGTACCTGCATCTGCATCTGCATCGATCCATCGATAGTATGGCGAGCGACCCGTAAATGTCACCCCTTACATGGTTTTATCGTCGACGCAACCTTACATCATCTAGTAGGCGTCAAGTCCGACGTAAAGGCAAGCTCCAGAGCCAAAACCGGAGCTTCAAAAACAAGATGGGAAGCAAGCAAAACCACAAGAGAGGAAAAATTAATAAATCTGGTATAAAGGTACAGATCCGAAAAACTTAGTAGCAAAAGTAGGTACTAACTACACAGTTATAACTTACGGGCTACCAACCAAAAAAATAAATAAATAAATAAAAAGACGTAAAGGCAGGCAATGACTGCAAGCAGCAAGCGAGCTTAGCAAAACACCATCCGATTACGGTATTTGAAAGCTACTATCTCAATACACGAGCCTTAGTGAGTGAACCGATTACGGCAATGCCACTTTCCTTGGGAACTTCTTCAGACACACCCAGGTCAATCTCGCCGCTGCCACCGTCTCCAAAAAAGTCATCGATCAAACGAAGATCTGTTTAATGACCATTTAATAATGCTCACGAATAATGTTTAAATTTCTTAAAGACACTTCACTTCTTTTATGCTTATATTGTATTTCTTTTTTTGTTAGTTGTTGTTGGGGATGGGGGATGGTTTATAATCTTTAAAGAAACTCAACTATAATACCTAATATTTATCTTTATTAGTTCTTTGGATCAAAAATATGATATAGAATATAGAACAGGTCAAAAAAGTAAATAAAATAAAATAATGTCTTAGAAATCTAAACACATTGTTTAAATATAATACGAAAAGCACACAACAGGTACAACAAGACAAATGTTAAAAAAGAAGACAAACAGATGAGTCATGTTAAAGTAAGTTGTCACGTAGATATTGACCCACAGTGTAATATGTCTTCAGTAGTAGCAATTCTTTAATTTTTAATTTAAACTTACTTAATTTATTAAAAATGTTTACTCCCATATAGGTACTTTGGCCTTTGTTCAGTTGTGAAAAGTCTATGTGTCTATGAGATGGTATTTCTAAAATGGAAGAGTTTCGAGTGTGGTATCTGTTGTTATTTACTTTTACGAATGAACTAAAATCTTCACATAATTCAGGCCTTGTAAACGCTATTAACTCCAAACTATATACTGGGCAACTTTCTTGATCATTCATGTACTGATAAATCACCACCCATTGAACTTAATTTTTTAAGATCGTTACAATATAAAAGTAAGTTGATTAAAGTTTGGAAAAGCTACGCTGGGCTCCTTGTTACTAAAGTGTACACAAAAGTGATTAAAAATTCACAACGTTAGTTCCAATTTGTATGCAATTTAGTAAATTTGAGAAATTCCATTAGAATATCTTAAAAAAATACTTAATTTTCTAAAAATCTATGGTTCCAGTCTCCTAACCGAATAAAAATATAAGAAAGGGTACTGAAAAAGTTTGATGATTTAATTATCGATTGGACAAAATAATGTCTCTCTCATTAACGTCATGCATACATGTGCTAAAGGAGAAATTGAATCAGTGTTACAAGTGACATGAGTGAAATTTAACGACTAAAAGTCTGACTAATGACTAAGGTATCTGTAGCTTAGTGGTTACAGTGTTGCGGCGTTAAGGTAAAGGTTGCGGGTTCGAGTCCTGCCAGTTGCGACATTTTTTTTAATTTCTCATTAATGTCATTTAATATTTTTGATTGTATATTTCTGAATGTGTATGCTATTTATTACATTTTTAGTTCTGGACTGTTTGTAGATAGTTTGGATATTTCTACGGACTTTATTTTTGGAGTTTAAATTAATGAATTGTTATACATAGTCTTGGCCACATTCAATAAAGTTTTTTTATGCTTTATAGAGTTCTTTTACTTTTTCATACCCAATGATATTATAATTAACTTATACAGATTCTTAAGATTCTTGTTAGATACTAAGTGACCCTTAATTATCCACGGTGATTTTTGCATTTTAAAGAAAAAATAGTATCAAAATATGTATTTGGAACTATCAAAGAATAGCTGTTCTATACCCACAGGAAAGTAATACAAATCCTCCCAATGTGTTTTCTCCTTTGGTAGTATTAAAACTGTTTAGAGGATTTAAATTACTGAAAGATCAGATTTAAGTACCAGTCAACCATCAGGATTTATACGATTCACTGTTGTAAGAAACCACACTTTAGTTTAAAACTAGGATGAATAGTTTCACATCAGACAGATTTGCAGTTACCTTAAAAAGATCATCATTTTATTTACGAATAAATCTCTAATAGGCATGTTCACTAATTTTTCAAATTGCTTTTATTTTATAGATAGAACTTATATAAACGCGAAAAATATATTTTTGTGAAAAAAATATTACTAATTTCAGTAAAAAATTAACTGCAAGATCTGTTTTCATAATTGCCGCCAAAACGCTCCATACTGTCACTTGATAAAAAACTACGTCACTGACCGGTAAACAAAGCTCTCGTTCTATTAAAGTCCATTGTATTTTACTAAATTATTAAGAACTTGTTGATTAAAAGCTGTAAAAATGACGTCGTTTTACAAAAACTGTGCAGTGCCAATGTGTAAGAATACTTTAATAAGTACACCGCAGAAACTTTTTATAAACGTTCCAAAGAACATTCTAATAAGAATTAAGTGGTAAACACTTGCTAGAATACACCCACAATCATTGTCACCGAAAAGTACCAGTCATTTTGATGTAAGGACTAGCAAACTAAAGCCGGCTACACACATGCCATTAGCTCGCACACTGGCATACGAGTAGCTAGCATGAACGAGCTACTGTGCCCAAAAAAACAAGTGTGTACGGCAACTGGCATGCTAGTTACTAGCATGCCAGCTAATCGCAAACAATTTGATTTTTCGTGCCAGTAGCGTGCTGTGCGATGCAATGCGCATGCGTGGGAATTGGCACAGGCATGTGTGAACGCACATGACAGTAGCTGGCATGCCAGTAGCTGTCCCGTGAATAAAGTAGTGTTGGTATAAATCCAGAAATAGTCGAATTTCCAATTCTATATAATGCCTCGAATTTCCAATTCTATATAATGCCTCAAGCGATTTGTAAGAATCGCCAGTGGCCAAAAATCGTAGAGTAATCTCTAATTTAGTAATTGCTGGGATCGCATGTCGCATATGGGTATTTTTTTTGAATATTGCTCTCAATTTTTCCAAGCAGCTCATCAAACTTTTCAGGGAGCATTCTTAAATGGTTTCTAAAACCTTCTACATCTTCAAGTCTGATCTCTCTGAGTAAACAAGCCGCCTGCTAATCCAATCCTCAATCCTCACCCAAATTTTTCTCTTTTTTGAGTTTCGTTTGGGTTTCATTACCTATTATTTTTCTAACTATATCCGTGGCCATAAGCAACACCTGCTTGTTTAATTCACTCCGAATACTTTCCATGGATCGCCTATTTTTTGTACGAAAATAATTGAAGAAAAAAACGGACACGTATAAAAAAAGACAACACTTTCACATGAAAACCTCTTGCTTTTTTACCTTGAACTGGCATGTGTAAAACTGCCCGTGCTTTTTTGACTTGCTAATTACTGGCAAATGTGTTTTTGTGCGTACGAGTACTCGCTTATGCCAGCTACTGTCATGCCAGCTACTTTCCCAATTTACTGGCATGTATGTAACCGGCTTAAAAACGTAAATACAAGTATTGATATTGGATCTACAATAGAGGAAATCAGAGCTTAAGTAAACTGTTAAAACTTTGTATTTAACACGGATTTAAGGTACCTACATAACCTCTCTTTAAGTATTTTTTTGTTTTATATCATAATTAGTTCCAAATGTGATAACGTAATACCTACAATTTATTATGTAAAAAAAGTAAGCTATTGTAGTCGTTATAATAAACAGTTCGCTGGTGGCTCTTGAATATGACAGATAAATTAGATTATTTACCGGACTGTGACGTCATAGCGCTCTAAATGGTGTTAGCAGTCACGTGATAATAGATAATAAATAACGCATTTTAAATTGTTTTTATTTAATTTCAGACTAAAAATTAGGTTCTTTTAATTTTATTTTAGGTTTTTAAATATTGTATCTATTTAATAAGAGAAAAAAAAATTAGATGGATTTGTAACATGAGTGAACATGCCTATTCCAAAATTCTGTTATTTGTCTTAGTTGACCATTTCATGTCGTTTATCTTAGGTCTCTGTAAATTGATGTTGTGCACATTTAGGAATATTAGGGCAGACGAACTTAAATCTCTCAGATGATATAAATGCAATCAATCATTTTTTTATTTCCACGTAAACCATATTATCTACAAAATAAACATAATAAATCTATATGACGTACAATATTATTGTCTATACTTAGGTACATATTCTAAATTTTAATTGGTGGAATTTGCTCTTCATTTTTTTAGCAAGTACTAGCAAGCTTCTGTTTAGAACACCTCTGTAAAAGTAGGTGTTATGTTGTGGATATTAAAGGCACTAATTGTATTATATTACATATTAGGGTTTGTAATATATAACATTTAACATATCAAAAATAACATGATGTAGTAAAACATCATGGACTTAAGTAGTATGATACATGTAGGAAGATCAACTTATCTAATTTACAACAATGCGATATAAGGACAATGCTAAATTCCTCCCGTTCAACATAAGAACACTAAAACACAAGAAAAAACACAAATATCAGTCCGGAGACCGTAGCGGTTTTCTGCGTTTTCTGGTACTTCTGCGCGTAATAGAAGGTTCTACCCGATAAAAAGAAATTGTAGGTATCTTGTTCTTCACTCGATACTCCAGGTGAAATTATTTTTTGGGTTAAGTCATCAAACGGTGTCGTCAGGTCGGACTGTGGAAGATGGAAAAAAATAGATCATTCATCCCTTCTGCTTTGACAGTGCTGGAAGGTAATGATGATCAAAACACTGATTAGTACTGAAACCGTGGTCGTTTCGTATCCGTATATCATCCCCATGACTTATTCTTTTTTTTACTCCATCATCCATAACCACTTTATAAGAATACTTGTTTGTGCGCTCTATAATTTTTGCTGGTAACCACTTCTTTTTCAGGCCTATGCGGACATAGACGTTCTCTCTCCAAGTAAATGTGCGTTTACTATTGTCTTTTTCTTCTTTCTCCAGCTGCTGCTTCACATTTAATAACGCTAACAAATCCCTGACATTTGGCTTAATGTTGTCAATTAACGTAGGAAGTCTTCTTCCTAATACCATCTCATTTGGACATTTACCAGTGGTACTATGTGGTGTGTTACCATAATGGAAAAAAAATTCTGAAGATTTTGTGTTTGTTTCGATGAACTTGATTGACTAGCTTTCATTCTATATTTAAAAGTTTTCACACAGCGTTCCGCCAACCCATTGGTTTTTGGATCATACGGTGTGGATGTTTTGTGTTGGATCCCTTTCTTGTTACAATATTCCTTAAAGACATGTGAGGTAAATTGGGTACCATTATCTGATACAATAATTCGTGGTAAGCCAAAATACCAAAATATAATAAAACATCAGGAACGATAGTATGCCACATGTAGGAAAATCAACTTATCTCATTTAGAACAATGCCATATAACGACAATACTTCAGTAGGTATATTAAATTATACAATAAATGGTTAACTTCTCAAAAACCGCAATGAAACAATGAAACCAGTTCATAAATATCCTCGACTACTCAACATTAGTTGATAGAGCGGCATAACATTAATTGTAAAATAGGTATGGATATCCGATAAAAGTGTTGGTACTCTAGTAAATAAATAAACATCATTTGTATACTATGTATCTTTATTTACCTGATAAAAAATTCAACGTTCGAAGTGTACCAACTTGTTCGCGAACAACGCTTGGGTTACCGTCGGTCGTTGCGAATTTGAAGCTCTTAACTCGTCCTCTGCTAAAATTTGACAATTAAGTTTCTTCCCACAGGTGATTGTACAAGAGGAGCAAACACGGCTTCAAAGAGATCAAAGAATATTTGTTACTTATGCTGTGATAAATTTTAAACTATATCGAAAAAAAAAAAAATCTGATCTGATAAGTTAAATGTTAGAAGTAATTTTGTTAAACATTATAGGTACCTAAATTGAAAGTTTATAGTTAGGTAAAACACCTTGTATAATATGCTATTTTAATACTATTAATTTCTTGAATATTGTTCTACTGTTAACACACTTTTATTAGCTTCGGTCGTATGTATCTATGTAATGGAAACTTTGAACGGGATTTTTACCAATTTTAGTGATTTACGTTTTTTGTGTTCTTACTTACTAAAAAACTCGCTTTTATGAAAAATGAATTAATTTGAATTAAATAATAAAATAAATCGCAATGTCAAAAAGAGTAATTGACCCCACGCTATTTTACATTGCAATACATTTTTTTAACTCAAAAATTAAAAAAAAAATTAAAATCCAGAAGTTATTGGTTTTACCCCGTTTTTCGAAAATCGAGTTTTCATCGGATCTCAACGTTTTGAAGTATTTGGAACCTCCCCTGACTATTTTTACGAGGGTGTCTGTATGTGTGTGTGTGTGTGTGTGTGTGTGTGTGTGTGTGTGTGTGTGTGTGTGTGTGTGTGTGTGTGTGTGTGTGTGTGTGTGTGTGTGTGTGTGTGTGTGTGTGTGTGTGTGTGTGTGTGTGTGTGTGTGTGTGTGTGTGTGTGTGTGTGTGTGTGTGTGTGTGTGTGTGTGTGTGTGTGTGTGTGTGTGTGTGTGTGTGTGTGTGTGTGTGTGTGTGTGTGTGTGTGTGTGTGTGGGTGTGTGTGTGTGTGTGTGTGTGTGTGTGTGTGTGTGGGTGTGTGTGTGTGTGTGTGTGTGTGTGTGTGTGTGTGTGTGTGTGTGTGTGTGTGTGTGTGTGTGTGTGTGTGTGTGTGTGTGTGTGTGTGTGTGTGTGTGTGTGTGTGTGTGTGTGTGTGTGTGTGTGTGTGTGTGTGTGTGTGTGTGTGTGTGTGTGTGTGTGTGTGTGTGTGTGTGTGTGTGTGTGTGTGTGTGTGTGTGTGTGTGTGTGTGTGTGTGTGTGTGTGTGTGTGTGTGTGTGTGTGTGTGTGTGTGTGTGTGTGTGTGTGTGTGTGTGTGTGTGTGTGTGTGTGTGTGTGTGTGTGTGTGTGTGTGTGTGTGTGTGTGTGTGTGTGTGTGTGTGTGTGTGTGTGTGTGTGTGTGTGTGTGTGTGTGTGTGTGTGTGTGTGTGTGTGTGTGTGTGTGTGTGTGTGTGTGTGTGTGTGTGTGTGTGTGTGTGTGTGTGTGTGTGTGTGTGTGTGTGTGTGTGTGTGTGTGTGTGTGTGTGTGTGTGTGTGTGTGTCAACGGCTTGACCGATCGGAATGAAATAAAAAGAGTTCCAAAGAGTTCCATCTAACTTAGATTCCCTGTAAGTTTGAACCGATTCGAACCGGTAGATTTGGAGAAATTTTAAAATAACCGAAAAAAACATTGGTAAAAATGATGTTTTTTGGGCATATCGTTTTGGCCATTACATCGATCAATTTCATAACTAAGCAGCTATCAAGCTTAAAAAACCACGTCGAATACCGTTTTGCAAATTAAAATCGGTTGATTCGTTCGTGAGATATCGTTGTCGAAAAATTTCAAAAAAAGTGTTTTATTTCAATAACTTAGAGATTTTTTGACTAATCGATTTTGCACTCCTAGTAACGTTTTTAGGTCTCAAAAAACTGCGTCAAATGCCATCTTGAACATCAAAATCGAATAACGCGTTAAAAAGTTATGGCTTTTTAAACATTTCAAAAAAAGTCAAAAACATCAAAATACGTCACATTACTATAGCTTTGCGGTTAAAACTAGCGGGAAGTTGCAAGGATGGCCTTTAAGGTCAACTCTTTCCGAATTTTTTTTTATTTAATTCAAATTAAAAAATATACATTTTTTACTTTTTAGTCATTTTTCACAAATAAGTGTTTTTTTACCTAGAATGTTTATTGAAATGATTAATCTGAATAAAGGAAAATGATAATACATCAATTTTGACAAAATCCACTTCAAAATTTAAGTGTTGACCCTGTTTTATATAAATAGTAATTATTTAAATGTTTTAATTTTATCAGTTTAGGTAATCCTTAGGTTTACTAAAGCATGAGATTAAGAGATAATATTGTTAAATTATTCTACTACTTGAATATCACTCAGATTTATTAATTTAATGAAAAGTAATGTTTTAGATACGTAGAGGGCAGATAGACTCCATGTAATGATTTAGATAGTTTTTGAGTGTCGTTTGCGAATAGGTTTTCAATGATGCTATGGAAATTTTGCACTTAGTCAGGCCTATTTTGAATTAAAAAAAATACCAAAAAAGAAGTGATTTGTGGTAAACTCGATTTATTAATAAAATGTTGAAGATCCAAAGTTAAAAATTTGCAATTTTGTTTTTTTTAATATTAAAAAGGAGTTTATGGCCCAGAAAAGTGCATACCTAAAGTAGAAAGACTAAACTTTTATATCGATCTCTAACAGACAGTCGACGAAATATCAGCCAATGAGATAACATACATTTTAGGAGACATGAATGCGATAACAGGACTTAAAAGCAACGATTCAATGAAGACGTCAAAAATGAAAATGGGGAACTACTTATTAACTTTTGCTCTCAGAACGAATTTTGAATAAACAATACGTTCTTCAGATACAAAGATCAACAAAAGTATACATTCCCAAATACACAGATCCGTTATTGATTATATAATATATAATCAATATATTATATTGACAAACGAAAACATCCACCACTCTCAAGTACTAGACATAAGATGTTTAAGTGCAGCTAATATTGGAAGCGATCACAACCTAATACTCAGAAAAATTAGAATAAATCTACAAACAAACAGAAAAAAAGACCCTACTAAATGTGAGACAAGAATAAAGGTAGAATAGCTACCGGACTTGTCAATAAGAGATCTATACCAGAGAAGACTCCAAAAAGTACTTAATGAAAAACACATAGCACCTTATGAAGACATAAAAGAAAGCTGGAGGAGTTGGTTCACAGCAAGTGAAAGAGAAGGACGTTCGTTCATTTACACTCAACTTGATTTTATATTTAGTTGAATGTTTTTATCGGTAAGTTCAGAAATTGTATAGATATGTCTTTGCTACTCTGATTAATTCCGTTAATTAACCATTACACTACGCGATAGCATGAAGATTTGTGATCATTTCATACAAGTTGATGTAAAATTTTAACCGAATAATAAAATGGCCGTTAGGGGTAATGCCGTTCACAGTGAGCGCCATTACCCATTGGTCGCCATTGCCCCAAAGTACTTAATGGTTGTGTTTCTTTTCATAGGTATGCCTCGAAATCAACCAAGAACAACCTCTAAAGTAGCTTGGACTGAAAGAGATCTACTTAACGCTAAGACTGCAGTTAAAAGTGGAATGTATTGCATCAACTTCTAAGCCTGCTCAAGTGAGGAAAAAGCAGCATGCCACTTTATTGACAGCCACTTCATTGAAAAATATATTAGAAAAGAGAAAACAAACGAAAAGCAAAGGAATGTAAAACTGAAATCAGGATCAAGAAAAACATCAAGAAAGAAAACGACAGCCAGAAACCAAAGCAAAATCTTGAACAAAAAGTTTTACAAAAATTTAATACGTAGTTGAAATTATGAAAAATATGAAAGTTTTTCCTTAAGTGAGCGCCATTCGCCCTGCTTACCCTAACAAACGCCTTAAAAAAAATGAATAATAAGTAAAATAATAAATACAGGAAGAATTATAGAAGAATGGAGAACCATTCAAATGATAGCGTTATTTAAGCAAGTTGATAGGGCAGACCCCAGTAACTATAGAGGGATAAATCTACTGAGCACCACATTGAAACAAAAATACTGATGGAGAAAATAATGGCATGCGTAAATATATCGGATGATGTTTTATAGACCTAGAGAAAGCGTTCGATGGAATACAATTAAAAGATGTGATACTATATGACAAAAATTTACCATTGGATATCATAAAACTAATAGAAAACATATATAAAAGAAATATGAAATGAAAGACAATGGAATAATAACAGAACCCATAGAAGCATACAGGAATCAGGCAAGGTGATTCACTAAGACAAGACAATAGATAGGTAGATAAGAATAAGTGTAAAGAAGTGTTGGATTTAAGATTTAAAGACCCTGTTGTAGGACTTATGTCCTTTTCAGGGAGTGTATGGGAAGGTTTGGATGATGTTAGCATCGGTCGCCGGCCCCACACTCACAAAATCCCCCATTTGTAGTTGGTGTTGCTACTTCTGTAGTTCCTGTGATTTCTTTTCATTTTAAAGTTCCTCGAACGTGCCTAAACCGTCATTCTTTTTTAGTGTCAGTGTAGGTGTGTGTGGAAGTGTGACCCACGTGGTGCAATGTGAGGTTGGAAGATTGACGCTGTATCGTGTCTCCTCCATCGTGAGGCCTGAGGAGACACGCCACAGCGTCACTAAGTCAACCACGAAAACTGATAATGTAACAAAAAGTCGTGATGTTAGAACATCACGCAAAAAGTTAAAATAAAACTTAAATAATCGAAAATCTAATAATTGTTCGTGGATACAAAACAAAGTCAATCCAAAATAAATATGTTATGCAGTTTACTTTTTTTTATTATTTAAATTAATATGGTTAGAAAGAAAAATGCGTGGATATTGTGATAAAGGAGTAAGCCATGAGACTGATCTCAGACTTTTTTATGGGTTCAAGTGGATTCGGGAATGGTTTAGATTAGTGATTCCAGGTGGACTTATTAGAAGATTCGACTGGGGTCTACTTTAACGTAAAAAACAAATGGGAATTTTAATAGTAAAAAAATGTTGACTTGGCTTTACCCATCAATGTAGACAGATAATACCTACATTACTAAAAAATATTTTTCAGTAATTTATTTTAAAGTCAGTGACTGTAATTGTTAAAATTTACAAATTCGATGTAAACAAAGGGTGTAATGTTGGCTATTCATGCAATAATTAAATTTATGAAGCAAAATATTTATCGATGCGAATTCTCCCAGTTTCCAAACTTGTCACAGACAGAATGTCTTGATATTCAGACATACGTTTAACATTTAGATGCACTGCAAGATGACTGTAAAAATAGATTAGAAATTAGAAGATAATCTGACGATAGAAATACCGCCATGGATCATAATTGTGGTATTACAAGAGAGCTAATTGAACTGGAAATTTAAATAACAATAATTATCCTCAACTGTGAAAAATTGCAAGAACACTTTTGACTCCTGTAACTGGTCATACCTTGTTAAAAAAAATTGTCATTATAAACCAGTTTACGAAGAAAACTAGCAGATTGGAACAGATAAAGGGACATGAGCAGGGGTTTTTGGACGTAGAACCAAATATTTAGAAAGCATGAGTGCGTACCCGCATCTCTCAAGCGGAAATCCGTGTCATCGAAAGATGTATAGAATTTAATGTCGAAAGGAACTATCGTAGACAAAAGATCGTAATCATGTCAGATAGTCATCAAAGCTCTGAACTCACACACAATCAGTTCAAAGATGGTCTGGGAATGCCTATGCAAATTAAATGAATTACGACAGAATAACACTGACCTTCCTATGGTTTCCAGGACACATAGGAATAGAAGACAACGAAACAGCTGACAAAAGAAGAAACTGAAACCCCATACCTGGGACCAGAACCATCCTGTGAAGTCAGCAGTAGTACAATCTTAGAAAAGCTAAGAAAAAAATGGATAGCGAAAAATCCAAGTACTGGAACGATCTAAAAGGACAATCGAAGACGCTTCTGGGAAACTAAAACCAGAAGAGATCTCTCAGCTGTTGTCACCTTAGTAAGAAGAACCTCTGTATTATAACAGGAATATTAACCAGGCACTGCCGATTAAGAGAACAAATGTAGAAACTAGAATTGGTAGATGAAGCAAACTGCAACTTTTGTGTGGTAGAGGATGAAACCTCAATACACATATACTCTCAGAATGCATTGCATTACGTAATTTTATGGTCAAATACCTAGGGTCATACGAAATAGAAGACGAAGATCTACCTAACTTGAAACCTAAAGATATCTTAAACTTTCTAAGAAAGGTAGGACTAGAAGAGCTGCTATAAGTCTGATGAAATCATCAGAAATATGGCAAGAAAAGGGGGACAAAATAGATCTTATAGGTTTTGAAAAACGGCAAAATATGGGAAAAAATAAACATTTGAAAAAACACGAATATCTGAAAATAACATCAAAAACAATGGGTAGAAAACTCTAAACAAACGATAAAATAAGATATAATCGAAATACGATGTAAGTATGGAGGGTAGAGGTAAGGAGAACTGTCTCCGTGTATTGAATGTGTCCGTCAAAATGTGGTAAATAAGGGTGGCGCTACGATCGTAGTAGGGTAAATTTTAAAAAAAGCGCCATAATTTCTTAGAGTAGGATAGATAAATAAACAAGGAAAGACACATTTCCGCTTTATTATGACACCATTTTTAAAATAATCATAAGATACATAAGATAATCATAAAGTATAAAACGAATTTAAAATACACTAAACTGAATTCGCTGACCACGTTTTTTTATAGCACTTATATAATTTGTGACTTATATTACGAAATCATACGACATTTCAATCAATTTGTCAAAAACTGCTACATTCATTCTGTACCCTACATCTACTTTAGCGCCATTGTAGTGGCAAGTTTGAGAAGTGTTATGTTCCTCTAAAAAGTGGACACATTTTTAATCATTTCCCATTTAAGATCGTTCTCCTTAACCTCTACCCTCCATAGATGTAAGTTAATTCATCGATTCAAGTACCTTCAAGTTTGACACCTAGGTTGCGCGGCCACCCGGTAGATGGCAGTAATTGATTTAGAGACGAAAGAAAAAAAAATTCAGAAAAACAAAAGAAAAAATGGAAAAATTAGAAAAAATGCAAAAAATATGAAAAATCAAATAAACACACACAAATCCACAAGACATTTGAAAGAAAAGGGTAAAAGTAGATAATAAAAAAAATGAAAAATTAATAAAGAATAGCAAAAATAAAATAAAAAATTATAAAAGTAGAAAAAAGCGGAAATAAAACGGAAAAATGAGAAAAAAACTGAACACAAAGGAATAAATGACATATAAAATCGCACAGACTGAAAAATACAAAAAAAATTAAACAGACACAGATATTGAGAAACTACGAGAAAATTTAATAAAAGCAAAAAAACAAAAAAAAAACAGGGAAGATGGTTACAACCGAAAAAATCACAAAAATTAAATAAAAAAAATGTGAACAATAAAATAAACAGTATTTATAAAAATCGAAAAAATCGGTAAAATACAGACGAAAATAAAAAATAAAACAAAAAGACAAAAAAAAAACAACTTAAATCAACAACGTAGAAAAAATCGCAAACATTTTGAAAAACGGCAGAATAAGGGAAAAAATAAATAAAAACACGGAAATGTGAAAATAACACTAAAAACAATGGGGAGAAACTCTAAACAAATGATAAAATCGAAAAATAGAAACAAAGGAAAGAAATTAAAAAATCTAGAAACAATCCCATTTTATTTTAATAGAAGGTTACATTAAAAATCATCCAATCATCCAATATTAAGCAGTACAAATTCGCCAGTTTTAACAGGTATTTTATTGTTATAAAAACAAAATTTTCGAAATAATATACGGTTTTTTAAAATACGTAAAAAACCCTGCTTAATCTTAAACATTTTATATTTTTGCGTTTAGGTTTATCGCTATTAACTACTTACATGTGTTTATTGTAAATTACACCACCTCTTGCTTTTTTATATAAATAAAACGAAATTTCTACATAAATACTTAAAATTATTTGGCCGAATAATAAATACTCTAATGTCAAAAAATAAGAATGACTTTTACTTAAGGCATTATACAGCACTTGGCTTGGCATGCATACAGCCATAGGTGTAAGGTGTAACCATGCAGCTGGTACGTATGGCTGGTACAGAATACTTATTTATATTTGTTTAAAAATTAATCAACGTTGACAACGAAGTTTAAATATTGTTAAGTTATTTAATAAAGTCAGGTGATTTCCCAAGATATGACGTATTAACACGTGAAGTTCCTTGAGATTATGCCCCACTTTTGAACTCCCACCACATAGATTTTGGTGAACTTGCGCGAATTTGAAAAAAATCCTTGCAGTCCCGAATTCACTTTGTCATAGGGTGTGATCTAGTGTTTTTAGCTAAATTTGTTAAAAAATTAATTGGTGGTGATATCTATTCAGAACGGTAGAAATAGTATTCATGAGACGTTCGAAAATACGTTTGAAATAATTGCAAAGTTTTTTCAGAAAATCTTGCAATTCCAACAATATAATTGTGCTTATTCGTTGTTCTTTGCACTGGTAAAATGAAGATTTATAAAATGTCTACGTTAAATCAGATTATTAGAAGCTCTAAGACTGGTAGTGAAAGTAGTTTATCAAATTAAAATAAAGAAATTAGTGTTGAAAGTGAGGTTAAATTTTTCTCAGTTCTGAGAAAGTACATTTAAAAAAAATAAGTGACTCATTATAATAATATTTTAGTAACTATCTGGTGCTACATCTAGAATAAAAAAGGATTTTTGTTGCATTAATGTATTCTAATTCATCTATTATGTATACTAGTGATTTTAATCCATTTATAAACGTGTTTGCTACTATTAATTTGAATAAAATAGAAGGAATTTGCACAAATAAGATGCACAATGTGGAATCGGCATTTGTGACTTCTAGCATTGGATATCGAGCAAAAAATGATCCTGGGGACTGACATCCGTTCTGTAGGAGAATTTATTATGGATATTTGACGTTTACTTGATATCCTCTACCCTTTGGTTGATTGAATATTGATGTAAGTATATTACACCATCACCTTAGGTAATAAATTAAATCACATTGTTTCAATAAACTCTGGGTAGGTATTTCCTATGTAGGTAATAACTATTTTTCAACCTGAGTAGGTCTTCGATCATAAAGCAGTTAAAAAATTTTGAAACAATTTGAGGTTTGATTTTAAAAATAACACATTTAAGATGATTCAAACAATAAATTTAAATCAATACGTTTTATATCATTTCTAAAAAACGAACTTTTTTATTTTCTTTTTTTTTGTTTGCAGTACTTTATATGAGGTTTTCTTATTGTTGAATTTATGTTTTTGGATATATTACTTATTTCATGATTAGGTTTTAAAGCATAGATAAAATTGTTGGTAATTTTCTGTTTGATTTAAATGATTTGTAACAAAAATCACAAATAATAACTTGGAATACTATTGTATAGATATTCGTTGAACTGGTAATCCGATTCATACGAACGCAGGTAAATTGTTACTATAAAAATTTCTTATGAAACTATGCCTACCTGGAAAGTGAAATCTTGTTTGTGTTCTTTTGTATATAACTAACTTTAGTTATCTTTTATTAGAGAACATCTTACATGTGTGATTTTATTTTATGCTGCTTTATTTTTCAGCTTTTATATTTTTTAAATTTTAGTAATTGGTACCGATTCATTTAGTAAAATTTTACAGCAAATCATATAAAAATTCTCATCATCAAGCACACTTAAAATGACTTATAGGTATATTTAAGTCACCAATTTGCAGTTGTGTGTGTGTGTGTGTTTTTTTTTAATAATATAAATTTATAAATAAATTAATTATACAGAACTCTATAGATTTATCAATAAGGAATCTACTATGAATATGTCAAGATTGAAATTTGAATTTTATGATGAAAATATCATTTTTTATAATATTTTAAAAATATTTTCGGTTTTATTCAATTGTAGACTTTTTATCATTAAATATTGTTGAACCATATAATTTTATTTATTATCTACATATTGTTTGGAAATATTCCAAGGTTAAGTTCAGTGATCGTATACTTATATATAGAAAAATACTTATTCCAAGCTACCTACCTATCACAAGATTTTTAAAACAAAATAATTTATTTATATAACTAGTATTCTAAACACAGTATAACAAATATATTTAATAATCAACGTCAACTCTTCATATGCATTAAAAAAGCACAAAAAAAATTTCATAGTTATTTTTATTTCAATATAAAATTCTACTAAATCGGTTCTAGAGTAAATAAAAATAGCTACAACTAGAAAGACATTCGCTTTTCAATTAAATTATATATCTAAAAAAAATCTTAAGAAAGATTTGAGGAAAATTGAATGCTTGGTTCAATAAAAACGGGTTTTTATGTTTCACTCCATTATCCAATAAACCTTCGTCGTTCGTTCATCATGATTTTCTTTATATAGTGATATATTCCAAATATTCATTGTTTCATAGATTTTTCTAGAAAGTAGGTTTTCTAGTTATTGTAAAGGAAATAGTCTATAAATCTGTAGATTAACCGAAAGATTAACTTCAAAAAAATATCTGGCAATATTTTTTGGGAATTTCCGCGAATAATATTTATATCTTTCGAGTATATGAATTCTTTTGGTTAGTAGGTACGTTTTTATTTATTTATTTATTTATTTATTGATACACTTTACATACACCAAAGTTTGGTAATTACATGTAAAGGGGCCTTACATCTAAAAAACAAAACTAATCAACTAAAGCAACAACAGAGAGAGAAAAAAAAACAAGTAACAAGCAGAAAGAACAAACATATCTAGTAGAGTAAAACCAAGCCTATCTACTTTAAAAAAGCTCCTTAATCTTACGTATTGTTGTACAAAGAATATCACAGTTTTTCTTATATATAATTTCATTGCAATTTATTAAAATATTATTAAAAAAGGAACAGCTCAATAATTCAGTCTTGAAGAATTTGTGTTTATTTAATCTTAGGTAGATTTTAGGAACATTAAAATAAACTTTATTAATAAAGTTAAAATCCTTATACTTAACATTATTAATTATATAATATACAAATATAAAAGAACGAATTAGTCGCCTATCAATTAGTGATTGTAAGGAAAAGGTTTCCAGCATACTCTTGTATGATACCAACAGTGGATATGCTGGGTAAATGTTATATTGTTTGTAGTACAAATACCTAAGAATTTTTTTTTGCACCTTTTCAATATGATTTTTTTTGGACTCCGCCATTGGTGACCAGATGATAGAAGCATATTCCACATGTGGTCTAACAAGAGCATTGTAAAGCCTTATCAATGTGCTTATTTTATAAAAGTGCTTGGTATTTCTTATTAAAAATCCAAGCGCTCTATACGCTTTATTAACTATACAATCATAATGCTGGTTAAACTTTAAATTAGATTGGAATGTGACTCCAAGATCCCTACAGACATCGTTCTTGGAAAGAATAGTTCCATTGATATTGTATGGATAATTCAAATAGTTTCTGTGCCGGGTAAAAGTCATAATGCTACATTTGCTAATATTTAAAGACATGTTATTGTTGTCAAACCAGTCAGTCACACGTGATAGATCAGAGTTATGCAATCAGATTCAGTGGCGATGGTCCTATAAATCTTAAAGTCATCTGCAAACAAAAGACAGTCAGACCCATTAAGAACATCTGACAGATCATTTATAAACATGATAAACAAGAGAGGTGAGATATTACTACCCTGAGGTACACCTGAAGTTCCTATATACTTATCAGATAAATTTTTTCCAACACGAACAACATATGATCTCTCCGACAGGTAAGACTCAATCAGATCAACTGCACTTTGTGAAAAACCCAAGTGTATAAGCTTATTCAATAATAGAACGTGGTTTACTTTATCAAATGCTTTTTCAGCATCAGTGTAAATGACATCCAGCTGTATTGTATTGTTAATTGCTTCAGCTGCAACATTGGAAAATACACTTAAATTTGACACTGTAGATCAGGAATAAATCCGTGCTGCTGAATAGCTATTCTATCTTTTACAAAATTAAAAATACTATCGTGAAGTATATTCTCAAAAATCTTAGCTGATTGGTCTGTAGTTTACAACTTCAGAAATACTACCTTTTTTATGTATGGGAACAATCACTGCTTGCTTTAAAAACTGTGGAAAACAGCCTTTTTTGAGAGCTGCATTAAATATATGTGCTATGGGTTTTGCCAAGATCTCAGCACAGCCTTTAAAAATATATGCAGGAATATTGTCTATACCTACCGATTTTTTAGGTTTAAGCTTTTTTATGCTGTTTTTACTAGGTCCACAGTTATTTTAGGAAACTCAAAGTTACCCCAAGCTTTATCCAATAAACTTTTATTATCTGTATTATTAAAAACTCCCCTGAAATAAAAAGCAAAAGCATTTGCAATTTCAAAACTCCCCGTATTTTTAGCCCGTAATCATTCGTTTTCTTCTTCTTATAATAGGACCTAGACCTAATCCGATATGTTTAGCCTCATTTCGAGCTCTTCCTGTGATACTGAGCTCCAACTTTCGTACCATCTTTTGGGTGGTCTGCCTACCGGTCTTCGCGTGCTGGGTTTTTCCGACATTGTCCGTCTTTCTTCTGGCATCCTTTTTACATGGTCTCTCCAACACCGCTTGCGTATTCTAACCCATCTTAAAACATCCTCTATTCCCAGTTCCTCTCTGGTGTCCTGGCTTCTAACCATTCGTGTTGATCGAATTTATTTTTGTTAACGTATACTTTTTCAACTTTTAAGAGAAATTCTAAATAAATAATATTTTTTTAAGAATTTACGTGTATGAATAAACGAATTTATTTCGTTCTATGCCTTTTTATTCTTATTGATAACGACTAGATCTGTCTGTTATGCAGATGCTGCTTTTATTATAGCATTTAATTATGTGTATTTGCTTTTGTAGTTATCAAATAAAAAATCTAATAGTTAATCTTATGATACTACGAACTACAAAATTAATACAAATCACTACTTAATTTTTAAACAGAACAATTAAATTGTTTTCTTTACAAGCAGTTTTATTTTCATTCATTTAAATTTACAAGGAAATGTGACGCAAATATTAAGTGTATTTTTTGCCAAAATGTGTCTAATTTCATTTTAACATTCACTGTCTAAATGAAGTAACCTTGGATTTAAAAATAAATTCGAACTGTCGCATCTTTGCTCCAGAAAATGTTAAAAATTCATCCTACTTATATTACGTGTGATGAAGCTTCAGTCGACATCAATTAAAGGAAATTAGGCCTATTTAATCGATCAAGCAGTTTGATTTGGAGAAGTGAATGACTCGTGAGTACAAAGTTCAAAATTGAGAACAAGGTGGATATAATCATACTCAAACGAATTTCGATTTTATTAGAGAGATAATCATAAATGGTTCTTAAAATAATTGTTTTCTTATGTTACAATTATTTAGTGAATTTTCTGGGAACATTTTGTTCGGTATATATCTCTATGTATAGACATATTTATTAATGGTGTTTCGTACAAATAAAGAATGAAGCAAATTGTTGTCAATGATAAAATCTCCTGACTAAAATCAAAGAAAAGAAATGTTGATTATAATTATATATTTATTTTTTATACCATTTATTCCTTGCTATCAATTTTTGATGTCAAAATCTGTGTATATCGTATAATTCTGTTGATTGAATTATACCTATTTATGATTTATATTTTTTTTTTGTCTTTAATTTTAACATTGATAATTTTTCTATACAGCACTTTTATATGCATTATAGCAAAGTTGTAAATGTTGGGTTCGGAAGAGGTGATGTCGCAGAACAAGAGTAGGTAATACAACTTCCCTTAGCTATCTTTCGAAACTCCCACTTTCGAGTAATTCGCAGTTCACCTTTCTGTGCCAATGATATTAATAGCTTCGCTTCCATCGGAATTCACCGAGGTTTATACATTTTTTTATTTTAACAATATTACCTCTCCTTATACCGACCTTTATTTCTACAAATTCTTCTCATAATTTTTGATTTTTTTCAACTTGTTCCATTACTCACTGTTTGTGTTTGATGAATGTTCTAAACCTTGTTTTCATTTAAGAAAATTACCTATTGTTTTGTCTTTTTTTAATGTTAGGGAACAGCTCAATGTCATCATTTTAGAATAAAAAGCATCAAATGATCTTCACCTGTTTTTTATGTCACATGATTTTTAATGGAAATATTTGGCTAAATTTTATAACAATATTTTTGTTTTAATTAGTGTATTGCGAATATATGAGTGTAATTAAAAACTAAACAAACCTGTTTCGTCCCACTTTTAATAAATACTATTTTTTTGTTTGTTATATTTAAAAAAAACATGGTTTTCGATTTTTAGCTAATATAGAGGTTGATATAATGTCAAATTGGTGTAGTTAGCACAAAAAAAATGGATTTTACCTATAAAAATGCATTTACTTTACCTTCGAATGATCAAGTAAAATACTAACAAACTAATTTGTTTGTCTGACCACCATCTTAAAACGTTTGGCAATCTTACCACCCCTATCGAATTTGGAAATATTTCTTTTAAACTTTGTCAGAGACAAAAATACAAGGAATGTTATATTAAATAATTTACTAGTATTACGTAGTTATTTGAAGGTTAGTTAATGTAGTGCCACTCTTTTAAGTTTTCTTAATTTTTGAGGACTGTAAGAATATATCTTCCGGTTATTTTTAATCATATTTTATATATTATTTTAAGAGTGGTTTGATTAAAAAATTGCAGCTTTTATAATGAATCTTAATAATAATTGAATGCAGAGAGTGTTGTTTCATTTTTATTTTAGTTAAATTTTATTTGAGGTTTGTTGTCTTTTTAATAATCACCGTTCTGCACTGCACCAACAGGCATTTTATCGAATAGTACGTACAGTATAGTCTGGTTTACATGTACTTTTTTTGTGAAATTTTCCAAAAATTTTCCAAGAATGTCACTAAAAAGAGCAAAATTGAGTACATGTGAACCAGACTAGTAGTGTTAAAACTGTACACTAGACGAAAGAAAACAGACATTCCATTTAATGTATTGTGTTTTTGATTTATTTTATTTGGGTTATTCTGATCTAAACTATAGTTTTCAATCATTGGTTAAAGTTGAAATTGTAAGTAAAAATAAAAATAAAAAAACAGTGGATTTCATATTTTCAAAATAATACTTATTAAATAATTACCAGTAAAAAAAGAAAATTACACGTTTCTTAAAAATATTTTTCCCTTATATTTATAGCAGAAAGGTCTCCAGATAATACATGAAAAGAACATTTGATGCCACAAAAACATATTGGTGATGTTTATATAAACCTTTTTAAATAAAAACTACTAACATGAATAAAATTTAAGTATAAATTATAGGACCATTATCGTCCACCATTTTGACTCTGCTGTCACTTATTGTCCATCGTCAACTTGTACTTGCAAATTAAAAGTAAATACACTAAAAATAATTAACACGCACATATGAATAGCGTATAGAAATTGTACCAAGAACGATTGCAAAACGGATTTTATATGGATATGTCAAAATGGCTGCCGAAAATAACTGATTATCATTGAAATTGCCGTTAATCTCTTTAAATTCCTAATTCATTTTTCATATATAACCTTATGAAGCCTCCGATAAAAAAAATAATAATTTTCAAATATACATATTATTTCCCGAAAGGTAAAAATTCCTGTGCTTGAAGCGTTCGGATCGAAAGAACGGAAAAACCCCAATAACGTCATCCCAACTGCAGCAATTGCGTACATTTTGTTGGTACCGCGGCACGAATAATTTTTTTATTTCAAATCGTGCTGAACGAAAGAATGTATATTTAATAATATATTAAGTATATTGGGTGTTTCTTTTTATTCTTGTTTCGCGCCAGTAATTATACAATAGCAACCAATTCGTCATCGTCCATCTTGATATGCTTTCATGAAAGTGTCACTGTATAATTGAAAAAAAATATATGTCTTTGGAAACCGCCCGAAATTTCAGATTTGAATTCCTATTAAAGAAATCTGATCAGGAAACCGAACGTATGCGGCACCTTAAATAATACACCACACTAATGGCGTGTTTACATGATGCCAGTAACTGGCGCCAGTCTTACTGGCATGCCAGTGCTTTATTAGGACAGCGCTGGACTGGTACGTTTACACGTATCCAGTAGCTATATAGCGACAGTCTCACTGGCACCCTAGTTCCGTCTTGGTAAAGTTTACCCTTCACATGTACGCCAGCCACTAGAACGCTGTGTTTACACGTGTCTACAACAACTGGCGCGGGGTTAGAGGGGACGCGGACGAGAGCCACTGACATGAAAAATAGACCAATTTTCTATTCGAGACAGCGCTGGACTGGCACAAGAAAGTGTTTACATGATGCCAGTACCATGCCAGTGAGACTGGCGCCAGTCACTGGCATCATGTAAACACGCCTTAAAGCAACAAACTTTAACCGGCAAGCTAAGTTGGTAAGTACAAGAAGCACTAATAGCGGTAGAAGAATTAATATGGTGTATGACTCTAATACGGCAGTCATAACAAAAACAAGGTGTTTCGGAAAACAAAAAATTAGCAGCAAGCCACTAGTGCTATAATCTAAAAGATGAATAGAAAGTTATGAAAAACCAAAATTTATCTAAAAGTTGGCTTTTCCGGCTTTACAAGGTCGGAAAATGTGTTTTTTTTTGTTTAGAGAAGTAAGTATTGATTCGATCGCGATAATGTGAGTTAAACTTTTGCTCGAAATAAATAAACTTCCAGCTTGATTTTACGCCGAGAAAATTAGGAAAAACTAATTTGTTCCTATTAGGTAATATTGATATTAATATTGAAAAATTTGTTCTTAAATGCAAAGCAAATAAAATTGACTGTCTTCTTCAAAAAATTTCACATCTGTCTATTTCCAATTTAACTGATAAATGGTGGCAAAACAAGAATTCTCCTACCCTAGCCATTGGTTTTCCCAATGCCTCACATATTTCTAACATTATAAGTGATCGAAGTTTTTTTAATTCTGATTTTAAGATATTGTTTTCCAAATGTAATGTTTTTATTCCCAAGTTTGAAGTACTATCAAGGTGCTCAGCTGTGGTACAGAAGTATTTAGAACAGTTCAATAACTTCTGTAAAATCTTTACAGACGGATCGAAATCTCAAAGTGGAGTTGGATGTGCGTGTACATTAAAAACAATGATCAATCTCTTAAGTTTAAATTACACTCCAATTGTTCAATTTTTACTGCAGAATTACTGGCCATCCATCAGGCTTTAGTTTTTATTAACGAGAACACTTTAAAATTTAATGAGTTTGTCATTATGTCAGACTCTCAATCTGCACTACTCTCTTTAAGAAATACCACAAATCATATCCATACAAATAGCCTTATTGTCAAAATTCTTGAGGAGCTGTTACAATTGAAAGAAAAAAAGATCTCGATCTACTTTATGTGGGTTAAAGGACATTCCAACATTCCTGGAAATGAAAAAGTTGACCAATTAGCTAAAGAAGCCATCTCATCTGGTGCAGAATTTAATTGGTTACCATGGAGAGATAATGTTGCAGAAAGGAAGGAAGTCTTAAAACAAAATTGGGAAATAGAATGGTTGCGCTTTTGTAACAGGAGCAACAAATCATATTGTAAGAATCATCCAATCCTCCCTGTTTCTTCGTTAGATGAGAGATGGCACCAAAACAGGTCAATTAATCTCATGTACTTTAGATGCCTTGTAGGTCATGCAACAGTTCGCTCTTATTTATCTAAAGTCAGATTAAGTGATAATGCATTTTGTGATTGTAATGGAGATTATGATGATTTAAATCACTGGATGTTTAGTTGTGCTCACAATAGGGTGGCTACGAATTATTTGATTAATTCTTTATTAACTGAACATACAACCGTGCCTCAGATCATATTTCATTGGAAATATTGGAAAATTAATCTTCTGGGAAATGACAGTTTATAATGTTCTCTTTAAAATAGGCTATAGATGAATTCTTCCGAAATCGTCGTTTAAAATTTTTTTCATGTTTTTTTTTTGTCGGCTCAACGTATCGGGCAATAGTTTTCTTTGCTACATTTTAAATGTAATCTTCCAACTTTTCAAACAATTAACTAAAGCCGTATTCTTACCACTGGTATATTTGTCACTTGCCGATACTTGCCATATCGTGTGAATGGGTTTACTTGCGTAATTATTGGTCACGGGCGTTGTGTGAAATATATTGGTGTATTTTACTACTTGCCAAGTCCGGCTTAATAAAAACAACATTTGGAAGTTTAGTCTATAATATAATTTGTTTTTTCTTTATCAAATTACTGTGATAATACCCAATATTTAACTTTTAGATATGTTTTTATCTTTTTTTTTTGCGTCGCTGCTCGCACTTTATTTTACCTACTCCCCTGATAACGCAGAACGCTAGATAACATTATCAATTCGCTGTAAAAAGATAATAAAACAAGTATACAGGTATTTTAATATGTATATTTAAGATTCTTCTTAATAGCAAACTACGATAATCGTGACTGTGTTTTAGCATGACGTGAACATTCGTAGAAATTTAAATACATATATTATATAAAGTTTTTTGATAGTTTAAATTATTAAAAAATAACTTCGGAAAAATTGTAATGAATTTCTTAGTAAGTAATATAAAAAAATTGTAAACATGTTTGAAGCATCGGTATATTTAAACGTACGAATTTGGATTTTTATCTTAATAAATTTGAATCTACGGTTTAGTTGTTACATCAGGTACCTACCCATAAGTGGGCTTTCACACCAAATAGCATGCGACGCGCGACGTGCTGTCTGGAACAGAAAGCATACTACTTATTTTAAAGCCTATATAAAAATATGTGTGATTTCACACCGAAGTGGCGTCGCATGTTGCCACGTCGCATTTTTGCGACGCCACTTCGGTGTGAAATCACCCATATTTTTATATAGGCTTTAAAATAAGTAGCATGCTTTCTGTTCCAGACAGCACGTCGCGCGTAGAATGCTACTTATTTTTGATACACTAATAAAAAAAAAAACAGAAGCCGTTAGTACACTTCGTCGTAAATGCCGGTCAAGAACTATTGCTCGTTATTCAACTTTTTTTTTTAAAGAAACAACCTTCCGATTTCTTTCTAATTCATTTTTTATTAAATTTAAATTATTGTTTACCGATATATTCTAATTGTTAAATTAAAAAATGTTAACAATTTTAAAAACTTCATGATGCTCCCCAAATAATCCGATTTCAATAAAGTGCTTTTGATACGTGAACTGCTCTTTTCTATGTAAAAGATAGGCAAACTTTTTATATGTCTTAGTTTTTATTGTGGAAGATTTTAAAGAATTTCCTTTATGAGATTGCAAAATTATAATGGAAATCTACTGAATCGATTCTAATGAAATTTGGTGGATTGTTTATTATAAAGATTTACTAGGCGAATTATGAAGGTTGCAATATAAGTTGTTGAAAAAAAATGTGTTTATTGCTATTTTCAGCAAGGGTAACAAATTTAAAAATGTTTTACTTTTTCTTTATTAGGAAGTAACTCCAAAATAAGTTGTTTCAAAGGTATAAGCAAGAAAATAGAAAAAGAATATATTTTTAAACATTTTGATTCCTTTTATTAATATTCTTTCCCTACCTATTTGAGAGGGAGGAAAAGTCAATTATTATTATTGAAACTTTTCTGCACAAATCAGAAAGCAGCCTCTCACATCCACCTCAAAACTGATCCCCCTAATATAGATTCAAAAGGGACTATTTAGGTCTGGATTAAATGATAAATAGCACAATCTGGCATAGAGTTAAAATTTAAGCTGATGATTGCAGAAATATATTTTCTCTTAAAGATGTTCGTAAGAAGTGATGAAATAAAAGCCAGTAAGATGAAAATGTGTGGCAAAATCTATGTAAATAACTATATTCTTCAAAAATAATGTAGGTGGTTCCGAGGCAAACGAAACTTAAAAATAGGCAAGAAAACGTGTAAGATATCGTTTGAAAGGTCTTTCAATATAAAAATTTAATTATTTATATAATTTATGATTAATCATCAAGTAAAGGTAAGCATTGTGTAGACAATTGAAAGACTTTTTAAACAGATTTGAGATTATATAAACGTCTATAGGTACTACGCTAAAAATCGGTATATAGATATAACCAACACAAAAATAATATTGATTAAAATTGAAACGAAATAGATTTGTTAAATTTGTACCTAACACTGATACAATAATTAAAACACAAATAGTATAGAATCAAGTCAAATATTTTTATTAAAAAATCATGTCTCATGAAAAAACAGCTAAAGAACAGTTTGTGTTTTTTATTCTCAAATATGACAACAGTGAGCTGTTTCCTAATATTCAAAACCACATGAGCTCTATTTCATTTTTAATTTGTATTACTGTCGGGGCCCCATATCAAATTTTTGTTTGTTTCCAATTAATGTAATCTTTTTTTTTTTTAATTCCCGTGTTTTCATCTCACCAGATGCAAAAGCTCGCAGGGAGAAAATTATTTATGTCCGCAGTGGATCTGGCATTAAAATTTAAATTGCTGATTTGAGAAATAGCTTTTCTGTAAAAGATGAAAAGTTTTGGAACAAAGTCATTTGTGAATTAAGTAATGGGAATCCTTGGTAGTTTAAATGGTAGAGTTGCCACTTCAGTACGATGATTGTAAGTTAAAATTATGGGTGAAATATCCTTTGATTTCTTTGCAATTTACTGGATTCCAGCTTAAAAACATATTATTTAAAAAACAATTATCTTTAAGATGCCTTAACACACAATCCCGTGTAAGCGAATAGACAAACAAACACTATTTCGAACAGATTCACTATAAAGTAAATATATTTATCTTTTGTGTACCAGTTACTAAATATTTAGAAAATATAATAATATACATGTTTTATTATAATTTTTTTATTTGTAGGTGCAATGATAAAGGAAGAATATATTAAAGAATATACAGAGAACACGAGAAATTAATAATAGCGAGATGTAGATAAAGAAGTCTCTATAGCGGGTTGAGATTTTGATTAAAAGTGTTGAACTTTGGAAGAAAAATCAAGTAATTGACAGAAGAGACGGTTTCTTTTTTTTAATAAACTTCGCGCTGTGGATAGATAAACAAATCTAGCCACAGTGATTTGTTTGGCAGTTAATATTAATAAATACATAGTGTTTTATTATTTGTATAAAATATATAGTGTCTAATCATTATCTTAAACTAATTCAGTGTTTTTCGCGTAAGACTAAATTTGTGTGTTTTAATAAGGATCCTGTTTATAACAAAATGGGTTCCCAAAATATTATTTCGAAATTGTTTCGACGCAACGATAGATCCGACGCTAGAAAAAGTCTGGAACAAAATGAGGGTTTACTTAAAGGTTTGTATTTCTTTAACTTATCGAAGTATTTATTTATATAAAATGTAGATATTGAAAAATATAATAATGTTGGTAATGGTCAACTTTTTAGTTTTTGTTGTTGTGGTTGCATATTTTAGTGTCTTAAATACACTTTTTTTAAAACCGGCCAGAAATTAGTACTTTCCGGTTTATTTTTAGGTCAGAAAATCTCATTTTGTTGGACAAGGCCAGAAAATAAAAATGAGTCCGGTAAAAGCTTATGCCGGACTCATTTTTCTGTACTTTCCGGCCTATCTTTAATGAAAAAACAATAAAATAGTTAGTATAAGATAGAGGTTAATTGGTTTCTATGGTAACTGAGTTTTGTATATATAAGCCATTCACTTTTTATTTCCATCTCAGTAGGCTCTGTTAGTTACATGAAATTCGCCCAGTATAATACACGTCTGTTCATATTGTTCTGTGGTCTTATTAATTGTAAATACGATGTTGTCACGTCTTCAATAAAAATATGTGTATTCATTACAAATATCTTAAGTAATTAAATCTGCAAACCAAATTTAAAACTTGCCGAAAATAAGTCAATGTATTTCATATTAAATTGAATAGGTACTAAAGTAGATACGTCAGTTTTCGCTGCAAGTAGGTACTATTAATATCCAAGAATGGTCTATTTAAATTTACATGAATTTTGACTAATATTCAAAATAACACATTCCTTTGCACAGAACAGATCCCTGTTTATAGTCAATTCTCATATTATATTATTGATCTAGAACGAAAATAGTTATTATCCTATCAAGTGCGGAAAGTTATACTTTCCCGCAAGAGTTAGGATCAATATTTTTTCTACAAGCATAAAAAAGATACTTTATTCATTTTTTAAATTTTATTTTCAACTCCTAACAATGTAACAAAATTTTAATTTGTGACAATTAAAGTTTGTTGTTGCTTTGAGTAACGTTTACAGAGGTGTTTTAATAAATTATGATTTTTTTAAGAACAAACATTTTAAAAATCTCTATTTTTATGCAAAATAATCTTTTTTTTACTATTTGTATGTAGTAGGTACAACAACATAAAAGTAATAATACAATAATTTTCCAAAATGTTATTGAAGGACATATTCATTTAATAATAAAAGAGAAAGAGATATTTTCTGAATTAAAATGCGTGCGGAAAAGTGTTGTTTTACGCATGCTTGTAGAAAAATATACTTTTATATTTACATTTTATTACAAATAAATAATATAAGTAAAATTCAAAATGTAGCACATATACATATATTAATAAAAACGTTTAATACAACTTTTAAATCACTCAAGCAATAGTAAAAGATCCTTTTTACAAATGTATAATAAAACTTTTAAATTATTCAAGCAGTGGTAAAAAAAATTATTTCATCAGTTTTGAGTTTAACATAAAAACACTGTACTCAAAGTCTATAGGTATCCATCTTTTTTAAAGTCTTCTATTTTACATCCAAATGGCATCGTAGTGTAACATTATTGTATTAGTGGCTGTAGGATAATAAAATTTCACATCCAATGGGTTAATTGAGGCAACTATACTCCAGTAAAAATTTGATTTTCCTGGTCCGCCCCAGGTGGTGTCGCATTTGACTTAAATATGCTGATGTTTTAATAATGTTCTTTATAACAGAATTTTTTTAGAAAAATTAAGATTTGTTAGACATTTCAAACCGATACAATGAAAAAAATATTTTAATAAATTACATAAAAGCAAATAAAAACAAACACAGATGCAGATTTAGATGTAACATGTAAATGTTGTCGGTGTATTTGTATGATCAATCCTCTTCCATTATTTCACTGGAAGAATCAGAGTCACTATCAAATCCAAAATCGGAATCGTCAGAATCTGATTCCTCCAATGAAATATTTAAAGGAGGAATATTGTCATGTGAGCAGTTTCCCATGTAAGTAGTCCAATCTGCCCAAATAAGTTCGTCTGTATGTCTACAAAAATTTTGCCACATGTCTGGTGTACATTTAGTCAATGCTTCTGTCCAAGTTTTTTTAACTCTTTCCTGGTCAAGATAAGTAGATGTAATATGTTTGTTATAATATGTCTTAGTAAACCCCCATGCTAGTTCTATTGGATTGTAGTGACAATGGTATGGTGGTAGTCGAAGTACTTCATGTCCTCGTTGTTTTAAAATTTCATCCACTACATATGTCTTTTCGTCAGTTTTATAAGGTAAGATTATAGAGTACAGTTGTTTCTTTGTCATTTTTGTGTCAAACCTAATGTTATTGTTAATCAACCAAAAAGAGGGTGGTTTGTTAATGTGAACTGAATGGTATGGCGCGTTGTCCATGACCACCACACATTTTTCTTGAAATACAGATAGAGCAGGAATGAGTTGATTAACAACCCAGTTTTTAAAAAGGTCACCATTCATACTTTTGTGATAGTCAAGGTCTGTATTCGAAGAGTCTAGTAACAAGTCACATCCTTCCAAAAATCCAGTATCAGTCCCTGCGTGTAAAATAGTAAATCGCTTTCCTTCGGATTTTACACGAGCTGGATTACTTTTTAGGTCAGAATCGTGCACCCACTGACGCACTGAACTACCATTTTGATAGATCCATGTTTCATCTAGGTACACGAATCTAACTCTCTCAGCAAGACTTTTTAGTTGTTTATATTTCCGAATGAAAGCGATCTTTCTAATTTTAACGTGTCGTTGTTCATATAAAATATGTCGTCCATTTACTTTTTTAAATTTGTATCCCATTAATTTTATAAGTTTATATAGTGTCGTACGTCCCCCTTTAAAATCAAAATTTTGTTTAGCATCAGTCAAAAGTTTGTCTAAAGTAAAATGTTCAGTTTTAGCATGGTACATCCAAATCTGTCGCTGTAAGTCTTTTTTTAAAATAAACTTCTCAAATGTATCAGTTTTACATCCTTTATCTGCGACTTTCTCATTATTTTTCAATCCTTCTTTAATAATCTTCCGTATTTTCGATACACTGATCTAAAAAAATTAAGCATTTAGAATGTTTGTCATATTAATTAGATTCAAAAAATATACCTCAGTTACACAACGGTAGTTAAGAGATTTAAAAATATTTAACAAAATTTTGAATTAAATTATAGTTACAAAAATGTATAATTTCGAAATTTGAAATCTGACAACATTGTATATAATTTATTATGATATCTGTCAAAAAAGGTTATGTGTTCTTTTAATAATATAAATTTTATTTAAAAAAGTGATACATATTTATAAATTCATTACAAAAACCTCTCTCAATTAATCTAATGCAAAATATATAAGTTTATGTTAGCGACTAGCATTGATTTAAAAGAAATACACATAAAATCGTACTTACTTGAAAAACCTCGGCCAATTAATTTAAATAAACACTCTCACAGCTGTTAGCTTGTTTCCTAAACATACCATAACATCTAACGATGCTGTTGTGAATTTCTGTACTTATTTTTTTTGGCATTGTATATTGAATCTAAGAAAGCATCAAATATTTCGTTATTAAATCTTCAACAATTTTACCTTTGACAATGTGCTGTCAATATTTCGACAGTAGGTACCAACCCAACAAATTGAAGTGCCAATCCAAGAAATAAAATGCATAGTCTACTGAGATTGAAATAAGAAGTGAATGAATTATATTTAAAACTATAAAATATCTTGACATATTTTGACGTTTAATTGAAAACGTGAAATTTATTATAAAATGGATATTCAAAATGATGCATTTGATTGTGAATTAATGGAAGATGAAATTATACCAGATGAAATTGTAAAGGCGACCACCCAAGTAACGTTAGTTTAAAAAAAAAATGTTTATGGTACAACAATGCCCGTTTAAAAAAAAATATTGTACGTAATACGTCCCAAAAGTGCTTGGACTCGCAGGCTTGCAGGAGTCGCCTGCGGCTCGCCCTGCAATTTGCCCACTCGTCCAGTAAAAGACCACTTTCGGGACTTGTTACGTAAACTACTATTTTGAAAAATGTTTTATATTTTTTTAGTACGATTAGTGTATATAACGAATTTTAAGCTTGAGACTGATTATTATACATTATAATTTTTTGTCCGCCGTCATAATATTAAAATATGGAGTTTTTACAATTTTTGTTTGTTTAAATATTTAATAAAACAAATAAAAAATGTAGAAAACATGTGATTATAATTTTGTTGACAACAAATGTAGGTATTTAAAATTTTAAACAATAATTGTCTATTTGTTTAACAAATTTCTTGTTTTTTAGACAAATTTTAAATACATATGTACATATTAAATAAATCATTTGTTAGTCATACGAGCATTTAGCCCAAAAAATGATATCATGCGTAAATACGTTCCCAAGTAAGATTTTAATATAATTAAAAAATAAATTATTTATATTATTTTAATGTTATTAAAAATGTAAAAGAAATTGGACAGAGATGTTAAAAAATATAATTACTACCACTAAAACATGAGTTAAATGAAAGTACAACAAACGTAAAGATAATACTTAAGCTTGAAAAAAAAAAAGAAAAATGAACAACAGTTAATTAAGTGAAAAAGTTTGTTGGTGAACATTTTTTTGTAAAACTGGATATTATTATTTAATATAGTTGCCTTCGAGGGCATGCTTTTGAGGTATACAATCAGAAAAAGTTCACTAGAAGTCATGGTCATATCGTAGCCTAATTAGTGCAACTTTTCCATCGTTTTCACCGATTTGTGTTGATGCAAAGCGCTCCAATAACGCTATGTAATTATCACTGTTTGTGGTTTCTTTTCTATGAATATTAAACCTTGCGTATCCCAAAATAATGATGCCAGAACCTTACCAGTTGACTGTTGCGTCTTTGACGCTTTAAAGTCGATTCATCTCGTTGAGTTCACTCGACTGACTCTTAATTGGATTCTGGAGTGTAATGATGGAGCCATGTTTCAAACATTGTTATATAACGATGGAATTAAATATCGCTAAACATTGCTTTTAATGATCCACATATTTTGTTGCTTTTCATTACACAAGAGGTGGCGAGTACAATCATATATTTACAGAATATTGTAAAGAAATCCTGACAGAAATAGAAAATCCATGTGTTGAAATATAGAAAAATTATTCTATATGAAAATATGCTAGAAAAACAAACTAAAGAAGTGATAATAATTATCTATACTAATATTATAAAGAGGAAAGGTTTGATTTTTTGTTTGTTTGTTTGTTTGAAATGAATAGGCTCCGAAACTACTGGACCGATTTTAAAAATTCTTTCACTGTTGACAAGCTACACTATTCCTGAGTGACATAGGCTATGTTTCATTTAAAAAAAAAATAGGGATCCTTACTAAAATGCCATTAATGTAACCAAAAATGACCTTAAAATCCTTACATCGCGTGCGCAGAGGATACTATTGATTATAGAATAAAATAATGTACTACGATTTTGAAGAATATATAAATAAAAAAATGCCGCGACAGCATATGTCTAACTGTTATAGTTACGTCACAATAACTATTTTTTAATTTTTTAAAAAATTTTATCTTGGTATTAATTCTTATCAAAATAACTTATTTCATAATCACGACAGATATCACAAATTTAGAATGTGCAATGGGACGAGGCTACTTATAATAGTATATTACGTATCAAGAGTGGTAAGTAGGACATTACGTACGAGTGGAAAACTACACGAGTACGTAATACCTCCTACCACTCGAGTTACGTACTATGCTTTATTTACGACTTAATATATTAATTCTAAATATTTGACATCTCTAAAAAATATATGATGTACGAATTGTATTTATCAAAGTAGTGATTAAGTAACATACTAGATTAAATAATAATTTAAAATGTAATATATGTTGCCTAAATCTGTTTAATTTTTATTTTATTTTTTAATAAAAACTAATATATATTTTTAATTTGTAATATTGTGAGATATCTGCTGAAAAACCATTTTTTAATCTAACAATTATTTAAAACAGCAAAATATTTTGTTTTACATGCATAAATACGCGTTCCATCATGACATTTCATTACACACAATTGTGCGTTATAGCTTATATACCCTGCATGGTGACAATGAGTATAAATGACATTTACTGTCAAAGGAGTAGATAAAGGAATTAAAGGACAATTAAGTTGTAGCAACCATTATAACTGAACCACCAGCTGGTCAACTAGCTCATACACTGAGGATACCGATGATCCCAACTGATCTACCAAATCCATTTAAACCGCTTCAATTTCCTATCAAAACATCTTTCACTTTTACTAATAATAAGTCTCAAGGTCAAACCTTCCAATTACTAGGGATCGGTTTTCCTCATGGCCAACCGCCTAAGGCGGGTCGGAGCACCTGAAAATCAATTTATTTTGCTGCCGGAAAATAAAACAACATGTAATATTGTTTACAGGGAAGCGTTGACCCAATAAATTTAATGGCTTTTGTTACTTTTCTTTAATCCCCGTGCAAAGCCGGGGCCGGGCTGCTAGTAAACAATAACCATAGTATAAGCAATTGATATTGGTTGATATCGATTGTTTCTTACCCGCTGCCACTTTATTCTGAATACTTCTTTTCACACACACATAAAAAGTTGCTGAAAATTGTTACATTTATAGTTTTAATAATTGAAAATTGCGACGAATAATACAGCAATTCGAAGTTGTTTACTGTATGAGTTAATACATACTTGGTACAAAAGCTGTAGCTGCGGTGCGAAAATTATTTGAACAGCACAGAAATGTTCTTCAGGAAATTTCAGTTTGACCGATAATCTTCGCTCAGGGAGACCAAACATCATGAACAACGATGATCTTCGACAGGTTATGGACACAAATTCCTGGACAGCCTGCCAAGAACTTGCAAAAATGTTCAGTGTGATTCCTGAAACAATTCGTTTGCAACTTCATCAGCCAGAAAAGTCGTGGAAGTTAAGCAAATGGGTCCCACATGAATTGACAAATGGGAACAAATTAAGTCGTCTCACCATTTGTCCAGCAAACATTTCACGCAACTATAATGAACCATTTCTTAGTCGATTATTAATAAGCGACGAAAAATGAATTTTTTATTTAAATTCTAAGCTTTCGTATCATTGGTACTGATTTGGTACCACACTCGCCCAATGTTTTGTTGTACCCAGTAGTTGGCTAAATGTCAAATTTATATTTTTCTACCAAAAACGCACCATTTTTCAACTTTTAACACTTTTAAGTGGCGTAACCCCTTCGGGGATGCTAGACACAATTAATGATTTTTAAAGAGTTGCTGATGACTTTTTTAGTTGAAATCAATAAAACTAAGTCCATACAATTTTTTTACTTAAAGGAAATTCAGCGTAAGGCATGTCATCATTAATCTGTTTTCTACTAAAGCGAATTTATCGATTTCCGGCAAATTTTACGTCATAGTATGACATTAATCAAAAATAAGTTTTACGTCACAAACATCCAACCAACACGTTTAAAAGAGGTGAAAAATTGTGTCTGTAAAATAAATCATTTTTTGAGATTTTATCAAATGATGATTTCGTTATTTAAAAAATAACAAAATCTTTCTGTTTCTTAAAAATAGTTAGCGATGGTAAAGTCACTACTATGATAATCAAGTTAGTTTAGATCGTTATTATATCGATATTTACCTTTATTTCATCCTATCCAGTAAATACACTTCCCTATAATTAATTTGTAGAGGTATTTTTTTTTTTTAGATTTAACCTAAAATACGTTATTAAAAAATGTAGACTCCTAGCTTTTCGAAGATGACATTGTCCTTAAATTTTGTTGAACATATTATAAAAATACTATTGTAAACATTTTGTACAATGTCCAATATGCTGGTTCTTTCAAGTTCACCTTTTTATTTGTAATATGCGTTTATTTTGGCGTCAAAGTTTTTGAACACCTTGTATAGTTCGAAATGAAATTGTAATAAATCTAAAATTGCTGACAAAAACTTGTTAATAAAATGCGAAGTTTGACTTAGAAATGTTATTTCAGTGAGTTTACTAAGGAAGTATTTCAATGAGTAAACGATAAAAATGCTAATGGAATTTAATCGTCTAATAATATTTTTGCTATATTTCATAAAAATGGCTTTAATAATTAAATCAAGGTTTCAACATATTAGGACAGCGATAAAATCTTGATACAAAATATGTACTATCAAATCTTTGTTTTTTACCAGCTATAAAGTAATAAAAAAATTTCCACTACAGTTTTAAACAATCAGAGTTATTTAAGATTGGTTTATTAAAAAACTATACCCGTTATTTATAACGATATTTGGGCAAAAAATTAAGACAGGAGCTTCATTTCCGTGCCGTAAAATTGTTTTTCCTGCAGTTTTCGTCCAAGAATAAGTGTTTAAAAAATGCTCTATGAGATAAATTAATAGTTATTTATGTATCAAGGGAGTTATGAGGATGTTAATTACCGAGGGCAACAGGTTGCAATCCCGAGGGACGCTAGTCCCGAGGGATTGTTAAGTTGCACGAGGTTATTAACATCCAATAACTCACGTGATAGATAAATGTTTTTATTTCATACTAATTAAATGTGAGAACCAAAATTTGCTGGTTTTCAAAATTAAACCAACGTTGTTTAATAATTAAGTAGGCATGATTTCCATGGATATATCAACTGACAAATTTGTAAATAAAAATTTATCAAATTTATTAATTTGTGAAAATGAATGAAAACCTGGAGAAAAGTGAGGCATCAACATCATGTCTGACTAAAGTCATAGACAGTAGTAATAGTTCAACGGAAAATTCTTGCAATTCGGGCAACAATTTTAGTGGAAAATTCGACAATTGTCGGTTTATTTTTGTAAATACATTAGAGGGAGTTAAGGATTTATAATTGCTTAGTATAACTACCAAGGGAGTTATGAACATGTTTATAGTTACGGTGACTAAGGATTTATTTGTTTATAATGTATTAGTATGAAATAAAAAATATTTATAAATCATTTAATACTTAGTTGTGGCTCATATTAAACACTTACTTAAATGATCTTAATTATCACTATACACTTTTACTAACTGATAAATAATATGCAAATTTTAATTTACAAAAAAAATATTATCTACAAATTTATTTCTATATTGCACTATATTGGAAAAACTTATTCGTGGGTAACTGAATTTTCCAACTTTAAAAATAGTTTATTTTTCGTCAGAGTGGAATTGGATGAACGAATTTATATATTTACATATCAAATCTCGGTTAACTATTTTTGCACCTGTAATGGCTGGGCTAATATATTTGGGAATTCTTTGATACAATCTTATTGGGTTTAAATATTGTTTAATCTTCCTAATGTTTGAAAATAAAATTATTAACTACAAAATTATGCAATATTAAAATTCTTAATCTTACTATATATTGTTCAAATCACGCAGATATAAAAAAATTATAGTGAAATAGCAGCCAACAATTTACAATTCGATTTAACATCGATAGAAAAAATCTTAAGTTTATTGTATTTTAATATATTTTTATTTTCGACATTTAATATCTTTTTCGAGTACATGTTCATCGTCATCAAATAAAATTATAAAAACAAAACAATTTATAATAATTAACCTCTTCTCGAATCAACAAAAGATTTGAGCAAACCAAATCAATTATTAGAAAAATCTATTATATAAAATATGGTCTTACCTAAATGATTTGGAAAATAAAATTGTACAAATTCGGTAAAAAATATCTTTATAATGGACTGCTATACAAGACATATTGAACAGTTAAGCTATGCGCCAAAAAAAACAATAGGTTAAAGAGTCTTTGAAGTTACCCCTTACCTGGAAGCAGCAGGCGGTCTATACATGAGACCTTTTTCTCGACCCTCGATTCGGCATGAGTTGATGAAACATGTAAGAGACAAATAATTTTCGGAATTGCCGTTCTGGCGAAGTATTACATCTTGATACATGTACTTTTATTTTTTATGTAAATCCACTGTTTTTATGATAAAATACGCGAAAAATTATTTGTCCGACAAAAAGTAAGTTTGGGGCTTTTTTCAATGCGCAGAGAACTGCGCGACCGAACGTTTTTAAAGAGGAACCTTAACTTCAAGATAACCAACTTATACCTCTACAACTGATCCTACTTCACAATAGCGAGACTTTTGTATCACAATGTCTTGTAATCTTTCATACTCAGTATTCTGTAAATTCTAACACGTCCATCAGGTCATCACAATCGAAAACGAGACGCTTCTATGAATAAGACCTGTTCAGTCTAGTTTTCATTTCTATGGTAAAATGTTAGATGAATTCTACGGTATCGTCTAGATCAGAGGATCCCATACAATTTTTTTCGTAGACTTTGTTTCGGTGAACCTACTTTTGCTACATTTCTTCCATATTCACAAAACTTGTCAAAAAATTCAACGTAAGGATGGAAATTTGCGTTGCGACTAAATTTCAACCATAAATAAAGGATATTTCTCAGGTATTTCTGCCTGCAGAAGAAATGTTTGATAATTTTTTAAAATTTCACCTTCAGCACCTGATTTGTGCTGAGTTCAATTAGCTCCTCTTGTAATACCACATTCATCCGTTTCATCAAATCTTCAAATCTTTTTTACTTGTCATCATGCAGTGTATGTAAATGTTGAACGTAGATCAAATATCATCATTCTGCCTATGACAAGTTTGGATATTGGGAAAATTCGCGCCGACCAAAATTTTGCTTCATAAATTTCATTTTTCAAAAGCCAAAATTAAACTTTTTTTTATAAGTTTTGACAAGTTACAGTCTCTGACTTCAAAATACATTGCTCAATTTTTTTGGGTAATGTATTATGGTCTACATTAAAGTCAATATTTTTTTTACTCTTGAAACAAAATATATGTTCGTGAACCTCCACTTAAAACTGACCCTCCTAGACCACTTTGAGAATCACTGGTCTAGATCGTAATCCCATTTCTCAAGCGGTTTCTTATTCTTTCGGTTGAAATAGGTCTGATGTAGTAAATTTGCCGTGACAATTGAATTTTGAATTAACATACCATTCTAGTGAGAATTTGTAATATGTGCTTAGGTTCCATATGACCTTAATACTCACCAGTTTCCAGAAACCTATTCCAAGGTTTTGAAATCACAGATTGGCTGACCCAAAGTTCGGCGGCGATCTGCAGTTGTGACGCCCCATCTACACAATGGATAACGATGTATGCTTTAAATGTATTTTTCTAAGCATAATTATGTAGCAAGTACTAGTAATAAATAACTTGGGGAAATAAAAATCTTTATTGTATTTAATAGGTAATTTTAAGAATAAAATTAAAGTATATTTCATCAAAATTCGATATTTATTTGGATTTAGTGAAAACAAAAATTATTGTGATAAAAATTATCAGTTTATTATTAGGTGATTCTGATTTTTGTTAATCTCAATTTAAAGCCAAAGTTATAAATTTTTAGGTGTCCTTAATTTTGCTTAATATATTTTGTCCCTTGCGTTTTTGTACATATACATAATTCCAAGCAATAATTAATTGTAAATACGATCTCGCTTTCGGAATAGTATCAATAATTTAATTTACAAATATCGTACCAAGTTTATTATCTCTCGTAGTTTCATAATATACAATTTTCAGTGATTTTATTAATTTGTTTTGGAATTTTATTTTATTAAATCAAAATTGCGTAATAAAAATTTATTTTTAGTTGGGATTTATTATAATACATATCGCAGTATTTATTATTTAAAAATTCCCACAAGTTCTGGTATACTTCTTAAAAATGGTAAAATCACATAATATATGTGAAATCGTGATAAAATGAAATGTGCAAAAAATGAGATTTTTATCATATTCGAAGTAAATATTATGTAATATCTTATTTGTAAGTCAGGTACTGACTGCTTTATGATCTAATTTATAATATTATGGTTAAATATAAATGTTCTTTGACAATAGAAAAACAAGAAAAGAAAATATAAATATGACCATGATATCATAATACATTGATATTTTACACTAATTTTTGTGTTTTACAATATATTTTATTCCAAATACAATTTTATAATAGTATTTATTCAAAAAATTATTTTTACTGTTTTATTTTAAATATTCAATAAACATTATGCAAAAAATATATTTTTCCTGCTTACTCCTCTCGAGCTTTTAGTATCAAAATAAAGGCTAAATTTTTTCATATTCAATATGTGATAGCTCTTGAAGAGTAGATCAAAAGTGTTCATGGGCACAAAGTTCCAGAGCCACAGGATCTACAGCCGTCTAAAGTTGACGTAGAATACGTGGTTTGAATACGACTTGAAATGCTATTTCCTACCAAGGGTGACGGAATACATACAAGTCACACTTGATGTGTAACATCTCATATACCTATATAGACCATCCTATGTTCCGTCACCCTTGGTACGAAATAGCATTTCAAGTCGTATTCAAACTACGTATCCTACGTCAACTTTAGAGGGCTGTAGATCCTAAACTATGGATATGGAGCTTTGTGCCCATGAGCACTTTTGATCTACTCTTCAAGAGCTATCACATACTTGAATTTAAATTTTTTTTGCTGAAAGCCATTTCCCATACGAGCCTGCGGGACAAATTTTATTTTCGTTTTTACCGTCAGTTTTAACAGACTTTAATCAGCTAGATTCCTACCGAAACTTCGTGAAATAAAGCTAATGACCTTTAATTTCATGTGTTTTACAATTGTGAAAATAAACCAATATCATAATTAAACAGCTGTCCTTTCAGTAACTATTTAAATAACTATTACGTAGTGACAAGTGACACTATTATTTATATAACTTCGCTGTCAATTTTTTTCAATAATTTTCTGTAAGGTCTAACCAAGTATATTTTAGACAGAGCTAATATTTAATATTTCCAGTCTGGCCTTTCTGGCTGCGCGCATTCCACATCAAGAAATTAGCAGGATTATTCAATGAACAAACAACAGAAGTTTATTGTAATCAGAACAATTTGTTACTGTAGTAACCCAAAAATTGCTAAATATTGAAATATTACAAAATCTCAAAATCAAAAGATATGTTGTTACACCAGCTAATATTTAGTAGCAATCAAAATTTCAAATTTGTATCTTCTTTGCTATTCAAGATATAAAAATTTGGATGTGTGAAAAGTTTAATATCTTTAAAACTTAAAAAAAAATCAAACGGTTCCCGACTCAGTACAAGATTTACATTTAAAAAAATTAAAACCGAAAATTTTTAACTTGTTTTTTAATATATAAAAAAATCGCTTATTTTAAAATTTTGAAAAATCAAGTTTGGCTTAACTCGCTTGTTTTAAAGAATTTTTCAAGATTCAAAATGTTCCTAAATCGGTATGAAACAAAATTGAGTTTTTCAATATTTTACAAAAATTTAAAAATGTTCTTGAATCAATATAAAACGCACCTTCAGAAAATCGATACAGCAAATTTATCTTTTTTAAGATAAGCAGCAACCAGTTTTTCATTTGGAAAAATCTAGTTTGGCATAACTTGCTTGTTTTTTAGATTATTTTCAAAAATTTAAAAATGTCTCTGAATCGGGTTAAAATGCCCATTCAAAAAATTGAATGTGCAAATTTCTATTTTCTTTGGCTTCTGGTATATGAGTTAATTAATTCTTTTTATATATTATTATTTCACTTAATAAATTATTGTTAGTTTATATCAACGGGTATCTTACTAATCCCGGAAAAGAACATTTCCGAAATAAGCAAATTCGAAATGCACTTTTATTTTAAATTTGAAGTTTGTGATAGGTGAAACTACCCTCCGTACTAGCAGGAGAGCTAGAGCCGAAATTTCGCCGTTATCCGTAATATGACATTTCTTTTTTGCAACATATTCATTCAATGCAGGTATTTACGTTTACGCTCAGGCGGACACCCTAGTGAATACAGGAGATAGATATAGGGAGTGATAGTTTTTACAGAAAATTGTCGTCATCAATAATATGGATGAAAATTTTCCAAGTCGAATGTGTTGATATGACAATTGGTTGTTTAACCTTGTACGCCACTTTTCTTGCATCCACCCAACTCTCCGCCATTTTGGATTTAGGCTTCTCAAGGGTCCAATATTACGTGGACATATTATCGATGACGATTTTTTGCCCTCTTTACCCATGCCTGCCACCTCCTTTGTATCCACTAAGGTGTCCACCCGTCGAGATTTCGAAAGTCGTATCAACACCTTAGACTGGAAAAATGTTTAACCATATTAATACCAAAGAAAACTCAAAGTCTCGTACCACACGTTAAACCATATTGTCGATAACGACAATTTCCCTTAGAAAATTGGCAACTTTCACCTGTATCCGCTAGGATGTCAGCCTGAGCAGGAACATAAATATCCGTATGGAATAAAAATGTTGCAAATGTTGTCCTATTACGGATGACTGCGAAATTTCGGCTCTACCTCTTAGACTATACAATCAGACGAATGTTGAACTTGCACAGCCAGGCGCAAAGAGACGTAATTTCGTAACGTTACAATAGCTCCTTATCTCTGTTTGATCACGAATTTTCTACCGGATAGGCAGAAAAATAGATAACAATATTATCAGCTCAAAAGTAAATGGAATGTTTAAGAACAGAAATTAAAAAAAAAACTGAAAGAATATAGCTTAATCATTACTTGAACCCTTCTGCATTCTAGGCGAGGCAGCTACTCTACTATTTAATGTTTATTATATTTACTCATATAATTATTAATATATAAGGATTATATTACAGTAGTATACAAATCATCATTTAGTTAAAAAAACGTAATTGAAGCAAACAGTTTTTAAAAAATTTACAAATTTGGTTAACCACACAAAACAGTATCCAGTAGACGGAAATACATTCTATTGAAATATTTTTAATTTATTTTTTATGTTTAATTTATTTTATAACCCAATGCTTGAATAAATAATTGAAAAAATTGTAATTGTGTTACCGTTGTTTTGTTATTTGCGAGACACATACATAGATAGACAAGATACCTATATATTAAAAAATAAATGATAAAGTAGTGGCCTTGTGTAAAGTTCATTGCTAGAATTTGCTGACAAACAAATTGCTACTGCAATAATAGGTGAATTTCCCAAAAGATATGTAAGTGATCAATAGTTCCTGTATTTTATATTTTATTTGTAGTTGTAGAGTTTAATAAAACTATTCCTTCATAGCATATGGTTTCCTCTCATTGTAAAATCAAAGTACACATTTTATGGACGTTAAGACATGCAATGTCTCGATAATGATCAATAATTTCATCATAACAGCAATTTGGATTAGAAGAATTATATATAATACTTGGGTTATTTCTTTCTGATTGTTAAAAACCACAAAATCCTTCTTGTTTTTCTTCTAAATTTTAAAAAACTTCTGATTTATACTATACATTATAATTATATGTACTTATTATCACGTAATTTAGTTAACTAGTATCCTGGATAACCAAGATAATAGTTTAGAATCAGTTGTTTCTGAATATCATGGGCAGTGTTAAACTAGAAATTTTTAAAGAGTATCCCAGGTTATTTTGCGGTCCGCTTCGTCTAGGAAATAAGTTCGGTACCCTGTATCCTATGCGATTAGTATTTTATTTGAATCATGTTAGTTATTTATCCGATAATCGTGTTAAAAGTTTATATTTCTAGATGTAACAGAGCAGTGCTATGGATTTGCTTTACAATTTAAAAAAGTTTTGATAAAATAATTTTTAAAATTATAAAACAAGAAAGGTCACACTAAGTAACAATTTCAATTTTCAAAAAATTCCTTTCGGTATCAGATATATTGCTGTAATATTAAAATAATACAAAACATCATTGTATATTAACAAAATTTTTGGGATTATTAAAATCGAATATTTAGTGTTTAAATAACATTTCTATTTTATTTTTAATTTTCACAATCCTGTACAGAACACATATTTAATAGATATATATTTCGGGATATACGAATTCCTAACCGCGGTCATAAAATTTGGGGATTAGTAAGTAATTCGGTAATCCTATGTCCGAATTCCTAACTCAACATCTTTTACCTGATCTTGGCGACTACTTTAGATTTCTTAATCGGATTGTATTTATGAATATATTTATTATAACTATTTTTTATATATTTTGACATGTATGTATGTACATATTTGATCAAATTAACGAAAATAAATATATATTTACAATTTTGAAATTTCTTTAATTTTATTAAGTTAGAAAAAAATTACAAAAATAAATATATAATTTTTTTTAATTTTATTAATCACACAAAATTAGAAAAAAAATTACTTCAAACAGTTTATCTTCTACTATACAGTTTATCCTCACTAAAAACATTCACTTCAAGATTTTAACGCGCGATACTTTGACGACTCAAATCTAATCTTATAAAAAAATAATGTAAAATTTTCCAAAACACATTTCGTTTTTAAAATTTTGAAGACTATTTTAGATTTATTAAATTCAGAATTAAATAATATTTGTATGCAGTTAGGAATTCGGTACTACCCATATATTTTAGTTTCCAGTCTGTTATAATTCTGTAATGTTTATATAATAATTCTAATAAAATAAAAAAAAACATTTTTCAATTAATCAAAAATTGATAAATTAGTAACAATTTAAAACTTATTTTAGTACACAATCAGTTTTTTAAAAATGTTAGTTCCGAAGAGGTGCTGTGACCGAATAGTGGTCACAAAAATGAGTAACGGAAGTTCCCGTGGTCCGTTGCTCCCACTCAGGGCCGGACCTACCAATTTTTCTAGGGGGGCAAGCTTTATATTTGGCGCCCCCCTGGCCTACTGTCCCGACCGATTTACGAAAAAGCGAAGACTTATTACACGAGTCGTATAAGAGGTTGAAATAAATCTTAGGTTGAATTATAAGGCATATTTAATGATACAAAAGTTGTGCCATTGTACTTTACATACATAATTGAAAACAATGCGAACAATTTAAAGCCCTAACTCAAAGATTAGATCCACAAGACCCTGGATTACATAATTCTTATTTTTCGGGCTTTCTGTAAAAAGTGTTGATTATTTCATCAAAAGAAAGCAAAGAAGCCCTTTCATGTTCAATATTTATAATGCTTAAATTTATTAGTCTTTGCTGTGTCGTAGCATTTCTTAAGTACGTTTGGTCGTTCAGGGACTATATCGCGCAATTGAAACTTCAAATTGACAATTACTTTCGATATAACCTCTTTAAGTAGTTTTTTTTATATTAAAATAGCAACCTCAACCCTTAATTTGGCGCCCTCCCTAACATGGCGCCCGGGGCACATGCCCCCCGCTGCCCCCCCTGGATCCGGCACTGCTCCCACTTTCCAGTATACTAAGAATGCGCCAAATCTGACACCTTTTAATACTTTTATATTGCGTATAACCATTTGAAAAAGACGTGCATAATCTTGTCTGGAATTTTCTTATATTAAATTATGATTTATTTATAATCAAGTAGAAAATACTTTTAAATATAAAATGATTCAAAACGTATTTTTCTCAGTTCACCATTCTGCGTGAAATATATCAATAAAGCTTCACATCCGAAAAAACGATAAGGTAAATTCTTTACTTACGGCTTACGGTCCGAACCTCAAGTAACACTGCAGATGGTAGTGTAAGGCTCGTTTCACACTTATACGGTTCGATGCGTATTCGATGCGTTTTCGGTAGCCGCCGGAAAAGTGTGAAACGGTGATACGGTGTGTGTTCGGTACCTAATAGATTACTGATAGAACCAAAGCCCCCTCGACACGAATCGGTTTTGTTCGGTTTCCATTTGGGTCCAGAGTTCACAAAAACAATTGGTCGTTTACACACATACGGTTTAGATTCGATTCGGTCACGTTTTCGGCCAGGAAAAATATTTTTTTATTTTCTCATTTTAAATTTTGTAATTTACATTTGGCAATGTCTGATTCACTTGACATTGATATTGATCGGCTGATTACATTTTCGTTTTTTGATTCCTCTATAGAGAAATAACATGGCAGCAATTTGTCTTTTCTCCATATTGAGCATTGTGGGAAAAGTGAGTAAAAAATTCAGTACTGCGTATTCGATGATTCGGTCGTGAAATCAAACCTTATACATACTAACCGAGTGTGTGTGAAGAGTTTTCATTCGTTTAAGGCGCTACCGAATCGAACCGTTTAAGTGTGAAACGAGTCTTAGGGTTTAATAATGGAATACAAGAACCTTAACTTATGATCTTGTTATAGTTATATCACATTTTCAAATTACTTATTATAAAATATGCAATTATGTTTATTTTTATTTCACTTAATGCCATCGTCAACGAAGCGGAGGGTACCTAAATGTTTGTTAGACCATAAAATAATTTTAGTATATTATTTTAAAATTTGTTCCTCTAAATAAAAATGAATGAGAATATAAAAATAACTTACCTCATTACTACATGTCTATGTGCCGACAGGATGTACAAATGCTGTTTCTTATTGACCTTGTTTGTATGCCCTTTATCAGCACTAAACTACCACTGATCTAAAACATAAGAAATTTGAGTTCAATATGTTCTCACTTGTTATTGTTAACAAGAGTTATTAAATTTAAGAAATGCGGTCATAAAAATCATTAATTAATCTTAAAAATATCAAAAGACAAAAAGACTTTTGTTAGATAAATTAAAGTTACAATCTACACAGATTGGCTAAAAGTAGAAATAATAAATAAACAATAATTTTGATTCAAAATTACGTAATGAAATTTCTTGTTAGATATCGATGTTCGTATAAAAATACTTTCAATATATAATATATTTAAATATTTTTTTACGATATACCTTAATATAAACCAGTATTTTTCTTTACACTTAATGTAAATGTAATCAGCATTAATAGTGTATTAATTACACAACATTAACCTTTAGATTTCATAAATATGTTTCTTCTCATATTTATCATTACCTATACCGTGTAACTTACCTTACATGTGATATCTACAACTTGGTACGAGTTTTTACATATTCATTTTATGAATTATATACAGTAAATGAACTTCGCAATAACGCTATCAGGCTTTTATAAATCTTAAAAATATGTATACAAAAATTTGATTAGGCAATGACCATTCATCTTCAATGTTAAATGGGATAAACAACCAACGATATTAGTTAGTTATGAGTTACTGTGTACATTAGTGTGCTGGTGCAACGAATTCAAAATGAGTGATATGTTAGATTTGTTTTACCTTTTACAAGGATTCATAGGTATTTTTACTGAACTTATTAAAAATATTCTTTTCTTTAGTTTTTAGCTCAGGATTTTAATTTTCTTGCCAATCTGGCAATTTATTAACACATATTCACTTATCTCATTAATGTGATTATTTTCTAAAGCAATTTAATATTGTGTAACATTTTAAAGAATCAAAAATATATAGTAGATCAAATGCAACTTTCGTGAATAAAAAATGCTAAGAAAGGCGTTTTCTTGTATTCATCAGTATGCAATAGATAAACTTTATCAATAGTTCATATTTCTTCATAAAATAAGTGGAGTTATATTTCAATGGCAATTATTATAACCTTAAGAATAATCAAATGAAATACTAGTGATTGGTAGCACAAGCCGAATGTGGCAATCCCACGAATAAAAAAAAGATACTTTGCAAGTTTCATACAATGTCTGTTCTACGACAACCTAAATGAAAACATTAGCATGTTAGTTAAATTCACAAATTCAATAATAGTAACGTCTAAAAAATTGATAGTGCTAATTTATAAATGCCTTCGCGAATTCGACGCTTTTCTCATTAATAAGAAAATTGAAGCAATACTAGTTTTAACGAAAGCTGACATTGTATGAATTGATTACAATGATATGAATTATCTTATGAAAATACCTGTTAATCAATAATTCGTGCTCAAAAAGTACATTTGTAGCTACAAAATCAAAGAAAATAACGCAAAGCCATTTTTTTTCTTTCACTGATGACTTAACATCTAGTAAACATGGAATTATCGACAATAAAGCAAATATCCATTTGAGCACATGCTAAACGCAGAACATTGTAGTGTCCATTGAATGCTAATAAAGTGGAACAAAAACCAATTAACAAAAAGATTTGTTATTTTTATTTTTGAAACTTACTTGCTGGCTTTGTAATAACTGAGCAAGTAACAATAATTTTAAACTGATATTCGATATGTAGTAAATAAAACACCTTATCATAATTTAGTGCTCATTCAGTGCTACTAAAGAAGAACAAGCGCCAATGAAAAAGTGTTTCTTATTTTAATTTTTAAAACCCGGCAATACTGGCTTAATGTTAACTGAACAGGTAACCATGTATTTCGGGTGATATTCAGTATGCAGCAAAACAGAATCCTTTTAAGCACTAAATATTATTATTATATTATTTTATTAATTGGTAGTCAAAAATTCCTTTTTTGAACTTTTCGTCTTTGAAATGACGCTTTATAAAGAAAGTCTCGGTGACTTTTTTAAATATGTGTAAAAATGCTAGTATTTCAGAAAAAAACTTTTTAAGTTTTTACTTTTATTATACACTTTATAGTCATTAAATGATTTAGTTTATTAGACTTCTCTTCAATTTGGTATTTGCAAAATTCATGTAAACCTAATAATTTACACATAATAACGTTATAAATAAATGGCATCTGGGACAAACAATGTCAATTTTACAATTACTATTATGTGGAATTTCTTAAAATTTTTAGCACTAATTTTCCACATTTAAACGAGAAAATTGAGTCTTTTGTGTGTTTGTGAAAAAGTTATTAAAATTCTTTAAAAAAAACGTCATTTGAAGTTATTTTTGCCATTATAAAGCAAAAAATTAACAAAAATAACTTTATAAACTCTTATTTCATACAATTCACCCTTTTTCAGATACAGAGCTTAGATAGATAGATAGACAGATATTCATTGGGTTGGCTGTTGACCTGTATCACTGCGACCTTTACAGATCTATTGTGGACATCGGATTAGAACACTTTGTCTAGCCCTGCCCTGCTAATGAGACTAAATAGCCATGATACTGGCCTTTCCATGTAATTTAGAAAAGCCGGTTTCTCCTCTCCTTATAATAGATAATCGCGTCCTAGCAAGGCCTTCACATTGGCATAGGTTTCCTCCTCCTCTGGGCGCTATTGACAAGATGTCTGTATTTGCTAAGTTCAGCTGACTCAGGTGTTTTCTGAGGCGACAATTTCCTGTCAAGAGACTGACAAACATCTCACACCGTTTCGCCTTTGTGATATCAGCTCTGCAATATCCTTTTTATGAACACTTTGGTTTGTCGCTTGCCCGGTGATTTTTCCCACCATTCCTGGGCCTTCTCTAGCCTCCATTTCTGAATGGCTGCCTTTCAAAATGGTTCCTGACCAATCATCGGGATATTAGGTCCCGCTCGGGCCAATTCATCAGCCTTCTCATTGCCCCGAAACCATGAGTGTTCTGGTACCCATGCCAATGTCAGAGAATTCCGACTTGCGGAATGTGTCAGGACTCTAACGCAGTCCCACACCTAGCTGTGAGCTTATTTGTGCCGAGACTGTCGCCTTTAGAGCTGCTTTGCTTTGCGAGTATATGACTAAGGTTTTACCAGTTATACCCTGACTTACGATCTACGTTGCATAGTGTTGTATGGCCGTTAATTCAACCTGAAACACTCTAGATACCGAGCTTAATTTAAAAGTTAAATTGTTTATATATTGTATCAATGGTTTTTGGGCTATTAGGCCGGCGTCGATTCTCTTCAATTTGGTATTTGCAAAATTCATGTAAACCTAATAATTTACACATAATAACGTTATAAATAAATGGCCTAATAGCCCAAAAACCATTGATACAATAGACAATGGCGGCGAAAGCCTTTCACAGTTTATTTGTTTATATATTGTTTCTAAGTTGAAAATGACCGTACATCTTTTGTTTATTATGTTTTTATAACAGAGTCAAACAAAAAAAAGCCGTTAGATACCTGTCTTAAAGAGTGTCTTGGGAAAATCGTTATTTTCTTTGTCTATAAATGAATACATATATTTAGGGAAATTTAAAAAAAAACTGCAGTCGTGGGTTTAACCGACAAAAACTATGGTACTATCCTGCATGTAAAAATAAGCCATCAAGAGTTATTTTTAATCATTTCCATTTTTTGTTTTTTTATAACATTGTGATTAAATAAAAAAATGTTGAGAAACTAAAAAAACATGAAAATTGGAAGAGTCTGAAAAATTATTATTTAACTACAATGTTATGAAATACCGAAAAATAGAAATAATCTTATAATTCAATTTTACACAAAGAGTAGAAGCATAGCTTAGCTTCACAACTGTCAAGTTTTTTTTATTATTTTTGCAATTAATAGATAAGAGATATAAAACTAAAATGTTTAATAAAAAATATTAATAGTATTAATATATTGCATACGGTATCACTAGTCCCAATTTTGTCATACAAGAACGTCTGTTTATGTTAAATTTATCATATAATTTGTTAGTTCACGATCATTTTGAAAGCTTACTAAAATTAACACTTAGACCTAGTTACATATTTATTCTATTTTGTATTGCAAAACTTGTGTAATTCAGCTAGTACCGATATATATGTTTTTCTATTATAATCATCTAATAAAATGAATGGTGAAATAATTATATGTATCTTCTACAGGTATTATGATTACGTAGACTGACTATATTACTTAATGTAGGACTTTTATTTTGTATATGTTTTTAGCAATGAAGTAAATAAATAAAATAATTTCTTTATTATTAATTTCAGGCCCACGATCCGATGAATTCACAATGTATCTCAACAAGGGCCAGGACGACGAAATGCAGTTCGTTTGCTACAAAAAATGCAAGATTAAGACATTCTTGACCTACTTATTTTTTTTACTAACCGGAGGAATTTTAAGACTGTTATTTCATTGGATACCTCATTTATATTTGTTAGCCACCTGTAATAAATGCAAAATTACAGAAGCAGAAAAGATTTTAATCACAGTAAGTTGTAATTCAGTTCATAAAAAAATTGCAAATTGTAATCAAAAGATCGCAATAACTCCATTTTTTTATCAACATAACTTGTTTTTTTTTTCACTAGAAGGTAAATTTATTTCTTCATTGAATTTCGTAAGATATATTTCACAAATAATCATAATTAATGTCATCTGCATTAAAAAATTTGTAACACCTCTAAAAGTATTTTTTAGATATTAAATTTAGTTATAAAATCTTCAAATATATATTATGTATATACTGGCCAAATTTTAATCGTAAATTTATAAAAAGAAAACGTATATTACTAGTAATTTGTTCCCTCAATGTATTAGAACCATACGAACCTTTGTGAAGAAAATTGTAACCATCCACAGCATACTCTAGTCTAGTTAATAACTAGAATAGAAATTTTAAAAATCCGCATTATACAACTTTCTTAATTTGATTGTTGCAATCTTATTATTATTTAATTAATAATACTATTTTAATTTTATCATGGTCAAATTGTTTTTTAGGAAATTTTTAATAAAAAGCACAAAATCTATCATGTACGTCCATTGCAAGTACTAACACCAGAAAGTGTAGCAAAAATGAAACAAGAGGATAGTTTGATGAACCATAATCAATTTAATGAATGTGATACTGTCCCTTCCCTATCTGTGCACTTTGAAAAAGGCATTTTTAAAGAACTTGACAGGTAATGATCAATTTTTAAAAAATAATATCTATTATTGAAAAATAATAATTTATTAATGGAATACATCCAGTGTTTAATTAAAAAATGAAACAATTAAGTAACAGATTATTAATGATTTTAAAATTATATGGCGTTTTGTATAATTTCATTCTATGAAACCAAACACTTATGATTTAGAAATTAACAAACAATAAATAAACCGCGTTGTAGGTCCGTCCATAGAATAAATTTGTAGCTGACACTTATCCGTCGTCACGTTTACAAATAAATATTAATCCATTGATGTTTAGAGGAAAATGCCGCAGTGTTGCCCAGTAATGTTCTTTCAGCCCGCTTAACTTTGCACCTCTTTTTCGTAGTTCTACTTTTATAGCAGTGACATTCATTGACCCGTAACTCGTATTTTCCATAATTAAAACAATGTTTTCAATTAAATATTATTATACCTCGTAATAACTCCAAAGTTAATTAAAAAGAAAAATAATACCGTGCATCCCACCCATAAACAGTGACGCGGGGACCTCCAGCTACATTAGTGCCTCTAGCGGCGAATTCACCCGCGGTAGCCCTGATTGTAATTTAGTTCTTTATTTAAATATTTATCTTTAATTTAGCTTATTATTAGGTATCTCTCTCTCCTGCACCCTGCTCTGATAATAAAAACCACACTGACTATTTGGTTTAGGGAATGAGAATGCGCGTGCACAAAACTATCGCTCAATCAAGATAGGTGCAAGGCAAAGTTGGCACACCGTTTCATTTCATGTCTTTGTTTCTCCGGTCGCGTTCAGAGCATTGAAGACTGCGTCCAGTTAGTGTATGCTTAAAAGTCATTGCTTGGTAATTTTTTATTTTTAATAATATGAAATGGTCTGAAAAATAACACATAATAACAAATTGAGCAGCCAAGATTATTAAAATTGTTAATTAACAATACAAAGGATATTTTTGCTTGTAGGTTGTTAATGTTTTCATGTAAAAAGGTTACTTATATTTGGGATGTCGAAAAACAAGAATTTGTTAAACTGACAGGCCTGGAGAAAGACGTTCCTAGTGATATTTTTCACAAATACAAAGGATTGACGTCCAGTGAGCATTATATGAGGTAACTATGTCTATTATTGCAGTTAATTTGCATACGGAATTTCCATTGTTATATGCTTAATGGCTTAATGAATCTGATTATTACAAAAAAGCATGGTGTTAAAAAAAGTGTCACAAAATGAAATTAGTGATAATATGTCCCAAAATAAGCAAAAAAGGGTTAATAAACATATTTCAGCAAATTAACGGGTTCGGAGATACGGACCATTGCGTTTAAAGCAATTTTTTAATGTGTACAAAAAAAAAACAATGAAAGTTATTAACAAACAACAGAAACAGCGTCAAATAAGATGTTCAAGTTGCACCCCCTCCATTTCAAAGCAGCTATGAGATCTCCACCGCAGGAACGGTCGAACTCTTTCCAAAATACCTTCATTGGCTAGGATTCGATGACATCCCTACTCTACTCTTTGCTGCAGCTCGTCGCGGTTATTCACAGTGGCGCATACGAAATTTTTTGAGTGTCCCAAAGAAAAAAGTCAAGGGGTTTTAAATCAGGTGATCTAGCCAGCCATGGTACAGGTACGTCCCTTCCTATCCATCTTTCTCCAAAAGATCCCTCCAAATGCTCTCTTACGGCAATTGAAAAATGGGCCAGTACACCATCATGTTAGAACCACAATATCGCCTAAAAGATCACCCAATGTGTTCTGCAAAAAGTTTAAGTAATCAGATCCCGTTATTCGGTAACAAGTCGCCCAAAAAGCCTATCCATATGTTCAACGAAAAACGTACTTGATGCCTGGATTCTACAATACTATGGGGATTTTCGACCGCCCGCATATGCGAATTATGGAAATTAAAAACCCTGTCTCATCAGTAAAAAGTATATCTGCAATAAATTTGTGGTCCTCAGCATCATTTCTTAGAAACCAGCTGCAAAACTCCAAACGTGCCTGATGATCAAGTGGATTCAGAGTATGCACTCGTTGGACATGGTACGAGTAGAGTTGCTGCTCGTGGAGTATTCTCCAAACCAGAGGATCCCCAATCCTACCTCCGCTGATATTCTCCGCAAACTAGTTTTTGGATTCTCCTCTACTCGTTCCAAAATTGTTTCTTCTATCTCAGGAATGGACACCTACCTTTGTCTCCTGGAATTACGGCACTGTTTCTCAAATGTACCTGTATCACGCAACCTTTGGTACAGTATTCCAAACACGAACAGAAGGCATGAGGTGATTAGGGAAAGCGTCTACATACAGACGTAACGCTTCCCTCGCATTACCAATTGCACGACCGTATGTGAAATGCATATCACTTAATTCAATATTACTGTAAACAGGCATAGCGAAAATTTGTGAAATGGTTCACCAACAACTAAATAATAGCTACAAATAATATCTACATAAAACATCGGTCGATTTTAATAAGAAAAGTAAGCTTTTGAAAATGAAAAAAGAGATAATCCAAATATGATACAAAAACAGAAATCGTTATTTTGAGGACATATATGTTCATTAAAACTTTTCTGCATATTTTGTGCCATACTACTACCACCAATTTCAATTTGTGACACTTTTTTAACACCCTGTATAATATGTACATAGCAAAATTTATTCAACACCATAAAAAACGTGAGAAACTCTGTGAATTCTAATGAAACTGAAGCTTTTAATGATATCTGGTGTACTCAAAGTAGGGATTTAACCACAGAATAAAATTCGGTAAATATCCGTTTCAAAACGAAGGATTCTATGCATTTACAGGCTTCTACTTGTTAATAGATTGATTAAATTGGTTTTATTTTTTTAGATTAAAAGTGTATGGACCGAATCTTATTGATATTAAACAACAAACTGTTATTACTCTAATTTGTTTGGAAGTTTTAAATCCATTCTACATATTTCAATTATTCAGTTTCTGTCTCTGGATGGTCGACGATTATTTCTTTTATGCTGCTACTATTATGACTATTACTACGTTTGGTGTAATCATGTCAGTTATTCAAACTAGAAAGGTATAATATATTCTTCATTACTTTGTATTGTAAAAAAATAATGATATTATATATAGTGTTATTAGAGAATAAATGAGGTCAAAAAATTAGATATAGATCTTTAGTTATCACGTTGTTAGTATAATATTCCTAATTTTATTGCTTTTTGATAAGAATGTAAATATACTAAAAGTTTATTAAAATCCTGTACGTTTTGAATTAATTACGTTTTTTATATTTGTAATAGAATCAACGAAATTTAAAGTCGACGATCCACAGCAGCGATGTGTGTACTGTTCTTCGACGTTTTCCAAAGAAATCATTAGATGATGATGTACAAGCTGTTCAATATAAGTCCGAAACAATCTCAACTGAATTTTTGGTTCCCGGAGATATAATGGAAATTCCATCTCATGGTTGCGTTATGCACTGTGATGCGGTTTTGTTAACTGGAAATTGCATTCTAAATGAATCAATGTTAACAGGTAAGAAAAAATTCTTTACGACTAAATTCATGAAACACAGCTTTTTGAGTGTAAATATTTACTATTTTCAGTGTAACACTAATTTTTCTTATACATTTTTCCCAATAGAAACATCTAACTAATTATAAATACATGCATATCGTATCGTTTAAATTAATTATTTTAAATGAAAAGCCACGGTAAAGTCGCATCATTTACCGACAATTCTATAAAGGAATCTATTTGAACAAATTAATTTTTTGACAGATTTCAACGTGCTCTAAAAACATCATACTAACATTTTATAATGATCTGAACACTAGAATAATATTTACATATATAATTTTTTTTATTACGCTCCTTACTCTATCCAGAAAGGGGCGTGTGCTTAACACATGCGCGCAGTTGCGTCTCTTCTCCTAACTCTCGTTTCTGTGTTTATTTCTTTTTCAATTGAATGTGAATTTATATTTGTCTACTATTTGAACGCTATCCTGGCCCTTAATTTTTGATCAAAATAATATTTATTCTTCGTGTGCTCTTTAATGCAATTGCTCAGAAGAACTCCGCTCTATAATGCCTCCACTTGTCAGACCAGCCAGAGCAACGCGACGTGCAAACTCCATGCATCCTTATACTGTTCAGTGCCAGACATCGAGAACGGACCGATTTGATCGTTTCTTCATCCCCAGGGTCTCCAGATTGTGGAACTCCTTACCTTCCCACGTCTTCCCCACTCGTCCTAACTTGCAGCCTTTAAATTACAAATTAATAAATTGTCTCTTGTGCCCCAATAGATGTTCTTGATACATTTGTATTTAGGTCTATACCTACGAGGACATCCTTAATAAAAAAAATATTTTTTAATAATTGCGAGAACTGAAAGAGTACACTGACTATACGTGTAAACCTCGAAAAAACAAAATGTAGCTATTATGATCAGGCTACAAATTATGGGATTCTAAACTTGGTATATACTGCTTTATAAAATTTTGTATAGGGTAGGCATCGCTGATAAACGGTACTCAATAAAATAAAACTTTTAATGCGTTTTTTCTTAAAACTTTATGGTAAAACACTTTTGGATAAGATTTCTTCAGAAATATTTGACTTCTGAAATTTTATCTACATATTCATTGCACATGGTTGGAACTAAAATTATGCCATGACTTTTTTTGTATTTCTTACCTGAAAATCATTAAAAAATGGATTATTTTGTTAAGTTTTCCTAATCCAGTAATTTTGTTAATTTTCTAAAAATTACTATTTTTCTTTCAACCATTCACTCATGTTTAACATAATTTGTGTTGAATTTTGTGGAATACATAATTACTCGTAAACCACCATTTCATTTGTTTTGTTTTTGTATTGATATACATGCCGCTATTTTGAATTTACTTATTGCTTAAAACTAAAAAAAAGAAAGTGGGTAATACTGATGATTATATGAATGAATTTGATTTAAATATAATTAAATTAAATTTTCTATTAATTGGTAATAAATATATTAAAATGGAAAAAACAATTAAAAGGTATTCAGTAAGTCCTGTTGGTTCTAACTGAACTATGGAAAAAAAATCTTTCGAAGTCAATCTTTCGCATTTTTGTAGTGTTTCATGTTTGATTAATTATTATTATCAGATACTAAAATGTATTTATTAATATTGGTATTTAACAATACTTAAAAAAGCTTATTAAACGAGTGCTGGTATGGCAGCTTTCGACGTTACCTATATTATACGCAAAATTGTTTGTAGGTGAATCTGTTCCTGTAACTAAAACACCTATACCAGACGTTCCCGGTATTCCATATGATTCAAAAGAACATGCTAGACATACTCTTTTTTGTGGGACTCATGTAATACAAACTAGGTATTATAACAATGAAAAAGTATTAGCTATTGTTGTGAGGACTGGATTTTCTACTTCAAAAGGTAAGGAAGTCACAATTAATTATAAACTATTTAAAACTTAAACTGTAATACAAAATAATTTTATTGTTAATCAAATATATTTTTAGGTAGTCTAGTTAGAAGTATTTTATATCCACCACCTGTTGACTTTCGTTTTGAAACAGATTCCTACAAATTCGTTGCATTTCTAGGAGTCATAGCTTTTATGGGATTCATGTACACCGTGATATCTAAAGTAAGTAATGGTTCTTCTTTTTAAAATTTTTTTTTTTAAAAGTTCAACTGTATTTTTAGGCTATCAGAGGGGTCAGTGCAAGGGATTATATACTGAAAGCGTTAGATCTTATTACAATTACGGTGCCACCGGCTTTACCAGCAGCAATGACGGTCGGTAGATTTTATGCACAAATTAGATTGAAGAACAACAACATTTTTTGCATTTCTCCAAGAAGTATCAATGTTTCTGGTTCGGTAGATTGTGTTTGTTTTGATAAGGTGAGTTTTAAACATTGCTCTTAAAGCAAACAATGAAAATATAGAGGTATTTGTGAACTAGATTTAACTGTAGTAAAATTTGTTAGGTTCTCAATGTTGTGATTTGTAAATTTGATTAATGTAAATAATTGTTTGGAATTCCAATCGAAGGTGACATAAATTAAATTTAATGAAAATTCAGGAGATATTTCTTTTATCAAAAGGACCAGTCAACGGCTTGTTTATTTTGTTTTATACAGTATTCGGGGGAATTCCTTCTAACTCAAAATATAACCAAACGGACCAGTCAACGGATCGTTCCATTTCTTTTTATACAGTAGTCCTTACTCAAAATATAATCATGTTATACCAAAACTATTTTAAACAATTTATGCAAAGGTTCTTTTATTGGCATTTATATTTTAATGGGATTGACATCTTAAACAGGGATCATAAACAGACCGATCACCTATGAAAAAGTTTCACTCAAAAAGAGTTTGTGATACCTGTTTAAGGTAACAGTCCTAATCAAATATCAGGAATTTTGTATAAGATGTCTAGAAGAATTTTGTACACCATATTCCAGCATTTCTATTCTTAGATCATACAGAGAGATTGTTAGTTGTATTAGTTGAGTAAGTGTTATTAATTATTTTTTATTATATATTTTTAGACTGGTACTCTTACTGAAGATGGCTTAGATTTACTCTGTGTTGTCCCAGTAGCGAACAGAGTATTTAAACACCCTGTTAAAAACGTGGAGACTCTTCCATACGACACTTTGGTTTATGGTTTGGCATCGTGTCATTCTTTGACTATAATCGACAAGCAGATTGTTGGTGATCCTTTAGATTTAAAGGTAAGCTTTGATTATAGAGTCTACACAGAATATTCCAATCCTCTATGATTTTTTTACATATAGTATTTTTGTTTTTAGATGTTTGAAAGTACTAAATGGGTGATGGAGGAACCAGAAGTAGATGACAATAGCAAATTTAACATGATTTTCCCCACTGTTCTGAAACCACCTAAGAATAGGCCTAATCCACAACAAAATACTTTGGGTGACCTCGAAATTGGTATTATTCGAGAATTTCCGTTTTCAAGTAGTGCCCAAAGAATGGGAGTAATAATAAGAAGATTGGATGGTACACATTTCGAATATTACTGCAAAGGTAGTGATATAATCTGCACAATAAGAAATATTATGGTTGGTTTAATTGACATATTTTTTCCAGGTTCCCCAGAAATGATTCTAAAGTTCGTGAGGCCAGAATCAGTTCCTCCTGAATTTGACGACATTTTAGAGTCTTATACCCAAGAAGGTTATAGAGTTATTGCTGTGGCTCATAAAGAACTAAAACTGTCATATGCTAAAGTACAAAAAGTTCAAAGAGAAGATATAGAAAAGGATATGGACTTACTTGGTTTAATTGTTCTGGAAAATAGACTCAAAGTTGATACTACACCTTGTATACAAGATTTAAACGATGCCAATATTAGAGTTATTATGGTTACAGGTTAGTTTTTATTTTTATTTTAAATCTGAGTTTATTTAGCAAGAATTGGTTACTCTGTCTTTTTTTTGTATAAAAATTTCTCCCCTCACCCCGTTAAAGGGGTGGGAGGAGAAATTTTTATACACCAGATGTTAAGTTAAAAGAAGACAAATACATATATAAAAAACCGCATTCGAATCAGATCAGTAGTTTTCATGTGATGCGCGCACAAACATATAGATGGACAGACAGACGTCCAACAAAAAATCTAACCACATTTTTGGGTTCTATATCGATGTACCCGCAACGTCGTTCGCGTGACGTATAGATTGTTGTATAAAAATTTCTCCCCCACACCGTAAAAGTGGTTTTCCCAACATTTCCCTTCACTGCTCTGCTCCTATTGATTGTAGCGTGATGTAAAGTATCCTATAACCAGCTCAGGAGTAAAAAATAATTTTACCAAGTTTCGTTAAAATCCGTCGAGTAGTTTTTGTTTCTATAACGGTTGTACAGACAGACAAAAATTTTACTAATTTCATTTTTGGTATCAGTATCGATCACTAATCACCCCTGATAGTTATTTTGGAAATATATTTCATGTACAGAATTGACCTCTCTACAGATTTATTATAAGTATAGATTGTTATCACTAGTAGGTCAATTCACATATTACATTTTTTCAGGTGACAACATTCTAACAGCCTTAAGCGTAGCCAAAGACTGTGATATAATTACCCCAGGTCAAAGTGTTATCACTGTTAATTGTGATGCTTTCCACCCTCCTAATCTCTATTATACACTCACCAGTACAAAGAATACAAGACTTCCGACAGACTTGAGTATTCTGTCGAATTCTGCGAGCATTATGAGTCTGGAAACAATTGAAAGCCAAGTCCAAACTATAACTAATTCGACAGTAGTTCCCGCATCAAACATGAAGAGACCAAGCGTTATGTTAAACAACTACAGATTTGCGATGACTGGAAAAGTTTGGAATGTTATTAAAGAACATTATCCAGAACTAATTAGCAGAATTGTTACCAGAGGTAAGTTGGAAATAAAGAATAATTATTTGATTTTGAGAGTATTTATTATTTTCTTTGTTTTAGGGACTATTTTTGCAAGAATGGCACCGGATCAAAAGCAGCAACTAGTACAAGAATTGCAAAACTTGGGCTATTGTGTGGGTAAGACAAAATTTATATTATTTAGTGTTCATTTTTGAATAAATATTTATCAAAAAATCTTACATTAAATTCGTTTCACAAAATGTATATCTTTCAGGTATCTATTACTTTTTTAAATTTCCGTTCAGTTTTTAAATAATTTATTGTTAGTATTGCCTTTTTACAATTCAACGCCATAGTGTGTTTGGCCAAACTTATATCATATCAACTTCAATAAAAAAAAAAGGTTTGATCATCTTTTTATTTGTTTGTTATCATTCAGGTAGTATCATGCTCCATTTTCTATCGAATGTCACAAGATTTGTGATTTTATTTGGCTTTGAGCTGTACCAGTACTACCAGCCTTAGTTTAAAGACATTCACTTTTAATTTATTTGCCAGGAATGACCATAACGGCATACGATAAACGATTGTCAACCAATGGCTCTCGTCCCCACTTTGTCTATTCCAACTTCTGTTCTATATGTCGCTGTTTTAAACTTTTTTACCTTGCATATACGGTCTAATTCGGTTACCATTACGATTATTTAGTACTTTGTGTCCCCACAATTTATCTCCATTTTGTATATTATCAAAAAGTTGTTGCTTTTGACACAGTGAATATTGAAGCAATGAGGATTATTTAGTACTTTGTGTCCCCACAATTTATCTCCATTTTGTATATTATCAAAAAGTTGTTGCTTTTGACACAGTGAATATTGAAGCAATGAGGAGTCGTTCTATAACCAATAAATAGATAGGTTAAATTTACAAAAAAAAAACACTAAAAAACATCTTTTTTTCAGCTATGTGTGGAGATGGTGCAAATGATTGTGGGGCTCTTCGTGCTGCACATACAGGCATATCTCTGTCAGAAGCTGAATCATCCGTTGCATCCCCGTTTACATCAAGGAATCCTAATATAACATGCGTGTTAAAAGTGATTAAAGAAGGACGAGCTGCATTAGTGACAAGCTTTGGAATATTCAAATACATGGCGGCCTACTCATTATGCCAATTGATTTCTGTAATGCTTCTGTACACGATAGATGCCAATTTAACTGATTTGGAATTTTTATATATTGATTTGGCGATAATAACAGCTTTTGCTTTCTTTTTCGGACGAACCGAATCTTATCCAGGGAAGTTGGTGAAAGAAACACCATTGAGCAGTATTCTAAATGTTAGCCCTATCTTAAGTATCTTCTTCCAAATAACATTAGTATTAATTTTCCAAGTGGGATCTTTTGAGCATCTCAAAAGCCAGCCTTGGTATGTTCCATTTAATGCATCAAACGAAGAGGAAAGTGTCGCATGTGTTGAGAATTATACTGTATACACTGTTTCTTGTTTTCAGTATATTATTCTAGCAATTGTATTTTCAAAAGGTTATCCGTATCGTAAAAGTATATTTTCTAATTATGGATTTATTATAACCGCTATAATCATGACAGGTATTTCTGTTTATCTTGCATTGTGGCCAACCGAATTTTTAATAGAAAAATTTGAATTAGTGTTACCTACTGACTTTAATTTTAGCTTGTTTCTTCTTTTGTATGCGCTTATTAATTTTATATTAAGTTTATGCGTAGAGCATTTAATAATAGAAAAAATATTCTTCAAAAAAGTAAGGTTTATGTTCCACAATGTTGATAAGTCGAAACGAAAATATCTAGCAATTGAACGTGATTTAAATAAAGATCGTAAATGGCCAGTTTTAACTTCAGATTTTAAATCCGCTACCAGCCCCATGAGCCCGCAACCGGTTTGTACTGCAGAAATAGTCGTCGAGCGTGAAAATAGATTTGATAAAAATCACGTACTGAATAAACTATATGATACTCCTAACGGTGTTAATATCCAACACAGAAGTTTGCCTACTACACCAGCTAAACTTGTTTTTAATACACCGAATCATGTTGTCGATTTTCAATTAAATGGCAACGGGTATTTTAGTCAAGAAGAATTATTCTCTAGCCTTCCTTCTGAGAACCAAACAAGTCCTACTACTGATACATTTAAGAGCTTAAGCAATAATACTAACTATGATCCAGCGAGCTCTAATCTAAATATTCCTGAATTACCATTCGATGATGTAACATTCAGTCCTTATAGAATTGTTAATGCTGAAGCTACCAGCTCAACTGTTAACACTCCAACAAGAACTACGAAAATCGATATTCCAAATAGTCCTGGTGTTACTACTGCTAATCTTTCACACTTTAATTCATTTGGTACTTCACCTCCACAAAACATAGATAGTGCTAAGCATTTAGAAATGAATTCTTTGGATACGAATAGGTGAGATAAGGTGAATTGGTTAGGTTTTTTTATTAAAATATTAATAATGAGATAATATTTGGTTAAAGTTCATTAATTTTTATTATTTTGATTTCAAAAGTTTACTGAAATCAAAGTAGTTCTAAATAATAACTATACATAACTTTAACCAAAACATGTCTTACAATAATAAGCATTTTTGACAGTATTATTTTCTTTAATTAATTTAAAACGAAAATTATTCAATATTTTTATTTTATTTACACTTTTATACATTTTTAATTAGAAGAATTTATATTATCTTCAATCACTTTCAGAAAATTTAATGTTTAATTTGCTATCTGTCATGTTTAAACTGTGATATCATGACATTTCTTCATAGATGCGTACCTTAAACTTGAAATTGACGAGAAAGAGTTTCACTACGATATTTATTGAAAAGTGATTTAAACAATATCTTTTAAACAGGTTATATATCAATTTAAAACCTTTTAATTATATCATTCAGTAATTTTTATGATACTACAGGGTCCGGCACTCGAAGTGTAACCAATTAAAAAGGTCATAAATTCAGTTTGGACAATTACTCTCATTTAATTCAAAGTACAAAATGTGTGAAAATAATACAAAATTGAGAATCGATTCACTTTAGCTCAATATGGCCACCTTTTGCCTTGAGACGGTCTAAAAACGAATCGGAAGCTGCCCGAATGTGACTTGCAGGTATTTTGGCCCACTCGCGGACAACGGCTTTTTTCAGCGCCTCGGGACTGGTGTATCTTTTAGTTCGGACCTTGCTCTCCCAAATGGCCCAAAGAGAATAATCCATTGGATTCGCGTCTGGTGAATTCGAGAGCCATTGTGTAGACGTTATGAAGTTCAGAACGTTGCTTTTCAGTCATTCTTGGTTCACTCGAGCTTTGTGATATGGTGCCGAGTCCTGTTGAAACGTCCATGCCCTGTTACCGAAATGTTCGTCTGCCCACGGCTTCAAAGCAACTTCCAGAATACTTCCCCGATAATATTCTGCATTTACCTTGACGCAAGACTCGATGAAAACGATTGGAGAGGGCCCATCTGCGGTTACAGCGGCCCAAACCATTATCTGTGGCGGGTGCTGCCTCCTGGTGGCCAATCGATAACTCAAATTCTTGTATGAACGATGTGTCAAGTAAACCCTTTCGTTTTGGGGGTTTACGAATTGCTCAATTGGAAAAATTTTCTCGTCAGAATACACAATGTTCGGAAATTGACCGCTTTCGGCCAAGCGAACCAACTCCTTCGCTCTCTGAAGTCTGACTTGTTGCTGCTCCGGTGTGAGATCATGTGCCTTTTGGATCTTTTCTCGTCAGAATACACAATGTTCGGAAATTGACCGCTTTCGGCCAAGCGAACCAACTACTTCGCTCTCTGAAGTCTAACTTGTTGCTGCTCCGGTGTGAGATCATGCGCCTTTTGGTTCTTGTAAGGCTTGACCCGGAGATCATTTTTAAGTATGCGGCGGATGCTGCGGTCGGATATTTTCAGTTCTTTTACCATTTTATTGCCACTTTGTCGGGGATTTCGCTCAAGTCGCTTCTTGACTTTTTGAACCATCTCACGTGACGTTGCAGTCTTTTGATGACCACTTCCATCACGTTTTGCGATGCTGCCAGGATTATTGTAACGAGTTATGGTGCGATAAACAAAAACTTTATTTACTTCAAGGTGTTTGAGCTCACGAACAATCGCTGGTTGTTATTTTCCAGCTAAATATTAAGCAATTACACTACTATATATACGTTTGAAATCAATCACTGATTTCTTTTTTTCGCGTTCACTTTTGGCAAAATGGTCTTTTGCGCTTGTAAACAATACTCTGAACTGTCATTTAGCAACTTTGACGCACAGCTGAGGCCCGTGCGTCAGCTGCGCGAGCGGTCTGAATTAGGTTACACTTCGAGTGCCGGACACGGTAATTTGCATATCAATGATAGTTTGAAAGTGAACAATTAATATTTCAGAACAAGAATAAGATGGTTTTTGATAGTAAAGTTAAACAATATACAATATTTTTAAGTATTGTGTTTGCATGTCATCTAATTTTTGTCCTTTGATTTATATTTTCAAGTCATACTAGGCGAACACTACAGTATAAGTATTAAAAACCTAGCTATTCAAGTTATTGATCTAAATTTATATACTAAGTGTACCTATCAAGTTCTTTTGTGTATACAAATGGAACAGAAAACAAAATGTTAGAACTTTTTGTAACTCGATAAAATTAAATTGTACTTCCTTCCTATGTATATCAGTTGAATATGTCAATTTTCAGTTAAATATTAATTTATTAGATTGGGAGTAATTGATAAAATATATATTTGTCTGTGGGCATACTCTGCATGGATAATACCATGATGTCCCCAAAAAGAAACAAATATCTTATTAATGAAATATTCAATTATACCTGGATTTGCATTCACTTGGCATTGACGTCATTTGACGTATATGCAAGTAGACCAATACGCGGTAAGTCTTTCTAAGTTAAACCTGGCAACTACGCTTCATTTCTACCGCGTATTGGTTCTACTTGCATATACGTCAAATGACGTCAATGCCAAGTGAATGCAAATCCAGGTATAGGTAAAGTTATGTAAATAAACTTATTTCCCTGACAAGAATTTGTATTTAAGAGCACATCAGTGCGCGGTAAAAAATAACTGTTATTTAATGTTTTTAAGTCAACGTATTCCGTAGATATACGATTTTTCATTTGTAATGAGTGTTGATCATTGTTTGTTAACTGAACAGCAATTGAGCAGTAGTTTTAGCTGTGAATGACGGTGATAGTCATTTTTCCATTTGGAAATGCGTCACTTTCGAATTATGTTAATTTAAAGTTTAGTTTAATATTAATTTTTAAGTTTCCAAAAGTGTCTTCCAATTTTAATATTATCATATTAGGTTAATTTTTCTTTAAATTATTGTACTTCCTAATTAAAACGGTTTGAAGGTGTGATTGTCGGCAGAATGACCAAAAAAAAATCTTAATATTTAGTAAATTAATCTTAGAGAACCAGAGCCTAAGCTTGTTGGCTCATCGCAATAGTGCATCATTAACTAGTATTAACTATTTATCAAAGATAACATAATATTGTTGTAGTACTTAAAATCTTAGTATTATAAATTATATGTCAATTAAATGAATGTCTTATTATAAAAATGTTAAACCACTAACAGTCAGATTTAGTTTGTATAAGCTGAAATACACGGGTAAAATTTATTGTTTCTTTACTTTCTTTTTGGATTTTTTTTTTATTTAAGGATGTCCTCGTAGGTTTAGACCTAAATACAAATGTACCGAGAACATCTGGATTACCAAATTTCCATATTGAAATAAATTCGAAGTAATTAGTAATAAATTATACCATCTATGTAGCGATGACAATATATTAGAACAGTGCATGGTGGTAAGCTTATATAACTAAAATAGTGGCTGTTGAATTTTTATCAAACTGTATTTGATTTGTTTTTTGGTTTACTTATAGATATTGTACTTATATTTTTGGTTTATTGTTAAGGTTGCCGATACTTTTGTATATAACTTACAAGTCTACATTTAAAAATAAACTTTACATAATGTTAAAAATTATTTTTTTCAAATTTATCTCAAAACATACATATTTATTCATCCATTAAAGTGTACTTTATTAATTTTATATCTTTTATTTAATATACACAAAATGTAAACTCAGCTGGAATAGAACGAGGTATTGCCACCGTTACTGCTATAATAGACGTACCGGTTTTAATTTTAATAAATATTTGTATTTTAAATATTGTTTTAAGGCAGTTGGTGATGGTTTATGAAAAAGCAATTCTTTTTTAAACGAAGTTTTTGTTATATTTGGACGAGTTTGTACAAAAACTACTTTTTCAGACATAAAGATTGCAAGATAGACTGGCTAACCTGAGTCAAAACTACCAAGAAAAGTAGTAGAATACAATTGCATAAGTCGTGGATTTAATTTGATAAGTGATTTTAAACTTCAGTTTAATTATGAGATAAAAATTAGCAAAATGGACAAAAATAATTAAAAAGGATATTTATACCTACAGGGCGCCACCCTATTTTTTTGAGAACAATGAAAATTTTAAATTTACATTCTTTTAACAACATATGGTACAAAATCATATAGTTAAACCAACATTCCTCCTGCATTCTTTCCAAAACTCTTTTAGATTGCAGCATCATCTAACATATTTGCGGATTTCAAGAGTTTCTGGTATGTTTTCTTCAAATAATGAAAATTTTTGGATATAACATAAATAGAAAACTCATTTTATTTTCTTCTATTAAAAGCGTAGCTTCCATCGGAATTAACTGAATTCCACAAAATTTATTATCTATGAATTATCATTGTTTAGGTTAGAGGTGGAATGGGATAGGTATATAATAAGTTTTTTTTAACTAAGATACATCTTTGGTGCCCCATCACAATTATAATTTACTTTTTTCTGCTACACAAAAATTTTATGGACATCAGATGCACTCAACTTTAAAAATTATTTTTCTTTCTTTCTTTTTTTTGCGTTTTCACACTTATTGTTTCCTTATGTCGCCGGGTGTAGACACCAAGGCTAATAAGTTGCTGTTAGTTAACTGCGAGTGTTCTATGAATAATCGTTGTTGTTCCCAGAATAACAGCTTTTTGCATGGGGTTTATGAGACTACCAGAGAGTTTTATGTCTTTCAGATTGTCCACTACCTTTCTATGGACTATGCCATTGACCGATATTATAAATGGTTTGATTTGTACAGTTTTTAGTTTCCACATCTTTTTAATTTCATCCGCTAGAGGAACAGCAAAGTCAATGATGTGGCATATTTTTCATTTTTGTTAACGATTATCAAGTCTGGTTTATTATGCACTATGGTTTTATCAGTTACAACCATATTGTCCCAGTATATTTGATTCTCTTCTACCGCCTGTGGAGTGTGTTTGTAATTAGTTATTTTATCTATTGTAAGGCCAATTTCTTGTAGAACAGCGAGATGAACAACTTTCCCCATATCGTTATGTCTGCTAAGATAGGCTTTCGGAGCGAGGTAAGAGCATGATGATATAAGATGTTCTACAGTTTCTTCCTCTATTCCGCACAGACTACATTTACTATTCTCGTCGTGTTGTTTTAAAATAATTTTTTGTAGTTTCGAGTTGGGATGACTTGGTCCTGAATTATTACTATTATTATTACAAGATAGAATAGCAGAGGGTTGAAACCCTATTATGCTCTATAAAAACAAAATAATTATAATTATGGTACACTTCAATAGACGTATCAAAATACGTTATGAAAAATAAGAGTCCAAACGGGATTTGAATGTGTTAACATTGGGGGCAGTAACATCATTTGGCAAAGAATTCCAGTCGTGAAATTTTCTGTTAGAAAGAAAGTACTGACGCGCAACCGTACGCCGTACGGAATGCTTCCCTTTTTAATTTGAATGGATACCCTCGAAGGCGAGAATCCTCATTTAGCAGGAAAAGCTGTCTAAGCGTTGAACCCTCGTTCTGTAGAGCCATATACGTGGTGATTAAGTCACCCCTGATGTGGCGATATGTGAGATTCACGATGGCTATCCTCTCTTCATAGGATGGTCGATCACGCCCGTAAGAAATGCAAGTCGCACGTCTGTGTGTTTTTTCTAGGATTTCCTTATCGCGCACAAGTACAGGATGCCAAACACTATTTGCGAACTCTAGAATCGGTCGCACATAAGTTTTATAAAGTTTAGAAACAGTTTTTGGTTCCGGTTTTTTAAAGGATCGCGACAAAAGATGAATACGAGTGTTCGCTTTTTTGACTTGTTTGCAGATGTGGTCACTCTATGACAAATCTATTGTTTATGTAATAATTGGTTCACGGGTTGTTTTTACCTAAATGGAACACACTACATTTGGTCTGGTTTAGTGGGAGCATCCATTCATTTGCCCACTTAAACACCTCATCTAAATCTGCTTGCAATATATGCGAAAAAGTGGGAAGATTGTAAAATTTACTGTCGTCGGCACAAAATAAAAAGAAGGATCGGACTTAAAGGGACAAATCAGATGTAAAAATTGTAAAAAGAAATGGTCCCATTTCCGAGCCTTGTGGTACTCCACTCAAAACAGATTTTCTGTCACCAACTTTAACACTGAAAGAACGGTCGGTAAGGAATGATAAATACACAATATCTATTGCATTTCCGAAATCTAACATACTGGTCCAAGCGGAGAGACAACACAATAAATTTGTTGATACAGATTTGCAACGCGTAAACCCATGTTGTTGAGACGGTATCACATTATTTGAATTAAGAAACTCTTGCATTTTATCTACTAGTATAGATTCCATCACCTTCGCAAGTACTGGAATTAGACTGATAATTTTTTGAGTCGAATTTATCGCCCTTTTTGAAAACTGGCTTAACCGATGCACATTTCCACACACTCGGTAAGAACGCATTATCGAAAGATTGTTGCATAAAGACAAAGGCATAATAAGTGAAGAAGTGCATGTTTTTAGAAGACGAGGTGATATGTCATCAGGCCCGGGGGATTTGTTAACATCTAGATTCTGCAGCTTTTCAAGTATTTTTGCTCAGTAGAGTACTTGTGTTAGACTTTCGTTAACTCTTGGTTGATGTATGATTTCGGGCAAAGGAGTGTCTAGTTCCAGACTGAAATCATTAGAAAAAGTATCTTCGAAAATAGATGCTATAGTGTTGTTATTATTTGATATGATGCCATCATTTGTACGAATTTGTGGGGTGCTGATTTTCTCACTTATATTTAGTCTTCTGCAATTTGTCTCTCATAGGTCCTTTTAGCAGAAGAAATTGTGATTAGAAAACGTGCGGTGAGCGGTGTAGTCTTGAGGACTTAGGGAACGCCAGTATTTTTGCCAAAGAGTTTTTTTGTGCTTAATTAACCTCTGTAGCTCGTTATTTATCCACAGTTTCAGGGGCAAGTGAGTGCAGGATTGGAACGTAGAATGAATTAGAGTCTAGTCTCTTTAAAGTATTGCAAAAGTTGTCCCAGTTTTCTTGGACATTATTTTGAAGAGTTATCGTATCCCAATTAATATTTTGTAAGTTGGTATACAACTTTCGGAAATCAGTAAACATCCTATACTGGGTCACCTTTTTATGATTTATGGCACATGCAACTTGGACGTTGAACTTTATTACGCTGTGGTCAGATATACCAATCGGAGGAAGGTATTCCAAGTTTGGTATTAAGTCTCGACTCGACGTAATTACAAGATCCAAAGTAGAAGGGTTGTTACCTTCTCTAAAACGAGTAGGCTTATTTTTTAGGTTATAGATATACCAAAAAGTTCTACTCACAAATTTTACCGCTAATTGATGAAACAATTCAAAGAGTTTTAGATAAAAAAATAAAACTTTAAAACGAAGCATCCAAAATGACATTAAAAAAAAGAAAAAATTGGATAAACTATTTTTTCTTCAAAATTTAATATATAGAACAGTCCAGAATGCTGCAGGTTAATGTCAAAACTGCGTGGCGCTAGTGACGCTTAATTTTGCGTAATGGTTATATTCACAACATTTCGGAATTATTTTTTTCCAACCCGTCCTGAGTTGGTAAAATATTACGTAACCAAGCCAGACTTGGTAACAAAACCTTTTGAAATGAAGATCAGTGCATCTTCAGAAGAAGTAAGTAATAAGATGCTAAAATTGCATTTATTGTGTTAAAATGAATTGCTATTTACCTACCTTTATTCTAAGACATCAAACTGTAGATTAAAACACTAAACAGCTTCGACTGCAAACATGAAACTATGTGTATATGAACCGACTGAAACTTTGCTAGAACCTAAAGATGTAGTTTATTGTCATCCGCTATTTTGAAACAAAACTGATACATGTTTTGTAAATGTATTATTAACTGTATACTTTATATGTTGGAGGGAATTGGTCCAATCATGATAATACTCATGTCTTTAATGTCTAACAAAAATTAAAGTGAATGGATAATTACTACGAATGTAGTTTGTAATCTATTTATTTCTTTTTTTTTTGAAAAAAATAAAGTGAAAACAATGAATTTACTAATATTCGAGTATTTATACAGAGTACTTTGCGCTTTAATTTATCAAAAAAATTAATTTTAATAAGTTACAATTCTTGATATACATTATAGATTAAAATGTACAAAATAAATCACAATATATATAATACAACATAGCCACAGGAAGCAGATAATTTAAATCATTCATAATATATAATTGTGGCAATCCTGTACTGATATTTACAATAAATGTGTGAATTAACTAATTGGTAAAGCCTCTCGCTTTTCTTTTGATCCTTGCATAGGGGCCTACATCTGGATCCATAACAAAATCATATAAAACAGCTGTCCAACTATGATGCTGAGGTAGATTGTCATAAAATTCTGGAGCTATCCTTTTAACCTACAAATTAAATTAAATTTTAAATTATATTTTGACAATAAAAATGAAATCAAAACTGAACAATAACTGTAAATGCCCACAGTATATGGCAATTTGTAACGGTCAGGGTCCGTTTTGTGCCGAAATCCACCTGACTATGGATAAATATTTATTTTATGATTTTGCGCCCGATTACTATTTTTAAGTGGGAACGAATCGGTCGGTTATCTGTCGGTTTCCTTATTGTATATAATATCGGTTCGTTCATTTACTTGCTGATTTTTCATCTGAACGGTGCCCTACAAATATTAAGTTATTCTTTAGCTTCAGTTTTAAATTACACATTAATTTCTAGTAAATTGCTATCGTAAAAGTCAATTTTTTGTGATCATAAAATTTATTAACATGTGAATATAATTAATTTTTTCTCGATAATATGGAGAACTTGATTGAAAATTTTTAAAGGTTGGAGTTTTGATTATAATTTCATTATTAGGGTAATTGCCAAATCCAGAAGGGCCCTATTAGAGGAATTTCTAATTAATTTGAGAACGTGACAAGCCGTCCGCCATTTTGTTGTTGTAATTAAAATTCGTACGAAGACGAAAACCTACCTTCCCGGAAATGAAAATAGGAAGATTTATATATGTCAAAGCAGTACCATCCCAGAATTATTTGATGGAATGAAATCCTGAAGAGAATATTCAAAACGCCTCCGGAATAGAAGTCCAAGGAAAACTTAATTATTTGTTTCAAATATTTAACAAAATTCTTGAAATCTTGATTTAATAAATCATCTTAAACTGATTTTTTGCGTATTATTTGTTTGTCTGTACTTGGCGCCCAGAATTAATTGTTTGGGGAAAATTGATAAAACTCAGAAGGAAGCCACGAACCCAGGAGCTAGCCTAGGGTAAATTAGGGTTACAAAATACCAATACCAGTTTGCTGTTTTTTAGTAATGTTTGTACTTTTTTATGAATCTATTATCAATATTAAAAAAACACACGGGTTAATGATGAGTTATAATTTGCCTGAGTACATGTGTGTCTATACGTGAGTAAAAGAAATTGCAAGATATATTGAAAGATCATAATATATGCAAAAGAGCATGTGTTTCAAATGACATAGAAATGTTTATCTTATAACCAGTGGCGGCTGGTGCATAAGCGCTGCAGTACAACAGAGCTCCCAAAAAATTATCATTACATAATTGAACTAAAAAAATTCTAAATCTTTTACGTATTACGAAGCAAATAATATAACCAAATAGTCAACATTAGCCTAGCAATAATATACATTTATAATATACATATTTGTCTTGCAGTATAAATAATGTTGACCAGTTGACCAATGAAATAAACATGATGCGATCGGTCAAAAATAATTAAATATATGTTAAAATGAGCCTTGCGTATTCTATTAATATTGATTTTGATAGATGATAATGATTTATTTACTACTCATAATAATAATAAGTATCACAAAACATAATACAATTATTATAAACTTACATATTTACAATATAATTAGATGTAATATATGTTATGTTATAATGCTATGTTGGAGGGTAAATTGGGAGATTGATCAAAGGAAGTCTTTTAAATCCAAAAATGCCCAACAAATGTCGAATGAATATAAAAAAGATATTGACTTCTATTGATTTTATTATTAAAGAAGTCAAGATTGAAACAATACAACAAATAAGCATACCAATGGTTTGTCAAGATCTCAAATCAAAAGAAACAAAGAAATAAAATAGAAATCAACGACTCTACAGACAAAAATAACTGAAAAAAAAACATTATAAAAAGACTGCCAAGGAGTTAAAAACAGCATAAAATTATGAAGTTAAATTGAAGACTTGTATGTATGTATGTATGTATGTATGTATGGTGTTAGGGGTGACAGATACACCTGCGACCTATAAGATCTATTGCGTCCCCCTTTTCTTGCTATATTTCTGATGATTCCTCAGACTTATAGCAGCTCTTCTAGTCCTATCTTCCTTAGAAAGTTTAGGATATCATTGGGTTTTAAATTAGGTAGTTCTTCCCTTTCTATTTCGTATGACCCTAGGTATTTGACCCTAGAATTACTTAATGCCATGCATTCTGAAAGTATGTGTATTGAGGTTTCATCCTCTACCTCAGAGAATCTGCAGTTTGCTTCATCTACTAATCCTAGTTTCTTCATATGTCCTCTTAATCGACAGTGACCGGTTAGTATTCCTGTTATAATTCGGAGGTTTTTCTTACTCAGGTTAAGACAGCTGTTAGATCTCTTTTGGTTATAGTTTCCCAGGAGCGTCTTCGATTGTCTTAGTCCTTCTAGATCATTCCAGTACTTGGATTTTTCGCTATCCATTGTTTTCTTTAGTTTTTCTAAGATTGTACTACTGCTGATCCCACAGGATGGTTCTGGTCCCAGGTATGGGGTTTCAGCTCCTTTTTTTGCCAGCTTGTCTGCTGTTTCATTTCTTTCTATTCCTACGTGTCCTGGAACCCATAGGAGGGTAACAGTGTTATTCTGTCCTAGTTCATTTAATTTGCCTAGGCAAATTGAAGACTTAAAAACACAGAAAATTAATAACTACAGAATCATTAAAAAAAAACTCTAAAAACAGGACTAGAATGAATTATTGCATACAATAAATATAGGTGGTTAATTCTGTTGATCACGAAAGTTCACAAATGTAAATAAACGCGCTAGCGCTTCATCTATACTTCTATAATAAATCTGTAGAGAGGTCAATTCTGTACATGAAATATATTTCCAAAATAATTATCAGGGGGTGATTAGGGATTGATACTGATGCCAAAAATGAAATCAGTAAAATTTTTGTCTGTCTGTCTGTATAACCGTTATAGAAACAAAAACTACTCGACGGATTTTAACGAAACTACAATTATTTTTCATATTCCTGAGCTGGTTATAGGATACTTTACATCACGCTACAATCAATAGGAGCAGAGCAGTGAAGGGAAATGTTGGGAAAACCACTTTTACGGTATGGGGGGAGAAATTTTTATACAACAATCTGTTAAAATGGTAACTAAATACTATTTTAATACCTATCGCGCCACGCGAACGACGTCGCGGGTGCACCTAGTATTACATAAACGATTTAAGTAATTTTAATACGACAAATCTGTCAGAATGAACATTAATAAAATACGGAAGGACGATTTTAACATAAATTACAATAATTTCATTTTAAGTAGGTAGGACAAAAGTCTTAAAATTATACTTCCTTTATTACAAGGGTATGTAATTACTATTATATTTATTTTTGGATAAAAATAATTCTAATTAATATATGCATAAACTGTTCGAAAATACATTTCAAGAGACATCACTAAAAATACCTTTCCGAATTCTGCGAACATTGATAAAACTAATGTGAAGGACAAAATATATCAACATTGGTTAGGTGTGCTTTATATATGCAATACGTGGTTTTGTTATCTTATCAAAGAATACTATTATAATGGTATTTAAATTTATATTATTTGTACTATGAATTAGTTCACAGAATATTTTAGCCTACTTGTTCATATCCATTTCTCTTCAAAAACATTAAAAAAGAAAAACAAAAAGTTCTTGAACAGTTTTTTAAAACCTATACTTATGCATCTCAGAACACAGTCAATCAGAGTATTATGTCTAAATTTTAAATAATCGATATAAACTGCGCCAGCTTCCGGTGGCGTCATAAAAACCTTAAGTAAGAATTGCTCGTTTAAATATATGTGATATTAACTGCTCCAACTTACGGTGGCGCCATAGTACTTTATTAAGTCGTAATTGCTAGTTTAAATATATAAGATATTAACTACTCAGGGTTGGAACTTCATTACTGAACCGCTAGATGGCGTTAAAGAAGCTAGTTTTTGAGATTTTTGACAAACAATTATTTTAGTTTTCGTAAAAAATAAAATAATTTTTTTTAATAAAAAGTATCCTATGTTACTTCTAATACCTCCAAGAATATGTGTACAAATTTTCTTGATGATCGGTTAAGTAGTTTTCGCGTGAAAGCGTAACAAACATTCACATTTATAATAATATAGCTGTACCCGGCGCGCGTTGCTACGCCAGCAACTAAAATAAATTTAAAAAAAATATAAGAGATGAAGAGATAGAGAAGGAAAGGAAGTTTATAGTTTTGTTTTACTTATCGCACCAAAAATATATTTTAAGAACTTATATTTATATGAAATCGTATAGATATCTATTAATCAGTATTGAATTTGATACATGGAAGCGCCATCTGGTGGTAACTTCCATTAATACGAATATATATTCATATTAACCATTAAAAATATAGCATCATACTGATTTTCATGACAATCGGTTGAACATGGCAGAAGTTGCTACTCTGCAGCGCCACCTGGTGGCGAGGGGCATCAATGAGCATATCATACAAACCTTCTCCGTTGAAAAATACATATATATACCAATTTTCATGACCATCGGTTAAACGGGGCATAAGTTGCTACTCTGCAGCGCCACCTGGTGGCGAGTGGCATTAATGAGCATATCACACAAACCTTCTCCGTGGAAAAATACATATACATACCAATTTTCATGACAATCGGTTGAAGTTGCTAATCTGCAGCGCTACCTGGTGGCGAGTTACATCAATGGGCATAGCATATAAACCTTCTCCGTGGAAAAATACATGTACATACCAATTTACATAATGATCGGTCAAATAGTTTCTGAGTCTATCGATATCATACATACAAACATTCTTTTTTATATATATAGTTCTCCCAATGTATATAACACTTCTTTATGGATCAATAAAAAGAAGCAAAACGTTTTTGTCCACAAAATCAATTGATAGTGGAGTAAAAAAAACAAGTATTGCATATTGCATTGATAATATGTCTATGGTATTCTGTGACATTTTTTAGCTTATCTAACTAGAGTCTATTTAAGATTAAATAATTCTAATTGCAAAGCCAAAGTTTGTAAATAAATAATTAACATATGACAGTATTCTATGTGTGCATCATTTATTTCTTTAGAGAATCAATGCAATAGTCACATCATAATTAAGCAATTTAATATAAATTATTATTTAAGTTAAAAGAAGCAACAATAAAAATAGTATATAATCCGATTATATTCGATTACCAAATCACTAAGAGACCCCAGCTTGAAATTATTCTTCATGTAAAAAAATATTATACTAATCCGCTGCAGCAAGTCACAAAAACGAATGATTTTATAAAGACTTATTAGATACGATTTATCCTATTCTACGATCTTGAAAAGATGATAATTTTAAATAATTGTTAGCAATATTAGACTGTGTTGCACATCTTAGAAATTTATACCGAATGCGCCAAAGAAAATTAATGTGGGTGTGTGAGGTGACTTCGTCATAGATGAATACTGTAAGACTACCAAAACTAATAACTACTTTGAAATAATTTAGTTTATTTAGCTCTTCAGTATGGCGACAAAAAACATAAGTACCTGCTACTCGTAATAGAAGTTATGTCTAGACAAAAATGGGATCTGCCCGCAAAGATTTTTCGCTAGTCTCTGATGAAAAACTTTCTGCAGCATATTGCTGAAACCGTACCCATAAATGAATGTAACACAAAACCATTTAATACCATTCTACTTCTAGTTCACCGAGATCAAAACCTCCTGCATCCTCCCCCATAGCATTGTCCTAAGTACAATTGCAGTTCAGTAATGAGACTCAAAGGACCCGAAATGGGTGGCGCATACATAATACGGAATGTAGATAATATATTGAAAGAAAGAACGTAATATTATCAATTTTTTGTTTGTAAACCTTTAAAAACAACAACCAAGCTGGTTATCTAAAGCTCAGAAAAAAAATCAATGTATTTTTTTGTATTTAATTGAAATTTGTTACGCATTTTTGTTTTAAAAGACCGCCCTTGATATATTTGCCCATATCAATAAAACAAGCGCAGACAAAGAGAATATTGGAAGAATATAGCCAGTAATTTGGTTTATGCTCTTTTTTATGTACAATCTATATAAACACTTGATAAATCGGTTAATCACTATGTTATTAACAACGTAAAAACACTTTTGCATGTTATTATTTAGAAATAGCTAACCACAATATTGTTTTTCAAAACACAAATGTTACAACCAAAAAATAACCACCAATAAATACGGCAGCATTAAATTTAAAGTATAGAGTAAATAGACCAATTATATTTTTATAAATGGAAACAATTAAATTTACCTCTGGTAATCTGGAACCAGGTACTGCTGGAAAATCGTGGTGTTCGTTGTGGTATCCAACATTGAATGTAATCCAATTTAAAGGTCCATAATAACTATAGGTCTCGTAGCCTTTTTTGAACATATAGTGTTCACTAATGAAATGACCTGCTACAGGATGAAGGCCCATAGCCATAACAGAACCCAAAAGAAGGTATCCCAACATTCTGCCACCTAGTTAAAATTAAGAACTAAAGCTAATTGACAAATAATTTTAACATTATGATATCGGTTCTTCCAGTTATAAAAATCGAAGCATTTCCAGAAAAAAGTATACAAATTCTAATTTTAAGAATGAATGTTAACTTAAATCATAGTTAAAATACAAATTTGAATTTGAAATTAATTATGAATAAAATGCATTAAAGATCTTCATTTTGGAGATTATTATCAATTATAAGAGTAAAAAATAAAGAATCTTTACTTTAATAGTAATCAACTAACAGAAAAAACTGAAAATAATATAAATACATAAAAGCGTGGTCCAAACTTTTTGGCGTTCTACTAAACTAAGAACAAAAATTAGACGATAAAAAAGACGAAATATACTGGAAGATCAGATAACAGAAAACATTCGTAAAGTTCGTGAATTGGACCAACAATTTTTAGGGATTTATAATATTATATCGCTATATTAATAACTGTTCCGCCAAGGTTTATGTTGTTTAGTATACTATTCTTATAGGTCAACCACATTTAGTCCACCACGCAGAACACATTTTTTAAAATGATTAATACATACTTGAAACTTTGTGTATAGCTTCCTATTGACGAGTCCGACAAAGTTTGAAATTATCTAAATTTAAAACTGCTGCTTTTTCGAGCTAGACGTCAAACGTCATATTTAAGCTGTCGGACAGCAAAAACGCAGTAATAAATTTTTCTTTGTACTATGCCCAAAGTACATCGTTCCGGCTTCAATATTACAGCAGAGAGCCTAACTTTTATGCCGCGATAATGTCCCGGGCCGAAATAAATTATTCCGGCACTGATGTCACTGTCATTGCAAATGTCGGGGCAGGCATCAATATTTTTTAACACAGAAGGCAATTTCCTTCATACTTTCGGCATAGTACAAAGAAAAATAGTGTAATATACTATTTCCACAAGCATGTGTAAAACAGCACTTTCCTGCACACATTTTAATTTAGAATATATTTCTTTTCAGCACGGAGTGCGGGTAAGATTTTTTCCCGCACACATATTAAATGAATATGTCCTCCGATAACCTTTTTGATAAATTATCATTTTTGAAGTTATACTTCTATTCATGCACTCGGTGGAAAAGACTTGTGTACAGTTAAATGGGAAAAATCATTACATATGTAATGGTGTGAGTAAGAGAGAGACAGACACACTTATAAGGTATATTGGTCGGTAAAAACAAAGATGAAATATTTATCACATGTTATTAGTCATAACTATAAGTCCTATGAATACCGTTTCAACATTCAGTACATTGAAAAGGGATAGATATACAAAAAACAGTCTGAACTAATGTATGAATATCATAGTGACGGACCACATGATTATTTGACAGATTATTTTATAATTCTGTCACGTAAGTTAACATATTAAGTTTAGTATTTTATATTAATAATATTATTAATAATATTCAGTAATGAGTATTGTATTGTAGTTTAAAATACCGTCACATGGTTGCAGTATATCCTGCACTATGCTTTTGAGGTTGTTGGCTACATAAACAGAGTTTTTACGAATAGTCGAGGAAATAAAGCACCAAAACCTCCGAATTTTGTAACGTAAGATGGATCGAAATGCGTTTTCTTGCATTGGATTCGTTAAGGTATCAGGAAATTTGTCGCTATATTTTATAATGTAAAAAGTACATCGCGAAAAGACAATAGAGAGAAAACTTACAACTCGGTAAGTATTGCTGAAAATGGGTTTAATTTATATACTTGGGGTTTTTGGAGTCGCTGAACACGAATATCACGATTCCTAAAGTCTCCGCGGCACTTGGTGTCTAGGGTATTTACCTATTCTCCTGGGGTTTTATGTAAATTCGGTACGAAATCAGTGCACACTTGGTACTCGGTGGTTTTTTAAGTCGCTAAATACGATAATAATAATGGCGATGGTGTTCAAAACACCTAGTGCTTAAGACGGACCTCATCTCCAGGAATTTTATGCAAATTCGATACAAAAAGAGTGTGCACACGGTACTAGGAGGTTTTTGGGGTCGCTTACCACGAATATCATATAATGAGTTTGCTATATCATTCGCATACAAATTTATGAATCCATGCGCGTGCATAGAAGTATAACTTCTGCCGGCAGTCCCACTGACTGCCACACTACTTTTTTTGTACAATTTAAATAAGGCAAGTGCACTAATCAATGTGTAGGAATCAACTCATTTGAAAAAATGCCTTCTGAAATTGCGGCCTACCTAAAGCTTCCGGATCCTCAGTGCTTTACAGGTCATAGTTTCAAACTTTGTCGGACTCATCAATAGGAAGCTATACACATAGTTTCAAGTATGTATTAATCATTTAAAAAAAGTGTTCTGCGCGGTGGACTAATTATCGATATAATGTTTTTGAATAAATAAGAAGTGTAAATACGTGGTAAACTACCTTGTTTTATAATGTATAGGTAAAAGTTACATCAACAGTTTCCTGTTAATTTTTTTTATCGAAATATATTACATAATTCTACGAATAATAATAATAGTTCTAATTCATAGCGGTTTCACCTTGAACCTCAAACCATTATCATTTATTTACATGTCTAATAAATCCAACGAAATTAATGATAAAACTTACCACAAAAGTAGACTACAATTGCATCAAATATTAATTGTATAATCAGGTTGACAAATTCCAAATACGTTGGAGGTTTAGGATAAGTTACTAACGGACGGAAAGAGTAAAAAAATGGTTGCAGTATAACCCAAATAAATTTTCCGAAAGTCGTACAAAACAATTTGGCCTCAATATACGTTGGAATATCGGTGTCCCTTTTTTCGTCACCTTGATACTGAAAACCATTTTTTTTATAATAATGTTTTCTCTCTTTAAAAATAATTAATTTTCTTCTATTTGTTATACATATATTAATAAAGAATCTCAAATTTATTTGTATTTAAAAAGTTGGGTCTACCTTTGCCTCAGTTCTTTATCAAGTCTATACATTTAAAATAGCTGACGACTTTGCGAAAGGGATTTTTTTAGCAACCGCTAAAGGAAATCAGCACTCACCAAGTATAGGTTTCTAAGTAGAGCAGTCACAGAATATATACTTAAACTACTGTTTCATCCTTTTGTTTATTATGTATACGATGATTCTTTTTATATTACGGTATATTGGCTATGATAAGGTATGAATACATAATACATAATATATTAAACAATAATAATAAAAAAATCTTAGATCGAGGTACAGAATGCAAAAAATATAAAGTTAAAAATATTAAACTAGAACTTATAGAAGAAAATTAAATATGATGCCACATATAACATACAAACACAGTATAATACAAACGTTTCTAATAATTTTAAACTTACCCTATGATGTTCAAGATGATACTTTTTGAAACTTATCGAAATTGGTAGTCCTATTGGTAAATTTGCAAAAAATCCAAATATTTTATTATGCATTGGCCTGGCATGACCGAATGCCAAATTGTGTGAAATCTCATGAACAGCTAAAAAGATAAAACAATTTCAACATTTGAAATAAATCTCACTCCCTTAAAAAATAAATTAAGCTATAAACAAATTAACAAACTGAAACATGACACGCAATGTGTTGTACCGTAAAATAATAAAGATGGGTGGGTTATAAAAATTGGACGAAAAAAAAAATAGAAAAAATTTCAAATATAAATATATATGATAATAATGTTACACACCCTATGTAAATTAAAATTAGATTCGATTATAAAAGCAGTAACAGAAAAATAATTGTGTTTAAAAGTTTCCATAGTATTACTTGATTAATACTGTGTACTACAGCCTGGCTTACAGTCACTTATGTTACAATATTATTTTATGGGGGAACGCTACAGAAAATAATAAAATATTTGTAACTCAGAAAAAAATTGTCAGAAAAATATTCTTTATCTACTCCTTTTACAGTAAATGTTATTTATACTCATTGTCACCATGCAGGGTAAGTAAGCTATAACGCACAGTCGTGCGTAATGAAACGTCATGTTGGAATGACGTTTCATTACGCACAACTGTGCGTTATAGCTTATTTACCCTGCATGGTGACAATGAGTATAAATGACATTTACTGTCAACGGAGTAAATAACAGTACAATACGTACGTCATATATTTTTTAGAGATGTCAAATATTTAGAATTGAAATTAAAATATTGAGTCGTAGATGAAGCATAGTACGTAACTCGAGTGGTAAGAGGTATTACGTACTCGTGTAATTACGCACTAGCCGCTACGCGGCTTCGTGCGTAACTTTTTCACTCGTACGTAATGTCCTACTTACCACTCTTGTTACGTAATATACTATTTGGATCAGGGAGACAGTTGTAAACCGGTTTTTATTAAAAACAAAATTTTGCCTTTTCATTGTATTTATATTTACCATTGTATTTTTTATGTAAGGCAACACATAGGCTCATTTGAGCTAAATTCACTTAATCACACTTATCTAACTAGAAGTGCTAATGATATTAGAATTCCTTTGCATCGAACTTCTAATATTCAGAATAGTTTCAGATACATGGGTATCAAACTCTACAATAACTTGCCAATTTGTATTAAAAATCTGAATTCTTTCTCTACATTCAAAAAAACTCTAAAAGATTTACTTCTGTGCAAATGTTATTATTCAATAAATGAATTTCTGGAGGAGGGTTGCATAGGAGCTCCTCAACACCCGTAAAGGATTTTCTATATTTCTATATATGTTTTTTTTCTATATTTGTGTTAGGTTAGGCTAATAACTTTTATGTTTGTGTGTAACTTTTTTGACTTGTCTTATACATTTTTAAAAATGTCAAAAAAATAAAGAAAAAAGATTATTGATTATTATTATTGATTAATAACTTTCTAACTTATTATCTGGCTAAAATGTTTTCTTAACTCTTTAATTTAGTATTTAAATACGCAATAGGACATTTTAATTGGATCAAAACAATTTTCATATCAAATAGTTAAGTACAATTAATGCTGTATCATTACTAATGAGCATCCTTAATTTAAATAACTATTTTAAAAAAGTAACAGAAAGAAGCTGTCAAGAATGTTCTAAATATAACCAATAGTTAAAATTAGTACTGAATAATACTTTTAGAGACAACTTGACCTAAGACAATGTTCGGCATGTTTTATTCTGGTAGAAATTTTAAAATATATTATTGAAGCTATGCTTCTTATTGGACGGTTTGGAAGAAGAAGTGAAAGTAGAAAGAGCGCCGACCAAATGAGTTACATTGGATATACATTACTTCTGCGGTCAAAGAAAATACGCACACATAGGACAGTTGATTACAGGGTTGTGATCGGATTATGATTAGATACTACATGCATTCTGGCGATCTTGATGAACGTAAAAAAAAGTGTGAGGTGTCAAGGGACACCCGGATGGAACGAAGTTCCTTTCGATTAATTAGTGAAGGAATTAGTAATTTGTAAACACAACAGAGTGTTTATACATACATAAGCATTTATTATTGTCTGTATAAAATCTCTACTTACCTAACAGTTCGTTTCTTTTAACAAAAGTGTCCATTTATACAATACCAGAGCTTTAAATAACACATCTTTTTAAAATTACTTTTTATAATTTAAAACAGGAATTAACAATTCAATACAAAAAATTTAAAATTAAAATATTTGACAGTGACTGACAGTTAAGGTAATTTGACGTAGTCAAGTTACGAACTATTTTTAAAATGTTTATGAATTTATTAATTTATAAAAACAGGATGAAATAAAATGTAATACTATTATAGTTAATTATTATTTTTTTTACAGTATTTTCTTTTTAATGTACATTTTCTTTTAATTTAAAATAGTGTCTTTTTAATTGTAATATATCTATCTATGAGAGAGAGGGAGAGAGAGTTATTTATTTTTTGGTCTGTGAGAGAGAGAAACATGCGTGTGTCGGTGCATTGTGTCGGTGCATAGTGTCGTGACAACTTTTGGTATGAATTCTTTTGGGCTAGCTCCTAGCGTCAGTCGTAACTGTTCGTAACGCGCGAAAGGGAACTTCGTTCCAAAAACGACTCCGAAAATTATTACTTTGCGTGAAGAATCTTGGAAAATAGCAGCAAATCATAAAATCCTTCTGTACCATTTGAACACCATATAACACGCGGAAATGGTACGCACGCTGAAGTGACGCGCGTGGTATGAACGTAAATCGTTATACCAATTGCTTTTTAACACGCTCGGTCGTATGTACGTATGTATATGCATCTATCTATATATGTAACGGAAACTTTGAACGTGATTTTGACCAATTGTGAAATGTCGGATTAATTTGAATCTTGCATACTTATCAAGCACCGATGACAATACAACCACATAAAATAAAACAGTTTTTGAACAAATTAGAAAATATCGTATTGGCTGATGACTTCGTGAAGACATCTACTTACTTTAATCAAAATTACTATGTCGATCCAGTGACGAAATTGGTTAGAGCGTTAAAATTAAAGGTAGGATTGGATTTGAACGTAGTTTCGAATCTGGTCGACCTCTTTTTCATATATACTAACTAATCGTAAGAAATCATTACTAAATAGTTAAAACAAAAAGTTTTGATGTTTTAAGCCTTTTTACAAACGTGCCTGTCGATATAGTATATAACATTACTAGCAAGGTAAGAGGGTTTTTACTGGCGAATGGAGGATATAACTGACGAGCCTCAGGCGAGTCAGTTACTTCCTTGAGCCAGTAAAACCCGTTACCTTGCGTGTATTGTTTTATATTTTATTTGTTTCTCATTTGTAAAAAGGTTAGATAAATTCCAAAAAATCTCAATAATTTGTCGCAAATGTCGTAAGCTATGAAAGCGTTGCCATGAGCATGTCTGTTTATTTTTCTTTACATTTGGTTTGGCGAAAGCGAAAATGAATTTACCAAAAGAAATTATTGAGGCAGCCAGCAGTGTAGCTTCAAGTTTATTACCTGCAAAATCAGCTTCAAGGTACGAGCGAGAATACGACGACTTCAAAAAGTGGCAAAACAAAAATAGTGTGATTGGGGTAACTGAAGATGTTTTGTTGGTCTACTTGAATCAACTATCAGCTAGATTCAGTCCTAATACTTTATGGGCAAAATGGTCTATGCTGAAAAGCTGCTTGGAAATGAAAGAAAATGCCCCTGTTCGCAGGTTTGTTTTCCTTAAAAAATTTATTGAAAAATATGACGTTTAGTTGTCATTTGCAGATTTCAAAATTTTCTAATGTAAATAATACTACTAACTTGTAAAAATTTTGCAAGTTAACTGTCAGTTTTACAAGTTAGTGACTTGATAAAATAAACTTTCTTGATTAATATTGTGTTTTTGGAAATTGACGTTTACAAATGAGAAACAAATAAAAACATTACAAATAAAGCAAAGATCTAATTTATGCGTAAATACTATAAATGAATTTTTAACTATGTGTATCACATCACAATTTTTATAAACACAAAATAGAAATGCCAATGAGAAGTTCACTTTCACCAATATAAGCAATATTTATATAAAATTTATTGAAAAAGATTTGATCAACATCATATATTAAACCAAAAATATGGTGGAGAAATGAAGATGTTTTTGCGATTTGACCTGACAATGTTAATAATTTATTAAATAGATTTCTTATAAATCTTAACATCAAAGTACCTTCAATTAAATTTACAATTGAAATGGAAAAAGATGAAAAATTACAATTTCTTGATATATTAATAACAAAGGAGACAGATTACTTAAATAATACTAACATTTTTCCTAATTAATTCCAAACATAGTATTACTGTTAAAAAATGAATTATAAAAAGTCTATATGATAGAGCTAAAATATTATGTTCTATAGTTTCTTTTGAAAACGAAAAAGAAACAATAAAAAAGTTTTAATAAATAATTCAACTTTCATAAAAATTTAAAACCATCAGCGATTGGACGGCCAAATTGATTATCGCATAATTTAAAAATAACAAAAATTCCATATATAAACAGTATTTCTGAAAAAAATCGGAAAATTGGCAATGCTTTTAACAATAGAATAATTTTCCAAACAAGTAATACAATTACATCTCTATTCTTTAGAACAAAATCAGTTAATTTGGATCAACAAAGAAAAAATTGTGTATATAGTATACTGTGTGATTGTGGCAAAGCCTACATTGGGGAAACACGAAGACCTTGGCAAGTTGGCCTCAATGAACACAAAAATGATCTAAAAAAAGGAGATATAAATAAATCTAAGATATCTGAACATGCAGTAAATTTTCTAAACACGAAATAAAACAGAACGACACCAAAATTTTATACAAGGAAGATAATTCTAAAAGAAATTAAAAGGAACAGCACACATTTTATTAAATCAAAGTAAATATATTTCCAATTTTACCTTGGATATATCTAGATCTTAGCTAACTAAGTGCTTTAAAAAAAGGATGCTTATCTATGTATTTATTAATTTTTTATGTTTGAAAACGACAACGATCTGGTTGTTGAAAACTTAGAAGGAACTATAGTGGAGTGCCTGGAGCATTCAAAACGTTAAAACCTCGGATTAGAGTTATAGTGAATGAATTTATAGAATCGACGTGGTGTTTTGTTTTTTATACTATAAATTACAATGTTTACCCAAAATTTTTTTGTGCACTCAAAATTTTTCATTGTTTAAACGAATTATTATGAAAAATTAATTTTTGAGCATATAATTTTACTTTAAATAGCATTTTTTTTTCATTTATACGTTAAATTTCACCTGAATAGACATAGAGGAACATCTTTCGAGAATACCTGTGTATAAAAATGGCAATAGCGATTTCGAACAGGTAATAAATCGTGGAGGGGAGAGCAAAGCGACAGCTGCTATGTAGCGCCTATCCGAGCGCCTAGATGTGAAATCCTTCCGAATTTTTTTTTAATTCCGTCGTGTCCATTTTATACTGTAATTCTTTCATATTTTGTAGATAAATTTGTGAAGCCTTCACATAGGAAAAATGCCCAGATGCATGAAATCATGGAATCATTAGCTCAATACTATATAAATGTAAATTCCTATCTCCCATACGATCCGCAGCAATGAAGTCCTTCAATATAGTAACCATTCGAAAATAAGTAATCCATAGTTTTGGCGCTTTATTTTTATTTTTAAGCTCCAGTAACTTATTTTCAAAAAATTTAGTAAGCGTTTGAAATCCATGGTTTCCAGTTATTTCTGTATAGTTGAACATTTCAAAAATCATAGAGTTATTATCATTTGCAAAATCTGTATTGTGTTCCATAAGATTTTCAAAAACCAATTGTGATACAGCTTTGCTCTAGTGTTGTAGAAGAGGATGGAAAAGAATATATAAAAATTAATCAATCAATTTGATGTTATATAGTTTATAGAGAAACTTTATATCAGAAATCAATGAAATTAAACCTAATTTGGATTTTACTTTCGTTTCGCAAATAGTATTATTAAAATATTTATTTTTTACGTATGTGACAAATTTGTTCTGGACATTCTCTAGTTCGTTAATATAGGGGATTCCAGAAAACCATAAGAAAGGACACTATTTACATAGGCCATATATAAAATGCGAATTGAATTAATTTTTATTTACATTTTTTATAACATTTTAATTACTAATTTTCGTGAAATGGTAATAAGATCATCTTTTCTAAATAATGAAACTATTTTATAAATCAATGTAAAAGTGTTACACAAGATTAGGTTTTGGCTCTGAAAGTAAAGGGAAATCTTCTGAAGTAATTGCTTAATCAAATAAAGTTGATGATATCTTTGTTATGATACCAGATACCATTATATTAAAATTTATTTTTTATTCACCATATCACAGATATAATGGTTATGAATAATTTACCAAATCATGTAAATATATGTTACATACGTTCCGATACCTAATTTTTATTGTTGAAAAAAATTATACTAATCACATGATTTCAGATAAATATATTATTTAAATGATATCATCAATTAAGCTTATGTTACGTGACGACAATAGAGAATATCGTTATCTCAAAAGAGAGCTGTGACCACTTGAACATCGGTGCGAAACAAAGTAGCACGGATCTTTGCATGTGATAAAAATGAATTATAATACTGAGATAAATATTTGCTTGAAGACAACAAATATGTCAAGTAGATAGTTATATAAAATAATAAATCAAATTGAAATAAATTTATGATAAATGGGATCTGTTCAAAAGAAACAAACGTTTCTATGAATAATTAACAACGTACATGTAGTTCAACAAAAAGAAGGAGACAATATTCAAAAGTAACATCAATTAAAATATCTGTCAATTAAATGTTAATTAAAATAGCTTCTATAGACACTGAAATTTTGGAAAAATTAAATAGCTACTTATAAACTGATCTATTTTTAGTCGAACAGATGGCAACAGTGTTACTGTAAAATATGGTAATTTGATTTTAATCTACTTTAAATGCAGATTCTATAAAGTTAAATAATATCACATATATACTGTATACAGGGAACTGTCACTACTTAGTAACTACATAGAATTTCAAAGATTTAACTAAAATTTATTAGATTAGTAAAACAGTTTTACGTATACGTTTTCGACATCAGGCGAGTGGCATCCTTAAAATTAGTCTCCGTTCAATTGAATAATACGCTCCTGGGGATGTTTCCACTTTCCGAATCAGTCCTGGAACTCAGTTTTTGGAATAGCCTTAAGTGCCCTTATCACGTTAAACTCAACTACCTTGTGTAGTCGCTTTTTGATCGTTTTCAAGTACAGGAACAACCAAAGGAGGGACGGGGTCGTGATAGAGAAGCCAATCACCGCTTGACTAAATATGCGACCGTTTTCTACTCACCGTATGACGCAATCATTTCACAATTTCGACAATATTGCTTATTAATCGTCTGACCTGTCGGTTCCTGTAAGTGGTACACAACAGGTTCATCACAAAAAAATTAACATTAGCTTGACATTTCTCCGAAATTGACGTGCTTTTTTCAGGCCGTGATTTGGACGAGAACTTCCACTATGATGATTGTTATTTGTTTCAGGATCCTATCCGCTCACGACGATTGATCACCAGTTATATCCATTTTAAACCCTTTAATAAATTGAGTTGTAGATTCTCTAGAATCTACAAAATATGGCGTACTATTATGATGCATATTGGAATTTTACACTGATACACTATTTAATTTTAACTAATTTTAACTATATATACCTATTTATATTCACAATATGCTAATATATACTTTTAATGTAAAAAACAGGTTTAGCGTATAATTAAGTTTTCTTCATATTAAACAACATTGTGATATAAAGATTCTTTTTCTCTAAATGTGGAAGTGACATACAATAAACACAATTTATCATTTTATACACCATGTATCGCAGAATAATTTTTTCATGGGGTCGATTTAAAAAAGTACTTTGGTAAATACCATAAATATCTCATGGAGAGCTTAAAATTATTTTTAAACAATTATACCACTATTTTATTTGTTTTTAGCGAATACACTCGTTTTCAATGACCTTCTGCATCATTTGAATAGTTTCCAAATTATTCAAAAAAAGGAGTTGAACTGATCTTTCAGTTATTTTTAACAATAGCACTATCCGACGAACGCAAAAAAACACAAATACATGTAGTGCATGAATTATATTTCTCGTAGGTGTCAGCGAGCAACCGATAAGTTCGAGACGCTTTACTATTGACGGCAATACGATAGTCGCTCAAATGCGAAAATATAAAACAAGCAGGTAGGACACTTTTTGGATAGACCCTGTATATCAAAGACAGTTCTATATAAAAAAATGTATAAACGGAAATATCTTAATACAAAAATAGTTACCACTAAGATATATTTGTAATTACATTTCTGTATCAGCTGTTATTTTTTTCTGTTGATAAGATTGTATAATTTGTAGATATGAGCATGTGGGTGTATCTTAATTTTTCTATACATAACAGATTAATAAAACTAAATGAATAATAGTAAAATTATAATATACTATAATGCCTAATACAAAAAGCATTTAATTATTATTTATACAGAAATATTTTTAAAAAAACTAACTCACCCAACATTAAAGAATGATTTATAACTCCACCAAGGCAGTAGGCGACTAGAATAAGGATGGACCATGGTTTATCTTTTAGCAGCCATATTAGCAGAAACTGGGTAAAAACCATCCCGGTGACAACCCATTTGAAATTTGGATCGTATCCAAAAAGTTTTTTAATTTGTGGATATTTTTCTGTAACAAGTAATTTTATTAATATAATAAATAATTGTGCTTAACAATAAAAGAACCGTGGAACTAGAATAACTGCATCGATTACAATATGAACTATGCGAATTAAAGTTATAAACAGTAATAAATATATCATATTAACTATCTTGAAATGGATGATTTACAGCATAAATCGGAACGGTTGTAAAAGTAATATTTTTCATTTTTCATGAATCTTTAATTATAGTGTAAATATAAACAAGCTTAAACGTTTTGTTTCATATTGGAAATCAAAAACAGATATTTACAACAATTATTAGCAACAATTGTGATGAATCAGAGATTTATATGATGTTAATAGGTTAATACACAAAATTCATGCGGGTTCTGCGTGTTACTATTAGTTCAGAGGTATTAAATCAATTTTATTGATTTGAACAGTTGGCATCGAGTAATTTGATTAAAGCGAATGCAACGATTGGTTTGATACGCATCATAAATTCTTACACTGTGTATTTGTAATGTTATTGCATTAACACAGGAAAATAATCTATTTGTTTTTAATGAGCTCCAAAATTTCTAAAATCGGGTATATACTTAATGTTATAAATAAACTAAAACCGCTAAATGTTGGGTACTACAAAGTTGGTCTACTATCCAACATGTTAGTCTTTTTCTCTATTCTAAGTAGCATACCCGACAGTTCACATCACGAAAATGGAAAGTTATTTCCTAGTTGGTTGTTAAAATCATTGCATTCGATAAAAGTACGAATTTCAGGAAGTTATTTGCAACGAGTTTTACAATGCTTGATATTCTATAAAGCACAAAGGTTTAAGCCAAAGTGTTCTAATATTTGCTATAAACACATTTATGTGAACGACTTTATGGGTAGGTAGTAAAATCATACCATCGCCATATTTCCTGAGCCATTTACTATTTTGATCCTGCCTGTGTAAATGTTAAGTTAGGCTATCAAATTATTGACTAGATATATAAGATATATTTTATCGAAAACAAATAAAAAGAGAAAAACCCTAAGAATGTTTGTTAACAAAAGTGTTTGGATTCTAAACAAAAGCACCGTATATAATTTTTACAAAAAACTTAAACACTCAGCAGTACTGTTACTAGTGGGAAATTAATTCAGACAATACTAAATTTAAACCGAGTATGTGTATAAAAATTAAACCAAAACTTACAAGAATAAATAGAGCATATAACATAATGTGGATTGAATTAAAAACTGTAATAAATGACAATATCATCTGAATACTGTATTCATTGGGCTTATTTATACATATATTTCTTCATAAACCTAAAGAGCTTATAATGTTGTAGTAATCACCTAAAAATTTTGTAAAATAGAAAAACAGCTGAATCAAATTGAATGGAACCGTATGAACACGATTTTAAGTCTTACAGAATACAATTTAATCAGCTTTTAGGTACATATTTCCGTTATTCAGCAAATACCAAGTTACTAAGACAGGATCCAGAAAATTTGCGAAAAAATCCTACAAATTCGTTTCAGTTTATATACATCACTTAAGAAGTTCCTGCATAATTTTTTAAAATAATTGAGATAATGAAATAAGAATGGACTTTGTATATGAAAGAATGGTGCAATGATATTGCATGTGGTGTTACTGGTTCTAACTTAAACTTTTGCTCTTCTCTTTCTTCCTCACAGAGTGAACAATGCTAGGAGAAGTATTCTAAAACTCAGTTTTCTTAAGTTTCGATATTTATTTTTATGACAACGAATAAATCAACATTTAATAATAACGATATCCCTTCCTAGGTCATTTTTACACACAAATTTAGAGTTGAAGAAACTACTGATATTTCACGACAAGAATAGATGTCCATTTGTGTAAGATAATATATGCTGAACCAAAAGAATGTGTTTATCTTACTTGAAGCTTTTTTAACTTTTGTATCTGTTGAGAATACAAAACGAAAATATATAACAATACATAGGTTTTATCCTAACAAGTGCGGAAAGTTATACTTTCCCGCACGCGAACTGCCGATGCCCGAACGACGCGAAGCGGAGTTCGGGCAAGCAGTTAAGTGCGGGAATAGTATATTCTCCACGACCATTAATGAATGTAATAATTCCGACTTCATTTTTAATAATAGAAAGTGTTCATTCTCACTCTTGAGATAGAATATTCATTCTGAAACACTTGCTTCTTATGTGTTTTGCATGTATTTCCATTCTATAACTAGTGACGGAATAACATTCTGTAATTACTCAACAAAAAACATAGATTGCCCTGCGAATTTCAAAACTGTCACTCAGTTTGTCAGTGCGACGTTCTAATTGTTTTGCTACATATTTCAATTTAAATAAACAGAATTGTTACATGGTCGTGGAGAAAATACAGTCTGTTACACGGTTAGAATGAAAATTCGATAACTCGTGGTTCCTCTCGCTCGCTACGCTCGCGTTCGGAATTCTCCACTCGTATCGAATTTTCATTCTAACCTTTAGCAAGGTTAGAATGAAAATTGGATACGAGTGGAGAATTCGGAACGCGAGCGTAGCGAGCGAGAGGAACCATGAGTAATCGAATTTTCATTCTAACCGTGTAACAGACTGTATTTTCTCCACGACCATGTAATAATTCTGTTTATTTAAATTAAAATATGTAGCAAAACAATTAGAACGTCGCACTGACAAACTGGGTGTCAGTTTTGAAAATCGCAGGGCAATCTATGTTTTTTGTTGAGCAATTACAGAATGTTATTTCGTCACTAGTTATAGAATGGAAATACATGCAAAACACATAAGAACCAAGTGTTTCAGAATGAATATTCTATCTCAAGAGTGAGAATGAACACTTTCTATTATTAAAAATGAAGTCGGAATTATTACATTCATTAATGGTCGTGGAGAAAGTTAATTTCCGCAAGAGTTAGGATCAATATTTTTTCTACAAGCAAAATCACCTCGAAAATTATTTAGATATTTGAAAAGATGCAATTGTGACAATTAAATCTTTCATAGTGTCAATAAATACACGACTGTAGCTATAGCAACCCTACTTAAACAGGTGAGTTTGTTGTTGCTTTGAGTAAGGTTTACAGGGGTGATTTAATAAACTATATTTTTTTTTAAAAATTTTAAAAACAAACATTTTAAAAATCCCTATTTTCATGTAAAATAATCTTAATTTTTTTTACTATTTGTATGTAGTCCAACAGGATAAAGATAATAATACAATAATTTGTCAAAAAGGTTATCGGCAAACATCTCTAATTAATAAAAAAAAATGCGTGCGGGAAAAATATTTTTCCGCACTCCGTGCGGGAAAGAGATATTTTCTGAATTAAAATGCGTGCGGGAAAGTGTTGATTTACGCATGCTTGTAGAAAAATACATTTTTTTTCTGAATTAAAATTTCTGGGTGTATACTGCGAATATTTAGTCGGACTAGGATATGATGGAGTATCTTGGATGAAAGGAAGTTTTAAAGGTGTACATGTAGTAATTCGTTAGTCACAGAAGCCTGATACGTGCATTACAGCTCATATTCATTAAATATAGCTCTGAGTCATTCTTTCAAGGTTCAGCCTATTCGAAATGCTCAGCAAAACGTACCAAGTGCTTAAAAGAAAATATCGAGAAGAACTTTCCCGAGACACAGTGGAAAAAACGAGGGGTAAACCGCTGGTGAATTTTGGTGTACAAGCTTGCGGTATTAGTAGGAATTAGTGGGTATTACGGGGAATTACCGTGTATTACACAAGTATTACTGTGTATTACTAGGAATTACCGTGTATTACCAGGAATTAGTGGGAATTTTATGGGTATTATGTGGTATTACTACTGTGTATTACTTGTATACTAGTTGCTGCGCAAATACATAAACAGCACATGCGCCATAGAAGGTAAGTGGAAAAATTTCAAAGAGACAATATTGAAACTGGCAAGACAAACATGCGGATATAGTAGAAGTAGTAAGACCAAGAACCAAGAAACAAACAAGCTGGTGAAGCGAAAATATAAAGAAAGAAATAAAAGAAAAGATTGTGGAAAAATTATTTACAAAGTAGAAGTCAACAAACATATGGCATATATAAAATACAAAGAATCAAAGTTAAAAAAATGGTCAAAGAGGCAAAAAAAGAGAGATGGGAAGAGTTTGCAAGAAAAACGCAGGAAAATAGTTAAGGAAACAAGAAGCAATTCTACAGAACATTAAGAAATATAAAAAAAAACAGAGTGAATCTTAATCAAATAAAAGATCAACAAGGCAATATCATAACAATTATCGGGCGATGGCAAGAATATTTCACAGGAGAAATGGGATAGACAACATAACCGAATCAGATATAACTGGAATACAAATGGAAGAACTTGAGGAAGCTTTGAGGAAAATTAAAGTAAGTAAAGCACCAGGATGTGACCAGCTAGTTTCAGAATTACTAAAATACCTAGGACCAAAAGAAAAGAAAGAATTGCTGGAAATATTAAATATGGCATGGAGAATAAAAAAAAAAACTTCGGATTGGAACATCGCAACAATCTTGCCAATAGATAAGAAGGGAGATACTAGGGTATGCGAAAATTATACAGGAATATCTCTCTTATGCGCACGACTAAAAATATACGAAATAATAATAGAGAGTATAGTCGTTGTCAAGAAAATTGGTTGATTTGTTAATGGCAAAAAAAGTGCACCCTATTATGAGGGGCAATAAACAACCAGGTAACAGATTATCGATAAGGGCCGAACTAAAAAATATATATTTAGTGTAGTTACTATTGTTATTTAAAAAGGATTGCTGTTCTAAGTAACACAAGACTTTAATGATATGTCGTATGTTATGTTTATATATGGGTTTTGAAATTTCTATAAGTTTTACCTACATGTTTTAGGGCAATCACGACAGTTAAGTTTGTAAACACCAGATTTCTGTGATTTATTAATTTTGGATTTGTTGTTTTTAATGTGTGAGCTTAGATTATTATTCGTTCTAAAAGAAACTGTTAAGTTATAAACTTATATAAATTTTTTATTTAACTTAGTTATGGATATCCATCAAGTATTATAACAGCCAATTCAATCATAAATTTCTCCAAATTAATACTAAATCAACCAAAAATTAATAGATATAAACTTTCACAGTCCTTTAAGTAATATTTTCATAGATAAGGTTGAAAAGGCTGTATATAGCTGCTGTTTATTGCCTATCACAATAGGGTGCACTTTCTTGCCATTAACTCTGAACCAATTATCTTAAAAAATACTATAAGTTACATAAGATGATAGAACCAAGACTAGCAGATGCACAAAGTGGATTTAGACCAGCGCACAGTGTACAAGATCACAATGTTACTTTGCAACAAATAATAGAAAAATCTTTAGTCAAAAATAAAGAAATAAACTTAGCATTCCTAGACATGAAAAAGGCGTTTGATATGGTGGACGGGACAGGAATCTGGAAGAGCCTAAAGAACAAGAATATAGATAAAGAGCTGCTTAAAGTGATATATAGTCTCTATGAAAATAGAAATAACCAAGTAAGAATAAGAAATAAAACATCAAAAATCTTTAAAAATAAGAAAGGAGTCAGACAGGGTGGTGTATTGAGCCCACTATTGTTTATAAGCGTGATGGACGAGGTAATAAAAGCTTGCTGGCCAAAAACTAAAAAATATATTGTGGGATATAGAAACATGCAAGTAGTGAAAATAGAAGCATGCGTATTTGTAGATGATATAGTGCTTATAGCAAAAACAGAAAAAGAACTACAAGAGTACATGATAATATGGACAGAAGAACTAAAAACATACAACTTAAGAGTAAATACAGAAAAAACTAAAGTGATGGTGATGGTAGCAAAAAAAAAGAAAACAAAAACAAACATTAACATTGAACGAAATAGAATCGAACAGGTAGAAATATACAAGTATTTCGGAATAAATTTGAATAATAAAGGGACACAAGAAGACGAGATTGGCGACAGAATAAATTCAGCAACAAGACCTCGAACAAGACTATATCATGAACTATACAAAAACTTCTTGAATAAAAAAGAAATAACAACAAAAACAAAAATGATCGTATATCAAACAGTGTACCAACCAGTATTAATCTACGGAGCAGAAAACTGGTACTCGACGAAAGACAAACAAAACGACTGCAAACAAGTGAAATGAAATATTTAAGAAAAGTGCTGGGTGCTAGAAGAACAGATAAAAGAAGAAACGAAGACATTAGAAAAGAATTAGAAACGAAATCAATAAAGGATAAAGTAGAAGAAAAGAAAATGAAATGGTGTGGACACATGATCAGAATGAACGAAACTAGACAAGTGAAGAAGATATGGGAGGCGAGAAAAATAGGGAAAAACAGGAGGGGACGACCAAGAAAAACATATAACAATAGCATAAGTGAGATTCTAGAAGAAAGGGGAAAGATGTGGAGTGAGGCGAAGGAACTGGCTAGAGACAGAAAAGAGTGGCGTCAATTTGTAAATTAAAAAATTAAGAGAGCTTGTACACCTCGACACCTCCGGGTATAAGAGGTTTTCGATTATGTATGTATGTATCTTTGATAATGAGTGGTAATTTGCTAATTTCACTGGATGAAATCTATATTCTTAACATTTAAAACTAGAATATCAACGCAAATAGGCAAGGAATTACTAATTATTATTGTGAATTACTTGGTATTACAATGGAATTAGGGGTATTGCCGGGGAATTAGTGGTATTACTGGGGAATTAGTGGTATTACAGGGGAATTACTAGGTATTACTAAGGAATTACCAGTAATACACAGGTATTACTGTGTATTACTCCATGAAAGTGGAATTAGTGTACAAAATTTTACCAGCGGTTTACCCCTCGGGAAAAAATTTAAAGCAATATGCGAAACCCGTTGGGTTGAAAATCCCGATTGGTTGTTAAGATTCAAGGAAATCTATAAAGCTATAGTTGATATACTAGCAGCTAACAAATGTAGTCCCCATACACACTGTTACTAGAGCTTGCTTACTACAGTAAATGAGAAAATAAAAATTCCGCGCCTAACATCAGAAGATCCTGAAGTTTATTAGTCACTATAATGATTCCAATTTTGGATGATCAGTTTCAGTCGAGATTTCGAAATCATAAAGCCATCTCTTAACATTTTAATAACGTCTGTGTGTTGTAAAGACTAAATTAATCATAATCATCCCTAAAATTACTTTGAGCTGTATAAAAGTATTTGGCATGGTATTTAGTAAAAGCTGAATTAGTATGTGGCAGGTAAAATGGCTTAATGAATCTGAAATAGATCGACCAACATGTGCTATTGAAGCTCTCGGATAATGCAAGCAGACCTTATTTCCAACATAATTACAAACTGTTAAAGATCTTAGCCACACTGCCTGTTTCCACATATACCTCTGAAAGGTCATTCTCTTGTCTTAGAACTTAAAACTGATTTGAGAAACTCCACAGGCCAGGAACCCCTGAATGGCTTGGCGCTAAATAACAGCATCATATTTCTTCCATAAAAATAATTTAAGGGTTTTTACTGCTCAGCCAAACAAACCCCCTCTCCAAAATCATTATCTGGCTACAGCCTTGGTTCTTTGGTAAATTAAAAATGATGGTTGTTTTAAATTTTGTTTCATGAAAAATAAAATTTTATTAGAATGTCTGAATCAAAGGGTAGACGCATTGAAGATTCAACATCCGGAAATAATACGACTCATGTAAATTGGATGGAAAAATAAATAATATTTTTTTCACAACACGGACATCCCTTTTACAAAGGGCACCGGGAAGTCGCAACGTTACTTTAGTCGCATAATCGTTAACTGTTCGGTTTCTTTAGCGGCGATACATCTGCTTGGCAAGATGTAACAGCTTCATTTATTTTAGCACTAAAATAAAAGATTGTTAAAATAGTCGAAGACTAGTATGCAATAGGAACCAGAACCATATTCAACAATAATGTATATTGCCTTGTTGTCTCTCTAGTGCTTTCTGTGAAAACGATGTCAGGTTAATTAGTATACATTGAAGACAACATAGTACACCTTTTTAGATTTGATGGAAAGACAAACAGTGGCTAACTCGAACTTTTTGCAGAGACACAGAGTCAACTTTGCAACCATTCCCTAACTGGAGTAGCACTAACAGAAATAGGTACTCACTGTAGTGCTTGGCACGATGTAATAGCTTCATTTATTTTAGCACCAAGATAAAAGATTGTTAAAATAGTCAAAGACTAGTATGCACTATACTTTTGGTGAATCTTGGTTTCTTAACTTTATACGGTCTACTACTAAATGTAGGAACCAGAACCATATTCAACATTTATGTATATTGCCTTGTTGTCTCTCTAGTGCTTTCTGTGAAAACGATGTCAGGTTAATTAGTATACATTGAAGACAACATAGTACACCTTTTTAGATTTGATGGAAAGATAAACAGTAGCTAACTCGAATCTTTTGCAGAGACACAGAGTCAACTTTGCAACCAATCCCTAACTGGAGTAGCACTAACAGAAATAGGTACTCACTGTAGTGCTTGGCACGATGTAATAGCTTCATTTATTTTAGCACTAAGATAAAAGATTGTTAAAATAGTCGAAGACTAGTATGCACTATACTTTTGGTGAATCTTGGTTTCTTCGCTTTATACGGTCTACTACTAAATGTAGGAACCAGAACCACATTCAACATAAATGTATATTGCCTTGTTGTCTCTCTAGTGCTTTCTGTGAAAACGATGTCAGGTTAATTAGTATACATAGAAGACAACATAGTACACCCTTTTAGATTTGATGGAAAGACAAACAGTAGCTAACTCGAATCTTTTGCAGAGACACAGAGTCAACTTTGCAAGCAATCCCTAACTGGAGTAGCACAAACAGAAATAGGTATTCAGTGATTCCCGTGATTTGATTAGAGTTATAGTAATATTTATTGTTCATTTAGGCTTGCCGTTTTTACAATATATTCTGCTAGGTGCAAATGGATTTTCGGAACCCAATTATAGATTGCCACTTGCCAGTAGATCCGTTAAGTCCATCAGATTAGAGGCAGGAGAGGTTATTAAATAGAAATTTTCGAAAATGAAGGGCAAGAGGTTTCCGAATATAACAAAAATGTTTGCTCACATAAAAAATGTTGAAAAATACAAAAGGAAAAAATAATAGGGAGTGCCTTAAAAAGGATCAATGTTTAAACTTAGTGTAAGTACTAATTGAATACTTAAATAGATATTGAAAAAAGGTTTTTTTTTTTGTAAACATATTTACTATATTTTTAAGAACATCTTTTAATATTTAAATAAAGTATTTTGTAATTATGCTTACATGTACATGTAGATATGATAAATATTAAAAAAAAACTACTCGGATAGTTGCCAAAATCAATCTGTAAATGGAAGTATGAATTTTCACCGGCCTTGAGATTCCAAATTGACCAGCATTGTCAACATTTATTTAATGATTGTCAGAATTAGATAATTGCATGATTAAATAATACATGACTAAGAAAATATCAATTTTCTAACCTAAAATTAATTTTCTTCGTGTAGCATGAGGTTCTTCAGTATATACCCATTCGAAATCAGTGCGTGAATTATGTTGTCCCATTATGAACGCCTTCCGGAAAAACTTATTCTTTTCTAATTTTAATCACGAGAGAAACTTTAATTTAAAAACACCGCTACATGTCACTATTGACCTTTGGTTCAACCGGTCTAAACTCGACACCAACACTCCAACAGTCAACACAACAACACAACTCTCTCAACTACACTAGTACACTACACTAGGACCAGAGACAATATAATATATATATATTATATATTATCTCTGACTAGGACTACTGACTACGTGAGTCGTGAACAGTGAATATCAGAGTATCAGACATTAAGTATCACAGATTATAAGGTATAATCTTTGTTAAGATAATCTTTTGTGAACATGACCAACAACACACATTACTCGTCCGGTTTCGTATATAACGAGAAACATGCGTGAAACATGTAGTATTACATATAATATGTGAAACATTTAAAACTTTTTGAGAAAGTATAACTGAGAGCAGTGTTGCCATTAATTCACCAGACCACTAAAAATAAATTTAAAATTCTTACCCACCTTAGCAGTATGAATCATAAAAGTAATTTTGGCTATGTTTGAATTCCGGATCCTTCTAAACACGTCTGACCGCGCAGGTCTCTGCGCATTGAAATAAAAACCCAAATTCACCTCATTTCTGCGCGAGAAATTCAAATTTCCATGCATTGTTGCCCGATTAATTGTATATCTGTAATAATCGGAAACCTGTAAAAATACTGAAATACCATAAAACATGTTGTTCTAGTAAGTTATAGTAAAGCATAAAAACTTACGGATTTTCTTGTTCTGTCCATGACTCTAAATTGACGTGTTAGGTAGAATGTTTTGTAAACAAACATGTTGGTTAGAATTTCTGTATTCTGAGAAAGTATGTTGAAAACTTTTAAAAATATTCTGATTTTAGTGTTAAAGTTTTGTTTGTTCTCTTTGTTTAATTAATATCATGTTAGATAGAAAACGAATATACATACACAAAATTTGTGATCACAATCAAAGATTTTGATTGTTTGTTGATCGTTTTATTTATTGGATAAAATTAAATAAAATAAATTACGAATTAATCATGAAATTTAAAAGCTATTTTTAAAATTATAGTCAGATATTTAAAACTATTTTTTGGATCAATAATGGTCAGCCATGTCGTAGGTAAAGTGTAATATTTAAAAACTGTTTATAGTCTTAAAAAAAAGCAATATTATAATAAAATTAATTAAATTAAAATCAGCGATTTATCAATGTGGCTATTTGAAAAAAATAATGAGTATATTCTTGAGAGTAAAGGACTCATTACAATAGTCTAAAAAATAGATTTTTTTGTTTACTTATAAATGAATACGAATATCGGAAATTATAATGAACTCAAAAGTGATCTGTTGTAATAGTAATCTAACTTTAATTTATTAATCTATTTACAACGCCTGTTATAGTAACTGAAATTTAATAATTACAGTTTCCAAAAATAAAAAACAAAATGAATGTAACAATGTTTAATTTACAAAATAAATAAAAGTTAAAAATATTAAAAATATAACGTTTTATTTTTACCATATTTTGTAAAACTATTTTTTTTCTGAATAAACGTATTAAAAAGTCATAAAATAAATCTTTTTTGTACATATTAGGTATACAAGACATTTCACAATTCATCAAAGATTTGTTAAACTTGATACATTGAAATTAAAACTATTCCAGTCTACAATTCTTATTCCATAAAATATGTTTTTCCAAAATAACTAATATAACAAATTTCGAACACCATCTGACATATCGAAAATTCATGATTTTTAAATATGGTTCGACGAAAAAGGTATATGCGTTTAAAATAAATTGAACGCGGGTGATTTAAACCCTACTGGCTAAAATATTGTATCAGGTATTTTATCTTATAAAAATACAAAATATTTTCAGTTTTTTTACTATATTTACAATCATATCTACCTAATGTGTTTCAGTTGGTGAAGTATAAATAAATGAAACTATCTTCGAAAATTCTATTAATGTGCTAATCACTTACTCTTATTTAATCCTATCCACGTAAAGTATCTAAAATGTTTATAATGAGATATCATAGATTTACTTGAAATTTTGAAACCCAAATGTATTGTATTGTCAACTAACTTAGACCGAGGCCACAAGGATCTGAGGGAATAACAAAGGGGTTATTTTTATCAAGTTGTTTTACCCGTTTAGCTATGAGACAACAAATACACGATTTTATATTATATATTTAAATTTATTATACATAATTTATATTTAATTTATATAATATATATAATAAATTATTAATAAATTATATAATAAATTTATATTAAATAACGTTAGCGCAACATTTAAATCATTTAAATGTTAGCGCCCTTGGTAGGGCACAATAAGTGTCAAAACTATCACTATCCGCATCCGGTAGAAAGAGAAATTTGATGTGATATTAAAATATGTACGAATGATCTATGCCACAATAATAACATTGTTCTTCCTTCTATATGATCTATATTTTACTGAATATTTCATCGATTCTAATATTTTATGGCCATCACAACAAATATACCTATATAAAATAAAGCAATTTTTTTAAAACATGCAAAGAGAATAAAAACTGGTATGTAGTAGGTAATAGTGCTCGTTTAAAACATTCGCAAGTTGTCCAAGTCCACTGTAAATTTGAATGCGAGATTTGACAACAGCGCTCGAAATAGTACATACATTTTGAATTCACGTGGTCATGCGCATAACACTAGGATCCCAAAATCAAATCTTACCGTAATTTTATACGCTTAAATCCGTATATAAGTAAAATTGTTTAAAACTATAAAATATAGGTGTAATAAATTTATGTCTATAGTAAATAATTTGCACCTCTGCAGGCAACATACATTACATACGTAATAAACGTCCGTTGTTTTAAAAATTTGTAAATATTTTAATTATGAGAATTAATATTTAATTATATTTACTGTTTAAACTTATTCGTAATTTGTACATTAATATTCGTTGGATGTATTGAAGATAAATAATAACACATTTTTTAGTTATATAGTAAAAGACTAGCAAAAACGTTATTATTGTCTAATGTCATTAGTGTCAATTATGTGATTTATAAGTGACGTTTTCTTATTATTGGTTTGATATTTTTATTTTAAAGTAAAATGACTAATTGTTTTTACATAATTTTAATGAAATAATGAAATAAAATATGCCACCGTTTCGAAGAAAGAAATCTGGAAAAAGTTTTCCTGTTAAAGTGTGCACATTAGATGCTGAATTAGAGTTCAACTTGGAAGTAGGAATTCTTTCAATGAGTTTTAAAAAATTGTATTAATTGATTAATATTTTTAGTGGAGAGCAACTGGGAGAGATCTTTTCGAATTAGTTTGCAGAACAATAGGACTTAGAGAAACGTGGTATTTTGGACTGCAATATGAAGATTCTAAAGGTTTTATATCCTGGTTAAAACTAGATAAAAAAGGTATATTAAGTATTTAGAACGTGCCTAAAATTCAAAACAAAGAAAATTATGACGTTATAAATATGAAGCATGGTACTAGTTTTGTTCAAAGAAAGCAACTGAACTAAAATATATTTTTCTTATCGTAGTGCAAGACCAGAGTATACAAAAAAATAATCAGACGGCTTCTTTTATGTTCCTAGCTAAATTTTATCCAGAAGAAGTGGCAGAAGAGTTAGTACAAGAAGTTACACAACATTTATTTTTTTTACAAGTTAAGCAAGCCATTTTATCAATGGACGTTTATTGTCCACCTGAAGCTTCAGTATTACTAGCTAGTTATGCAGTACAAGCTAAGGTTAGATATTTTTTTTTATTCAAACATAACTTGATTGTCGTGTAACATCAGAAAAGCAGTATATTAATCTGGTACATTTTACTTTATCAATAGGTATGGAAAATACTTACAATCATATTAAATCAAATTTTAATAAATTTTATAATTGTTTTGAAAAGTTGCCCAAAATTTGTACCTATTTATTATATTGGTTATTCTCACCCGGTTATAGTGTTGAAACGAGTAAATGCTAACAAAATTCAAATGCAATACAGCAAAACATAACATTTGGTCAAACAGGTGTTAAATGTAATTCTCTTGAACGTGAATTAACGTCAAGTGTAGGATTTGCAATCCCTAATTCCGCGTTCCAACATTTCAGCGGTTTCCTACATGTTTATAAGGACTGCGAAATTCCCGCAGTTATGTAGTAAATCCCGCGAGAATATTTTTTGAACTAACAGAACCAACAGAATACTTTTGTTACTTACAATACCGTAGAAGGGGGCGAATAAGCACAATTTTCAACTTCTATGGTGATTTTTTTACAAATTTTGTATAAAAGATGTTATCAAAAGTATACTAATATTGTGAGTCTCATTGTAATTTTTGAAGTACTAATGCTGAAAGCTTAAAGCAAGTAAAAATTATAATATTCTTTGTAAATTAGGAAAAAGTACGTAACCTGTATTAAAAACTACAAATGACTAATTATTATTTTGTCCGTGCAGTGCTGTTGGTTTCTTAATTTGTAGTAGACTTTTATGGGTTAAGTAAATAAAGACAATAATATTAATCTATGTATAACTTACAATTTCTTTGTTAATTGTTAGTAATACTAACTAAGAATTGTTTGTTATTTAGTAGCACTACTAGCAGTAAGTTACTAATATGTTATGTTTGTGACTGATTTCTTTTAATTGATAGTTAATAAAGTTTTTACGCAACTGTTAACTGTTTATAATTATCTTGAATAAAAATCAAAATAGATTCCTATTTAAGAATTTTTAATTTTTCTGCTTCTGTGAGAATTTCAGCGGTATCCCACTGGAAAGGCAAATTTATCGCAAATTTCTAACTGGAAAAAAATACTGTGGCATTGCAAACCCAAGTCAGTCGGATAAGCGACAACTTTTTCTGTTATCATGATTGATTTTGATTTGTTTATGTAGATCATTTTTTTTTCTGCTGAAATGCTTAAAATAATTCAGTACCCATGTATAAGTAGAGATAAATCTATGTTTTAGACCAAATTTTTAAGTTGATAATATTATACAATAATTTCCAGTTTTTTTATTTGTCTCTTATTTTTACGGTGTCTTTTAATAGAATATACTTCTAGTATTTCAATTTAAAATATACTAATATTTGGTACAACAAATTTTTTGATTTTAATCATTAAGAGCGTTTTTTATAAACAAATGTTTTTTTATACAGTTTGGAGACTTTGATGAAGACACTTATAAACCTGGAATGTTAGCAAGTGTAGATTTATTACCTCAAAGAGTTATTGACCAGTACCAAATGACTTTAGAAATGTGGGAAGAAAGGATCAGGGTCTGGTACGCAGATCACAGAGGCATGTCAAGGGATGAAGCAGAGATGGAGTATTTAAAAATTGCACAAGATCTTGATATGTATGGGGTGAACTATTTTCCGATATTAGTAAGTACCAATCTATAAAATTAGCTTAAAAAAACAACACTTTAAAATCCCATCCTACGACATGATATAATATATGCTAATATTTTTTTTAGAATAAAAAAGAGACTGATCTGTGGCTTGGTGTAACAGCCTTAGGATTAAACATTTATGAGAAAGAGAACAAGCTTCAACCCAAAACTACATTTACTTGGTCAGAAATACGTCACATTAGTTTTGATGATAAGAAATTTATAATTAAACCAGTGGATAAAATTGCTCCTAACTTTGTATTTTTTAGTCAGAGAGTTAGAATGAACAAATTGGTAAGACTCAACAACTAACACATAATTTTTTGTTAATCATGGATTCTTATGATAGATATTAGATTTGTGTATGGGTAACCATGACCTTTTTATGAGACGAAGAAAACCTGATTCCATGGAATTGCAGCAAATGAAAGCAGCAGCCAAAGAAGAGAAACAAAGACGACAAGTTCAGAGAAATAGACTGGCTCGAGAGAAACAATTGAGAGAAGAAGCTGAAAGAGAAAGAGCAAGCATGGAGCAGAGATTATTGCAATATCAAGAAGAAATACGTTTAGCTAATGAAGCTCTGGTAATTTTTTTATCAGTTCCGGATTATTAATTTTTATTAAATATTTTTTATGTTTGTAGCGAAGGTCAGAAGAGAGTGCTGATCTTTTAGCAGAGAAAAGTAGAGTAGCTGATGAAGAAACAAGACTTTTGAGGCAAAAAGCTGCAGAAGCCGAACAAGAAATAACTAGATTAATGTTAACTGCCATGAAAAGAGATGAGGAAAAGGTAAAATAAATTATTTTTGAAAACGATAATATACGTTATTATAGTTATAAATTTTATACGAGGATTTATCGATTTACGAAGGCTACGAAAGGAATAATTGGTTCGCAGGAGTGTTGGGTTTTAATGGGATTTGAATGTTGGATTTAAGGACCTTGCTATAGGACTTAGTGTTCTTTTCAGGGAGAGGACGGTGTGGTTTAAATGGAGTTAGCATCAGACGTCGGCGAGTGAAGGGTACTCCCGACTGACTAGTTAACGAAAAAACTGTATGATCTTGAGGATGCAGTCAAAAATCGGTCAAAGGTTAAAGTAAACTGTTTGTTAAAAGGTCGAGCTTTCGGAAATGTTTATTCCCTTTATCAAGACATTCTGAAAAGATTATAAAAAACGATTCTGAAGGACAATTAAAATACAAAAATAGTCAAAAGTACTTACAACTTGAGATTAAAAATATAAAAGTCGCACTTAATACTGAATAAAAAACACTTTTGTTCATTGTCACTACATATTAATTATAAAAACTGGCGTCAAAAATCTGCCATTTTGTTTTTTATGTACCCAGTGTCACTCGCGGTATCAATACGAATCTAATGATACCTCCCACATTAAAATTCATTAAGCTGTTCAGGCTGTAGCAGGGAACATGAAAATCTACTCAAAAAACAACCCTTTCGTCTGTCACAGTCGGGTACAAATTATATTCAAAAGTGTGTATAGCCAAATAGACTTACACAGTTACACAGGTCATTCTTAAAATTTAAGTGAAATAAGGTAACTACATTATTTTATAGGTTTCTCTTGAGAGAAAAACCAGAGAAGCAGAAATGTTGACTGCTAGACTTGTAGAAGAATCAGAAAAAAGAGCAGCTGAAGCCAATAAACTAAAAGACGAATTATTAAAGGCAAGGGCAGCCGAAAAACAGGCCAAAGAAAAGTTACTGGACTTTTTAAATCGTACTACTTATAACGGTTCGAATACTGTATCCCCTATATCTGTAAGTTAATGTTAATATTTTAACTTAAATTAAAAATTTCTACTATTTCTTTTTTTGGCAACAAGTAATTATATATTAAGTTTTTGTATTTTTAAATCTTGCGGAATTTGAATACAAGGTCATTTTATTTATATTAATTGTGTCGATTATATGTATAGTTTTTATTTTTATATTTATACATTTTTAGTCTGTTACTGCCTTATATCCTCCGCCATTAAGTCCAGGATACGTAAATGATTTATCAATTATGGAAAGTGAAGTTTCAACTTCTCCGGATTTAAATTTGAATATCACTTCTTACGATTTATTAGCTAATGCAGATGCAGATCAGCTCTCTCTTGAAATAGAAAAAGAACGGTAAGAAATAGTATATATCTAAAAGATAAAATGGTGTAAATAGTTGACATGATTCTATTTTCAATTCATATTTAACGGTTATTTGTATAGATTAGTAGCATTGTTTAAGAATAAGATAATTAGATAGTGGTGCTATAAATTTTTTGAAATCGAATGAACACCACGAACGCATGGCGACGCTTTTATCGTGCCCATCTTACTTTTCTAATATTTTTTTATCCTTTATTATCTTTTTAATCATTCCTTCGAAAGAAACATACTAGCGCTGTGCTTTAACTTGTCATGGCAACAGGATAATCAGTTTACAACTAGAAACCGTCGGAACACAGCGATAAAAATATCAAAAGATTCTTCTATAACATGTGACTACTTTGTTTATCCAACAATGATAATAGTTATACGAAACATTTTTTGTGAAATTTGGATTCATAGGTCCCATTATAATAATAAAACTTCAGCACTCATTCTGTTTTAAGTTTATTGTCTATACAAGGATTTTTAAGTAAATCCGAGACAATACGTGACGCGTACTGTAGAACCATAGTTTCAGATTTGAAAACAGATAGTAATGACTGGAAGACAAATCTAGGGAATAGGGCAAAAGACCGAAACTTCAAAACCTAATTCATGAATTTTGGCCATTGCAATCATAGACAAGAACAGGTCCGATATTCTTTACTAAACGAGGCCGTTTCTCTAGATATTTGCTGATCAAATTTTTTACCTTCTTCGATGAGGAAAAACCTTTTATTTGTTTCTATTGTTTGGACTGTTCTTTGGTTTCGGGACTGTAATGATGGACCCAGGATTCATTCTGTATATATTGTTATGCCTGCTATCTCGATTACATCTACTCGGTCATCCAATACGATACTGTGGACTTTTTTTATTAATTTGGAATCCATCTCTGTTTCATTGTTACAAAATCTCATAAGACTCACTTAAGATTACTGTTCAAACCAGATTAATATAGTAAAAATTATGTAAATTTTCCTTTGAATTCGCGCCATATTTGTATTGGGGTAGTTACTAAACAATCATTATACATGTAAAATTTTAGACATGAGATAAAATTGACAAAGTATTATACGTTCGCATTCATAATTTTTGCTTAAATGTTTGGAAAACTAAAAGAAGTTTTTAAAAACTAAAAAATAGTTTCAGCTGCCCTAATCAGTAATATTTGTTTTTTATTCCCTAAATATGATATGACAATCACTGTCAAAGTATATTTACAACCATTTCTAAGGTATTGGTAAAATATATAGAATAGTAGATAATCAGACCATAGACCAATTTCTAATTTTTATATCGTATCTGCAATTAAAAGTTGTGCATTTAGAATTTTTATGAAAAATATAAAAAATATGTTTTTTTTAGAATTGATTATCTAGAGAAATCCAAGCATCTCCAAAACCAGCTTCGAGAACTTCGTAGTGAAATAGCAGTTCTGAAAGTAGGTGACAAACAAACGGATTTTGACCAGTTACATGAAGAGCAAGTAAAATTGGGCGAAAACAAATACTCAACTTTAAAAAAAAGCCAGTCTGGCTCCACAAAAAGCAGAGTTGCATTTTTTGAAGAGTTATAGCAATGACCGATGCCTTACTGTTTTCTTGTTATGTAATTTATACTTTAAAATAATTTTAAGATTATATAAAATAATATTTTTTAATAAATGTTGTTTTATTCATCTTTCAAAAGAAGCCCTAAAAATGCAATAATAAATACGAAAAAAAGATGTAAAAATTACAAAAACCAAACTTAACAGTCTTGGTACTGACCGGCTGAAGCCTATCCTTCGACTTTTCGTGTTAAAATGAGTTAATAAACTCTTTTTAATCATTTCTCACTTTTTTATAGCATCATATAACTAATAAACAACTTTTCAAAATTATTCCAATTTTCTGATTTTTTAACATTTTTTTGTAAATTTTCAAATTTTTAGGAAACAAAGTATATTGATCCATCTCTCATGGGATTATTAAAATGTAGAAATTAGTTAAACAAGACGACACTTAGGAGAAATCGAAAGAAATATCAAGCTTTTTACGGTTTTTTTAATTTTCTATGAATTTTCTGATATTTCACGTTTTTTTTTTTATTTTTGCATAAACATTACATTAAGTAGTGTATTGCTTTTGTTGTTGTTTTTTAGAAATTTTTTATATTTTCGCCGTGTTCTTTGTCTATTTGACATTCCGTAGAATTTTGTAACCGAATTTAAACCTATTTCCCGACTACCTAGATCTCACTGGATGACAATGCATGTTTCAAGTGTTTAGGCATATACATAGATTTCGAAATTTATACTGAATTGTTATTAAATATGATATAAGTTGTGTATGGATATTATCATTTTAAAAGTTTTTAAATAAGTTGTTCGTAGCTCATTTGGATAAGCTTCCAATTGTGACAGTTCTGTTATGTTATTATAATGGCATCGATTACGCGAGAGGGAAGTTTTTTTCTGTTTTTTTTTGTTCTACATGTGAAAACAGTAATTATTATTTAAACTGTTAGTAAAATAAACTAATTTAGAAAGTTTTTTAGACTGTAATGTGGACTATGCGGTAATCTACCTCGATAAAGCGCTATTTGCCAAGGGACAGGTTGCACTTAGTAATAATTTAATAATAGTAATATGACTTATAAATCAGCAAAAAAAAACTTTCTACTATAAAAAGTTCTTTTTATAAAATGTGATTATTTAACTTTTCGAACCATTGTCAGAATGTACCATACGATGTATAGTTTAAAAAATGATTAAAAGACAATAACTGTCATTCTTTATATTACTATGCGTGTAAGCTATTTGGTATATATTGCCATCCGTTGAATTTTCGTATTTATGTGCGTTTTATCTTATCGCGAGAGTGCTGTATATACTGTGTAACGCTATTCCTGTCGCTATTTCTGGGTTTACTCCGTCTGCCAAAAGGTCACATTTTAGTATGGTATCAACAAAAATTAATACATGAGTTTAATGTAAATGTTAACTCTGAAATGGATAACAAGAAGAAGATTTACCGTCAATTAAGAAAAATTATATAAGTCCTTACCACACACCTACAGTTTACTGTAGTTAATATGCAATAAAATATTTGTATGTTTTAATGTAATTTAAATATAGAAGAGTTGCAACCATAAATCCTATCAAAAATTTTCATTTAAACCTTTGTTCAATTAATATTTCTGTATGTGGCGATATCTTATAACTAATTTATTTGCAAGGCATCATCCATAGACAAATTCTATTATCTCTGGCATCATCAAAAATATAAATGAATAATAAAATTAATTTGTTATTAATTAATAAGTATAGATATAGTAAGTATGAGTCACCATGTAGAATCAACTACTGGGTATGTAAGCGGAACGGTTACATCAAAGTGGGTTATTTCAGTTTTGAAAAAGTTAGTTGAACACTGTGCCGCTCGATATAAATACACGGCTAAGGTAGAGAAAGGGAAACTGTTTATTCTGAAGTATATGATAGAATTATATATGATTCAGGAGGTAGAGTCGATAGATATAGATAGTCGAGTAAACGTGGAAACATAAGGGTTTATTAAAAGAGGTAGGATACAATTAAAATCTAAAACTATAAAATAAACAGTAAACCATGCAGATATATTCAGTATGAGATAAGAATGTTTTCATACTGGATGCTTCAGTTGTCTTAAGCAATATTAATATGTACGCATGTAATTATCACATTCTTTTTTATCTGTTATCATTTTTGCTGAACATTTTAACATTTTTTTCGTAAATAATAGACCAGTAATAATAATGGTAGTGCTTCATGTCTCTTTAAAACCGATTTAAGTGACACTTAACTATTGACTTGGCAATAACTTGTAATTTTTAAATTTCCATCAGAGGTCAAGGTTTCGAACTTTGAATTTCGATACTACAGTAACACTGCTAGATACTAGCACAAGAATGGACGTAATATATGTGCAACTTTCTGCCTGAATTAATATTAGCTTGGTCTGCCTGAGAAATTTTAGCGAATCATCAAGACTACGTAGGGTTATTCTTATTGTATGTTATTTAGATAGTCATCCAAAACCCTTATCAAATGGATATTAACATTTATATCACAATCTTTGTAAGTATTCTTCCATATAGACATTTCTTCCAGCTACCGTTTAATAAGTTTACGTACTTATTACAGTATTTTTTATAATTCTTGGTTGGATAAATACATGGATGATTACAGAATTTATATAAAAACAAAATTTACCACAAAATCCAATATGTTATCAGAATACCGTAGAAAAATCACATATTATATACACTTCGGTCGCTCGTCAAATTCTATTTGTCTTTGAAATTTAAATATATTTAGTTTTAGGATAAAATTTGGGTAAATGTTTTCTGTATATCCCGCTGTAGGACCCCCCACACTTTTAAGATTAGAGCACAAGTTAATGTTTTCCTGTGTTGTTTATAAGAGTTGTCTATTGTAACTGTGTACCATTATTTGTTAAGTACTTTATAAAACAATCTATTTTCAGATGGTCGAATTTGAGTCGAAAGTAGCCACATTAAATCTTAGCCCACTTCCTGTACAGTATGCTTATTTAAGACTTAATTCTTTAAATATGTTTCGTAACCATATATTATTTTTGAGTGATTTTGTAGATCTTCTAGAAGTTTACTGAGGTGAAGACTAAAGTAGGGGAGAGGGGGGTAAAATGATCCCCGCGGGTTGAAATGATCCCTGTATTTAAAAGTTCGCCTTTCGTGCAAAATAAGTGTAATATTGGCAACATTGTATTAGACGAAGCGGCTAATAGGAGACAACGATCGTAAACACAATTTAGTTCGAATCCGACTAGTAATCAGTGAACTTGTGTTTTTTCCGTTCATGATATAAGGTAAGGTATTTGTTTTTTAGTGTGCTCTTTTTAAATGCTGTGAATGACTGATTTTTTTATTATCGTGTTTTGTTGAGGAAGAGTTGCTGAATTGATTTATGGTATCCATTTTCAATTAATATATGCAGCTAAATTTATAATTAACAAAACTTAATGCATATCACTTTGGGGTAAAACGATCCTCTAGTAGGGGGGTAAAATGATCCCGGGATCATTTTACCCCTTAGATTCTGCAAAAATGTTTTAAATCATAATTTTGATTTTTAAATTCGTTTTACGTCTCTTACAGAATGCCACGAACATATAAACGAGTAACCAATAGGCAAAATTGGGATGTTGAGCATATGAAAAATGCTATAGAAGAAGTTAAGCGAGGAATGCCTGTGAAAACCGCTGCGCGAATCTTCAATGTGCCAAGAATGTCGCTCAAGCGGCATGTAATCGACAAAAATAAGGTAGCAAAGCTAGAGAAGAAGTCACTTGGCAGCCGCCACCCTGTATTTTCGCCAGAACAAGAGCAAGAACTAGTAAAGCACATCCTAGATTTTGAAAGTAGGATGTATGGACTGACCTTGCGTGATTTGCGACAATTGGCTTATCAGCTTGCTGAACAGAACAAACTCCCCCACAAGTTTTCACATGTCGAAAAAGCTGCCGGTAAAGATTGGTTGAACGGGTTTAGAAGAAGACATCCAGAGATTTCTTTGAGATGTCCTGAAGCGACCTCAGCTGCTAGAGCAAGAGCATTCAACAAACCGGTTGTGACAAAGTTCTTTAATCTGTTGAGGGAGATTTATACAAAAAATAATTATGCCCCTCACCAAATTTATAACGTAGACGAGACTTCGATTTCTACTGTTCCCGGGCGAAATTCGAGAATTTTAGCAAAAAAAGGTTCCAAACAAGTGGCGAGGGTAACATCAGCGGAGCGCGGAATTTCGACAACAGCGGTAGTTTGTGTATCAGCTGCGGGAAGTTTTGTCCCCCCAATGCTTATTTTCAGCAGGAAGCGAATGAAGGCCGAACTGACAGACGGAGCTCCTCCGGGTACCATTTTTGCTTGTAATGAAAGTGGTTGGATGCGTACAGAAGTTTTTAAGCAGTGGTTTGCTCATTTCGTATCTTTTGTGAAGCCAAGTGTTCATGAGCCCGTGTTGCTTATATTAGATGGACATTTATCGCACACAAGAAATCTCGATGTTATTGTAAGTGCCAGAGAAAACTTTGTAACCATCTTGTGTTTACCTCCCCACTGCACGCACAAGTTGCAGCCGTTGGACGTTGCTGTTATGGGTCCACTTAGTGTTTATTTAGACCAGGCATTAGAAAAATGGTTGAACCATCATCCTGGTAGAACCGTGACAGTGTTTCAAATCAGCCAAATATTTTGCGAGGGCTATTTAAAGGCTTGTATACCAACAAATGGAATAAACGGGTTCCGCAAAACTGGAATATTTCCATTTGACCCTGAGGTTTTTTCAGATGTCGACTTTTTAGCAGCTGAAGTAACCGATCAAATACCTAGTGGTCTTGATGAAGGTGAGGATATGGCTCCAGGATCCAGTTCATGTAACGTATCTGATTTATTGGCAGACGTAACCAACAAATCAGATAATGGTTCTAGCGAAACAAACGATCTATACAAGAATCCTGAACCTGGGCCCAGCTCAAAACGAGATGAACAAATGAATTCATCTTTTACAGTTACACCACAAGAATGTCAACCTTTTCCTAAAATTCAAGGCAAGAGGAACGCAACAAAGAGGAAATCTTGTGGAAGTGCAGTTTTAACCAGCACGCCATACAAAACTGCTCTTGAAGAGGATATCAGCAAGAAAGAAGTAAAAGGAAAGACAATTAAAACGAAAAACAGAAATGATAAGAAGACACTCAAGCAAAAGAAACCAAAACAACAAAAGAATATAAAAGAAAGTCTCTACTGCTCCGAGGAATATTTTACTTCAATTGACGGATGGATTCAATGCAGAAAATGTTTCGAATGGGCTCACGAATTGTGTGCGGGAGTTGAAGAAGACGAAAATGAGTTCATTTGTGAACATTGCTCTGATGTTCCTTTTGCGTTAGCCAGAGTTCAGAGAAAAATTAGGTTTTAACGACTTTTTTCTTGATATTATATTCGCAAAGTATCATTATTAAGTTGTTTGTAGAAGGGATCGTTTTACCCCCAATATGCGGGTAAAATGATCCCTTTGCAATTTTTTTTATTTTGTGTTTTTTTTAAGAAGTGAATAAAGTTTTTTTTCAAAAAAGTGGTGTTTTGTTAAAATAAATTACTCTTTTAGGGGCTTATCATATTAAAATAAAATTTTAAAAATATTTTCCCATTTTTGGGTAGTTTTTTTCTTAGGGGGACCATTTTACCCCCCTCTCCCCTAATCAAAGCTTTTTCTGGATCAGTCTGCGTTCTTTTGCTTTCTTTATTGCAGGGGGTTTGTAGTATCTGCTGGACCTTGAGCACTGCAGTGTCTTGGTGATGCACCTTCTCTGGAAATTTTGTAACCACAGATATGTAAATATATATTAGAAGACATATAACTATACATATACTATACTCTACTCTACATACACTATATGTAGTAATTTAAATTCAGCTTTAAATGAGTAAATCCTTACGTTTACCAAATACTTGCCATGGAATCTAAAGTATAATACTGATATGTAGTAATAGTAATAGTACACTTGATAGTTTAGTTAATTTCACCTCAGCTGGCCTCATTTGTATCCGAAGAATTTACGTTTGCTTTACCTGTCACCTACATGTCATTTGTTACTTTTGTGAAACACAAAGGGTGCCAAGTATGCGTACTTATGATAAACAAAGGGGGTAAATTAACAGGCACGTACGCAAAAAGGATGATAGGGTCACGAGTAGGAATGGTAACCGCAGACATTCATGTTTCTGGCTTGTTAGCCGTCATCAGTGCGGCATAACCAAGTAAGGTATTGCACTTGGCTAGCAAAAGTGTTGGGTACTTGGGAGCAAAGGATGGTAGGGAAACATGTGTCTAAAAAAAAACACAAACAACGAACGCTCACACAAGAGTTCTATCGCCATTTGTGCCTTCGGCTAGCTGTGCCCACATTTTGGGGCTACGACCAGCGTCGCCACGTTGGCGAAACGGACTCATTGTGCTTGCATGAGTCGTTCCAAGCCCAGGATGTGAAACACAAAGGGTGCCAAGTATGCGTACTTATGATAAACAAAGGGGGTAAATTAACAGGCATGTACGCAAAAAGGATCATAGGGTCACGAGTAGGAATGGTAACCGCAGACATGCATGTTTCTGGCTCGTTAGCCGTCATCAGTGCGGCATAACCAAGTAAGGTATTGCACTTGGCTAGCAAAAGTGTTGGGTACTTGGGAGCAAAGGATGGTAGGGAAACATGTGTCTAAAAAAAAAACACAAACAACGAACGCTCAGTAAAGTCAGTAAACTGGCTTAAAAAGCGTTAAAAAAATAAAAAAGTTTTTTTATGAATAGCAGAACAATATTGTTTGAATAAGGAAATAATAAGATGAACACGAATTTTAACTGGCCTTACCTAAATTACATAATTCTGAAAAATCATTATAGCATAAATATAATTAATAAAAAAAATTGATTAAAGGTAACTTTGTTACAAACAATCTACCTACTTATACTATACCTATACTGTAATAGTTATCTGGATCTGGAAATTTGGGGAGGGGCGAGTTAGTGCTCAGCCAGCACTGAGGCCACATATGACCCATTGTGCATCCTCCCGTGTGTAGGGATATCCTCACCTCAGGCTGTCACCAGGCCTAGTGATTTAAAATAGGTGATGAGGCTCCCGAGGGGGATCTCCCTGACATCGGCTGGTGTAAGCCAGTACTCGCCCAACACGGATCTTCTGATTTCAGAAAAAGCAGAGCAGTCATATATTATGTGTTCTACTGTTTCCTTTTCTTGTTCGCAGCCTCTGCATAGCGGCGATTCTGTTAATTTCATCCTAAAGAGATGTTGTCGCAATTGGCAGTGACCTGTCAAGATTCCCACAGCTGGTCGGAGAGTTTGTCTGGTCAATATGCCTTAATTTTTTTTGCTGTTTCCTCGCCAGGATGAGGTAATAACTCTCTGGCCAGTCTACAGTTCGTAGTTTCATCCCAGATGTGATAGTTATATTGTTTTATATATTGTAAATTAATATTTTTGCTGGAACATACTATAAAAGAACCTAAATATTTTATTTATTGAAGATTTTATTTCAAATATTTTTGACTATGACAATAAGTATGGCAATTCTCGCCAAGTAAATTATCACTGACCGTTAATTTGTATTTATTATAGTTACACTTAAAGTAGTTATATAGATGAATTAAAAAGATATGTTAGCATTGAAAGAACATATATTGAATCTCCACAATATAATAAACTTACTGTTAAAGATTGTGAAAATAAAAATGTAGGTAAAATTGTTGATGTAGGTAATTATTTTACTTTAACAAACAGTCTGATGGGAGCAAGCTACAAAAACAGGGTGAGGATAGTACCAGGCAAAGCTTCTTTGTAAACAAAGAGTTACCTTGACTTCTAAAAATACGAAAAGCCAATTTACCAAACACTTTTGACTGGAAAAACTACCAACTACAACTATTTAAAAGTGTCACAAAAAAGATGTATTTTTTTTGCCATAACCGAAATTCGAAGCGGACAATGCACTTAAAGAAAAAAAGAAAATTTTGGCATTTCTTCTAGACCTGGTATATAAATAATTTTTATAATGTGGTGGAGACAACGTTATATATAAAATAATTTTTTTAAAGATGACCATAAATTCTCATTTGAAGGATATAAACATTATTCAGATATTTAAACGAATTATTTCTTATAATATAATCACTAATTATATAGAACAAACTAGGAGATTTGTAAATGATCGATCTTGTTCCAAAAATTTTCCGGCGTACTATAAGCATAGAGATAATATCTCTATGACTATAAGTTACTTAAAATACAACGTACTGACTGACAATATAAAAAAATGTATGATGCGTCATTTAAGAAGAAGAGACAAAGGCAAAAAAATCGAAAATACCTATATTCCGCTGATAAAACGACACCTAATGCAATAAACAATGTTTAGAAGTTTTGAAGCGTAATGGATAAATTTAAAAGTGGTGGTGGCCAAGTGATATTTACTTATAGAATGACAAATGCATCTTGTTGTCTAATAATTCTTTTCAGACGAAAGACCAGTAACCCTCAAGATCCACATTTATCATTACCCTAAATGAACATAAGAAAAAAGATGGGCCAGAATGTAAATAATGTGATAATCCACACATCATAGGCACAAAATAAATAATAGACAGTAGTGAGACTATTGTGGAGTCCTTTTATCTTTTTGAGGCCAATAAAAAGAAGTGCGTCTTTTTCAAATTTCTGTATCCCTGTATTTATAACACAAAATGAATTATTTTGGTGACTATAAAAACATTTATCTCAATTTTAAGTTAAAAATAGGTTTTTTTTGGTGAAAGCCCGTGTAAAAATTAAATATTATTTAGGTTCTCTTAAGCGTGGGCCCCTCTGTATACGTACCTGTCTCGTAAGGTAAGCTAACTTGATTTCATGCAACAACCTACCTGTTGAGTGTAGTTGGTTTAGAGACATGAAAGCGCGTACTTACCAAAGGTGAGTAGAATGTTAGTAGATTGACAATCGCGAGTTACCGACTTACCGATCAAAAACAACTGGTGAAGTTTTGAAGTTTAAAAAAAAAATTGGCTGTGCTTTCGTAAATTTTTGATACAATTAGTCATTCTTAGGATAGAACTCAATGAACTTTAACGGGTTGTGTTGAATGTGTTGTGATTTTTCAGTGTTTTGGTTTGTGAACTTTTGTTTATACTTTGGTAAGTTTCCAGGTTATTTTAATTTTGTTTTTTAGGTTAAATATTTAAATGTTGTTACAACTTTGAAAATCAAATATAAATGCTTATTAAAAAAAAGATATGTTCGTTTTTCTAAATATAGAAATAATTACTTAAAATAAAAATATATCAATTAAATTAATAGTGAATGTATTCATTTAAACTTTAAACTTTTATTAATATCCATACAGAAAACTAATTAGAACGATTTAAATTATAGTTTTTTAAATACAATTTCGTTCTCTTCTAATTTAAATGCGATGGTTATTATATATTATTTACAATAATTGAAATAAATGTGATATTGGGTTTAAGTTTATTTATTTTACATATAAAGAAAATTTTCATTAAAACAAAATGAGCGATGTACTGGGTTATTTTAAACAGACTGCATATTTTAATGGCTTAAAAATAGTTTTTAAACAACAAAAGCATACACTAATATTTATGAACATAAGTTTACTCTCAAGACCTAAGTATAAACTCTAAGAAAGAAATTGCCAAGAAGCAACGCCTAGAACGATTACCTTCTTCAATCTCACACTTGAGATAAGAAAATACTTCACAGACATAACAAAATTTTACGAATTAAATATAGGAGGCAAGAATTGTCAAATGGATTGGGAAAATACACATTGGAGATTAAATAAAAGAAGCAGCAAAACTTCCACTAACAAAATTGCGATAATTGTAGGAAATTTACCATACATCGACCAAACAAGATTAAAACAAGAACCAGAAGAAAAAAACAAAAAGAGACATATCCAACTTTAAATAAGCACAACCTTCATAAAGAGATGTTAAAGATATTTCCCTTTGCTCAACGTATTTTTTTGTTGCCTTATTCCATTTGATTTTAATATATTTTTAACTTTAATATACAGTTCAAGACAAACTTTGACAGAAGTACCTATTTAATAATAACTGTATAAAGTAGTAGGTAGGTACTTTTTTCACCAACGGGAATATTAAACGCACGAGCAGAAGGTGTGTTCGGGAGTAACTTGAGTGAAGAAAAATTTCGTAAACAGTTTCTCTGTTAGTATGTTTTATTTATTTCATAAATAGTAAAATTAATCAACAATCTACAAGTAATCTCTAGGTATATCCGTAGCTCAGTGGTTAATAATGTTAGAAACGAAGATCCGCAGGTTCGATTTCTGTCAGATATTACATTTTTTAAATTTTTTCTTAATTTCATTCTAGTTTGTATAATTTTCCTTTTCTTAAAAAAAGGAGGAGATGAAATGAGAAAGTAAATAAACCTACAGAGTCTATTTTTGTAAAACACGTTAGTGGTTCGGTGGTCCCTGTGTATCCTTGGTGTTTTTCATATTGCAAGAAATAAATTCATCAACAGAAAAGTGACAATATAATCCGAAAATGAGGACTAAAAATTTATCCACTATTTATTGCTAATTCAATATGTGTGAATTCTTTTATTGGTTCTTTCACTCGTGATCTTATCACTTTGTTATAAACTATTTGTGGTAAAAATAATAATTAATTGGAACTAATAAATTAAAATTATTGTATTCAATGTTTTTGTGTTATACATCCATTATTTACTATTAATAAAATAAAAACTATTGTCGTTTAAGTTTTTTTGGACCTTATGGAATATGGTAATGAATTTAAATTATCCTTTGACTGAAATAAACTTTTTAGATAACCTTGAATCAGATAATGTAGGTATAGAACTAGATATTGAAACATACTGTTGTGTATAATATTTAACAACATATAAAAATATATTAATATAAACCCATTTCATCACTTTTTTCCATTGTATTTGCTCACTTATCTTATAGGCTGGTGCATTTTCTTGATATAAGAGCACTTTATTCTAAATCAAACGAAGTCGTTTCTCTTTTGAGACCAATTCTTATAATATCGTCATTTATTGTTTTTCTTATTACTAAATAATTCACCAAGAATGCTCGTAAGAATCTCTAAACATAGTTGCTAATTTTTCCTGCTGACAAAGCAGTTATTGCCTATACATACTTTGGTGGTGGAGAAAAATATCTTTCTTATTCTTTTTTTTGTAATTATGTAGTTGAAATTATATAAGCACTTTTTATTTACAGCTGAGACAGTATTAGTTTTTAGACGTCTACTTTAACATAAAATATAGTAGATATATGATTTTTTGTTATTATCATAAAAATAAAAGCAATTTTGGTAAAATAAAGACGACTTATTTATAAATTTAAAAAAGTATGCATAATGTTTCTATCAAATATTTCATTAAAAAAAGTTACCATGAGCAATATTACTTATAATTATAATTACACTTCTAAAACTACATTACAAACAACATTTATATTTGTATTATAAAAAGTAATTAAATATATTTTCATTACATCATGTTTTGTATTGAATTATTTCCAAATTGGTATTTAATGCAACCTTATACTTCCAATTTCACTTTTGCACTTTTACATTTACACCAATCGGTAAACAAACTAAATAAACAAATTAAATCGTAAGTGATATTAACCAAACAAAAATTACCGAGGTCGAGTTCTGTACAGATTCATCTTTTATCTAAAATTATACACATTCTTTAAAAGTACCTTTTTCTCTCTATGAAGTAAAAAACATTAGTCAATTCAAAGTAAATTGTTTTTTGATAGAGATATGGTGGTTCTCGAGATCCAGCTGATACTTATTAAAATTGGCACCTAAGAAAAAAATTGATTGGTTACTTCCAGTCATTATATATCTGAGTGCTTTTAAAAATATATATAGTAATGGACGATTTTATAATAAAAGTAATTCAATTGATTTTTAATGGAGACAATAACTAAAAAGGAATTTTCTAACTAACCATAGAATAAATGCATAATAAATTAAATCTAAATTTAAAAAAAAAAACATAAAATTTAGGAAATCAGGCGACAAATTTAATATTATCAAAGCACTTGTTAAAAATGGTAAATAGACAAAAAAGAAACAAAAGTTTGTATGCAAAAAAATGTAGAAATTTTAGAAAATTAGAAAAAAAATAACATTTATATATTCATAAAAATGAGAATAAAATTAAAAACCGTACAAAAAGAATTTTTATATTGTTTTTTTTTTTGGCAGTTTTCTTATAATCGTTCATAAAAATGTTTCTTATAACTAAAATTCAGTTATCATAAACTGTATTCCTTCTAGTCTAGTCGAGAAGTGAGTTTCCTGCGAATAATAGTTAGCATAATTTTAAAAATATGGGGTTTGTTTTATTGGATTCAGAATTTAATTCTGAGGATGGGGAATTTTTGAATTTTCTTGCCATTAAAATTTCAATTGTTATTAACAAAAAACGAAGAGAAAAAATATGGTCTTCGTTTTTTAGCAATAACTATGAAACTATTAAAGATGGCGCAAATATTTAAAAAGATCCTAAAAGAGAAGATTATTTTATTTTTTCCGGGTTTTTCCTTTTTTGTAAACTTAGAAAAATCATTATAAACAAATAAACAAACTTTAGTAAATTTTTACTGCGGAATCTTGTTGATTGTGTAAATAAAAAATTTTAGGTCCACTATTTAAACTTTAATAACAGATTTTATATGAGCTAAAAGTACATAAAAAATGGTTAGTTAACAATTGAATAACTTTACCACTACGGCCGCACGGAACCCTATTTTCAACGTAAAATTAAAATTATAAATAATGGAGCTACAACCCCGGGAGTCAGGACTTTTTTCGTGAAATTTTCTCCTCTTTTTGGATCTTTTTAAATATTCGCGCTATCTTTAATAGTTTCAAAGTTATTGCTAAAAAACGGAGACCATCTTTTTTTCTCTTCGTTTTTTGTTAATAACAATTGAAATTTTTAATGGCAAGAAAATTCAAAAATTCCCCATACTCAGAATTAAATACAGAATCCAATAAAACAAACCCTATATTTTTAAAATTATGCTAACTATTATTCGCAGGAAACTCACTTCTCGACTAGACTATTCCTTTGCGTAAAATAGGTAACGATAAAAAACAAGAAAAAAACGTTAAACTAAAATTTCTTGACCTAAACAAAGTATAAAAAATGTTAAAGTTATTTTAAATACTTTAGAATTACCAAATTAGTTTCAAAAACTTCTAAAGTGCAGTAAAAATATTTAATAAAAATAGTATATATTTTGAGGGCAATCAAGACACCAAAAAATTATAGAAAAGGCAAATGTAACCTTAACTGGGTTGAATAGGGTAGCAAACTACAAGAAACTTAATTAAAAATAACCTTAAAAATACTTATGTATTCCTGGTATTCTTATCATATTTAATAATTTCACTTAAAGCGATTATTCCTATGAGTTTTTTGGTGAATGGAGAGAACGTAAAAAAAGCGAGAAAGGAATCGTGACTTGGGATATAGTCCAATCCTGCGATAGGAGATAGGAGAGAGACCAGAGACCACGCATATGACAGTCCATCTATAGGTTCACGTATGTGTATACTTATAACATAACGAATTACAGTTTTTATGTTTTATACATTTTTCTTGATAAACACACAAAAAAAAAACAAATAATAAGAAAATTCTTTAAAATCAGAAAAAAATTAAATTTACTGAAAAACTGAAAAAATCTTAAATTAACAAAAATCCTGAAAAATAATATAAATCGGAAATATCTAAAAATAATTCAATGAGAACTTACACGAAACTACACGATTTAATTGCTTAAGGAAATTATTGTTTTATTACTATTAGAAATCATTATTTAAGGAAATAAAGAAAAATATTTCTATCGATACTTATCATTAGAATCATGAGATTGAGAGCATGGGAGTGTAAGTAAATAATAATTGAGAAAATTATTATTTTGACCGAGAATTTGACCTTAAAATATCTTATTAAGGAAACTGCTTTCAAGCGATTTTTAATCTTTCAAACTGGGTTTGAGAAATTTGTATTTAATTAAATCTTAATGTGTTGTGCAGTATTCACATACAAACACACCTTCTTACGTGTGAGTACCTACTTTGTATGTATATATGGTAAATATAAATATGTACTGATGCTTGTATTCAAATATTACAGCAGTTTAATTTTGTATCGGTATTGTCGTATTATAATTAAGATTTTTAATTTAGACGACGCATAATATGTGTTCTATTCTATTTACAATGTGATTAAGTTTGTTCAGCAAATCATAACTAATTTCCATTATGATACAATAAGAAAGCAAAAAAGGGGAGATTTAGGAAAAAGATGCTAATAAGTTTACCAACATATGCACAATTAAATAAATACTCCAATAGGAATTGTCAATATCTCGTAAACTGATTTTTTTTTATTTAACAAGGTCACGAACACCAGTCACGTCGAGGTGTATCTTTAAGAAACCGTAAGATATTTAAATTTTTTTAAATATTTTTATTATAGCTACAAACTAAAATTCAATTTCAAGTATACAAGATGTTACATTTATGAAAAAAAAACAGCTGACCTGGTGAACTTCGAACTTCCTTTTAAATCAATTGTTTTTTATGTTTTCTTTATATGTTTTTTCAATTCTTCTTGTTTTTTTCCTTCCTTTTTTCGATGTCCACATTTTTCTGTCTTTTCTTGTAATTTTTGTTTCTTTTTTCCATACACTCTAGTTTTTAATATTTCATTTTCTAATTCAATCGGTTTTTTGTCAATTTTTATTAGTTGTTGATCTTTATTTGGTTTTTCGATTTTTCCTGTTTTTTTGTGACATCTAACGTAGATACTCTTTACAAAGCCCAAATAAGAATACTGCTCGCATCTATCGGGATAGGCGACACCGTGAAGGCTCAGAGTTCTTCATGCAATACAGAGAAGAGCAATTCGACTAATAAACGACACCACTATCAACAAAAACCTAGCCCCATTGGCTCACCGAAGAGCAGTGTATGATATTTCCTTGTTTTATCGATAGTTAAATGGATTTTGCTCTGAAGAACTCCGCTCAATAATCCCTCCTCCTCCACGACGGGCCAACGGACATGGGGAACGGATCGATTCGATCATTCCTTCATCCCCAGGGTCTCCAGATTATAGAACTCCTAACCTTCTTACGTCTTTCCCACTCGTCCTAACTTGCAGTCTTTTAAATCCCAAATTGATAAATTGTCTCAAAAAAATGCGATAAAATACGTTATATTTTGTAGAGAACATAAAAATTCTTTAACTTGTCGTGGCAGTAAAAATTAAAAGATCTACATAGTTTATCAGCAGAATTTTTGATTTAAGTAGTTAATATATATTTTTTACGTTGGGGGTTCACATGCTCATGTGCTCTTAGGAACCAACCGCCATGCATATTATTACTAAAATCCCTTTTAGCACTGTTTGTTTCCACACATACATAGGTACACGTATATGTTATTTTAAACGTGGTCGTAGGAAAAAGTAATTTAACTGTGGGTATTAAAAGCCAAAAATGCCTGTAAAATAACTGTCATATACATTCACTGCAATTTCTACTACAACACTACAAAGCTGTTGTTGCTAGTGCAAAACACATGTAAGTATGCATCAAGGTCTTTAAAAATCTAAAAACATGTTTAGTACCTTCATAAATAATGACTATATTATTTTGTACACGTAGGACTGTATACATGGGTATATTGCGATTAAAAGTTCAACGACTTTATTGTTATACTAGTGGGTTAAAAATTAATGATAGAGACCTCTAAGCAATATTTTTAGTTAGTGCATACATAATCATTGCTTACTGGTTTTAATTAGTTATAAAATTAGTCCTTATTTTGATAAATATAATAATTTAAAGCTAAGAATAATATAGGTGCATACACAATGGAATTTTACTTTTTATAATAAAAGTTAAAGTAGGTAACCAGTCGAGGGGCTAATTAAGCTCAAGTGGTAAATTTTTTTAAGTACCTATATTTATTAGAATTACAGAACATAATACTGAATTAACACGTTGTATGTATAATTTCTTATATTTCAGTCGCTCCTCCCCGTTTAAAGCGTATTCCTACTGCAGTCTGAATGAGGCTTACAAGAAAATAGGGTATCCTAGATTAAGACAGTCGAAATGCCCTTTCACACGGATATCTTTTTAAAGTTGATTACTTGATTAAAGTAGTTGTAAAAATAATTTAGGTTTTATCAGAATTAGGTAACCTCTACCCCTCGATCCCTTAAACCAGCAAAAATACGTCTTTTTCACTTTTTAATTTTTTTCTCACTTGCTGCTGCTGGAAAAAAGGGAGTACACTCTAAAGACTTGTAATGAAACATTATCTCTTCAATTTTATAATTACTAATTGTAATTCTTTAAAATTAAATTGAAGTTTGTCATGAAAACAATACTTTCATAACGAATTCTTATAGCCAATATTGATTGGAGTACCTACAGATCAGTCTCCACACCGAATAAGCCAACTTTACATCTGATTTTGTTTTGTACACTAAAATGAAGTGGTAGAGTTCTAATAGAAATATTTTTTGGAACATTTTATTAGAAGTAAGAATTGTATATTCTATAACAATAAGTTACACGCTTGAAAATGAGCTATTCATAGTCATAGACTTAACTTTTTTTACAACTACATCTAAAATACCTGTTTGTGTATTACAATACTCCTAGAAAATTATTTGCACAATTAATTATTTTGTCGTTTAATTGATTTTATTTACATAATTAATTATAATAAAATAATTATTTTTAAATTAAAAAAAGGACAATAAATTCCGAACGGTGAAACGTCTTGGATCTTAGAGGTGTGGTCCAATCGAGTCCACTTCTTTGTAGAATTCGCTGGCTGTTAATGGTTTGAGCTTTCAGGGCGTAGCTCTGGTGATGTCAGAAAGCTTCGTAGGAAGCCTGGTGTTAGTGTAATAGACACTTCCAGGGGCTTGTAACACAAACTGTACAATTGTAACAAGTTTACAAGTTACAAGTAATCTGCCTTGGCACTAACGAAGTAAAATTTTAGATCTGGGCCACAAACAGCCATACAGTTTATTGAGTAGTTACCATGCCGATCCACATAGGTCGTTAATTCTGGGTGCTTCTATATTTATAAGTTTTGCATCCACTACACCACATACTTCAAGCAAACCGGCTACTGCAAGAAATCTTTGTACAGATCCAATGTATTATGGGGCCATGACACTACTTCTTCGAATTTGATTTCATTGACAGCAATGACAGTATCATGTACACATCTACACACAGTCATTTTTGTTGCCCCATGCATATCACAAATACCATGGCACTTTTCTCCATTTCCGAACCAATGGAGAGCAATTAATGTCTTCTGTGGTGGTGTCAATCCATACCATCTAACTGTTGTATTTGCAAGTCTTGGGCCAATATCCCGAAGAAGATCTTCAAATTGAATTTGGCTCAGACGAAACCTTTCGTTGAATTCATTATCAGTGAGAAAAGCAAAATCTTTTCTTGCACTGAACCGATATTCTCTAGGTGAATTTTCATGGCCACTCTCAGAATCACTTAATCACATATACTGGGGACAGATACGTGAGTCTTTACCCAGAGTTTTAGATCGGTAAAACATTAACTACACTTGTAGAAAATTCTGTAACACAATTTTGCAAGTGTTAACTTTATGTTACAGAATACGTGTGCATATTATGTAGAAATTCTTCCGTAATTACAGGTGCCGTACGGGTAGTTACAAGTTGAGTTGTGTTATGGAAAAGCTACAAGTGGAAAATTTATTCTAACAATTCTAGGACTTGTATGGCTTGTGTTATAGGCCTCAGATTGTTACGAGTCTCGGTGAAGAATTGGCTGAAAATTTTGTTCTTTCACGTTGTCATGGGAGCTTGTAGTTTGAGAATGTCTTTTTATACCTTGGTGCATGAGCGCCGTAAACCAATCGCTCCCGTGAATAAAAATACTACTATACCTGGATTTGCAGTTCGTTGGCAGCGATGTCATTTGACGTATATGCAAGTAGACCAATAGGCGGTAAGTATTTCTAAGTTAAATCTGACAACTACGCTTCATTCCTACCGCGTATTGGTCTTCTTGCACATACGTCAAATGACTTCGCTGCCAACGAACTGCAAATCCAGGTTATAGTTTCAATTGCCGTAGAAGGATCATTGGGAACGTTTGTGCCTGGTGTGTTAACTGTTAACCATTGCTTCTTGATCTGGTGACTGTCAGATTTCATTCAAGGCGCATAAGTCATGGCTTCTTCAGCGTAAATTTAAATCCGCATTAGCAATGCCTTCTCGTTTGTTGATTTGAAACCGTGATGGTACAATGTCTTAACATAGGTTGTAGGTAAATCGATGACTGTTTTTATTTAGACTAATATTTTTTTATATTTAGTAATAAATTACCAATAAATTACCAATACCACCTTCAGCATACTGTTACTTCTGGTAATGTTTTATTAATTTTAGTTTAGTAGTTTCAAATTTTATTGTTAGATGTTTTATTTAAGACATCCAACTCGTAAATTTCAACACAGTTTGCTAGAATAATTACACAGTATGCGTGAATGTCATTGTTTCTATTATTAAAAGTAATTATTTTTAAATTATAATCTAAGAATGATGGTATTCTAGTGAAGCAGTAGAAAAAGCTTATTATCACTTTAGAGAGTAAATTTCTTCGTATTAGTATTGGTAGATATCAAATAAAAAAAAACATAAAAATTAATTAAAATAAGCTCTGTTACCGAAACTTTATTTAAATTATTTGTTTTTATTTTATTAACTGTACAATTATATCTCTTCTCATGGTCTTGAAGAACGATATTTTTCAAAAAATAAGACAGCACATTTCTACCGTTCTAAACTGTAAATCCTTTAAAACAATGTATTAACAGAACATGAAAAAGTTTGTTGTTAATCTTGAAGACAATGCTAGTTTTGCAAGACAACAATTTAACATTATTACCAACATAGAGAAATAAAAGAAATAATTAGGAAGGTTGTGAACTTTTCTCAGTATTATATTTATATTAAGTATATATATTTACAACATTTTACAACAGTATTTCGAAGTGAAATAGAAGTAGGTATCAACATATATTTTTGCTAAGCGGCGAACTTTTCTTTCCCAAGTTTGTTGATTTTATTTGACAATTGGATTTTTAAATTTTATCTTTTTTTCTTTATATTTTTACCCACTTTTCTGGATTTCAGTTGTTTGCTTTTTAATTTTTTCAATTTTTGCTATACATTTTTTAATTTCATAGTTGTTTTTGATTTTTTCCAGTTTCTTGTCGCTTTTTCTAATTTTGCCCTGTTTTTTTTAATTTTTCTGATACTATCTCATTTTTTCAGTTTTCTACGTTTTTTATTTTTTTCTCATTTTTACAAACCGCTTTTATTACTATTACCATATATTTCATTTATTCCGTTTGGTTTTCATTTATTCGATTTTTTCATGTTTTGTTTTTTGCCAATTGTTTTCAATTGTCTCATTTTTTTTCATTTTCCCTTTTTTTCTTTACTACTTCGTTTTTTTCTTTTTTCTTATTGTTTTTATTATTTATTAATCGGATTTTTTTAATTTTTTGATCGGTTTATTTATTATTTTATCAGTTTTATCCGTCTTTTCCAACTTCATTTTGTCTATGTTTATTTACGATTGGTAAGATTTGAAACATGTATCAAATTTTAACAGTATAAAATTAAATAAAATAAAATGGCATAAAGTTTTTATGGATTCAACAACTCAAAACATTTTTTAAAAAATAATAATAAAGTTTATCAAATACAGTGAAACCTGAGTAAGCCGGAATCGCACGGTTGTGAGCCGACTTTCCGGTATAGACAGGATTCCGCTTTATTCAGGTTAAAGGTTGTGCGTACATATATTATGTTGATTAAAAAAAATCTTACAAGATCAGGAAGTGTATTTTTATGAATTAAAAACTATTACTGAATATTTATTATCCTTAATTTATTATTTATTCCACATTTCATTTATTGTCAATTGTTTTGTCTTATTTATAACATAGGATGCCTCCATGATTGTTCTTAATTCTAATATATTTTTTTCTTATTGCTTCACTCTGCACTCTTTGGGAATAATCCTCTAATGCGGATACACTTCTCATAGAATCATTTAAATTTTTTATTCTATTGGACTCTTGTATTTCTGTTTCTGTAAATAAAAAAGGAATGAAAATAGAAGAACGGGAGGAATAAATTAAATACGTTATTTTGTTGTATTGTTTTTTACTCATAAAATATGAAATCTTTTTGTTTACTTTTTTTCATCCAATAGAAAATAGATTAATAATTAACGAAGAAATAGAAAATCGCTTACCAATGCCAATACCAGTGCTATCATTTTCATCCATAGTTCCTGCAGTTTCTAATTTTTCAGCTACTAATTCTTCTATAGACTGAATTCCAGCGGTTGTCGAAATGGCTTCATCTAATTTAGTCATAAACATTTAAACTTGGATTAATTTCAGCAACTAGATCTTTAATTTCGTTTATATTTCTTGCAGTTTGGTAAATGTTTTCAGTCAGCTGAACTTCCCCTTCCTTGATTCCACATTTCGCAAAACATTTTTTGACACAATCGGGTTTAATATTTCTTATTGAATGATCAATCCACTTGATGGCATCCAAAACCGAAATCTTTTTAGCTAAATCACCGGCTGACTGCGAAGATCCCATATTCGCAATGATTGACCGCAAAACTTGTTTTCGATAATTTATTTTGATGTTTTTGTATAATTGCATGATCTAGAGGTTGTATTTCACTTGTAGTGTTTGGTGGTAAAAAGCACAATTTTATATTCGAAAGGTTTATTTAAGGGTGGCAGGTTGCATTATCCAAAAATAAAAGATTATTTCGATTTTCAAACTTCATTTTTTGATTTAAAATTGTTAACCACTGTTCCATCAAAACTGAGGTCATCCAAGCTTTCTTATTTGCTCTCCAATAGACCGGTAATTGAGGCATATTCGCATTATTGAAACACCGCGGCCTGATAGATTTTCCAATCACAAAAGGTTTTTCCATTTTTCCGTCAGCAAAAATGCACAAAGCAAAATGGTAAACCTTTCTTTAGATTGTTTGCCTCCTAAGTATTTTTCCCCTTTAAAACACATTATTTTATTTGCAGTGCTCTATAAAAGAGTCCAGTTTCGTCACGATTGCCGATATCACTTAGATTATAGATTATAGCCCTTAATTAAATCTTTAATTTGGAATATCCATTCAATACTCCATTTTAGATTTTAACGTTAAAGTATTAAATTTTCGATTTTCACGAATAAAATAAAACTGTTGAATAGTGCCTTCACTCGAAATAACGACACAAATCTCGGTTTTTCCAAAATCATAAATTCATAGAAAGAAAGTAGTAGGTAGATACCCAAGCATGTCATTAGATGCAATTAAAGGATAATTTAACTGAAATCCCACCGACTTAGAAAATACCTGGAATATTTTATTTACAGTTTCTTTTGAAATAAAAAGTTGTTTGTTTGTATACAATTCCGGCTTACTGAAACAATTAAGCTTCCGTTTTCGCGTTATACAGTATTCCGGCTTATACGCTATTTTTACATAACAATTTGTAGGTAATCGAAAAAAATTCCGTTTTAAACAGGATTCCTTCTTAGACAGGTTCCGGTTTACTCAGGTTTCACTGTAATAAAAAGTATACCAAATAATAAAAAGTTTTACGAGTACCACAAGTAACGTTTTTTTAAACGAGAGAATAATGTACCCACAGAGGCGTAGCCGAAGATGGTAATGTTCACGAGCTTTAAAAGTATTTTTGATGGGTAAACACTATATTTTTTCTACAACCCCTTTATCTTTTAATAATAAGTATACAAAAAAATTAAGAATATTTTATTTTCAATTAAATATAACAGAACTTCGCTAAACATTATTTATGATTTAAATATTGGTTAATAGTGATATTCGAACAATTATGCAAAACTATAATATTATTAGAATCCAGATTGAGATAGACAATCTGTTTTAATGTTATCTAATATACACTCCAGATGAAGATGCATCGTAATCCGAGAGCGTTGCATTCTGTGTAGATTGTAAAATTTTGGTTTGTATTTGATTTTTGCTGTTAACCGATTGATCAAATATGTTGATCCACAACTTTACAAAATTTCGTGCCTCCGTGCATTTTTGGCGATCATACAATAAGTATTGAGTGATTTCCATAGAAAATTTACTGAATTTATGAAAGTACCTATGTATCTCACCGGAATTTTTTTTTAGATTTTTTACTTATTAAACCATCAGATTTTGTTTTAAAAAAAGAACGTAACTTGGGATATTATTTTTAATCAAGAAAGTGGTTCTCAACATCAAATACATGGATGACTTATTTTTTTTTTGACAACCATAAAAAATATGCACAGGCAAGGACACATTTCGAAAATGAATTTACGTGATTTTAGCTTTCCAATCCATGATCTTTGGTGGTGTATTTGCAAAACCTGATTTAGAAATCATGATAACTTATACAACTAACAATGCTTTCTAAACAATTAACAACAAATGTCAAATTAATGAAACTAGGCAACCAAATATACATTGTTTTTAGTTATAACTTTCAACACTAGTGATGAAAGTTAACGTTATGAGAATTTCTCACTAGTGACGGAAATCACGTTATCACTAAAAGTATTTTATTTTATATTTTTTGCCACAGTTGTTATAACAATCAATTTTATAATTATCTAAAGTTATTAACGATTGACTAGCTGATTTAGTTCTAAAGTAAAAATAAATATTTGGCTTCTTAATTAATATCAAATTATTACAATAGTTCTGTATGTGTATTGTAATAAGATCTTTATTAAACGGAAGAAATATCAAATATCATAATTATCTATTGGTTATATGTTATATCGTATGTAAACTAATAATATTAACACGTCCTATTATCTCATTGAAAACATATAGGTACTATATATTTATTATAACTGAACATTGAATATATTTTTATGAACAATTAAATTATAAATTTAATTGAAATATTACATATTACTCAAAACATTAATCTTATTTATTGAGAAAATAAATAAATCAAACGACCAATAAAAATTAAATTACAAAACCTACATATTATTGTTTATAATCTATCTGCAGCCAACAAACTTCATTACTTTATAATAAAGTACACTGTTTCATAAGGAGGACAATTATTGTACCTACTTATTTTGTTTTGGCAATTTAAAATTATCCATCTGACAACTGTAACGAGTCACCTAAAAATATCGTTTCATGATTGTAAATTTCTTACATTTGTTTAATAACCTTTCTATATAATTACAAAAAATTACTTCAATATAAAAAAATACATAAAAACGAATTCATATACTAAAAAACGTGTTTGTGTATGTACTTAAGTACGCACCTAAGAAGTTATACTTTTTTGGCGTAAAAATACCAATCATAAAGCTTAATCTCATTCCTACATAGCAAAAGGCCATTGTTTTATTTCGTAAGTTAGACAAGATTAACAGTATGTAATTTTTAATTATAGCGATTCTTTTTTTTGTTAATAAATGTTGAAATAACGTTGTTTAAAAAGTTTTAATTAAATATAAGAGAATATTTGAGTACTTTAAATATTCAACTCGCAAGGACTACGATGGAAAATGGGTCTAGGACAACTCGCCGTGGCCGACTGGCCGTCGCCGATTGGCCGTGGCCGATTGGCCGTAGCCGTAGAGACAACTGGACGTAGGGATAACTCGCCGTAGGGACAACTGGCCGCCGATATATGTTTTCTAATTTTAATTTTAATTAATAACATATTTAAACAAAAGGCTTAGGGTTTTCGATAAAAATAGAAAAAAATTAGAAACTATTGTATATTTAGCCAAGTTTTCAAAAAAAGATGTTCCTGATTTAATCTTATTTTTCGTCTTGACAGAAAATGTAAAGTGTAGGAAAGTTTGGTTAAGCAATAAATTGTTAGTTATTTATTTCTATTTGGGTCAAAAAATCTCATTTTGTCGAACCGGACCAGAAAATTATTGTGATAGCCCGGTAAAAGCTTTTACCGGACTCATTTTTATTTTCTGGCCTTGTTCGATAAAATGAGATTTTTTCTGAAATCGCTTTGTAATGTCTAGTTTCTCGGATTAAATTCGAGCCGCAAAATACACTATTCTTGTATTTTAGTCCGTTGCTGGGCAATGAACTTTTCCGTACTGTATAGGAATATTTTTTTCTGTACCTGTGTACGGGAATGATCCATAAAACGTTTATAAGCAAATCCATATTTTGCGCCTTGATTTTATTTGGCAATAAATTTAAAACCACATTAGTAGCAGTGTTTAGTAAATCTGGAGGCGTTTTTCACTTGTGGACATCATCGTCACTTGTCCATTTTAAATATAATTTAAAATATTTAAAGCAATATGTAACTAACTGAACTGACACTTTTGTGACACTAATAAACAATGATTAACAAACAATGTCAACGAAACGGTTTCATAGAAAATAAGATGATAATAAAAAACAGTTATGCATATATAAAACTTTCGTAGTTTACGATTATATTTAATGCGATTTCAGAAAAAATAGCATATGTGTATCTCGTAGTGAAAGCACATTTCCGGACTCCAATGTTTACATTGTCGTCCGGGAATGTATCGCTTTTCCTACTAGATACACAATATACTATACCATTAAGGCTAGATCACGAGAAAGTGTTATTCAATTATATTTTAATTACTTACCTCTTATATTAGTATCTATTTAACAAAATCGAAACATTATCTTTTAACAATACTTTAACTTTATTATGTCTACTTTAATTGAAAAAAAGTCACAACATACTACCTATAAATTTTAGGAGTTGTTAAAAAAACATCAATATCGGCGGCCAGTTGTCCCTACGGCGAGTTGTCCCTACGGCCAATCGGCAACGGCCAATCGGCGACGGCGTGTCGTCCCATTCCCATGGAAAATGTACTACTAACAGTTTTAGTGTATTTAATACACAGAATATTTTAACAAATGTGGGTACATCAAATGAAGAAATCTGTGAGTTTTTGTTTTGTGTACTTATTGTCATTGTTTATATTCTGCTAATTCAATGCTAATCACACAATATAAAATTATACGTAGATAGTAAAAAGCTACTTCTTTTATTTCGTAAGTTTAGACGATTAGGTAACAGTTTGTAATTATTAATTGAAGTGAATCGTTGTTTTTGTCAAGGAATCTCGAATTAATGTTGTTTAAAGTGTTTCAATTACATATACGTAAGATAATATTAATGTATTTTAATTATTTTCCGTACAATGACTATCTACAGTGGACACTTTTCTGCAAGCAGTTGTAAGTAGTTTTTTTTTGACTCGCAATACATCGAATGAAGAAATCTTTTGTTTGTTTTTGTACAATTTGTAAGTTTTTCAATTATATTTTCAGTTTTTCTTTTTTATTTATTTATTTTCAAAGTTAATAAAAAAAATTAAAACCTTAAGTAACTAATATCATCTATAGTTTTTGGCCACATGTTTATCGTGAGGGTAACGAGCAAAAAAGTATAACTTTAAAAATAGAATTATATAAATAGTAAGTCTTTGATTAAGTAGTACAATATACCTTTATTGACAATTAGATTTCTTTGTGTTACTAACAAAGGGATATATTTTACCGACAGCCAGATAATGAAGCAGTAAAATTAAAATGGTAAACAGCATATATCTTCAAATTTTAAGATCAAATCTCTTCATTTTTAAATTTTAGTTTAGAAACCGGTCAATAAGTATAAGTTAAAATATAATATAACTAAAGTTAATAAAAAGAATGTCGAAAGAGTACGTGTGACTATTTTTTTTATAAGTAGGTAGGTACCTACTTAATGCGTAGTGGTATTTTAAAAATTTAACGTATGATAATTATTTCAATTACAATATCCAACGGGAAATCTTAATTACTGGATAAAAATATACAACAATATAATTAGACTATATTTATAGTATTAACAATTAAACAAATTATACATTTTTAAAGAACATACAATGTTAAAATCTCACTGAGAGATACATTTAATAGAGGATCTAATACGGCCTATGCTAGTGTTGAGGATGTAACAACAGGTTTAACAAAACCAAGGGTAATCGATACGCCGACGATACAGTCTTGTCAACATGGTGTGTAAAAGTTAAACCTGTATCAAAGTAGACACCAAGATCTTTCACCGGCTGAGGTCGATCCAAAACACTATTGTTTATAGAATAGTTGTAAACTAGTGCAGAACATTTTCAAGTAAAAACATTACACTGCATTTGCTGGCCTTTAAAAGTAACTGATTTCTAAGTCAAGAGATTCCATATTAAAAAATATTTTTAAATCGTCAGCATACCTAGTATAGGTAATGAACGTTAATATTAGCGAACATGTAATTGATAAATATTTTAAAAGTAAAGGTCACAAGACAAATCCTTGCAGGACACAAGAAGTTTGAGAACATTTTTGAGATGACCAACCCATGTACTGAACGTATTGCACTCTACCGGGCAGATCTCAGAGTGGAAAGATGTGACAGATCAAGCCCGAAGTTTTGTAGCTTTGACAACAGTAAGGAATGGTTGACTTTGTCAAATGCCTTGGAAAATTAAGTCTAAATTACATCTACAGTTGAGTCCGTGGTTCTTTACCCGTGCGTCACCATTTACAGCATACGAAGTAAGTCGGAAATTGCAACTTAATAACATGCGCCATGCGGTAGCTGTTTTGTCTCTAGTTTTATGCGCGGAAGACAATGGGTGGTATTAATAAAGTTGAGTATGCGCTCCTAAGTAGGTACTCATGAGCAAGCAGAGTATATTTTCAGAAAATGAGCACGTGCTAAATATTCGTATGAATAAAATTGAAAGCTACAAATAGAGCACCTGCTACCGTTATAGTAGTAGTTACTCACTTACGTCATTTGTTTCTGCTAATGCATTGCAGGTCTATGACGGTTTACCGTGCTAAGTCGTGTCGTGTTGGTTTGATCGCTAAATGGTCTTTTAACCTATAATTTGTTAATTTGTGATTATCCAGTTATGGCAAGTGAAGATATAGATCGTGCTGAAGACCAGATGAAATTTGTTAGTATCATAGGAGATTACCCAATTCTACGGAAAAATCGTACCTGCCCGATGTAAAACTGAAAAAAGCCAAGGTAATTTCCGAGATAAAAGGGAGATTAATTGCACAAAATCTAGAAATGAACAAAGCCCAAATTTGGAAAAAGCAAAATAACATGAAGGCCAGAGTAAAAAAGAAAACTGACAAAACGCAAACGGTTTAAATGATTGCATGATTTTAAAAATGTCTGAATTTCTCCATATACGAGAGTCGTGTACAGCCCCTGGCCAAGACACATCGACACTTGTGAATTCCTCTCTACTGTTGCAGGTGGCTTGAACGTTGATACTGCAGAACCCTTTCCTGTTGACATACTCATTCCCATACAGGGTAGGTTTTACGATCGGGATGTGGGTGCAGTCAATAGCACCTATAGCTGAGGGAAAGTTTTATTTCTCTTGCCATTTTTGTTTCTCATTTTGTAGCACTTCTGTGGTTGCAGGGAATTTTATAAACAAATGAGATTTTGATACTACAGCTGCCATCACATTTGTTACAGTGTTGGACAGTGTTGACTGGTGAACACCAATATCTTCCCCTACACCACTTTAAAAACTTGGATCTCCAATATATCGCAAGAAGATCCTCATCTTCTCACTTTTCTTTGTGGCTTTACCCCTCCTGTCCAAATCGTTGTCTCCCAGGAAATGTTGACTTATCCAATCGACGTTTTTTCTGTTAAATCGATATAACACACGATACTCAGCATCACGAGTGTCTCTGCGGATATTATAGAACTTTGTTCCACAACCAACAGGCATAAATCAAGCCATAATACACACATCCGATGAATGTGATAGGTAACTCACGAAACCTGAAGTACGTACTCTGAATATGCAGTAGGTGCTTACTTTTATTCATACCAATGCGTAAGCAGGTACTCTTCCTTGAGCACCTTCTCATAGACGGAGGATGTGCTCACTTACTGAGCATATTCTCCACATTTTTATTCATACCAAATGGAGCAGATGCTTCAAAAACTTGAGCAATAAGCATGTACTCATGTTTATTAATACCACCCAATGACGCTAGATTAAAAGTATGTGTTTTATCTCGCCAGGTATTAGTGACGCACGGGTAAAGAACCACGGACTCAACTGTACCTGACCTCTTCTATCGATAGTTTGGGATATGAATTAAGTAATACAAAATAAATTAATGACAGTGACACTAACAGCCATAAAACCATGTTGTTCTGGGATAATTACACTATGAAGATTAAATGAAATACTTTAAAAAAATTGCAAAGAATGGTGATTGGTCTCAATTTTGATATTTCGCTTTTATTTCCTTTCTTAAAAACAGGGCCGATTCCGAATAGTTTCCATTGCTCAGGAAAATTTGTGTTTTTAAATTCAAGTTAAAGATAATATATAGCGGAGAAGTGAATGCATATCTGCAGTCTCTTACTAAGAAAGCAGGTATGTGGTTAGTACCAGAGGTCATCTTGGGCTTGATAGCTTTTAAGGCAGTGAGAACCTCCTCTTCAGAAATAGAAGTTGACGTAATAATGTTATTTAAATAATTTACACCCTTTATGTTCATATCGATCGTAACTATTAGCAAAAAACTCAGCAAAACGAACAACCACATCTTGGGGACCTTCTGGTTATACAACCTCACAGCGGCAATGTAATAAGCTTTGTAATAATATAAAAATTAATTCAATCTATTAAATTTCATTTTTAACCAGGTTTAAATAAGGTACCTGGGTCAAATATGGCCAGCCGGAAAATATGGCCACATATCATTATTCCAAATACGAAATATTGTAATAACTTGAACGCGACCATAAATTGTCGCTAGTGTCGCATGTATCCGAACGACGTAGCTGTCAACCCTTCCTGCGCCTAACTAGTCGTCCAGTGGTGGTTAAAGTGAAACATGCTCTTGAGGTTATAAAAACATTAAGTAAGTATTATCCTGTATTTTTTTATTCTTCAAATAAGAATCTTTGTAAATCACATTACGGTGTTGTGTGCATAGAGATATAATATATAGAGCACGGGAGCCAGCCGATACGACCAGCACGAAATAGAAAGAGAGAGGACAACTAGTGCGTCGGTGCCGATACGACCAGCACGAAATAGAAAGATAGAGGATAACTAGTGCGTCGGTTTATCTTTGTCTAATCACATGCGCAACAGGCGAGTCTCTCTCTTTCTATTCCGTGCTGGGTTTCACTTGTGTGCGTTCCTATGGCTCACGTGCTCTATATCTTATATCTCTATGGTTGTGTGACGATTGTAATTCGATATTTCATTGTTTAATTATCAAAGTAATAGTTTGTTTGTCATTCGTGAATATAAAAACGTAAAAAATGCATGACTGCAAATATGGCCAGTGTTTGGCCATATTTTCGGTACTAAAAGTATAAGTAAATAGTACAAACTTTTTTTTTGTTTAAGACCATGCCGCGCTATGTAGCTAAAGGGATTCGAGGTAAATGGTCAGAAGCATCAATGAAACAAGTTAATTCCCAAAATCACCAGAAGTTTTGGCTGAACGTGGATCAAAGAGAGTAACTTTAGTAGCACCAGAACATGGCGAGAATGTTACAATATTTTCATGTGGAAATGCCTTAGGCCATGATTCTGAAGCCAAAATGGATAGATTCCTTACCAACCAGCTCAATAGCCCAAATGACACCCAAAGGATGCATGAATTCTGAAACGTTTGTAAATTGGATTCACCATTTTTCAAAATTTAAATTACAAGAACCTTGTTCACTCTTCTTTGATGGAGCTAAGATTTGTACTAAATGTCTCCCAAAGAATATATTTTATTAAATAAATGCTCTATTAAAACATTTTCATTTTTATTTCATATTATTGAAAACATTTTTAAACTCGTAAATTGATACAGTAAATATGGCCACATGCAGGGCATATTTACCTACCCCGTCGTAAATATGGCCAATTTCTAAATTTTTAAAAAATGTTGAAAATACTTTTTGTGGTTACAAGTCTTCGTATTTTTTTTTCTTTATTGTAAAGATAAATAGCTACTCTTTATGAATCTGTGCTAAAAATTATTTTTTTTAGCTTCCTTATAATTAAAAAAGGACAACAAACCTTAACGTGGCCATATTCGACCCAGGTACCTTACTTATAATACTTGAGGGATATCTTAAAAATGCCCGTAAGCCGGCTCGCACCCGGAGCAATATGCAACTAGCAACATGCAATAAGCAATATTACCGCCAATGTGTTTATCCATTATATTTTTGTTGATCTCGCACACCAACGCAATACGATATCGCTATCGCCTTTCTAGAGCAACATATGTTGCTATAGCAACACGACGTGCTGGTTAAAAAGCAACTATATATCGCCCATAATTTGCCAATATTTCGTTCATTAAGCAGTGTTATATCATTAAAAGTTTTTTGGAGAACCAAAACCGAACCTTTTGGTTAGATGACGACGAGAGGCAACGTCGGATGTATCGATACGGCGATTTTAAAACTGTGTGGGATGCGTCTTTAATTCTTGAGCACATATACTTGCTCCATGTTTACTCAACGCTACAATGCTGGATGAATCAAATATCGTCCCCTTTTTCTTTTCTTTCTCAAAATTTGCTACAAAATAATCACTTCGTCTTCATCAGACGATATTTTCAACAAGTGATTTTTTATTTCTTTGGTGTGCGAAGTACAACAAAATAGGTATGTTGCCTGTTGCTTATTGCATGTTGCTTGTAGTTGCTTATTGCTCCGGTGTGCGGGCCCGCCTTAGGTCTCATACAAAATTATCACGCATATTAAACTGTAGCTTGGGTTATATAAATAATTTAGGTCATCGTACGAAATATAACAAATTTTAGATGTCCGATAGCTGTTTTGTTTTAAACTGCAATTACAAGTTTTTTAAAAAAATGTTAGTATAACTTTTTTAAAGTATGACAAAAACTCAAGACGAGCTTCTTTTTAGTACTGTAGTTATCTGGTTTTAAAATTACACACCCTAAGATCCACAAAAATATTAATTTAGAACAAAAGTTAAGAACTGAATATTTAAAATCAACAAATTTATCTATAAATATAATAAAACTGTAGGAATATATATGTTTGTGCGCGCATCACATGAAAACTACTGATCCTATTCGAATGCGGTTTTCAAAGACGTATTGGTCTTCTTTCAACTTAACATCTGGTGTATAAAACTTTCTCCTTTTTAATACAAAAATCAACACGCCACGCGAACGACGTCGCGGGTACATCGAAATAGAACCCAAAAATGTGGGTAGATTTTTTACCTTCCGAACAGCAACGCTGTTAGAGGAAGGTATTGTGATCGCGAAAAATTTCGATCTCGGGTTTTTAGCAGAAATACGCGTTTTAGGGTTCCTTAAGCCTAAAAAACCCAAAAATAAAAAATGTCTGTCTGTGTGTCTGTCTGTGTGTCTGTGAACACATTTGCGGCTAAACGGCTAATCGGATCGGAATAAAACTATAACACCTTACTTATAATCACCATCGGAGGAATCTGATAGAATTTGAGTAAAATCGGCCGACCGGAAGTGGACGTTTACTCTTATCAAAAAATGAAATTTTTTTAAAATATTGGGTTTTCATATAGTTATTGGCAAAATATTTATACTTTGTGAAAAGAACATGTAATTTCCGACATTTTTGAAAGAATACATTTTTTTGATATTTTCATTAGTTTTCGAGATATTGACACTTTTATCAAAAACTGGAAATATGTGAAATAGAAATTGTGGATTCGCTCTTGTTTGGAAGGTCGTATGGTGCCCACACCAGATCTTTTGTCTGTCTGTCTGTATGTTTGTGCGCGCATCACATGCAAACTACTAATCCGATTCAAATTCGGTTTTCACAGATGTATTTGTCTTCCTTCAACTTAACATCTGGTGTATAAAAATTTCTCTCCGATTCCTTAAATGAGGTGAGGTAAGAAATTTTTATACAAAAATCCCACGCCACGCGAACAACGTTGCGAGTACAACTAGTTTAAAAATATAATATAAATAAAAACATTTAGCAATTTATACTGTAACCAATTTTCCGATAACGAACTCCCCTGATTTTGATAATATATCCCAAACATTTGGTTTATGTTTTTTTTTTTTAAATAAAATAACTGGACAAATTTTAACTCTTCTGATATTTAATTATCTCGCTACTTTCTAAATGACAAGAATGTATCATTTTACTTGTTTTTACTGTAACAACGTAAAGACATATTTTATAATCGGTATATGAGTAGGTACTTGTCTTTTGTTTGTATTGTTTTACATGCAGTCTTTTGTCTTACTTGTTAGCAGCCGTTAGAAATTTTTTAAAGTGATATCTCAACACTTAAATGACGACCATTCTTGTCTACATTTTGTCTTTAATGAAGTGAAAGTGAACGACAGGTAACGCTGATATAAACAGAATTGCCTTGATATTTATCGAGAAAATGAGGAAAGTAATGACTGCTACTTGTCCAAATAAGTCCATCTCATCAGTTTCACAAAATGGACCAGAATTTAATATCAAACATAGTTTAACCATACAATAAAAAAGCAATCTTTAAGAAATTTATTAATAAACTTTAACATATAATACTAATACAATAATAATTTATTTATTTATTTAACTTTTTTATAACTATAGTTATAAAGTAATAAAAAATGCGCGTTAAGATGTTTTATTTTTTTGCACAAAAACGGCACCCCATACGACAAAAAGATAAGAGGGATATTTTGGCACAAATTAAACGAGTATTTCCAAAATGATTTTTAGTTTGAAATATCTCAGTGGCGTACCATTTTTTCCTTCAAAAACATTGAGATCATTACCCGTATGCGCGCCAATGATTAACATAAAATTTTGAATTGTATGTCAACCAATTCACAATAACTACCTCTTAACAACAACCAAATTTCATTTGAATATCTTTACTCTAGTCAACATCTTCAAAAACGTGAAAAATTAAAATAAAGGTCCTAAAAATATGAGCGACAGCTCATTGGATTCGAAATCACCTGTAGAAAAATGTTTTTGAAAGAAAAGTGTGCAGGCAAAAAATTGCAATTGTTATTAACAAAATAAGATGAAAAAAAAAAACAGATGTTTATGTTTTTGTTAATAACTCGAAAAATTTTAATATTTAAGCAATTTTGAAAAAACTTCGTTAAAGAGGAGGAAATTTCCGAAAAAAAAGTCCGTCCTCCCGGAACTCTATCTCCATTATTTATAATTTTAATTTGACGTTGAAAATGGGGCTTTGAGCGACTTTTACGGCATGCGCGCTACCGCTAAACGGTGTTTATCAGATAAAATATTTTTTTTATGACATAAATTGTTATTTTAAAAATTTGAAAAAATTCCAGTATTTTCCTAATACTTAAAAGAATCTAAATCAGTTGAAAAAAACATTTTATCACTGTTTTTCAAAAAGTTATTTAATTGTTAACTAACAAATTTTTTCCTAATCTCTGTTGACATAAACAATGGGATAAAAGGTATAAATAATTGGCCTAAAAATTTGAAACTTCGTGGAGCCCTTTTCATATGTATACTTTACAAGATCCTGCGATAAATCTTTATACAAGTTTATTAATTTGTTAATAATACTTTCTAATATCATACGTCACGTTAACTGTAGCGCCAAATAACTTGCCAATTAAAAAAATTATATATCTTTTAAACTATTGGAGATATGATAAAGGATATTAAGAAGTTTTTTATAGAAAATAAGTTTCTCTTTCAAATAATTCTAAGACCAAATTCGTATTTATTGTTTATTAGATACTACATGCATTTATTTGGAAAAATTCTATATTTTTCTTTACTTTTTCGCAATATTTTGCAATAGTTATGAAAAATCATAATTAACAAATTAATAAACTTTTATAAACATTTATCACAGAATCTTGTAAAGTATACATATGAAAAGGGCTCCACAAAGTTTCAAATTTTTAGGCCAATTATGTATACCTTTTATCCCATTATTTATGTCAACAGATATTAGGAAAAAATTTGTTAGTTAACAATTGAATAACTTTTTAAAAAACAGTGATAAAATGTTTTTTCCAACTGATTTAGATTCTTTCAAGTGTTAGGAGAATACTGGAATTTTTTCAAATTTTTAAAATAACATTTTATGTCATAAAAAAATATTTTATCTAATAAACACCGTTTAGCGGTAGCGCGCGTATGCCATAAAAGCCGCTCAAAGCCCCATTTTCAACGTCAAATTAAAGTTATAAATAATGGAGATAGAGTTCCGAGAGGACGGACTTTTTTTTCGGAAATTTCCTTCTCTTTAACGAGCTTTTTTCATAATTGCTTAAATATTAATATTTTTCGAGTTATTAACAAAAACATAAACATCTATTTTTTTCATCTTATTTTGTTAATAACAATTGTAATTTTTTGCCTGCACACTTTTCCTTCAAAAACATTTTTCTACAGGTTATTCCGAATCCAATGAGCCATCGCTCATATTTTTAGGACCTTTATTTTAATTTTTCACGTTTTTGAAGATGTTGACTAGAGTAGGTACTTTACCGGTTTTAGAGCAAAACATAAATAGTTAGTTTTTAAGAAAAACTTTAACACGTATCTCGGAAACGAAGAATTTGCGGACAAATGTTATACAGCAAACTGTATAACATGCAGGATCACCCCCTGAAGTTTTTCGCACTTATTCACTAACACCCTGTATATATTTCAAGGAAGATACTTTTATTTACATATAAATTTAAAAGTTTATGTTTATTATTTTAAATATTTTTATATTATATCTTATTATAAAATAAGATATTTTCAACTTTTTTTCCATTTAATTCTTTTAACACTATCTTTATTTAATTTCATAACTGCTTTAATATAATTTTTAAGGTGGTATGCCATTAAAATTTAGTATTAAAATTATTCATTTATAAAATTGCACTGATCTATTTTATTGCCGCTAAATACCGCTATGTTAGGGGCTAAAAATTTTAAGATAAATTGTGATAAGCTCTTTATATTAAATAAAAAAGATATACAAGAAAATTGGTTGTTCCTTTTGGTAATAAAATATAAATAGATATCAAAAATGACTTCGTTTAAATAACGTAAAAGCTTATTGTGGGTAAAACTTAACAAACTATACCACTTAAGTGCCGATAAGTAATCTTGCGTTTCCAAAGCAAATAATTTCAGAAGTAGTCAAAGTGGCTATTTATAATTAATCTAACCTAAGTTTTGATATCTTCGTAGCACACTTTCCGTCAAAATTTTAATTCTTTTTTTCATAAAATTAAAAAATAAATTAAAAAAATTCTAGAACATATTAACAAAACTAAACAAATTAGACAAAAAAGAATAAAATATCTATTAAAACTTACCGATTTTAACATTTGATCTACCAAAATATTTTTTGTAATTAAGACACTAAAACTGCTTTTAGTAACCTTTCCATTGTGGTGTTTGAGCAGTGGCTATTTAAAATACTCCAAGATTCGTTTTTTTGGATATAATTCCACACTAAATGAAAGTTTCGAAGCTGGAAAGTAACAGTAAAAGGCCATAAATGTGCATAGTAAAGAAGAGAAAAAGAAGAGAATTTAATGTTAGTTAACGGTATTTATTGTTTATTTACATTATAAACTAAAATAAATTATTGCATTATTAATTAAAAAATAATTTATAGTGATTATAAGCGATAAAAGTAAATTCTTACATTGTTACGTTTGTAGAATTTGAGGTTGGCTGATTATTTGTTTTAAGAAAGATTTGTATGTTGTTACGCACAAAGAAGTATAACTTCTTACGTGTGTACCAAAAACCCACTCCCGTGTTTTTTTATCCCTTATAATATCTTTAATCATAAGTTATGTCTCTTTCTTGATATGTGGGTTATTGAAAATATTAATAATTCCTAGCTTATTCTTCCATAAAAGCGAACCACCGTATCCAGTAAATGATATGTAGGTATATTATTTTCATAACCCTTTTTTATAAAATTTCCATTTATAGAATTTTTTTTTTACCAGCCAGAAATTAGTACATTTCGGTTGATTTTTAGACCAGAAAGTCTCATTTTGTCGGACAAGGCCAGAAAATAAAAATGAGTCCGGTAAAAGCTTTTATTTTCTGGCCCGATCCGACAAAATGAGATTTTTTGACCCAAAAATAAACTGGAAATTACTAAATTCTGACTGGTTTAAAAAAAAATTATGTACGTAATACGTCCCAAAAGTGCTTTTAGGTACTGGATACGCAGGCTTGTTCGCTCGCCCAGTAAAAGACCACTTTCGGGACTTGTTACGTAAATTACTATTAATTTACTTTGTAAATAATCCCGAAACAAAAAAAAAACAAGCGTCAGTATAAAATTAAGAAATACGTATAATATAGAAGCCAAAAGGGGAGGGTTTCGTGTCCAATTTGAGCCCGATGAGTTTCAGGGTTGATTTTTGCTTATTTCGTTAAAAGCAATGTACTTTTTTAAAATGTTATAAAAAGGTTTACTGATAAATATCAATTTGAATAAAAGTTATTGCAAAATTAAAGAAATGCGAGGTGTAGGTACTCTTTTTTCGCCCATAACTTGGTTTTTATTGCTCAAAATAACTTATATAAATGATTATTTTAAAGATTAAGATTATTGCTTTAAAATGATATTTGTTAAATTTCATTTTTGTTATTAATAAAAAAAAATGTTTAAAATCAAAATTTTTACGTTGAGAAAAGCCAAATTGTTTGTTTAAAGGCATTTTTAACTAAGACGCGCAATGAGTGTTTAATAAACTTATTCTTGTTGACTTTTAAATGAATCTGTATAATTTATTTGTATCCGGCCGAACTAAAATCAGCTTTCGAAAAAGATATTAACCTAAAATAAATAAAATAATCAATTAGTAATTGTAATTGGCGCACCTCAGGTGTCATATTAGATATGTCGCTGTAACAGTTCCCACGAAAATCACTTCTTTAAGTAATGAGCTGTTACAAAATTAGGCAGGCTTTACATAATTACTATCCATTGTTTTTGAAAAGAAACTTCATATTGATTGACTAGACGAGAGAAAACAACTGCTTGAGTAGGCGTCATTAAGAAAAGAAGTAGGTTTTTTTAAATTGTTAATGTTATATTGGTCTCTTTTATAAGGATTAAAAAATATTTTTACTTAAACTATTATCATACTTAGATTGTAAAACTAGAAACCATCAGTATATTACTTCCTTTTTAAAAAAGGTTTATTTTGAAGTATCTATCTAGTCAAGTCATAAAGCTTTTACACACACTGAGATATAAAAATTTGTGTAAAAATTCTGCAGGAAATAATCAATCTTAAATATCTCAATAAGTAAAAATACTATTTATCTACTACTTTGACAGTGAATGTCATTTATACTCATTGTCACCATGCAGGGTACGTAAGCTAGAACGCGTACTGAAACGTCATGTTGGAATGACGTTTCATTACGCACAACTGTGCGTTATAGCTTACTTACCCCGGATGGTGACAATGATTATAAATGACATTTTCTGTCAAAGAGTAGTCATATATTTTTTAGAGATGTCAAATATTTAGAATTAGAATTAAAATATTGTGTCGTAGATAAAGCATAGTACGTAACTCGAGTGGTAAGAGGTATTACGTACTCGTGTAATTACTTTTCCACTCGTACTTAATGTCCTACTTACCACTCTTGATACGTAATATACTATTAAATATTTTCTATCACTTTTTTATAGCTATCAAATCAGTTTTCAGTTTCTTCCATTATTTGGGAATGTTCTGGTCAATTAAAATAATAATAATAATAATTAATATTATTAAAAAAAATGTAAAACGCATTCGAGAACGTATTCATAGTAATGTTATTAATTTTGATGAATGTGTCAAATATGGCAAGATCCGTCTTTCGAATCCATAAATACCTAGAAAATTTCGATTAATTACAAAAATTATATTGATTTTACTTCTATTTATGCATTTGTATTTGTGTGGGGTCAAATGGCAAAAATCATTACATATTTAATGGTGTGAGTAAGAGAGAGACAGAAACACATATAAGGTATCAGTACATTGAAAAGAGATAGATATACAAAAAACAATCTGAGCTAATGTTTTGGAATATCATAGTGACGTATTACATTGTGTTTGACAGATTACTTTATAATTCTGTCACGTAAGTAAACATATAAAGTTTAGTATTTTATATTAATAATATTAATCATAATATGTATTCAGTAATTTGCATTATATTTTGCACTATGGGGTTTTGTAAAGACTTTTTTGTACATTGATCGTTTTATTTTAGTTTTCGTGTTTAAAGTAAGGACAAACATCAACTGGTCTTATTTTTCTAAGTATTTATTTAATTGAATACGGTTAATTTTTAAAAAAAAATTATTTCTGCTTGCCTGTGTTTGTAGTTATTAAGTTTTATTATTTAACAGTGATGCCATTAATATATATTTGATGGCGCCGAGTGATCATGATATAAATGTGAAAATTACATGCGCGGGTTATAAACGTTCTCTAAAAGGCGAATTAAAATGTACCAAATCTGAAAAACAGTATCATCCTGCTTGCCTAGTTCGTCTAAGAGGCGCAAAAGTGGTTGGTCAAAATTTAATCATCTGTCCATCATGTGCTGAAACTGAAAATGATGGCGACCATGCGTCATATTATAAAATACAGTGTTATTTGTTTGATCGAGCACTTAAGACGGACCACGTCTCCAGGAAATGTTATGCAAATTTGATACAAAATCAGTGTGTACTCGGTACTAGGAGGTTTTTGAGGTCGCTGAACACGAATATCATATAATGATTTTGCTAAATCATTCGCATAAGAATTTATGAATCCAGGCGCGTGCATAGAAGTGCCACACCCTGATTTTTCTAAGCTTTTGTCGGTTTTAAAGATTTTTAAACAATAATTCACAATATTAATATCTTTCTATCAATATAACAGCTTTTTTAATTTAAGCGGAAAGAACGTCTTCAAATAATGGAAGTCTGTAAAGTACTACTTTTTTCACGAATGGATAAAAAAAGTACTTAATGTACAACTTTTCCATACACTATTTTTACTACTACAGTGTCTAATCGAAAATAGTAGTACATACAACTTTTTTGAGAGAATGTATTTTTTAACGGAATATATTTTTTAGTCAATATAATTTCCTATTTCTTGAACACACTTATTCCAATGATCCTTCAGTAATTTCATATCACCTCGGTAATGATTTTTCGAAAAATCTGCAAAATATTATCCCACGGCTGCAATAGCTTCTTCATTCGACAAAAAAGACTTTATGAAGTTTCTGAAGAGTTAATAGTCGGACGGAGCCAAATCCGGTAAATACGGTAAGTGTTGTTTAAGCAATACGTACTATAATTCGTTCAATTTAGCCATCGTTAACAAATTTGAAATTTATCTGAACACGTGTCTTGATGAAACATGATTGTTTTCTTCTGTAAAGCGGGTTTCTTTTTACGATTTTTTTATCCAACTGGTCCAAATGGTTGCAATAATATTTATAGTTAATAGTTTTACTTTTTTCAAGATAATCAAGTAACAAATCCTTTTTTGCATCCAAAAAAATTGATGCCTTAATCTTTTTTTGCTGATCGTTCTGACTTCACCTGTTTTGGAACTGAAGAACGTTTAGGATCATAATGTTAAATCCAGGTCTTATCCATAGTTATAAAACCACGCATAAAAACGGTTTTATACTGCTTATAACGGTCAAAATTACGCTGAGAAATTTGTTTTCGATTCAGTTTTTGTTGAATTGTTAACGAATGCGGCACTAATTTCCCATCAACTTATTCATATGTAATTTTTCGTGTAAAATATGTAGTACATCTAAGATGCCTTTGGTATAAACATTTTTGCGCTTAGTCAAACTTGGATCTTTACAAACAATATCATAAATTTGCTCAATAATTTCTGGTGTTATTGCACTTTTTCGATGTCCACTACGTGGTTCATCTTCAACGCTTATAACACCAAGTTTAAACCCGAAAACCCATCGATGCACAGTTGGAAATGAAAGAGCAGATTCCTTTAACACTTTCATCATTTTTGTATAAATTTCTGTTGCTGATAAAATTTCTAAAACAAAGAACTCTATCGCTGCACAATATTCGATTGGTAGTTAACCAGCTTTTAGATCCTCTTGATTCAACTCATGTCACATGCGACACGTAAGTAATCAATGGTTCCGGTCTTTTAACCAAATAAAAATAAAAAACAGGGCATAAAAAATGACTTAAAGTTTGATGTTTCAATTGTCGATTTGCCAAATAATCTCTTTTTCATTAACGTGATGCATATATACATGTGCTTATGGAGCAAGTGAGTCAGTGTCGCATGTGAGTTGAATCACGACGGTCAAAAAGGCGACTAACTTGTAATGCATCTGTGGATGAAATGGCGTTACCAATTATAGGTAAAGGTTGCAGGATCGAGTCGTGTCGGATGCGACCCTGTCATTTTCTTCTTGTGTACTTTCGAAATATCAAAGTATATGTAATATCTCTATCTATAACATATTTGATTAACAAATAATCTAAAACCATTTGAAACGCATAAATCAAAAGATAAACGAAATGTATCATACGATAAAAAAACTGATGGCTCTAAATAAAGAAAAATTTTAGAGGTATCTTTCATGTTATGGACCATTGCTCTGAACACTGATTCTCCGTTACTTCGTTTTGCAACGTTACCTATATTCGAATAGGATTGTAGTTGATAAATCAACAATCCTCATGATCTTATAAAAACAAATTAATTCAAAACCTTTCAATAAGGATGCGCAAAGATGAGGTAATACGAAATTAAAAGAATTACTCTTAAAAGACCCTGACCTATTGGGTTGGTGTGAGAGGTATCTGTGTATAGTCGTAAATTCTATAAAGAATGAATTGAATAGGTCACCAAGCCCGTCTTTGTACTTTATTCGCAACAATAACACAGTTTGAATATTATTAAAACTCAAATTATTGTTGTAAATAATAGAAGACACAGTTATAAATTTTAAGCTTGAGTGAATTCGAAGTTTGATCTTAATATTTCCAAAAGCAAAACTATGATACAAAGATTACACACACAACATCTAAACCTGACCACGAATTTTAATTTAAAACACTACTAAAATTATATTGGAACAGAAAAATCAGCAGTCAGTGGTAAGCGTTCCAAAACAAATTCTATCAAAAAAAACGAAAAAAGGGTAATTAAGAAAAACAAATCAACATCAATCAAAAAAATAATTTTACCCACGACTCATAAGTAAATTGCGTATTTTTTAACGTATATCTTTGTCAGTGTTAAATTATTGAGCAGTTGTGTTATATTTTTATATACTGCACTAGTGGAGTAAGTAAATAGAAACCTGTATTATGCAATAAATCACGCCTACAGTATACATTAAATTAATTAACAATTGACATTTCTCAGACAGAACTTCTCATTGAAATCAAATATTTTTGACTTATGCCAAAATTTAGATTTTATGTTTGTTATTTTTAGTTTTATACAAAACCATTTGGTAAGTCGTGGGTAAAGCATAGTACTTCACTCGAGGACCAAATTGCATATTTAGCTCGTTTCTTTAGTCCATTCGCTCGCAAGCTCGCTCATGGGCCAAACACACTCGCTGTAATATGCAATTTACTCCACTCGTAAAGTAATATACTATACTATGCGATAATTTATGAATCGCCTCCTTTATTTTTTCCATGTATTTTGACCTGTAGAATACAAAAGTTTATTGTGGAAGCTCGTATGTCTCTTGAGTAAATTTTTATAAACAAAATAATATATATTTTGTCAATTTTAAGCAGACAAGCTACCGAGAAGTATTTTTACACAATGCGTGGTTTTCGAGATAAAAACTCACGAAAGTACAAAAAACGATAATTTTTAAAATTTGTATTTATAAACAAGAATTTATTAAATGATATTTACATGGCATGCTATCTGTGCTTAGGGAGAAAGTGAGTAAGTGCCGCGTGTGACATGAGTTAAATTAAACGACCAAATAGGTAAGCATTTATTGCATAGAGGTTAGAGCGTTGCCGTGTAGAGAAAAAGGTTGCGGATTCGAGCCCTGCGGGATGCGACATCTTTTCATTTCAATTTTAATTTCTGTCATTTAATATATTCTTGTGTGTATACTTTCAGATAGCGGAAGTAGGTTATTGGTTGACTTGTTTAACTCTATATACAATCATGGTTCCTTGCCATATGATTGGCTAAAATCTACTTTTGTACCAATCCCGAAAAACCTGAATGCAAAAGAATGTCAAGATTATCGCACAATTAGTCTGATGAGCCATGTAGGTACTGAAGATCTTTTTGCGTATAATTTATGCGAGAATATATAAGAAAATAGAAGAACAAATGGGGGAGACACAGTTCGGCTTTAGAAATGGTTTGGGCACACGAGAAGCGTTATTTAGTCTGCAAGTGCTGGTACAACGAAGCAGGGATGTAAATACAGATGTGTTTTTATGCTTTCTGGATTTTGAAAAAGCGTTTGACAAAGTGGCACACACTAAAATGATGGAAGTTCTTAAGGCAACAAACATTGATGACAAAGATCTAAGAATCATAGCAAACTTAGGTATATTGGAATCAGAACGCTGTGGTTAGAGTAGACGTGATCATACAGAGGAAATTGAAATTCAGCGCGGAGTAAGGCAAGGGTGAATTTCGTCTCCATTAATCATATGCTCAGAAAAAATGTTCGCCGAAGCACTGAGTGACACAAATTGTGGGATCATAATAAATGGACAACCAATAAATAACCTTAGGTACGCAGATGACACGGTACTTATTGCCAGTAGTGATATTGAGTTGCAATCATTATTGGATTCTGTTACAGAACAATGCAGCAACTATGGTTTAAGGCTAAATATCAAAAAGACCAAATACATGGTGATAAGTAAAGACAATGTTATTGACGCGGGAATGCATGTCAACGGTGCATAATTAGAGCGTGTAGAAGCCATTACATACTTAGGAAGCCGAATCACTGACAGTTGGGATCACTCCATTGAAATACGCTGCAGAATCGCCAAAGCCAAATCAGCCTTTTTCCGGTACAAAAAAATATTATGCGGCCATGATATAAATTTGAGACTTCGGACTAGAATACTAAGATGTTACGTGTTCTCCGTTCTTCTATACGGAGTTGAATCATGGACGCTGTCAGAGAGCATGCTTAAAAGGATCGAAGCATTCGAACTATGGTGCTATCGGAGAATGCTACGGATAAGCTGGATGGACAGAGAAAATTTAATCTTAAGAAAACATGTAAACTTTATAAATAAACATTTTTAAATTTGAATTTAATTTGGAATAAGACGGTCTTAAATAGAATGAAGAAAGAAGAAAAAGAGTTGTCAAAAACTATAAAGGCTCGGAAACTAGAGTACTTTGCACATGTAATGAGGCATCGGGAAAAATATAATATTCTACACCTAATTATGCAAGGAAAAATAAGCAGCAAGAGGAGTCGAGGAAGAAGAAGAACATCTTGGCTAAGGAATCTGAGACAGTAGTTTGGCCAGACTTCGGAATCACTCTTTCGATCGGCTGCAAACAAAATCATTATAGCCAACATGATCGCTAACATTCGTTAAACGGATATAGCACAACAAGAAGAAAGAAAAAAAAATTCAAAAATTCCCTGAGAGATATCTCAAATAATCGATTACTAAAAAATCGTAATTTTGGCATTTTTAAATGCGCATAACTTTTAATTGGCTGTAGAATTATATATTCTTTGTAAAGAAAATAAAAGTTTACTAAATTTTACAACCTTATGCAATAATAACAAATCGTTCTTTAGTTGATTTGTACCCTTATAAACAAATAGAGATTTGCAATATTCGACGATTGTTTTTTATTGTTTTAAAATTTTCTATAATAAATTAGACATATCAGTACTACAAACCAACAATTAAAAAATTAATATTCATTTTATTTATTGCTGTATATGTATTTTATAAAGCGCGTAAAATTTTATTTCGAAAACAACCAATTTAACAAAAAAAAAATTATAGAGGCTTTAGTGCTTAAAATTAACTGTAGAATACAAATAAATATAATAATAATTATGTTTTTAAAATAAATTTGTTTATAATAATTTACACAACAGGGTTTTCTACATGCCAAAATACATAGAAAAAATAAAGGGAGAGATTAGGATATCTCTTTTTATAACAATTTACTCGATAGCCAAACGGATTTTCACTCTCAAGTTTTATACTCATCGAGTCAAAATATAAAAAAAAAAAACAGGGTGGGTTTATCTCAATAAAGGAGAAGATTGGGACCACTGCTGCTCCATGACTATTTCAAAAGTATGACAACCAAGAAATTTTGTAAACTCAAGAATTTAAACACATGCACTAAAGAGAAGCATGAAAGATAGAAAATAACACTATTATAAATTCCTGCTAAATATTGGATGATATAAAAACTAGTAAAAGTATGTAGTGTTACGAAGGGCATCTATATTTGTGGGCTAATCTCGAGGTATATTATATTATCTTAATATAGTGAAGATCCTCAGGTTTCTAATTGAAATTCTCAGAACCTGTGTTGTCTGTCCAGCTTATTTGTAAGGAGTAGGAATAAACTTTAAGATGGAATTAAAAACAACTTCGTAATTTTTTGGTGCAGCATAAATAGTAGAAAAAACAGAAATTTAGTAAAGAAAAATTGGTTTTACAATTAAAACTCTGAGTGGATTGTGAATTTGTCTGTACAATTGTTATTAAAAAAATTATCATGCCCCATTAAATCCGACAACCTCAAAATCTATAAACCTACAGCACTTACCACTATTATTATGCAGTCGGTGATGAGAAAATTGTAATATTGTATAGTTATTATATACAAAGATGATCGTAATTTTACATCTACAGATTTCAAATATGAACCACTTTCGACAATGTAGGTTAAGAATTTCATTAAGATCTCACAATTACTTGTGAGTAAGAAAAAATAAATAAAGGCTACAGCTTCCGGCTCATGTTATTGTACTCTTTTGCATATTTTTTTATAATAATTAAAGCTAATAGATTGAGAATTGTAATTGAGTCTTCGTTTAGCTATCTACATACAAATCGATTATATACAAATTAATTAGTATCTGGTACATGTTTTCGAAAGTAAAACTATAATTCATTTAATACTAATTAAATCAGACATTAGTTTCTACCAAGTTATTTTTATGTGCTATAAAATTGTTCTATTTATAAAATAATAGAATGTGCCATTGATATTCTTGAAATTAATATTTTCTAATTATTTTTTTCTTCATAGTGCTAAAAAGCAACAATAGTTTGTAATTTGTCTCGATTTATGCCAATTTTGACCATTTTTTAAAATTTGTTATTTTTATTTATTATTGTGATTTTTCGAATTGTTTACGATTTTATCAATTCTTACAATTTGTTACGGTTTTTTTAATTTCAGTTTTGGAGTGGCGTTACGTGGGTTGCTATTTATATTTTGAGCACCGTATTATTATTTCCAAAGTATTTTTTCATGCACTCAAACCCATTTTCAAAGCACTTTTCCAGTCCGATTGATGTACCTCCAAAACGTGATTTTTAAATGCATCAACGGCTTCTTCTAAGATTATATACAGTGTGTCCAATTAAGTCGGCATCATATGGGTAACTTTTTTATTCTTAGGTTTATGAAAAAAAGTTATTCTTTATATTCTTTATGGTCTTAAACTTAAAATACAACCATCAGATATCATTTTTTTAACCCGTATACGAGGTGTGTCAAAAAATATGAATTTTACTCAAGAGTAAAGTACCTCTTTTTGAAAATAGTGACAATTGTTATCAAGAAAGGTTGATCATAATTGAACACTATTCTCAGATATCCAATATTATTCATCCGCCATGAAAAACGATCTTTGGCACCTACCTATAAATTATGCAAATTTTGAAAATTACACATCAGCAATTTTATTGAAAAACATGACATGATAAAAAAAATAGAATCTGTTTTCTCATGGCGGAGGGATAATAGTGGATATCTGACAATAGTTTTCAATTGTGATCAACTTTTCTTAATAACAATTGTCACTATTTTCAGGTATTTAAAGGTACTTACTCTTGAGTAAAATTCATATTGCAACGAGATAACCGTGAAGGGACCTTAATTTGAAAGATTGTTATTGACAGTTGATTTTTAGAAACTTCTAAAAACACTGACTAGATTAAATAATGTTTCTAGAAAATTCTAGAAACTTCTAAACACACTGACTAGATTAAATAATGTTTCTAGAAAATTTTAGAAAGATCTAAACACACTGACTAGATTAAATTAAGTTGTATATAAGGGGATGTATGGGCAGTTAACGTCAGTTCAAGTTCAAATATTCACGAGAGTTCATTGTATTGTCAAGCGGTTTAGACGTTATCCAGTAGAGTTCAGTGTATCTTAACAATTTTGTAAATAAATTGTGTAAAAGTCCCCATAAGTGTTTCAATATTTTTTGACACACCTCGTATACGACTTAAAAAAATCGGTATATGCTGGTTGTATTTCAGGTTTTTTATCAAGAATAACTTTTTTTCATAAAAACTAAGAATAAAAAAGTTTTCCATATGATGCCGACTTTATTGGACACACTGTAGATAATCCAATATCCCTTTGACTATAGAATTAAAGCGGCACTTACTTTGTTTAAGTAGTTTTTCTAAGTGCCTCTAGACAAAATAAGATACCTTAAATAACTACAATAAGTCGATAATTAATGACCATTATTTAATAACAAATATGATCATTCCTACAGAAATAGAATATTTTGCTATTAAAAAAGATTTGACCTTCATCAATATGTTTCGAAGATTTAATTTTTTTTTAATATCTTATACATTCAAGGTAAATTAGGAAACATATTTCAAACAATATATGATACTTTATCAATCCTGATCAATAGACCATTAAGACAACATTTTTGTCTACCTACACATTGCGAAATATCTTGATTTCTTTTAGCCAACCTACATATTCAACGTGCACCGTTGCGAAGGTCAACGAAAGTGACAGATTGAAAAAAATAATTTATATCATTTGTTTCATTTGCTCGTTACTATATGGTCTAATACCTGACAGTAATGCGGTAAAACTACCATTAACCATCATTGATCATGAAAATTATGGAATGCCATCACACACTTCTTGCACAAGAATGTACAGAGAACCGCGATGTGTATACCTATGTATGAAGAGAATTATAATATGTGTAGGTAAAACGCAATTTATTGATTGCATATTTAATAACAATATTGGAAATATATCGATAATATTGTAGGTATTATATGTAAATTATTGCTAAGATGTACATTGATATAAAGAAGACGTCTTTAAATGATTCATAGAAGATAAGCTAAGTTAAATACAGTTACTAATTTCTATGGGAATGGGACGACTCGCCGTCGCCGATTGGCCGTAGGGACAACTCGCTTAGGGACAATTGGCCGCCGATATTGATTTTTTTTTTTCAACATCCTGTAAAACTTACTTTTTCTCAATTAAATTTGACATAAAAAAAGTTAGTGTACTGTTAAAAGATAATGTTTCGATTTTGTTAAACAGATACTAATATAAGAGCTAGGTAATTAAAATATAATTTAATAACACTTTCTCGTGATCTAGCCGTAAATGTAAACAAATTGTCGGAATTAAAATTTCAATTACTGGTATTAAAATTCCCATAATGCTCCATTAAATATTTGAAATATTCCTGAAAGAGACTGTTTCCAGGCAGGTGGAACTTGGGTTGAGGGAAACCACAGAAAACTCCATCCTACTTTCTGTACAATTTGTTGCTAATTTATTAATTATTGATTTCATTTATCTTAACTATCTAAGTGTAAGAGGTTCTTCAAGGTGGTCCTGGAGCTCTTCTGCAAGTAGCTGTCCTGCTGCTTGAAGTAGCATCAGCTGAGGAAGTGGAAGCTTCCTTCGAGGTTTCTTCTGGATGACTCTGAGAGTTCGAAGGGTATCCAACACCTGGGCCCTGGTGTTGGGGTCCAGCAGGGTCCTGGTGGCATACCTCCGTAGAGTCACTGTAACCGAAGAGGTAGAAGTGTAGTGTTTTTGTTATTGTTGTGTGTTAATGAAGTTAGGTAGCGGGATACTGGTAGTAAATTTTACGCTCAGTCGTGGCTTTGCAGTTAGTCTGTTGAGTAATTAGGGTAATAAATGGGACAGTCTTATAATCTATAATTTAAGATTTTTTTACACATGAAATCAATAATTTATTATATACGATAAATAAAGTTAGTTTTATTATAAAATGCCATAACTCAATATTAATTAAATGTAAATGTCGTTTAATTAACAAAAACAGGAACTATTACAAAACTCAAAGTGTGTGATGCGATAACCTTTCATTGTATCTTTAAATATCTTGTTATTTACAATGATGAGTTGTTACTAGTTTGATTGAATGCAAAAAAGTTAATTATACTACACGCATCAATCTAAGAAAAACTTTACATCTGAAGATGAACTACGTACACTTACATTACTTCCTGGTGAAATAGAAGAAAACAAGATGTTTTTAGTTTGGCATTACGTGTAATTTTGTTCGATAGAGATTGTCTTGTTATGTAATTCTGAAGGCATTAGGTGAATGAACATTTTACATATCATTTGTTGGTAAGAGTGAGTAAAGAAATTTTGCGTAATGTATTCAAAAAGTATCTTTAATTTAAGGTAATTACATGTGGTCTCTACTTTATAAATAATGATTTGCTTTCTATATCGTTTCTTAATTACATAAATGAAAAAGTATTCAATTAGAATAATGATTTGGCTATATCAAAACATTTACACAATATTTTTTAAACGCTTTAAAGGTATTTATTTATTTTTCTTTATACATAGATAGTTTTTATGTATCATGAACACATTTTATAAAATTAGTAATTATCACATTTCTTTTTAATTTAATAAATCATCTTTTCTTAAGATATTGTTCTTTTATTTTTTTTTATATTCAGTCTTATTTATTTCCTGCACTTTGTGGTATATTTTTTGTGGTCTTTGTATCGTTTCTTCATAATTGGCTTTCGCATTAGCACTTAATTATACCCGATTCAACTTCTCTGGTATCTTGCATTACTTACAAGACTGTGTTAATTTCTTTTTCCAAAATAGTTAAAAATTCTCATTATCTAAAAACAATATTATTCACAAAATTTTAAAAAAATAACACAAAATTTTACCAATAAGACATAGACACCACCATAGCCAGGATAAGGTAGTCCATAAAATATGTTTTTTAATAAATAATATTTTTTTAAATAAATAAAATCGATTAAAAAGTATGGACATATTCTTTTTCTTCAAATACCATCTCCTCTTAGGATGTTTGTAATCATTTGGCTATTTTAATTTTTGTTATGGTAGTTTAAAATGAGTCTGTGGAACTACCATTGTATTATGTTCTCAAGTTATTTAACCAGGAAATTCGTCTTCTTTCTACACTCCCGTTTTCTTTTATTTTACCTTGGATTATTACCTGAAGCAATAAATACTTGTTACTCCTCATCACATAGCCCAAATACTGAAGTTTCTTTATTTTTACGGTGTTTAGTACTTCTTTGTACTTTCTTATTCTTCCCAGAAACTGAGCATTCGTTATTCTGTCTACTCAACTACTTTTTAAAATTCTTCGATAGGTCCACATTTCAAACGCCTCCAGTCGATCAATAATTTCTTTCTTTAGCGTATATGCCTTCATTCCATAAAGTTAAATGGAAAATAAGAAGCAACGCAACTTTCTGATCATGAGCTGCAGGCTAAGGTCATTATTACAAAGCACTTTTCTTATTGTTTTAAAAACTAATTTGCTTGTTCGATTCTTGATCTTTGGAGTTCTTAGATACCCATTTTTATCAACATATAAAACTAAGTGTTTTAATAGCTGGTATTAAATTAAATTTTAAAGGAAATAATTTTTTTTAAATGTTAAGACAATTTAAATGAAATTAATAAAAAAAAAGAGTGTGCGTGTAACCTTTACGCGCGATTGAAGTAAAACTTGTTGACGTACGTATCGGAAAATATATATTTAATTACAATTCAATCATATTTATTGTCTATATACTTTACAAAAAATGAGATGTTATATTTATATTATTCATTAGAAATAGGAATTTGAAAGTTATCATTATTTTTTATTAGATTTTACTCTCTAAATACCATTAATGTATTTGTAACCGTTTGAAAATTTTGAAAATTTCATAAATAAATTTTGAAAATTTAAGCTCCTCCCATAGCTGAAATTACACCGTTACTTCCATCAGAATCTTCCGTTAGAATCTAACGTTAGAGTTACCCCTAGTCGCGCCTAAAAAAGTTTTGCTTCAATAATAGGTAAACAATATTAAAAATATACACACATTACGTTTAGAATGTGTGATTTTGTAGCTGTATCTACCTTATTGTAATACAACACAACACAAGAGCCTTCGATAGTTAGATAACCATTTCATTTTTTAGCATTTTATAGCATATTCCATAAAATTTAAAATCCTGAGTTGAGTTTGTTTTCTTCAGTTGTACAAAGGATCTGTTATTGCTGGTAAAAGATCAGCCATCCTGACTAGTGGTTTTATGGCCTTTATGGCTACCTAACCAAACCTAAAATAAGTATAAGCAAGTGTTAAAACATTTCGAATATTATTATTTTATGAACAAAAACGTGCAACATGCTTCTTTACTTAACGTAAAGCTTCCCTATAAATAATTATTTACTATAAAACGAAAATAGCTAGGTATAAATAATAGCTATAAATAATTAGGTATAAATAGTGTAATTACACATTAAAAATAAAATGTATGCATATAGAGTAGGTACTCACTGATTTTCTTTCAATATTTTTTCATCACTTTCTTCGTTAATAAATCCACTTTGTTTATTCATATTTAAAACAAACACTTTATACACAAATTTAAACTATTTACCACCAATGTATTTTGGTTGACAAGATGACAAGCTGTCAATTCATACAATTACAGATTTAATTTTATTTAATATAGTAGGCAGAATCGTGTTAGGTATTTTGTATCATGTTTTGTTTCCGGTACGCGGTACATTAGAATGACGTCATGTCCGTTAGAATTACTCAGTTACTCCTAGGGACGCTAAAGAAGTTTTACTTCAAAAATGTTTAAATCGTTACAATCTTTGTTTGAAAACAGGTGTAAGTGTCCTAATTTTGTTTAAACTGGGATTAAAAAACCAGCTAAAACTCGGCTTTCGCTCATGTAGCAGTTTTTTGGTAGATTCAAGAAATATATATAGGATTTTGGAACTAAGCTCCTTACGGCAGGCTTGGATGACATAGGGATTTTGCTGCGTGACCGAACTGAAAAAAATGTAATAGTAAAAAACCGTAACGAAAAACCGTTAAATGAGCTGGGTTCGATTCCCGGCCGATGCATTTTTTTTGTATATATCTCTTAACATTTACCTTTTTAAAAATCTTGATATTTGAAAATAGTTAGGAAAGGTAAGAAAAGATAAATGTGTACATTATTCTTTAAAGCTCACCTTGAATTTTAAAGAAGCTTCTTTCTTAACGCCAAGATTTCACTGATTTTGATATATTGACCGTTAAATGAGACGTGCGCAGGCGCTACAGTCGTATACACAAGCGAGTAGTGTTATGTGTCGATTCTACATTAGCCGAAGGAACTTCGTTCCTACCGTGTCCCACGACACCATTTTAACTTTTTTTTTCTTTTACGAAAGCAACAAATATTTTTAGTAAATATTTTGATGACGATAAATATAACTAAAATCTAAGTAATGTAACATTTGTTTTGAAAACACTTCTTGTTCATAAAAACAAAATTAGTATAAAATTTATTCTTTTTAAACATAATATATTCTTAATGTCTTGTATAATATTTTCAATACAAAAAATGCGCCAATTGTTTTATTCAGACGGTAAAATAAAGAATAGAATGCGTATTATAATAGGTTTAATTTATAAAAGTTTAAACATTTGGGTGTGTAAATTGAGTCTAATTGTAAATCACATATGAATGCTTTACTTCGAATCCTTCTTTGAATATACAAGGTCTTTGTTATTTTCTTTAATTCTAAACCAGGCGTGGCAAAAAGGCTAGCGCTACCTACCACATAGATATTAATAAATATAAAGGAGGGACATATAAGTGACTCAAGAATATGTCACATTTATCAGAGAAAATCAAGATATTCGTGAGTTAAATCAATAGAAAAAAAAGAAAGAGATGAATTTGTCTTTTTTTTTGTAAATATACGGAAGTGAAATATTTTCACGCAAACGTAAGACGCGTGTAGGTATCTAAGCAAAATTATTACTACCAGCATATTATTCAAACCGTTAAAAATATAAATTAGTATTTAATTACAACAGTTATTGAGTTGCTGAAATTTATAAGAAACTATCGTAACTGCTCATACAAATTATAGGTATGAGAACAAATTACATAACCAAAAATGGAAACTAGTCCAATGATGGGATGTTAGCGAGTGCGAAACACTTCAGAATCTGTCGGCCAATGTTTTTCGTTTTCTCCTCCTCGGGTATAGTTTCTAGAATTAGATAGCAGTTATTTTTATTATAATTAAGTATATTTAATTTATTTCAAAACAGGTGCTTTTAAACATTATGGTGTCAACCGATTAGTGACTTCTAAGTAAATTGTCTTCTGGTTTTTAATTTTGATGTTTCTACTGGATTATAGAGTCTCTTTAATCTGTTTTAACTTTTTTATTTAATTATAACACATTTAGTCTCCATTTTTCTCTTTTTAGCCTAAGATAGGGTAATAGAATCGAATAACCCATTCTTTTGTCCAAATTAATGATTCTGGTCATTTTTGAAACATTAACAGAACAAAATTAATGGTAATGTACTAAAATTGTGTCATTAAAAACTATTTTTGAAATTGACATCGCCATTAAAATTGCAGTTGCAGTTGATACCACCAACATACTACAAGTTTTAAAGCTGAAAACAGATCTGATCGTTTTATATCAGGAAAAATTTTACCAGACTATTGTTACCGTACCTATATTCATGAGAATTACTTAGTTTAATGGTTGTAGCTCAAAAATATGCCGTGAGCGGCTTTACAGTAAAATTATCGACTTTTACTCGTTGTGATTAGTAATTCTCGTTTCATTACGAATTGGTATGTCAAACTATCTGGCCGTTTGTGTTAATCCTCTTTGAGATACCAGGTTCATCTAAATTTATTAGAAAAAGTAAACCCGAGTTATTAAATTATAACTATATTGGATAAGCTCCAGTCATTTTGTGGAGGAAAAGGAAAAGAATTTTTAACCCGAATTTCGTCCCGATTTTTAAATATAGTACAATCGACACCGATACATATGAGTCAATACAAGGGTTTCCGAGGATCCGAGGACGTTCATTAATACACACACTAAATAAAAACAATTCAAATGTCCCTGAAAACAAATTAAGAGTTTCCTCATAAATATATGGTCGATAGGCAGTTGATTATTAAAATTTGAATACCGAGCAAATATAAAAAACCTAATAACAAAAAATCATAGTCAGTGGGTTAAAAAGCTGTGTACCTACTCTAATGTTTATTTTTATTTCTATGAGCTGTTAGCCATCAATTAAATTTTGATAGTCTTATATTTAAAGCATTAATGTTACTCTAGTTATACTTATAATTAGTAAATCGATGATTATTAATTTAATTATCTGAAATATAGCATTAAGGAGAAATTGTAACAACGTTACACCCGGCCAGAATTGAACTTGAAATCTTTATCTAGAGCCGATAACGCCTTAAACCGCTAGAATGGCTAGGACATGGATGAACCGAGCGAATAGTCGGTATTTGTAAACCGCTAGAACATGGATGAACCGAGCGAATAGTCGGTATTTGTAATGCCATTTGATTTAACTCAAGTCCTCTATAACACCTATTTAAATCCTTCTTAAGCATATATATAAAAGAGAGATTATTTGACTTTAGGTAACTGTTATGCTCTGTCTTATTGTTTTTTTTTATATTTGCTTAGAGAAGAATTAAATAGGATATATTATGGACAATTAAGTTTAACCAGGATATAATAGAAAAAAACCGACTGAGCTCATATATTTGGTCTAGCTATTGGCTGTAGATAAAGGTCGCAGGTTCGATTCCTAGCGGATGTCACATTTAAAAAAAATTCTTTACTGCCATTTCTTGTTTATCGAATTTCTAAATTTCAAAATAACTAGATGTGTCTATATAAATCATATTCATTTATTGACTTTATAGCTTTATCACATTTATCCTTTAACTAGCGGACCCGGCGAACTTCGCATCGCCTAACACTAATGTTTTTTCCATTTTTTTTTATTTTTACGATTAATTTTTTGTATTTTTTATCATAATTTCTCGTTAGTTACCAGTTTTTACTATTATTTATAGTACTTTGTAATTTATCGGTTAGGTATAGGTATTATATATTAACTGCGCCACCTGACGGTGGCGTCATAGTTCTTAGGTAAGTAAGTTTTGCTCTTTTAAATATATGAGATATCAACTGTGCCACCTTACGGTGGCGTCATAGTACTTAATTGTGTAAGAATTACAGGTGTAAATTTATAACATCTCAACTGCGCCACGTTAGGGTAGCGTCATAATGATTAATTTCGTAATAAACGCGTCCGATCGCTGCAAAATTCAAAGTGCTATAAGGAAAATCGCGGCCTCCGTTGCCGCCGCCCCTGCCAGCCAGTACCACCGCAAGCGCTACGTCCCACAATTTTAAATCTGCAATATCTTCGAAAATATTCATTTAAATCTTGTGCTGTAAAGGACCATTAAATCAACAATGTATTTAAGCTATTTAATTGGATAAGGATTAATGCTGTATTGGTTAAAATCGCTTCGAAAATTAGCCATTATTTGTCGTAAAAAGTAAATGACAAAAAAATGTTATTGGGGGATATTCATAAGAGATAGACATGTACCATCGCGGAGTTTTCTGTAGACCTTTTTAATGTGTACAAATAATTATTAGTATACATTATTTTGATAAATCTCGTAGGCTTCAGCCTGCGTTTGCAATGTAAGCGGAAAAAATTGATAATTAATGACATCACATTAGAAACCTCAAAAATAACAGTATTTCTCCACTACTTAATGGATGTTATTATATATATAAACCATCCTCTTGAATCACTCTATCTATTAAAAAAAACGCATCAAAATCCGTTGCGTAGTTTTAAAGATTTAAGCATACAAAGGGAGATAGGGACAGAAAGGGACTTTGTTTTATACTATGTATTGATTGATTGATAAAAGGCAAAGTTTAAAAATAATGACAACTGGGTGTATTTGAAAATTTTAAAACGAAAATTCTAATAACTTAAAAGAGATTACAAGCATTCAATTCAATGGATCAGTAAATATTAAAATTTTTTGAATGTAACGGGTATCAATACCGTTGGAAGTCGTGAATTTGTCTTCTTTTTACAACAGCAACTGTTGTAAAATATTTAGAACAAAGTAATATTAAAAAATCTTATTCATATTACAGCGATAATGATTATTTATACAATAATTTACCTTTTTATCATCTGTTTTTTAATTTGTCGAAATTTAATTAGCACACAGAAAAGATGTTTAATGTCCCCAAATTTATTATTTTTGGAATAGTATAATGAAAGCATAAGAAGTTTCTATATTTAAATGAAGCATTGTTGCTGTTTCTGGTCGCTTAAGTTTGGACGTTTAAGAACGATTTTACTTACATCTGTTGTTTATTTAATAATAACTTAATAATTTTACCAAATTTAAAATTCATTCATGTTTTCGTGAATTTCGCTGTAACGACATTGTGCGAGATCCTCGACAAATAGCAACATGTGACCACGTATCCTAATGTCTTAAATTATTTTTTTAAATTTATTTTTGACATGGATCCAAATATATTTTTTGGATAGAAATTGTGGAAAGTTATATAAATACAACATGGTTGCCGTATTCAGTGCTTTCATTTGCAAAGATCTCGTTAATTTTTTTTTTGTGGTAATTGCCATTTTGGTCAATGTTTTACGATTTTAATAAAAAGTAACTTCCACTTTGTCACGATTGACTATTTTTAAGTGGTCCCCTTTAGCATATATATACAAAACCGACTTGAAAATTATCATACGCAAGTATGTATTTATTTTTATTATTATACTATAGAAAACGACGTCGAGCGCGTTTGAAAAATTATTAAATAAATCTTTAAACGAAGTCGTTAAGAACCAAACGTAAGTTCTGGGCCCGTCAAAGTCCCGTCAAAATAGGTCCAGATGTTCTAGAGATTAGCCGAATCAAACAGACAAACAAAAATTTTCAAAAATGTTTTTTTGGTATGTGTACATTGTATGTATTTATGCATTTAGTAAGAAGCAGTTATTTTAATATTAAAAACTGACATTCCATTTTTATTTATTTTTATAGATATAAGATTCTTAGATAAATCCACATCTTAAATTTTTTCAACTTGTTCATAAAGGATCAACTATTCATACAAACCCAAATAAAGTTTCTAACATTGTGTGTTATATTAACTAATAGCAAATATAATATTAACTTAAACTTTTTTATACAAAATAATCAACATCAGCGTTTGAATTGAATTTTTTCAAAATGATCTCTTATCACATAGTATCTACTAATGGCCCCAACACAAGTTTTGTTAAATTTTTGCACTTGTTGAATTAATAACTAAATTTGTGTTACAACACATTTTCAATTGTATGAAATTATTACACATGTTATTAAAATTCTATATAAATTTAAATTATTATTACTCACCGACAGAAATCGGATTTAATAGAAAGTGTATGCACAACTTTCAGTTTTTATCTTGAGTAATTTTACACTCTAAAAAAATTAAAAATTGTACTCATAATTTTTTGTCGACAGTAGAAAATTTAGAAAATATATGAAATACCTATACAATACAAACACTTATTGTAGAGATCGTTCAAAGGCAATATTGTAAGAAGTTGCCAGAGGATATATAAACTTCATTAAACTTCTACCAAGAAATAATCTTGTTCTTACAGTTCATTAGTGAATTAATTTAGTAGTAGGTTTAAGAATACAATGAAGCTAAGAAGCCAAAGAATATATCTTATATCTATAATCAGTTAATTAACATGTTTGTAAAAAAATAAAAATTGCTACATGTTTTCTTCAACCTCTTATTTTATATGGCGCCATTATTAATCTGTATTGCTTTACCTATAATCATTTCTATTATTCCATGTTTTGGTAATTTAAATTGTTCTCGTAAATAGAGTGACTATTTCAAACAAATTTCTTTCAAACAACATTGTCAGATTGTAAGTGTGGTCATGATTATTTAGTAATGAAAGAGATACTTTCAAATTTCCGGTTTTCCTTTTTTTCAAAAACAAGATTAGTCCAATTGAAGCATCTTTCTTTGACTGTTTCAATAAATTATATCTAAATAAACTCAACTTTAACATAAATATTTACCCACGACTCTTACTACATGAATCGCTCTACGGCATTTTGACCTATTACTTTTAATTGCTTTTATTGTTTATTTCTTGTAATATAGATAATAAATTACTAAATTAAAATTTTTTATTGTAAGTTTATGTATTTGTAGTTTTTAAATAACCTAATATAAAACTTATATTTATATAGACAAGAACTCTTCGATAATATATTCAGATGAAATTTAGAGTAAAAACGGTATTTAATTAAGATACCTACTATGTATCTATAGTTTTGTAAGTAATTGTGGAAATTTTATGCCAATTCTGTAGTAGTTTTTCTTTGATTAACAGTTAAATCATAAACAATAAACTTGTTATTAAAATGCCAACGTAACGCAAATTATATATACCGTTATACAAATAAATTTGACATTGAACTACGAACGTTCCAACATCTGTGCACTGCATAATAACTATGAAAATTTAAATAATAGATAAATACATACTCGCAAAACTTGACGATAAATTTTATAAAAAAAAACGTATGAAAGTATTTTTTTTAATGTCTGCCTACACAAACAACAAACTTTCAAAGAATGACGATGGTGATAGCTATTCAAATAAAATATGGGATTTAAGCACAGAGTGCTGTCCACCGTTTATGATAGTTAAAATTATTTACCATAAGGAAGACTAGTTTAACCTGTTTGCACCATGATCATGTTTACATATTAAATACTGTAATAACCAACGTCAATGTAAGAAGTAAGAAAGTATAAACCATCCGATTTGAGCCGATAAATCGAACCATGTTCAATATTTCAAAATAATATATTGCTCGAAATAAATGAGTTACGGAAAACTTTTAAAATTTTACTATCCGCTGGGTGCGCGATGACAGCGGCACCTTGCGTTTACAATTACGGCGGACTTTGAAATATCAAATGGCTAACTGTCATTACGAAAAGTAAGTAAACAAATAATTATTTCCAATGAAACATCGTAATTTATTAGTTTTCTACCCAAATGTATTGATCATATAAATCTATAGCGTCGATAATAATATTTATCTTTTTTATTTTCCGTCTAAAATGTCAAAATCATTAAATTATAGGTAGTATAGATGGGCTTTATCACGGCGGACTTCACGTGAAGTAATTAAAAAAATAAATAAATGTAATCGATTATCGCATTATAGATGATAATAATATGATTATAATGCCGTTAATAATGCAGAAGTTTTGTGTCTTTTCAGTTAAACATGGCCAAATTAATAATTAAAACTGTTTTTCAAGCAATCACTCACGACATAACTTTCCAACCTCAAACAACCAACAAAGGTAAAGAATTAGTTTTGGCTGAACATGTGCAAGACGCAAAAATAAAACGTGATGCTTCCTACAACATAGGTATCTACTAAATATAGCAAATATTTAAAATGTTGGTTTTTAAGTTAGCTTATTAGCTTTTTCCTCTTGATAGCGATTATCCACTACTTCACACGTTGTTCTCGTTTCCAACTTTTTGTGGAAATTTATAGAATTTCTGATCACTATTTTTGCCATTGTTGTTGCAGTTGACTGTACAGCAGGTTTCGTGACAAAGGTTTATTTACTTTTTAAATCGACGCATGGATAAGTGAAATCCATGTAAAATCCTTAGTAAAAAGTGATTAATCGTCCGTAAAGTTCCTTTTTTAGCCACGGTGAGCGCTGCGATCGATTCGTGGTTCTCCCACCCTATCCTTCGCACCCAGCGGATAAGGGTTATCCGATCTGGACTAAAATCCATAGGACTCTTTCTCCTGATATGAGAATTCTTCACACCAAATTTCCTAACCCTGTGGCCTTCCATTGAAGAGTTACAGCGCACTCAGACGATGGGACAGAGGGACGTATAAGTCAATCTTATAAAGTATATACACGAGTTTTGGAAAACTGTTTAAATTTAATGTTAACTGATCTGGATCAGAATCAATATGCTTTTTTCTCATAGCATTATTCTCTATATCAAAGTTCTTGATCCTGCGACCTTTCGTTATAGAGCACACACAGAGAGAGAGAGAGAGCGACACTCAAGCCTATATTATAAAGTACAGATGGTACATACTAAAAGAACCTAAAAACTATCATATAAAAACACAGGTACTATGGTAAGATGCGGGAAGATTTCAAGACCGTATAAATAAACTCACTTTATCGATGTTTAAAGTATTCTTTACTATCATAAAAGTACCTACTACTGCAAGCTCATTTTCACAAAGAAATAGGTACTTCAACCACTCATATTTTGGAATTTCCTTTTCCGAAGAAAACTTACAATCACCCAAGTGCTTTTGTAACTTATAAAAGGAAAAGGTGCATGTTTTAATACCTTCATGTGATCTTAAAATATATTAAGTGACCTTCGTTTTACAATAAAGCACAATTTTTTATTTAGAAATAAAGAGTTGTAAATGTACGAAAGTACGGAAACTGAATCAGGAATTGCTTTCACTTTTGACTATCATGACCAATTTTATATTCATTTTTTCATACCATATTTATTTATATACCGGATATATACACTTATGGGGGCTTTTTACACAATTTATTTACAAAATTGTTAAGATACACTGAACTCTGCTGGATAACGTCTAACTACTTGACAATACAATGAACTCTTGTGAATACTTTAACTTGAACTGACGTTAACTGCCCATGCATCCCCTTATATACAACTTTATTTAATCTAGTTAGTGTCTTTAGATCTTTCTAGAATTTTCTAGAAACATTATTTAAAATGGTCAGTTGATTTTTAGAAAATTCTATAAATCAACTGTCAATAACAATCTTTCAAATTAAGGTCCCTTTCTTTACGGTTATCCCGTTACACTGCCCCCTCCTTAGATTCATTCCTCCTGGGATGTTATTTTCTACATCGGAATCCCGCACACTCCCTGAGCCAGCCAAACCATCTTCTTGGAGTTGCTGCGCATCTCCACTGTGGTTTCCCTAGTAAGGCGCCAAACGATCATGATGGACCACGATGGGTTTCCCTCTGGGAATTTTCACGATCCGATAAATGACATCGTTAATCTTCTTTTTGATGGTGTAAGGACCTTTCCAGTTCTTTTGTAATTTGGGACAAATACCTCGACGCCGTCGGGGGTTATAGAGCCAGACGAAATCTCCAACTTGGTAACTCTTTTCCATTGTCCGTGTGTCATAGTATCTCTTCATACGATCACTAGATAATTGTAGTTTTCCACGCACCAGGTTGTGTATATTCTCCATTCGATTCTGAAGGTCGGCGACATATTGTTCACGTGCCATTTCTTCACCAGGTTTACAACCAAACACCAAGTCACATGGTAGTCTCATGTCTCTACCGAACAGGACCTTCGCAGGCGTTTGGCCAGTTGATTCGTTGATGGCCGATCGAATTGCCATTAGAAATAGTGGAATATGTCGATCCCAATCCCTCTGACAATCTGACACCACTTTTGACAGATAGTTGGTTATAGTCCGGTTCATTCGTTCCACCATTCCATCAGACTGAGGGTGCATCGCTGTGGTTCTCGTTTTGTGGATGCCTAATCTTTGGCAAACTTCTTGAAACAGCTTGCTCTCAAAATTTCTTCCTTGGTCTGAATGTAATTCTAATGGTACCCCAAATCGGCTTACGAATTCTTCAACCAATATATCTGCTAAAGTGGTAGCTTCCTGATTGGGAACTGCATATGCTTCAACCCATTTAGTGAAGTAGTCCATTACAACAAAGATGTACTTGTTTCCTACATCGGTCTGTGGAAGGGGCCCCAATACATCTACTGCGATTCTTTCAAAAGGACTTCCAGCCAGGTATTGCTGCATTTCCGCCTTCGGTTTTCGGTGCGGACCGTTACTGGCAGCACATGTAGTGCATTTACGACACCAATCTTTAACATCATTAGTGCAATTTACCCAGTAAAATCTATCTCGGATCTTTTGCAGCGTTTTCGTGATACCCAGATGTCCTCCAGAACTATCATTATGCATCTGTTTTAAAATTTCCGGTACAGCATTTCTTGGGACCACTATTTGTTTTCTTGTTTCTGTGCCCTCGGAATTTTCTACAAGTCTTTTAACGAGCCCTCCGTCCAAAATTAAAGAGTTCCATTGGGACCAGTATGCTTTTAAAGCAGGAGAGGATGAGGATATCTCTCTCCACAACGGACGACGGTCCATTCTCTTTCACTCCCGAATCTTTCTCAGAACGGGATCATTTTCTTGTTGCTCCTCCAGCATAGAGCTCTCGTGTCTTCTGGCACAACCTTAACTAAGGCAAGTTTTTCCTCGTTCTGCACCACTCGGGTACAATGGGGGCAAGTATTTCTTATGTGGCCTAGTTCTCCGCAGTTCCAGCACCTCACTGGGCGCCTTCTTTTTGAAGAAAACTTTATTAACCTCTCCACTACCGCTTCGACTTCTCTGCCGGCATAAACGGCATGGTCGAAGTTACCAGTGTCTTCCATTAGTCGAGCAGCTGCATGTGAGGCCTCCGTCGCCGTATTGAACTCCAGGGCAATGGTTAAGGCGTTTACAAGAGATCTCGGCCTCGCCAACCGTACAGCCCGTTGCAATTCGGCGTCTCGAAGACCATCGGTAAAGGTTTGGATCGCCAGGCACTCCAGAAAATCTTCCGCTGCATTTGGATACGCAAACCGTACCATTTTTTCCACTTCAGCTTTGAACTCCTGGATAGTTTCTCCATTTTTCTGCTTCCGGCTTTTCAACTGCACTCGGTATACCGGTTGTAGATGACTTTGACCATAACGCATCTCTAGACGATTTACCAATAGCTCAAAATTGTCAACCTCATCCGGTGTCAATACATGCAGGACGTCTAAAGCCTCGCCTCGCAGAGCCATGGTTAGGAACAATGCCTTCTCTTGGGGTGACCATCCATTCGCTCTGGCCACTGCGTCAAATTGTTTCAGGTAATTTGACCAGGAAGTCATCCCGTCGAAGGTCGGGGGTTTTATCGTCATCCGTACCTGGGCCGCCTCTCCGTTTCCTCGTCGTTCGACGTCTACGTGACCGGTTTCCCTCCTTTCTGCATTTCCGTCGCCGTGGTGGATGATTTGGTTTCGGCGACAAACTTCCAGTTCTTGTTGAAGCTTTCTTATTTCGGACTGCATTTGCTGGTTGATCTGGTTTTGCTCGTCTCGCAAGTTGGTGACTTGTTGATTTTGTTCGTCTCGCAAGCTGGACACTTGCTGATTTTGTTCGTCTCGCAAGCTGGACACTTGCTGATTTTGTTCCTCACGAAGAGTGTACATTTCGGAGCGCAAATGCGATATTTGCTGGGAGAAGGAACTGGATAACTCTTCTGGTAGGGTAGACATCCGTTGTGATAGCTGGGACATATCTTCGCGCTGGCTCTTCATCTGACTGGAAAGCTCCTCTCGCTGGCTCGTCATCTGACTGGAAAGCTCCTCTTGCTGGCTCTTCATCTGACTGGATAGCTCGTCTTGCTGGCTCGTCATTCGTCCTGATAGCTCCTCTTGCAGCCGGGAGAGTTGTTGAGTTTGATCTTCTTGTTGGCTCGTCATTCGTTGCGACAGCTAGGAAAGTTGTTGAGTTTGTTCTTCTTGTTGGCTCGTCATTCGTTGCGATAGCTCAGAAATTGCTTTTTGAACCGGGTCATCGATTGGTGTTTATTTTCCGGTTTGTAAGAGTAAATTCAAGATTACGTTTTTTGAGCTTCCTTTGTTAAACCGTTTCAATGTTTTGGGTGGACCTATTCTGGATTCATCGCTGTGACTTGAACAACCACATTGAAATTTGCAATACCACCGAAAAAAAGTTGAATGGTGTGCTGCGTCGTTCCCAAACATAGAAACCATTTTATCGAGACATTGCTGTTGGCAAAATTGTAAAAAAAATTGCTCAAAATAGTTTCTTGACTAAAATCAATTTTTTCGAGCTACTTGCAAATTTTAATAATTCACTGTACCTACACGACTTGTTGGATGGCAATGAAACTCTGGATTTATGTTAACAAAAGATTGAGGTTAGATTTGTGTCTAAGGGGGCGCTTTCTTAGCAGCTATATGCAATACTAAAAAGACAACACTCGCATTCTTGTTTCTACCTGGGTAAAAGTTAGTAGCTTATATGCGGTCGACAGTGGTAATAGTTCAGTCAATTTAGGCATAAAAATAGTGATCAAGTACGAGTTACGAAAATTTTGATAGAGCCAAATTTCCGTAGAGAAAACCATTACTACTAAAGTACCAAAAGTCCCCATCGACCCTATGTATATGTTGGGACTCTTATTCGGGGTCAAAGTCTATATTTTAGTTTTTTTGGATTTTTTTAACTGTAAGTTTTATCTTACACCAAAGTTGTAAGACTCAAAGTTCTCTATAAAATATTTCCAATAATTTTTTCTCTAAGAATTATCATTTTTAAAATAATGCTCTTTTAAGAATATCGTTCTACATAATTTACATGATAGTTGAGAAATTGTTCTTAAAAAAACAGATTGTCAAAGTCAAACATCGCTTAACAATTAATCAAAGTAGAGAGTTCTTTAGGCAGATCGTGCTATGGATCGGTATTCGATTGAATTATATATTTCTATATAGCTATATATTATATTTTTTGTTTCATTTCACAAAAGTTACTTGGTGTGGAGCGTAATGGTCACGAGAAGACATTATTGCGCATAGTTTTTAAGAAAATCGTTGGTGTGGTGACCTATGGTACACATTCTTGACAGCAGGCATAACAGAATCCATTATTAGAAATTGTAGATTTTCTCGATGGGTCAAGAGGTTATTAAAACTCATTATATTTCTTTTGACCTCAATAGGCAACCCTGCCCTAATCTTAAGCGCATGTAAGGCAAAGTAGTAGGATTAATTAATAAGGTAAAAGATGAAGTTATGATTTACAAGAAAATGTAAATTGATGTGACCTCAATTCTTAAGTTAATAAAAATAAGTAGGTTTTACCGGTACTAAGCATTTAAAAGTTAGATGATCATTGAAAGTTAACAAATTTAAATGATTATAAAATTATTATTTATGTCGTTCAGTCATTATCAACAGGCAACTGTGTTAGTCCTTGAACAGCTCAAAATTTTGAGTTTAACTTAAGAAAAATATTAATTTTTTTTAGCGTTAACTTCTACAAATTGGCTTTTGTTATACAATTAACGGATATAAAGAAGATTTAACGAAAAGTTAATAAATTTGTTTTAACCGGTGATTGAACAAGTATTTCCTGTCTACTATGCAGATACTGTATTTTAATATCTAACCAGAGCACGTACTTATTCAGTTGATAACGCTAGTTTAACAATACCATTGACTTTTGTATTAAAACCTTGGTCTTGTTCTTATTGTGGATTAAAAAATTAATTTAGTTGGTTGGAAACTATAATGACTTTTCACCTCTAAAATAATGGAATATACTGTAAATATTAAAGATATAACAACAAAATTAAAATAAATAAATAAATAAATAAATAAATAAATAAATAAATGTCACGCCTGGGGGGATTGGAGGAATGTGCCATAGTGTTTTATGTTGAGGGGTAACTTACTAAAGGCACTTCCCACCCGGGTCGTGGTTATCTACCCCTGGTTAGGTATCCTGCTGAGGGCAGAAAAACTAACCAAGGGAAAGGTTAGATAAACAACAGGAAACAAACAACAAATATTTTATATTAACAAGAAACAATAACAATGAATAATTAAATATAACTAACGAATAACTAAATAACAAATCTTAACTAATCTTACCAAATAAACAATATGTTGGCATGTCACACTTACTCACGAAAATAAGTCAAGAGTCACAACGGCCCAGACCCAAGGGTCTGTTGTAGGGACACCCCAAAGGGTGACCCTTACCTCAGACTCCGAACTTTAAATAAATTTCACCAAATTAATAAATAAAAAAACAGATATTTATTTGAAACTAGCTGACCCGGCGGACTTTGTACCGCAAATTATTTACGTCATTCTTCCATTTTCCGTTTTTTCAATTTATTTTGATTTTATCGTTTTCATCATATTTTCTCGTTAGTTATCAGGTTTATACTATTTTTTTTTTCGTTATATTTTGTAGTTTATCGATAAAATATATTAGATGCATAACAATACTTAATTTAGTAAGAATTTCTAGTTTAAATATTGTGATATTAACTGCGCCACCTTACGGTGGCGTGATATAAAGTAATCAAATAAGTAGTGGTTGCTCTTTTAATGGAAGCGCTACCTGGTGTTAACTCCATTAATACGAATATCATATTCATATCATACAAACCTTCTCCGTGGAAAAATACATATGGATACCAATTTTCATGACAATCGGTTGAACGGGGCAGAAGATGTCACTCTGCAGCGCCACCTGGTGGCGAGTTACATCAATGTGCATAACATATTCGTTTTGTCCGTGAAAAAATACATATACCTACCAATTTTCATGACAATCGGTTGAACGGGGCAGAAGTTGCTACTTTGCAGCGCCACCTGGTGGTGAGTGGCATCAATGAGCATAGCATATTCGTTTTCTCCGTGAAAAAATACATATACATACCAATTTTCATGACAATCGGTTGAACGGGGCAGAAGTTGCTACTTTGCAGCGCCACCTGGTGGTGAGTGGCATCAATGTGCATAGCATATTCGTTTTCTCCGTGAAAAAATACATATAGATACCAATTTTCATGACAATCGGTTGAACAGGACAGAAGTTGCTACTTTGCAGCGCCACCTGGTGGTGAGTGGCATTAATGAGCATAGCATATTCGTTTTCTCCGTGAAAAAATACATATACATACCAATTTTCATGACAATCGGTTGAACGGGGCAGAAGTTGCTACTTTGCAGCGCCACCTGGTGGTGAGTGGCATCAATGTGCATAGCATATTCGTTTTCTCCGTGAAAAAATACATATACATACCAATTTTCATGACAATCGGTTGATCAGGGCAGAAGTTGTTACTCTGAAGCGCCACCTGGTGGCGAGTGGCATCAACGAGCATATCATATAAACCTTCTCCGTGGAAAAATACATATATATACCAATTTTCATAATAATCGGTCCATTAGTTTTTGAGTTATGCGCTTAACAACACATTTTGCGATTCATTTTTATATTATAGATATGAGATATTGTGAAAATTTATATTCATTTACTTATTATTTATTCGTTTTGAAATAATTGATTTTATTTGTTTTAGGTAAGTGGACGTTTCACGGAATTATCCCGTAAGTTGCTTAATTCTTAAAAAATCATATAGTCAGAGTTAAAAAAAAGTAAGTTTCTTATCTTTAGTAAAAATCTAAAGATTTTAAATAATTCTCTTGGCCGAAGTCGAAATAATGAAAGGTCATACCGAAATGCAAAAGCACTTATTTTTTGTCATTTTTCTCTTAAATTAATCGTTTGTGCTGACATTGTTTACAACCTAATTTGATTTATTTTACTTCTTCCATTGCTTCATGGCCCCTTGGCCCCTATTTTAGGATCTTGGCACCTTGCAGTAATTTGTAAAGGTGTAAAGGATTGGTGCCATATGTTAATGGAATTACTCTAAGGTTTTTAAAAAATTCTGTCTTCTACAATTCAGTGCCTAGCACACAGTATGTCTTTAATGGTCTCAGGTATGCCTGTTATAGTGGATTGTAAACCACTTAAAAATTCTTTAAAGCCTTAATAGTAGTCAGACTATCTGTGAATATCTTGATCCTTTTGCATTGAAACACAAAGGTGTATGTTCCTAGAGGTATGGCCGAAAATTTCTGCTCCTAAACCATTTTTAGTTTTAGACTTGTCTGTGACCTGGTGTAACCTTAAAGCTTGAATTAGGTGCTTACATGTAGCCCTTGAAGTAGATATATACCTAAAATATTTTCTTAGGCAGGTACTTTAGAAACACGTGGTGTCTGATTTCACCTCCCACATATATTCTTTAAAAGTGATAAGTTAGTTGGAATGGGGTCCGAAATAAAACCAAAGCTTATTTGAAATAAGTGTCGACGTTTCGACCTTTATAAGTAACTCTTGATTTTGTTGTGTCCTGATCTAACAGAAATGTTGCTCAGATTTTCTTGCACTCTGTAGAATTTCATCTTTGACTTATCCTTAAATTTTGTGGCAACAGTAACTCAAGAAATTTCGGACACCTGGATTCTAGCCTACCTGAAGATCAGCGTGACGTTGATTTTCAGCTGAACAAACTAGAGTCCTGCACGCATCGGGTGAATGTAAGGACTCTTGGTGCCGAACCTGGTCACAATATTCCCATAGGAAGCAGTGCTCAAACATGGGGCTCCACAGGAGAGACTATGCCAGGTTATTTAGATTAGATTAGATTAGATTAATATGAACAGAAGAAACGTCTAACAGAACTTTCTTTGCTACTGTTGGAATGTTTCTCAGGCTCTAGTTATGCCAAGGCAAACAGTTCTCTCGATGCTAATATTTTTTTGTTGAATTTTTAGTCGCTGACCAAAGATTTTAATTAAATTATACAAATAAAAATTTATAATATGTATATTGTAGAAACAATAGACTACAAAGAAATTACTTCTTTAAAATTAAAATTAGATTATATTTCAAAAATCAATTTTTATATGCATTCTTAAGCGTAACAACTGTTTCTCCCGCCGAGTTATGTTTGAATTTACGATGTAATGTTCAAGAAAGTCTGCAGCAATATTTTTTATTTATTTTTTGTTATACGTCAACCTATACTTTGGTTTAATAGCCAACGGCCATATTTCTATTTTTCCACTTCTCTCTAAGTGATCTTGAAATCCTTTGTTGGGATCAAAGAACGACAGTCCTTAAGAGATCACGTAGAGTATCGTCAGAACCAAATCATATTTTACCATGAACAAACCAACCAACAACAAAACGTCGCGTCGTGTAGTCGAAACAATGAAATTTTATTATTTAACTACTTCAAGATTTTACAATCTGTTTTACGACCTAGGATGGTTTTTGAACGTCTTTCTTATATGATGCAGGCATAATTCTATATGTATATAATGGTATTGTAATAATAAACAAACAGAATTTTTATAAGACACTTATATGGTTTGCTTAAGTTTATTAAAGGGAATATTACGTAGATATACGTGTCGAATATATTGATAGTATATTGAATGTAATATTAAATTTTAGTATGTATTTATTAGACATAAAATAATACATTACATACCGCGGCGGAAAGCATTTTATTTTTCTTGAGAGAAAAAGAATGTTATCTGGATTTCATAGTGTGAAAATAGCCACTTTCGGGTTGGAAAATCCTTTGTTTTAAAGTATTTGAATATAATATATGTACCTATCTTAATTGGCTTTTGAGGCAATTCTGTACATCAAATCCAAAATTTGAATACTACCCCACGATTTACTTTCAAATATTTAATATATAGTTCTGCTTTCATTTTTGTTGGTCTTAAAAGACTCTCATCTAAAAATACTTTATTACTTTTTTAACACTCGTTTTTTGTTACAAAATTATAGTGCAGTGTTAAAGAAAAATTACTGATAGCTGTCATATGTCAGATACTAAATGATAATTCTACAGTAGCAACAAAAATATGCTCTAAAAAATATTGTTATAGTTTATCCAATTTATATGTGAAATTTTGTGCTCTTTGGCGACATTTCCGACCATTGGCGTGGAATTAAATAAAAAGGGTTCATAAATTTTTATTAATTTTTGTTTTAAATTTCAAAAGAAAAACGGTTTTTGTATATTTGTAAATTTTGTATCAATTTGAAAATTGTCAAATAACAAATTAATTCTTCCAAATTAAAACTTGTTAATTTTAGTTATTAATAAGAACATTTGACTCATTATTCAAATAGTACATAACTCATAAGATTTTAAAACAATTGTCTACAAATAATACTCATTTTGTCTGACAATCTTAAAAGATTGTCTGTCCAGCAAGGAACACGAGGAGGGATGAGCCTTCCTTGCCTGGAAAGGAAAGGGTTGAGTATGTTAGTAAGAATATAAAATTAGTTTGTTTTTGAAAACAAGTTTTCAAGATACATCACGATAGCTGTAAAGGAAATTGGTTGGAATGACTAACAAGAATTGTCAGAGTCTTCTGAAGTAGAATCGTTTCCAGGTTGAATTACTAATGGTGCTATTGGCGGTAAAACAGGATATTCCTTTTCTATTTTTATAACATGTGTTTCGCAATTTTTCCATACATCGCTATTAAAGCCACTAATTACCTCTCGAATATTATCAAGAACAACTGTGCTTAAGGTTGGTGACTGATTATATTTTCGTAAACGTTTCTTTACAGTACTCCAAACCATTTCGATTGGATTAAAAATACAGTGGTAAGGAGGTAAACGCAAATGGTGTCAATGACGTATTCATTTTTAAAATTCTGACTTTTGATCATTCTTATTAATTCCTTCTTTTCTGGAACCTTTTTAGGAACATCGATATTTTTGATTGCCATAAGTCTTAAAATCTCATTCTTTTTTTGTGTTATAAGGTATTTTGTTTAATATGCGGAAATGATACGACACATTGTCCATAACAATTACTGAATTGTAAGAAAACCCAACAGATAGTGTTGAATTTCGATTCATAAATAAATAAATAAATAAACGAAAAACTAAAAGAAAGTGGAAAATTAAAAACAGAAAAAATGCGAAAAAAATAAAGTCTAAAAAAATACCTTTCTAAATCAAATAATATAACGCAACCGTAAGGTAGCGTAGTTATTACCTTATATATTTAAACGAGAAATTCTTACTATATTAAGTACTATCAAGCCACCGTAATATATAATATATCTAATATAAAAAATCAATAAAAATCAATCACGCTACTGTGTACTGTAATGGGGAAGAATACTATTGGCGGTATTTGACTGTTGTCGCATTTTGCAATTTTCCTCTTTGAAGTTTCGTTTGATAAACAGCGCACCGTCGGCATTTGTTTGCGTTAAGATCAATGCGTTACGAACCGACTTGAAAATCCGGACAGTAAATACACAATGTTGCCGGTATTTCAAAATTTCTTTAAGTATAAGTAATATATACAAAATTGATATCATTAGAAGTGAAAACTGTTTAAATATGAAGAACCTAGTTAATTAATTTAAGTATATATTTTGTAAGAATATTTTTATATTATCTTTCTAAGAGTCATTGACGAACAATTGAATAGTAAAGTAGAGAGAAAATTTTCAAAATATATAAACTTAGGAATATTCGCAAATATATCTGACAACCTAGATTCGAAAGTCGGATCCTTTGTTGGGGTTAAAGGGCGTGGTTATGTTTTCACATTAATATTAGTTAAACTATACCTTTGTGTTGGGCCAAGTAGTGTAGTTATCGAATAATTACAATTGTTCTAAATCTATTATTGTTTTTAGGAATTTTTTAAAACCATTTTAATTTTGGAGCATAATTACTTAAACGAGCATAAGCTACTTTCATTTTTTTGGAAATATTATAGTGTAAAAATATGAAACTGAGCACATGTGCCATGTAAGCTCAATATTTTAAGCGAGTGTCTTACGTTAGAACACCAAAAGTATACTCCGGTTCGATTCCTGGCGTTTTTCAATAAAGAAATTTTTACTATTTACCTGTGGCCCATTAGACGTTATGGTAGTAAATCTGAATGGGACAAAAACACCATATTGGGGCTAAGCCAAAACACCATAAAATGGTATACGGACGGCTCCAAGGCAGATAAAGGAACAGGAGTAGGGGTGTTTGGACCTAGAACCAAATCCTCAGAAAGCTTGGGTGCGTACCAAAGCATCTTTCAAGCGGAAATTCGTGCCATCGAAAGATGTATAGAATTTAATATTGAAAGGAACTATCGTAGAACTCTTAACCTGAGTAAGAAAAACCTCCGAATTGTAACAGGAATACTAACCGGTCACTGTCGATTAAGAGGACACATGAAGAAACTAGGATTAGTAGATGAAGCAAACTGCAGATTCTGTGAGGTAGAGGATGAAACCTCAATACACATACTTTCAGAATGCATAGCATTAAGTAGGTACTTCTAGGTTCAAATACGAAATAGAAAGGGAAGAATTACCTAATTTAAAACCCAATGATATCCTTAACTTTCTAAGGAAGATAGGACTAGAAGAGCTGCTATAAGTCTGAGAAATCATCAGAAATATAGCAAGAAAAGGGGGACACAATAGATCTTATACTTATAGGTCGCAGGTGTGTCTGTTACCCCTAACCACATACATTCATACATAGGTTATGGTAAAACTACACCGATTAAAAAACTGAATATTTGTAAAAGGTAATATGTTGGAAACCTATTATTACAAATTCTCATATATTTATTCCGTGTAATTGTCTAATGTTTGTCTTTTGTTTTATATTTGTAGTTATTACATTTGTAAATGTAAATCAGAAAACCGTGTTTGATTGCTTAGGTATATTTCCGTGCGAAAGTAACTTTCCGCACATGTGCGAAAAAGTAACACTTTTCATGGGAGTAGAGAATGTGATAAATGTTACTTTCCAATGTGGTCGTAGGAAAAAATAATACAGAAGATATGTTTTATATACAGTCTTTCATATCTGGTGTTTTTAAAATCAAATTAATTGTGTATTAGAACAATTGTCGTCATCGATATGGGGGTAGAGAGTCTGATAAGTGTTACTTTCCAATGTGGCCGTAGGAAAATAAAATTTTGGTCTACTTAGTTGTTGTACTATATTAATTTATTTATTTTATTATGTGAGTTAATGGTTTGTTATAAATATTAGTGATCTACTTTAAAATATGTAGTTTTGCATTCCTAACAATTTACTTCTTATATTTTCTTAGAAACTAGTATTCTGTAAATTTACCTGAGAAACAGTACGTACCTTATCACACCATGACAAGTTTTATTTTCACTACATTTTATAAATTCCAGTATATGTCTACATATGCAAATGCGCAAAATAAAAATCGTTAACCTCAAATCCTACTTGAAAATCCTCTAATGAGAATGTTAATAATTTCATGACCTCTTCACCGTCAGGCGCTATTCGAAGCTCTCGCCTTTCTTATAATATTTTATTATTTGTTTTGTATGGTTTATATATAGAAATTTAAATTAGAGAAGCTATTGTATTACCTAGTTGATTTCTAAAAAGGATTTTAATTTTACAAGCGTTTTAAAAAATATTGTAAGCTAAGATTACTATTGTCTTGTTAGGAAATAAATATTTGTTATGCTTTATCAAAAAAATTTAAAATATGATCCGGTTGTCAGAAATAAAAAAATAGGCTATTTGGTAGCAATTTAGTGGTTAAATCCAAATAAAAAAAAGATAGGCTATTTATAATACAATAATAACATAAATTAATAAAACATGGTACCTACATAGTATAGCAAAACTGATTACATGAATAGCCAGTACAGTAAATATAGCAGGAGAGTAATTGCCGAAATTTTGCCCTATATATCCGTACTATGACATTTCTCCTTTGCAACATTCATTTCATTCTGGTATTTACGTTTACGCACAGGCGGACACCCTAGTGGAAACAGGGGGTTGCTATAAGAGATAAAAGTTGCCAATTTTTACGGAAAATTGTCCTCATCGATAATATGGATGAAAATTTTCCCGGTCGAAGGTGTTGATAAAACAATTCGAAATCCCTACGAGCGGACACCTAAGTGGAAATTTTTTGAAGTATACCCTGAGATTATAATTTCACAAAAAATATTATACTTTTGACGTGACTACTTCTTATGGTTCGTTACGACATTTTTACAAGGGAGTAAGCTGATCTAAATGTCACACGACAGCTGTTAAAAAAACGAAGAAGTGTGACAAAGAAAGAAAAAAGATTAGGGAAAAGTAGGGATCATGTATACGCAGGAATACGTTTAACTGTAGGTATAATATGTATACCTAGCTGTCATTAGTTTACTTAAGCGTATATAAAATAGTGTTAAGATAGTAACTTGTTAAAGTGTATACATAGTTATAAGTAGGTATATTTCTGGCACTTCGATCCGACAGACAGAGGCCAGACAAGCTGAAAGTTATATATCCGATCGAACCACATTTAAAATGTTTTCTAGACGGTTTAACTGACCTAACCAGCTTTTGAACTGTTCTTAACAGCTTTAAAACTCGTTGTACTGGTCTATTAACTGCTTTTAAAAGCTTTGGAACTGGTCTGAACCTCTTTTAAAATGCTCGTAACAGCTTTGGAACTTGTTGAACTGGTCTATGAACTGCTTTTAACAGCTTTCGAAGTGTTTGAACGGGTATATGAATCGCTTTTGAACTGCTAACACTGCTGGAATAACTACACTGCAATAGGACTTTAAGCACGTATTGATAAAATGCTTGAAATTACGAGAATATAAAGTTTTATTTAAATTGGTCCAATAGTTTCTTAGTCACGGTGATTAAAAAATATACATATATCGTTTTAATCATTTTTTCTATACGTGTTTATAAAATGCTATATTGTCAGTAGTTATTCGGCACTGTTAGCAGTTCAAAAGCGGTTCATGGACCAGTTCAACCAGTCCGAAAGCTGTTAAAAAGGATTCATAGCTCAGTTCAACGAGTCCCGAAGTTATTAAGAGCAGTTTAAAAGCTATTTAGACCAGTTCAACCAGTCCGAAAGTTGTAATAGACCACTTCATAGACCATTTCAAAGAGTTTCAAAGCTGTTAAGAGCTGTTTAGAAGCGGTTCAGACCACAGTTCAACCAGTTCGAAAGCGTTTCAAATGTGGTTTGATTAGTTAAATATCCTTTAGCTTGTCTGGCCAAAGTACCGGAATACCTACTGTTATGGTATTTTTGACTGTTGATGGGTGAATCGTGGAGTGGTAGTCAACTTTTGTAGGCTTTAGCAAAATTCTTTAACATTGTTGTCAAGTTTTTGAATTTGTTTAAATTCTTTTACAAGACATTAGTCGAGTGGCTATATTTGAAAACCATTAAAATTTATATTTTACCTGTATAGCTAGCTAAATAATATTAGATAATATTTTGAGCTTAGTTTTATCGTATTGGAAATTTATTTATGCACATGATCTGGTCAGTTTATGATACTCTGTTTGTTAGCTGACATCATTTTGACCATATTGTTTATAATAAAAAATCTAAGAAACAAGAGTAGTACCATTATTATCTACTTTCACATATAATATCGTTTTATAAAAAGGCAGTTGGTGATGATTGATTATTAGAAAAAGGTCATAAAAATTGTATTTAAAGAAATTGATTTAACAAAAACACTTTTGTTCTAATATCTAATTCAAGAAATATTTCATAGTAAATTGGTTTTATAATATCATTTACATCTAATTTGTAGGTATACATTGGTAAGCTAGTTAAGTGGATTCAGGCTTCAAAAATTTATTAATCTAAATAAATAGTGCAAGCAAAATTAAAACAAAAGAACAGATAATTTTACATACTTTACAATATTACCTTTTTACCAACTTACCCACTATATAGATTAAACAACCATATTAAAATTGATGATTACCTTCACACTTTTTTCAGAATTTATGTATTGGGTTTAACATAACACACATTCAAGATTTTTACTTCTCCGATATTCAAAGTCATTAAAATAATAAAAAAGGAATGTTAAAGACATAAATATGCAAATTTTTTGGGTATAGAGATGATCAGAAATAATCAGTTTAAAGGTATTTGACAGTGGAATTTAAAATTACTTAAAAAAAATTAACATAATAATTAAAAAAATATAGTTGGTTGACATTGTTGACAAACATTTAAAGATCTGCGAAATTTTCTGTGCAATTTGCAAAGAATATGTTGAGTTTGAAGTCTTTTAGAAAATGTCTACTGTTAAGTTATGCCTTGTTTTGTAGGACACCTCTAATCAAATATCACTATTAAACAGTAACTAATAACATAACCGTATTAATCGGTCATCTTTATCTAGTTAATATCAATTTAAAGATTTGGAGCGATACGTGTAGTTTTGTAAATACTAAGAACTGTTACAGTTATGAAGTTAGCCGAATATAATATTAAACGTAAATATTTTCAAGAAGTAGGTATTCGCATAAGACTCTCTAACCAAGTTGGTTTCTGTTTTCGGCAAAAATGCACACGTCATTTAACAATTTCTTGTTGGGTTGGATAATTCAAACGGTAATTCAAGAGCACCAAACCCATCAATCAGTCCGGAAAATATCGATGCTGTGCATAGGCTTATCTATGAAAATCGACATGTTACGTATCAATAAGGCTTTAAAAGCTCTCATTCAAAAATTATGCAGGACGAATGTGTGTAAATAGATTAAAAGCATAAACATTTTTAAAAAAGCTTTTATTTAACCGCTTTAAAGAAAATAAAATTTTCCTTTTAAGTTTTAACTAGGTATCATATTGGGTTTGGAATGACTTCACACACCTTATCGTGCATTGTCAAACTAAAGGTGTATACAAAAATCCAGCTCAATCGGTTGAAGATAACTACTTCTACAATATACATTACAAGTTAAATAAAAGCTTTTAAAAATAGTTTTAGGTTGTATATCGTACCTGCTGACCAAAGACCAGAATTCAAAATCTAGAACGCTTTAACGAAAAAACTTAAAAAATCACGATTAGTAATGAATTGTGGATTAACTTATACGAGCAAGAATATAAACGCCAGTTGTCTAGTAGTTATATATACGGGTTACTGTGACAGGTGACAGGACAGGGCTACTGGGACCATGGTAAGGTTCCTGTGACCGCATACGAGCCGGATGGTCGTGCTGTTGTTCTTCTAAAAATTCCGAACCTCTCCGAACCCCTCGCGATCGTACCCGAGTCCTCTTGCCCCTCGAAGACTTCTTCTCAAACCACCTCCCCCCGCTCCCTCCCGGAGCCGTTGATTCATTTAGCTTAGCTTAGCTGTCTAACCACGTTCATTTTTCAAAATGAAAATAATTAAACAAGATACAGATTTATAAATCGAAAACAATATATTTAAAGATTTAAATGAAAATTCTAATTGATATGTAGTATTAACAAATACCACATCTGAACTTAACACACAAATTAATTTAAATAAAAACAAAAAAGTCCACAGAAAAAACATTTTTTTTTATCCAACTTAGTCAAACACAAAACTAAGACTATTGAATATACATCTGATAATTCATTTTTTAACTAAAAATGAACTAGGCAGCTAAGCTAAGCTAAATGAATCAACGGCTCCGGGGGGGAGCGGGGGGAGGCGGTTTGAGAAGAAGTCTTCGAGGGGCAAGAGGACTCGGGTACGATCGCGAGGGGTTCGGCGAGTGGCATCAATGAGCATATCATATAAACCTTTTCCGTGGAAAAATACATATACATACCAATTTTCATGACAATCGGTTGAACGGGACAGAAGTTGCTAGTCTGCAGCGCCACCTGGTGGCGAGTGGCATCGGTGAGCATATCATACAAACCTTTTCCGTGGAAAAATACATATACATACCAATTTTCATGACAATCGGTTGAACGGGACAGAAGTTGCTAGTCTGCAGCGCCACCTGGTGGCGAGTGGCATCAGTGAGCATATCATACAAACCTTTTCCGTGGAAAAATACATATACATACCAATTTTCATGACAATCGGTTGAACGGTACAGAAGTTGCCAGTCTGCAGCGCCACCTGGTGGCGAGTGGCATCAATGAGCATATCATACAAAATACAAACCTTCTCCGTGGAAAAATACATATACATACCAATTTTCATAATAATCGGTCGAGTAGTTTTTGAGTTCATTGAGTACTTACAGACATACAGACAAACATTCATTTTTATATATTATAGATTAGTTTCTGTTATCTTTTACGAGAATTGCACAGGTCAAAAGACCAATATTTATTGTTTGTAATTCATGACACCAGAATGCTGTTTTCCAGCAGTTTTCAAAAAACTACTTACAAACGGTTTTCTTACTATATAAATATCATATACTCTCGCCAAATCAATTTGGATTAAATAAAAAGGTTTCTTCAGAAGATACAATTCTTTCATTAATGTGTCTATTTATAGACTTAACAAAACCCTTTGACACTTTCAGTCATCATCTGTTTTTGGAGTCCTTAAAAGACGTACGCAGTGATATTCTGACATTATTTATCTGGAAGATATCCGGCTGTAAAGGTTAATGAGGTTCTGAGTTGCTGTAAGAAGATTGAATATGGAGTGCCCCAAGGTTCAGTGCCTATTTAATATTTACATTGATGGCTTAATTTCCATGAGAAACAGTTGAAAAATTATCGGCTTTGTAAAGGTGGCCATGGTGGTGTCGTCGATGTAGTGCTTTCTTGGCCACTTCTGCTGCCTATAACAATTTGCCACGATTTCTAGATTTACGTCTGCATTTGCGAGGTTTAGAAAAGAGAAGTTCTTATCTGCATTTACTACTACATCATACAAGTTGGATGTCTAGGATTTTCTATAAAAGAAATCTCGTAAAGTCTTTAATATCTGCCCGTGATGTTGGTTTATAGTGTCAGTAAGAGCCTTTCCTCCTTGTTGTTAGCTTGAATACTAGGATTTATTATTCTATGAAAGCATTTCTGATAGTAAATAACTGTGCCGGATATTAACTATGTTAAAAATGAAATGTTTTATTTGAAAAATATTTTTTGGTCAGGTTAAATAGTTAACTTTCATATGGATAATTTCCTTAAAAAAATAGTTCTTCATAACTTATTTTAAACTCTTTACAAATTTACATTTATTGTGTATCAAATTTACAGTTATGCTATCCCGCCCACAGTAATCAACTTATTATCAATTTTAAATAAATTGTAAACTCTCTACTTTTATCTCCGATTTAATGAAACAAACGAGGCACAAAATTTTAAAAAGCTCATTAATTAGAATAAGAAACGACTGACAACAAAACGAATGTTCACAATGGGCAATATATTTTATTGTAATTTCTATGTTTATCCACATTCTTCCATGCAAATAGGTTAAAAATTTCACTGCTTGCCGTAGTAGACAAAACTTGAAATGGTCAAGAGTAATTTATTATTCTCTTTACTATACAAACGTTTATAATGTTTGTAGAGAAAAATGAATGTAAATAACAAAGATCTGAAAAGCTAAATAGATGCTAATTTGGTCAACTCGAGACCACTTTCTGTTTTTACAATAAAAATAGTGAGTAGGTAGTAAAAGAAACAATTAACATACAAACTAGTAGGATAAAATTGAAACTAAAATATTTAGAACCTTAAGAATTTACATATTTAAAACAGTAATGAAAATGAATCGACTACTTAATCAACTATGTTAACAGATTTCAATTTTATTATTGAGCAATAGAAAAATAATATGTGACTCTTAACTGGATTACAAAGTGTCTTGTTCAAAAAACTACTAGCCGACCCGGCGCACTTTATTCTGCCTTAGAAGCAGATTTTGGATAGTTGTTGTATTCATTTTTATTTGTTACACAGTCAATAGACTTGGATTTATACATTGTTCCAATGATCTCATTTTGAATTATGCACTTTAGGTCATCTATTCTTAGCCGCTAAAATTGCTCGCTCACTTAACCAATCGTTTTTTTTTAGTTAGTACCTAATGATGGTTGGCAATACTTTGTTGATAAAGTAGTCTATCGATAAGACAAATTTACAGAGATTCTGAGGAAATGAAATTCGATTCGTCGACAGATACTCGACCATTAACGATAATAAGCAATCTCAGATAAATCGTTACCAGATGTATCATTAAGCAATGCTACTCTCATGTTTGTTGTTAGCTTAAGTTTCTTCACATAGTGCCATAGAATCGATGATTTGAGGCAAGTGTTCATTTATTTCGTCGGCAGAGGTTAATCTTGGAATTAATGACAGTTTTCAGCGGAAATCACCGGATGGGAAAATAATTGCGCCTCCAAAACATCTCGAGTCATTGAGGAGATCTTCTTTTCAATGTTCCTTCTAATGCACGTTTATCCGCAACTGCCAAAATTTATTATTATCAAATTTTTAACCATATTAGACAAAATGACGTTTAGTTGTCATTTGCGTTTTGTCATTCCATGTCAGATGCGTTTTTGTTATAGTACATTTTATATTGACTTCATGAGAACGCGGTCGAACGAGATCCCCGAAAATGTATATTTTTAAGAACTAATTTTAAGAAAATTCTAACATCTATAATGTGTTTTAAACTTATTGTAAAGTTTCTGTACTAGAACCTCACGACTGATGTCTTGATAATAAATTAAAATTAATTCGAAAGCTTGACAACAAAGTCAAAGAGTTTTTCTAAGGTCCAAATTTATTTCATTGATCCTTATCAGCTATATTTCGTGCTTATCAGACTTGGTATATAAATATTAAGGATAATATTTTTGACTAGTTGTACTCGCATTGTCGCTCGCGTGGCGTGTGTTTGTTGTATAAAAATTTCTTACCCCACCCCATTTAAGGAATCGGAGGGAAATTTTAATACACCAGATGTTAAGTTGAAAGAAGACAAATACATCTGTGAAAACCGCATTCGAATTGGATCAGTAGTTTTCATGTGATGCGCGCACAAACATACAGACAGACAGACAGACATTATATTATATATATAGCGAATCATGTTATTTAAGCTATTTTTAGATCATAAAATATTCCTTGACCGGCTTTCTAACTTTAATGTTAATTTTAAATACTCTTAAAATTTATAATAATGTTAACCGATTTTCCAATTTCGCCATCACACTGATATCAAATTTTATAGAAGATATTTAAAAAATTTTAAATTTTTTAATTTATAAATATTTATGATATACTTATTTTTGATAAAATTTTTTACATTTAGAAATTGGACAAAAAATAAGTGACATGAATGAAGTAGAAGTTGAAAAAATGTTACATCCAGCAAGAATCGCACCTGCGATTTTATCTTTAGAAGATACCCCCTTAAACCGCTAAGCCACGTAGGATCTTATCAATTATCAAATTGACAAACAATCTCTCTGTCAATTACGTCATATATGTGCTTATTCATTGTTATCGCCACCTAATGAATTCTATGCGAAGCCAAAGCAGATTCAAATCAAAAGCAGCGCGGAACTTCGGAAGACATTTAGAAATGTGATTATGTATTTTTTAAAAAGTAATGGTTTTTTAGTCAATCTAATAGAATTGTTAAATTTTTTCGGTGACGGCACTCATCGATATGTAAAGGGAGAAATCTTTATATTGCAAATCATCTAATGTACAACCATCACTCAAGCAAGTAATAGTTCAATTAAGCTCTTACTTATGTTCCTAATGCATCTGCAGGACTGTTATACATTTACATTTAATCTTTTTTTCTTTTTTCTCATAAAAATGATCATATTAACTTCGTGAGGATTACCTTGTAAAACACTTAATTTTAAACATAAGAAAAATATTTCAATGGAAGTATAATTGAATCCAGTACGGGTAGAAAAATATTTTTATATAAAATTTAATATGTTAAAAAATATATTCTGTGTAGGTTGCCGCTTGCCTAAAAATTAAAAATAAAAAAGGCGATGAAACTTTTATCAAAATAAAGATAAATTTTATTACAAACATAATCACATAAGTTTTACTGAGAAAAAATAGTACCGAATGATTTTTAAAAACGTAATTATTCGTGCGACTGAATACGTGCGATAAAACAGGAAGCAGCAATGTAGTTGTGTTTAGCTCGATTTAAGGATAAAAAGAAGTTGTAAACTATAGTAGATACTAGACGTTATCGATAAAATACCTAATGAATGACTTGTTCAATAAACGGCACGGTAGAAATAAGTGATTATTTTCACTAAACGGTGAGATAATGACAAAAGTTTCTCTTATGTTGACGAGAAAGGAAATATTTCCGACAATATAGAGACGGTAAGGTAGTTTAACTGACACATTCACTTAAAGTTAAAACGCTTACTGAAATTCTTATCAATAAACTGAAGACAGAGAATAAGATCAAGGATGTGATAAAGATGATAATTTGGTGAAATTTTCACATAACGGACGATAACAATCCAAACAGGATATTCCCGTAAAGTACATGAGATACTTAAACAGAAAGGGGAATGGTTTTATTTAGTCGCCTCTTACGACAGGCAGTTTAACACATTGGAGTTATTCTATTCCCTGGAAAAAAAATTCGAAAAGAGGTTGACCTTAAAGGCCATCCTTGCAACTTCCCGCTAGTTTTAACCGCAAAGCTATAGTAACGTGACGTATTTTGACGTTTTTGACTTTTTTTGAAATAATTAAAAAGCCATAACTTTTTAACGCCCTATTCGATTTTGATGTTCAAGATGGCATTCGACGCAGTTTTTTGAGACCTAAAAACGTTACCGGGAGTGTAAAATCGGTTAGTCAAAAAATCTCTAAGTTATTGAAAAAAAAAACACTTTTTTTGAAATTTTTCGACAACGATATCTCACGAACGAATCAACCGATTTTAATTTGCAAAACGGCATTCGACGTGGCCTTTTGAACTTGAAAGCTGATTAGGTTATGAAATTGATCGATACAATAGCCAAAAAGATATGCCCAAAAAACATCATTTTTACCAATTGTTTTTTTCGGTTATTTTGAAATTTCTCGAAATCTACCGGCTCGAATCGGTTTAAACTTACAGGGAATCTAAGTTAGATGGAACTCTTTGGAATGCTTTGTATTTCATTCCGATCGGTCAAGCCGTTCAAAAGTTATAAGAGGTTTACATACATCCACACACACACACATCTACACGTACATACAGACATACAGACACCCTCGTAAAAATAGTCAGGGGAGGTTCCTAAGACCTCAAAACGTTGAGATCCGATGAAAACTCGATTTTCGAAAAACGGGGTGAAACCAATAACTTCCCGATTAAAAAAAAAAAATTTAATTTTTTTTAGCGGGAAGTTAAAAAAATTAGATGCAACAAAAAAGGGAAACAGAAGAAACAAAAAGGTGAAGGTAAATTCATACAAGATAAGAACTACTCTTGGTAAAGTTCATCTTCAGACGAATTCTCTGAATCGGAATGGTAGAGTTTTAAATCCTTAATGTGCCAATTCCCTGCTTGGGAACCATCAGCATTTTTCAAGGTATAAACAAGAAGGGATAATTTCTTAACGACAGTTCACAATACAAATTTTGGAGCTAACTTGGACATAAACTTAGCGGAGTCTTTGGAGAATACCTTATTTTTTCTTTGTCTCCTTCTTGAAACCTACGCCTACGTAAGTTTTAACTTTTAGAGTTACGATTGTATGCATGATAAAAATTACGTTGGATTTTATCGAAAACTAGATTTAACTCTTTTATTTCTAAAACTTATTGATCTTGATGATAACAAATCAACTGAAGGCGAGGAGCAATAGTTTCCTGCTACGGGAACATATCGAGCAAAATTTAAGTAAGATGGTGGATATGTTGTATCCTCATGTTTAGCGGCATTAATGGCTTGACGAATTTTGGGAAGTTCTCTATCCCAATCGAAATGTTTATAAATTGAACATCTAATGGCTTTTTTACTACATTCAACAAAGTTACACTGAGGCGAATAGACAACCATATCTTCTGCAATTTGTATTTACTGCAGAGATTTTTTAACGTGAAATTTTTGAGATTCCTAGCGTTATCACAAATAAGAAACTGAGGGACACAAAACATTAAGAAGACGTCATTTTCCAAATAGTTAACGATATTTTGAGTGGTAGCTTTCCTTAAGGGACATAAAAGAGTCAACTTAGAAAACTAATCGGTGTAACAACAAGAAGTCAGGTATAGCCTTTCTTTGAACGAGGAAGGGGACCAAAATGATCTAAAGCGATAATTTGCCAAGGAATATTAGCGTACTTCTTTTTTCCCATTAAACCATAGGGGCTGAAGTTGACATCTTCTGGGCTTTACAAATTTGACAGGATCTGACAAAACGAAGTACATCTCGCCGCATTTTGGGCCAATAATAACGCTCTTGGATTCTACTAAGAGTCTTATAACAACCAAAGTGATTACAAGTAGGAGGATCGTGACACGAAGAAATCACATCATGTCTTTATGGTTTAGGTTTAGGTACTAGAATTTTCTACTCGATATCATTAGTGGCAAAAAGGTAAATTAGAGGGAATCAACTTGAATACACGATCATTCTCGACTTTCCATTGGGGATAGTCTTTATAGTACGAAGACCATCATACCATGGATCTATACGGTCGGTTTCAACATCAAGTTAAGAGAGTTGAGGTTTTTCAGACTCTAGTTCATCAGTGAACATCCTACTTAAAGCATCAGGGACGATATTCGAAGATCCTTTACGGTGGATAAGATCAAAATTATGTTGACGAAGCCACATTGCCCAACGAGTAAATTTTCCTGAAGTATTACTGATTATTTTAACCGTAACAAAGAATAATAATCAGTGGTTACTTGAAATTTTACACCTGACAACAACGGTTTGATTCATACCAAGAAACGATTAATATTTTTTTTTTATATTTATTTTTAAAAATGAATATATTTTGAATTAACATAATTATGTATACCAATAATTTTATACTAGGATATAGTAAACGATTTATTTATGATTTAATGAAAATTGCATCATCAGTCTCATCATTATTTACCAAAACTTTTTTATTGGCCTTCAGTGGTTTTGCTAATATCACGTTTAACTACATTCTTATAATTTCTAAATTTAAATCTGATTTCTATATTTATAAATTTAATTTTTTTAAGTAACCAATTCCTTTTCTTTTTAACCTTCAAGTGTCTGCATAAATTGTGTTATTAGTGTTATTTTTTTAAATATTTATTCATTGTGATTGATCCTAGTAATTAAAGTGAACTAAGCTTTTTGATTGAGACAATCATCAACAAAGTTGACCGTGACATTTAAAGAATTTATTGTCTATTTGAGAGGTTAGTAATATCCGATTTCTTTATTCGTGATAACTATTGGCTTAATAATAATAAAGACGGTAATCGTTAACTGTTATTTTTACACTATTAATAAAGTAATTATATCTAAAGAGTAGTATAAACAGTGAAAAGATTAATTGTGTGATTAAGTTGTGTTTTCTCATCTGGAATGAGTTTGACGTAGGTTAATGAACGCATTCCAGAATTCTGATATGTGCTACATGATGTAAGTCACCTTAGTCACTTTAAAATCTCCTTTGATCACATTTGTTGTTTGGGTAATGTGCATAACAGTTATTTAGGTGCCTTTACTAAGTGATCATATTATGAGCCTATGGTAATTCCTGTTTGTTTTGCTCAATAGTTCAGACGTCCAAGCATATTATGTTCATCTAATAGAAATTTTCAAATATTATATCTTCCTAAATCCACAAGGATCTTATTGTATTATTTGATACTTACGCATATTAAGTATATTTATATATAAATTTTTATATTTTTCTAAGATATTAAGTCATCGACCGAAGAAAAACAGTTTATTTATGTATTATTACAACGGATATTGGATTACACTTCAAATCCAATATCCGTTGGGGCATATAGCCCAGGAAGTAGTTGTTTCTTCTTAGTTGAACGGTCATCATCTTTGAAAATGTTTTTCAAAAACTTGTAAAGCGTTAGAATAATATTATTCTTTGATTTTGATATCTATTGATAACACGCTTTACTAAATATGACAATGATACAGTTTTCTGTAATAATACATTAAAAGTATCAAGACGTGAGTCTTGTTGTCAAGTCGAATTTTGGTTTGCCGTTAGAGGTAAAGATGTCACTACTATCACATCTTTTACACTTTCGTTATTGAAAGTTATATATTGATTGTGATTTTAGTGTATTCTTTAGTCAGCGATTATGCTTTAAGCTCGCTGACGGATAACATATACCTTGTACTGACGAGGCCCAATAGGCCCAAACCGGTCTACAAGTTATGTTGGTCCTTCTAACTGCAAACCAGAATGATTGGTTTATTATCTATTAGATATATATGCCAACCCCGTTTGACTTTGAAGTGTAATCCAATATCCGTTGGGGCATATAGCCCATGAAGTAGTTATTTTTTCTTAGTTGAACGGTCATTGTCTTTGAAAATGTTTTTCAAAAACTTGTGAAGCGTTAGAATAATATTATTCTTTGATCTTTGATATCAGTTTATTTATAATTTTAAATTAAACAATATTAAGTTTTCATAAGCAAAAAATTGACAAAAAAATGAAGTTGATATTAAAGTTAAGGAAATGTAGTTAATGCTGTTAATAGAACAAATTCTATCATTTTAATAACATTATAGGCATAATTAGTAACAAGTATTTCCACCTCGAGCGAGCTCTAATTACGGCTTATATCAATCTTAATAATACTTGCATTCCATTCATCATTTATCAACTACTGTTCTTTAGTACTTGGAACGGAATACGTGACATTTTCGATGGGCTAAATAGCCATCTAGTGTATTAATCTGGACTTCATTTAGGAATTTGGTTATTATGCCACCTGTATGTCGTCAATCGCTGTCGTTCATTGGTACAAATCTTTAGTCTTTGGTATGAATAATATATTGTACATTTATTAAACCAGAACCTCCAAAACTAACAATCTCTAGAGATTGCAGTTGGCGTGTAATTCCCAATTTTGTAGATTGGGTTTTCTCGATCTAGTTTCTTTAGTTAGATTCTGTTGTCATCCATAAAGATTTAATTTTTCTATATTTTACCGGACATTAATTGTTGTAGATTCTAAATGACAAATTTTGTGAGTGTTAAGAAACTTTGGTGTGTCGTTTTGGGTTTAAACCTGCGTCTTTCCATCTTTATATATCTGTTGCATTTGGTAGATTATTTTTAAGAGATGCAAAGGTCAATGTGTGATTTTAAATATTTAGAATCAAAAAACCGTCAAACCTTACAGGTGTAGACCTTTTAAACCCGTGATCAGATCTTTGGAAAAAGCAGTTAGACTCCGTTGAAAGCTTTGTAAAATTAAGGATACAGTAGATTCCAAAAAAATTTTAACAAAAATAATAATAATATATAAACTCACATATAACTTCATCATAATATTAAATATAACTTTTAAAATTTAAAAGATATTAAACACGTAGGTACTGGAAAATTATTTCAATAAAGAAAAAACAAAATGATACTCTACTTAATTTTCTAATTCATAATAATATGTACAGATATTAAGAAGTAAGCTAATTACTTTTCTAAAAATTTAGAGAATGCTATAATAATTTTGTATTTTGTTTACTTTTTATCCAATTATTATAAAACTGTACTAGTGTATTTTTTACCGCTAGAAACTGCTAGATTACAATCAAACAGTTTTAAATAGACTCTTCATAAGTTTTAATTAAAAATATATATTAGACCAAGATACAAAATACTTGTCTTTAGATATTATTGCTATAAACAATGCACAATTTGTCTCAAAGTAATTGTTTTTTATTCACTATACAAATTATTAAAATTCGATCCATTTATAAATCGTGGTATCGAGATTTTCCATGACCAATTATCAGCCTCAACATTACTACAAGTTAACCTTGTTCTGTGTCAAAAGATAGTAAGTAAGAGTGTTTGTTGTTCATGCTCGGTTGATCAAGACATTCTTATACGCTTCCGTGGTTCGCGGTTCAATTCTTTTTTGAGATATATCACAAGATGAAACATTTTAAATAGCTATTTTTGTAATAGGTTTTTCTTGATTAGGAATTTGATAAATGTTACACTATTTAGTAATATCTAATTATATTAAGCGTTTTAGTTTTGGTGTAGAGTATAACTTTAAAAATGGCCTATCTAATAATGATTGTTTTAATTGTTATAAGTTAAATATAGCTTATTGTATTTTATTAGGGGTTTCTAATGTAGTTAGCGTGCCAGGACTTTGATGAATACAAGGCAATAAGCAGGCTTATCAATTTGCAAGAAAAGTATCAGCCACAATATTCTACGATCCAGAGAGATACCAAAAAGTACAATCCGGAGCTTAATGAAAGCCTGGATCCTTATACCATACAACTAATACTGTAAACACATCTCTGGCCCAGAAAAGCTAAAACAATGCGCAAAACCAGCAAGATTCAGTTACGAGTCATTACAGGATTCCTTACGGGCCGTGCACTGATCAAGAAACATCAGCAAACCATGTGGTTGTTTAATGGAGACCCAAGCTGCATATTATGCGGAAGGAATGTTAAAACAGTTAAAAACATCCTATACCACTTCGAAGAACTGATTTTTGAGAGTCCACAAAAAACTATGAATGGCTGAAAGCAATTAATAGAAAAAGAAGTACAATAAGTCTAACTATGTTACAGTACGAACAGTGATTATATGCCAGACGACCAGTGATTATATGACAGACGACATCTACTCGAAAAAAAGAGTATAGAGAAGTCTGTACTATATAAAAGTCAAGAATATATTTAATACAAGTATTACAGCATGTTTGGACCACAAAATATTTATTTATGTTGGCAATCTTGACACTTTTGACACTTGTCAGTTTTAATGATATTAAATTTAAATGTTTGTCAAATTTGTATAAAATATTCCGAATTTAGCAATAACGCTGATAATGTAGTTAATAATTTACTACAACATACTTCTTGATTTACTACCTGAACTCTTTCGTTGACAATCAGTGCAGTGCAACCAATTGTGTAAAACAAAAAGTTACCAAAAACAGTGTTACAATGAATCTATTTCGATACTGTTTTTAGTGTCGAAATAGAAACTTTGTGAACGTGAATTATAAAAAAGTGTTTTACGCACGTGTTGCACACAATAATTTTTCTACGACCCCACATTTTAGAAACAAAATTAAAAAAAATTAATTTTTTATTTGTTAATGTGGTAATTAATTGTAATGTTGTATATATTATATATATATATATATATATATATATATATACTCCTATTTATATCGCAGCATTCAAGGTGTCTTTTAAAGTGTTAGAAATTTCTAACCGACACCATTTCAGTTCAAAACTGAAATTATTACTTTTGACAGTATGGCATTAGATACGTTATGTATCAACTTTGGATATATATATATATATATATATATATATATATATATATATATATATATATAGTCTTTCATATCTAGTATTTTTTAATTTTTAAAATCAAATAAATTATGTATTTGGACATCAGAAAATAATTCTCTTGGATCTATTTCATCATCAGTTGGCAAATCTTTATAATAACACATTTTTGTGTAAATTTTCAAACCAAATAAATTTTATAAGTATGTCAATTATATCTTTATAATATTGTCACAATTTTATGTAATGAATCTAAAAAAAAATCGTATAAATTATTATAAAATATGTTTTATCAATTTGAAGAAACTTGTGCAATAAACTTTATTTAAAATAGCTCTTACAAAAAGTATCTAATTACCAAAGTGGCTTAATAAATTAATAAAATTAAAGTTAATTTATTATCTAAGTCTACTCCAATGGGATTTTTAAAATATAATTATTAGGAAAACAAGAAATGACATAAAGAAAAAGGATGGATTTGTATCTGTTATCTCTTTTAGCCGATATCGCCTTAACCTGTTTAGTCAAGAATGATCCTAGCGATTAGTTGGCGTTTTTGATCATATTGTGATTCAACTCATGTTGTAAAGAATACTTAAATTTTTCTTTAAGCATATACAGTCTGATGCAAAAGTATGGAATAAATTCATTATTTCAGAAACAGACGACTTTTAAAAAAAATCTTAAAACACGTCAATTTTTAAATTTAAAATGACACTTTATGACGCTAAAAAAACACCCCCCACTTTAAACCCCGTCCCAAGGGGTAGGAGCACCCCATTTTTTTAAATGGCATGGGCGGTCATGTGATACCTCGTTTGAAAGAGCATTTAATTGCCTATTCAGCCATGTAAAAATTTTTAGATTTCATTTTTTTATTTTCAAGAAAATTCGATTTACAATTTTGGAATGTGTTACTTAAAATGTATTGAAACGTGTCGTATTGATATACCAAGCATGCCTACTAGATTATTTTATTATTAGGAAATTAAACTGTAACTACCTATTGCAGTATTAAATATTGAATTTTCTTGAAAACAAAAAATTTAAATCTAAAAATTTTTACATTGCTGAATAGGCAATTAAATGCTCTTTCAAACGAGGTATCACATGACCCCCCATGCCATTTAAAAAAATGGGGTGCTCTCACCCTTTGGGAAGGGGTTTGAAGTGGGGGGTGGTTTTTTAGCGTCATAAAGTGTCGTTTTAAATTTAAAAATTGACGTGTTTTAAGATTTTTTTTAAAAGTCGTCTGTTTCTGAAATAATGAATTTATTCCATACTTTTGCATCATACTGTATATGACATAAATTAGAGAGAGATTATACGTATATATAATGCGATTAATGAAAGAGTATGTATAATAATTTTGTGAAAATAATGAAAGAATATTTATAAAAAACATTATAATTTTCTAAAGAGTTAACTAAAATACATTTCGTAAAAACTCCCTTTATGTAGCGAACAATCTCAAAAGCATAAAGCAGGATAAAATATAAGCTATACTGCAAATATGTGACAATACTATAGACTACAATACAATACTTATTACTGAATAATACTATCAATATAGAATACTAAATTTTATATGTAGGTATACTTACGTAACAAAATAATAAAATAATCAGTCAAACACAACGTAAAACGTCACTATGATACTAAAACATTAGCCCAGACTGTTTTTTACCGACCAATATACCTACATGTGTTTCTGTCTCTCGCTTCTTTAGGCCATATGTAACGTAATGTAATGATTTTGCCTATTTGATCCCATACAAATTTTATACTAATGGCGCACGAATAGAAGTATAATTTCAAAAATGTCATGTAACTACAAAGGCGCCACGAGTGGTCGCCATGCTTGTGATATCATAATATTAAAGCAATTTCATGACAAACACTGTGAACGTAAATTGACAAGGAATATCCAAAATTTAGTGCCAAATATAACTTTTAAAAATAATTCTATTTAGCAATGGATGATAAAAGATTTATAAAAGCAAGTTCCAAAAATATTTTGCATGTTGACATAATTTGGTAACAATTTTTTTGAAAAATTAACTTCGGTTCAAATCAGCTGAAGCTCGAAGTGGTAAGGCATCCAGGTAAGTTAGTAAAAAATAATATTTTTCAATAAAAAATTAAAGAAGTTATTCTCTATTAAAAAAAGCTAATATTTTTATTAATTTTAGTATATCACGTGAATATAACGATGATAAGGCTGTTGGTTATGTTCAGCTTAATAGTAAGAGTGGTATTTGCATAGTAAAAGGAGGAGCATTCTGATAATTGACTTAAGATCTTCTTGATAATTTTTTGGTTGCGATTTTTTTTCTGGAGCTAATCTAGAGAATATATTTCCTTGTTGTTTATAATTATGTTGACAGTGGAACTTGTGTGGCACATTATCAATTTTTATTTTTGCTTTACCTCTCATGGTAGTGTAGTACATTAAATCTCCAAATGGTTTTTTAGTACAAAAGAAAACAATAGAAATGGCGAGGATTGTTCAGCTTCTTCCTTTAACATAAAAACACCATAATATAATATATTATATATTATACTTTTAAAGTTTCAATATTTTTTAATGCATATTATTTAGCGTATTATAAAATTGAACCAATCTCATTATATATAGCTAAACAAATTCATTACATAATCTTTATAAATTATTGAAATAATCTTTTTATTACTATAAATTTATAGGTAATGATTTGGAGTCTAATGAAACTTTTTTTGTTATATAGCTATTATAGCCTTCGGTGAAATATAGGTTATAATTTATTATTTTTTATGATTTAAATAATTTTATATAAATGTTTATTTAGTGTTGCTTTATATTGGTAGTTAAACTAAGGTGACTCTTATTGACAGATTTAATATTTTTACGAGTTGATAGAGAGTTGAAATGACCACAAATGATATTTTGTTGCCGCTATAAAAACAAATACTAGGAAACAGAATACAATTAATATTTAGAGGGGCTCCCATAAAACAAATTTGATTTTTTGTATGTATTATTGATTGCTACATATTTATAACTCCATCTTGCGATAGTGTTATTTCCTTATCATGCGAGGGTGCCCGGGTTCTATAGTCCATTTCATCGTTTTTGGCCGATTTGATATTAGAAACCACTAAAATAAGATTAAACTGTCATCCAAGTTACCAATGGCGGAGAGAACTTTTTTTCTAAATTAGGACGTAAGTTTCTGAAACTATCTACAAAAATATGACATAATAATTATTTAATTTAACCCTTCAACAACGAGCCGTACATGACGGTTACTAGGAATGTGAATTAAGTAAAGACTTCCGTATTGAATACTTTTTATTTGCCGGTGAAACAAGATGCAGTTACGTAAGTGTTGTATTATAAAACAAATGTTCTCATTTAAATTTCTAACTTGCCTATATCTGAAAGAGATGTAACTCTAAATTTACTTCGAGTATGATTTCTGTCATCGGCCAAAATCGGTGAAATGGATTATACTCGTTTTTGTTTGTTATTATTAGCTTTGTTCCAACTTTCTATTTGAATCATTCTAGAACGATTCGCGCATGCTCATTATTAAAAAATTACCCGCATTTTTAGAAATAAGCATGTGCGAACCGTTCTAGAATGATTTAACTAGAGAGTTAGAACAAACTTATTAGGTATTGATAACGGCAACAAATATTAATTTCTCGCCGTTTTTATAGCTAATGTGACGGAATCGTGCGCGGGCCCTACTCGCATTTGGCCGATTATCCAAATAAAGGAAGCAATAAAAAAATCATTTATTATTATGCGGTATGTATTTATTATTTAGTTTTATAAATATATCATAGGTTATTATCTAGGTTGCAACCTCGTTGGTTAACGGCTTTATTTTTTTTAAATTCTAAATAAAAAGAACAACGAGAAACTAAAGAAAAATGAAAAATAATCGAAAAAAGGAAAACTAAGAAGATATTTATTAAATTAAGTACTATGACGCACCACCGTAAGGTGTAAAAACCTGGAAACTAAGAAGAAAATATGATGAAACCGACAAAACGAATAAAAAATGAGACAAAATAGAAAAACTGAAAATGAGAAATTGACATCAGTGTTGGTCGGTACGAAGTTAGTTTAGTAATACGTTTATTTAAATAATTATAAGTTACTACATTATTATAAAATACTAACATTGAAATGATCTTAAAAACAATAAAAATTAAAGCTGTTTTAGAATTAACTCGATTCACTACTTGAAACGATTTATTTCACGTCTTACCGTTTTAAGTCGTATGGAAGGTTTAAGAACGTTTGTTGTTTTTGTTCATAATGGTACAAAGCAAGCATGATAGCTTTTAAGATTTCACATAATTGATATATTTTTCGGAATTTTACAACATTAACAGAAGTTTTAATAGATTAAAAAACAAAACACTACGCTACAATGACTAAAAACTAACATTGTAGCCTAGCCTAAAGCCACGTTTACACCGGAGTTTGAAACACGAGTTGCAAACAGAAATTGCAAACATCTCTAAAAACGCGCATTTTTAGACGAAACATTTCGGCGTTGCAAACAGTTTTTCAGTGTTTGCAACAGAAATTTTTGTTTCCACCTGAGGTCAGTAAAGATAAAAGGGAGTTGCAAAATTTTGTTTGCAACACCGGTTTCGGTCACTATGTGCCGTTGAAACACGAAACAGAAACATGTATTAAAAAAATGTTAACGATAATAAATATATTTTTAGTGATTAGTTCTTAGAATATGAGTCATTATTTAAAAACTAAATATCCCTAATTAACTTTACGTTGTCTCCCAACAAATCTATAAGAGCAGCACACACTTCTGGTACAAATAAAGAAATATCAGTAGTAAATTTTATTGCTTAAAATTATAAAAATATATTTGTCATAAAATACCCTATGACCTTTTAGGGGTGAAAGTGGGGGATTCTTAAACAGGTTCTGAGTCTTAACAACAATATTTTATATTATATTCTTTAAAAATGGCTGTCAAAATAACAAATATATGCTATGTGTAGTCTACTTATAACGTTTTACCTTTAGGTTATCCTTCAGAAGATGTATCAAAGCCTTGCACACCTCATGTACAAACAAAGATATGGTTGATTTTGATATCTTGAACAGGTAATTCAAGCTTGTGTATAAATCTCCGGTAGCTAAAAAGCGCAATGTTACGGCTACTTTTTCTGTTACAGAAATAGCCTTTCGGCAATTCGTATCCATTTTCGAATTTTTGTGACCAAGTTAGATATTCAAAATCCTCGCTGGTCATTCTTACAAAGTTTTTAAAGCTTCCGTCCGTTCACCTGATAGCAGGTCAACATCATCTCTATTTAAATCGTCCAACAGGTCGCTTTTACTGTAGCTCTGGAATGCAGACACAGTATCGTTTTGGCCTACGTTGCTTTGACAACACGACACACGCCGCCGCGGCTAAAACAACATCCTCGAGACTTGACATCCTGGGAAGGACTGATCCCAGGAACCAGAACATAGGCGAGTCATAATCAATGTCGAAAGTGTTGCAAACATCTTCATGAAACATGAAAATAAAACCATGAAATAAAAATTGCAAACTTTTATTTGAAACTACTGTTTGCAATAAAAGTTTGCAGCTTTTTGTTTGAAACTTCGGTGTAAACGCGGTTTAAGAAGCGCTCGAATTTGATCGGGAGTTACAAGCGTGTTTTCGATATTATATTCAGATAATTATTTTTAATTTAATATAACTGAAATAATAACAAAAAATAAGAATACAAACAAAGTTACATCCATTCACAGTTTTTTTTCAAAAAGGCAATTAAATGAAGGCTTGTAAGAAATTAAAAACTTTTATAATTAAATACAAAAATGAATTCTTTAAATTTTTTGTAGTGGATAAGTCAACAGTTATCCACCGTTACCTGCATTTACTTAATATTTTTAAATATTTTTTGACAAACTTGATTACATTTTAACCCACATATTTATGTAGTAAATAAAATTAAATAAGTTGTGAACAGCCGGACTAGTATGCAGTTATTGACTAATTTTAATAAGCTCTTAAATTATCTAAAAACTAATACAAGTTGGGAATCAGATTGGTTTTCATAGTAACGGACTATTGTTTTTCGTGTGGTTTTTGATATAAACACTATCATAGAAATTTAATTTTAGAATTCACTATTAATTTCAACCGTTTAGGTGTTTTGTATGTAATGTATTTCAAATTACTTGTAAAATACCGTGTAAATATGATCTGCCAATGCTTGTTAGACATATTTTCGACAGTTATACTTCTTAATTCGTAGCGAGTGACACAAAAAGAGCTAAACAAGCCTACAAATATTAATTCAGCGGATTTGTGTGGTTTTTGTAATGTGTAGAAAACGGTGTACGTTAAAGTTGTTTTTACTATTTACAGAGATGAAAGTATTTGATCTTGGAATTGTGATAATTATTTATTAACTCTGTCATTTTGCTACTGTTTGTTTATTAACGTTGATTTTATTTATTATGGTAAAGTGGGTCGAAGAAAATTTTATTTAACTAAGATTTATTCATATAGTTTTAACAGTACCTACATATTCAATCCTTTGACATTGACTACATGGATATAATTTGTTCAATATACAGTAGAGAATTCATATTACTAGTTTTATCTGACAGAATCTTAGCTTTAACTGGTCAATATATATATTTTTTAGTTAATTCGAGAATTGCTACGTAATGACCTACAAAAAAAAAGAGTGTACGTGTAACCTTTACGCGCGATTGAAGTAAAACTTTTTGACGTACGTATCGGAAAATAAATATTTAATTACAATTTAATCATATTTATTGCCTATATAATTTACAAAAAAATGAGATGTTATATTTATATTATTCATTAGAAATTGGAATTTGAAAGTTATCATTATTTTTTTTATATATGAAATAATGAGTTTATGATAACTAAAATGTGAAACATAGATTTTACTCTCTAAATACCATTAATGTATTTGAAACCGTTTGAAAATTTCATAAATAAATTTCGAAAATTTAAGCTCCTCCCATAGCTGAAATTACACAGTTACTTCCATCAGAATCTTCCGTTAGAATCTAACGTTAGAGTTACCCCTAGTCGCGCCTAAAGAAGTTTTGCTTGAATAATAGGTAAACAATTTTAAAAATATACACACATTACGTTTAGAATGTGTGATTTTGTAGCTGTATATCTACCTTATTGTAATACAACACAACACAAGAGCCTTCGATAGTTAGATAACCATTTTATTTTGTAGCATTTTATAGCATATTCCATAAAATTTAAAATCCTGAGTTAAGTTTGTTTCCTTCACGTCTACGAAGGATCTGTTATTGCTGGTAAAAGATCAGCCATCTTGACTAGTGGTTTTATGGCCTTTATGGCTACCTTACCAAACCTAAAATAAGTATAAGAAAGTGTTAAAATATTTCGAATATTATTATTTTATGAACAAAAACGTGCAACATGCTTCTTTACTCAACGTAAAGATTCCGTATAAACAATTATTTACTATCATAATATGTATGTATGTATATAAACTTACTTAATCAAATCATAATGAATGTGGCTGTCTCGTCATTTTTTCATTTTTGTCATTTTTCTTCAAATCTTTCTGGCGCTTATAATATGCCCTTTGACGTTCACAATTTTTTTTTCTTTTTAGCTCTTTAAGTCTATAAAACGAAAATAGCTAGGTATAAATAATAGGTATAAATAATTAGGTATAAATAGTGTAATTACACACCAAAAATAAAATGTATGCATATAGATTATAGGTACTCACTATTTTCATTCAATATTTTTTCATCACTTTCTTCATTAATAAATCCACTTTGTTTATACATATTTAATACAAACACTTTATACACAAAAAACTACCAGCAATGTATTTTGGTTGACAAGATAACAAGCTGTCAATTCATACACTTACAGATTTAATTTTATTTAATATAGTAGGCAGAATCGCATGAGCGCTGCCAGGATTATTTTCAGGGAGGTGCACTGCATCTACACACTATTATGATCTAATATATATAGAATGTAGAATGATTTGGACAGCAACCGCGACGCCTTTAGTTTTTATTCAAACAATAATTTAATAAAAAAATTAAAAAAATATATAATTTTCTGGTAAATTCAGGTATTTCTTTCCATAGCAGGGGGGTGCAAGCGCACCCTCTTGCACCCTGCTGCCGGCACCCATGCAGAATCGTGTCAGGTATTTTGTATTAGGTTTTGTTTCCAGTTTCTGTTATTAGAATGACGTCACGTCCGTTAGAATAACTTTTTTACTCCTAGTCTCGCTAAAGAAGTTTTACTTCAAAAACACAAATTTTTAACATTTTGTGTTTTTTTTTATAACGGCATCAAAATTCGTCCTCAGCAGGACGAAGGATAGTCATTCCCATTTTGCCTGTGTTCTGTGAGATGCTATCTCCCAGCTTTTCTGACCCTCTGAGCTTGTGTACAAACTTTACTTAGCCCAATTTGTGTATAATATTGTAACGGGATAACCAAATGGGGAGTGAACCTTTACTTAAGACAGTTTTTCGGTTATGTTTTAGTGACTGTTTGCCAGAGTATTCTAAGTTCTTCTAGAAAGTAGCAAATAGGTTAGATCATGTTTCTAGAAAATACGAGAATATTCGTTTGTACTATAAAAGGGGGGATGCATTAGCAGTTAAGGGGAGTTCATAGTCATTGTAAAACTGTTTAGACGTTTTCCAGCAGAGCTCTTGTGATTCGGTTACAATTTTGGTGAATAAATTGTGTTAAAGTCGTTTCAATATTTTAAACAGAACCTATACTCACACCAACATTATCTGAAATTGCTTTGATTGATATTTGAAAAGTTTTTCTCAGGCCTTACTCACATGTTACATTCCTGTCTGTTAATGCAGTACTCAATGAACCAGGCCATGGCTTATTCTTCTGCTTTTTACCACCCTTAAATTTTCGATAACATCCCTTGACAGTTATATGCGTAATTACTACTTTCATTCGCGTATGTTTTTCTGAACACGGTTATTATATCTGGCCGAATTGTTAACAAGAATTTGTGTCGCAGATCGTTTAGTTTCTGAGCTTTCTGTTATTTAAATAAATAAAATTCTTCTTTTACAATTATAATCATTTTACAACGTAAAGGTGAATAAATGAAAACAAAATTAAGTTTTGAAAGTGAATTTCGAACTAGATACTTATACAAAATTAAAAATGTTTATTCTAGTAAAGTGAAACCAAAATGTTAATTGGATCAAATAATATTAATAATAATAATAATACAAAAGAGCCTTTAAATAACTCGTAAAACTGTTTAACATTAATTTTACAAAAATGATTTAAAAACGGGTCTTAAATTTAGTTTATTAATTTCATCAATATCTGGGAGTAAAACTTTTCAAGGTTGGGACGTTAAATACAGGAATTAGGAAGAGAAATACATCAGGAAAAAAATCGATAGCCTTCCTGAATATTAAGTTGTCTTCGGAAACAAAAATGTGTTTACCTTGTTTACTCTCAGTTGATATGTATTTGTTTTTATTATATTATTAGAAATAAGATGTTTGGGCTGATAAGCTGAAATCTGTTAAATATTCTAGAAAAAAATTCACACAGAACTATTTATAGAACAATACTGCGAGCATGGAATATCATATCAGAATTTACCAAAAAATCGAAGACCACGTCTATGGCGAGAAGAACAAAAAATTAGGTTGGAATGTCAACGAGGAGATTGGTTCGTCAATACAGATCTTCTAAGATATTGTTGAAGTTAAGGAGTAATTGTATTAAATCAACTGGCTTTTAAACTTTTCTTTGAGGCACCAATAAACAGTCTCCATTCCTCAGAATTTTCCTAAAAATTAAGTTCTTAAAGAAGCCCGGCAACATCATTACAATACACTGATCTTATTTTGAAAAGTAAATCGTACAATCTTCTTGTCTTGTGCAAAAATATAAGAGTTTCGTACTTTTATCCAACCATTTCCACTGTTTCAATCTTGATCCAAATGATTGTGCTTTAGATTTTAATAGCCTCATATAGATTACATTGTTTTAGTAAATGACATTCTTTTGATGGACTTGAAGATCCAAATAAAATGTAACAAAGATTAGAATGGGACAAAAATATTACCAAAGAAAACAAAAAACGAATACATAACACCGTTGTCAAAAATATAACAATCTATAATAGCGAAATATAACCTGTAAAAGAAAAAAATAGAAAAAACTTTTAAGGTTACTAGAATGGATTTATGGAGAAAAATCAAGAACACAAAGAATAACAAATAAACGAGTAAGAGAAATTATGGGAATAACACACACAATCATAGATGAAATAAGGAATAGACAGCAACCAGGAGGAGGGATGATGAAACAAAAGAGAGGTGGAGGTTTGAAATCGGAAGACATAGAATGTTGTATATGTAAATAACTAATTTATAATTTTAAATGTATATTACTTGGTTTTTATTTCCATAAATGAGTAAAGTTGTGAAAAATAGCTGAAACGCCCATGGGTTTAAAGATGAATTACATCCATAAATTAATTCTAAATTCCTCTCTGTAACACAAACTAACCACTTTTAGATAGGAACTAGTATATCAAGTTGTAAAAATGCGAAATGCGAACGGATTCAACACCATAATAAAAAATGTCACACAGAAAATTGCACACATTTTTAGAAAATCTGTTGAATAGCTTTATTTACTTCGCTTACCATTGTGAAAATACAGTTTCAATTTTTAACGACTCATTTTTTCTATATAAGTTTCTGAATAGTACATTGTATAAAAGTATTCAGTTCAGTAAGGAATGTCCTTTTATTGCAAGAAAAATAGAGTAAAACGGCTATGTACAACTTAATCTATTAAATATCAAACATACTTTTAAACATTTAAGGTAGTTAGTACTTCTTTAAGTTTATATTTCTATTTTTAGATTTATTCAACGAGAATAGTTAAAAATAAAATCAAGTATGGCGAAAATAATGTCTGATAGGGCATAACCCTATATTATTTAATAAAATTCATAAACTAGTGAAGGAAAATAAAGGTTCGCAAAACGAGTGTCTGGTTTTCTCAAATTCACATTTATGCTTTATATCTCTAATCGAAGTTGGATATTCTGACCTGCGACAAAGACTATTGGTTTTGTAAACGAAAATTAAATACTAGTGCTAGCTGTAAATGTGGATATTTTCAATATATATAATATACCTATGCAGATTCACAGCGTTGTAAATTAATGCTACGCCCGCATAAGTTTTGTTATTGCAGATAGACAGGTTCTTAAGCAGTCTTTTCCTTTAAGATTGCGGTTAATAATTACACTGTGCTTAGTTCACCGAATGTGAAGCCTGCATAATTTGTTTCTGTTGAACTAGTGTTACAATTTTAAAATATTTTATTTGTATTTTATGTTTTGGTTTATAAAACTTTTATATGTATACCTATGTGTGGAAACCAAAGGAAACTAAATTAATATATAGTAAGTTAATAAAAACATCTCTTGATAACTAAATCACATTAATTGCTACTGCCTTTACGTCTTCCTTATAATGTTTTTATCTTACAAGACTTAGGTACTGTTCACTGTATATTATAAAAATTACAAAAATGAAAGAGATACGATGTTATTTATGGATGAAAGCTGTACATTCTTGTTTAATATTTGTTCTAAGGAAAAATCATCGTAAAATGCAAAAAGTAAAAAATATTTTGATTAATAATTGTACGGGTCATTAAATACTCAGTTCCTGCTTTACTACATGTTTCTGCATTTAAAAGAACTATAAAAATAGTTATTTGTGACACAAGGACGGAAAATGACATTTTGCAAGAGCGAGTAAAGTTGTGTAGCCGAGGTGCGTAGCACCGAGGCGAAACAATACGAGCACTTGCAAAATATTTTCCGGACGTGTAACACACACTATTTTTTGGTTCGACTAATTTTTAATATTTTCAAAAGTTCTGTTATGTTCAAGACTTGACTGCTTGTGCTAACTGAACTAAGACCACTGACTAGAAGATAGCCGACAAAATGTCAGGTGGTAATTAATTTTTATACATACAAATACTGTGCTAATAACATAGACAAATTAATTAATTAATTCTATTATCTCTGGCTAATAAGAAGCACAGAGAAAATTGTTATATTGAAAATATTAAAATCAATATCTAATAATTTTATATGAAATTAGCAGAGACAATGAACTATATCCATAATCGAATGATAAGTAGTTGTAAATTGACATAAATGTCAAATTTTATAATACAAGTTGTGAGAGAAATTAAATGTAAATTAGAATCCTGCTTACATTTAGAAAAAGTTATAGGTAAGTTTAGTATATTGTACGTTGTTTTTAATTAAATTTAATTAAAAGTTATATTTATTATGTATTTTTGGTGACTTAAAATTTAAACTCATTGCGCCATCTCTTTAGATAATCTAAAAGCTACTTTGCCGGCCTAGGCCGGAAAATGCCATTTTCCGGACGATTTTGAAGTAATTAATAGTATTGTTTCTGGACGGAGGACCAAAAATACATTTCTTATATTCCTTGAAGCGACACATTGCACTCAATTCTATAGACGTACCTATAGTTTACACAATTGAATATTTGTGTATCCGAAAGCTAAAATCGGTTACCCTAAACCACCTTATGTAGACAAGAATAGTAGGAGCACTTTCGCTAAAACTGGTTTCACGCCGCCGAAGCTCTCGGTCCGCATGTTGTTATTTATCATTGTTACTCACCAGCCGCGTTGCCAACCTAAAATTTCTGAAATCGGTACACTGACACAAAAAAAAAGTAGAAATCGGCAGATTTAAAAAATGACGCCAAATTTAAAAAAAGGGTTTATTTAATAAAAACAAAAAAGTTAAATAATTATAAAAGCGATTTATAACGGTATATCGGTAGATAACTTCCTAAATCGGTAAATCTACCGAAAAATCGGTACAGTTGGCATCACCAGTTCTCACAAAACTACACAAAAAACCTCGTCAAACCGGAGCAAAATGTGGTTCAAATAACTTCAAAGGCGGCAAAGTGATTCTACTATTTTTGCCTATATACTGTGCCTAAACTGTATTTATTTTTTTAACAATATTTCATGTTTAGACATTAGTATTATCACCTGCTTATTCGTATCACTATTCTTTTATTAGAATTTTTTCGTTTTTGCTTTATCTTGATTTGTTTTGTTATTTTTTCAAACTAACATTCACATTTATGTATTTAAATATGGAAAGACCGACCTAAGATTACGAATAGATTTCATATTTAGTTTATATTCAAGTATATTCTTGGTAAATATACAGATAGTATAAAATAAAACGTGTCATATATATAATTATAAAGATTGGTCTATGTATCCAAATAGATGGCGCCAAAAGAGTGAACCAACGGTATAGTGACTTCTAGACAGTTATAAGCAGGAAATTAATCTCATTTTGTAAACACTTCACACTCTAACACAACTATGCAGAAAACAAGAATTTATTCGTAGTTAATAATTATACTTATGGTTTTCGAGGAACCAAATACCTACTCGCACCTAAAACATTTAAATAGTTTCTCGTCATCGTTTGATCTCGTCAAAAAGGAGATGCCGAGCCGTGACCTGGATTTCAAAATTTCTTGGACAACCAGAGGGCATCGACAAGATCCAATATAGCCAACTACCTAATATCAATTTGATTAAAATTGTAGATTTATTATCAACTTTGCAAAATATATACAAATATCAAAATTTTTTGAAAAAACGAGTCAGTAACTGAAAACGATTAAAAAGTGTTACAGGTATTTAGAATAATTAAAAAAAATGTAAAACGTATATTCTTGTGTTTTTAGTATGATGTTACAGTATCTAACAAAGTTGTCCAGTAAAATGTAAAACTGCGAAAAAAGAGAAAATATTTTTTTTAAGGTGAACTTGAGACAACTTGGTTGGTTTCGGTATTCTCTAACAAAATAATATGCAATAATACAAAACTTATTGCGCATTATATTGTTAGAGAATACCGAAACAAACCAAGTTGTCTCAAATTCACCTTAAAAAAAAATATTTTCTCTTTTAACGACCAAACATATGACACTTTATAGCTATTCATCCAACCATAATTATCAAGTCATTTTAACTGTTAATTCCTTTTCATATTTGCCTGCACGAGGTACTATTTTGTCGTGTTTTGTGACCGATAACTGTTTTTCCAGCTCAACTCAGCTGAAGATTCGAGTCTTTTTATTAGACTATATAAATTGGACATCCAATTGGCACTCATACTGATAATTCGGTTTTAATTTCAGTCCAGATTTAACCGTTACCGAGTGATATTTTTTTTAATAAGGTTTCAAGTTAATTACATCTTCACACGAAAGCGTAAGCTATGCTTTATCGGCTTAACTTCAGGGAACTAATTTTAACGACTAAATATATGTATGTACAAGTTTATAGATCGAGATGATAATATTAAATTAGTTTTAATACCATACAAGCTTTTATTTATTGTTAGTAAATAAGTTAAGAACAATATAATTAAAAATTTAAATAATGTGTTCATTTTAACTTTAATTTATATATATTGTTCTGATATGATTGGTTCATAAAATTTTTGTATTTGATAATAGGTAACTGTCTTTATATAGGTGTTAATAATTTTATTTCAGAATGTGTTTAGAGAGTTGTTTGTTTTTTGATATATTTTGTTTTTTGATGAGGTTACCTAGGGATAAGGGGGATAAATAGAATGATTATTGATTTTTAATTTGAAGAAGATACTTGTAATTTGAAATTTTGTAATTGAAGTTAAAGTTTAAAATAAAACTTAAATAATTTGAATATTGTTTCAAATAAGAAGCACGACCCAAATAGCCGGAGCCAAAATAAAGCAGATTTCCATAACAAATTGTCGATCCAACGTGGGGCAAGAAACGAAAATCCAATTCCATAATAAATTGACGAACCAACGTGGGGCCCAAAAGAAAATTAAAAGAAAAAAGAACACCCTTAAAAGACAACAGCAGACCAGGCTGATAGAAAAGAAAACAAGAAGTCGCCGATAGAAAAGAAACCAGGATAGCCGAATTTGAAATTACTTAGTAGAAAAATTGTACTCTGGGGTAAGATTTTTAAATTCTTATATAAAGACAGTTCAGTTTTTTTTAATTTGTTGTTTATATTTGAAATAGGGGGGATATATAATTTAGTAAGACATATTTTATAACAATTGAAATTTTTTTTGACAGTGTCAATAAGACATAAATAAAAAATTTAAATTGATATACAGGGTGAATTAATACTATACTATATTATAAATCTAATAAACAGTAAAATTTAAATATTATAATAATAAATTAAATATAATTAATAATAATAAAATGGAAACAAGAAGAAGACAAAACAAGAAACAGGATTTACAGATGCCACAAGGAGATCATCAAAAGATGATGACATACAGATTATGGAAACAAATGAATCGGGAGATGAAAAAGAGAATACCACAAATATAAAAGCAATTATTGAAAGTAATGGTAATAAACATGAAGAAAGTGATATGGAAAGGATGTTTAAATTTTTAGAAAAAATGAATGAAAAACAAGACAAATATTATGAAGAAATAAAACAAGATATTAAGGAATATCATGAAGAAATAAACAAGAATATGGATTCTATAAAAAAAGAAATGAAAAAAATGTTTGAAGAAATTAAAGAAAATATGAACAAAAATACTGAAGCAATAATTTTAAGTATGGATGCAATGAAAAAGGAAATAAAAGAAGACACGAACAAAAATAATGAAGAATTAAAAGATGAGACGAAGAAGCAAATGGAAATGTATAGAGAAACATTAGAAGAAACAGAAACAGAAATAAGAACTGAGCCGATAATGAGAAAAACAGAATTAGAGGAATTACAAGAAGAAAAAATTAAAATAATTATTAACAAGGAAGGTAAAGATGAAATAAAAGAAATCAATACTAATACAAATAAAAAATTAAATGACTTAGAGATAATTATACAACAAGAGAATATGGAAAAGAAAAATGTAAAAGAAGAAATGCAAAATATAGTAAAAAAGATATATGAGATGGAGAAAAAAGAAAAAGAAATAAATGTAATACAAGAAAATGAAATTATGAAATTAAAACTAAATAATAAATATGACGATGATAAGAAGAAACCTTATGAAGATGGTGATATAAATTATTTTGAAATATGTGATGAAATTAGAAGATTAAAAAAGATTTGGAAGGATATAATTTATAATTATAAAAAAAGAAAAAAATAAGTTAATTAAAAGCAAATAGGATTGAGATAAAATTAAAATTAAGATTAGAATTAAAAATAAAGAGGAAAATAAATAATGGGGAAATATCAGAAAAAGGGAAAGAAATTGATTAAATAAAATAAATAAAAATTTTTAAATTGGTAGAATTTGAAATAAATTTAAAATTATAAAATGTGTCTTAAAGGAAAATTTTAAATTTTTAAATTTAGGGGGATTTTGTTATGATATGATTGGTTCATAAAATTTTTGTATTTGATAATAGGTAACTGTCTTTATATAGGTGTTTAAGAATTTTATTTCAGAAAGTGTTTAGAGAGTTGTTTGTTTTGTGATATATTTTGTTTTTTGATGAGGTTACCTAGGGATGAGGGGGATAAATAGAATGATTATTGATTTTTAATTTGAAGAAGATACTTGTAATTTGAAATTTTCTAATTGAAGTTAAAGTTTAAAATAAAACTTAAATAATTTGAATATTGTTTCAAATAAGAAGCACGACCCAAATAGCCGGAGCCAAAATAAAGCAGATTTCCATAACAATATATATATATATATATATATATATATATATATATATATATATATTTATTTATTTATTTATTTATTTATTTATTTATTTATTTATTTATTTATTTATTTATTTATTTATTTAATTATTTATTTAATTATTTATTTAGTTATTTATTTATTTATTTATTGTATCTAATGGAATTTTTTTTAACAATTCCGTTGGTCACATATCAGTTTGTCTAGGTATGATCAAAAATTTTAAAGGGTTGCCAAGGAAGATGGGATTATTAATTTTTGATTTGATTAATGAAAAATATAAAATGTCACGATAAATTGGAATAGATACAATTGTTATAATTTACTAAAATACATAAACTTAATACAATTAAACAACTAAGAAAATGTATATATACAAAAAAGAAAAAATATATAAAAAAATAGATGTGGCTGCTTGTAGAAATTATACTTCTACGTACGCGTCTGGGTTTGGAAATTTGTATGGAAATGATTTAGCAAAATCAATATATGCTTAATGCATGGACCTAGTATACTATAAATCCGAATTCCCGGTCTGTTTTATAGGTTAAAATGTAATGTAAAGTAAAAAAAAGTCATATCGTATAATAAAACTTTTTATCTTTGCAATAGTATGTTACAAAATATCGCTTATCGATCAAAATCTAAAATTGCAAACTTAGGTTGCGTATTTGTTGACCCACCAAGTATTCATGCCAAGTCATAAAAAGTTAAAATCCTTAAGTAACCTTTTTCTAATGCAGAAATGCAAACTCCCATTTTTACATTACGAAAAATAGCGACAAAATTTCCTGATGCTATAACGATTCGAATGCAAAAAAACGCATTCCTATCCATCTAGCTTTACAAATTTCGATTGTTTTGCTGATTTTAGTGCTTTATTTCCTCGACGAATCTCAAAAACTTTATGTAGCTAACAGCATCTAAAGCATAGTGCAGGAGATAATAGAACCCATACTGCAACCATGTGACGGTACTATAAACTACAATACAATACTCATTACTTTATATTATTATTAATATAAAATAGTAAACTTAATATGTATACTTACGTGACAGAATAATAAAATAATCTGTCAAACACAATGTGATACGTCACTATAAAGGCGGAAACATACTATTAAAACGTGACACGACGCCACGCATGTTAGTCCATATATTTATGTTGCGGCGTGTGGTCACATAGCGTGTTGTCTATGTGTTTCTAACTGTATTAAATATATGGAATTGAGAGGTACTAACATGCGTCGGGTGGCGTGGCGTCGTGTCACGTTTTGATAGTATGTTTCCGCCTTTATACGAAGACCTTAGCTCAGACTGTTTCTTTTTACATTAATTCTCGATCTATTAACTAACAACTTTTTTTGTGGCCCTATGTCAAACAAAAAGTACGTGGATAGCGATTTATCTCCATGTTTTTAGGCGCGGTCGTACCCCAACGAAACATCAAACACGCAACATGCGACATGAGGTAAATACCGCGCATTGACTTGCGCCGCATTAAGACAATATAAATACACAGATATCGTTAAAATCATCGTACACCAATGCGGCTGATGCAAGTGTCTTGCAACAAAAACTGCAGTTTACTGTGCATGTCTCGTCGCAGTATTTGTTACGTGATTGAAGACGTAAGATCGGTGATTTTTATTAAAAATAGAAAAATGTCTGAAAATCCTATTTTTAATATAAATTTTGTAAAAGCTATTGAAAAACGTCCGTGCATATGTACTTTAGTCATTATATACATTTGGAAATGAAAATAAACCGAGAAAGCTAAATTTTGGATATTATGTGGGGAGCGGCTAAAAAAGCTTAAGTTCAAATTGTCGACCAAAATAACCTTGTGCGTTTTCCGCCATCTTGAAAAAAGGGTTAAATTCAATTTTTTCTTCATAACTCGGTTTCCTGTTGGGATACGAAAATTTGTACGCAATACTTTTTTGTTGCTCTTTGTACGATCTACAATTAAGTTTTTCTGAAATCGCTTGGAAATGTCTAGTGTTTCTCGGATCAAATTCGAGCCGCAAAATACACTATTCTTGTATTTTAGTCCGTTGCTGGGCAACCAACTTTTCCGGACTACTGTACGGGAATATTTTTCCGTACTGTACGGGAATGATCCATAAAACGTGTATAGGCAAATTCATAAATTGCCTTGGATTTATTTGGTAATAAATTTAAAACCACATTAGTAGCGGTGTTTAGTAACTCTCGAGGCGTTTTGCACCTCTGGACATCATCGTCACTGTCCATTTTAAATATAATTTAAAATATCTTAAGCAATATGTAACTAACCGAACTGACACTTTTGTGACATTAATAAACAATGATTAACAAACAATGTCAACAAAACGGTTTCATAGAAAATAAGATGATAATCAAAAACAGTTATGCATATATAAAACTTTCCTACTTTACGATTATATTTAATGCGATTTCAGAAAAAATAGTATGTGTATCTCGTAGTAAAAGCACATTCCCGGACTCCAATGACAATTTACATTGTCGTCCGGGAATGTATCGCTTTTCCTTCTAGATACATAATATACATTTTTTACGTATCGATCATCGTTAACGAGATATCGATAAAAAAACCCACAAATTTGGGAGAAAAAATTGTTTTTCACTATTTCATTTTTTCTCGTGAAAGATATCGAAAAATGTCCAGTATGAAACTTGTAGAGCGTGTTCAGACCTACAAATTAGTTTTTTTATTGTCTATTTTCGACAAGAATTACGACCTCTAGCGCCGCGCAAAAACTGCCAAGCGACTACAACATCCTCCTCGCTTGACGACATTTTAAATACTACAAATGTAGTTGTCACACTTGTCTACGCGGTTAAGCAACATGCAGTATGTACCTCATGTCGCATGTTGCATGTTGCGTGTTTGATGTTTCGTTGGTGTACGACCACGCTAAGATATCAATTTAAGAGTTAAAAAACATCGAGAATTGGTTTCAACGCATGCAGAAGTTTATACGTTTTAAAGGCAAAAAATTTTAATAGAAATAAAACAGTTTTTCGTTTTCCTACGTGTTGTAAAAACTTAACGCAATTCTTGTATTTTTTCTGATATATTTATCAATTCCTTACTTTGCAGAGAAATATCTATGATTTTTAGGTATTGCGGTAAAACATAATTTTCTACTTAATTATTAAAGCTTTTTTCGTGCGTTATTTTTTTAAGTATGTAATAAATAGCATCGATTATTTGCTCGGATTGAATTCGATATTTATTATTATAAAATAATTTTGAAAATAACTTTTAATTCAAGATTTAACCTTAATGCGATTTTATATTTGTTTATATTTATTAAATTATAGGTACGATCTACCAATGAAAGCAAAAGCTTTTTTGATAAATTCAACGATAACCTTTTTTTTTTATATTTGATATAGGTACGAGGCTTGGGCGTTACTCTTGAAGTCTCTCCGCTTTTCTTGCTGAAACTATTTATAGGACAAGTATCAACAATCAATAAACCATAATTAAAAAAATACAGCTAAGAAACTTTAATGTTAATGTGAATTTAAAAAATTATTACTTAGAAAAGAAAATGTTATTTAATCCAAGAGAAAGTTTTTTTGGCTTGATTTATTTTTTAAATGAATTTTGTTTGGCCTCGAGCGCGGTCTACTGGAACTAAATTTATTTATATGCTTGGTCAAGATTATTTTATAATATTTTATTTAGATCCATTTTAATTGTCGATACGCTAAATAATATATAATTAAAGGTTCTAAATTTAGTAACGTAACAGTTTAATTATGTTTTTCATGAAACCTGTAGATAATCAACTTTTTTATGGGATGGATATGTTAATGCATCCAAAGTATTAAAGATTTTCGTATACTTACAGGCGATGGTATACAATATAAAGATTAAAATGTAGTTTTTGAAAAGGAAAGAAATGAGAAATTATATAGGTAAATGGGACTAAAAGGCAAACAAAATTCAAAAATATGCAATCTTAAACCACTCGGCCACAGATAAGGGGAGTCATCTAAGTAGTATCACTTTTTATAAATTCCACAGATTTGATGTTTATTGACTAAAAACTAAGATGTTTATTTTTAATGGCAACATGGACCTCTGTCAATTATGGAGCATTTTTTTTCCAGATTATTTTTAAGATGTAGATACTATTTTTGTGATCTTGTAAAGCGATTAATAATGCCTTACTGGAACGGTTGTAATATGAACGTCAAAGCGATTGACGATTTCTAAAGCATAAGAAATGTATTCTGTAACCATGACGAAAAACAAACAAAAAAAGATGTGTAGCACTCGGGGACTGCCGCGGTAAATCTATTGCATAGCATTTTTTATTAACTTATGCAATTATAATTATTTATTTATGCAGTATTTTTTTTTCTTTGATATTAATTCAAGTTACATTTTTTGAGCGTGGTGACCGATAAGAATAATTAGGTATAAATAGTGTAATTACACACCAAAAATAAAATGCATGTATATTGAGTATTCTTTTTGTATTAAAAAAAGTAGAGTTTCCCATTGGTCCCATAGAAATTTGATTATGGTCTGGTCATCAGTGTGAAAGATATTCCAGGAAATACCACAAAAATCAACAGAATGAGCTCGGCAATTAAGTTATTATGTAAATAATGATGTATAACATAAAAACATAATAATTGGCGCGTTACTGTCCCTCTATAACCGAAACAAGATAGGGTTCTTAATTTGACCATAGTTTTTTATGTTACCGAATATCTCTGGTAATTATAATCCGATTTAAAAAAATCGTTTTGCATTTAAAAGAATAGAGTGTTCGTGTGATCCCATACAAATTTAATTAAGGTATGGTCATCAATGTGGAAGATATTCGAAGAAACACCACAAAAATCAATAAAAAAAGCTCTGCAGTTAAGTTAATATGGTAATAGTGATGTATAACATAAAAACATAATAATTAGCCCGTTACTGTCCCACTCTTAAGCCAAAGACCTCTTCTCACAAGGAGAAGGAATGAGCATTTCATCAATTCTCTTGCTCACTTATGTCTCCAAAAAGTCACATTGGTACATGTCGGGATTGCTGGGGATTGAACTCAGTACCGCTTACCCTCTATTTTAATCTTAGCTATTAAATCTAGATTTCAAATGTTAGTAACTCAAATCGTTTATAAAGATATAAACCATAAACTATAAGATAAAGAATCTATTACGAACATTTTAGAGTACTTCATATGTAAAGGGTGAACAGTCAACCGGTCAGACACCGGTATAATTCATGTGCTATAAGCATACTTCAACCACTATTTTTTAAGCTACAGAAAAATAACAAATAGTTATTATCCTAACAAGTGCGGAAAGTTATACTTTCCCGCACGCGAACTGCCGATGCCCGAACGACGCGAAGCGGAGTTCGGGCAAGCAGTTAAGTGCGGGAAAGTTAATTTCCGCAAGAGTTAGGATCAATATTTTTTCTACAAGCATAAAAAAGATACTTTATACATTTTTTAAATTTTATTTTAACTTCTAACAACGTAACAAAATTTGAAATTATTTATTATTAATATTAATATTAAAAGTACAATTTATAGCTTTTTGTAGGCTAATTGCCGAATTAAGTTGTTGCTCCACAGTTGGTCTACTGCTTTCACTGAAGGATATAGCTGGAGTCATGTTTAATTGGCACGCTTCCTGCGCTTCTGGTTGTGGTTCATTTAGTGTTAAAATTTTGTTGCATAGGTTCTTTTTCTTTATTTCGGAATCTTCTACGTATCCCTCCGCAACGGTGGTAGATTTCCAGCCGCCCAGTCTCTTAATATTTGTAATTTCTTCTCCAGAATCAGCCAAAAATGTCGCAGAAGAGCGTCTGAAGCTATGACCTGTATAGCACTGAGGATCCGGAAGCTTTAGGTAGGCCGCAATTTCAGAAGGCATTTTTCCAAATGAGTTGATTCCTACACATTGATTAGTGCATTTGCCTTGTTTAAATTGTACAAAAAAACGACGATGAGGTGTGTTTAAAGGTCTCAATGATGCATATTTTTTAATAAGCTTAAAATATCTACCGTTGTTTACTTCTTCCGAGATTACAAAAGCTCTGGATGTGTGATTTTTCGAATCAGTTATTTTTATTGTGATGTAGTTTTCTTTAACCTCGATGTTTTCTAAGGTTATATTTGTGAGTTCTACTCTTCTGCAAGCTCCTGCTAAACCGAAGATAGTGGCCACTTTAATTAATAAATAAACATCATCTGGAGCTTCGACCATAAATTTGGCAATATCTTCTTTATTGAAAACCTTGGCTTTTTTTGGGGAAAAGCCTACAGATTGTTTTTTTAAAAATGTAATTAATTTGTAGAAGTTGCCAATATCGAAATTTTCTCTTAGTTTCATAACAGCCTTTATCATTGAGAATCGGGACCAAAGAGTATTGGGTCTTATAACTTTACTTAGTTCTAAAAAATAAGCCAGTAAAACTTCCTCTTTTTTTAGATTGTTGGTTCCCTTTTGACGAGCCCACTGAACAAAATGATCATACTGCCTTTCATACCTTTGTTTGGAAATCGCAGGAAGGAGTTCTAGGTTGGCCTCAGCAGCAGCCTCCAAAATACTGTGCGGAAGGTCTTCATCGCAATTATCCATTTAATTTTTTTGAATCAAAACTTTAAAAATCACCTGGATTACTATTCAGATACTTGAAAAGATGCAATTCTGACAATTAAATCTTTCATAGTGTCAATAAATACACGACTGCAGCTATAGCAACCCTACTTAAACAGGTGAATTTGTTGTTGCTTTGAATAAGGTTTACAGGGGTGATTTAATAAATTATGATTTTTTTAAAAACAAACATTTTAAAAATCCCTATTTTCATGTAAAATAATCTTAATTTTTTTTACTATTTGTATGTAGTCCAACAAGATAAAGATAATAATACAATAATTTGTCAAAAAAGTTATCGAACAACATCTCTAATTAATAAAAAAAAATGCGTGCGGGAAAAAATCTTTCCCGCACGCCGTGCGGGAAAAAGTATTTCCCGCACTCCGTGCGGGAAAGAGATATTTTCTGAATTAAAATGCGTGCGGGAAAGTGTTGTTTTACGCATGCTTGTAGAAAAATATATTTTTTAATACTTACTTTTGTTTATTTTATTATCATTTAGGTACTTATCTTTTATATTTTTGAAGTTATTATAAAAAGTTATTTCAAAAAGTGGTTAAACTTTAAATTACCTTAAAATACACTCATTGTTGAATTGATTTAGCCGATACTTGGTGTAGATCCATAATATAAAATGTTAATATAAATGAAACAATAACTTAAAAATCAACACAAATTTATTACACTTACACGACATGTTTTTCGGGCAAATCATTTACATTATACAATGAAGACCGGCTCGGTTTACAGAATCTGTGATATTTGAAACTCAATTATTATAGTATAATAACAATAACAAAATTACATATTATAAATTAATTCTAATTTCTTTGTTTCAGGTGATTAATAACCCTAGCAATACTCCGAAAACAATGTGTTAACTCAAGTAGTTCTAAACTCAAACGTGCCATATAACTCAACCTAACTTTTATTGTAGTTAAAATGAAAATAAAATAACCTCAAATGGCACTTAAACTTCGAAAAGATATTAAAAAATCCAGTTACTATGTTTGGTTTCTTGGAGCTAAAGAGTCTAAAGGACTTAGAGGGACAGAGTATATTGTGCCAGTAATCAAACATTTGGAAGAAAGAGAAAAGGATATTGAACCATTTAAAGTTACACTGCAAGTATCACATAAAGGATTAAAAATTATTCAAAACATAGTGTCTCCAAATCAAAAAAATTCTAAGCCTAAAAACGAGACTATTAAGCATTTTATTCCACATAACACCATCACTTCTGTTTATCAACAAGATGATATCATAGCTTGTATTTTATTATTATTTAATCCAGTTACAAAATGCCCTCTGCATGTTCACGCTTATAGATGTGACAGTTTAGAAACAGCAACTGTTTTAAAAAATCAGCTACAAACTTTAGTAGAAAGGCCAGAAAATCAGAAAAAGTTTGCTGAAATCGAAAGTAGGTTAAAACCCCAAAAAGAATTGAAAAAGGTTGAGAGTAGCATTGGGAGTGACACTGGGACGTCAACAAGGGAAAGTGAAAGCAGTGAAGAGAGGTAAGTTTTTAATTTAATATTTTTGCTTAGTTGACTTTTAGACTTTTCCCAGTTGTTATAAAGAAAAGTTTATTAGAATAATAAAGTATCAAAAAATTGTATACCTGATTAACTTTTCTTTATAATAATTTTCAACATTCTCAAATTTCCACGTACTTTTAAGCAAAATTCATATTTTAACTAACCTGGTTTACTTCTGATACGTTTATCAATAGTCTAGTAGGTTTATTGAACCTAATGTTATGAATAAATAGAGTAATGCCAGGGGCCTGTTTAAGTATTTTTGAATAAGTTTGCCCCAAGCTTAACATTGACGTTGTACGTTCCAATTTAAATTAAGAATAGATGACCGATCTCAAAATATATGGATAATTATGATTTTCGGTAGAGATATTCTTAAAAACTTTTTTGCTTTACTTTACTTACTTATATCTTTAAGCAATTAATTCAGAGAATAAACTATACAATTAACGGGACAAACGTTACAGTGTATGCATCAGTTTATTTCTTAGTAAGCTCTAGCTGTATTTAAACTGTATATCTGTAGATCTCAAATTTCCTCAAGTGTCTATCATCAATTTTTGCTACTCTTGGATTTGTTTTCAGGGTATTTGTTGTCAAAAGTGATGCAGAAATAAATGGCAATTACTTTTCCGTACGTTACTCTTGATGTACCCACTAATTTTCTTTTAATTATATAATGACATAGTACTATGAACATTATAATGACTAAACTTGAGAAGATTAAAGAAACTATATATTAATTAGAAACACCTAAAGTAAGTTGTATATATTTTCATTTAATTCGAGGCGTAGACTTTTTTTAATATGAAAGCTGTCTGACATATCAATCATTGGTCGTATTGTAGCCTAATAAGGTTCATTGTTCTTCATTAATACATAGTTCATTATAAATTAGTTTATGTCTTTTATTTCAATACCTTAGTACCCTGTATTAAGTTTAAAGGAGGGGTATCATAATTATGTTTGTGGAGTCACTCTGATGTCTCCAAAAACTCACTGTCTCCAGTTTTAGCTCCGTGCCGTAATCTGGAGCTAATGCCTCCATTTAACAGTCCAATCGTTTGCAGGTGTCCCATTGTACTTCATTTTTACATTAGTTTATGTTACTCATTCCAATATGTTGGTACCCTGTACTAATTTGTATAGGTATAAAGGATGGGTGTCCTATGTTTCTGGAGTCACTCTGAAGTCTCCAAAAAATGACTGTCTCCTGTGGTTTGGGGCCTCATAATGGCACAGTGTGTGTTCAATTGTTTTAGGTTGCCTGCCGCATAATCTGCAGTTAGAGCCTCTATTAAACATTCTCATAGTTTGCATTAGTTTATTGTTTGTTTGTATGTATGTATGTATGTATGTATGTATGTATGTATGTATGTATGTATGTATGTATGTATGTATGTATGTATGTATGTATGTATGTATGTATGTATGTATGTATGTATGTATGTATGTATGTATGTATGTATGTATGTATGTATGTATGTATGTATGAGCAGTTAGGAGTAACAGATACACCTGCGACCTATAAGATCTATTGTGTCTCCCTTTTTTTTGCTATATTTCTAATGATTTCTCAGAATTATAGCAGCTCTTCTAGTCCTATGTTTCTTAGAAAGTTTAGGATATCATTGGGTTTTAAGTAAAGTAGTTCTTCCTTTTCTATTTCGTATGACCCTAGGTATTTGACCCTAGAATTACTTAATCCGATGCATTCTGAGAGTATGTGTAATAAGGTATCATCCTCTACCTCACAGAATCTGCAGTTTGCTTCATCTACCAATCCTAGTTTCTTCATGTGTCCTATTAATCGGCAGTGTCCGGTTAGTATTCCTGTTATAATTCGGAGGTTCTTCTTACTAAGGTTAAGACAACTGTGAGATCTCTTCTGGTTATAGTTTTCTAGGAGCGTCTTCGATTGTCTTAGTCCTTCTAGATCATTCCAGTACTTGGATTTTCCACTATCCATTTTTTTCCTTGGTTTTTCAAAGATTGCACTACTGCTGATTCCACAGGATGGTTCTGGTCCCAGGTATTGTTTATGTTACTCATTCCAATATCATGGTACCCTGTACTAATTTGTATAGGTATAAAGGATGTTTGTCTTATGTTGGTAGAGTCACTCTGAACTCTCCAATAATTGACTGTCTCGTGTGTTTTAAGGCCTCGTAATGGCACAGAGTGTGTTTAATTGTTTCAGGTTTCGTGCTGCATGATCTGCAGCTAGAGCCCCATTAAACAAAGAAAAAATATCTAACACGAATTAAAAAAAAACTGCTGATTAATAAAAATCAACGATACCAATTAGTAGCAGGTCACCACTGCCTTTTCAAATGTTAACTGATTTCATAGTTCTTGACATAGTGTCAAATAAAATTTGGCAGTCATCTGGTTTTAAACTGTTCCAAATATTTTGAACACGGGTTCGCAATTTTGGAACGGTTCTTACAAAATTCAATCTGATCTTTTTGTCATGATATGCCACAATTTTTCATTCGGCGATAGAATTGGACTACTCGACGTCCATTTTAAAGTTGGAATATTATTTTCTAACATCCAATCTTTAACTTTTAACCTTTTTAGCCGTATGGCAAGTAGAACCATGTTGTTGGAATATACATTCGATATTGTTTAAATGCATTTGCCCAATTTGGGGTATTAAGTCAGCATTCATAATACCCACTCCACTTGCTGACATGGTTTTTCAAATCATAACAGAAGCTGGAAACTTAATTTTTTTTTAAGCAGTCATTCTGAAACACTTCTTCTTTAGTTCTTATGACACGACTCCTATTATAACCAACGCATACTTCACATCTGGCTTTCTCACTCCAAACAATAGATTTCTATTGGTTTGAAGACCATAATTTGTGTTCTTTAATCAACGCTAGTCCCTTTTTCTTCTGAATCTTTGTCAGTAAGGGTGTCTGTTTTGCCTAAAAATGATGAATTAAAAACGAATAATGAAAAACATATATTTTAAGCTTAACTTGTAAGTTTTAAATCCCAGTTTTTGCGCAATTCTGTGACAAGTTGCTTTTAAAAACTGTTTTGTGGTTCCTCGATTCCAAAATGTTTCCAATTCGTTATAATTAGCTCGCCGATTATTTTTGATCATCCTTAAGGCTCTTAAGTTAGTGTTGGCTTAACTTCTGGGGTTTTTGAGCAATAGATGCCGTTATTCTGTACATATATAAAGTCCATTCAAACTAAGTTGTCTCCATTATGTATTTTGCAGTAAAGAAATGATTTGCAAAGAAGACAATTTCTAAATAAAAACACTGTAAAAATAGCTGCGTCGGTTTTTTATCTTTCCACAAAAATATTATAATTAAAAAAAAATTTGTTAGCCCTTAATTAAATTTAAAAAAATCATGTTTTGGGCAGTGGGGCCAAATTCATTTTTTTGTCCCTATTAATACATCTTGCATTTATCAGTCACATATATTTTGTATGTAAGGATTCAGTTATAAAAAAGATGTATAATAAACTTTTTTATATAACCATGAGTAACCAATCATTTAATTTCCTATTAACAATACGAGAGATTAGTTTCTTTTTATTTTTAATAATACCAGTAATTGCCATGTATTTTTCTCACAGGAAAGGTACCTGATATATAAGTTTTGTTTTTGTAATAATTATCGGAAATATTAATTAAATGCTTTCACTATCTGCTAATTATACTTTCAATCTTTTAAACAAGGAACTAAAATTTAGAGTTGTTCAAGATTTTTTTTGAAATTATATTCAGTTACATATTACTTTTTATTTAGTCTATTTTCCTAAATTATCTCTAACTAGTATACTTTCTACATAATCGTTATAAAGTACATGCAGTTATGTAAATTATTTTCTGTTATGTAAATTTCTTTTGATTGCTTTTCCATTGAAGTACCGACACATTGGTATAAATTTTAAGTTTTTATTTATTATAACAACTGAGGTTTTTACTATAAATCCCTGATCCATATGTTTTTAAGAGATTCATTAAAGTGCAATTTTTTGTATAGTTTAACTAATATTAATGTAACAAGACAACCGCGCCTCCTAACCCCAACAAAGAAACCGATTTTCAAATCTAGGTTGTCAGATATATTTCCGAAAAGTTTATATATTTTGAAAATGTTTGTCTCTACTTTACTATTCAATTGTTTGTCAATGACTCTTAGAAAGATAATATAAAAATATTCTTAAAAAAAAATATACCTACTTAAATTAATTAACTAGGTTCTTTATATTTAAACAGTTTTTACTAATGATATCAATTTTGTATATATTACTTATACTTAAAGACATTTTTAAGTAACTGCAACATTGTGTATTTAGTTTCCCATTTTCAAGTCGGTTCGCACCGCTTTGATATTAATGTAAAGAAATGCCGACGGCCTTTACTGAGCACGGTGGTACATCAAACAAAACATCAAAGAGGAAAATTGCAAAATGCGACATGAGTTAAATACCGCGCATAGACTTGTTCCGCATTACAGTACACAGTAGCGTCATTGATTTTTATTGATTTTTTTATAGTAGATATCCGCTGCACTACCTTACGGTGGGCTTGATAGTACTTAATATAGTAAGAATTTCTCGTTTATATATACGAGATAATAACGGCGCCACCTTACGGTGGCGTTATCTTATTTGATTAAGAAAGGTATTTTTTGACTTTATTTTTTCCGCATTTTTTCTGTTTTTAATTTTCCACTTTCTTTTAGTTATTCGTTTATTTATTTATTTATGAATCAAAATTCAACACTATCTATTGGGTTTTCTTACAATCTTAATGTTGAATAATCTAGAAATCAAAATACAGTACCATCTACGGGGTGTCTATCTAACCTAAATGTCAAAGGTGTATAAAGTTACTTCATCTATTGGGAATTCTTAGAACTAAACAATATATGTCTCTTTAGGGATATTGTCACTTTACTGTCGAAATACACAAATAAGCAAAAAATTAGTTTAAAAAACATACACATTCGACATACACACGAACACAAAAATATATATATATATATATATATATATATATATATATATATATATATATATATATATATATATATATATATATATATATATAAAGAAAGATGGCGTTTTGGCGACCATTTGAAACGGGTGATCAAGATCCATCATCGTCGCAATTATCAATAGATAACAATTATACTAATGACAGTCTCGAATTAAAACACAAAGATTTACAACTAAAATTATCAAGTTTTAAATGGAAAGAATTAATTTGTTATTTGACAATTTTCAAATTGATATAAAATATACAACAACCGTTTTTATTTTGAAATTAAAAATAAAAATTAATAAAAAATTATTTAATTCCACGCCAATGGTCGGCATTGTCCCCAAAGGGATTAAAATTCCGACAAAGACCAAAGAATATTACATTGAGTTTGGAAAGAGTATATCTGTAGTTATTTTTACCCCTTAGAGAATTAACCTTTTCTTTTCTACCACTGTCATTTTTACCTTAACATTATTTACGTTTTTATACTTTCGTTGTAAGTGAACCGCCGAATATTCCGTGTATCCTTAGTTTAGCTTTTAACATTATTCTTAAGTTTTTTAATTCATTGTTCATAAATAATTTGTGTGTTCTTATTTTTTTTTTTAACTCAACTGTATTTTCAGATATGCTGTGGAAACAACTCGTGTAACAACTCTTTATGATTCAGTAGCGGCTGAGCTTCGCGCAAAACTTGGCAAAAAGAGTTCACCAATTCTTTTACCTCCTCGAGATTATGATACTGTTCACAGGACCAAAGGCAATTTGACGGGTATTGAACTTCGACGTTGTCTTAATAGTAATATTGTTGGACAGAATGTCAAAGGTAGACGCATTGAAAGCAGTGGAGGTAGCTCAGGAATAGGTTCTGATCATCCACCAAGTCCAGAATCACCTGATGTACCAGATTCTAGGTTTCATACGTTGGATAACCAGAGTACAAGTGGTAAGTCAATTTGTTATATTTTGTTATGTTAAGCAACTTATACACACTATTATTTTATGAAAAAAAAACAAGTTAAAATGGTGTCGTGGGACACGAGGTAGGAACGAAGTTCCTTCGGCTTATATAGAATCGATCGACACATAACACTACCCGATTGTGTATACGAGTGAAGCGCCTACGCACGTCTGATTTAACGGTCAATATATCAAAATCAGTGAAATCTTGGCGTTAAGAAAGAAGCTTCTTTAAAATTCAAGGTGAGCTTTAAAGAGTAATGTATATATTTATTTTTTCTCGCCTTTCCTAACTACTTTTAACTATCAAGATTTTTAAAAATTATATCTCATATTACTTTAACAAAAAAAGGTAAATGTATATAAACAAAAAAAAAAAATGCATCGGCCGGGAATCGAACCCGGCTCATTTAACGGTTTTGTTCCACGGACGTTTCGTTACGGTTTTTTACTATTACATTTTTTTTCAGTTCGGTCACGCAGCAAAATCCCTATCTCCTCCAAGCCTGCCGTAAGGAACTTAGTTCCAAAAAACAACCTAAATATAACATAAAAAGATCTTGTTGTGGGTTGTACTTATATTAGTTTATATTAATTAATATAATCTTAGATATCTAGTGATGTTAAAATTTACAAAACTTCAGTAACTACCGGAAGATGATCCAGATAGAAGGCTGAAGTTGTGTCTATTAAATTATTTTTTAACTAGAGATAAACAAGATTCTAGCAACATTTTGTTCTCCTATCAATCTAGGTAAATGTTTAATGAGATGGTAATTTGACAAAATTTTCGAAATTGAGCAGATGAGAATTTCTCTGAATAAGGAAAAGCCCTCACACTACTACTAGAAAAAGTAATTGTTTGGACAGGATATTAAAAATCAAGTAATAGGACCAATTATTTTCTTTAACGAAATTGTCAATGAAGCACCATATTTGCAATTCTTTCAAACAGAATTATTGCCACAATTGGTTAATTTGTTACCTAACCCTGTACATGCTAATGTTTCAAATAGACACATATGGTTTTAACAAGATAGTGCACCTTTTTAATTTACAAGAACTAATCACTACTTTTTTCATGCTGTATTTCCAGACAGAATGATAGGTGTAAGAAACTTATTAAATGACCACCGAAATTTCTGAAATCAGAAGATCCGTGTTGGGCGAGTATTGGCTTACACCAGCCGATGTTAGGGAAATCCCCCTCAGGAGCCTCATCACCTATTTTAAATCACTAGGCCTGGTTACAGCCTGAGGTGAGGATATCCCTACAATACGGGAGGATGCACAATGGGTCATATGTGGCCTCAGTGCTGGCTAAGCACTAGCTCGCCCCTCCCCAAAATTCCAGATCCAGATCCAGACCACCGAAATTTACAGATCTTAATGCTATGGACTTTTTTATGAAAGTGGGTACTTAGAAAACAAAGTTTTTAAGACTAAACAGGAAAATGTTTAGGAGTTAAAAGAAGAAATAAGAAGAGAGTGTAGATTAATTTAACCTCAACTTTACACACCCTTTAAAAAACACCAAAATGACAGTACTGCAATTGACTTCGATCAACAGTAGTTACATATATCTCAAAATTCGGAGACTCTCTATACTTAATTGTTGCTATTTTATGTAAAAAATTCCGATTGGATATACCAATTATTTGTTTTAATAAAATTGGCAACATCATCCCAATTAAAATTTGCGCATACAAATGACTGTCTATTTCAAAATTGTTCCCTTCTTCAAATAATTGTTGTAACAATTATATTTTATGATAGGATTCAATTGTTCATTTCCGGTTCAGTAATTGCTAAATGCCTTTTAAAGAGCTGTATATTTTTTTTGTAAAAAGAGTTAAGTGTGTTTTAGTATATTTTCTTGTAAAAATTGGGTATTTTATCAATTTATCTAAATGTACATAGGTGTCCAAAGCATTTATGATAGTAGTTGTTTGTACCTATGTATAAAACATGGTCAATTCACGTTTCTCCTCATATATTTTAAAAGCTTTGTCTAGTGTATTTTAACTTGCTTGTTTATGACCTTATAAAAAAATGGGCTACTATGTTGATAATAGTATAACAATAAAGGTTTAATCAAATAGATTACATTATTAAAATATATTTTAGAAAAACATCTAAGTATTCTATTAAGTATAAAGTCTAAGGAAAAAAGCAATATAAAGAAATATCAAAGAAGGAACAATCAAGGAAAGAGATCGATCACTTTAATTTAATTACCTAAACTTGGGAAAGCCCCAAGATACATGCAAAAAAAAAATTCACCACAAAACTGGGTAGTTAATCTTAATGGAACTAAGGCAAAATGGTATACGGACGGCTCCAAAACAGATAAAGGAACAGAAGCAGGGGTTGTTGCACCTAGAGCCAAAATACTAAGAAAGACTGGGTGCATACCTAAGCATTTTTCAAGCAAAAATCATGGCCATTGAAAGATGTGTAAAATTTAAAATAGTAAAAAACTGTCAAAGACAGATGATTCTAATCATGCCAGATAGTCAAGATAGTCAAGCATCCATCAAAGCCCTTAACTCACATGCAATCAGTTCAAAGATGGTCTGGGAATGCCTAGGCAAACTAAATAAACTAGGACAAAATAAAACTGTAACCCTCTTATGGGTTTCAGGACACATAGAAATAGAAGAAAACGAAACAGGAGATAAGCTGAAAAAACAAGGAGCTAAAACTCCATACTTAGGAATCAGAACTAGTACAGTCTTAGAAAAATTAGGAAGGAATTGAATAGAGAAAAATCCAACTATTGGACGATCTAGAAGGACTGAAACAACCGAAGATGCTTCAAGGAAACTATAACCAGAGGAGATCTTTCAGCCGTCTGAAACTTAGTAAAAATAACTTCCTTATTATAACGGGAATATTAACCGAAAACTGCCAATTAAAAGTACACATGAAGAAACTAGGATTGGTAGATGAATCAAAGAGCAGATTCTGTGAGATAGAGGATGTAACCTCAATACACATACTCTCAGAATGCATTACGTAATTGGAGGGCCAGATACCTTGTATCATACGAAATAGAAACTTAAAGCCTATATCGTACGAAATAGAGGAGAAAGACCTACCTAATTTGAAGCCCAACGATACCCTAAACTTTCTAAGAAAGATAGGACTAAAAGAGCAGCTATAAATCTTACAAAACATCAGAAATATAGCAAGAAAAGAAGAACAGAATATATCTTAGATGTCGCAGGAGTATCTGTTACCCCTAATTTTGCTCATACCTACATACAAACATCTATTGCATAAAATATATTGAATCACGAATAAACCGTTTTGTACTGTTAATATTTTAATACCAATTTTATTTTAAAACTAAATTTATAGTGTAGAAAGTTCTCCGGCTATTAAAACGTAGGTGCAGTTTTCTTTTTAACGCGTACATATATCAGAAGGTATCTTAAAGATCAGTAATAACTGTTTTTAATATTTTTTTTATTTTAACGATTATTTTGTTGTAGTCACGTTTTCACTTTCGCAACAGTTACTTACTAAAAATAATAATTAAATCATAAATAATACACTGTTATCAAAATACTTACCTATTAACATTAATTCTATTAAACTAAATATTATATACTACTGTTAAATTTTTTAACATTTTGTTATTATTATGGTTAAACCAATAAAAAATGATCTAAAATTTTAGACATCCATGTATCCGGTTAAAAACAATTAATCAAATTCATACTCGAGATAGACATGCTACCACAGAAATAATAATTATGGTTTCTTTGACCATACAAGAATTAAATTAAGCTTTTGAAATTTGGGAGTAGATTTTAAAGGTAATATAAAAATTGCGAATGAAATTAGTGGCAATTTTGTGGTTCTATTGGCACATAACAACATATTATATATTACTAAGGATTTTTTTTAATTATATTGATAGAGTTAGTATATACCGTAAGGTGAACATAATAATTATTCTTAATTGCTTTTGTTTACATTTTAACTTTAATTTGTATATATATATTTTTTTTCTGTTCATATGTATGTCACTGAACTGTATGTCCTATACAGGTGGACCAAATTTCATGAAATTTTTGGTATGTGTCCAATGAATTCGATATTGGTTCAGATTTACTGTTTGGTTAACTATAAAATGTTTTTTTTTACTATTTTTAGAAAAATTTTATATTTTCGCCGTGTTCTTTGTCTCTTTGGCATTCCGTGGAATTTTGTAATCGAATTTAAACCTATTTCCCGATTAACTAAATCTCTAAAATTTTCAGGATAGTTAAGAACTGGATGACAATGCATGTTAAAGTGTGTTTAGGCATAAACATAGATTTTGAAATTTTTACTAAATTATTATTAAGTTGTGTATAGATATTATCATATTGAAAGGTTTCAAATAAGTTATTGATAGCTCAGTTGGATAAGCGTCGGATCTGCTTCCAATTGTGACAGTTCTGTTATGTTATCGCAATGGGATCGATTACGTGAGAGAGAATTTTTATTTCTGTTTTTTAATAATTTAATATCTAGTGATACGACTTATAAATCAGTAAAAAAAAACTTTCTACCATAAAAAGTTCTTTTTATAAATTGTAATTATTTCACTTATTTGTTTCTTTCGACGGTCAAGTGACAATATGTTAAGTGACATTTATTGGTTAGTTATACGAATTTCTAATAGATGACAGTTTAAGTTAATTGATGTAACTCTATAAACCTTTAATATCTAGGTTGGATACACCGGTAAATGACACTGTGTTTTGATTTCTAGATTATTCAACATCTAGGTTATATAAAAACTTAGTAGATGGTTTTGAATTTTAATTGATAAATAAATATCTAGATAAACGAGAAACTAAAATGAATGAAAACAAAAAAAGTTGCGGAAAAAAGAAAGCTAAAAAATATCTTTTTAAAGTAGAGGTATTGGATTTTCTTGTGGCGGCTACGTCATATTTGCGCGCAGGCCAATTCCAAAGTAAGTCGACAAGAGTTGTATAAGTGAATAGTGAAAACATGGGTTTAAACATAGTATATTGAAATTTTTAATTCAACGAACTTAAGTTAGCGTAATTAATTTATTTAAACCGTATTTAGTTGTAACTTATATATTTTTGAGAAAAAATTAATATTTTTGTGTAGAAAATTTGATTGCAATTATCGTGATTAATTAATTTAAAACGTATTCGTATTTAACTTAAATATTTTATGGAAAAAATATCTGATTATCAAATTGATTGTTTCAGCCCTTACTACGTGCAGTTATCTAACAATTAGTGATAACTAGAGAGCGGAATATTTGCAAACTGCATATATAGATGCATATATTGCATATATTTGCTCATTTCAAACAATATAGTACCTATATTTAAGCTAAACATAATTTATTTTGCATATTTAAAAAAAAAAAATATAAAAATTTAAAATTTTACTCTTTTAATTTGAATTTTATAACTTGAATGGACAATGTTATTATCTATCTGGAATTACCGATTACTACCTGAATTTAATAATGGTTGGGTTTTAGAGTAGCAAGTCGTACCTGTTTTTAAAGGTCTAAATTCCCGTAAATACAAAAATTAAAATTAGAAATAAACTAAAAAAATTATTAGAAAAAAAATAAGGGAAACGATTGTTTGAGAAAAGTTGTACGTATTTTTAAAGGCAATATTTCTAAAGATCTTATGGGTTGGCGAATTAATTTAACTGCCTAAATTAAAATATTGTCCTATAATGTCAGTAGATCTAGAACGAACTTTTACTGTGTCCAAACACATTTTTAGTGATAGAAGCCAAAAGTTTTTAATTGAAAATTTTGAAAAATATTTAATTATAAATTCATACTATAATGTTTTAGATCCTTAATTATAATAAAAGTTTGTTTTATAACAATTAGTAAAAAAATGAATAATAATCTTAAAAATATAACCAAAAGAAAAAGAAAATATACATTTAAAAATTTTTGACACAAAATAAACACTTTATAAACACTATTTTTACCAGACTAATTATACGTTCACTACGGAGCGATCCGTGTTCCTTGGTAGATAGAAATTTTGTGGCGATGTTTTTAGATTCTCAGTACCTTGACCGTCAGACAAATATCAGGGATTTGCGCACGATGACGTAACCGCCACGAGAAAATACAATATCTCTAACACCACCGTTTGTTGGCGCAGTTAATATCTCATATAGTTAAAAGAGCAATTACTACTTAATTAAGAACTATGTCGCCACTGTGAGGTGGAGCAGTTAATATCACATATATTTAAACGAGCAATTTTTACTTAAGTACTATTACGCCACTGTAAAGTGGCACAGTTGATATCTAATATATTTAACCGATAAATTACAAACTACAACGGAAAATATAGTATAAAACTGATGACTAACGGGAAAGATAATGAAAAAGATAAAAATAAAAAAAAAAACATTAAAAACAAGTAGTACCTATATAAATTTTCTTTTTTCTTTTCTTTTTGTTTCTGGTTTTCTTTCTGCCTTTTTATAGTTGTTAGCTTCTTTTTTTCTGCTTCTCTATTGGCTAAATCTGTCTTCCTTTTTTTGTCTCGTATCTATTTACTCCTTTTTATGTTTTTTTATTATTTTTTTTTTCTTTTTATTTTGATTTAAATTTCAATACTCCTTACTATTAATTTAAAGACAATCTCAATAATATAATTCTTACAACACAAACAAAAAAATAAAAAAATCCTATCTTTTACAAAACTTAAAATTAAAACTAACAACTGAGTCACACTACCTGAAAACTACCAGAAGAATGTGTCCCGAAGGAAAAATCTAGTAACAAAACTCAGAAACAAAAATATTTATAATGATAAATTTAATTGAATTTTAGTTTCTGTTTCTGTGAAAGCTTAATTTTGAGAATAGAATCAATTATAACAAAGTATATTCTTTGATTGATTTTTATTAAATTACTTTATTTTGAAATTTTGTAAGAACTACTGAGCGTTAAATTGGATCTTAAGTCAAAGTAATCAAGTACCGTACCAGGTGACATATACGCTCAGTCTAAGCAGTGCCGGAACAAACATTAAAAAAATGATTATCCTTTAGTATGTTAATTTTTATTTTTAAACTGAAATTTTTTTATATACCTACTAAATAAGGGAATCTGGCAATTGTTTAAGGTAAATCCTTTAGAAACCTAGATACATAGAAACATAAGAAAAGTGAAAACAAAAAATGTGAGCCGTCACGGGACGCCTGGCAGATGTGAAACATCGACATTAACCCGTGCCTAAATCATAAGACATTTCCAATTTAAATAACATGGCATTTTTGCACTTTTTGTCGTTAATTTTTTTTACTGAAACAAATGTAGCTAAAAATAATTAAATATTTATTTCTTGTAGGAAATTTGCAATAAATTTGTCATCAGAGTTAAATTCACGATTTTTTTTTTGTAATTTTCACCATAATTTTTATTTATATCAAACTAAATACATATATATAGGTAATAAAATTAACAAATACAAAATTTGGATACAAAATAAAGTATATTATCGCTTATAAATAATAGTATCACAATGGTATCACAATATTTATTGTACGTTTTCTCAGATTGCTCACATTTGTCGTTAGATTACAGAACGAAAATATAGACTATTATTTTCGTATAATAGTCTAGTTCACAAGTGCTTTTTTGCTCAACTTTTTTCAGCAGTCTCCGAAAATTATGAACGAGGTGTCATTCGATTCGGAATCGCATCTAGATGATTTTTGAAAAAAATGATGTTCCGCATGCAAAAACTGCAAAAGTTATTAACAATTAACTAAAACAAAATAAAGAGGGTTTGATTTTTTGCAAATATCTTAAAAACTAATAAAGATTTATGAAATTAAAAAAAGATTCAAAAAGAGGAGGAAATTTCCTACAAAAAAGCTCGAACTCTCGGAACTGTAGTACTAATATTTATCATTTTCCCAGATGGTTGAAAATACGGCCGAAAACGGGTGCTCTGGCTTGCGTAAGCCACGCCTGCTTTGGACACTTTTTTAATAAAAATTATTTTAACATATTAAATATCAAATTTAGGATATAAAAAAAATCAGGTGCTTACTGGATAGATAAATAAACAATAATCCGCCTGAATTTTTTTTTTATCACAATTTATAAAGTATTTATGCAATTGTTAATTAAAATGTTTTTCTGCTTGAACATAAACATTGCAAGTGTGATAATTGTTAAGCTATAAATTTGAGATATTTTTCCGCTCTTGGAGCAATTCTTAGAAGGCTTTAGAAAAGATCCCCGTTGGTGAAATTAAAAAATATATATTTTTCGGATTTTTATTAATAATTATCGTTGTTGCAAAATTAAAAACTTAAATTAATCATTGAAAAAAAGTTTTTTTTTTAAATATTATTAATGATCCGTTTTTATGTTATTAGAAGCTGCATAAAAATATTTTTTTAAATTTTTATCAGTTATTGTTTAAAAAATTGTTATAAACAAATGCGTTGTTTATTAGATAATTGAAATTTTTTTTATGGAATTTTAATCTTTGATACAAATGATTTTTAAAAAAAAATCATTTCTTAAAACACTTTTTTTTATTGCTTAAAAAAACATTTATTAATTACCAATTAATTTCTTCCACTTCTAATTAATATAAAGAAAGAAAGAAACATTTTTTTTTAATCATTATTTGTTTTTTCTTTTCGATATAAAAAAATTCGTTTTATTTAATTTTTCATTGTTTATTTAATAAACAATTTGTTATAAACAAATAAATTTTTACCTTATTTTTTTTTTCTAATTCTACTTACTGTCACAAAAAGAAACATGACTTTGTTTGTTTTTTATTTTATTTTTAATTTTGTTTTTAATGAACTATTTCAGTCTCAAGTCTACTTTTGCGTTTCATTCAATAAATATAATATTGTGAATTTTGCTATTGACGTGAATTATTCGTAAAATGAATCCGAAAGTGAGTTGTTTTATTTGTGAAAATCCATTGCAAATTTTGCCTAATGGAGAATAAATAAGTTTTAAGAATTTTTATCGTATCTCCATTAGTTTATAAATTATAATAATTGTAAGGATGAAAAACCAAATAAGAATGACGAAATTACAGAGAACGTAAATAAAAAATTAAAAAATAGTAAAAAAACTTGGAAGTAGACTTGAGACTGAAATAGTTCATTACAAACAAAATTAAAAAAAAAATAAAAAACAAACTACCTCATGTCTCTTTTTGTGACAGTAAGTAGAATTAGAAAAAAAATAAGGTAAAAATTTATTTGTTTATAACAAATTTTTAATTAAATAAACAATGAAAAATTAAATAAAACGAATTTTTTCATATCGAAAAGAAAAAAACAAATAATAATTAAAAAAAATTGTTTCTTTCTTCCTTAATATTAATTAGAAGTGGATGAAATTAATTGGTAATTAATAAATGCTTTTTAAAGCAATAAAAAAAAGTTTTTTAAGAAATAATTTTTCTTTTAAAAATCATTTGTATCAAAGATTAAAATTCCATAACAAAAATTTCAATTATCTAATAAACAACGCATTTGTTTATAACAATTTTTTAAACAATAACTGATAAAAATTTAAAAAAATATTTTTATGCAGCTTCTAATAACATAAAAACGGATCATTAATAATATTTAAAAAAAAACTTTTTTTCAATGATTAATTTAAGTTTTTAATTTTGCAACAACGATAATTATTAATAAAAAACCGAAAAATATATATTTTTTAATTTCACCAACGGGGATCTATTCTAAAGCCTTCTTGCTCCAAAAGCAGAAAAAAATCTCAAATTTATAGCTCAACAATTATCACACTTGCAATGTTTATATTCAAGCAGAAAAACATTTTAATTAACAATTGCATAAATAATTTATAAATTGTAATAAAAAAAAAATTCAGGCGGATTATTGTTTATTTATCTATCCAGTAAGCACCTGATTTTTTTCATATCCTAAATTTGATATTTAATATGTTAAAATAATTTTTATTAAAAAAGTGTCCAAAGCAGGCGTGGCTTATGCAAGCCAGAGCACCCGTTTTCGGCCGTATTTTCAACCATCTGGGAAAATGATAAATATTAGTACTACAGTTCCGAGAGTTCAAGCTTTTTTGTAGGAAATTTCCTCCTCTTTTTGAATCTTTTTTTTAATTTAATAAATCTTCATTAGTTTTTAAGATATTTGCAAAAAATCAAACCCTCTTCATTTTGTTTTAGTTAATTGTTAATAACTTTTGCAGTTTTTGCATGCGGAACATCATTTTTTTCAAAAATCATCTAGAGGCGATTCTGAATCGAATGACACGTCGTTCATAATTTTCGGAGACTGCTGAAAAAAGTTGAGCAAAAAAGCACTTGTGAACTAGACTATAAATTTAAAACGTGATTTCGTTTAGCTTTTTATTTAATTGCCTTAAATTCAATAATCTTAAAAAAGGAAATTATTAAAACACAAATTTATATAGAAGTACGTTACTATATTAATATAATTGTAGTTACTTCATAATTTTAGTACAAACAAAAAGCGATAGTAAATAAAAAATAGGAAAATGATGAATTTAACTATGAATACAACTTTATCGTTGAATAACTTTTAAACGGTATTTAAATGGGAAATGTATTATGATTTAGGCACGGGTTAATGTGAATATTAAGGGCTGGTTTGGGTCTGATAATTTTTGTTAGGTCATAATCTAAAAATTTGATGGGTGTTTGGAGAACAAAACCAAATTTGGGCAATAACGGACACCCTAATGTATATAGAGTAGGTAGGTACTCACTCATTTTTATTCAATATTTTTTCATCACTTTCTTTATTAACACTTTGTTTATTCATATTTAAAACAAACACTTTATACACAAATTTTACAGGGACTATTCACCAACAATCTATTTTGATTAACAAGCTGTCAATTTTACAGGTCAGCAAAATATGTAGGTATATTATGTTGCCTATACAAACAAACATTTTTATATATATAGAATAGATAGTAGGCGGAATCGAGTTAGGTTTTTATGAAACAATTCATACCCTGTCCCGCCAAATTTTTGAATCGATGAGCTTCTTCCCCCTATTGTTGGCGCGCCACCGTCGGCGTCGCTTAAAACATGAGACCAATTTCATATTAGGTATCAGTACATCTCTTTATTATATATTATCGATGCGTTAGGTTTTTTACGTCATACGAATCATACGTCACCGTCGCCACGCGAGAAATCTGATTCACGTGCGGCTATAGATGTTTCACATCAATAATAATATCTGTCAGCAATTTTAGTTGATAGACAAGAAAGAGACACAGAAGTTATCATCTTCGAAATAATGAAGTTTTGAAAACAAATCTTTATTTAAGGCGAAGTACGCAGCTGGATCGCTACGACCCATGAAAAAGTGACACCACGACCGTTACGATAAGTCACAATACTTCAGAGCGTGACTAAAAGCGTCATAAGTGATTTCAAGTAAGCAAAAGTGATTGAAAGCGATTACAAGTGATCACAACCATTTTAAAGTAGTCTTAAATGATTGCATGTTTTTCATACATATATTTGGCCACATAATACTTAAATGCGTAAAGAAATCTTAAGTGTTAGTTCCTCAGTTAATTCCGGAGTGCTACAAATTTTATTTTTTATATAATGAATTATTTCTTAACCAGAGATAACATTATTTACAATATTTTTTTATTACAAACCTGTGTTAATATTTTGACTCATATCAATAGATACATTAAGACTGAATGTTTTACATTAATTTTTTATATATAAGTTCTATTATAGATTTGTTAATAAACACTTGCTCCGTTCTAACACTAAAATTAACTTTGCACGGTTAATCGTGTAACATAGGTATATGTATATTTAACGGCTGCGAAAATGGAACAACAATCTCCAAGAGATGTTAGTTCGAATCTATTATTTTTTTAATTACCAATGAGGTTATACATTCTTTGCTTACTACTTTAGATAAAATAACGTTAATTTTTCTGTTTACATAATGCTATGAATTTTATGATATAAAACTTAACTACGAATGTACTAGTATGCATGTTGTCTCTCAAGTTATTAATTTTTTTTTCTTTATTATTTTTTAAACTATACGGTTTCGAAGATTGTCCCTTTGCTAATAGAGCAAAGTGCACCTCTCACAACAGTTATATCATTACCATAAATATTTAAAAAACAATTTTGTACATATTTGATAAAAAATAATATAACAACAATAAAATAATTATATGTTTTAACTAGCTGTACCCGCGACGTAGTTCGCGTGGCGTGTTGATTGTTATATAAAAATTTCTCCCCCCAATTCATTAAAGGGGTGGGGGAGAAATTTTTATATACCAAATGAAAAAAGACAAATACATCTCTAAAAACCGCATTGGAATCGGATCAGTAGTTTTAATGTGATGCGCGCACAAACATACAGACAGACAAAAAAATCTAACCACATTTTTGGGTTCTACATCGATGTAGTAACACCCCCGCTAATTATTTTTTTAATTTATTTAATGTACAGAATTTTCATTTCTACAAATTTATTATATGTACAGTTAATTTCCACGCCCCCGCATGCCCCCTTGTGTGAGGAATTTTCTAAAATCCGTTCACAATTGACCTCAAAATTATAAAAATCACTATTGTGCAAAGTTTCAAACCTGTAGGACTTATAGATTTTAAACTTTAATTTTATTTTTTACGCCCCCGCAACCCCCATTGTGGGTGGAATTTCGTAAAATCCGTTCACAATTGACCTCAAAATTATAAAAATATCTATTTTGCAAAGTTTCAAACCTGTAAGACTCATAGATTTTAATTTTTAATTTTTTTTTTCGCGCTTCCGCAACTCCCCTTGTGGGTGAAATTTTGTAAAATCTGTTTACAGTTGACCTCCAAATTATAAAAATAAGATGATTTCTGTATAGCTTTAACCATCAAGGTTGCACATGCGTCGGAAGCTTAAAAAATGGGGTAACTTCTCCCGTTTTCCTAACACTTCCCATCACTGCTCTGCTCCAATTGATAGAAGCGTGATGAAAAGTATACTATAACTAGCACAGAAGTATGAAAAATAATTATATCAAGTTTTGTTAAAATCCGTCGAGTAGTTTTTGTTTCTATAGCGGTTATACAGACAGACAGACAGGCAAAAATTTTACTGATTGCATTCTTGGTATCAGTATCGATCCCTAATCACCCCTGATAGTTATTTTGGAAATATATTTCATGTACAGAATTGACCTCTCTACAGATTTATTATAAGTATAGATTACTTTCATTGCAAATGCTAACAAATAATTTTTATTAAAATTTGAAAATGTAATAGCTACGATATCTTCTTGATTTGTTTAATCTCGTTGCTGACTTACTGCAATACATCTTTAAATACATATCTTATTAAATATTTAAATAGTTAATTCTCTGAAATGAGACATGACAATACAATTACATAATAAAAATTTTTTAGTATGCTTTCACTTCTCTATATGTTTTGTCACTGTCACTGATTAAATAAAAAATAATAGTTACAGACTACTGTCTTTCTATACATTATCTACAACAATAAAAAAACTTAGTTGTGAGCATTGCTTATAATTTTCTAAATAAACAGTCTTAAAGATGATCAATGATACCTTGTTGACCGGTTTTATGTATTTTTTTTGTATTTATTTGAGATTTAATTAATTCGTGTATCGACTGTAGATTAGAACTACGAATTGCCATACTTTAAGAAATGTAAATACCGCACTAAAAACGAGAATGAGTCAATAACTATATAGCCTTAAATGACGCGTAATTGGAGAAATTTGAATACTATTTTAATTAATAGGGTATTTACCCTATTTACGAGAGGATATAGCAATTTTTCGTTTAATCATTTGTATCAAGTAAATTTGACACAGTTGTTAATTACTTTTATTTAATACCGAAATGTAAGCTTGGCTAAATTTACCACTATTGCCGAATTCAAGCTTTAGTGTAGAAGCCCAAAATTGGTTCCTGTTGCGGAGTCCAAAAATTGCTACTGTGCCAAGGTGTGCATGTATAATTTTAAATTTTAATTGAAAAAATGGAAATAAAAAATTGACTGTGAATTGGCTATAGTAAAATCGTTTAAGTGTTTCGGGTAAATTCTTAGCACAATTTTCACTTATTCCAAAGATACGTCCAAACACAAGATCTATCGTTTTAATAAGTGTATTGTGTACAAGATATAATGTCAAAAACAAAACAGTGTTTGAATAAAAAAAAAGTATTCTTTGTTAGAAAATACCTTTCCCAAGTTTAAAACCCGACAGAAGGATACATAAAATTATAACAATAAAGCCAAAATATTACAAACGTTATTAACATCAATTCTATGAATTATTAATATAATAATGCGAAAGCTAGACGGTTTATTTTATTATATCTACGCCTCTGGCTGAATGTGTGACATTTATCTGGGTAATCACGATTTTTTTTCGTATATTATAGCTATGAAAAGGAACGAGTTTAACTGTATTCGTGTTAAAGGTAGCGTAAATAATGCCATTGTTTTTAGTTGATAGGGCATTTGGCTCTGTTACGTGGCGCTCAAAATAACAATAGAATTCAGTTATTTGTGATACATACGTTTACATTTGAGACAAAGATCCACCAAACAAACTAGAAATGGATTTCAAAACGCACTTTATTAGATTATGAAACTATTTATTCGTTTGTGATAACACATTTGCATTGTTTTTCCGTGAGTCTGTATAAAATCCTTTTTGGAAAATATTTTTTACATAATTCTCATCGCAAATCAAATTTTTTTTTCAAACAAATGAAACAGCCGTTAATATAAAAAATTATCCAGTTAGTTCATTAATCTTTTGATATATAATTTGTAAGAGCTAAATAAATGTATTTCCAGACTTAAATAGACAAATAAAAAGTACCTACCTATACCTACCTAAATATTATCAGATTAAGTCATATGAGCCTAAATAGGGATGACAGATACACCTGCGACTTATAATTCTGAAATGTATGTGTGTTGAGGTTTCGTTCTCTTTCTTACAGAATCTGCACTTTGATTCATCTGCCAATCCTAGTTTCTTTATGTGTAATCTTAATTGGAAGTGCTTGGTTAATATTCCCGTTATAATAAGGAAGCTTTTTTTACTGAGGTTTAGACGGCTAAAAGATTCTTCTGGTTATAGTTTCCCAGGAGCGCCTTCGGTTGTCTTAGTGCTTCTAAATCGTTCCAATAGTTAGATTTTTTTCTATCCGATTCTTTCCTTAGTTTTTCTAAAACTGTACTACTTCTGATGGTTCTGATTCCAAATATTAGTTCCTTTTTTGCCAGTTTATCTGCCGTTTCGTTTCCTTTTTTACCTTCCGAACAGCAACGCTGTTAGAGGAAGGTATTGTGATCGCGAAAAATTTCGATCTCGGGTTTTTAGCGGAAATACGCGTTTTAGGGTTCATTGAGCCTAAAAAACCCAAAAATAAAAAATGTCTGTCTGTGTGTCTGTCTGTCTGTCTATGTGTCTGTCTGTCTGTCTGTGTGTCTGTGAACACATTTGCGGTTAAACAGCTAATCGGATCGGAATGAAACTATAAAACCTTACTTATAATCACCATCGGAGGAATCTGATAGAATTTGAGTAAAATCGGCCGACCGGAAGTGGACGTTTACTCCTATCAAAAAATGGAATTTTTTGAAAATATTGGGTTTTCATATAGTTATTGGTAAAATATTTATACTTTGTGGAAAGAATATGTAATTTCCGACATTTTTGAAAGAATACATTTTTTTGATATTTTCATTAGTTTTCGAGATATTGACACCACAAAAACTGGAAATATGTGAAATAAAAATTGTGGATTCGCTCTTTCACTACTTGTTATTATACATGCTACTGTTCGGAAGGTCGTGTGGTGCCCACACCAGATTTTTTCCTTTGTGCCCTAGAACCCATAAGATGGCAACAATGTTATTTTGTCCTAGTTCATTTAGTTTTTCTAAGCATTCCCAGACCATCTTTAAACTTCTTTGAGTGTTTTTTTTTTTCGTAGTAGTACTATTGCCGTATACATCCATTGCAATGTCCTTGGGTTACCACCCCAATTTTATCGTGCAATGTTTCTGCACACCATAAGGGCCTTTGTTGCTTTAAGTATCATTTCGTTTTCGTGTTTGTTTCAGAGTAACCTGTTATCTTTAACTTCTGTTTTCCACTCAACAGTATTTACACCTACTTTAACGGTTTTTAAGATGGGTTACTTTTTCTTTGTAAAGGCTACTAAAGTGGTCTTGGTGGCGTTGATATTAAGTCGCATCGAATTACACCATTTCTTTGCTTTGTTCAGTCTCCTCTGTACTATGTCGCAGAGGACATTCTGATACTTCCCTCTTGGGAGGATAACACGTCGTCGGAATATCCTTGACAAGGTATACCTAGTTTAATTCATATTAAAAACACTTACTAATATAAATACAAACAGAATAGTTTTTTCACTTTTATTATAGAATACAGTATGTAAATCAATGAAGTCAATGTTATTTCCGTATACTTAATTATGACAGTTAATGTAAAATGACTACACAATCATCTGTCAATAACTTTTTAAAGCTACTAAACTAAAATTTTATAATATACTCCCAGAAATAACAGTCTACTGAAGAAGCTATTGCTAACTTGTTACCAAATAAATAGAAAATGTTTCTGGAAAAGTTGAATAATTCAAATAAAAGTGTCGCAGCGGACAGAGATTGAACCCGGAACTTTAAATCGAGTGTCCATCGAGTATCCGACAACTCACAGTAATACCCATCAAATCAAATAAGTACATATATCTCTTAAAGGATACTTGGCTAATTTCTTAGACTAAGAATTTAAAAAGGTGCGTTTGTACTTTTGATTTTATTTTTTAAATCATGGATTTGGAGATGGTTTTCTATTTGTATATTCAAACCTTTAGAAAAACTATCTCTTGACATATAATTTATCATAAAGTTTTAAAAAACATAAAAAAATGCATTTCTAACATTTGAATTCCTAATTTGTAAAAGGTTTTGTTTTGGTAATAGTAGGTATATTACTTTACGAGTGGGGTAAATTGCATATTACAGCGAGTGTGTTTGGACCATGAGCGAGTTTGCGAGCTAATGGGCTAAAGAAACGAGTTAAATATGCAATTTGTTCCTCGAGTAAAGTACTGTGCTTTACCCACGACTTACCAATTGGTTTTGTATCAAACTAAAAATAACAAATATAAAATTTAAATTTTGGCATAAGTTGTCAAAAATATTCGATTTCGCAGGGAATGTCAAATGTTAGTTTAATTTAATGTATACTGTAGGCAAGCAACATAATAATACAGGTTTCTATTTACTTACTCCACTAGTGGAGTAAATAAAACTATAACACAACTCCTCAATAATTTGACACTTACTGACAGAGATATATAGGTTAAAAAATAGGCAATTTACTTATGAGTCGTGGGTAAATATTTTTTAATTATAGAAATCTACACCCCGCTCCTGATAGAAGCTTATGTAAATTACACATTGCGCATTAATTATTCTCTTTTGTATAACTGATATTCCAATTAAGGTATTGTTGGAAGTTAATTTGCTGACAGCAACAGGACGTTATTCTCAAATGCTTCTTTCAGTTCCGCATTCTCTATTCTGATATATCTAATAAACGTTACAGTTTACTTTCTCAGATTCTCAAGTGAATGAAATTTATAATTTTATAGTGTAAAGTAATAATTTAATAAGTAGCTGCTTCAGTGTCGGACTTATTTTTTCTCCGACATTTTATATAAACTGTAAATTTCTTCATTGTTTTCTTATAAACAAAATAACTGTTTATCTTGAGTGTTAATGTATTAAAAGATCTTCCTAAAATTTATCAAACGAATTATGGTTGTTGAGAAAGATTATGACAATAGAATATATACACCGGAAGAAATTAAAGAAAAAGCAAATTATGCAACGTTAAAGTTGTTGTGAAGAAAAGTTAGAGTAATGTTATATAAAAGAATACAACATAATTCTTTACTTAAATAAAGTTATTTCTGTTTTAGTGTAAATATAAACAGTTACCTGTTAGTTTCTTAATTATTTATAAAGACAAAGTTATTTCATTAATGGGTATGGGCAAAAAAACACACAAAAGACAATTATCACTACAACGAATATACTATGAACTTAAACACTAGTACCGGAATGTTAGTTTTTGTCAATATAATATTACTGCATTAAAAATAATTTTAATACAGCTACAATTAGAAGCAAACAATTTTCAGTTTTGTAACAATTTTAATTTAATACCTTACGAAAGTTGCCAGTACGTTTCTGTACTTTATTCAGAACATTTCACATTGTTGTGGACTTGCCTAATTGCTTATAAACGATGCAAGAGGTTGCTATCATTTCCGGAGTTACCGGGGAATAACAGGAAATTTCCTCTGTGATTTGAAAACAATCGAACGCATCAGGAAGTATTAACTTATCGAAGACAGTCTCGTCGCCACGTTTTTAATTCATCTCTACAATGTTGTCAGTCTAAAAAAATATGCCAAGCTAGTTTACGGGAATATAGAACTTTTAGGCTCAAAATTTAAGAAGTATCTATTAAATAACTGATTACAGTTTTTCACAGTACCCTGAATAAACTAGTAAAAAATGATAAATAAACTTTTATCTCAAGTTGACACACATTTATTTAATTTTCATCACATTAATTAAATTAATATAAACATATACTGGATCATTTTTTAAAGAGAAAAAAAATAAGACTAATGTTTTACTTTTGGTATTATTGCATATAAATTTACCTACCATATATCTAAAAGTATAAGATTTATTAACACTACTTATAATAAGAGAACCGTGACTTTCAAATTGCTTCGGACATCACCTCAGCAGTCTAATTAGACCAACCAGTAATTATTTTTACTTGGTTCACCTCAAACTTCAACCCGATCCACATTTGCTTCAATTATAATATATTGGTACACTGAGAAAAGGTAATTTTATTTAGAAAAATTTAATAAAATTTACTTCTTATTAAAATTGTAAAGTAAAAGAGTGTTTTTGAAGCAAAGAAGTGTTACATTTATTACAGTTAATATCCGGTAACCAAAAAAATTCTTTTGCTTTTTAATAGACAAATGTAATTTTTTATTGAAAAACAATGGCGCACTATTTACTCTTTACCATCAAACTCAATGACCTTTTATCACCATGGTACCAATTTTTGTATGCCGGTATTGTAGAACTCGCTGGATTGGTGGACTGCATTTATTACACCATCTCTATTTGTGAACTGTCTGTCTGAGATACAATTGTCAAGAGACAAAAAGTGATAATCACTTAGCCTAATGCCGGGAGAATATGGCGGATCAGGTAATGTTTCCCAGCCTAGTTCAGATATTTTTTCTCGGATCACTTTTGCGGTATAAAGCTCGTTATCCTGCAGGAATTTCACTTTCTTCCGATTGATTAAAGAAAGCTGTTTCTGGATAAGTTCTGCTTGTACTGGTTGAAGCTGCTCACAATACAAGTTAGCACTGATGGTACCTATGACCTCTTTCCACAAACTCACAATGGACTATTCCAGTTGCTGTCCACCAAACACACAATAAGAAAGCTTTGGGCGTGTGTGGTACCAAATCAGTAGGCGACAATCAATGATAATTAGAATTTAAATACAAGAGTTATTTGTAGTCGCAGATTAATAAATGGTTCATTATCGTTAAGATGCAAACAAATAGCTTTAGGTCTCACACTGAACATTTCTGCCAAGTTCTTGGCATGTTGTCCTGGAGTTTGCGAAAACCTGTCGAAGATCCTCGTTGTTCATTATTTTGTTTTCCCTCGGTCAAACTGAGATCTTTCGAAGAATTTTTTAAACCACCTATGTACTAAGACATCATCTTCGAATAGCAGTACATATTTTTCCTGCCACCTAGTAAAGTATCAGCAGGTACCTAAGAAACAATTGATATCGCTCAACAACATAAACAATAACCATTGCATTGTGCGATATACACAAACCGCACGAAATTATTTGGTTACTATACCTGATACATTGATTCAGTTACTACTTATAGCTCGAATACTGTAAATATGATCACAAATATAGAACCGGGTATGTGGTTTTAAAAGATTTTTTCCTTCCTCCAAGCAGACATTTTTTGATCGTATAAAAAAATAATTAAAACAGCGGCAGATTAAACTAAGTTTGAACCTTCTTAAGTAGGAAAGTATCGTAATTAGAAATAGAAAAGAATTATCACTAACCAATAACGTTTTTTATAGAACTAAGCTTTCGATTAGATTAAAATTGTTGTCAAAGTAATAAAGTTGTATAACTTTATATAAGCAACATTTTAGAATATCAGTCTTCTTTAATATTAAAAAAATCTTCTGTTCATTTTCAAAAGGTACTAAGTTTTCTAGAAATAGGGGTAATTATACGTTAAACAAACATTAAATAATGTCCTGCATTAAATAACTGTTTTCTGGACAACTTGAATAAAAAATTTATACTGCTTGTGGGTTTTTTGTTCATGGCTAACCTTAGCCTGTTAATAAGGGTGAAGATTAGTTTAAAAAATATATAATATAGAAAGTGTTATAATTGCTAAAAGTTAAATACCATCTTTATCATATATATAACGAACGGAGCGTTGACAGTCTTATAATAAAAAGATGAAAAATGATACAGACACAAGCCTATACTGTACTGATGAGGTCTAACAAGACCGAAACATGTCTACAGTTGGTTTTGCCCTTGTTTAGACTGGTTGATATTTATATGTACGTCGCAGCATCATAGTGCAATTGAGTTAGGATTTTTAACCATACACAAAGCTAGGTATCTACCTGGAGATTGACAGCATTACGCAAGATACTTTACATATATTTTACTACGGTTGATGTAGAATCCTTTTAGAATAAGAAATAATTACTAAAAATAATGAGTTGTCCAATTAATTACCTTTTATTCACTACTGTAATGTACTTTCTATTAGAGTGACTGTCTCTCAGCGGTAAATCTGTTTGTTCATCTTTAATTTTTTTAATAGCATTTTAAACAAGCTTCTATTTTTAAAATACTTAGCTTATAAAATAAAATACCTTTAGATTAATATTTACAATAAATATAACATTTATTTATAATTATATTTAAAAATGTCATATTGTATTCTAAAATTATTTTTATTCCATATGTAAAAATGGTTTGCGAATGATTGCATCCTATTGTAAGAGGTATCTTTTATTGAAGTTCTGTCAAAATTTCATGACAACCGTACTGTTTTACGCAGAGTTACCGCGCTCAAAGTACCTTTTTAACATCGATCGAAAAATAAGCATCAAACAAAGAGCCAATATGAAGTTCTGTTTTAAACTTGGCGTATCGATTATTATTGAAACAAGTTTATGGTGATCATTATTTATCTCGTAGACGAGTCTACGATTGGTTTACATGGTTCAAAGAGGGTCGTAGATCACCGAGCATGTTGGCCTGGTAAAATTTGTGATTACGCCAGAAACTGTCTTAAAAGAGCGTCTGTTTATTACAAATGAGTCAAAATCTTCATTAAGATAGACGAAAATGGAATTAAGTATCCAAAGATTCCATCTATCGCATTTTGACCGAGAATTTGGGCATTAGAAAGGGGTGTTAACGGATGTCCAATAAATGTTTCGAATTCAACATTCGAGACACATCAAGGAAGAGGCCAAAAAACATAAAAACTTTCTGTACAACATTGTGACTCGGGAAGAAAAGTGTTTTCAATACAATTTCGAAACCAAGCAACAAAGTTTCGCATGGAAGCACTCAAGCGAGACAAATCCGAAAAAACCGTTTGGAAAAGTCAATAGTAAAGACAATATTGATTGGTTCCGTCTAGAAGGAAATTATTCACAAAGAATTTGTTCCACCTGGCCAAACAGTTAATGCTGTGTATTATCTTGGTGTTATTCGTCGTGTTTGTCCAGAATATCGCGAAGAAGGACGCTAGCGATACTTGTCTCCATTTTTTTGACAAAAATGGCATTTTAACTATCAACCACTATCTGTATTATCCCGATATGGCACCGTTTGACTAGTTTCTCCTCGGTACTACATTTGCCTAGGAAGGAACAGCAGTATGCCGCCGTAGAGCGTAGAGGTAATCCAAAAGGCGTCGACGACCATTTTGAAGAACATCGCAGTCAATGAGCTGAAATCATCATTCGAAAAACTTGTAGACCGTGCAAATCGCGGTATTAACACTATTTAGAATGAAATAAATTCCATTTACCGAAAAAAAATTCTTAATTTTTTTTCTTTGTTCTGTTTACTTCGCGATAGAGCTCGTAATACTCGAAAAGGTTAGTAAGTAGCGATTTACTAGAGTTATGAACTATACTCTTTTTAATAATAATAATAATGTTTATTGTTCAGAAAGCTACATTTTTTACATAATACATATTAAAATTCTACAATATAACGGCCATTAACGTAGTACTTAAAACTAATATACATATATTGTATTAGCTATTAAAAAGTAGTACATTTTCATAAATACCAAATTAAATAATTGTTGTTGCAGAGATTTGAAGTATATACTCATAAAAACCTTTTAGAAATAGTATTATGTTATTTAATAAAATTAATGAAGATTAAAAAAAAAAAAAATAAATATACCTAAAGACTAAAGAGTAAATCTATTGGCAGATTCGAACCCTCTATCACACGGGATAAAATTTCATAAGCCGCCAGCTACCTTATTCGACTAATTTTTTAGTAGTACTAATAAGTAATTTCACTTTTTGTAAAACTTTTTATTCATTCAATCGGAAGAAAGTGTATCAAAGATATAAAGGAAGTTATTTTGCCAGTGTTGTAAGTTAAACATTACATAAGACTGATATGTAAATTATGACGTACTATAATTGTTGACAGTAGTTTTAATATTTTTACGGTCGTGGTCGTAAATCAATACTTTTTGCTTACAAGAAATAAGCGCGAGCATGTAGGTAATGGTTTTAAAATTATTAAGCCCCTCTTGCTATTAAAGTATAAAAATTATACAAGTTCTTTCAAAAACCATAAAGGTACACAATTTTCTTAGTGTACCTACTAACAACATGTAAATTAAGTATACAAGCTACAGTCCGACATTAAAAGTGAGGTAAAGGTTCTGACCATTAGAAAACAGGTTTAATTATTGATAATATACAATTTTTGCTCGATGTAATTACCACATTTATTTTTGAGGTAAGTAACGGTTTTGACATTTCACGAAATTGATTTGATGAGGCCAAAGAATGTTTTAATATAATACTTGTTAATTAGCAAATGTATAAATGATTGTACAAAATAATAAGTAAAACTTGGTAAGAAATGACCAACTTTATACGTTTTTAATTTGTCATAATATATGTATCTACATATTTCTTATTTTTATAAATTCATCCATTTTTAGTAAGTCTGTCTATCATTATTGTTTTAATAGGGTTTTTCATACTAAAGTTTTGAACAATGTCTATTACAGGATTTGTTAATATTATTTTTCAACGTCCTAAAAAATATTTACAATATACAAAATATAGATTTCAGCATTTAAATATACATACAATTAAATTCAATAAAATAGTGAATTTACGAATATATTATTTGTTTTAATTTTTTTAAATTGTTTTGTTTTTAGGGTTTTGTAGCCAAATGGCAAATAACGGATCGCTTATAGGTTCGTCATAAATGTCTGTCTGTCGGTCCGTCCGTATGTCACAGCCACTTTTCTCCGAAACTTCAAGAACTATACTGTAGAAACTTGTTTGTAGATGTATTCAGTGAACCGCCTTAAGATTTTACATTAAAATAGAAAAAAAGGAGGGGTTTGCCCATACTCAAAACTGATACTCAATTTCTTTTTATCGAACCCATACGTGTGGGGTATCTATGGATAGGTCTTTAAAATTGATATTTAGGTTTCCAACATCATATTTTTTTTTTAACTGAATAGTTTGCGCGAGAGATACTTCCAAAGTGGTAAACTGTGTGTCTCTCCCTGTAACTTCTGGAATAAGAGAATTATAAAATTAGAAATAAATATATATATATATATATATATATATATATACAAAAGGAGAAAATTATTGGGCATGTACGCAAAAAGGATCATAGGATTACGAGTAAGAATGGTAACCGCAGACATGCATGTTTCTGGCTCATTAGCCGTCATCAGTGCGGCATAACCAAGTAGGGCATTGCACTTGGCTAGCAAAAGTGTTGGGTACTTGGGAGCAAAGGATGTTGGGGAAACATGTGTAAAGAAACATAAAAACACAAAAACAACGAAAGCTCACACAGGAGTCCTATCGCCATTTTGTGCTTTCGGCCAGCTGTGCCAATGGGTTTTCGGCTAGCAACTAGCGTCGCAACGTTGCTAGCCAAGTGCAATGCCCTACTTGGTTATGCCGCACTGATGACGGCTAATGAGCCAGAAACATGCATGTCTGCGGTTACCATTCTTACTCGTAATCCTATGATCCTTTTTGCGTACATGCCCAATAATTTTCTCCTTTTGTTTATATTAATACGCATTTTCTTGGCACTTTGTTTATATATATATATATATATATATATATATATATATATATATATACGAAAGGGGGAAAGTTAATGGGCATGTACGCAAAAAGGATCATAGGGTCACGAATAGGGAATGGTAACCGCAGACATGCATGTTTCTGGCTCGTTAGCCGTCATCAGTGCGGCATAACCAAGTAAGGTATTGCACTTGGCCAGCAAAAGTGTTGAGTACTTGGGAGCAAAGGATGGTAGGGAAACATGTATTAAAAACCAAAAAAAACACAAACAACGAAACTCACACAAGAGTCCTATCGCCATTTGTGGCTTCGGCCAGCTGTGCCCACATTTCGGGGCTACGAACAGCGTCGCCGCGTTGGCGAAACGGACTCATTGTGTTTGAGCCGTTCCAAGCCCAGGATGTAAAACAAAAAAGGGTGCCAAGTATGCGTACCTATAACAAACGAAAGGGGGAAAATTAATGGGCATGTACGCAAAAAGGATCATAGGGTCACGAATATATATATATATATATATCAGTACGGCTGGACCATATGTATCACTTCCACTTGAGGATTCCAGAAAGATTTACGTTTAGTTCTACGAATTCTCAATAGACATTTTTATTATACTTGGTCTGTTTAGTTTGTACCAAAAAATGCAAAATAACGCACAAGAAATAAAAGACAGTAAAAACTGTGTTTTAAAGTGTGATCATTTTATTCCAAATACATACTTTTTACAATGTTAATTATGATTCAGTAGTTTATTTAACACGATCCTAACTAACGGTTATTTCTAGATTAATTATTATTCAATTATACTGTTTGTCACGTGTTTGCATTAGTTTGTTGATGCGAAACAACACAAAGAATACCAAAACATTTAATGAATTGTAATTGACTGGACAGGCGATAAAACAATTAAAGCAAACAAATTTTCCAATCAGTTAGTTCCTTTAGACGTGACAAGTGATGGTCAAAATGTAATTAATTGGTAGTTATTTTTAGATACACCCATTGTTGGCAATTAAATGATACTTATTATTATGTCTTAACATTATAAATATTTAAAAAAATATTTCGTTTTTTGTTAAAAACTTTTTAAAAAATTTCAATGTGAATATGAATTTTACTAACCTGATAACTAGGTAGGTTAAAAATGATCTGTTTTGGTTCGAATATCTTTATCTACATTTCAGAATTCGTTGCTGAATTTGTCTCAAAATAATTAGAGATAGACAAAAGTAGAAATGCACTCAGAGTTAAGTTTTTGAAAAATTACACAAATCAGGAAAATTTGCCTTAACATTTTTATTGCCAATACTTTTTAAAAACATTCTTTTTATTATAAAAACTCCTTCTAAAAGGCTAAATCGATTCTGATGAAATCTTGTGTGTGTTTGTTTAAATGGTTTCAAGAATAGTTTAGGTTTAGTATTATTAGTTCTTTATACATTTTTTATTATTAATTATTCATTTATAATACTGTGCTTCTATACGGTGTATATGTATAATAGCAGTTGACAACTTGTTGCGTATAGATCCGGCAGATAGCGCTGGGTTCCGATTTCTAGATCGATTGCTGAATACGAAGAAGTGATACAAGATCTAAAAAAAAAAAAGAAAATACTAAAATTACTAAAAAGTAGGCTAAAAAGCAATAAAAATTCTCTAAAATTAAACAAAAGACACCCAAATACAGAAAAAATAAAAAAATTAAAGATACGTAAAAAAGTAAAAAAAAAAAATACAAAAAAAATATATTTACTTAAAAAAGAAAAACAAAAAAGAAATGTAACAAAAAAATTAGGAAAAAAGAGTGTGTTTACTTATGTACACGCGTTAGAAGTTATACTTCTTTGGCGTATGGAAAATAATCACAATTTATAAAAAGAAATTTTTATAGTAGAAAGTTTTTTTTTTGTGATTTATAAGTCATATTACTATTATTAAATTATTTTAAATTATTACTAAGTGCAACCTGTCCCTTGGCAAATAGCGCTTTACCGAGATAGATTACGGCATAGTCCACAGTACAGTCTAAAAAAATTTCTAAAAATTTTCTTACTTATTTTATTTCATTAACAGTTAAAATAATAATTACTATTTTTACATGTAGAACAAAAAAAAAACAGAAAAAAAACTTCTCTCTCGCGTAATCGATCTTACTATAATAACATAATAGAAATGCCATAACTGGACTCTTATCCGACGCTTATCCAAATAGGCTACAAACGACTTATTTAAAAACTTTCAAAATGATAATATCTATACACAACTTATATCCTATTTAATATCAATTCAGTATAAATTTCGATATGTATACATACAGAACTGATAGTTTATAATTTGTTTATATGTAGTTTTAAAAAAACTTACGTAAATGATTTGAATTAATTAAATTTATTGGACTATAAACCACGATGTAGAATTTAGGTGTCGGTGTGCGACTAACTTTAGGGTGTAAAATTCAATTCAGGTGTCGGTTGCGACTAACTTCAGGGTGTTAAATTCAGCGTGTCGGTGTGCGCGCGCATGATAAGAATTCACTCTCATCATTTTTCTCTATCGCACCAAAAGACGTATAGCTTCAAAAATCGCAATATTTGGGAGAGAAAACAATAAATAAAAAACAGTCAGAAATATAAAAAAAATATATTTAAAAATCAAGAAAAAAATTTTTAATATCAATTCGATAAAAGAAAATAAATCCAAAAATAAAGAAATCAAGAAATTAAAGTAAAATAATAATAATAAAAACATTAAAAAATAAAAAAATCTAAAAACGGCAAAAATTAAAAACAGACAGTACAAAAAATGGAAAAAGAATAGGTAAAAACCGGATCAGCTCGTTTTATATCAATAGCTAAAATAGATAATAAGAAAATAAGCAATTAAAACAAAACATTATTGCAGAACAGTAATTAAAATTGAAAAAAAATCTGAGTTATCCAGGTATGTTATTTAATTGTTTTGAAAAATATTTATAATAAGAAAGAAATCCTATTACTTTTCAACCATAGATTTAATTTATTGTTTTACTTATTAAAAGACGTGTTAAATTAAAAAAGGAGATTAAAATATTTGTCCAACGTTAATCAAAGACCTGTTAGTTAAGTCCTTAAATGTACGAGCATTTTTATCTAATGATTATAGGTTCGAATATGAAAACAATACATTTTATGTATTTAAAAAATAATAGTAATAATTTATTTAAATATTTTTTACCATTTTATATTTAAACGCGAGCATAAAAGTTTTAAATTCTCTCGACATTTTTTCAAGTGTCACACTCCGTTGTTTATTCATTGGTGTTTAATTAAATTCCACTTCATTCCAGTGTGTATAAAGACCTTAATATTTGTTAAATATATTGCTTATGAAAATTCACTAGTTTAAGCTTTCCTTAAACGTATTAACATTTGATATCTAAATTGGGTAAACACCATTTTAAATAAGTTCAGTCGATTAATTTGTTAGACTTTAAAGAGAGTATTTTTTGGTAAACAAATTTTTGACTATATTCAAACTGACAAAGATTTCTATCCTGCAATAAGTAACTTGTCATGAGATAATAATTTGTACATTGTATCCGCCCTCACGACTAATATATTCCTTCGCGATGGATCCAAAACGGTCTCTTGTCGATGGTACCATCTCCATCTATACCATAGATATTGATATTGGTAAGGATATGGGCGAGGCCGCGATAAATATGGGCACAGGTGACAGCTTCGGGCTATGGGTCGATTGAAGAATGCGGAAGATTCGAACAGAATTCACCTTCCTCTTTTTCTTTTGCTTTTTTTCGTCTTCTTTTCGTGTGACAAGTGGTTTGGCGAGTTGAAGTTGTAATCGAAATTGGGTAACAGGTTGTATCAGCATATACAACTGAGAAAGTTTTTTCTTCGTAAATGCTTTAAAATATACATAAAATAATCAATGAATAAAAATTTTAAAATATCATGTCATGTCAATTGTTTTTTTTTTGTTAAAAATCAATGTCAACTAAATAGTTTTATTAACGAGAAAACTTGCATGCAACCATTAGATCAAGTTGATTAAAAAATATTTCAAAAACTGTAAAATTATCCAAAAATATAACAACAATTAGAAACATAATAATTATTTATTTAATTAGTATGGTTTTATAATAATACTAGTTGTACTCGCAACGTCGTTCGCGTGGCGTGTGATTGTTGTATAAAAATTTCTTAGCCCACCCCATTTAAGCAATAAGAGAGAAATTTTTATACACCAAATGTTAAGTTAAAAGAAGACAAATACATCTGTGAAAACCGCATTCGAATCGGATCAGTAGTTTTCATGTGATGCGCGCACACACATACAGACAGACAGACAAAAAATCTAACCACATTTTTTAGTTCTATTCCGATGTACCCGCGACGTCGTTCGCGTGGTGTGTTGATTTTTGTATAAAAATTTCTTTCCTCACCCCGTTAAAGGGGTGGGGTGAGAAAGTTTTATAGAGCAGATTTAAGTTGAAAGAAGACAAATACGTCTTTGAAAACCGCCTTCGAATAGGAACAGTAGTTTTCATGTGATGCGCGCACAAACATATACATTTTTACAGTTTTATTATATGTATAGATTATAGCAAACACTCTACTAATACATAACTATTTAAATATTGGCACTTGTTTTTGTTATATTTATTTCTGTTTTATTTAATAGCCTATAAAAAAATCTCACGAATATTCCTAAAGGGAGGAATATATGAAAAGTGTATATATATATTATATATGAATTTTTTTTGCATATTTTGTAAATTTTAAAATAAAAAGCATATTTTTCTCAAAATAATATTTTATGAGCATATTTAATGTTTTCGTCGTTAATGTGCAGTGCGAGACTGATTTCAGGGATTTCCAATCTGAAGTTATTGTATGGTGGGTATTAAGACAAAAATTATTGTTTGTAAAAAAATTATAATTCGATCAACATTTAAAAACATCAAAGTTACAAGAAATGAAATCTGAGCCAGTTCAGCTGAGTGTAAGAAACGCATTCCAAAATATTGGAGAAAAATCGAAACCTTGAGAGTATTTTTAAAAATGACTTATGCAAAGCTTTGGTTGCAGCAAACATACCTTAAAAATATTGCAAAATTGTCAGTTAAAGGATTCTAAACAGTTTTGAACGAAATTAGAGTAGCATTGAGTGATAAAAAATTTTAATTGTTGATGATGAAATTACAGATGCATTCGTCATATATTATGATTGGATCTTTGCAACAAGATAAAGCAACAAACCCATTTTTAGTTGCTTCCAAGTAGCTAGACAAAACTAATAATGTGGCAGTAAACCGATTTATTCAGCAGTCTTTATCGAGCTTTTTTTACTAAATCCACTCCCAGATGACAAGTTTTTAGTGTTTTTAAGTGGTGTAGTACCGTACATGGTAAAAGTAGGCCACAACTTAAAGATCTTTTACTCCAGTATGGTACATGTGACTTGTCTTTCACCCCAGTATGGTACATGTCTTTTACATGGAAAAAACCAAGTCGCAGAAACCGTCAGAAACGAATATCCTTTAGTTATTAAAGTAATCTTAAATGTAAAAAAAAGTGCAGAGTGCAGATATATAAGAAGAGATTACCAGGAGTTAGTTTACTTCTAGAACCTGTTATTACCCGGTGGGAAACGTAAATAAAGACCACAATATTCTACGGGGAATATTTTGAAGCAATTAAAGAACTAATTTTGGATTTAGATAACACATTTTACAGAGTTTTTAAAAAGTGCAAGTGTCGCTAAAAATCTTGTTTTTATTAAGATTAATTTCAATTTTATACCGGACATAATATCTTCGTTACAGAGTAGAAGTTTAAGAGGCTCAGTTAGTATTGTTGAAACTTTTTCCGCTAAATGTAACAAAATTCCCAGTAAAGTAGATGGTAAGGAACAAATTGGATGTTACTGTAAAAAAGAATAAAGGATTTAAATACTCAACAGCAGTCAAAAACATTTATGAAGGAAAAGTATCCAGCGAAGTTATATCTTGGCTTATTACTTTACTACCTCAGTTGCAATATTGTGTGATTACATCCGTATACGTTAAAAGAAGCTTTTTTTTTGTACAAACATATTTTTACTGATGGAAGACAATCATTTTTGGTTAAGAAATTAAAAAAATATTTAGTAATAATTATATTTTCAAAAATTAAAAAAATTAATAAATTAATTCTCTTATTTAGAATTAAAACTTAAAATCTGATCAGAAAGTAACCATTAAAATTACGAAATAGTGGCAATCAAATGGCAAATCAATTAGGTCCCTATTTCGAGCAGCTGTCTACAAAACGATAATAATAGATATGATGGCCAACATATTCACAAAAAGAAATACTGATGAGACAGTCTTTATAAAAAATATATGCTTAAAGAGAAGCAGTTTGGATGATAATTTATAAATATTGCCAGAATTATTACCTTGCGCCACCAAAGAGAGTTCAACCAAAGAATGCGCAATAAATTCTTTTAAGATAAAATTATCAAGTTTAATTTGAAAATGACTTATGTTGATATAGAAGTTTAAATATTAAAACTATTTAGATTATCAAATGCTGTTACATAAAGTTTTATTATCAACAACGAAATGCTCCTGATTATCCACAGCACTATTCACTGACTATGTCTGAATGCACACGTTGGTTATGGTTGAGACATCAATATCTTTAAAAAACCATGTCATAATATCATTAAATATTTAGTTGTTAAAAATTTTAATACGTTAGTAAATCATATTTTTAACCTGTAATTGTTTAATAATATAATTTAACTTCTCTTGGTGTAAAGATGGGTATTACAGTTGCATTCTTTAATTGGTTCTGGAATTGTGGTTCTTAAGAACAAAGTAAAAATAGTCAACCATAGAAATATAATTTGAGTTTCCAGTAACAATTTTAGGTTTTAATTTTTATTCCTCTTTTTCACTTGATGATCTGAGATTTACTCTAGACAACATCTTCAAAAACGTGAAAAATTAAAATAAAGGTCCTAAAAATATGAGAGATAGCTCATTGGATTCGCAATCACCTCTAGAAAAATGTTTTTAAAGAAAAAGTGTGCAGGCAAAAAATTGCAATTGTTATTAACAAAATAAGATGAAAAAAAAACAGATATTTATGTTTTTGTTAATAACTCGAAAAATATTAATATTTAAGCAATTTTGAAAAAAGCTCGTTAAAGAGGAGGAAATTTCCGAAAAAAAAATCTATCCTCCCGGAACCCCCGGATGTTGTAGAGTAATTAACGAAAAGTTAAATTGAGCTAAACAGAAAAATTCATTTGATTTTCTCTGTTCAAGAGTCAGACCTCATTTTGAAAGTCAATCTTACAGATTTTAGTTGTACATAAAAGAAAACTTATTAAATTAACTAATCACCTGCAAGTAATGCGATTTGATTATAAACATTAAATAAATCACTTAAAGAAGATACTATTAATCAGTTGTAATTACGATAATTCTAAATGCTAATCATCTACTGGTCTCGTTGATTGAAAAGTACAGTTACATAGTTATTCACATATATAATTGATAACTACTTATTTTGTAGGCTAATTTTACGCTTATATTTCCCACTTTTACGCATTTAATTTTTGCGATACTGTCATTTATGTACTCATAATATAAAATAAATAAAATTTAAGTAATAAGAAAAAACAAAAAAGCAACGGTAATCTTTTGCATATGAATGTGGGTTACAGTTGAAAATGTGGGTTTCGCATTTACCATACGGATAAACATTTATTTACTAATCTATAGCTATTTACCTGGTTAAGAAAGAGAAACTGACCATAAGATCATAAGAAGTATATGTTTTTTTACTATTTTACTTATTTTTTGCAACTAAAATTTAATTTAAACCTTTTTCTATATCTATAATTTTTCTCATAGCACTTGTGTACTTTTATTTAAATTAAAAACTATATCGAAACTGTTTTTTCCATTGCTACAATAAAATGCTTTAATTCTTATTTTATTTCCAAGCATATAGTCCTTCCCGCAAACAGTGCAAGATTAATTTTATGTAAAAATAGTATTTTCAATATGTCAATAATATTACGCAAAACAAAACGAAAATTTAATAACACACCACTAGATATAATAGTATGTGGAAGAGGCTATTCGTAATTTATTACTTAAATTATGAAAAAGTTGATTAGCTTAAATTAAAAAGTCGCAAAGCGCAGGTATTGAAACAGGAGCCTTCGTATCAAAAGTATCATGATTCCTTTTTAGAAAGTTTTTTATATTTTCGCCGTGTTCTGTGTCTCTGTGTCATTCCGTGGAATTTGTAATCGAATTTAAACCTATTTCCCGACTACCTAGAGCTCTGAAATTTTCAGGATAGCTAAGAACTGGATGACAATGCATGTTTCAAGTGTGTTTAGGCATATACATAGATTTCGAAATTTATACCGAATTGATATTAAACATGATCTAAGTTGTGTATAGATAATATTATTTTGAAAGTTATTAAATAAATCGTTCGTAGCGTAGTTGGTTAGGCGGCGGATCAGTCCACTTGTGACAGTTCTGTTATGTTATCATAATGGGATCGATTACGCGACAGAGAAGTTTTTTTTTCTTTTTTTTTTTGTTGTTACATGTGAAAACAGTAATTATTATTTTAACTGGTAATAAAATAAACTGTTTTAGAAAGTTTTTAGATACAACTACCCTTGATTTTGTTAACAAGGAAACAATCTTCTCTATGATCAATCACAGCGTTGTATGACTTAATATTTTTGCAAAATCAGGGATGCTGTGCATTGTTGAGATGACACAAAATATGACCCATAAATCAGTTAAAAACTTTCTATTACAAAAAGATCTTTTTGTAAATTGTGCTCATTATAAAAATTAACCTTAAGGCGGCTACTCACTACGCGGGACTTGCCAAGTTACCCTACTTGGCAAGTACTTCTCAAGTACTTGTCAAAGTGCAAGTAAATTGTACACACTACGTGTGTACTTGCAAATGTCCATTTATTTCGGGAAACACAAGTAAATAGGCAAGTTCTAGTTAAAAAATGGACGATAGTGATACACACCTTTAGCTGCATTTGTAACGATAAGTGGCGGTTTTCTTTTACTAAAAAATAGAAAAAAGAAAAGCAAACCAGCACCAATTTTTTCACTGTTTTTTATTTTCCTTTTGTAGTTACGAAATGTGGCCATAAGAGAGTCCTTTTTCTTCTTTAATTCGTCATTGCTGCATTCCAAGTTACATTGTGCTGAAAACTCAATTTGAATTCGTTACCAAGCATCATAAACGTCGTTTCTCACTTTATGTTGTTTATGTGATGGGTCCCAAATTATTGATTCGTTCTGATAAATATCCAGAAACGTCAATGTAATTTCATTGCTCCACGCCATTTCAACTTTTAACCTAAAAACGCACACGCAACAACTACTATAGTCGGACCGTTCAAAAGATGGAATGATCACGAGACAAATGTACTCCTTTATTTCGACCCACAGTTTATATCATCTCTGGTATGAGTACAGTCTAAACTGTTTTTCGTTTATTACAGTTTAGAAGGCGTTACATCGTAAAATTAAGCCGTTCAGATGCCCGTATCCACTAATCACGCGTCCTTGAATTCCATCTTTTGAACGGCCCGACAAGCAAAGCACACGTAGTGAAGCGCAGATAAGACCAACTCGGAAGTAATCGACTCGGCTCCTTTGACGTGGACCCGGTTTCCCGACAACCGATGGGAAGTACAAGTAATTCTCCAAGTCAGTGCGAGTCGCCATACACACTACTCGCTACTTGCTAAGTACTTTGCAAGTACTTGGCAAGTTCCGAGTAGTGAGTAGCCGCCTTTAAGAAAAACAACTCCATGGATTTATATGATTCTTGGCTTGAAATAATCCGTTTGCAATTCCCCACAAAGATGTCGAACCAGATTGCTTATAACTGTTTCCTATCTATAAGCTGTTAAAAGAAAAAAGAATTTCTGCAATTTAGAGTATTTTATTGTATCTACTAAAAACAGTTGCTATCTTGTTGACATTAAAAAAATGCCATCCTACATTTTTCATTGAAACATATCTTTAAATCTTTCGTTCTTTTTTACTAAAAATCATTTTTTAAATACTTGTAAGTAAAAATTGTTATAATTAAAAAAAGTGGGATACATTTCACTTCATAAACAGCCATGTTTTGATAAATTATGTGAGATGATGATATTTGAAAGTCAAACAATGAATAGCATTAGTTTTTAATACATGAAAATATGTTAAAAAAACATTCATTAAAACAGCTGGTTTTATTAAAATTCTGTTTTAACAACTTTGTAGGGAATTATAAAAGAATTATTGTAAGCCAGGGATCATATAAATCTATTGAGCTGTTCTTCTTAACGGTTAATTTTTCATCCCAATGTACGTCACCAAGAACCCACAGAAATACGTGTAAAACCAAACGTTTAAATAATAATTATTTAAGTGCAATTGAATTTACTGCGAATTTTGAGAAACAAAAAAAGATCTGATAAATACAGTAAACCCTCCCAATACTGGACACCTCCGGGGAATTAGTTTTTGTCCACTATATGGAGGTGTCCATTATTAGGAGGTGTGATCAGAACAATATATATCTACTTAGGTATATGTACTTGGAATAAAATATTTCGAATTTCATATAAAATAAGTGTTAAAATTCATAGTTTTCTTATGTAAAATATATATTTTCATTCCATTCCAACTTAGGATCGATATATATATACATAGCTAACAATTTTTAAAATTTTAGAGTTCATTCTAACAATATTTGAAAATTATGGTATGAAATGTATTCTATTAAAACTGTTTTGATAGAAATATGAAGATATTTATTTATGCAAGTTATGGAACGAAACCCGCCGACTATACAGAATACAAAACCGCTGACAATACTTTTAATACAACATTATAAATTATAGTAATTTGTTAAATAAGATCAGATCTTTGTTAAATTCCAAGTAATAAAGTCTCTTGTGTAATTTTAAATTGTTTTTAAAAAGTCGTTTTTTCTGTTTCAAAAGTTAATTGGCGCAGTCAGTAGGATATTTCGGGAGTTTCACGTATAGAACGAGTTACTTTTTCGTCTTAACGATTAACCGAAATCCGAAAATTTTGGTGGAAAACTGTAAATTCGAGAGAATATCGAGTTGTGAATTGTTTATCGGTTCGAGTGAATATCGAATTGGCGTGGACAGTTCCAGTTGGACATCAAAAGCAGTAAAACGAAAAAAAAACTAGCAAATTACACAACCTGGGATAGGAACACACATCGTCCAATCCTATAGGAAGTAGTTAAGGATACATAGTATAGGATGAAAACAACATTTTTATTGTAAGTGCTTGCTTATTTTTATTTCCTTCACATTTACCCCATTTTTTCCGAGGATAGTAGTATAATTTATGAGTGAACACGATTTAGAAAAATTAGCAGACTTGTTAGAAAATAGATTAAAGCTAGATAATAGAAAAAATAAGCCGAGTATTTCAGAAAATAATTTAAGTAATTTAGAAAATAACAAAGAATATTTAAATAATACAATGACTACTGCATCCGTAAATTATCAGCTACTTAAATTATACTTAGATTCAATTCCTGCTTTTGATGGTAATCCGCATACTTTAACAATTTTTGTTGGAAATTGTGAAAGTCTTATTTCAGTATTTGCAAGTAACACAGATATTGCTTTAAACACATTTCTGTTAAAAGCCATAGTTGGAAAGCTCACAGGACGAGCCCAAATATTAATCGGGTCACGTACAGAGCTTAAGACATGGGCTGAAGTAAAAGAAGCCTTAAATTTAAGTTTCGGAGATCAACGCAACATAGATTGTTTGGTCCAAGACCTTATAAATTTAAGACCTCTTAAAAATGAGTCTCCCTATAATTTTGGTATGAGATGCCAGGATTCTAGGAGTCTAATTATTTCAAAATTAAATACTTTAAATATAATTGATAATGAAAGGACAATTCAACTTAAAAATTATAATGATTTGGCACTAAAAACATTTATTAGAGGCCTTCCATTACCACTACAAACTAATGTTAGATTAAGATCCCCTGATAGCTTAGAAAAAGCTATGAGTTTAGTAATAGAGGAAGAAAACTTTTTATACTCAACTCAAAGAACAAATAATCTTAATTCAAATGCATCGTTTAAACCTAGTTTTAGAATAACCCCTTCTAAGAATTCCAATCATCGAAGTTATCCAACTTTTACCCCCAATTTTAACAACGTCAACCCATTTCAACCCCCTCAACAATTTTATCCCCAATTTCAACCCAACCAAGTAACAAGACCTAACTTTTATAATTTTTCTCAACCAAAACCAGTTTTTCCAAACAATAGTAATAACTTCCCAAATTGGAGACCAAATAATAATTTTCCTACCCAACGTCACCCCTTTTTCCAAAATCAATATAATAATTCAATGCAAACCAAAAATTTCAATAACCACTTTCAAAATAACCGTCCGAACACTTCCCAAAATTTTAAACCTGAACCAATGGATACTTCTTCAGGTAATACAAGAAATTCAAAAATTCAACCCAAGCCAAACTTTATCTCAACTGAATTGTATAATCAAATGATTAATGACAATAATCAAAATCCAGAATTCGAAAATCCATTTGACAATCAAAATTTTTATTACGATGAAACGTACACTAAACCATGTTACGAATATCAAGACGAAACTCAATACCTACAAGACAATTATTATAATCCAACACATGTAAACGATAACGCTAACGATAACATATACTCGGAATCAAGCGAAACAAAAAACGCGATTCAGGATTTTTGCCAAGACACTGAATTCCAACAACCTAACATGATATCTCTTAATGCTCTTAAAGCAAATTTACTATACATCAAAATTCCAGAAATTAATGCAAAGTTTTTAATTGACACCGGAAGTTCAAAATCTCTAATTAACCCAGATTTAGCTTACAAGTTTTATCAAAAATTTATTTTAAATGAAAACTTTAACATTCAAACTGCACATGATATTTCATATCATGATAAAGTTGCTTACATTCCACTATTTTCAATTTTTAATCAACCAGAGTTTCATAAATTCTATTTATTTAAATTCAGCAATAGATTTGACGGAATTATAGGTGTAGATTTACTTAAACAATTAGACGCAAATATAAAGGTTAACAAAAATGTAATAGAAACCCCAAATGCTATAATACCACTAATTTTAGATTTAGAAGTTAAAAATAAAAATATTAAAAATTATACTATAATAAACAACCCCGGAGACGTTGATGAAAACATTTTACAATATTTGAGAAACCTTGCAGAAAATATTCCTTTAGATCCACAACCTTCAACAAATAATCCTAATAACAAAAAAATTACAGTTCTCTCTGACATTTGCATTATCCCAAATAAAAATAACGAAAAAATAAACTTCGACAATCCAGATTCTTCAAATGACTCGACACAACATTCGACAGCCAATGAAACCACTAATAATGGCATACCTATTTTGGACGACATTATAAACAATAAAACACATCAAATCCTAGTTTACCCAAATATTCATCACAAAACTGACGTTAAACATGAAACTTACGAAAACAAAAAAATAATAAAAGTAAAAATACCCGAAAATAATAATGACAAATTAATATTTGAATTTTTGACAGAATTAACCAACTCAGAAAATACTTTTTATTTTTACTTCAATAAAGATAACCTCTATAGGGATTTTAATCGAATTTGTTTACAACACTTTTCTGAAAACATACCAAAAATGATCAAATGTACTAAATTAATTAACACTGTCGCGGACAAAGAAGAACAACTGCTTTTGTTAAAAAACTATCACGAAGGTAAAACCAACCATCGAGGTATTACCGAAACTTACGAACGACTAAAAATAAATTATTATTGGAAAAATATGAAAACATCAATCACAAACTATATTAACGCTTGCTCAACTTGTCAAAAAAATAAATATTCAAGGAAAAACCCATACGTTCCGCTCATGTTAACTGAGACAGCTACTAAACCATTTCAAATAATCCATATGGACGTATTTTCTTACGACAATAAAATTTATTTAACAATAATAGACGCCTTCACTAAATTAGCTCAAGCAATTCTATTACCCGGTAAGACAGCTGTACATACTAGTAAAGCTCTGTTAAAATTTTTCACTTCTTTTGGCGTTCCACAACTAATAACAGTCGATAATGGAAAAGAATTTAATAATGAAATTATTAAAGACCTTTTAGGACTACATAAAATTAAAATACATTTTACGACTACAGCACATCATGAATCAAACTCTATAGTAGAAAGACTCCACTCAACGCTCATTGAACACCTAAGAATATTACAAGAAACTCACCCTAACGAAACTGACTTAATGGACTACGCAATAATTGCTTACAATAGTTCTATCCATAGCTCAACTAATTTTTCCCCTTTTGAACTAACATTCGGACATACAGACTCGAGAAGCCCTAACGAAATATTTTTACCCCACAACTTTTACACGGACTATTCAAATAATCATAAAGAAAAACTGAAACACGTATACCAAAATGTAAATGAAAAACTGATAGATCAAAAAACTAAAACTATTGAAAAACGAAACGATCAAGGCGACGAGAATACCGAATTTAAAATAGGACAAACTGTCTATAAAACCAATCCTACTAAACGAAATAAAAAAGACAAAAGGTTCTTAGGTCCTTATCGGATTATCGAACTACTTGACAGAAACCGTGTTAAAGTAAGCCGGAAATTAATAAAACACAAAAAATTATCAGAAAAAACCGAAATAGTACACATTAAGGAACTAAAGAAACCTCCTCTTGCAGATTCCTCCTCATCTGGAGAACAAATACCACAGGCGCAGGACCAAAACCTTGCCAAATCCACAACCTAAACGACAATCCGGGACTTCTTCCTTTATATCTAGGAAAAGCACAACTTAAGACTGACTATTGGACTTTCGTACATGTCTATGATATAACAAATATTACGAAACAATTTTTGACACTCAAGAGACAATACCTCGACATAAAATACACTCTTCTAAACTCATCAAAACATTTTAGATTCGATGAAGAATTTCAAAATTCCTATCACATGATCCAATTACTAGAAAACAAAATTATCCTTCAATTTAATCAACTTAACCCCTTTTGGAACCCTAGAGTTAAACGATCATTATTTGATGGAGTTGGTTCGGCAATAAAGTTCCTCACAGGAAATCTCGATCAAACCGATGCCAAACGTTATGATCAAGCTATCTCCTCCTTATCTAATAATCAGAATAAAATCAAAACCATAATCGAACAACAAGTCACACTACTACAATCCTCTATACAAAATTTTGAAAACACAACTAAAATACTATCTCGAAATCAATTAATATTAAGTTCTCGCATTAATGAAATACAAGAGTTAATACAAAATCTAAGTTTGGACAAAGTCGAAACCCTTCACTATTTCGCGCTGGAAAGACTCGTTTCACAATTTTCTACTAGCTATCAGATAATTCACGACGCACTAGAAACGCTAGAAATAGCCATTAGTTTTTCAAAATTAAACATATTTCATAACGCAATAGCTGACCCCAGAGAATTACTTTCTGAAATATTGGCAATAAGTAAAACCCTCAAAAGTAATATCAAATTTCCATTTGACCCCAATTTAAAAAATATTTTGTCTTTCGAAAAAATACTAGAAGTCAAAGCTTACTCTAAACAGAATATATTTAATTTTATATTAGAAATCCCAATCGTAGAAGCAAATGATTATGACTACTATCATCTGTATCCTCTCCCTACACCATTCAATCAAAACTTTAAAGTTATTATTCCTAAATCCAAATTTCTCCTCAAAAATGAGCAACACTATGCATTTTCGGATCTTCCATGCCGACTAATCAATAAAGAAGAATTTCTCTGTCAAGATATTCAGCCACTTGAAATTAAAACAAATGCACCCTGCGAAATTCATTTACTAAAATATTCAGAACCAACGAAACGCTGCAACCAAATTTTAACAAAAATCAACGACACCAGAATCCAGAAGTTAGAAAATAATCAATGGATGGTTATCACCCCACGTAATGCAGTTGCGATTCGGAAAAACATCAAAACCACAGACAATATACCACTGAATGGAAGTTACCTTATAGAAATCAACAAGTATTGTGATGTGCAAATAGACAAAGTGCTTTTAAAAACGCTTGAATCCTCAGAACCAAATTATAAACAAATTAAATTACCAAATATAGACTTCTTTAAAAATGATCCACTAATAGACAATTCTAATTTTAACCCAGTGCAAATAGACAGTGTGAAATTTGACGAACTAAATACTATTCAAAATACTTTAGAAGCTCAGAAGACAAAATTGAAAAATATAAACATTCCTACAGTGCATTTTAAAAATATTAGCTTTTATACAATACTGCTCTATGTTACAGTCCTTTTTACAGGAACGTACATTCTTTACAAATTTTGTATCAGAAGAAATCAACAAAGAAGAGAGGTACCAAATCAACAAACAAAAATGGACCCTATTCCAGGAAACTTCCCTCTACTATCGAACCATGGAGAAACCCCATAGTTCTCAGCTTGCCCCGGAGGAGTTATGGAACGAAACCCGCCGACTATACAGAATACAAAACCGCTGACAATACTTTTAATACAACATTATAAATTATAGTAATTTGTTAAATAAGATCAGATCTTTGTTAAATTCCAAGTAATAAAGTCTCTTGTGTAATTTTAAATTGTTTTTAAAAAGTCGTTTTTTCTGTTTCAAAAGTTAATTTGCAATTTACAGAAGTATAAATATCTAAAATAGTTTCATATATATACATACATAATACATACACAGACTTAAATTTAAAAAAAAATCTGAAACCAAAGTTTCAATTTTTTCATATAAACTTAAACGTTTTCTTTTTTGACCTTTCATATCAAATAATCTAAGTACAACAACTGATCAACAGTAAACTGCTAATCAACAATCACACTTTCTGCATAAAGTAGATAAAAATTTATACAAAAACTTATTGTGCATCACTGTTTAATTTGATTTTAATATCATCCAATAGTATATAAAACTAAACAATAAAATACATCCATTAGATATTTAAAAGATGATTTCAATGACAATTTAGGGTAAATATTAAAATAAATCTCTGTACCTGTCTGATAGCAGGGGGTCGAAATTCAATGAAACACAATTGTTCTGTAACCATTTCAATAAAATTTTGAATACATTATTTAATACAATTTAGTGTAATTTCAATAAACAAATTTTTATAGGTACCTGTCCGATAAAAGGAGGTCCATTTCAATGAAATAGCATTATTTAAGTATACAGTTATCTGTCCGCGTCCATTATGTAGAGGGTCCATTATATAGAGGGAATTAATACATAAAATACCTTAGTAAACCTTTTTTAATATGGCTATTTGTCCGATATATAGAGTTGTCCGATATTAAGAGGTGTCCCTGAATAGAGGTTTCACTGTACTAATAAAAAACAGAAAGTCTATAACACGTTTGCAGTTTTGTTGTTATCATGCTTTCGCCAGTGATAAATCTCATAATTGGTTGCGATTGCAAATAAACATCGATGCTCAAGAACTTTAAATAAAATCGACAAGTGGGGTACTGTAAGGTAAAAGCGTCCTGTGGCGTGTAGCATACTACAATACTTTCTATTTATTATAAACATTTAAGTTTAAGACAAACTTGAACGTTTGGTTAACGCAAAAATTAATAGAAGCTCAAAAAAAGGCTAGTGTAAATTGGTTTAAAGAAACGCTCTAAAAATTCAACTTGAGAACTAGAAAATCTTTATATAACATCATTTCCGATAACAAAACGTAAAAGTATTCGTACAAACCGAAAACTAATCAATAATACACTGTTTCCTAGTTATAAGATGATACAAATCTTTCAATAGTTGTTCGCCCAGAAAACAATTTTATAAAATGATCATTTGTTTCTTTGATTTTACTATACATAAAGGATATAAAAAATAGTTAACGCTGCATGATATTTAATAATTTGTTTGTCAAAAATATTGACGAAATCAGAAAAAACAACCAATATCGTCGCAAACTTCCAAAACAATCAGATATTAATTTGAGGTAGATGCTAAACGGTATAAATATTAAATGCTGTAATAAAAAAAAACAATAAAAGCGGTTTGATTAAAAAAAATCGTTTTTCTGCTTTTTGGAAGAACTTATTCTTCGTACTTTTTCAGTTCCTAATTTAATTAAACACACAAGAGTGAAGTTATCGCTTAACAGGGTCTATTTTCGAAGTTTTACTTCTATGCGTGCAATCAGCGGAAAAGCTTAGTGTAGAGTTAAAATGGCAAAATCATTACATATATGTAATGGTGTGAGTAAAAGAGAGACAGAAACACATATATGGTATATTGGTCGGAACAAACAAAGATGAAATATTTACTACATGTTATTAGTCATAACTTTAAGTCCTTTGAATACCGTTTAAACATTCAGTACATTGAAAAAAGATAGATATACAAAAAACAGTCTGAGCTAATGTTTTGAATATCATAGTGACGTATAACATTGTGTTTGACAACTTATTTTATAATTCTGTCACGTAAGTTAATATATTAAGTTTAGTATTTTATATTAATAATAATATTCAGTAATGAGTACTGTATTGTAGTCTATAGTACCTAACATCACATGGTTTCAGTATATCCAGCACTATGCTTTTGAGGTTGTTGGCTACATAAACAGAGTTTTTAGGAATAGTCTAGGAAATAAAGCACCAAATCAGTAAAACCTCCGAAATTTGTAACGTAAGATGGATCGGAATGCGGTTTCTTGCATTGGATTCGTTAGAGTATCAGGAAATTTGTCGCTATTTTCCATAATGTAAAAATGGGAAATTGCATTTGAAAAGCGATCAGACAATAGATAGAAAAATTAAAACTCGGTAAGTATTGCTGAAAATGGGTTCAATTTATGTACTCGGGGTTTTTGGGGTCGCTGAACACGAATATCATGATGCCGAAACTCTCTGCAACACTTGGTGCCCAGGGTGCTTGGTATTTACCTCTTCTCCTGGGGTTTTATGCAAATTCTATACAAAATCAGTGCACACTTGGTACCCGGGGGTTTTTTGGGTCGCTAAATACGGATATAATGATGGCGACGGTCTCCGAGACACCTGGTGCAAATGCAAATTCGATACACTCGGTACTAGGAGGTTTTTGAGGTCGCTGAACACAAATATGATATTCCTGTTTAGCCACCTCATAATGATTTGCTAAATCCTTCGCATACAAATTCATCGGGAGCGTGCATAGAAGTATAACTTCTGTCAGCAGTCCCACTGACTGCCTCACCCGTTTTTTTTTAACTCTGATATATCTATATTAGGTAATATATTAATAACAAAACTATTTAAAATTGGGAGTTGGATCTTGTTTTACATAATTATTTATGTAGATTACAAGATTCATCTCCACTTAAAGTTCAAGTTTAAGAATGTTTTATTATTTATCCACAATTTTTGATAAATTAAATTAATTTCCTATCACCTCCTGTAGAATGTGCTATTTTGTTGAGAATATTGTTAAAAGTAAATGTGTTTCTGCTTAAGAAGAATCACATTGCAGGTGTTTCGTAAAATTTTCATATTGAGACTTGATTTAGACAAATGAGTTGCAGTTACATGCCGAAACAACAATTTTATTTGTTGTTCATTGAACACATTATGAAGCACCACATCAGTCAACTATTTTGGGCATTTTAAAGATCTCCATCTAAAAGTTCCTACATGAAAAACTGCGTGTTATGAACTTGGTTTTCCGTTGAATCCCTCATTTGCTCACAGAAGAGGAAATATGATTCGCGTCAAAAGGTTTCGAAAAACTTTGGAACGGTTCAACAAAGGAAGCTCAAAAAACGTTTATAGTATTGTTGGTGGCTATGGAGCCTGAATTTACTCCTACGAGTCGTAAAATAAACGCCAATCAGCTGTTTGGATGTTTCATGATAAGGAAAAACCAACAAAAGTGATCCGTTCTCGAAGTGTGTCAAAATAAATGTCGCAACTTTTGTGTCAAAATTTGGTTATGTGCTTTAGGAAATCGTAAAACGGTTACTTGCGATTGGTATATAAACGTTTGTTTACCAGAAGTTATCGTGAAACTCGGACAAAGTAACACACATCTGCGAATTAACCTACATTAGAACAATGCAATTGCTCACACTGCTCAAAAGACAATCGAGTTAGTGAAGCTTCAAACCATCTAATTGTTAGACTATCCACCGTATAGTCCCAATACATTCTTCACGTTGCCAAAAAGTTGCTAGAAGAAGCCATCGATACCTTTAAAACAGCCATGTTGCAGGTGTTAATTGAAGACTTGAATAACTGTTTTAACAATTGGTTTGAACGTAAGCAAAAGTGTGTCGATCTTGGTAAGAAAAATAAAGTTGAATACCCACGTACAAACTTTTATTGTAATACGTTAAAAAACCCTGTATTTCTTTTAACTAGGAGAGACTAAGATCATCTAACGATATGAGAACATTAATTTTCTTTGCAAACATTTATCACGCAAAATATAAGATAAGCAAGATTTAAATAGCAATGAAAACCATAGATTTAAAGTTAAGTGGTCAAAAAAACTAGGATTAGTTTTGAAACGGCACTTTGCTGCTATCAAACTAAATTTTTTTTTAATGTGTGGTTATGAAATATAAACAGATGTGTGTATATATTTTTCTTATATTTGATTATGATTAATGTTTCATTACAATATTATATCAGCGATAAAAATATAAAGTTGCATGTATTACATTTGTTGATTGTTTGGACAAGTGTGGGAAAGTTAAGTCTTAAATTACAATTTATGTAAATAGTTATTTTATAGACATGTTGTTATTTTTTTGCTATTCGTTTAAAACCAACCGCTATTGAAAATGGAACAGGTATGTATATTACATCATTTTCTAATATCTTTCTATCTCTTCATCTATAATGATAGGTTTGTTATTTCGTGGCTTGGCATGGCATTTAAAAAATACGTTCTAGAATGGAGCATAATTCTATAACCTCTCATTAACCATTCAAAATTATTCATGACGAAGATACGATACTAGAAATACAAAGGTTACTGTAGTTGATTTAGAAACGGAGTTGTATGCATGATTGTTCTTTTATTCTTTCAGACTTCATTGAAATATATACAGTATAGTATAAAAATCAAAAAGTTGGCACTCATACACTTTACCTACATGATTTACGCCTATGTCTTTTATAGAATTTGAAAGCTCTCATAAAATTCTAAGCGTTAGCTTCATGTTAACTTCGGTGAATGCAATAAATTTACAGATTACTGTTTATTTATTGTTTTTTCCTTGTCTAAAGAGTCAAACAAGATAATTCCATAAGAATCCAAAAAAAAGTGGCGGTAAATGTTCTTTGTAAAACCGTTTTTCTCTTTGTTAGTTTTCTCTGGTACGATGTTTTGTTTATTTTGAAAGTATAACGGAGGGCCCAGGTTTCATGGTAGTCGTTTGGTTTTTGACTATAAAAAATGTCAATAGTGTTAAATTTAACTCTGATTAACTTTTAATTGCTGTCACGATTTTCTCAAATGCTCAAATGAGCAGTACTCTGCTTAGTCCGCAAGCACTCGTCTGCGAATCCTGAAACGCCTTCTCACAACTATCCACTTAGGAACTGGGAGCTTGATCTTTGTTTACCAATCCCACGATCAGAATTAATAAAAAATTCTTTATTGTATAGTGTAAAAATGATGCACAATCGTCTGCCTTTGAAAATCAAATCTATTACACTCTTTCCCGCATTCCGTAGAGCTTTGAAGGCACACTTATTGGAAAGACATTTTAACACAGTAATAGTACATTACGTTACGAATGCGGAAAGCAGGTGATCCCATCACGAGTGCGTTTGTCGCGTGCGCCGAAGGCGAACGCGATAAAAAGCACGAGTGATGGGATTACCTGCGCATCGCACGAATTGCGTATTCAGCTCTTGAATGTGTCTAAAATAAAAGAAAAGAAGATAAAAAAAGTAGTATTAGGTCTGATCCGCCTGCACAGCAAAGGCTCCGAAGGAGGGTTAAGGGAGGTGGATCCACCCCATTAAAACAAAAATTTTTAGAGTTAGAAATTATAACATTTTTATTAAAAAAAATAATTTTTTATTACAAAATTATGTATAGTTATGAATCTTTGTTAAATACGTTAAATGTAATATTTGAACAGTTTCCTAATTCTATAGAAATATTTTTTTTATTCAACTTAAGTATATTAGATAATAATTGAGAATCAACAAAATCTTTAATTAGTAATGGAACGTTGGATGATTATATCGTGGTGCATTTACTACCGCGTATCAACTCTGTTTCGGTCATTCATGCTTTCCGCACGGTCCTGCATGGTCGAAAGCAGTGCTTTCCGCACGGAGTGGTGAAAAGTTTTGTATTTCGTAACGTTGAAGGAAGCATTGCTTTCCGCACGGTCCTGCATGGTCGAAAGCAGTGCTTTTCGCACGGAGTGATGAAAATGAATTTTTCATATTATGCTTTATATTGTACTTCCAAATACACTCTAATTTACTACTTCAAGGAACTTTTTCTTTTTTTTTTCTATCTTTCTTTTTTTATTTCTTTAATTGTATGAATATTACGATTTTTTTTGTATTTTGTTTATGTGTTATGTATATTTTAATGTTTTTGTACTTTTTTTGTATGTTTTTTTAGCTTTGTCGACAAATTGTATAATTTCTGACAATAAAGCATTTATTATTATTACTGTTTTTAACTCAGTGACAGATCGTTCTGTATTGTCACATTTTTTAAGACTAGCATAAAAGTTTTCTCTGAATTTGCACTATTTCCGTATTATTATATTTATGTCATTAATAATTCTGTCAGCGAGTACATTAAATCGTTAATTGGGTCATTTAAGTTATCCATATTTTCATGTATCATAGATACATCATGAAAGGTACTGGTTAAAATATTACAACATCATCTATTATCATATAACTTGATTACGCCCAAAAAAACTAACCAAATAATATGTATGTAGTCCTAATTTTTTTAGAAAATTTTGGATATTGTTGGGCTTTAAGTTAGGTAGATCCTTTCCCTCTATTTCTTATGACTCTATATCTGACCTTAGGATCACGTAATGCAATGAATTCCGAGGTTCTGTTTAAAGGTTTTGTCCTCTTCCTCGTAGAATGTGCAATTTGCTATATCTACCAATACTAGTTTCTTAATGTGTCCTCTTAATCGGCAGTGTCTGGTTAATATTTCCGTTATAATACGGATGTTGATTTTACTTAAGTTTAGACTACAGAAAATTCTCTTTTGGTTATAGCGTCTAGATCGTTTCAGTACTTGGAATTTTCTCTATCCACTTCTTCCCTTAGATTCAGAATTACTTCCAATGCAGCAGTGGGGCATGTTTAAGACTCCACATGAGTGGGGATGCAACTCTTCTCTGCAGGCAACCTCTGGTCGCGTTGATGGGGTTAGTGTCTTGGCCCATCTTCATTTCTGTGATTTATAGCAATGGCTACAACCAGGTGGAAGTCGTTCTATCTACTCCTCTATCATTAAGTGCTCTTTTGACATCCTCATGTGGAGCATTGTCAAAGGCCCCTTCTATGTTTAGAAAGGTACATACAACGGTTGATACGCATTTTGACGAGGGTCTAGTGACACCAGAACTTCTGTTGTAATGTAATTGTCTACAGGTTTTTTCATCGTCTTAAAAACAAACGCTGTAAGGTTGATTGGTCTTAGGGTTTTGTGATGTGTGCTGTCGTGTTTTCCAGCTTTTCGGTTAAAGGTGATTCTGGCCCTCCTCCAAACTTCTAGTATTTATCACAGTTATATACTGCTCTTACTGATTCGGATTATGTAAGGAATAATTGTCTTTTGCCCCTGTTGTAGTTGGACAGAAATAGCTAAGAGGTGTTTATACCACATCTTATTCGTTCTTCCCTGCATAAGAGTTTTGCCAGTGCAGTGTTCTCCCTGATTTGTCTTTTAGTTTGATAACTCGTATTTTCTGAAGTAATTTTTCCTGTGTCAAGTCTTTCTGTTGTCAGAACTTCGTGCAGCCTTGCAGCAGAAGTTTATTTCTTCGCAGAATATTCTGGAACTATTTCTCTTAGCTTTTCTGATCTTTTTGTTCTAGTTCGTGAGTTTCTTGTTAGAGCTCTGCCAATCTCCGTTACGTTTGGCTCTAATGAAGAGCTTCCGTGTTTCGGATCTTAGATTTGACAGATAACTATTCCAGCATATTGCTTCATTTAACCGAATAATATAAATCAAAAGGTTAAGAGAAACTTTTTTTTACTATAATATATGGTATATAGTTGTTAAATAATCTGTTTAGAATTTTACTTACAAACTTTTGATGTATATATGTATATCTTCTATATATATAAAACTCAAAGGTGACTGACTGACTGACTGATATAGTGATCTATCAATGCAGAGCCCAAACCGCTGGATGGATGGGGCTGAAATTTGGCGCCAAGGTAGATGTTATAACGTAGGCATCCGCTAAGAAAGCATTCTGATTAATTCCACCCCCAACGGGATAAAATAGGGGATGAAAGTTTGTATAATCTATCAACGCAGACCTCAAACCGCTGGACGGATGGGGCTGAAATTTGGCACGCAGGTATATGTTATGACGTAGGCATCCACTAAGAAAGGATTTTGATTAAATCCACCCCAAAGGGATAAAATAGGGGATGAACGTTTGTATGAAACTTTGTCAATTTTAAACCGATCGGGCTGAGATTTTGCATGCATATAGCTACTATTGCGTAGGCATTCCCTAAGAAAGAATTTTAATAAATTCCACCCGTAAGGGATAAATTAGGGGATGAAAGTTTGTATGAAACTTTGTTAATTTCAAACCGATCGGGCTAAGATTTGGCATGCATATAGCATGCAAGTTTTTATAGTTTTAAAATAATAATAGTCTAATACCATTCGCGCATTAATGTGCGGGGTGTGTGGAGCGGTGAGGCGGTAGCACGCTGCTGCTGGCCGACATGACACTGTCGATAAACGCGTCGGGTCTTGAAAATTCGAGAATAAATTGAAATGCCTTTTTTAAATTCCACCCCTAAGGATTTAAAATAGGGTTTGCAATTTGTATGAAACTCGGTGGCAAAAAACTAAAGTCCACGCGGATTAAGTCGCGGGCGGCGGCTAGTATATATATATATATATATATATATATATATATATATATATATATATATATATATATATATATATATATATTGTTAACAAAATTTTAAAGGATATTTTTAATGTTTATCTAAAAACAAATCAACAAATTTGAAAAAAAATATATTTTTAAAATTATACACTGTAACAAAAACAGGAATTTTAATATGAAAGATTTAAAATATGAAAAATATATCTAAAAACTTTTTTTTTATAAATACCCCGATTAGACAGTCAACTGAAATAGTTTGTATTTTAATTTAAAACAAGAATTTACAAACTAAAATGCTTATAACTTAATATTTCTTCTTTTCAATACAAAAATTAAGTTTATGCTTATAGGTGAAACAATTTCAAATAAATTCGTTAGCCTTCATCTTCTTTCCTATAAGGTAAATATCTGTTGTTTATTATTAGACTAGCTTAAAAATCCTATCTGCAACGTATATCATTAAATTGTTATAAAAATTGTTACAAGGGATTTAATTAATAGACAAATATATGAAAATCCAAAAGAAACTTCAATAAACAACGATTTCTACTGAACTTGCTGCATGTTGTAAAGGTATAAGAAACGGCTTTTACTAGTTGTAACTATATATAGAGTTCTCTTCAAAAGCTAATCGATATGTAATCAAATTATCCAGCACTTTTGTCAACTCATCAGAAAATACGAATAAGCTAGATAAATCAACAAAAAGCTTGTTAGAAAAAAAAACGTACCGTTTGGTTACTGGTCCATTGGATCGAAAAGTTCAACAGCCTACACAATATTGCAGAATCATTGGCGTATAACAAGATGGTTTAGATTTCTTTAGTAAATAAATTTCAAAACAACTATAAATTTTCCGTATATCACATATCGGATTCTTACTTTAATATAACAAATATAATGATTTAAATAATATAATAATAAAAGTATATTAGTATTCTCAAATTGTAATAATTTGAACAATGTTTTTACCGATAGTGAAAAAATTTATTACGAATTTTATACAAAAGCATCAGTTTTTAGTTTTAGGTTCCCAAAACAACCCTTAGGGTTAACAAAATATTCTTTAACCAAAAGTTGTATGTGTAATTAACATAGTCGGTACAATAGTAAAGATGCTATTATATTTTACCTCCAATGAGTAAAAGTACCTCGCACAGAACCTAGCGTATCTCTACGAAACTGCAGATATAATTGTGTTAAAATTCTGATCACAAGTTCTCATGGACATTCCGAGATCCTACGACGCATTTTAGAGTTACGCTAGTAGGAATTAGATTTTTATCGTTAGAAAATGTTTTACAACAATGCTATTGGAGCATGCTTAAATCTGAAATGCGTATTAGGGCAATAGAGTGTATATAAGAATAGTTTAGTGTTTAGAAAATATGAGTTTTAAAATTGCCAGACGCGAGCATAAATATTTTGACAAAAAATCTAAAAATATTTTTATGCACGACCGGGCGGTAAAGTACAGATTATTACATACATTTAGCGGGCGTAAAGTGCCACTTTAGCGCCCGTGGACTACTTTACCGCCCGCCGGGCGATAAAGTGTAAATGGCGGGCGGTAAAGTAATTTTTTTGTCTTAAATATTGAAATACTGACAATGAGTCTAAATAAAAATGGCCACCACCTATTTTGACTTTGTTGTAGGGGTAACGACAACATAGGTATATAGATTATTGTTTTAAAATATTATCTCTAGCCTCTGTGCACATTACTTTCAATCAAATTATTTATTTTAAATAACTAATGAATACAAATTATTAGGTGAATGGTTATACAGGGTAAGTTTTTAATAATATCGAGGTTCGAGGTATAAATTTCATGCAAGTTGAAATGGCATTTATATTAAATTGTTCACAAAAAATAAAAATAAATAATATCCTTTATAAGTTTTATTAATAAAACAATCGTTGACATTGACAGCTGACAGATAATATTTTACATGTGACAGTAGAGATTTGACATTTCAAATTTGGCATTTGACAGTTGGAACTTGACAGTTGACGTTTGATATTTGACCGTTGACAGTTGATATTTCACAGTTGACAGTAGAATTTTGTCAATTGACAGTTGACTTTTTTCAATTGACAGTGCAATTTTTTTTATAAATGATTATTAAATCGGTCGTGCATAAAAGTTTGTATGTATTTCGGGCGTAAACAGCGTTTATGGACCTTACGTGTTAATAGCCCTCGCCTGCGGCTCGGGCTCTTATTTACACGTTGCGGTCCATAAACGCCTGTTTTACGCCCTTGATACATAAATAACTATTAAGGCAACTTGAAATTTTAATAGGGTATTATTTATAACGAAAAAATTAGATTCTTAAAAAGACAGACCATTTTGAGGGGTCTTTCTTTCTGCCAACTGATCTAACAAATTATGTATAAATGCGGCAGAGTAGCGCTATAGACAAACTGTAGAATAATAGAGAGAGTGTTCATCGGCAGATATCTGAGTTCCTGCTTGCCTTAAATTTTGTGCATTTTTGCTAAAAATGGTGTATAAAAAATGATTTCTTAATTTATGTGTCTAGTCCATAATTTTAATTATTTTTTAAAAAGTTTGGGTATAATATATAAAAATTGATTATTGCCTCAAATTTATCTTTAAAAATTAAAAATTAACATTTTGTCAAGTCTGCAGTTTCGTGTTGGCTTATAATAGAAAAAATATGTGACTAGCTTGCGTTAAGTACCCACTCAAAAATTTGCGTCAACTCTCCAGCAATATGTATAAAATATAAACTGGTCTTAAACTACTTATATTCAATATTAAACGATTATTTGAGATTTCTCTCATTGGATTTTTTTGAAAATTTTAAAATTTTTGAAAATTTTAGAAAGTATACAAACATGAATATATTAAATGACATTAAGGAGAAATTGAAATATCGCACCCAGCGAGACTCGAACTCGCAACCTTCAGCTCTATGCGCTGACGCTCTAACAACTAAGAAATAAGCTATAGGTGCTTAGCTATCAAATATTCAACTTTCAAATAATCCAAATGTAAGAAATATTTATATATATTTTACAAATTTTAATATTTTTTAACCAAATATTTAACTGATATTAAAATTTATATTCACAGGCTCGCTCTTCGTAACTTTGCTAAATACTTCATAATTAATGTGAATCCATTTCGTTGTACGTTTGTGTATATAATTTATTGTAAAAACAGGTGAAGACCTCTAGATTATTAATTTTTTATAATTGTTAAGATTCTTATTCTCTTTTTATCATTGTCGATTTTAAAAGTTCGTCGTAGAAATAAAAATAGGAATAATAAACAAAAGGGGTGTGGCAGTCAGTGGGACTGCTGGTAGAAGTTATACTTTTATGCACGCGCCAGGATTCAGAAACTTGCATGGGAATAATTTAGCAATATCATTATATGATATATGTGTTCAGCGACCCCAAAAACTTCCTAGTACCGAGTGCACACCCACTTTGTATTGAATTTGCATAAAATTCCTGGAGACGAGGTCCGTCCTAAAAGCACCAGGTGTCTCGAAGACCCTCGTCATCATGATATTCGTATTCAGCGACCCACAAAACCCCCGAGTATGTACTAAGTGTGCATTGATTTTGTATAGAATGTGCATTAAACCCCAGGATAAGAGGTAAATACCATACACCCTGGGCACCAGGTTACGAGGAGTTTCTTGGGGCGCTGATTTCAAATATGACATCGACGTACACGCCACGGACACCTAGTGCGCCCTAACCTGGCGCTGAACAGTCCTCGCGGTTTTTCCAGAGACAATACGAACCGAAAATTGTCTCATAATTTCATACATTCATTCATGTGTAACTTTCCCTTGGGGCCCTGGATAAAGGTGATCCAGTTCTGTTAAAATAACAAGAATTATCGCCGACTGGACCTCCGAACTTTGCCGAGCAGCCTTTTACTTTTCTCCCAACGCTCAAAACGCTTTTGTGTAAGTATACACAGATACTTGCAATAACTCCAGGATCCGCCCAACAACGCGTAGAACGTGTATGGAAAACCCTCGGGGATGTCGTTCAGAGCCAGGTTAGGGCGCACCAGGTGTCCGTGGGGTGTTCACCGGTGCCATATTTGACTTCAGCGGCCCAAGTAACCATCTCTTACGATTGTCGCTTCCTATTTTCAGTTGTGTCTGGGAAAACCTCGGGGATGACTTTCAGAGATGGGTTAGGGCACTCTAGGTGTTCGGGGGGTCGTTTTCCAAATGAAATTCGGATTTAGCGCACACAAAATGCCCCCATAATGATTTTCGGTTCGTTTTTGTCACAATTTTCAGGAAAATTCTTAAAGATGATGTCCGCATCTAGGTTAGGGCGCACCAGGTCTCCGTGGGGTGTTCGCCGGTACCATATTTGAATTCAGCGACTTAAAAAATCCCCGGGTGTCGAGTTTCTCTCCTTCCTCGCATGAAGTTCGGGATAGTCCTCCGGAGATGACGTTCCTTAGCTCCAGGTGTTCGGGGGTAAATTTGAACGTTATAATCGTAATCAGCGACCTCAAAAACCCCTGGGGACCCAAGTTGGGCCAATTCTTAGTCTTATTTACAAAGTTATTGAATTTGTCAAAAAAACCTCTCAAAAAATGCATTTTTTGAAAGCATTTTTGGCTACAGCAATGCAACTTCCGGTTTGTACTAGATAGAAAGTAGGTAGGAATGGTATAAATAATTTTTGAAAGCAAATGCAAAAAACCGCATTTCGATCCGTCCTAATCTAAAAGATTTCCTATCATAATGGATCATTGCCTCGACTAATACCTATTTATGTTAACACTATAAAATTTAAAATCAAGTGGCTCCTCTTAGTACTGTCATTTCTGAAAAGTACCTACGGTCGATGGAAAAATTTTGTAATAAACTCGTGAATTAAAATGGCGAACATTAACGCGCTCGGTCCACTCTCGCGTTAAAATATCTCGATTGTTAATCGTTCTTATTAATACATTTATTGCTTGAATAACTATTCTAAAACAGCTTTAAGCAGCTGTTGATATTTGTATAAAATCTAGTCTCTGTTAGATATTTATTAAATAATAGTCGCATTTACTCAATTATTACAAAAATCGGAAAAGTAAAATAACAACACTTTACGAAACTTTATTGCACGCTTTTATTCTGTTTTTCATCATTAACGTAAACAGTTTGTTTACGCAAAGAAAACAATAAAAAAATGTATAAACATATAAAAAATTATTTATATTTTAAAAATTGTCAATTATAATAATATTTTGCAACGATTATGGCAAATATTTTTTGCGTTACTTTGAACGCCTCTGTGAAAGACGTTCTCTAAAAAATGTTTAAGACACACCACAGTAATCTAATATTACATGTGCTTAATCTGCCGGAAAATTTTAACCGCAAAAATGTATTTCTACGGGTAATTTCGTCACCGAGATAGCTTTGCTCTTGTAACTCTTTGATTATTTTTAATTTACACTTTTTTAAAATACAATCTATTTTTTTGTTGGGATTTCAATTTATTAGACAACTACTTGCAAGTGTTTAACAGTTTCTTCGCCATTTTCTAATCGTAAGTCTTAATAGAACAATGAAATCAAATTTTTGTGTTTTTTGTATCTATTTAATTCAATAATAATTAAAAATTATGTATTTTTAAAACGATATATTAAAATTTCACATATAGTTATTTTCTACGAATCCTATTATAGTCCATTTCATCGTTTTTGGCCGATTTGATATTAGAAACCACTGAAATAAGATGAAACTGTCATCCAAATTACCAATAGCGGACAGTTTTTTTTCTAAATTAGGTCGTAGGTTTCTGAAACTATCAGTGTGGTGTGACATCTACAAAAATATGACATTAAGAATTATTAAATTTAACCCTTCAACAACGAGCCGTACATGACGCTTACTGGGAATGTGAATTAAGTCAAGACTTCCGTATTGAATACTTTTTATCTACCGGTGAAACAAGATGCAGTTACGTAAGTGTTGTATTAAAAAACAAACGTCCTCATTTAAATTTCTAACTTGCCTGTATCTGAGAGAGATGTAACTCTAAATTTACTTCGAGTATGATTTCTGTCATCGGCCAAAATCCGTGAAATGGACTATATTAAGATTATGATGCAACAAAATTAATTGGACTTTACCATTCAAAGTTCTATTTGTATAAACAGCATTAAAATCTGTATTTAATTAAATTTATACTATATATTTTTTATTAACAAGATTTATAAAAGAATTTGGATGTGAAAGTTCTTAATTCCGACCGGTACCTATACGTATACTAAAAAAATGGCATCTATCGAATACTTTTTGAAGTCTCTGTATTAAACGTAATTTAACAACACAATTAAAATTTAGAAAGTCGTTATTTCGGCTTCCTGGAGAGTAAGTGAATTTGATTTTATGATGGTTATTCTTAAAAATTGTAGGGAAAGTTTTGTCATTAAAATATTTATATGTATTTTACAAACAATCTAAAAGTATAGTATTGTATTAATATTAATATTAATATCCTTTGCTCCCTACATTTCGGGGCTACGAAACGGACTCATTGTGTTTGAGCCGTTCCAAGCACCCTTTTTTGTTTTACATCTAATCCAAAAATATAAAAAGCTGGCTTTAGTACAAATAATTAAAAAAATCCACGACAAATAGAAAGCAATTTTAAATTTGCAGCTCCTTAGGCATTCGATAACGAAAGGATTAATTTTTGTTAAAGTTCATCGAATCTAAACCAAACTCGCCCAGAAGAGTGCTGAGGATAAATTGATGCGACACTCGTAGAAAATTAAATAAAAATTTTCAACGCAACGGTTCTGGCTCAACATGAACCTTAAAGAATTTTCTCTAACAGCAGGTGCGATTAGATTACAAAATCCAGTATAATAATAGAGTTTTAAGGTTATTGATTACGAATCCGCGGTCAGTTTTACAATACTCAAAATCGGGGAACCAAGATGATGGACAAATTTTTAACCAGTTAACGGTCTTACCGAGAATTTAGTACTTATATAGGGTTTTGGCGTTGCTGATTTTTAAAATTTTAAATAGTAATTTAAGTATTGAATGGAGGTGGCTTTTACTTGATGAATATCCATGTTAACGATTAAAGAACAAGGTAAATATTTACAAATGTAATCTACATTTGTGATCAGTAGCTCCAAAATATCCTACACATTAAATTTTAGAAAAATTTAACAAAATGTGTCTAAATCGTATCCTAACTTTTGATCCAAAGTCTTAATTATATGATATAGTATATAGTAAATAATAATATCTTCTTAGTGATCCAATTCTTAATTCACATAAAACCTTACTATTTAATTTATTTTATTGCATTTTAGATAAACACAAACAAAATTGCGAATCTCGAAGTATGTTTATTTTTATGAATTAGATTAAATCACAGCTTTAAATATTTGCATCTAATTTTAAATAAGCCAAACTCTTTAAAAAATAAAGTATTTTAGCAACTAGCCAATAAAACTGTGTATTATATTTAAGAACTTTAATCTCTAAAAATGAATATTTTCTGTTAATAACAACGTATGGAATTAAACGGTAAACTTTGCTAAGGTTATTGTTCAAGGCTTGGCTACTAATTATATATTAACTTATTTATTTTTATGTAGTAAATAGTAGGTTGTTAAAAAGTAATTTACAAACAATTAATTATTTGTACGTAATTTGTTTATAGTATAAACTGTACTAAATTGAATTGTTCTCCCAAGTTAAAATTATTAAAATACTAGCTGACCCGGCGAACTTCGTACCACCTACTGATGTTTTTTTATGTATTATTTGTGTGATTATTTTAGGCTTATTGACAGATGATAGAAGTGAAGTTAGTTGATTTGCTTTTTGAATAGTTCATTTTTAGGCGATACGTTGCAGCGCCGCATGGTGGCGAGTTACATTAATGTACATAGCACATTCGTTTTCTCCTTGAAAAAATACATATACATACCAATTTTCATGACAATCGGTTGAACGGGACAGAAGTTGATACTCTGCAGCGCCACCTGGTTGCGAGTGGCATCAATGTGCATAGCATATTCGTTTTCTCCGTGAAAAAAAATACATATACATACCAATTTTCATGACGATCGGTTGAACGGGGCAGAAGTTGCTATTCTGCAGCGCCACCTGGTGGTGAGTGGCATCAATGTGCATAGCATATTCGTTTTCTTCGTGAAAAAATACATATACATACTAATTTTCATGACAATCGGTTGAACGGGGCAGAAGTTGCTACTTTGCAGCGCCACCTGGTGGCGAGTTGCATCAATCAGCATATCATATAAACCTTCTCCGTGGAAAAATACTTATATATAAACCAATTTTCATAATAATCGGTCCAGTAGTTTTTGAGTTCATCGATTTCATACATAAAAACACATCCTTTTATCTTAATATGTATATATAAATTACGTGTCACGTTGTTTGTCCGCAATGGACTCCTAAACTACTAAACCGATTTTAATCAAATTTGCACACCGTGCGCAGTTTGATCCAACTTGAAAGATAGTATAGCTTACATATTAATTTAGTCGCAATATTATTTTATTGCAAATTATTTGTTTATTAAATTGTTATTATATTAAATATGATATTATCATTTTGAAAGTCGTCATGCATGTAAGGTCTTAATAGCTAATTTGGATCAGCGGCAGATTATGACATTTCGGTTGGGTTATCGTAATGGGATCGATTACGCCAGAGGGAAGTTTTTTTTTTTGTTTTTACATGTGAAAACAGTAATTATTATTTTAATTTTAACTGTAATAAAATAAACTGTTTTAGAAAGTTTTTAGATACAACTACCCTTGATTTTGTTAACAAGGAAACAATCCTCTCTATGATCAATCACAGCGTTGTATGACTTAATATTTTTGCAATATCAAGGATGCTGTGCATTGTTGAGATGACACTTAAATTCAGTTTTAATTATTGAAAAGTTTTAACATAAAAAGTTGTGGTACCTATGTGCTTTGAAACTATGTATACAGTTTAATAAAAAGTGATTAGGTAGTGATTAGTGTGTTATCAAGTACCTAAACGGTAAGTGTTAGTTACCATTTAATAGAATTAACTTACATTTCATTCAAATTTCGCTGAATTCATTAATTAACTTAATCTTTAATTTAATTGTAATCGATGTTAATGAACGCCATTTTGATAATGAAATATTTATAGAATAGTAATATTACCTATACATCAGTAATAAAAACTTTCTTCTACTATAAAAAGTTCTTTTTATAAATTGTGATTATTAATTATTTGTGCTTCATTGTTTAAAACTCTTTAATTAAAATATATATACATGTAAGTATTATCACATTCCTATCCCTATCCCTACTAATATTATAAATGTGAATGTAAGTTTGTTTGTTACGCTTTCACGCGAAAACTACTCAACCGATCATCATGAAACTTTGTACACATATTCTTGAAGGTATTAGAAGTAACATAGGATACCCACTTTTTATTAAAAATATTTTTTATTTTTTACGAAAACTAAAAAAATTGTTTGTCAAAAAATTCAACGCCATCTAGCGGTTCAGTAATGAAGTTCCAACCCTAAGTAGGCCACCGTAAGGTGGCGCAGTTAGTATCTTATATATTTAAACTAGCAATTACGACTTAATAAAGTACTATGGCACCACCGTAAGGTGGAGCAGTTATATAATATCACATATATTTTAACGAGCAATTCTTACTTAAGGTTTATGACGCCACCGGAAGGTGGCGCAGTTTATACCTCACATATTTTAACAAATTCTTGCTAAATTGATGAAAGATACAATTTTAATGAGATAATTTAAAAAAATATATTTAGTTAATGGGGCAATGATTTCGGGATCTGTAGGTAGAGGTTTTGAATGGAAAAATGTATCTCAAGATATAAGACAAATGTCAAGGCTAGTTTGCAAGCAGCATGGTCCGCAATAGGATGGGAATAAAAACCACTAAAACAATTTTTATAAAAAACAGTTTATTCAATATATCGACTAAACTTTTCATTACTTTTCTGTGCACAAAAAATCTTATTTGATACATTATCATTTATAACACGTTAAACTTTAGAACTTCTTCGTTTCTTTCTGTACACAAAAAACAGTACTTGAATATAAATTTTATTAATCAATTTTGTTTCATGGCGTTATACAACAATAGTGTGCAAGCAAGAGTATGTAACTCTATTTCCACTCATTTGGTGAACTCTGTTATTCCGCTGGATATCCTGAAATATTTGTTCGATAATTTAAAAAAAAATCTGCCGGCACATTGGGAATATTGGTTTCCAAGGTGTCGGTGTCCCCAGTTTTTTTTTTGCTTTTGGGTTCATCTCGGTCCCTGCACAAAACAGAGGAAACGTTTTGTATAAAAATATATATTCGGAAGGAATCACACCTTCTATTAGTATCTTTAGCCGATTGTTTTCGTATAGTAGTTTAAGAAATAATAATAATTTGTCACACCTGTTTGACACGCGAATTTAAATTATTTGAAATTTATTTTGGTTATTATGTATTTCTCTACACTTTTAGTTTCAAAATATTTGCTTTAAAAGTAATACTGACATTTTATTTTTAATCTATTAATAATTAGGTAATTTGGAAATAATTATTTAGTGACATGTCATAAACATATTTAGGAATATTACATCAATTTTACTTCTAGTGGTATACAACTTTTAGCTGAAATTTAATTTAAAATAGCTTTTACAGATGAGCTAAAATTTGGATATTTGTTTTAATATGAATCATCTTTGCAGACGCTCCCATAAAAGAAAGTATGTTGGGTATCATTGATTGCTATTTCATTTTATAAATTGCAAAATATTTACAATGATTTTTCGTAATAATCTCAAACACATTATTCAATTTAGGCAATAAATAGTACATATAATAATAATTTTCTACAAAATATAAAATAAAATTACAGCGCACAAACGTGTAGTACGGACACCAGATAGCTGTGTTTTCGGTTTTCGTTGGCATTAGGTGTTTTTTATGTATTCTGATCTGCTGCTTACAAATGGTTAAAAAAAAAATTATTACCAATTTAATTGATTAAATAGACGCATATCTAAAACTAATAAAGATGGGCATTTTTACCAAATTATTCTTTTTTTTTCTTTCTGACTATTAGAACCGGAAATATTGTCAATTTAGTAAAAAATTGTTGCAAATTACTGTACTTTTCACATAATTCGACTAACCGGTGCGCGAAAAAGGTATACAAGGGCCCAATTCAAAAGGAAACAAACTCAGCTTTCACGTAAATTTTATAAAATGTTTACAAGTAAGTTATAACAAATTAATCGTCAAATTTTTAATAAAATATACCAAAATTATTTGTTTATAAGCATTTATAAGCAATGTTATGTAAAAAATTGTCAAGGATTTTATCATCCCAAAACGAAAAATTTTAGGTGTTTCTGGACCATTTTAAATTGATAAGATTCTATAAAACTATGAATTTTAAAGTCACGCATTAATCAATTAAATTAAAAGGATCACAAACACTTAAAATTTTTGTCCTTTGGATGCAGAGTAACATCATTAAACAAGAAACTTTTTATTTGACATAGTTAAAAATGCTTGTAAAACAAATTACTTCAATATTTTTCGTTAAAATTTTACGATTAATTTGTTATAAATTTGTTTTAAACAACTTTACAATTATTTTATAAAATTTAAGTAAAAGCTGAGTTTGTCTTCTTTCAAGTAAGCACCTACATATCCTTTTGGAAACCTTCTAAGTCGAATTATGTTTGAAATACAGATATATGCAACAATTTTTTACTGCATTGGCAATAGATCTGGTTCCATTTTTTTTTTTTTTAATTTACTTTATAAGAAGCAGAATAATTTGGAAAAAATGCCTATCATTCTTAGTTTTAGAGTTGCAGCCATTTAAACAATTATATTGTAGCAAGTCAAAATACATAAAAAACACTTGGGTAATGCTATGACCTTTGACCCTATAATACCAACGAAAACGTACCTGGCGACCGTACTATAAAAAAAAAACGTGCAAATACTTTGTACAAAGGGGTACCCTACTTCCTGGATACTACATATTTTACAATTTTCATTACCTCGACTATATGCATATATGCATCTTTAACAATTACACATTTATATAATTACAGAAAATATAATTACTTATTAATTAATTAATTAGGTACCTAATTAATTTATTTATTTCTACCAAACTAAAAACATGAAAATGAAATAACGCTAATTTGTCTAAGCTCATGACTTTGATTTCCTAGAAGTTAGCGCCAATCGCCAGCTTAATCTTAAATATAGATTTTGAATTTCACTTACTTAAATAAAAGCGTAATCTAGAATACCCAAATTGACCAAACAAATATATTTATGCACCCACACAAGCAGCTATGTAAACTTAGCACCTCAACTAAAAATTTGAAAAGTGGATATAATATGATAGTTTTTGTTGGGTATGGGTCGACTATAGTAATTTGATATATTGTTATTACATTCGTATTTAACAGAACGTTGATATTAACTTAATAATACTTGATCGCTATTTGATAATATGACACTTATACGAAAATAGTTATTATCCTAACAAGTGCGGAAAGTTATACTTTCCCGCACGCGAACTGCCGATGCCCGAACGACGCGAAGCGGAGTTCGGGCAAGCAGTTTAAGTGCGGGAAAGTTAATTTCCGCAAGTGTTAGGATCAATACTTTATACAACTACTGCTCTGGAAGTAGAATTTGAGAGAAATATAACAAATAATTTTTTTTTTGACACATCTGGCAATAAATTTGTTGTTGCATTTTTAGCTGATTCAACTAGTTCAGGTGAAGTTAAACATCTTGTTAAATCGACCATTATTTTAAATAGTACACTTTTTTTAATTACCTACACTTTCTTTTTGCGTTTAATACAGTTGCGTTGTGACAGTTGTGACATAAATTAAAAAGGGTTAGGACTGATCGAGTAGTCTCTCTAGCCAAATAAAAACGACAGATAGTTTAGGCGGAATCCGTGTAGTTATGTGGTCATAACCAAACATGTGCGTTTATGAAATACATATAGTCAAGTATGCGACTATTGTGTACTTCGGAGATGACATACTGCGCTCGAAAAGTCAACTTCCAGAGCAGGCGTTGTATAATAGTTATTATCCTAACAAGTGCAGAAAGTTATACTTTCCCGCAAGCGAACTGCCGATGCCCGAACGACGCGAAGCGGAGTTCGGGCAAGCAATTAAGTGCGGGAAAGTTAATTTCCGCAAGAGTTAGGATCAATATTTTTTCTACAAGCAAAATCACCTCGAAAATTATTTTAATTCAGAAAATATCTCTTTTCCGCACGGAGTGCGGGTAAGGTTTTTTTCCACACGCATTTTTTTTTAATTAATTGAATATGTTTTCCGATAACCTTTTTGACAAATTATTGTATTATTACCTTTATCTGGTTGGACTACATACAAATAGTAAAAAAAATTAAGATTATTTTACATAAAAATAGGGATTTTTAAAATGTTTTTTTTTTAAATCATAATTTATTAAATCACCACTGTAAACCTTACTCAAAGCAACAACAAACTCACCTGTTTAAGTAGGGTTGCTATAGCTATAGTCGTGTATTTATTGACACTATGAAAGATTTAATTGTCACAATCGCATCTTTTCAAATATCTAAATAATTTTCGAGGTGATTTTGCTTGTAGAAAAAATATTGATCCTAACTCTTGCGGAAATTAACTTTCCCGCACTTAACTGCTTGCCCGAACTTAGCAGTTCGCGTGCGGGAAAGTATAACTTTCCGCACTTGTTGGGATAATAACTATTTTTTACAAGCAAAATCACCTCGAAAATTATTTAGATATTTGAAAAGATGAGATTGTGACAATTAAATATTTCATAGTGTCAATAAATACACGACTGTAGCTATAGCAACCCTACTTAGACAGGTGAGTTTGTTGTTGCTTTGAGTACGGTTAACAGGGGTGATTTAATAAATTATGATTTTTTTAAAAATTTTTAAAAACAAACATTTTAAAAATCCCGATTTTCATGTAAAATAATCTTAATTTTTTTTTACTATTTGTATGTAGTCCAACAAGATAAAGATAATAATACAATAATGTGTCAAAAATGTTATCGGAAAACATCTCTATATAATAAAAAAAAAATGCGTGCGGGAAAAAATCTTTCCCGCACGGAAAGAGATATTTTCTGAATTAAAATGCGTGCGAGAAAGTGTTGTTTTACGCATGCTTGTAGAAAAAAGCTTTAACGATTTTTTGTCAAGAAATTCAAAAATATTTTTTTATTTAAAATATCTAAGTGGTTTAACAATTTATTTTCTTTAAAAAAATTGAGGTTATTACCACCATGTGCCTCAATCATGAATATTAGTAAGTTTTAGATCTAATAAATACATCGTATCATTTGCGGACATATGTTTGTATAGAAAACTATAACTATTATCTTCTGTAAACTGTCGCACTGATTTAGTAACATACTGTAGAAAGTAATTAATTTTATATTTTCTAAATATCTTTAAAACAACCCTAATATTATTAAAAATATTTAAAATTTTGATTTTTGTTTTAACTAAGGAGGAATTTTTTATGGTTCAGACAATAAAAAGATAGATTTTAATAAAACAATCTTCATTTCTTCTAATTGTACCTAACTGTTGTTAAAGATAAAATTACCTTTATTTATTTATTTCTACGGGAAAAAATCACTTTACAATTAAACTAACAAAAATATAAACAAAACAAATATAGTACATAAAAGTGCAACCAATATAAAAGAACAAGAAATAAAAAATACAAATAAAAATAAAATTAGGGACAACACAATAATACTCACAAGAAACTAAAACAATGGTGTACAGCGTTCTATAACTGCTATTTAACAAGTCCAGGGCGTAATTGACTCATACGTTTTTTAAATTGAGAAACAGAAGTATTTAAAATATCACAATCAAACAAACGCATACATCTTGATATAGGATTAAAGAAGCCATAATTAGTTCTGTGAAGAGGCATCCTGAAGAAGACAACACTCGCGTCATCCTTGAAGGCACATGAATAGACAATGAGGAAATCAACTCAATACAATTTATTTTACCAGACACAATTTTATGTAGGAATCTTATGTCATTAATATTCCTACGTATATATAACAATTCCAAATTTAAAAAACTTAAAATGGTTTCTTAATCATAATTACCCAATTAATCTTGAGAGCAAAAATTCTTAAAAAACAATTTTGTATAGATTCCAATCTATTGATATGAACTGCGTATTGTGGAGATCAAACTACAGGGGCATATTTAAGCGTAGATCTTACATATGCTAAATATAAGGGTTTTAATGCTTCTACACTCAAATCTTTTGAATTCCTAGTGATGAAACCAAGTAATTCAGTGATCCAGTGATTTGGAAATAATCTAATTAATATGTGGAACAAAGGAAAGATTACTATCAAAAAGTACACCCAAATCACGAATTTTTTTAAAGCGGACTATTACCAACAGAATAATTAAAAGTAATAGTCGATTTAAGCTGTAAAATAAGCACAATTTACAAAAAGAACTTTTTATAATAGAAAGTTTTTTACTGATTTATAGGTCATATTTTGTGTCATCTCAACAATCACAGCATCCCTGATTTTGCAAAAATATTAAGTCATACAACGCTGTGATTGATCATAGAGAAGATTGTTTCCTTGTTAACAAAATCAAGGGTAGTTGTATCTAAAAACTTTCTAAAACAGTTTATTTTATTACCAGTTAAAATAATAATTACTGTTTTCACATGTAAGAACAAAAAAAAAAAAAAAGAAAAAAAAAACTTCTCTGTAGCGTAATCGATCCCATTATGATAACATAACAGAACTGTCAAAAGTGGACTGACTCGCCGCCTAACCAACTACGCTACGAACGATTTATTTAATAACTTTCAAAATAATATTATCTATACACAACTTAGATCATGTTTAATATCAATTCGGTATAAATTTCGAAATCTATGTATATGCCTAAATATACTTGAAACATGCATTGTCATCCAGTTCTTAGCTATCCTGAATATTTCAGAGCTATAGGTAGTCGGGAAATAGGTTTAAATTCGATTACAAATTCCACGGAATGACACAGAGACACAGAACACGGCGAAAATATAAAAAACTTTCTAAAAATTAAAACGTAGCATTTTTTTGAATTTAATAACATACCGTTGTTCTTAGACCAATAACATATCGAAGAAATATCCCTCTGTAGTTTTTAAATATTGGTTTCTAATTATAATAAATAAAGTAATATTCTTGTATATTGTTGATTACCATCTCATAATCCTTCCAAAAATAGACTGAATTTTATAATGTGTCAAAAATATTTTTATAATTCACGTTCACAAAGTTTCTATTTCGACACTAAAAACGGTATCGAAATAGATTCATTGTAACACTGTTTTTGGTAACTTTTTGTTTTACACAATTGGTTGCACTGCACTGATTTTCAACGAAAGAGTTCAGGTAGTAAATCAAAAAGTATGTTGTAGTAAATTATTAACTACATTATCAGCGTTATTGCTAAATTTGGAATATTTTATACAAATTTGACAAACATTCTAATTTAAAATCATTAAACCTGACAAGTGTCAAAACTGTCAAGATTGCCAACATAATTAAATATTTCGAAAAACTCTCATTTTATTTTTTTTATACTTTTAGAAGTTCATTATAAAAAATAGTATGTAACACTCGAATTACAATGACGGTTTGTAGTACTCGTTCTTTGCGAAACTCACCGCTTCGCGGTTCGTTTCACAAACTGAACTCGTACTACGAAACCTCTGTCATTGTAACACTTGTATTACAATATATTATTTTATAATTCACGTTCACAAAGTTTCTATTTCGACACTAAAAACAGTATCGAAATAGATTCATTGTAACACTGTTTTTGGTAACTTTTTGTTTTACACAATTGGTTGCACTGCACTGATTTTCAACGAAAGAGTTCAGGTAGTAAATCAAAAAGTATGTTGTAGTAAATTATTAACTACATTATCAGCGTTATTGCTAAATTCGGAATATTTTATACAAATTTGACAAACATTCTAATTTAAAATCATTAAAACTGACAAGTGTCAAAACTGTCAAGATTGCCAACATAAATAAATATTTCGAAAAACTCTCATTTTATTTTTTTATACTTTTAAAAGTTCATTATAAAAAATAGTATGTAACACTCGAATTACAATGACGGTTTGTAGTACTCGTTCTTTGCGAAACTCACCGCTTCGCGGTTCGTTTCACAAACTGAACTCGTACTACGAAACCTATGTCATTGTAACACTTGTATTACAATATACTATTAACTTCGTTTTTACAATGAAGAATGTTGAAATTTTGTATGATTGTTATTTGTTAAAATATTACCCTTATTAACTAATAACAGTAATAATAGGATAATATAAAAAAGGAAATACATAAATTATGTTTTCTTGTATTGCAGATGAAGATTGGAATGGTGATCCAGCTGAGTCGACTGTTTATCTGATGCACCAACCGGCCCAAGTACATATTTCTAAATTTTCAAGAGATAAATCTCCCGAACCGACTCAGAGATTTTCAAGATATGCTGATTCGCAACCCACAAAATACGAAAAACAAGATTATAACGACAAAAATCCAGGTACAAAACATTAGAGTTGTAAAGATGTTGAATTCTTTTCTGATAAAAAATTAATGTGTTACTCAAGTTAACTAAAAATTTATTAAAAAAAGATAGGTACTGTTGTGTGTATAATTAATTTTTATATAAATGAATGGGTAACAAAATTTTAATTGCCATCACACTTTTTAATTAATTTTATAAAAATATTTTCGTGAATTTAGTTGTACCAATATTGACAAAAGACAAAGAATTTGTTTTTTCTTGTTTTAAATGTCCCTTTGTAAACATTTTTAATAAGCTAACACTATATTGCACTTCAAACGACAGCAAATTGTAGATTTCATTTGATAAGAAATGTTGTTATATATATTTCAATATAGATCTTCCTTCTGGAACACCCTTCTTCAATGTAATTATTGGTCGTGGATTCCAATATTTCTAAATTTATAGCTTGTGACAAAAATAAAACAAAAAAAATTTAATATCCCAAACAAACAAAAGATTCAATTCCCTTATTCTACAAAAAAATATATAACTTTCTTTCTTCCTCTGTCTGGTCTTCTTTCCACTACTCGATTTATTAGCTCCTTATTTCTGCTCCTCTATACTTGCTTTCTCGTTCTTTCAGCCTGATACATAAACTATTTCTCTCAGCTCCTCTACCTTCAAAGTTCTGGTTTCTATTTCTATCTGCTTTATTTTTATCTTTCCAATTCTTGTTATATTTATTTAGTTATTTTTTATTTACTTTTACAATAAAAATTCTTTTTAACAATTCAACAATTTTACTTACTTATCTGATATCTCTACAAAACTTTTATGACAATCCAATCAATAAATTTCTTAACAACATAACATCATAATTTAAACAAAAACAATTTAAATACAAAAATACTTAATCTAGACAACCAATTTACAAATAATGGATCACGTTCCAACATTCCATTGAAGGAACATGCACCATGAAGAAAAATCCATATCATATATATATATATATATATATATATATATATATATATATAAAATTAATATATTTTCTTAATTTTAACTAGTTCAAATAATAATAATAGTCACATACTTATCTTCCTATAATCTATAAAAAGTTTGGTTGTTAAGTTCTGGCGGAAAGATGGCACGCTGTTTATAATAATCACATTAAAGAAAACAAACGATACTAGGAATAGTTACATAAATATCAGGACAAAAAGTAACTTAGTAGCATCTAAAACTGTTTATGAATTATTAGTTAAATCATAAGTTTGTCCAGCAAACTCAACAAAATTGATTGTTCAGACAAAAAGAATTTTCTTGAATAAATATTTTAAAGCAATATTTTAAGGCGCAAATAGACATGTAATAATATTTCGTATCGCTAAATCGTCTTGCAAATTCAGACGAAAACAAACAAAAGAATCTTCTTGAATAATTTAAGGCAATATTTTAAGCCGCGAATTGACATGCAACAAATGTTTGTTAAACATTGAAGATACAGCTGGTCTAAAATATATTTGTATCAATACATCGTCGAGTAACCTAAAATTTTACATATTTAAACCTTTATAAAAAGTTTATTAGTACGTAAACATGACTTCAATGAGCAACTTAAACTTTCAAAAAGTGACCAAAATGGTTAGAAAAGACTATCGATTAACTATCAGGGCTATCGCTGAAGATAAAAATATTAACAACGAAAATGTGAGACAAATTTTGCATGCGGTACTAAACATGAGGAAAGTTTATGCTAAGCTTGTGCCCAGACTTCTAACGGCGGAACAGAAGATGTATCGTAAAGACGTTTGATCTGACATTCTAGAATACATCGAAGGAGACTCAAACTTCTTGACAAGAGTTATCATTTGCGACGAAACTTAAATTTTTTAATATGACCCCGAAACCAAGAGTCAATTAATGCACTTGAAGTCTCCAAACTCTTCGAAAGCTAAAAAAGCGAGGATAAGCAAGTCCAAATTCATAACGATGTTGACTGTTTTCTTTGATATACAGGCTATGGGTTACAAGAAATGGATACCATAATGCCAGACAGTTAATATATAGCCTTTTACGAAGACTCTGAGAAAAAATTTGCACACAAAGGCCCAAATGTGGAAAGAGAACTGCTGGATCCTAAACCAACACTGTCAACGACTATTTGGTCAAAAAATAGATTACAGGCTTGAAACAAGTGTCATATTCGCCAAACTTAGCAGCACCCTGCGACTTCTACCTGGTTGCAAAAATTAAATCCTGATTAAAGGGAACTGGCCCCGAATCTCTCGGAAAATGACCTGCAGTTTTGTTTCACATATTGGAAAGGTTCACATAAAGTGGTGTCGGGATTTGAATAAAGATTACAATCAGGGGTAATAATAAAAAAATTAAAAAAATTGCGAAATATAGCTGTTATTGCAATAATCTTGGGACTATATATAAACTCGTAGCATATTATTTTAGCAAATATTTTCATTAATTGACCTTATAACTACGACTACATAAAATGATCTTTCATAATTAGATATTTAAGCCTATTAAAAACCAAAAAATATTGGAGAAAAAACGCCACATCGGTCAAAATAATAAACAGATTGATAAAAATCAAAATTAGTATTGTTGAATTCTTTAATTTTTGTTGTTGAAAAAAAATCTATATAAATTTACTTGAAAAATACTAACAATCCCACTTTTCTTAAAATGATTATTGCTAAACAATATTTCACTACAAATAAAACTGCTAACGGTTGCTTATTTGTTTTTATTGAAACATATAAATCATTAATGGTTCCTTAAGAAAATGTAATAACCACATGAATAATTGTTGCGCGTTTACTTAAGGAATATATTGAACTTACAAACAAGTGTTGAATTTATTGGTCGTCATGAGCAAATTAGATGTAAAATCAGGGGTATCAAGTCTTTAATTCCTATGTACTTAATTGCATAACGGGTACATTATGATATTTCATTTTTAGATCAGTATAAAACTTAAAAAATTAAAAATATTTCAGTTTATACTCTGCATGAATTTAAAGTTGATTTTTGTAATTTTTTAGGATACCGAGCAAATAAGGCATATCGTGTAGAACCGCAAAAGTGTTTTGAAAAACCTTCACCGAAATATATAGAAGAAAAATACGTAGAAAATCAAAGGAGTCTTGAAAAACCTTCATCGAAATATATAGAAGAAAAATACGTAGAAAATCAAAGGAGTCTTGAAAAAGTCATGTATCCTAATAATAGAAAAATTGCCGACAGACAACGAAGCTTAGAAACTGAAAAAAATGCAAACAATTATGGAAAAGAACGACATTCAGCTTCACTTGAACACGAGAAGAAATACAGTGATAAAAGGTAAGATAAATTTTTATTACTACTATCGATTTACTTTCAGAAAGTCGATGTATAAAGTCGAACTGTAAAGATTCAAAAAGTAGCCATGTATTTTTAAAGTTCTACTTCTATTAGCGCGCCTGGCCTTAAAAATTTGTATGAGATTAAATAGGAAAAATCATAACATTACGTTACATATGTAATGGCGTGAGTAAGAGAGGGACAGAAACACATATAGGTATATTGGTCGGTAAAAACAAAAATGAAATATTTACCACATGTTATTGGTCCTTTGAATACCGTTTAAACATTTATTACATTGAAAAGCGATAGATATACAAAAAAATAATGTTTTAGTATCATAGTGACGTATCACATTGTGTTTAAATAATTATTTTATTATTCTGTCACGTAAGTAGGTAAACATATTAAGTTTATTATTTTAAATTAATAATATTCAGTAATAAGTATTGTATTGTAGTCTATAGGACCGTCACATGGTTGTGTTATAGCTTATATTATATCCTGCACTATGCTTTTAAAGCTGTTGGCTACATAAACAGAGTTTTTAAGAGATGTATTTTAGTTAACGTTTTGAGAAATCATAAGGTATTTTATAAATATTCTTTCATTCATCGTATTATATATGCGTATAGGTTACTTCTTCGGGAATTTTCGAGTGTAACTTTTTATGAGTTGACATGAATACCTGGTACAAGGGGTCAACAAATACGCTACCTACGTGACTTCTTCTTCATCGATCTTTTTCTATTAAAGAGGCTTAATCGCCTTGTTGCAAATCTATACGCTAATCAAAATATTTGGTCATGCACACGTGGCGGCACTGATTAACCTTATACCTTATACAGTTTTTAGTTGACGCTATGTACACAGGATATATATTTTCGCAATAAATATTTTTAGATTTTGATCGATAAGCGATAATTTGTAACATACTATTGTAAAGATAAAGAGTTTTATTATACGATGTGATTTTTTTTGGCTGTACACTGCATTTTAACCCATAAAATGGACACGGAAGTTCGGATTTATAGTATAGTAGGTCCATGCTTCAAGCACATAATGATTTTGCTAAATCAATCGTATACAAATTTCTATACACTGGCGCGTACATAGAAGTATAACTTCTATCGGCAGTCCCGCTGACTGCCACAGGTTTTTTTTTTATATTTCCAAAGTTATTAATTTCTTTCTTCATATTGAAAAGAGCGTTTTTTATTTCTGTAAATTATGAAAAAGATTAGAGACGTACAAATTTTTGGACAAAGATTTGTATATCCAAATTATTTACGTTTATCTTGTATAAGTTATTCGTCCCTAGTCCCAAAAATGTATTAAAACTTTTGTTTTGTTTATTTCTTTTGTAGATTTTTTTATACAGCATTAATTTGTAACCGTTGCTTGCATCTATACTGAGGATATAGATTTTTAAACTAAATAAACGGTCTATAAAGTTATACGTTTTAACTTTTAAGCTTATTCCTACAAATAAACAATTTTTCTGTCACAACTCCATGAATTGTAAAAAATATATATTTTTGGGTAAAGCAAATTGGCCCACCATTATATGTTCAAAATCTGACGGTGTTAAAATGTTTAATTTATTATTTTCTGTCTAAGGTACTTTTTTCTAAGAAAATGTGACACTTTTGTAAAAAATAGTATATTGTGTATCTAGTAGGAAAAGCGATACATTCCCGGACGACAATGTAAACATTGGAGCCCGGGAATGTGCTTTTACTACGAGATATACATTCAATTTTTTCTGAAATCGCATTAAATATAATCGTAAACTAAGAAAGTTTTATATCTGCATAACTGTTTTTGATTTTCATCGTATTTTCTATGAAACCGTTTCGTTGACATTGTTTGTTAATCATTATTTATAAGTGTCACAAAAGTGTCGGTTCGGTTAGTTACATATTGCTTAAAATATTTTAAATTATATTTAAATGGACAGTGACGATGATGTCCAGAGGTGCAAAACGCCTCCAGAGTTACTAAATACTGCTACTAATGTGATTTAAATTTATTGCCAAATAAAATAAAGGCGCAAAATATGAATTTGATTATAAACGTTTTACACAGGTACGGAAAAAATATTCCCTTACAGTACGGAAAAGTTTTTTGCCCAGCAACGGACTAAAATACAAGAATAGTGTATTTTGCGGCTAGAATTTGATCCGAGAAACTAGACATTTCCAAGCGATTTCAGAAAAAGTAATGTTGTAATATTACATTTCTGTCATATGCATAGCAGCTTTAACACGTCATCCCGAGATTTAATTGTATTGGTTAAAAATCTGACCTGTAATGAAATATTTAAATTCTTTTAGTAAACATTTTTGATTAAAATTAAAATCTACATTTTTTTAAGCTGTAAAAATTATAATCTAAATATTTAAAAAATATGGCCGTACAAAAAAAGTCCTTCTGCTTTCAAACCCATTACAAGTGTATGTTCACATCTCAATAAATTAATTTTTACTTTCTTCAGCTGTATTTTTTTATCGGTTTTTTATTATATTATAAATACATTGTTATTGTAAAATTAAATTAGATTCTAGTTAAATATGTATTACTCTCATTTTTCTTTTTCTGCTTGCATGAGTTGACGTATATAAAGTAGCTTAAGTGGTAACGAGTTTTCTTTAACTCAATCGGGGCGCATGAATTGCGAACCGTGGTCAGATTTTTCTTATCCTCGACCCGAATTGCGAACTACATCTTATCAGCTGACCGATCTCTCACCTGAATTGCGAACCATACATTTTTGGATGGTTTAATCCCTTCGCGAAATTATGAACCCGAGTAGGAAGAGGTAGGTATAAAAATATTTACATAGATTAGTATTCCAAATTTAATTTGTTCGTCAACTACAATATTCACAGATAATCAAACAATATTTTTTTTAGACCTGCACTTTTTTTACAATTTATCTATTTTTTTTTAAGTACTATAAAGGAAGATTAAAAAATTTTTTTGTTATTACAATAAACTGCAAAAAATAGTATATTGTTTTACGAGCAAGGAATGATACTCATTTCCCACGAGTACGATGTTTGCAGCATGAGCCGCAGGCGAATGCTGCAAATCGTACGAGTGGGAAATGAGTTATTCCTTGCGAGTCAAACACTATACTTTTTCTACGGTTATACCACAAAATAATACAATAATTCAATAATAAATGAAATACAAAACAAAACATACCGATATAGGTTATATTATTTAAGTAAAATTAACTATTATTTACAGTATTTACAGCTATCATACCTTAAATTTATTTGTTAATTCAGAAAAATAAGCTAAAAGCACAGTTTCTGACACGGAATTTGTTGCCTTTTTCTTTTGCCAGGTCACGAAACTATCATATGCATTCTGGTATGTTTTGAAATTTCGGGAATCAAATTCTGACAAGCTTCGTTTGCCGCTTCTCTTATTTCAGTAGTAGTTAATTCTAATCCATTTTCATCACTACTTAACATTTTTACATAAATATCAATCTAATTTAAATAATGTATCAAAAACTATCTGTTGTACCTGTCACTACTTTATTACTGTCAACCTGAACTGTTATTCAAATATATGAATACATACATGATTGTCACAGTATACTTGATTAAGTTAAAACAATAAAGAAATGATCACTTTGTGTTATCAGATAAAGAAATGAGATATTTCTTTATTAGATATAACAACGTACCCTATTTCTTTAGAGATAACTGTCAAAAAATGATACATTTGTATAATAACCGTAGAAAAAATATTTTACCATTTTTTATTACTTTTATTAATTAGTCCCCAATTTTTTTATTTTAACGTTATAACACAATATTTATACAAACTACAAACGTTTAAATGACACTGCAATTCTTTATATCGTTTGTAGTTTCTTAGAAAGTTTTTTTTAGACCCGCACTTTTTTTAATAATAATAATAATAATAATAATAGCTTTATTGCCCAACAGATTAAATCCCTTTACAGAGCAATGTACAAAAAAAAATGTTATATATTAATTTAGTATAGGTGATAGATAATGTAAATTAAAGAAAAATAATTTTTAAAGAAATAATTAAGCAAAATCATAGTTAGCACCAGCGATTGCTTTTATATTACTTAAACTATCGGTGAAAATGTCAGCAGAATTACAATACAAATTGAAGTTATTACACATAACATTGACAGGTGAATTTAACAGTATGTTAGTTCTAGACCTAGCACAGTAAAAAGTTAGGTGTTTCCTGTAACTATATTGGGGAACATTTATATTAATTTTTGCTAAAATAGTAGGACAATCAATTATTCCTAACATAATTTTACGTAAACCGGTCAAAGAGGCAAGAATTCTTCGAAGTTCAAGACTTTCCATGTTAAAGCTATCTAAAAGTAGCTGGTAATCGAAGCCTCTCTCAGGATATACACCATTTACCTTAAAACATAAATATTTCAAAAATTTCCTTTGAACACCTTCAATATTAGTCATATGGATATTATAGATGGGATACTATATGATTGAGCAGTATTCTAGCTTAGCTCGAACGTATGAATAGTATAGTGTCTTTAATATTCTAATGTCCCTAAAACCACGGCAATTCCGTACAATGAATCCATACATTTTACTTGCATCACTAACCTTAATATTAATATGCTCAGCAAAACTTAGTTTTGAGTCGAAAGTGACACCAATATCATTGGTAGAGGAACAGTGTGACAAGACTAGACCGTTGATATTGTAATGGAAGTTTACTGTAGATTTTTTCTTAGTGTATGTCACCACTTTACATTTAGATACATTCAGCATTAATGCATTTTCCTCACACCAACATAATAAAGCATCTAGGTCTAGCTGAAGTGCTATACAGTCCTGAGTGTCTAGGATTGATAGATAAAACTTAAAATCGTCAGCAAAAATAAGTCTACAAGACTTTATGCGAAAATCGAGATCATTTATGAATAGTAAACATAACAACGGTCCCAAGTTAGAACCCTGTGGAACACCTGATTTCGCAAGGTACTTTTGGGAAGAGTAACCATTGTAAAAAACAAACTGCTACCTACCCAGAAGATATGATCTACAGAATCTGATGAAATTATAAGAAAAACCAAACTGGTGTAACTTATCTACTAAAATTCCGTGATCCATTCTGTCGAAAGCTTTCGAAAAGTCAGTGTAAATAACATCCACCTGCCCACCTGAGTCAATAATTTCAGATAAGAATTGAGTAATTATGAGTAAGTTAGACTCTGTGGACTTTTTGTTTAAAAAACCGTGCTGTGAGGGTGATATTAGATTGCGAACAGATGGAAATATCTTATTATAAATTATAATTTCAAAGACCTTTGAGAAGTTTGACAGAATGGATACGCGATAGTTTTTAATTTGTTCCTTTTTACCTGCTTTAAAAACAGGAATAATCCTGGCTTCCTTCCACCGGTCTGGGAAATTCTCTAACTTTAATGATAGATTAAATATTAAATATTAGGGGTACGCTAATACATGAATGCAATCTTTGACAAAGAATGACGGTATATCATCCGAGCCAGAAGTCATTTTATTACTTAACTTACTACTGGCCTCTATAATATCAGATTCGCCTGCAGTTTTTTCAAATTTTTTCCTAGTATAAAGGAAGATTAAAATTTTTTGTTGAAACTACAAAAAACTAGAAACAATTTGGCACTTAGTTAAAAACAAATCTTACCTACTCTACCTCATATTATGTATCAATTTTTAGTTCGTGAAAACTCTCATTATAGACAGCAGTGCGTGAAGGATTGAAAGTGTGCGTGAAGTAACAATCTATTTTAAATGGGATTTACTTTTTTGCACTGTTTTTGATACACCTTCATGTAATCAAATATCCTTAGCATTCGCGTTGCCATGGTGTTGCTATGAGAGCATTAGTTTTGTTAGTATCTTGTAAATGAATTGAAAATAAATTGCTTTCTTGTAATTATTTTTTTATTGATTATCGTAGATAAAATATTGTATGAAACTGTGCGTGAACTGCTTTTTGCGCACTTACTCGATATATAGCACTCGCTTCGCTCGTGCTCTAAACATCGCATGCGTGCGCAAAAAGCATACTTAAGCAAAATCAAATTAAATTTTATCGAAATCGGGTTCCAGCGTGAAGGGGCTTACCCTAAATGCCACAAAACGGTCACATTTCGCTTTAGGCCTGGTTTGCAATTCATCTCATCATTATGTCTTCAAAAAGGGCACGGTTCGCAATTCGGGTAAATTTCCTGGACCCTTCGATACTTTTGACCATAGTTCGCAATTCGTGTTACCCCAACTCAATAAATTAATGTGAATGAGTTGTTATTCCTTTTTTTCTTATTTAGATGTCTAATCTACTCTATCATATTTTTAGATATTATTATCAAGGAGAAAATGGGACAGAAAATACATTTCAAAAATATTTTGATCATGAGCGATATATTGAAAAACCTACACCAGAAAGTGCTGAAAATTCTTTGAGGAAAGATACACGAAAACCTGCGAAATACTTTGATGATGATGGATTTGACGAAAATATTAGGTAAGTAATACAATTTAAAAGATTTACCGCAAGTCTGTAGAAGATGGGACCTAATGACCTCAGTGGTTCGCAGAGAACAACTGTACTGACAGTCGCCTCTGCGATTATTATAGTATCATATATATATATATATAATTTAAAATATTAGGAATTAATAATTTCAATTATTTTTTTTACAATTTATTTAATACTGTGGATACTTTTTTTTAAAATTAATGTCGTAAACAATTTTAGTATTTTAATAATAAGTATTGTATATTTTATAATTTAAGTTACAAATAAAATTGCAATTTTTTTAAATTAAATTAAACAATATATCCCTGGCTCTGATATTAATGGTTTTAAAAATTGGGTAACTCAAGGATTTTTATAAATACGGATTCTAGATATTAATCACTGTAATGGAAATTGTATATCAGAAAGTTTAATATGTATACTATATCATATTATAATACTACAAAAAAGCTGATTTTTTAGAAACACCATAAATATGTCTAAGTAACAACTTTCCTCTCTTATTCTGTTTCACAAAGATAGGACATAGGGAAAACTAACAGAACCGTATTGCATTGGCTTTATTATCCAGAAGCGATTTGGAAGTTCGATCAAAAATTTGTTAAAGATTTGGTACTGAAATCCATTTTAAGTGAAGTGTTGGATGAAATGTCTATTATTAGTTCTTCTTTTTACAGTGATAAGCAATTAGGTTTACTACCAAATTGATTACAAACCCAATTCCAATTCAAGAAACTGATATCTTCTTGTTCAAAAACGTATCATTGGAGTTTCGTTCAGGTTTTCTAAATGGCCTTTTATGATTTTTAACATTACAATTTCATGACTCTTCTCTAAAGGAAAATCTTGGAAACTTTTACACAATATGGGAAGCGAAGCAGTTTCCTTTTAACTAGATTAATCATTTCCCTCAAATCAAATAAATTCCCTGAAGTTGAAGAATAAGAATATTACGTTTTTTAAACATATGGACCAAATAATAAAGCTTGATTAAAAATAAGTTGATGCAGAATTCTACCGAACCTTCTTTCTTCAAAAATACCGCTATTTCACTTCTCAGTTCGTAGATGCGCTTGACAACCTTACCACGTGATAACCGTCTGGATGAAGAATAAAACAATAAAGATTTATGTTTAGCTTCTATATCTGTACAAACCGCAAAGAAAATTCTTAATCTTAATGGCCCAGTTTTTATGTAGTTAACTTCAATAATCAATACTTCCAAAACAATATTTAGACCAGGGCTTAGAGACTTGGACGCTAAAGCTTCCCGATGAATCATGCAATGTATCCAAATAACATCTGAGTATTCCTTTTTCGCAAGCGTTTGCAAATTATTGTATTTACCAGACATGGCTTTATTAGTGGAAATCCCAACACAATTTTATCATAGCAAATTCGCAACAATGACAGCATTATTTGTAATCCTGAATAATGTAGTTCTTCCTTTTATAGGTTTGCAAAACAGTAATATTGCAATACCTTCTCTTACAGATTTTGATGTAACAAATTAAATACTGAGTCAGTTGTTTCCTTAAGTTGAATAGCAAATAATTTTTCAATTAGCTCAAGATTTAAGGTGCTCCTGTATGTCAGTAGTTATATCTGAAATTCTTAGACAAAGTGTATCATTTTATAAAGAGATATTGTTAAGTTGTTTATAATAACTTTCACTAAACAATGTTTCTACAATATCTTTGGTAGCTGGTAGAATAAGTTGCTCTGGTAAAGGGTGTGTTTTTTTTTACATTTAGCTACCTTGTAAACCACTGTATAATGCTAATAAAGCTTTCTCGTTTACTGCCAGAGTTTTCTGAAAATTTGTCTTCTGCTTTTTGAATAGGTTTAAATAAGTTTTAGCACAAAAAAAATTGACTCAATTAATTGTACTTCAAACTATCAGCAGCTTATACTATTAAATAAATACGGCAAATAATGCATTGCGGTTTTTCTTCTCCAGTAGTTTCAATGCTGGTAAAGTCCATCTTTAGGTAAGCTTGGTCATATTTTCGGGTCTTAGACGTATAAAATTTCTTGTTTAACTTTATTAAAATGTAATGCAACCATTGTCCTAAAAAAGGCTTTATCTGTAAACGCGCTTCTTATTTTATAGCCGCGTATCTTGCGTCGAGACAATTCGATGACGTTCTACATATTTCGCAAAATATTATGGTTCGCCGCGCCAAGCACATATGATTCACTACACCAGCTGGATATACAGTGTTTCCTATTTTAATAATTTTAATTTCTCTTGTTAACTATTTAATTTTCGCAATACAAAGCGGAACGCGAAATTGTTTGGAATAAAATGGAGAGGCGTCAAGCATGAAAGTTTAAGAACCGCTGCTTTATACAATATTTGTTGGCTAATAGTTATTTAGTTATATTCCAAAATTGTTTTGTCAACCTTTCCATAGTTTAAAAAATATCAATTAGGTCTACGGTGGTGCTTTTGATTTACTTTTCTGGTTGTTAAATATACAATATTTAAGTATTTTCCTATTATTTTTAACTTCCCGCTAAAAAAATTAAATTTTTTTTTAAAATCGGGAAGTTATTGGTTTTACCCCGTTTTTCGAAAATCGAGTTTTCATCGGATCTCAACGTTTTGAGGTATTTGGAACCTCCCCTGACTATTTTTACGAGGGTGTCTGTATGTCTGTATGTACGTGTGGATGTGTGTGTGTGTGTGTGTGTGTGTGTGTGTGTGTGTGTGTGTGTGTGTGTGTGTGTGTGTGTGTGTGTGTGTGTGTGTGTGTGTGTGTGTGTGTGTGTGTGTGTGTGTGTGTGTGTGTGTGTGTGTGTGTGTGTGTGTGTGTGTGTGTGGATGTATGTAAACCTCTTATAACTTCTTAACGGCTTGACCGATTGGAATGAAATAAAAAGCGTTCCAAAGAGTTCCATCTAACTTAGATTCCCTGTAAGTTTCAACCGATTCGAACAGGTAGATTTTGAGAAATTTCAAAATAACCGAAAAAAACAATTGGTAAAAATGATGTTTTTTGGGCATATCTTTTTGGCCATTACATCGATTAATTTCACAATCTAATCAGCTCTCAAGCTTAAAAAACCACGTCTAATGCCGTTTTGCAAATTAAAATCGGTTTATTCGTTCGTGAGATATCGTTGTCGAAAAATTTCAAAAAAAGTGTTTTTTTCAATAACTTATAGATTTTTTTACTAATCGATTTAGCACTCGTAGTAACTTTTGTAGGTCTCAAAAAACTGCGTCGAATGTCATATTGAACATCAAAATCGAATAACGCGTTAAAAAGTTATGTCTTTTTAGACATTTCAAAAAAAGTCAAAAACGTCAAAATACGTCACGTTACTATAGCTTTGCGGTTAAAACTAGCGGGAAGTTGCAAGGTTGGCCTTTTAGGTCAACCTCTTTTCGAATTTTTTTTTATAAAATAAGGTTTCAATAATAATTATAATGGGTCAATTTGATATACATATCTGATTTTTCTACTTCTTTTTTCTGTTTTCTTCTGACCATACAAGTGGTATATTAAAATAATTTTTTATTGAATTGAATTGCAACATAAATTTATGTGTTAATTATACATATAACAAAGCTTTTAAAGATTTCTTGCATATCTCATCATTACCTTACTATTTTTTTTAATTGTGGTAAGCAGTTAAAAGTGTGTCCATATATCTTTTTATATTGCATTAAGTTTTAGGATTGTCAGCTCCTAATTTAGTTGTTTCCCAAAAAAAAAAATGTTTATTAGATTCTTTTGTCCAAATAAAAAATTTAAAGCTGAAATTGTCTTTTTCCCTGTATAATCTAAATAAATTTCTCTTGTATATCAACATAAAATAGATTAGTTGAATCTCAAACTTTTAGTACAGTATCCCAACAAAATATGACTAGACTAAAAATAAATTGCATTGGCTGGTATTTAAATTAAGTAGCCATTTATCTTGTTGTAGATACAGGAATAGTGAGGAATTTGATCGAGAAAATAGACAAAGGTACAGCTATGATAAAGAAGAATATTTTGAAAATCGTCCCACGCCAAAAATTCGACAAAGATATCCCTCAGATGACTTAAAGTTTTATAAAGACAAGGCATCAAAAAGTCCTAGCAGAAGTCCTCCAGAAGAACGGTAATTTTTTACTAACTTAACTTTTAAATTCGACTAAATTTTGTTTTATTGTAGATACTATACTGAGCCCGATATTAAACCTAGATCAATTCCAAGACCTACGCAAAAAGATAATATTATGGTAAAACCACATTCCAGAAGCGACCGTGATGAAAAATCTATCCGCTCGCAAGATTTTTATGAAGAATCTAGAAAAACTGGAATATATAGAGCTCCTACTCCAAATTCTGATGATATTAAAGCCCCCAGGGATAGATTTAAGGATGCAAAAGAGAAATTTATGTTAATGGAAAGAGAAAGAATTGAAAACGAAAGGAGACGACCTGAACCTCCAATTTCTCCAACAAATATTAAAGAAAAACCTTTTAACAAAAGATATAGTGATGGATTTTTCAATGAAAGAGAAAGGTAAAGCTACTTTAATAAACTAACAACACATTTTCTGATGCTTATTCTTAAATGTATATTTAACAAAAAAATTATCGATTATCAACAATTATATCGATAAAGAACATTCGAGTAACCTTTTGATTAATATTATTAGGTATACTGTTTTTACGTACACTTCTCACAATAAGAACGAATGAAACACAAAAATTATAAGACAATTAAGTAATTCTTTACTCTCGAAAGTATTAAAATTTTCTGAAAATTGACGATTATAATATTAAACTTTAGATTGCGCCTCTCGTGCTGAATTGCGGAACTTAAAATAATTTCCAAGATTTTCTCATATAGTCGAGGCAATGAAGCATTATGTTGGAAATCTTTTAGGATAGGACGGATCGAAATGCGTTTTTTTGCATTTGCTTTCAAAAATTATTTATACCACCTACCTAGCTACTTTCTACCTAGTACAAGCCGGAAGTTGCATTGCTGCAGCCAAAAATGCATTTTTTGAGAGGTCTTTTGGCAAATTCAATAACTTTGTAAATAAGAGTCAGAATTGGCCCAAGTTGGATAACCAGGGGTTTTTTATGTCGCTGATCACGATTATAATGTTCAAATTGACCCCCCGAACACCTGGAGCTTAGGAACATCGACGAACGTCATCTCCGTGGAACTATTCCAAACTTCATGCGAGGAAGGACAAAAACTCTATACTCTGTTTTTTTTAGGTCGCTGAATTTAAATATGGCACCGGCGAATAACCCACGGACACGGAGTTCTTGAGACGCTGAATTTAAATATGAAATCAGCGAACACCTTACGTACATCTGGTGCGCCCTAACCTGGCGCTGAACCGTCCCCGAGGTTTTTCCAGAGACAATAGGAACCGAAAATCGTCTCATAATTTAATACATACATTTATGTGTAACTCTTTCCTGGGTCCTCAAAAAAGGTGATCCAGTCCTGTAAAAATGACGACAATAATCTCCGTCTGGACCTCCAAACTTTGCCGAGCGGCCTTTCACTTTTCTCCCAACGCTCAAAATGCATTTGTGTAAGTTTACAAGTATACACAGATATTTTTCACTAACTCCAGGCCCAGCCCAACAAAGCGTAGAACGAGCAGCTGCAGCAGTAGAAGAAAAACCGTAACATTGGGGATGACTGAAAAACCTCGGAGATGACGTTCAGAGCCAGGTTAGAGCGCACCAGGTGTCCGTGGGTGTTCGCCGATGCCATATTTGAATTCAGCGACCCAAAAAAACCCCGTAACAATTTTCAGTGCGTCATTTTCATTTGTGTCTGGAAAAACCTTAGGGGTGACGTCCAGAGCAAGGTTAGGGCGCACCAGGTGTCCGTGGGGTGTTAACCGGTGCCATATTTGAATTTCAGCCATCCAAAAAAAAAAACGGGTAAATTTTCGGTTCGTATTTTTCAATTGTGTATGGAAAACCCTCGTGGATGACGTCCAGAGCCAGGTTAGGGCGTACCAGGTGCCCGTGGGGTGTTCGACGGTGCCATATTTGTATTCAGCGTCCGAAAAACCTCCCGTAACGATATTCGGTGCGTCTTTTTCGACTGTGTCTGGAAAACCCTCAGGGATGACGTTCAGGGCCAGGTTAGGGCGCACCAGGTGTTCAGGGGTTCGTTTTTGACATAACATTCGGATTCAACGTACACAAAATGCCCCCATAATGATTTTCGGTTCGTTTTTGTCGCTATTTCTAGGAAAATTCTCGAAGATGACGTTCGCGTCCAGGTTAGGGCGCACCAGGTATCTGTGGGGTGTTCGCCGGTACCATATTTGAATTCAGCGACCCAAAAAACCCCCGGGTGTCGAGTTTCTCTCCTTCCTCGCATAAAGTTCGGGATAGTTCAACGGAGATGACGTTCTTCGACGTTTTTAAGGTCCAGGTGTTTGGGAGGTCAATTTGAACATCATAATCGTGATCAGCGACCTCAAAAACCCCTGAGTACCCAACTTGGGCCAATTCTGACTCTTATTTACAAAGTTATTAAATTTGCCAAAAGACCTCTCAAAAAAAGCACTTTTTGAATGCATTTCTTGCTACCGCAATGCAACTTCCGGTTTGTACTAGGTAGAAAGTAGGTAGGAATGGTATAAATAATTTTGGAAAGCAAATGCAAAAAACCGCATTCCGATCCGTCCTATCCTAAAAGATTTTCTATCTTTGGCCCTTTTAGTACTTCATTGCCTCGCATTTATAGTAATAACTTTCTAAGCCTAACAGTTTCAGAGATTTGGCCGCTAGTCAGCTTTAATGAAATACCCTGTATATTACCTATATAACGAAACAATTTAGCAACAATTTAAAAGCAATATTCAATCGTTATAGGTTTTATTTTTTTGTTGCTATTTTTAATTTTTGACACTTTTTGCCTATTTTTGTCATTTGTCAGCAATTTGGTAATTCTTTTTTATTTAACACCATTTTAACAATTAATTCTTATATTTAATAAATATGTAAATTTATTCGAAAAAAAAATCCAATACAAATAGAAAAATCGTAATAATTACAAAAAATAAAAATAAAAAAAAAACATTTTTAAATAAATAAAAAAATAAAAAAAAAATCTCAAACTGAAAACAATATTTTGTTTATATTAAAACCAAATATAGAAAACATAATACAATACTGCAAAAATTTTTGATATATAAATAAAAAAAAATTTAAAAATAAAAAAAGTACAAATCTATGAAAAAATAAAACAAAATCGTATAGAATATAAAAAAAGAGTGTGCGTGTAACCTTTACGCGCGATTGAAGTAAAACTTGTTGACGTACGTATCGGAAAATAAATATTTAATTACAATTCAATCATATTTATTGCCTATATACTTTACAAAAAAAATGAGATGTTATATTTATATTATTCATTAGAAATAGGAATTTGAAAGTTATCATTATTTTTTTTATATATGAAATAATAGGTTTATGATAACTAAAATGTGAAACATAGATTTTAGTCTATAAATACCATTAATGTATTTGAAACCGTTTGAAAATTTCATAAATAAATTTCGGAAATTTAAACTCCTCCCATAGCTGAAATTATACAGTTACTTCCATCAGAATCTTCCGTTGGAATCTACCCCTAGTCGTGCCTAAAGAAGTTTTGCTTCAATAATAGGTAAACAATATTAAAAATATACACATATTACGTTTAGAATGTGTGCTTTTGTAGCTGTATCTACCTTATTGTAATACATCACAACACAAGAGCCTTCGATAGTTAGATAACCATTTCATTTTGTAGCATTTTATAGCATATTCCATAAAATTTAAAATCCTGAGTTAAGTTTGTTTCCTTCACGTCTACGAAGGATCTGTTATTGGTGGTAAAAGATTAGCCATCTTGACAAGTGGTTTTATGGCCTTTATGGCTACCGAACCAAACCTAAAATAAGTATAAGAAAGTGTTGAAATATTTTGAATATTATTATTTTATGAACAAAAACGTGCAACATGCTTCTTTACTCAACGTAAAGATTCCGTATAAACAATTATTTACTATCATTATATGTATGTATGTTATATAAACTTACTTAATCAAATCATAATGAATGTGGCTGTCTCGTAATTTTTTCATTTTTGTCATTTTTCTTCAAATCTTTCTGGCGCTTATAATATCCCCTTTGACGTTCACAATTTCTTTTTAGCTCTTTAAGTCTATAAAACGAAAATAGCTAGGTATAAATAATAGGTATAAATAATTAGGTATAAATAGTGTAATTACACACCAAAAATAAAATTTATGCATATAGAGTACCTACCTATTCACTCATTTTCAATCAATATTTTTTTATCACTTTCTTCATTAATAAATCCACATTGTTTATTCATATTTAATACAAACACTTTATACACAAAAAAATATTTAGATAAAGCAATGTATTTCGATTGACAAGATGATCAGCTGTCAATTCATACAATTACAGATTTAATTTTATTTAATATAGGAGGCAAAATCGCATGAGCGCCGCTAGGATTATTTTCAGGGGGTGAATCTGCATCTACACACTATTATGATCTAATATATATATATATATAGAATGTAGAATGATTTGGACAGCAACCGCGACGCCTTTAGTTTTTATTCAAACAATAATTTAATAAAAAAATTAAAAAAATATATAATTTTCTGGTAAATTCAGGTAATTTCTTTCATAACAGGGGGGTGCAAGCGCACCCTCTTGCACCCTGCTGCCGGCGCCCATGCAAAATCGTGTCAGTATTAGGTTTTGTTTCCGGTTTCTGTTATTAGAATGACGTCACGTCCGTTAGAATAATTTTTTTACTCCTAGTGTCGCTAAAGAAGTTTTACTTCAAAATATTTTAAAAAGTTAGGTACATCGATTTTTAAATAAATATTCTCACATTATGCAAAATTATTAAATAAATGTATATTTCAAAACTTTTACATAAACATTTAAAAAAACTTAAAAATATTAATACATTCTGTATTTTTTTTAGATACTACGGAGGTCATCTAGAAGAGGTTAAGCCTACAGGAAATCCAAGACATGCCCCTGAAGAACTTCGTTATCGAGATCACTCTGAGGTGAGACTACGAGAAAGGAATAGAGATAGAGAACGAGAACTGGATCGTGAAACGCCACTTGATAAATACAGACCTGTAGATAAATATGATCCTAAACGAAGATCAATGTTTAGTTTGATAGAAGAAGAACATCGTAAAAATTCAAATGAAATAGCTAAAGAACTAAAACGACGATCTTATATGGACAGTGGACATTATGATGAAGATATACAGAGAGATCATCATTACCAAGAGCTTCCAGAGTCTGATCGTTTTATGGATAATTATTCCAAATCTAGTATAGAAATAGATAAAGTAGGAGAATTAAAGGATCAGAAGTATGTTAAAAATCAAAAGCAGCCCAAAAATTTAGCTGGGTACAGGCATAGTTACGCCGAACCAAAACTCAGAATGGAAAATAAAGGAAAGAGACACTTTCCTGATGTTCTTCATAGGGCTAATAGTTCTGTAGGGAATAACGGAAGGGTAGGCATAGCTAGCGTTCATCCATATTAATGTATGAGTATAATTATTTAATTTTAAATTTTTAAAAAGTTATTATCAGTTGAATATATAAGGTAACTCTGATATTATTAAGATGTTTACTTTAAAGGTTAAGAACAGTTGAACATATAAGGTAGCTTTGATGTTATTAATATGTTAACTTTACAAGTTTCAAAGTTAATTATATTGTATCTAGTTGCTTAATTTTCTAAGATATTTAAATATTTTAGAGATTGTTTAAGTACAAAAAGTTACTCTTTTTCCTCTACCATCTCCATTATTTTTGGTTTTTTAACCACAAATTTTTTTGAGTTGTGATTTTTAGTTAATGATCCTTCTACGGCTATAAAGAAATTATTTAATTCCAATATATCTGAAACTATTATAATTTATATAAATTACATATAGAATGTCAGATTTTCAGCCCTTTGAAAGTATATTCGGATTTTAGACAATCAAAAGTTTTTTAGTGTTGATTTAATTAAAGTATGAAAAATAGTATAAAGACAAGTACAAAAGACATACCACTGCTCAAATATTATACTAACAGTATACTAACCAGTACAATTAGGGACAGGGAATAAGTCTCGATACTTTTGGTAACGATGACTTTTTTTTTGATATCGATACTTTTGTACGCGATAAATTTCATTCGCTACTTTTCCTCATACAAGTACTCTTTGACAGGTATCGTATCTCGTATGAAATAGGTCCAATTATTACTACCTAAAGCTTATTTTGTATTTAGGTATTTATTCCATAATATATTGTGCTTAGTACTTGTAAATCATTTGCTAGATGGCATATATCGGTTTATATTTTTCATTACAACTGAGTCAATTTTTGTTCCTATAATGACAAGAATTTAAAATATCTTGTTTGTTGCTATTTTTAAACTGGATAAACACTCTGATAGAACTACTTTGTCAAGTATGACATTTGATGTTCAAATTTTGAATTTTACTTTACGATTTTCTGAAGTGTGATATACAAACATTGACAATATTTTGTCATTTTACGGTAAATTTTTGATAATATTGACATTTGCCATTACACATATTATGACAATTTTGACATGACACTACGAATTTGACAATGTTTGATATTTGATGTTTTAATTTTTTAATATTTTCATATAGAAACAAGAAAATAAAATAGATAGAGGTTGATGGTTTAATACTTTCGTATGTGACATGTTTTTCAATTTCTTCTTAATGTCATTTTCTTGTTTGTATACTTTCTAAATTTTAAGAATTGTGATAAAATTGACATTTGGTAATATAAACATGACAATTTTAAAAGTGTCACATTACAATTCTACATTTAAATTTGGACATATGACAAAACAGTTTTGACATTTGTCCAAGTAATTTGGGTCATATTGAAATTTTTGATAATTTGACTCTCATATTTTGTTAGAATTGATATTTAAGGTCCAAATTTTTGTTAATAATTGTCATTAAAATGTTAAAACAAATTTGTCATTTGATCAAATCATTTTGATAATATTAACATTTGACAATAGAAATATGATAATTTTGACATTTCAAGATACATTAAGTATACAAACAAGAATATGTTAAATGACATTCAGGAGAAATTGAAAAAAATGTCACATCCAGTTTACACGTTTAAAATATCTAATAAATGCTAATGTTAATTATTTGACGTTTTAATTTTGACATTTGACGCAACAAATTTTTAAAATTTTGACATTTTCAAACATGTATCAATTTTTGACATTTGACACTACAATTTTTCATATTTGACTCTACGAAATTGACATTCAGATATACTTATACATAAATTATATAAATGTATGGATAATATTAGATATCTGAATATAGTTTTCAATTACGATCAACTTTTCTTAATAACAATTGTCGCTATTTTCAGGTATTTAAAGGTACTCTTGAGTAAAATTCCAATTTTTTGACACACCTCGTATACGGCTTAAAACAATTGATATCTGATGGTTGTAATTTAAATTTTGGACTAAGCACAACTTTTTATAAAGAATAACTTTTTTTCATAAAACTAAGAATAAAAAAGTTTCCCATATGATGCCGACTTAATTGGACACACTGTATATCAATACGAATGCCGTATGCGTGCGTTCTATTACCGGTGTAGAGCTTTCTGTTGTCGCTCTTTCAACATTAACTTTATTCGACAAAACATCCTATAACTATATTAATTTCTTATAATAAGTACTTCGTATTTTCTACTGTTGAGTACTTAGTTCTTTAGTACCTATTATAAAAAAGTATGATGTAATCTGTTTCCTGCCTACAATTATTGTAAAAAAATAATACCTACTAATTGATTTAAAGCATAAAACAAATAAGTTTTCAAAAAATAAATTTTATACAGTCGTTACAATTAAAAAAGTGGAAGTAACAAAAATATCAAGATCATATATTCCATTTCTTTGTTAAAAGAATAGTCATCGGACATCACGTACCTATAGAAGATATGGTACTGTTAGAACTGTTCTCACTAATATCAACAATAACATTCCTAGAATGTGAAATACTAGTAAAGGATTTAATCTACTCATATTTTAATAATATAAAATTGTTGTGGGGTAGTTCTAGTCTTAACGTTGAAAATTGGATACCCTGTTGACGTTTATAATGTTTATATTGTCGATATCTTATTCAAATTTTAAGTTTTAATAATAATAAGTTAATTGCTGGTTTGTGTAGGGAAAATTAGCTTAATAACTGAAGGATTAATTGGATTCGATCAAACATACAATCTATTTTAGAACTTGTATCAATGGTTTTTGGGCTATTAGGCCGGCGTCGATTGTCTTGCTGACTTGACGTTTCGCCAACACGAGCGGTTGGCATCTTCAGAAGTTGCTTCCTGGTTGACAGTCTGCGACTTACTAAGCTTTGCACACACACACACACACACGCGCGATGAGCCCCGAGATGAAGAGCATGTCATCCTGACAACAAATTTTGTTGACTGGAGGGCATGCTCTCCTCCTCCTTCCACCACCCCCCCTCATCCTGAGGGGGCCTCAACTCCTGTTTCCCCATCTTGGCATTGGGGTTTCGGTTTGTCATGTCCGTTCCAGCTAGAGCAGTGCTGCGCACTATATTTCTTTTGTCTTCTATTGTGTGTGTCTTCTTGTGTGTGTGTGTGTGCGGCTAAAAACCTGTCCAAGCTTTGCGTGATCGCAGGTCGTATTTATACGTCGGGAAGGAAGTACGTATAAATACGACCTGCGATCACGCAAAGCTTAGTAAGTCGCAGACTGTCAACCAGGAAGCAACTTCTGAAGATGCCAACCGCTCGTGTTGGCGAAACGTCAAGTCAGCAAGACAATCGACGCCGGCCTAATAGCCCAAAAACCATTGATACAATAAACAATGGCCGCGAAAGCCTTTCACAGTTTATTTTAGAACTGCCTGTATGTATATGTTTGATAAATTATTAGTATTTAATAACTTATATTTAAGATTATTAATGAGATTGCTCACGTCCTTAAGGTTAGGTGATACCTTTAAATTTTTTTATAACTTGTATTAACTGGATATTTTAAAATATATTTAAGAAATGTGTACAGTGGTTTCTATATTATAAAGATTTTATTAAGAATAGGAAATTATATATTTAAAAAAAAATTAGGAACGCACTGTATAATAATTACAAAAATATTTAGTTTTTAGAAATAATTAAAATTTTATCTTATATTTTTTTCAAATTATTTATTTTCTTATGTGCCTTTGATATATTAAAGATATATTATTAATATTATTGTAAATTCAACTTTTATATTAATTTAACATATTGTTCTGTTTTCTATCTGTTGTTTTCTTTTATTTTGTATGAATAAAACTATATTTTATCAGTTTTTTATTTCATTTATTTAAAATACTTACATAAAATAAACGAGTGTGGAGACTTATTACAAGACTAAAGAGATACGTCAAACTTGTTCTGCTGATATGTAATAATATTATTAGTCCAGGATATAAAGGTTTTCTGCTAGCAATTCTTTTTATATGCATGGATTTGTTTAAAATTTGGACAGTAGGTAGGTAGAAAATAGCTAAAAAATGAAAATCTACCCTATGCTAATATGTGCTTTTTTTCTGGGGGTGGAAAATATTTATCGAAAAAAGAATCATGGTAATCGCTAGAATAGTGAATTGTAACACAAAAATGTCACTGTTACCCCTAACACCATACATACAACACAAAAAGGTTACCTAGAATTTTTTCGAAAAGTCAATACATTTGGAGTTATTGGTAACTGAAAGTTCACAAAAAAAACTGCAAACAAGCATGTTTTTAAACGATTTTTCGGGAATAACTCAGAAAATTTACAATTTATCGCGAAAACTGGCATAATATAAAATAAAGCTTTTATAAAAAAAAACTAGTGTGGCAGCCAGTGGGACTGCCGGCAGAAGTTATACTTCTATATGATATTCGTGGTAAGCGACTCCATAAAATTGCATAAAATTCCTGGAGACGAGTTCCGTCTTAAGCACCAGGTGTTTTGAACACCATCGCTATTATTATAATCGTATTTAGCGACTCAAAAAAACCACCGAGTACCAAGTGTGCACTGATTTCGTACAGAATTTACATAAAACCCCAGGAGAAGAGGTAAATACCCTAGACACCAAGTGCCGCGGAGACTTTTGGAATCTTGATATTAGTGTTCAGCGACTCCAAAAACCCCGAGTATATAAATTGAACCCATTTTTAGCAATACTTACCGAGTTGTAAGTTTTCTCTCTATTGTCTGAATGTACTTTTGGAATGCAGAAATGCAATTTCCATTTTTACATTATAAAATACAGCGACAAAATTCCTGATACTTTAACGAATCCAATGCAAAAAAAACGCATTCCGATCCATCTTACGTTACAAAATTCTGAGGTTTTGGTGCTTTATTTCCTCCACTATTGGTAAAAACTCTGTTTATGTATCCAACAACCTTAAAAGTATGGAGCAAAATATACTGCAACCATGTGACGGTATTTTAGACTACAATACAATACTCATTACTAAATATTATTATTAATATAAAATGCTAAACTTTATATGTATACTTACGTGACAGAATTATAAAATAATCTGTCAAATAATCATGTGGTCCGTCACTATGATATTCATACATTAGTTCACACTGTTTTTTGTATATCTATCCCTTTTCAATGTACTAAATGTTTAAACGGTATTCAAAGGACTTATAGTTATGACTAATAACATGTGGTATATATTTTATCTTTGTTTTTACCGACCAATATACCTTATAAGTGTTTCTGTCTCTCTTTTACTCACAGCGTTACATATGTAATGATTTTTCCCATTTAACTCTACACAATCCTTTTCTACAGGGTGTACAAATAGAAGTATAACTTCAAAAGAGAGATTCTTTTTTTTATAATTATCGCAAACTTAATATTAATACAAAATATCGAATACAAAAATCCAAACATATTATGATGTTGAATAACCGGAATACGATAAGTTTTTCATAGAAAACTTTATTTTAGTTAAACTTACCTTACTTTTCATGCAAATCACTTTTACTAGTGGTGTATGAAAAAATATCGTTTTCCCCCGAGTTAGTGTGGTAACTACGCCCAGAGGAAAAACACATATTGGCATAGGGTAGATTTTAAAGTGGAGGGTATATTGAGCTTACCTACAAATTTTCATTCAAATCCATGCATATAAAAAAAAAATTGAAAGGTTCCCTACTAATTTTATCGTCATATCTTGGATTATATCTACAAACCACTGAAATAAGCGTTTTCGTTTAAGATTGAAAAAATCTAAACTAAACTAAACTGGACAAACATTTTTTACCATTAGAATGATGCATCTTTACTGAGTAAGATATATTTTATTACATTTAAAAACATAGATGATATAGATCCCTAATAAAAATGCAATAATGTAACCCAAAGTGTGAAACAATTTATCATGAAAAATTTGTCATCTCGTGCGGTGCGAAAACTGTAAAAAAATATCTACAAAAAACTATTGTAGTCAGGCCACAATTTTAAAAGTTGATACAAGTTGATACAAGTGCCGACAATAATCAAACTATATTATTCATACCTATTTTATAAAACCTCGTTTCAATACCTTTAAAATACTTTTTAAATTTTTAAAATTGGACATTTCATACAAAAGAATTTAACTACTAAATAGTGTCGCCTTGGAATGAGATCTTCAACAAAATAAATACTAAAATACTAAATACACAAAAAGTTCACCATCCAGGTTAAACATTACAAATTTCTAAATTCACTTATTCCTGCAGAAGTTTCACCTCACAATTTATCATTAAAAATTGGGACGCCAATCATTCTTTTGAGAAATTTAGGCCTTCTAAATATATGTAACGGGACGAGACTACTCATGTATGCGGATATACTCATACCTTTTAAAAGAATTCAATTTGCGATACCATCCTTTATTAATACACCTCAGGGCTTAACTTTCAATTTAGTAAGGAATGGCCTGCGTAAAGAATGTTTTATCTATGGGCAGCTGTATGATGGCCTGAGTCGAAAACGTTGGGATCCGATGAAAACTCGATTTTCGAAAAACGGTGTAAAACCAATAACACCCGATTATAAGTTTTTTTTAATTTTTTTTTTCAAGCAAGAAGTGAAAAATAACTTAAATAAAATCTATGATCCAACTTACTAGACTTTCCACTACCACGAGATCGTTATCTAACGCAGGTGATGAAAATGAAACAAAAATATTACGCTTGGCCAGTACTCTAATAGGTTTATATTGTTTTGTTACCCACATGCATGCTCTTTGTTTATTTTAAATAAAGCTGATAACGAAAGTTATTTTTTATTAAATACTTATATTATCGTAATTGTGCCTTGGTACAATCTTTTCATTTTTTTTTTAAATCAAATATAAAAATAATAAAATCATTTTATAGGTTATACACCTAAAGTACGTAATAAAATTAAGCCACATAATATTAGAATTTTGCATAATGTCTAAATAAAATATATTTCTAATAAATTAATTTAGAAAAATTAAATTGTGTTCCATGAGACAACACTTCCCCCTATGTCTGCGTTTGCAAAGTTTTGAGAAGAGAAGTTCTTATCTGCTTTTACTACATCATATAAATTGGATGTCTGACTCAGGTTTCCTGCGTTCAAATCAGACGTGAATAGAGCACTTATCGTTTTTGTAAACTAGTACCTAATTATTTGATTGATTTGCTTTTGGTTGATCATCTTAGCTAGCTGAAACCCCAGGTATTTGGAGTTGTCCTCATTTTTCATGATAATATCTTTATTTGGCATTACCACATTTCCGTTAACCACTTTTTCTTTTTTAATATTTAAGGTTTTGTTTAGTCCAAATTCCATTTGCATATCATTAGACAATTTTCCAGTGATATCTAGCACATATTGAATTTGTCGACGATTTGAGGTACAATTTTATGTCGTTCATATGTTTCTATTAGCTTTAATATTAAATTAATATCCTGAGTCATTAAGCATGCTGGAAAGTGGTTTTAGTCCCAAACAAATCTAAAGTGGGCTAAGGAAATCGCCTTGGTAGATTTCTCTTCGAATAGGAATCTCATTAGTGCTAAGGTACTTACCGTTTAGATGAAGTTTTTTTTAACATCTATTGGGGCAGAAGAAGCAATTTATTAATTTCGGATTTAAAGGACTGCAAGTTACGACGAGTGGGGAAGACATGGGAAGGTAAGGAGTTCCACAATCTGGAGACCCTGGGGATAAATCCGTTTAAGTATCGGTAGAACAAGGAAAGATCAGACACTGCTCTTCGGTGGGACAATGGGGCTAGGTTTTTTGTGATACTGGTGTCGTTTATTAGTCGAACTGCTCTTCTCTGTATTGCATCAAGAACTTTTAGCCGCCGATCCCCATACATGCAAGCAGTATAAAAGCCCGACTTTATCCTTCATAAGTTAAAAACAATATTTTATGGCAACACCAATTCGTCTTTTTGTCTAATTAATGTATACCAGTAATGCCATGTTTTCTGTGCAACATGAGGTTTACCAACCGCTAAACAATAATAATCTATACACCACCACGATTTTCTGTGCCTATGCCAAAGTTTTCGACTATGTAATTCATGATATTTTGTTAAAACAACTTAATATCTACGGAATTCAATCTATTTAAACTAGTTTAAATCTTATTTGGGGTTCTAGCACGGCTGCTTAATCTGTTACTATTTTTAAATTGCTCAAAAAGTGCAATACCATATCTGTTTGGCCTCAATCAAACAACTCACCGCAAAAGCTACTTTAAAAATAATGGAATTTTGACGTTCCCCTCGTTGTTTATCTTAGAAACTGTTTGCTAATTCGTAAACACCTACAGCTCTATCCTGCAAGACCTAATCATGACTGATCTACCAGAAATTCAAATTATGATGTTTATTTACCGCTACCATCAAATAAGTTAGTAAATAAGTTTAAATCATATTCTGCAAAATACTTATAATCCGCAACATCTTATCTGAAATTTCGGAAAATGACGAAAACCCATCTACGTGTAAGACTCGGCGATTACACTTTTGTCCAAAATAATGAGGGTTATAAAAGAAGGCATACATTTTCGTCCAAGCCCTTAAAATTGAGGCATACAAACAAGTTCGTCCAAAAGGGGAGGTAAAAGGGATTATGTAATTAGTGAACCAGCCATTGACAAAATATATATACCAATTTAACTATTATGAATTTGAAAGCAGTAAAACGAAGTATTTATAATGTAAGAAGATAATTACTTTCAGTTTTATAAAAAACGTTGAAAGAAGTACTGGAATCATTGGAAAAATTAGAGGACCCTATCAACACGTCTAGAAATGAAAACTATTTATTGGTGAAAGGCAAACGTGCAAAATTGACTTTTATATCTTGTAAGAAAAATCTCAGACATTTATGTAAGTGTTCTAAAATATATGTAGATGGTACATTTAAATACTGCCCAAAATTCTATCATCTAATTTTTACAATTCATGAATACTACAATGGCCACTACATTCCACTAGTATTTTTTTTATTGCCAGATAAATTATCATCTACATATGAAACATATTTCAATTTGATAAGGAACAAATGTTCAGAGCTAACTTTAAATTTTCTTTCAATAGATATTGTCATTGATTTTGAAAAATCAATTCATAAATAAGGTTGTTAAATTAGTTTAAGGTCAATCTAAGATAATAGAATGTAGATTCCATCTTTCGTACGTTTGGTGGCGTAATATTCAAGAACTTGGCTTAACAAATAATTACAAAAATAGAACTGAAGTGGGAAAATGGATTGGTCATTACTTTGGTCTTCTTTTTCCAAATCATCAAGAAGTCGGTGATTGTTTAGTTTTGATCTTATCGAAATTATGCTCGAGAGTGTCGAACTAAATGATTATGTTAATTATTTAGTTGAGACATATGTTGATGAAAAATCAACATTTCCACAGACACTCTGGGCTGCAAACCCATCAGAAACTACGAGAATAACCAATGCACATTTACATAAATCCTTTAATACATACCATCCAAATATATTCGTGTTTTTAGAGGCTATCAATCAATAAGTCCAGGGAAGTTAGGAAAAATAGCGGAAATTTGGACATCCAGCAGATATCGAGATGCGGTTTTCTGCATTGTGTTCAGGAAGGTCCCAGAAAAAAAGTCTACGACGTCTGGTTTGGCGCATTTTTGAAAAATGCCTTCTGGGTCGGAAAATGCATTTTCCAATTGCATCATTCCTTGCACCTTTATAGGAACGACGGAGACTCGGAAAAATCGATCGCAAATCGTTACTCCGTGGTTTTCGGGGCTGCCAAACTCGATTCTGGCATTAGAATTACCCGTGGGGGCACGGAGGTTGCTCTGTGGGGGGCAGGGGGTGAATTAGGGGAGAAATGGCAGCGTGCATGAAAAGCACTCCAAACTCTTTACTCGGGGATGACGAATTTAATTCTGGCATTGTAATCACCCGAAGGTGCTTGGGGCGGCTATGAGGGGGCATCCGGGGGGACCTTCTGGGAAAGAAATTACAAAGTCCATGAAAATCGCTCCAAATTTGACACTCGGGGTATTTATTTATTTATTTATTTATTTATTTATTTATTTATTTATTTATTTATTTATTTATTTATTTATTTATTTATTTATTTATTTATTTATTTATTTATTTATTTATTTATTTATTTATTTATTTATTTATTTATTTATTTATTTATTTATTTATTTATTTATTTATTTATTATTATTATTGGTTTTAGAACTCTTGTACCTGCTGCCTTTAGATAGATACGTGGATTTACAATTATTGGTTCGGATTTAGTTTACACCAAAAAAATGACTTCGGAAGTATTTATCCGAGTTTATAGAAGTGTAAAGCTTAAATGGCTCTTTTCCATATTTTCTTGCTACCTTGTACTACGTTCAAGGTATTCGCAATGTACGATGTAGAATGTTAATCTCTCATCATATCTTACATACATTTTATATACGGATGATTTATTATTAACATTTTTATCCGCACATTGTGGTTTAATAGGAACACGAATTACCAATTAGATTCACTTCATAAAAAAGTTATAGCAACTGGGTAGTTTGTTACGTCGTAATTGTTTGTATCTGCCTACTTTCCTCATAAATTATATTCTAGGTTTACTTGAACCAAATGACGACTAGCAATTTTCAAATTATCTGAACTTGTTGAGAAAAAGAAAAGAAAACAACTTTATTATTATAAAATATGAACTTATACCCCATGCTACTATGCTACTAACTATGTACCTGTATTGTCGGCAAAACTTTAATGTTATACTTTGAACCGATTCTTCCCAGAATATTACAATAATCATAATATAATAGCAAAATTACTCCAGTTGCATATTTTTACAAGGTTAACTGGGTAGGGTTGTAAAATTAAAATTAAAATAATCAGTGGCGCATACTTTGTATTATTTTAATTCTTTATTTAAGGATTTTTTTTAAGAAAAAAAAATTGTTTAATAATATCGTGCTCAATACTTATACTACCAGAAGCAAATTTCTTCAAATGTCTCTCATGAGGTTCTGGACAGAGTTTAAATCAATTTATCTTGGTTTTTCTTAAGTACTGACATGATGCTATGTCTTGCCAAAAGATACTACCGTAAGTTGCATGATATTCAAGGACAAACTAACGCAATTTGGAAAGGCAGTTTTTAATTAAAATCTGACTATTCAAAGTTGTACTCTTACCCTTTTCACAAATGGTCAGGATACACGACTGTTCGAAATTGAGTATAAAAAAAGATTTTATCTGCAATTTTTGTCGTTGTTCGTATCTATTATCACCACAGCACACCTTTATAAAATCGACAAAAAAACTGAGATACTTCAAGTCATCTCAAATAATGATTTTTTCATTGGCAAAGTATATCTGCCTCAGCTGATGACAGCACCTTAGTATACAAAGGTGTTGCGCTTGAGATTATTTAAGATACTTAGGTACGTCTCTTTCGATATTAAGTTCATTCCTTGCCAATTCCAACGACTTTGTACTATTAGAAGATCTTTTCTGACGAGCCCTTGACAATCCAACCTATTTTTTTTTTCTTCTCAGTAATCTCTCTGAGCTCTGTGTAGGAAATGTGCGTGGTGTTTCATTTTCTGGAAATTTAGACATGGTTTTCCCTAACTGGAATTCCGCTATCTATATATATATAAAACTCAAAGGTGACTGACTGACTGATTGACTGACTGACATAGTGATCTATCAACGCAGAGCCCAAACCGCTGGACAGATGGGGCTGAAATTTTGCATGCAGGTAGATGTTATAACGTAGGCATCCGCTAAGAAAGGATTTTGATTAATTCCACCCCAACGGGATAAAATAGGGGATGAAAGTTTGTATGATCTATCAACGCACAGCTCAAACCGCTGAGCGAATGGGGCTGAAATTTGGCATGCAGGTAGATGTTATGACGTAGGCATCCGCTTAGAAAGGATTTTGATTAATTCCACCCCCAAGGGCATAAAATAGCGGATGAAAGTTTGTATGAAACTTTGTCAATTTTAAACCGTTCGGGCTGAAACTTTGCATGCTTATAGTTACTATGACGAAGGCATCCCCTAAGAAAGGATTTTGATTAATTCCACCCCTAAGGGTATAAAATAGGGTATGAAAGTTTGTATGAAACTTTGTAAATTTTAAACTGATCAGGCTGAGATTTTGCATGCATATAGATACTATGACGTAGGCATCCCCTAAAAAAAATTTTGATAAATTCCACCCCTAAGGGGATCAAATAGGGGATAAAAGTTTGTATGAAACTTTGTCAATTTTAAACCGATCGGGCTGAGATTTTGCATGCATATAGCTACGATGACGTAGGCATCCCATAAGAAAGGATTTTGATAAATTCCACCCCTAAGGGGATTAAATATGGGATTAAAGTTTGTATAAAACTTTGTTAATTTTAAACCGATTAGGTTGAGATTTTCCATGCATATAGCTACTATGACGTAGGCATCCCCTAAAGAAGAATTTTAATTATTTCCAGCCCTAAGGGGATAAAATAGGAGATAAAAGATTGTATGAAACTTTTTCAATTTTAAACCGATCGGGCTGAGATTTTGCATGCATATAGCTACTATGACGTAGGCATACCTTAAGAAAGAGTTTTAATAATTTCCACCCCTACGGGGATACAAAAGGGAATGAAAGTTTGTATGAAACTTTGTCAATTTTAAACCGATCGGAGATTTTGCATGCATATAGCTACTATAACTTAGGCATCCCCTAAGAAAGGATTTTGATAAACTCCAGCCACAAGGGGATAAAATAGGGGATGAAAGTTGGTATGAAACTGTGTCAGTTTTAAACCGATCGGGCTGAGATTTTGCATGCATATAGCATGCACGTTTCTAAAGTTTTAAAATAATAATAGTCTTATACCATTCGCGCTTTACTGAGCGGGGTCTGAGGAGCGATGAGATGGTAGCACGCTGCTGCTGGCCGACATGGCACTGTCGATAGACGCGTAGAGTCTTGAAAATTCGAGAATAAATTTGTTTTATTACGTAGTGGTGTACAAAGAAATAACTTTTTTAAATTCCATCCCTAAAGATTTAAAATAGGGGTTGCAAATTTGTATGAAACTCGGTGGCAAAAAACTAAAGTCCACGCGGATGAAGTCGCGGGCGGCAGCTAGTTGTTCTATAAAAGGTTGTGCGTAAAACCGGCCAGAAATTAATAACGGTTTTGGTATAAATTTATTTTTGTTATTAACTAGCCTATTTTTTACAGTTAAAAATCGTTTGTATACTTACCTATAGACTGGAAAACGTCAATTTTTATAACATTTCTACAGGTGAATGTAGTTGAATCTGCAAGGCACACAAAATTGCATTTTATTAGGATAATTATATTATCCTGGTTCTATTTTAAACGGATACCACCGCATTTTCCCATAGTTTAGTTTATATAAAAGGAAGTGTTATATTTCGTATGTTCTCTGTTTAGTCTTATTTTTAATATTACTTTCTTTATTAGCGATAAAAATAATTCACTATATTTTAAACTTTAAAGATTATTTATTTAATACATTGAAATTTTTGATAAAACTCCCAAAATGCTGGTAGAACCATTTTCAAATTTATTTTGATTTATAATTCGAGTATATATTCAGTAGGTATTACCACCATATAAAGACAAGAATAGTAGGATCACTCTGCTCGCTGCCTTTGATGTTCTTTCTCCCACATTTCGCTCCGGTTTGCCGACATTTTTTTTATGATACTTAGTGAAAAGCGATGTGAGGTTTTTATTAAGACAAGAATGCCAACTACAACGCACATATCAGTAACCTGAAACATAAAGCTGGAAGACAAATCAACAACTACTTTGTCGGACACTACTGATTTACAAATCAATCATTAGACCGACACTTACTTATAGCTTCCAGATCTTCTGCTTTGCCAGCGATCGTAGGATTGAAAAAATCCAAAAAATCCAAAACAGACGTCTAATCCTAAACAGGGAATGGGGCACGCGCATAACAGAACTGCATCGTGAGGCAGCCATGCCAACGACTAGAGACTAAATAATACAAAATATAAAGAACTACATTACAAACACAAGAATAATAGGAAGCATGGACGGCTTCCTGAAACACTCCCTATTTTCCAAATACCACTAGTTTAGACTGGAATTGTAAGTCGGACCACCATCCCCTAGTCTATATAAGGTATGTAATTGACACTCTTGCCATTCGTCAGTTTGGGCAAAGGACCGAGCTTAGGCTCGCTCAACGCCGGAGACGGTGGATCGCGATGGAGATGCCTGTGACAACGAAAACACAAACAAAATAACATTACTGACATGGTTTTTTCCCTTTAATCCATGACATACTCAACAGATAGACACTGACAAACAAGATAAATGATAACACACAATAAAACAACAAAACTGCCTCATAATGCTATAGGGACGTGTATTGTATATAAAAATTTCTTGCATGTAATATTAATGTAATATATAATTTAAAAAAAAAAGAGAAGTACTACTACTTGATATAATGAGGAACCGCAAGTTAGGAATATATTTTTCAATACATTGGATTGTGTGACAGTTATAATAAAATTGGGAACTTTTTCTTTATATAACTATAGAAAAGTGACGCCATAATACTCTTATTGAAAAAAAAACGAATATTTTTATTTCTAATTTAAAACCCACATAATGTTTTTAGTGCTAAACTTTTCTTTAACAAAAGCTAAGGTAAACCATAATTGCTGTCATAAATGTAGACTTCTAAAGAAATTTATATAAAGTTTGTGATGTTAAGGAAGTACAAGACAATAGAATATTATTTAAACACAGTAAGTTTTTTTAGAACATCCAATAAAGATTGAAGGTCACCACAAAGTCAAATCATCTTTCGGATTTGGAGATAGCAAGGTGGCAATTGTTATCTCCTTGTCCAACTGATAATTTCCCCAATTCTACGATAGAAAAACAATAAAAAAAGGGATGAGACAATTGGCAACTGTCACCTGACATATTAAAAATCCTAATTTTCTTGTTTTGAGTTTGACCTTTCGCGGCTTTAATTTTAGGTTGGTACCTGATGGGTTATCTGTTTTAATTGATAAAAACGAGTCAATAGAGTATCATTGTTTAATTTTAGATTTCGTTTTTGACTGTAATTATTCTTTGTAGCCTTGATAAAGAAATTAAACAATTTTGAAATATTGGCCGAGTAAAAAAGGATTTCTCTTTTTTCCACTACACCCCACTGGCGTTTCCACATGATAGGCAAAAAATGTTTTTCAACTGGTCAGTCGCGATGTTTTATAAGTGTAATAACTTTGAAATTAATATGTTTAAAGCTTGTAAAGTTCTTCATATTGTTTATTAACCTAAAAAATGTTTAAAATTAAAAAAAAAATCTAGGCTTTCTTAGTGGACCGATTTTAATTTTACAAAAAGCATTCGAAAGTGTGAGCCTTCCTTTTAATATAAACAATGGCAACTATCTGAGAGCCTTATTTAGGGCATAGTATAAATTTAAAAATTTGCATTTTTTTTTCAGTAGGATGAATTGCAAAATTATTGTGCCAGAACTATCCGACCGATCTTAACGAAATTTAGCACACGTTTTAATCATATTAAAAGGTTTTTTAGGCAGAATAAGGAGGGTCAAGTTTAGACAGTCGAAGACAGTTAAACTTCATTTTTTTGTACATTTTTGCAATTATTGCTATTTTTCCAATAATTAACATTAATTTTTCAATTGCTAACTAACGAACAATTCTGCAAAATTAAATAACGAAACTTTTAATTTATTGTATTTTTTCTCTAGGACCAATATTTTCCAAATTATACACGAAAATAGGATAAAAAAATGAGAAATTTTTAATTTTGTTAAATAAAAAAATAAGCATAGGGTTTGGACTGGCGCATATCGTAATTATCGTTATTGAGCACTGCCTGAAGGGATACCAGCACAAAATAGCTTCTTATGGGAAATGTCCAATCCAAAACAGATATAGAAATTAAAATATTAAAAAAAAGCATTATTTTTATAAAATGTGAAGAAGTCTATATTTTTTTTTTCAACATTTATATGTATATGTATGTACTTAGTGATTTCTCCGCCCATGTAGTTAATATCTTGGGATTGGAGTCACTGGACCCAATATCAAGACGGGAAAGTTGACTTAAAGCCTCCGGCAATTTTACCTACCTACTTAACGTAAAGACACCGAAGAAATACCAGATTTTAAAGTTATTGCAGACGTACAAATTATTACATTCGCCTTTACACAACTCGCTATATTTTTTTCAAATAACGTTATTGCCTTTTGGTATCGATGCTTTCGATAATTCTTTTACTTCTTTTAACCTTTTTTTGGTTGGAAATAGATTCTAAAACAGACATTTGCTTTTATTGAAGTGTCGTAAGCGGAATTTATTTTATTATTCGCTTTCTTATATATGCGAGTATATCTTGGTGTGAATTGTGCAATTGAAATTTTATAATAAATTGCTTTTCTTTATAATAGTAATAGGAGTAAATAAATACTTGCGTTTGCTCGTGTAATACGTTGGCAATTAATGATAAACCTATTTTTATTATGCTTTATCAATTTGCAAATTGTTTAATAAAAAAATAACAAATAAAAGAAATCTTTTAAAAGAGGACATAAGATAAAATTTAAACCAGGAACCCCTCAGTTTTAGAGCTTCAATCTCATAAAGGTAATATATAAGATAGACAACTTTTTTTATAACTCTTAAATTCGGGATTCATATTGTGGCTACGTTTGATTTGAATGAATTTTTTATTTACAAAAAGTCTCATTCGACAATAAAATGTAAAAAAACACTTTAGGTGTTTTGAATCCAGACACATTTTTATATATGCTTTGTGATAAAAGTAATATTTCAATGAAATTAATGAAGTTAAAAGATCTGGAAAATAAAGCATAAAAATAACCATAACTATTTAATTTTAATAAAAATAAAACTACCACTTTTAATGTACACTAATTTATAACTACCGTCAAATGGGGAAACATTGGCCCAATTTTTTTATTTTTGTGGTCATTTTTGGCTTGTAATAAAGCACCTGTTAATCTCTATGGTAAGTAATTTTTATTTATACATCATAATGGATAGTCCCACAGATTTTGTACTTCAGTTTGTCTGTATAATAAATTATTATCAGATTCTAAATCAATCTCATTTAAGGAGCTCTCAGAAGAGCTTGCGGACAAATCTCGTTTTCGCTTAGCAGATATTTGTTTTGAAGATTCAGGCACCCTTTGCAACAGAATGCAAGTGGCTTTTAGAACTTTAGAGACATGGTGTAAAGAGCAATCGCTGTCTATTAACCCCAAAAAGACAGAAATGGTTCTCTTCACGAAGAAAAAGAAACCTAGGGGCCTAAACGCACCCAGTCTTTTCAACGTTAAATTAAGCTTTGCTACAGAAGTGAAATACTTAGGTGTTATCCTTGACAGCAAGCTGACGTGGAACTCACACATAGAAAGCAGAGTTAAAAAAGCATTTATAACTTATGAGCAATGCCACCGAACCATAGGACAGACCTGGGGATTATCCCCCAAGGTCACCATGTGGATCTACACGGCAATCATAAGACCTATGCTAACATATGGTGCTGTCGTGTGGTGGCCTAAAGTGAAACAAACGACAGCTATCAAAAATTAAACCAAATTCAAAGATTAGCATGCCTTCTCGTAACAGGAGCCATGCGAAGCACACCGACCAGCGCAATGAAAGTCATACTCGGTCTCACCCCCCTTGATATATTTGTTAAGGAGGTCGCATTGATGACCATGGTACGCTTTCGCACGGTTGGTATCGAACCCACTGTAGGGACTGGCACCTATAGGGATAGTCTGTGGAGGAAATCGATAAAAGTGATACCAATCTTGTCTTTGACAAACCCTACAAAAAATTAACAAACAAGACAGCAGACCCCAGCGTAGTGAACGCTCTGAGCGTATATACGGATGAATAAAAAACAAAGCAAGGTGTGGGATGTGGAATTTACTCTAGATCCTTAAGCCTAAAAATAAAATGGGCTATGGATGGCTTGTCAAGTGTGGTTTAGTCAGAACTCACAGGCATAACCATAGCTGCAAAAGAATTAATCAATAGGAACATCACAGGCAGGAATATAAATATATATACAGACTGCCGACAAGCACTACTGACCTTGAATAGACCACGTTTCACTTCAAATTTAGTACTAGAATGTCACTGAGGCCAGTCAGAATAACGTGGTCACTCTCAGCTGGATCAGAGGACATGGGAACTCGAAAGGCAACCGCATTGCGAACAATTTAGCAAAGAGGGCTGCGGGCTACAAATATGTTAGCCCTCGCCCATCTACCAAGCTAACATTGTCCGCAGTCGTGGACCTTATTCAACAGCACTCTCACCAAAAATTTATACAGTGCTGGGATGAAACTACGAACTGTAGACTGGCCAGAGAGTAATTACCTCATACTGGCGAGGAAACAGCAAAAAAATTTAAGGCATTGACCAGACAAAATCTCCGAACAGCTGTGGAAATCCTGACAGGTCACTGCCAATTGTGACAACATCTCTTTAGGATGAAACTAACAGAATCGCCGCTATGCAGAGGCTGCGAACAAGAAGAGGAAACAGTAGAACACATTATGTATGACTGCTCTGCTTTTTCTGAAATCAGAAGATCCGTGTTGGGCGAGTATTGGCTTACACCAGCCGATGTTTGGGAGATCCCCCTCGGGAGCCTCATCACCTATTTTAAATCAATAGGCCTGGTGACATCCTGAGGTGAGGATATCCCTACATACGGGAGGATGCACAATGGGTCATATGTGGCCTCAGTGCTGGCTGAGCACTAGCTCGCCCCTCCCAAATTTCCAGATCCAGAGATTCCAGGCATGGTCTCTGGACTTATCAGGTCACTGGAACTTATGCTTTTCCCAGCAGGAACCTGCAATTTTTTTCTTCTCTGCTTGGTCCTATTCTCAATTCCCAAATATTCTGCACGTTTTGCCTCTATTTGTTCTAAGAAAGCTAAACCCATCATCTCTTTATTCTCTTCAGTCAAGTTTTTTGGTAGGCGATCCAGTAACATTTGCTTATTTAAAGGATAAATCCCACATTTTTTAAAACCAGAAATTAGATTCTGTGTTTTATCCATTTCTAGATTTCGAAAAAGTTCTTTAAATAAGGTTGAAAAATAATCTTTGGGAATGGTTGAAAATCTGGAACCACTTTTTGACTCTTTTCACTTGGTTAGAATATTTCGCCAAGCTCTTTTTAACGGAGCAAAAAATGCCACATCCAATGGTTGGGTGAGGTGGGTTGTGTTTGGCGGTAAACATACGAATCTTATATTATTCTGCTTACATAGTTGAAGAACCCTAGCACTGATATGCGACGAGAGGTTGTCACCTATTAAAATAACAGGCCCATCTTCGTTTTTCACTTCCAGAAGCAAATGCTATTCAAACCAATCTTCAAATGTAGTTCCGTCAAACCACCCACTCTTGGAGCGGTTGTAGCGACATTTTTGGGGGCCATTTTCTGTCCAAGTATTCCAGAGATGCTTAGCTTTGTATACAACATAAGGAGCAAGGCATTTTCCTTCTGCATTGCCACAAAACATAACAGAAGTGGCACTTTTGCTAAAATTGCATATTTTTTCAACATACTTAGCTCCTCTTTTATAAATGACTTTTTTATTTCCTGAGTCGTCACTTAAGTTGGTCTCATCGTGATTCCATATTCGAATGTTTTCTACAGCGACTCCTAAGTTTTCCATATAGTCATTCAATTCAGCTTCAGAAACTTCTGCTTGAACTCTCTTGATATTGGAACTAATTCGCAGGGCTAAGTTTTTATGACGCATCAAGAAAGATTTTGTCCACTCATAACCAGGCAGATTATTTTTAAATAATGAAATAAAGGATCCTTTTTTGTCTAAGTAAGCTTTAGCAGCCATCCGAAAGTCCATTGCAACTACAGGAAAACCGAAATCTGCCAACTTGATAAGATGTTGTTCAAAAGCAGCTTCTTCCGCATCTGAAAACACTCGAGATCGGCCAATATTTTTTGAGTGTTTGCCCTTTAATTTATTTTTGATTGTAGATCTAGGAATCCTATAATTTGCGGCAGCATTTCGTTGCGACATCCGACCTGATCTAATTTCTTGTAAGCATTCTTCCAGTTTTTCAGATGTATATTTCGCTTAGGGTCTTGACCCAATATGTTTTTTTTGGGAGTCGAGGCATTATTAACTACCCTAAAAAATATGAATGTAAAATATTTGTTGCTACTTATTGTTGGGGTAACATTGGCCCGGGCCAATGTTGCCCCAAAATATGGGCCAAAGTTAACCTAAATCACATTCTGCCGTACAAATACAAAAAAAAGTAAAAAATATAGCTAAAAAATATGTTACCCTCTATTTCATAGTCAACTATAACGCTAATAAACTTACCGAGTTACTAGAACTTTACTAACAATTGTTGTCGATCAAAGTTTCAATGCGTAATATATGGATTAAAAATCGACCTGTCGGCTTCAAGATCACCACTCGACTGAGAAGCAAACGGTCGCCGTCCGCGCCGTCGGGATGGCTTTTAGTGGAAGTACAGAAATGCCCTCTATCTACTAGATTTTACACCCTAGAGTTGCTGTTTCATTTGTTGGCGCTATATTGAAATTACTCTTTTTTCTTTATTTGGGCAAAAGTTGTCCGCAAAGGGTCAATGTTTCCCCATTTGACGGTATAGATTGTTTCAACGACAAGTCGAATTTTAATTCGGTTTAGTTCTATAATGATGAAATCTTAATCACGATTTGACAATGAGAAAAAATGGTGTTATCAACGTTTATCTCTGGAGTATTATGAAAATTTAATAAACATTTGATCCAAACTCGTTACTCGAGAGTGTTTTGTGTTCCTGAGCACGAACATAACAATAGCCAGGGTCAGGGTGTACCTACGGAAAGAAAACTACCAACGTGTTTTTCTAGAATTATGAATATTCATTACATAATTATTTTAAAGTTGCTAAACATAAATAACTGAAGATTGAAGTGATATCCAGTGCAAGTTTTAAACGTCTTTCCAAGAACTAAATTTGGCTCAAACTCGATACTCGGGAGTTTTTGAGGTCGCTGAACATCACTATGACAATCGCAAGCAACTGCACAGTATTTGTTGCACTGAGAGGACACTGTCAAATTTCCGACGTAATTAACAATAATGAAGTATTTGGAATGTTTTAAAGGGTGGTAAACACAAATAACGTAACAACTATAATATTCCACTTCCCTTGTAGCCAAAACGAGTAGCATCTTCGTTTTGTGTACCAATTTGGTCTGAGACAGTACCGTATTAAAAGACCGTCGTATAAAAGTATACATCATTCCACGTTTAAAAATATCTAGTAGGCTGTTCTTTATTTATTCACGTTGGTATTAGTTTTTGTCATGTTGATGTTTTAAAGTTTATGGCGCTAAACAAAACTGGGATTTTAAGGGTGAACGTACTAATTTATACAGATTTATAAAATCAATAAATACAGATTTAAAAAAGTGAATGAGAAACCAATTTTAAGTGAGCAACGACATGTCAAAATTTTTCAGAGAAATATGTAGTAGTCATGAATAATGCTCCATCTCATTCTGAACAATTAAACAGAACACCTCTATTTTTAGCGAAACAAGAGATATTGCACAAATGTTTAAGCAGCAATAATATCGAATTTAACAAAAAAATAACAAAAAACAGTTCTAAAAAATAATTCAACCATAAAAAAAAATTTAAAGTAGATGAAATTTTAAAGCAACGTGGACATGATGTAGTTGGACTACCATCATACCACTGTCAATATAATCTAATAGAGTTGGCTTGGGGCTTTTCAAAGACGTACTATAAACAAAATATTGTGTCTTTCTATTTAGACCGGGATAGGGTTAAAAAAACTTTTAGACAATGTACACCAGACATGTGCAAATCTTTTTATAGATATACAGAAGAAATTATTTTGATGGACTGGAATTGTTACATGGGAAACTGTTGACTTAACAACATTCCACGTTGGATTATTGCACTGGATGAATCAGATTAAGATGATTCTGATAGTTAATATCAAATGAAATAATGGAGATGGATTAAAAATACAGAACAAGCAGATTAACGTGACAATAGTTTTAACTAAATCTGTAGCTTCAATTTTTGTTGTTTATATATTTTTTTGATTTTGTATGTTTTATTTCTTTTGAACTTTGTTTATTTTTCTATCAGTAAAGACATCTGCTTTTCTTCTGAATCATCATTGAAACATTATTTGAACGCTTAGATACATTTTCTGGGAATTTTTGTCTTTGTTTTACTTATAAAAATAGCTGAAACAAATCCATATGTCATAACTTCGTACCACCTGGACCAGGAAAAATGCTTCAACATATAGGTGCTGGAATATTTTGTATTTTCTCGTGTGTACGAAATTATGACAATAGTTTATTGTGTATCTAGTAGAAAAAGCGATACATACCCAGACAACAATGTAAATTGTTGGCCGAGGCGTATAGCCGAGGCCAACAAACATTGGAGTCCTGGAATGTGCTTTTACTACGAGATACACATACTTACTATTTTTTCTGAAATCGCATTAAATATAATCGTAAACTAAGAAAGTTTTATATATGCATCTGTTTTTGATTATCATCGTATTTTCTATGAAAAAGTTTCGGTGACATTGTTTGTTAATCATTGTTTATTAGTGTCACAAAACCGAACTGTTAAATACATATTGCTTAAAATATTTTAAATTACATTTAAAATGGACAGTGACGATGATGTCAAGAGGTGCAAAACACATCCAGAGTAACCAAACACTGCTACTAATGTGGTTATAACTTTATTGCCAAAAAAATCAGGGCGCAAAATATGAATTTGCTTATAAACGTTTTATGGGTCATTTCCGTACACAGGTACGGAAAAAATATTCCCGTACAGTACAGAAAAGTTCGTTGCCCAGCAACGGACTAAAATACAAGAATGTTGTATTTTGCGGCTTGAATTTGAACCGAGAAACTAGATATTTTCAAGCGATTTCAGAAAAAATTTTGGAAATTAAATTAAATTAAGCACGTTGTGTTTCAAGATTACCAACATTGGAGTAAAAACTAAATCGAATGTGTGGTCTTTGGGTTATTTTCTCCGTCATTCATCAAAATCTGATAATCTTTTTAGCCGTTTTATGATCATCGATGCGACCTCGAACTATATACTAATACATATGGAATTAAAACAAAAAAAAATAGTCCAATTAGTTAGCAAAAGAAGTTTTGCAACTTAAAATGGTTAAGGCAACTGTAAGCAGTTACTTAAAAAAAGGTAAACAGTAATTGACGATCATTAGGTGAATGTCAAATGTCGTAAAAAACCTGCTATTTGCTGGTGGTTGTATTGAATCTTATCCATGCCGTAGAAGGTAATTAAAATATTCGAATTTGAAATCCTGCTAAAATTTTCAGCCTTTTATAGAACAGGTATTGATATATTTCAATCCTGTTCATCAATTTTAAATATTTGATTGAATTGGACATTTAATAGCTTAAAAACAAAAAATTATATAAAAGAATTTTGAACTTGAACAGTTATTTTTGATTCATTTAAAATCCAGATTCCATATTTTTGGTTACCTTCCTTTTTTGACAGACCATTGACCTTAATGATTCGTTCATGAAAGCTAATAAAACATTTATTAAATCATACATTATTATTCTCGTAAAATGACTTAAACTTTTTAAGTTTTAAGAAAATTACCAATATACTTGTGAAAGTCATAGTTATATCAACAGAATTTTTGCAGATTTTAAATGATATTAATATAAGTAACAAAAATAAAGGTAATTAATTTCAGCAAACGAGCATTACGAACAAAAACAATTATTTTAAAATTTAAAGTGAAAGTATATATAAAAAGATAATGCTTATTTAATTAGATAGGTATGTGATGATTTTGCATTAAAATTCTGTTTTATATTCTTTCGAATAGGGTCAAATTAATTTCCTGTCAATAGGTACATTTTTTGTAAATAAAACATTTATTATTTATGTAATGGTGTTTCAATCTTATCGTTAAATAATAGTAATTGTGTTGCACTAAAACAGAGTTTTATTTAGACTAACAAAATTCAAAATTAATTATAAAATTACCTAAAACAGAGAAACAACAATTCAAGCTATTATTTAGTCTTTTTGAAATTAATTAAAACTTCACTAAATGACTTCAAAAAATAAACTGACATGTTTAAGAAAATCTTTATAAGTAATCAAGTTCAGGTTTGGATTTTCTTTACATTTATACAAAAATAAATTTAGTTTGTTGAAAATATCGTATTAATAAATAATTGTTTCTATTTAAAGCGAATTACTCTTTGCTAATGTTTGAGAAAGTCCAATATTTCTTTGTATTAAAACGGAAGGAAAGTATTTTTAAATTATATCTATTAATTAATTATGAGAAAGTTCCATAATAATTCATTAAATTTGGTTAAACTGAAGTGCATAGTTATTTTAATGAAAAATTATGATTATGAGTTTTCATTCAATTTTCTTTTATAATTTATTAGTATATAAAGTAGCGTTAATTGAAGAAATTATATATTATTATGAAGGATTTATTTGTATTGTTAGAAATACTGTTTTGATAGTATTCAAATACAAATAGGAATACACAATAATTTTTCCATTTTATATACTATTTAAATAAATTATTAAAAAATACATAAAATAATCTATAGTTATAATAAATCTCTTAGGTCAATTCTGTACATGAAATATATTTCCAACATAACTATCAAGGGGTGATTAGTAGTCGCGTCAACGCCCGCGAAAACCTCGGAATTTTGTGCCACAGGTCGGATCGGGATGCGGTTTTCTGCATTTTCTTCCAAAACGATCATGTAAAAATGTGCCTGAGAAGATTTTCCCCGGAGACCGAAAATTGGCCCGCTGCAGGCCAAAGTGCACGCGAAAAATGCATTATCTGGGAGGCCTTTTGGAAGATTTTCAAATTTGATAAATAAGGGTCAGAACTCGCCCGGATCGGGTACTCGGGGGTTTTCGAGGCCGCTGATCACGAATATAATGTTCAAATTGACCTTCGAACACCTGGTGCACCAGAACCTGACCCAAAACGTCATCTCCGGGACTTTTCCTGACACAATCAAAGAAGGTCAACCAAAAATAATTTCTAGGGGTTTTTTGGCCCGCTGAATCCAAATCTGGCATCGGCGAGCACCCCATTGGCACCTGGTGCACAGAAACCCGGGCTAGAACGTCATCTCCGAGAGTTGTACAGACACGACCCCAACAAACTCACCAAAAACCGTCTCATAATTTGACACATTTATTAATGTGTAACTCTGGCGTAGGGCCCTCGAAAGAGTTGTTCCAGTGCTGCAGGAACAACGAGAAGAATTCCCCCCCCCCTCCCCCTAAGATCTCCAAAGCATGCCGAGCGGGCCTTTCACTTTCTAACGAAGCGTAGAGAGAAAGTTTGAGTTGGGTTGAATTTGATCTGAATTGAATAAACAGTTTTTAATCCGAAATTGTATATATATTGACTTCTTTATTTACTTTACATCAATTTCTCTACTCCTCGCATTGTGTAAGTAGAATCAATAATTCCACAAGATGTAAAGATAAAAATCCCAGCGTGGCAGGGGTCGAGAAGGTTGATTTGGACGTGAAATTCGGAACCACCGCCCCACACAACCGCCCTCTCATGATTTTCGGGTGGGTTTTGGCAGTCTTGTCAAGAAAACTCTCGAAGACGACGTTCTAGCCCGGGTTTCTGTGCACCAGGTGCCAGTGGGGTGCTCGCCGATGCCAGATTTGGATTCAGCGGGCCAAAAAACCCCTAGAAATTATTTTTGGTTGACCTTCTTTGATTGTGTCAGGAAAAGTCCCGGAGATGACGTTTAGGGTGAGGTTCTGGTGCACCAGGTGTTCCGGGAGTTGTTTTCGGCGTGAAATTCTGGACCACCGCCCCACAGAACTGCCCTCTTATGATTTTCGGGTGGGTTTTGGCAGTCTTGTCAAGAAAACTCTCGAAGACGACGTTTTAGCCCGGGTTTCTGTGCACCAGGTGCCAGTGGGGTGCTCGCCGATGCCAGATTTGGATTCAGCGGGCCAAAAAACCCCCGAAATTATTTTTGGTTGACCTTCTTTGATTGTGTCAGGAAAACTCCCGGAGATGACGTTTTGGGTCAGGTTCTGGTGCACCAGGTGTTCGAAGGTCAATTTGAACATTATATTCGTGATCAGCGGCCTCGAAAACCCCCGAGTACCCGATCCGGGCGAGTTCTGACCCTTATTTATCAAATTTGAAAATCTTCCAAAAGGCCTCCCAGATAATGCATTTTTCGCGTGCACTTTGGCCTGCAGCGGGCCAATTTTCGGTCTCCGGGGAAAATCTTCTCAGGTACATTTTTACATAATCGTTTTGGAAGAGAATGCAGAAAACCGCATCCCGATCCGACCTGTGGCACAAAATTCCGAACTTTGTACCCATTTCCGCGAGCGTTGACGCGACTATAGGGATCGATACTGATGCCAAAAATGAAATGAAAAAATGACTAGAACTATCCCGCGGAATCAGCAGTAGTACAATCTTAGAAAAACTAAAAAAAAACGGAGAGCAAAAAATCCAAGTACAGGAATGATCTAGAAGGATTAAGACAATCGAAGATGCTCTTAGAAAACTACAACCAGAAGAGATCTGTCAGCTGTTTTAACCTTAGTAATAAGAACCTTCGTTATATAACAGGAATACTAACTGGGCACTGCCGATTAAGAGGACACATGAAGACACTTGGTTTGGTAGATGAAGCAAACTGCAGATTCTGTAAGGTAGACGATGAAACCTCAATACACATACTCTTAGAATGCATTGCATTACGTAATTCTAGGGTTAAATAGCTGGGTTCATACGAAATAAAAAAGGAAGATCTACCTAACTTAAAACCCAACGATATTCTAAACTTTTTAAGGAAGTGGTCACACGTTTTTGCATTTGGTCGATTTTCAGCAAACGTGGCACCCAACGCGCTGATACCTTTTTCATGTCCAAATGATGGTAAATAATGTAGGGCCTCTACTAACTCGCGGAGCTTGATTCGACGATTCGACTTTGTTGTGGTGACTTTATTTGGCCTCCCAGGACGCTCATCACCAAAAACACTCGTACGACCACGAAAAAATTGAGCTTTCCAAAATTTTACTGTTGCTAACGAAGGTGCAGCCTTACCTTCCAGTTCGGCTTTGATTTGCGCATTCGTTTTCCCTTTATTCGTGGAGGAACTTAATCACCAAACAATAATCGATTTTTTCCATTTTTCCGAAAACACAACAGTTGTTTGCTTCTGATTGCTGTTAAAACCATACTAATAGTTTTTTGGGCTTTAAATTTTAACAGACGTCATGTCATAAATGGAAAATGTTAAAATCAAGAGCAATTAAGCAACGCCATCTATTAAAGCTAGTTTTATATCAATCTATCCTCGCATTGTGTTGTGTAGTGTTACTTACTTTAAATAAAATAGAAGAAATGGTGACAAAAAATTCTTTTAAAGCAATTTAAGCAAAAATAAACATAATTTGATACAAAGCAATATTAATTATAAAAAAAAGTAAAAAGACCTTTATAAATGATGTCGTAACGGTAATTTGTAAAGAAATATTTAAAATTATACACGAAGAAATAACACCATATATTACATGCCGGTTGGGTCTTTAATTTCAGTAGTATTTACATACATACATAATCGAAAACCTCTTATACCCGAAGGTGTCGAGGTGTACAAGCTCTCTTAATTTTTTAATTTACAAATTTACGCCATTCTTTTCTCTCTCTAGCCAATTCCTTCGCCTCACTCCACGTCTTCCCTCTTTCTTCTTGAATCTCACTTATTGTTCCATGTTTTTCTTGGTCGTCCCCTCCTGTTTTTCCCTATTTTTCTCGCCTCCCATATCTTCTTCACTTGTCTAGTTTCATTCATTCTTATCATGTGTCCCCACCATTTCATTTTCTTTTCTTCTACTTTATACTTTAGTGATTTCGTTTCTAGCTCTTTTCTAATGTCTTCGTTTTTTCTTTTATCTGTTCTTCTAGCACCCAGCACTTTTCTCAAATATTTCATTTCACTTGCTTGCAGTCGTTTTGTTTGTCTCTCGTCGAGTACCCTGTTTTCTGCTCCGTTGGTTAATACAGGTTGGTACACTGTTTGATATACGTTCATTTTTGTTTTTGTCGTTATTTCTTTTCTATTCAAGAAGTTTTTATATAGTGCATGATATAGTCTTGTTGCTAAATTTATTCTGGCGCCAATCTCGTCTTCTTATGTCCTATTATTATTCAAATTCATTCCTAAATACTTGTATATTTCTACCTGTTCGATTCTATTTCCTTTATTGTTAATGTTTGTTTTTGTTTTGTTTTCTGTTACTACCATCACTTTAGTTTTCTCGGTATTTACTCTTAAGTTGTATGTTTTTAGTTCTTCTGTCCATATTATCATGTTCTCTTGTAGTTCTTTTTCTGTTCTTGCTATAAGCTATAAGCACTATATCATCTGCAAATATGCATGCTTCTATTTTCACTACTTGCATGTTTCTATATCCTGCAATATATTTTTTAGTTTTTGGCCAGCAAGCTTTTATTACCTCGTCCATCACGGTTATGAACAATAGTGGGCTCAATACACAACCCTGTCTGACTCCCTCGTTATTTTTAAAGATTTTTGATATTTTATTTCTTGTCCTTACCTGGTTATTTGTATTTTCATAAAGACTAGTGGATAAGCAAGGAGGATTCAAGCGCAAAATCACTCATTTTTACATGTAAATCTTCATAAGAAAATTTAAGGTCCTTCATGGTCATTTTTTGCTCTTTTAGCTCGTTCTGCGCATGCGTCAAATAGGAGTAGGTGAGAATGGCAGGTTATATCACTTTGAGCAGCTCTTCATCTATATTCTTGTTCTATAGGCTCTTCCAGATTCCTGTTCTGTCCACCATATCAAACGCCTTTTTCATGTCTAGGAATGCTAAGTATATTTCTTTATTTTTGACTATAGCTTTTTTTATTATTCGTTGCAAAGTAAAATTGTGGTCTTGCACACTGTTTCAGTAGTATTTATGAAACTAAATATTTAAACATTGAGGGTGATTCTGACTGTGACTACTGAATTGTATTTATTACAAAACCCATAACGGTCTGAGCTTATTTGCAGTATGTGCTTTTGCTAAGACTTAAAGAAATACATCAGCTCTTAAAATTTGTATGTAAAATAGCTGCAAAATAGGAAAAAATGTTGAAAGTAGGTACTGTTTTTAGGGTTACTCGGACTGTTATAATGGTCAGATAGGCCATTTTTTATATTTAATTAACATCAACCATTAATAGCCGGTTTTATAGGATACTTTTCAATTATTACTTATTAAACATAACTTATAGAAAACAAGTGAAATTATAAACTACAAAACTTACTTTAGTATAGATTACAAGAGCCCGTTACAGGAAGATCGCAAAAATTGAAATGTCATTAATAATAAATATTTTATAATCCTTGAAACCATAAAATAATTTAAGAAAATTAATGACAAATTATTTATTAATTTTAGAGCTATTAATTTCAATTAACATTCTTTTAGAATTCTATTCATTGTAACTTCCTCGATATTGGATGTGTTTAAAATTATTAGGAAGATACTTCGATTAAAAACACATAATCGTAAGTAGCGACCTTTATCATTTTAAAGAATCTATATAAGTAGGTTTTAAAAAAATCAAGGCAAAACATAACTGCAAGAAATAATTACAAAAATAAATACAAAAAAAACTACTTAAAGATCTTCTTCAAGGCAGGTGGGATTCTATTCGTATTACCAAACTACACCGGCCACGTCGATTTTTTTTAGTACAAGGTAATGCCGTGCCAACTTTTAAGGCAAATGTTTGCTAAGACAAATCGACCTAGATCAGATAATTGAATGTTTACTTTTAATTATTGTTGATTATCGAACGCATTTTACAAAATTTAATCTGTTGAATAAGAATACAATTGATAAAAAGTAATACTAAATTGTAGTGGGTAACAAAAATTCATATCGTGTTTTAAAAATTTTAAGGAAGTAAAAACTCGAAGAGTTTTTTTAGTTTTATTATAATTCACTAAGCAATGTTTGACAAAATTTATACTCGCTTAAGAAAGGTCACAAAATTCGACTGACCTACACTTGAGAACGTAAATTCTGTTTTAACACATGTGTAGGTACTTTAGATGGTCACTGGCAAGTACGAATAGATAATTAAAATTAAAATATTCACTATTTTTATTGCATTGATCATTTTATTTGTCCAATTGTTTGTATAATAAAAACATTTAAAAAAAAAAGCACTAAAAAGTGAGAAATAAAGTCTTGGAACCAACTATAGTCCAGGGTAATAAGCAAAATAAAACCCTTTTCGTGGCTTCGAATAATCCAGGTATCTGACAAGTTTTTTTGTTATTATAGACCTGTAGGAAGAAAACCTACCGGTTTCCTGCACAGATTTCGGAGCGGTATTTTAATTATTAACAATTTAGTGCGAAAAACGCGATTTTTTCGGTTTTTGCATCCCTAGTAAAAAGGTAAATGGTTGACATACAATTACAAAATTTTATCTTTAAGAACATTGCAAATGCTTTAAAATGACGTTTTTTAAAAATTAAAAAATTAATTTGTTGCTTCGCAAACTGCAAAATAAAGCGAAACCGTTATTTCTTAATAACTGTTATTAAAATTAATCTGGACCTTTAATATTTCACCCAAAGTTGGGCATTGGGGTACCTAATAAACTCTTAAAATTTCACACCGATCCATTAATCAGTTTAAAAGTTATTCCATTTGTTTATCCCAGAGAACTTTTTTTTGCAGTAACATTAGACAGAAAATAATAAAGATAGGGCAATTCTGCGACTGCCAAATGAAAGTAGAAGACTTATAATATTACTATATATTAAAAAAAAATTAAAAAAATTATTTATTATAGTCCAAAATTATAATGCAAAATTATTAAAATTGTTAGTTTATAAACATTTACAATAACTTTAAAAATATTATTTGTAGAAAAAATCTCTTTACATATTCGAAAAGCTGGCATTTTTACACGAATTTTCAAAAAAAAAAGATGGTCTAGGTCAATTTGGGCCAAAGTTAGTCATTTTTTTTAAACAATTCACAACTAATTTGTTTACAATAATTAAGGAACGTAATTGGTGCCATTTTAATGAATGGGGTTGATATTTTTTATGAAAAAAATTGCACAAACAATGCACTTTTACAGGACCATCTACGAATTTTAATCGTGGTAAGTGGAGGGGGAACCGACAGATCCACGATTTCAAAAACTGAAAAAGCAACGTCAAACTACTACAATTTTCTATATCTCCAGATAACTCAATGGATTTTGATCTTCCTTCGCAGAATTTCCCTATCTTTATTATTTTCTGTCTAATGTTATTGCAAAAAAAAGTTCTCTGGGATAAACAAATAGAATAACTTTTAAACTGATTAATGGATCGGTCTGAAATTTTGTATTTTATTAAGTATCCCAATGCCCAACTTTGGGTGAAATATTAAAGGTCCAGATTAATTTTAATAACAGTTATTAAGAAATAACGGTTTCGCTTTATTTTGCAGTTTGCGGAGCAACAAATAAATTTTTTAATTTTTAAAAAACGTCATTTTAAAGCATTTGCAATTTTCTTAAAGATAAAATTTTGTAATTGTATGTCAACCATTTACCTTTTTACTAGGGATGCAAAAACCGAAAAAATCGCGTTTTTTGCACTAAATTGTTAATAATTATAATACCGCTCCGAAATCTGTGCAGGAAACCGGTAGGTTTTCTTCCTACAGGTCTATAATAACAAAAAAACTTGTCAGATTCCTGGATTATTTGAAGTCACGAGAAAAACTAACTTCCCTGGACTACTAGGCATCTTATTTCAATTACCTTAAAGTCGGCTTTAATGGTTTATATCTTTGTAAAAGATTTGAGTTACTAACATTCGAAATATAGATTAAATAGCAAAGATTAAAATAGAGGGTAATTTGCCATTGGAGACGACTTCAAGGAAATCGAAATCAGATGCCTAGTTGGTTTCAATTTTTTTAAGATATAATTTCTGACTTTTTAGTGCATTTTATTTGGAAGGCGGTTTAATTTTTTTAAAAAACTTTTTGTTTTATCCTTTTTGGTTGCTACTTGGCTTTGTCAGATGTAGGCGCAAATTCATTTTGTACTATTTTCCAAACATTCCGAATACAGAGGTACTGAGTACAATCCCCAACAATCCCAACTTGTACCAATCTGACTTTTTGGAGACATAAGTAAATTGTCTAACAACTAGAAATACATTTTTTTTTTGTACATTGCTCTGTAAAGGGATTTAATCTGTTGGGCAATAAAGCTATTATTATTATTATTATTATTATTATTATTACTAGTACGATGAAGAAAAACATCGTGATGAAACGTAGATTTAATTGTCTGAAATTACCAACCTGACGTGAGCCAGCGAATTTATTAAATGCTTATTCCTTCTCCTTGTGAGAAGAGGCCTTACGCTTTATAGTGGGAGAGTAACGGGCTAATTATTATGTTTTTATATTATACATCATTATCTGCAGAGCTTATTCTGTTGATTTTTGTGGTATTTCCTGGAATATCTTCCACATTGATGACCATAACCTAATTTCTATGGGTCCACACGCCCACTCTACTCTTTCAAATGCACAAAGAATTTTTTAAATCGGTTTATAAATACCTGAGATATTCGGTAACATACATAAAAAAATATGGTTGAATTGAAAACCCCCTTCTTTTTTGAAGTCGGTTAAAAAGATCTTCAGACATCAGACTTTTCTCTTATTGTGTGGCTTTTGGACTTTGTAAGTTAGTTATTATTATTGTTGGACTTTATTATGTTTGTAACTATAGACCAAAAAACCTAATTTGTATATAAAAAGAATTTTCTTTAATGTAAATACATTTTTATTGTAGGTACTAACAAAATTGTTTGTAGCTTCTTATGAACTTATTTTTCGCAATTCAGGTTCACTAATATCATCATATTTTTAATAAAAGCAGGTTTTTAAATTATTAAACATTTAAAAATATTTCGATGCTTTTGGAGCAGTTGTCAAGTTGTCGAAACTTGCACAATGGTGCATTACTACTTGTTTTTATTCATTTTCAGTCGAAAATTCGTAGCCAGAGCACGGTAAACAAAGCTATGTGTCGTCCCTGCATGGGCATGCAGTGGAAACATTCACTTTTGGTGGCAGTATATAGAGAAGAGAAATTTTCGCTAAAAGTAAAAAAAAGGGCATAACATTACAATGGATAAAAGTCGATCATCTCTCCCGGAACATTAATTGGCCACCAAAACCGACGGGTACAATCCAGCGGATTATCGTTAATTTTTTTCCTATTCGGTTAGCAGATTAGATTAGATTAGATGTTTATTGGGATGGCTGTTAGCCTGTATCACTGCGACCTTTGCAGATCCATTGTGACCACCCATTATCTTAATGTTAGCAGAGCCAACCCGGTCTTTATAATTTGTGTTTTAGGTCTTTTTACATATGGTCCAGTATAAAATGAGAAAATCTGTTTTCTTAAATCAAAATAGCGAATCATATTTGCAAAGTATTCATACATTTTTAATTTTGTAAAATTTATTATTTTTTAAATGTTTTAGAATAACAGAAACCATATATACGGTACAAAAATAGAATAGAATTAATGTCCTAAATTGGAGAGAATAGTAAAATCAATAATCAAACAAAAAAAAATGTATACAAAGTAACGCAACAACAAATATTGAGGCGATCATTGTTAACACATATAAGCTAATAATATTTGTAGACAACGTATGAGCATGGCTTAAACAATTATGTATTAAATCTAACTTCACCTACATTCAAAACTTCAGCGAACCATTAAATTTTCCGTTGCAAGGCACTCCTACGACAATCGAAATAATATGCACATTGAAAATAATAACAGTTTGAAAACAAATAAATTACTACGTTCTTTCGCACGTTTAGGTAAATAAAGTAGCTCATTTATCCGTTTCACAAAATATTTAAAACAACAAAGTATACCTACCCAACTAACAATTTGGTTTTATAACCTTTAGTCAATAGAGCGATTCTGTTTTATTATAGTTTTTTAGCTGCTGCAGAAATTCAAAATTGTTTTTTAAATGCCGTCTTAACAACTATTTGGTCGTCGGGACTATTTAGTTTTATAATTTAACAGTAAGAACGTTCTTAAAACAAAATTATAAAATATCTTACAACATCGCAATAAAATTGTTTTATAAACGTTTATAAAACAATCCTTCAAAGCATTTTATCCTCTACAACTAAATTGATTTATAACGGTTGTATGTGTTAACCTTTTAAAACATATTTATTTCTTTAGGGACAATTATAAAGCAGCTTTATAGAAGCTTTTAAAAATATTAATAGAACAGTTTTATTACAGTTTTATAGAAAATACATCTTTAATAAAATCAATTTGTTTTTACAAAAACTTGAAAAAAACTATTTTATAAGAGCTTTAAACATATCGTGTATGAATCTATTATAAAGTCGCTGTGGGATAAGATAGTTTTAATAAAAGTAAATAGATTTCATAATGTACATTTATAAAAGCATAATAAAATAACTTTAACACTCAGAACGCGATATTTTATTTGTCAGTTTCTATGTTTATTTCTATTTGTACATTCGTCTGTATACAAAAAAACTCTGCTTCAAAAATTAGAGCCTGGAAAAAAGTAAAACGAAGTGGTTATTTTCGCTGAAAAGTAAAAACCAACTTTCAAAACATTTTAAGTTCTAATTTTCTGAATAGTGTTAGAACTACTGTTGAATGAATGTGTAGATGAAAATGTTAATTATAATGATTTAACAAATTTTAAAGACTTGTTATTTTGGAATAAGGGAAAAGTTGTGTGAATTATTAACATATACGAATGAGAAAATAAAAAAAAATAATTATTTCGCTCTCTGAGTAATAATTATAATTAATTGTATAAATAAACTAGAAAGAAAAAAATTCAATGATAACCCGATTTTATTTAGATGCGCCTCTATTTAAATACAGTCCTTGCTGGTAGCTTTAATATTTTATAAATGTTGCTTCAAGAACAAAATGATTTTATAGGTACGGAGCCATTTAATTGACATTTCAAAGTCGTCCATTTTGGATTTAGTTAGATAAAACCTAGACACTCACTTTTTGTTTTCTAATTACTTATAATAAAGGAAAATTGGATTTAAAACAATGTTGATTATCATTCTTAATAAAATTTCACCAATATATTACGAAAATAAGAAAAAAATAAAAAAATATATTTTTTTGTGTTTGCAATCATTTAACGAAATAATGCAAAATATAGCGTCGCGTGTAAATTTCAATGTAAATGTACTATATATTTTACAGTAAAGTTCTTTGCGTATCAAAAATTGGTACCAAGTGTCCACTAAATAATACTTCAAAGTTTAAACTGTTTATTGTTTTTGAAATGTAGGTGAATAAAATTTACAAAATAAAATAGTTCTTTTCGAAACAGTTAAAAAATATTTTGGTTCGTATAGACATTTCTGTATCACTAAACTTGTTTTATAAAATAAAAGCATGATAGCATATATGAAACGGTTTTATAGTGATTTTATAGTATTTTTTTAAAAGCTGTATAAACGTTTATATAACTATTGTATTGCAGCTACCGCAAACATTATAAAACTTATTAAGCAGCAGAAATATTTTATAAACCTGCGCCTTTTTGGGCTTTATAAGGGTTGTATAAACGTTTTTACAATGTTCTTACAATAAAAGATGTTTTATAAAACATGTTTTGTAAACGTTCTTACAGTTTTTATAAAATATAAAATTGTTAGTTGGGTACTTATCTTAAAATTAAACAGACGTACTCAAATACAAACTTATTTACAAATTTTGCTTCCCCGAAAAAATAGTTTTATGAATTAAAAGCAAACCTTTACGGTAATCATAAAACGTATGCTAACATATGATGCTGTCGTGTGGTAGCCTAATGTGAAACAAACGACAGCTATCAGAAAATTAAACCAAATCCAAAAATCAGCATGCCATGCGAAGCACACCGACCAGCACAATGTAAGTGATACTTGGTCTCACCCCCTTGATATATTTGTTATGAAGGTAGCATTGATGACCATGGTACGTTTCGCACGGTTGGTATTGAACCCACTGTAGGAAACGGAACGGTCTGTGGATGGAATCGCTAAAGGCGATACCACTCTTACAGGTAGATACGGATTCCGTCGTAACAAGATTTGTCTTTAACAAACCCTACAAAATATTAACAAACAAGACAGCAGACCCCAACGTAGTGAACGCTCTGAGTGCCTATACAGATCAAAAACGAAGCAAGGTGTGAGATGTGATCCTCAAACCTAAAAATGAAATGGGCTATGGATGGCTAGTCAAGTGTGGTTCAGTCAGAACATCAAGTTTAGTACTAGAATATCACCAATCTCTAATTAAGGGCAGTCAGAAAAGCGTGGTCACTGTGAGCTGGATCAAAGGACATGGGAACTCTAAAGGTCACTGCATTGCGAACAATTTAGCAAGGAGGGCTGCGGGCTACAAATATGTTAGCCTTCGCCCATCTACCAAGCTAACAATGTCCGCTGTCGTGGACCTCATCAAACAGCACTCTTACCAAAATTTTATACAGTGCTGGGATAAAACAACGAACTGTAGACTGGCCAAACGGTTATCCTGGCGAGGGCACAGCAAAAAATTTAAAGTATTATCCAGACAAAATCTCCGAACAGCTCTGGAAATCTGAACAGGTCACAGCCAATTGCGACAACATCTCTTTAGGATGAAATTAGCAGAATCGCCGCTATGCAGAGTCTGCGAACAAGAAGAGAAAACAGTAGAACATATAATGTATGAGTGCTCTGCTTTTTCTGAAATCAGAATATCGGTGTTGGGCGAGTACTGGCTTACACCAGCCGATGTCGGGAGCCTCATCACCTATTTTAAATCTCTAGGCCTGACGACAGCCTGATGTGAGGATATTCCTACATAACGGGAGGATGCACAATGGACGATATTTAGCCTTAGTGCTGGCAGACACTTGCTCGCCCCTCTCCTAATTTCCAGATCCAGAAGCCAATCTTTAAAAGTATTAAACTTACCTATAAAAATTGGAAAATATGTAAAATATGTATGTAATTTTTTCTTCTTCTTTATTTAAAAAACGTGATTCATTAGTGTTTTGAACTTCGCGCATTAAGATACTGCACATAATATAGAGTTGTATTATCTAACCGGAGTTGTAGACACCTTATCAAAATGTTTTGTCATTACATATAATACAACCATAAACTGTAACCAGTTGACCGCCTTGCGAATCATGTCGTTACGAGTTGGCCTAACTCGGTGAGGGAAAAATTCCGACCGGGATTAAATGTTAGGAGTTGACGTGTGCACGCACCCACTACCTACCAATTATACAATCACTGTTATAATTAAGGTCGCCCGGCAGGAGCTATATCAAAGATACGGAAGGTATGTTGTCCTATATAAGAGAAAATTTGGCGATATTATAACGTATTTGCACTTGTTTTTACTATTTACAATTATTTACACTTGTTTACACTACTTATTACAACAACGGTATATATTTTATTTAGTCGGTGTATATTCGACCAAATACAACTATGCGTTGTGTGCACTTTCGGCTAATATTCTACCTTATTTTCTTTTAATCTTGGACCACTGGGATTCTATATTTTAGGTGTGGGTGTTTCGATCTTGAAAATTTTCAAAAATTTCCGGCTGGTTTACGGTCCGCTGTATAAAACTAATATTATTTAAATAGTCATAGTCTCTACAACACTCCTTGATAATATAGTACCTGGTTCGATATTGTCTAATACTATTACATTCTATGTTTTAAACCAAATTCAATAAAGTTTGTTTGGTGGGATCTATTCCTCCGACTAACCAAACGTAATTTTTTCCCTCCATTTCCTTTTATCTAGTTCCACAGTGTCCAATTTTTTGTACTATTTTCGTGCCAATGTTTTAAAAACTGCCTTAAATAATCTAAAATTTTTATAACAGTATCTCTGTGCAATTTAGACAAGTTGTATCTTAGTCGTGTAGGACTTCTATTCAATCATCCTACATTCAATTCAAAAATTTATACTAATGGAACACTTTTTTTACAAATTCTTTTTTTAGAACGAAATACTGGTCTGAACCTTGCCGACTGAAGACCATATTTAAATTTCCATAAAACAATTTTTTATTTCTGTAATGAAATGCTCTTCTATGCTAAAACATATATAACCTCTCTTACAATGAGATTAAAACACTTTCAGGAAAAAAAAATTAACAATTAATCATATGCATTAGTTTAATTCTTGTATTAAGCTCATTATTAATAAAATAAAGAAAATTTCAACTAGAAAACACAACAAATAAGTGTATAAAACCAATTTAAATATAGCAAATATATTTTTTGGCGTAAATAATATTTTAATGAAATTGTCATTACATATTTGAGAAAGTATATAGAAGAGATGAAATGGAAGTTAAAGTAATGTTCAATGAAAAAGCCAAAAAATTAATAGTTATCAACAATTTCAAGTTTTGTAAATATAATATTTTGAAAAACGGAACTATTCGTTGCAGATATGTGAGTAAACAAACCAAGTGTCTTCCGAAATCGTTAACATGGAATGGATTCCTACTTATAATCATACAGCATAATCTTGACAGACAAAAGATGAGCAACATCATAGAGAGAAAGGCAGTAGATAAATTAAGTGAAAAACCATTAAGACTAATTTATAGTGAACTGCTGCTTCAACATCAACAGGCTTGATAACAACTCATGATATTGAACTCATTAGGCACAATATATGGGTCAATAGGAGAAATAAACTTCCCAAACTGCCCAAAACACAAAAAGAAGTGTGTTTTCCTCTATAAAAACCTGGGACCACAAAACAAATTCTTATTAATAAATGACGCTGAAGGACAACTCTTAATATTTGCTTGTTATAGTAATCTGCATTTTCTTTCGACGATACGTTCAAGTTCTGTCCTAAGTTTTTTAAACAACTCTTCATCATTCATGGGTTTAAAAATGGGCATAATGTTTCGTTGGTTGTCTGTTTGCTTTCGAACAAAAAGCAACAAACTTATAAATTATGAAAATTGTTTCAATTCAATAATACAAAAAATTTAAGAAAATCGATTTAACTTCCATCAGAAGTATGTAGTAATAGACTATGAATTAGCTATTCACAATACTGTAATTTCTGTGTGGAATTCAGTTAAGATCATTTCATTTATCGCATGGTATCGCAAAATTCAGAACTTAGGCACTTAAGAATATAAAAGTAACTCAGATGTGGGTGAAATATCGAAATATTGTTTTGGGATGTAATACCTACATTGATGCGAATGAGGTCGGCGATGTTTGTGCTTTCGATTTATTTTCGGAAATGCCTAATAACCCAAAACTACAAGAATTTTTCAAATATCTCGTTCAAAATTGGATATACGAAAATTCGATTTTCCTACAAAAATTTGGAAAAAATTATGTTCGTTGCTCCAACGAACCACAAATATATGTGAATCATTTCACTCAAGATTTAATAGAAGTTTTAATTCACCTCATCCGAACATATATGTTTTTATCGAAAGATTTTCAAGCAGAAGTATATATTAAAATAAGCACTTCAAATAAATTTCAAAGAGCAATGAGGCCTTCCGTATAGACAAAATCAAAATATGGTAGAAAATATATTGATAGGTTTACATTTATAAGATCTGTATCTTATATATATATATATTCACCGCTGTAATAAATAAATTCTTTTATTCATAGATATAAAATTTTCTTTCAGTTTCCGAAAACTAAACTTTGAACACGTCTTTTTCAAATCTCGAGTACCTAATCGAATTGTTAACCACCCACTGTATACTTTAATCCAGAAATCGCCCAACTAACTGGTAGGATTAAAGTCGGCGGTCAACTTTTACGTTCTCAAACTATACAACGCTCATATTTCTTTATGAATTTATAAAAATTACTTTTTTTAATTGCTTCAGTGTATTCTTTTAATAACGTTTAAAGTATTTTTTAAAAGTTTCTTCACGTAATATTATTATTTAAAATACAAATATGATCGATAAACAATAAAGTGACAATGAATCTTTTTAAACCTTGTCGACCGTCAGAGACTCATTTATGTTTTCTTTTTCTTTGGAATAATGATCTTGCAAGGGTCACCGTCAGTATTAACCATGACTAGGCAGCGCCTATCGTTTATAAGGCGTGACCTTTGCCGGTACTACTAAGTACTTCCTTTCATTCGCAATTTACACCGGCACTATTTTGTTCCTTTTTCTCTTCATTGAACTTCCTTGAATTCTTGGAAGAGCGCGTGATTTTTTTTTCAGTCGTGCAACTGTACAAGCTGAAAGATGGGGGAGAGTGTAGGTGTTGGAATGAATCATAGTTTCAGTTATTGGGTTGAAGGTGGTTTGATTATAGCTAAAGGCAATCGTGATCATCCACATACCTTGCTGTATCTTTTATTTTAATTTATAGTTAAAATTAACATAAAATAAAAAATAATATTCTTGGAATATTTCACAAATTAAAAATACAAATAGAGAAAATAAAAAAATCATATAAAAAGTTAAAATAGCAAAATGCAAGCACTCATTCGAAGCTTCAGGGTTTAACACTCAAAATGTTCAGAAGCATAAATCTACAGCACTAATGGAAATGTAAAAATGCTTGTCCCTTTAGGAACAAACTAATTGGTTAAAGAGTCTTTGATGTTATCCCTTACCTGGCAACCGCGGGCAATCCATAAACCGGAACTTATTCTCAACCCTCACACACTCATGATTTTACATGTTATTGTTTAAATTTAACAATATTTATGATTAATTTTTTATAAATAAAAATAAATAGATACCAGAAACGTAAAGATAATACTTTTAACCATATATAATACTTGTATGTATTTATTTATTTTTGTTTATTAAAACAATCATATATACTTTTTAATTTAAACAATAGAATATAGAGTGCATTGACCACCCGTTGTAAGGGTCTAGAAAAGGTTCGGATTTATAGACTGCTGCAGTTTTGTGGTAAGGGGTGACTTTAAAGACACTTTAACCAACTTCTTTATGTTTCAGCTAATTTAAGGACCTATATATGTAAGTACGAGCAAGTTAGGGGTAACAGATACACCTGCGACGTATAAGATTTATTGTGTCTTCCTTTTCTTGCTATATTTCTGATGATTTCCTTAGACTTATAGCAGCTCTTCTAGTCCTATCTTTCTTAGAAAAGTATAGGATATCGTTGGGTTTTATAAGTTAGGTTGATCTTCCGTTTCTATTTCGTATGACTCTAGGTATTTAACCCTTAAATTACGTAATGCAATGCATTCTGAGAGTAATTTAAGGACCTATAAACAAGTGGATTAGTGGATCAATATATGCACAGATAGTCAGGTGGTTGTTTAGGTCTACACTGTTTGTAAAAGATTGCGAACAAAATATTTGGTGAAATAAACCCGCGCCGAAAAGGTTTGCAAACCGTGAACTATAACTTTCTACAGCGTTCTGCGTTCGATAAATTGAAAAATATAACGGGTCCAATATTCCTTGCGAGTCCGCAGTGTGAACAGCATAGAATAAGAACTTTGCCAATTAGACTTACTTTTTTGTGTGCCTGTTGTTTTCATTTTAATTTATTGTTCTCTTGTTATCGTTTAGTGCGCATTATTTGTTTTTACTTTCCAAATACATTAGTTTAATATTTTCAGTAACAAAAAAAATCTAATAGAATCCAAGAATTATATACAAATGAAATTTTTAAGTACTGTTTCATCTGCCTTAGAAATTACTCGTTTCTTTCAAAAACCATGATTTTCACGTCTCTTTTATTTAATTTCAGAGAGCATATCAAATTATAGTATCAACATGTTCAACATTTTTTTTTTTTTTGGCAACTTTGTCGAATATTTAAAAACTGCTCGTAGACGTGCTCAGACCATGTAAACGGTAGCCCTAAATATTTGCTAATGTTTTTTAATGTCTACAAACATTTTCGACCGTTTGCAAACAAAGCCCGTTTGGTGTAACATTGCGCATGATTTTCTGGCTGTGCGTCTCACTAGAATCTGTTATGTACCTACAGTTAGTCAAAAAAGTTAACGTACACTGGTTCCTCTATTATTTTTTCCATATATTTTGTATATTAATTTTCGTTGAAGCCTACTATAGTTTAGCAAGTCACTGAAATAATAATTAATAAACAAGAACAGAAATTAATATAGGAGTAAATAAAATTATTTTATCAATTATGCATATATCATCAAAGGGCAACATCGACGCAATCAAATTAGTTCTTTATTAACACTTAGTTTTAAAAACATCTAAATTACGTAACTAATGAGTGAAAAAATCGGGAAATTAATTAACTGGTACGAAAAACCAACTATCTAGTATAGTAGGTCTCTGGATCTGGAAATTTGGGGAGGGTTGAGCTAGTGCTCAGCCAGCACTGAGGCCATATATGACCCATTGTGCATCCTTCCGTGTGTAGGGATATCCTCACCTCAGGCTGTCACCACGCCTAGTGTTTTAAAATAGGTGATGAGGCTCCCGAGAGGGATCTTCCTGACATCGGCTGGTGTAAGCCAGTACTCGCCCAACACAGATTTTCTGATTTCAGAAAAAGCAGAGCAGTCATACATTATGTGTTCTACTGTTTCCTCTTCTTGTTCGCAGCCTCTGCATAGCGGCGATTCTGTTAATTTCATCCTAAAGAGATGTTGTCGCAATTGGCAGTGATCTGTCAAGATTCCCACAGCTGTTCGAAGATTTTGTCTGGTCAATGCCTTTAATTTTTTTTCTGTTTCCAGTATAGTATGTATACAACAATCTAAAACAACTGGGTCTAGATTGTTAGTAAAGCATTATTTTAAATAAAGTAGCACACAATCCAAAATTAAATGGTTCAAAACTTGCCAGAGAAGTTACTGAAGAATTTTCGATTGTTATAAATCCGCAGACTGTCAAAAATTTATATTGGATATAATAAAAGAACATCAAGGATGAAACCTTTCATTTGGGAAAAAATCGAAAGTGTCGATAAAAATTTTCGCTTGAATATGTTCCTGAATCTTCAGTTTTGAGAAAATTAAACATTTTGTGACGAAAGTAAAATTAAATTGGCAAGGCAAAAATATAAAGGAAAAGGAAAAGCACTGCAAATTAAATATCTTTGTCCTATTGTGATACATAGTGGATAAAATGTGCTGGATCTATCAAAATGCATGTGGGAAAATGAACTTTTATTGATGGACTTATGGATCAACATAAAGCACTCATGGGAGGAATTAAGGCGCCGCATTCGGACATATTCGTCATAAGCAATGAAGCTCTTAAAATTATGGAAGAATGGGAAAAAATTTCAGTGGAAGTGACAAGAAAGTTGGTTTACAGCATACTAAATCGACTAAGATCGATAATTAAGGCTAGTGGTCCATACACAAAATATTCAATTTAGGAAAAGTTTAGAATTTAGATGTTTTTGTGTTAGTGTACCAAGACATTTTTATTTAATTTTAGGCCAGTTTTGGTAAATTGTTTACAAATAAAATGATTTAAAATATTATAAATGTTTTATAATTGTGTGCTACTTTATTTATGATTGATTATTTGTAACCTATTTTGTCGGAATGAGACACGGCCGATTCAACGCTGCCTATTTGACGCGGCCGATTCGACGCGGAGACGATTTAACGCTGGCCCTTGCGACGCAGGGCTGATTCGACGCGAAGTAGAAGGCAAAATACTTATACATTCGGTGATAATAGAAACACGGAGATGTTTCGTAAAACGAATTTATTTTTCATTGAAATGTTCTTTTAATAAGTACATTCTATCTTAAGCCGCGTCCAGACATATGTAATGTATCGTGTAATGTAACGTGTAATGTAATGCGAATTCATTTGGACGCTACCTATAGAACGAATGCAACCAGAATACTTACTGCGAATTGTCTTATTGTCTATCCATTTAGTATTCGCGAACATGTCGAGAGAGGTAGTGGTTGCGGGAACGTCCAAACGTAGACTGCAAGCACAGCGCGAGCGCCTTTGTGTTCGGGCAAAAAACCGACATTCGGTGGATTCCCTCGAACCATTCGGCGAGCGTTACACGTAATGCTCGCAGTGCCGTCCAAACGGAGTATTCGCGTTACATAACACGTTACATTACACGATACATTACACATGTCTGGACGCGGCTTTAAAGTTAATATTCTAAAGTCATTAAAACTACGTACTATTCTAAAATCAAGTTGGTTAATGGACCTGCGCTAAACATTCATTACATAATTATGAGATAAAGCTCGTAAAAAATGGATAATATTTTAATATTACGATTTGCATATTCTCTTACTAAGGTCTCAATTCTTTCGTCGCATTCTCGGTGTTTCTTTAATTTAACTGGTGGTTGTTGTCCGAAAAGTAATTGCCCGTAATACAGATCTCTACCAGACTGTACTCGTTTCAAGGCGTCAATAAACTTCCAAATTGTTGGAGGGTCCATGGAAAATTCGATTTGCAATCGTCTGTAGACGTCTGTAAGGGTAATTAACTGTATTTGCTATTTTAAACAAAAAGTGACACACTGAGATCAGCCATATTATGACCATAAGTGTAATGACAACTTAGCGTCGAAACGGCCGGGTCGAATGGCCGGCGTTGAATCGGCCGCGTCGAATTGTCCTAGACCGCTATTTTGTGTACGAAGACATTTTTGATCAATTGTATACTATCGTAAACAAATTGGGAAAAATAGTGAGGAAAAGAGAATATAAGGCATCTGTAAATCAATAAAGAAAAAGAAGTTAGCAAATGATTATTTACACGTAGCATGAGGTGAGGTTGTATTTTAAAAATAAATACATATCGACACGACAAAATTTATTTGATAACATTTTACATATATACAATAAAGCGTTACAATGTACATAAAAATTGCACTATTATACATAAAGTCTCATTTCTTAGCAAAACTATTATATTTATGTTGCTTAAAAAATTTAAACGGAAATATTAAATACATAAAAAATTTCACCAGGTACAAGGTGGGTCTAACAAAACTAAATACATTAATTTGTTTGGGATCCGTAACATTAGATTTTATATTCTTTCAAATGTAAAAGTAATTGTAAATAATTTTAATTGTTTTGATGTGCATTCATTTAAAATGTGTGTTCTAAAATTAAGTTTTATTTTAATATTTTGGAGTTGTTTCCTGTCAAGACTCTTTCTGAGACATTTTTTTATAAAAAATGTTGAAAGTGAAGGTATCTATAAAAAAAGGATATAACAATAACTGCTTCTATATAAAATTAAAGATAAAAGAGAAGTTTAAAAATCTGTGCATTCATGGATTAAATCACAATTCTTAAACGAATTGAATATCCATGAAAATTAAGAAAAAGTATAAAACATGCAACTATAAAATCAATAAACTAAACAAACCTGGTAGATTTCAAATGTATTTCAATATAAAAAATTATTTAGTACTATAAAATTACTCTATGTTACGGATATAACAGATTGTGAGTTTCTGCGAATAAACATTTGGTTAATATATACAGGGTATACCAGAAAAACAAACCATGGTTAAACCAAAAAACAAATTGAAAATCTATAAAATAGATTTTATCTACGCCCATCGCTCTAAATATATTAGAACATTTTTCTCAACAATTACTTTACATATTTAAATACTCTTGATAGCTTCTTTGTGGCATAATAACATCTTTATTTGGGGATCTTTTTGCCACTAAAACAAACTTATAAAAAATATAAATCAATATGAAAATGACCCTTGCTTATTAATTTTGATGGATATGTCAAACTTGTCAAGGGTCGTCTTCCAAAACTGAAAATGCTTAACAAAAATGAGAATAATCCTTTTAAAAATGTCTCTAGCTTTCGACAACCAGATCGTTTGTCGTTTTCAAAGTTAAAAATTTTTTACTATAGTTAATTCAAATAGAAGTGTCATCAAGTAGTCTCTGGAAAATTCAAATTTGTAGTGGCAGCACCCACGATTAGTGAAATTTGAATCGCAATATTAGCCAGCTTGTGATCAGATTGCTACATATGCTCAATATAACTATAAACATTTTGACACATCGCGATGACATATAATTCCCTAACTAAAGTTCTGTTTCCATTGAATCGAGTAATAAAGTTAAAGATGATCTCACACGTACCCAGCCCACTTGATGACACTTCTATCTGAATCTACTATATACCTATACTTCTTTATGCATAAACAAGTTGTCGTTTTCAAAGATATCTTTGAAAACGACAACCGATCTGGTTGTCGAAAGATAAGAGACATTTTTAAAGGGATTATTCTCATTTTTGTTAGGTATTTTCAGATTTGAAAGACGACCCTTGACAAGTTTGACTTATCCATCAAGATTAATAAACAAGGGTCATTTTTAAAATATTGATTTATATTTTTTATAAGTTTGTTTTAGTGGTAAAAGATCCCCAAATAAAGAAGTGAAACAAATACTTACATTAACGTACAACTTACAACACGGGCAGAATATCTTTATTATACGTAAATACAGTTGCAATATTATTAAAATAATAAGAATGTTAAGAAAAAGTAGAAGTTATTATAAATAGCTACTACTTAAAATTTAAATAATGTCGTTAGCAGATGAGCTCAAATATAATGTTATTAAAATGATATATAAATTAAGAAAAACCGATTTAGTAAAGTAAGATAGCAGCTAACTTGATAGCATTTTATTCAGTATGATAACACTTTCGAATCTGTCAATAGATTTAGTTTGTATGTTTTTAATTTTATTTCTTTTAACATAAACATTAATTATAAAATAATTCTTTCACCCTTCTACTCGTTTTTAAGTATTAAAAATAATATTAATGTGTTAATAAAACCATTTCTTTTTATTTTATTTTTTAATTTATAGTATTGGGCGTAGATAAAGTGTACTACATAACTCGAGTAGTACTGGGTTTTACAAACTCGTGCGCAAACCACTATTTACCACTCTTGTTATGTAATATACTAGTACGTTACTATATCAATGATAAATATTAAACCTATTTGTAAAATACTATTTACACAGAAAATAGCGTAAATGTGATTGACTTTAAATGATTGTAGGAAGTGAGAACAAAATAAAAATATATTCGAATGTTAGTAATGATCATTCTTTTGCTAGTTTCCAAAGAATTTCTAATATTTTATTTAATGTTGTTTTAAAACTGAGGCATCTACTGTATCTTAGTTTTCCTTTTTTTTTTGATTTCCTGTATAATATTAAATTAAATGTTATTTTACAAATTAAAATTATAGCGGTAGATCAGTTTCAGAACTCTGATGAAAATAAAAAGTATTATTTATAACTTTAAACCAAAATTAATTTCAACCATTACATCTATTGCAAAACGAACATACGTTAAATAAAAAAAATTAATTGTATTTTTTATACAACTTGCACGGTAGTGTAGGCACTAAATGTCACTTTCTTATCTATTTTCTTTTTACTATGTTCATCCTTACCATTCTTAATAACACTTTTCAAATTACAATCTTTTGTTACAATAACGTTAACATCATTTGCATTCCATTTACTATCTTCTTCATTGAAATCTCTTAATTTCGGACTTAAACCAAACAATCTATTATTGATGTTCTGCACGGAATTTTCTCCCCGAAGATAGTTAGATAATGCTAAATTTTGACTATGTGTTGAAAAATGGCCATCACCTATATGATTAGTAGAATATGAAACCGGATAGTCTTGAGTAGTGTCTATATATCTGTATGCCATTGGTATAAAATTCCTAGTCTCTGACTTACTTCTTGGTTTTTTTAACATTCGTGGCATAGAGTTAGTCCAATTATCTAGATTTTTGCTTTTATTTAAAACATCTATTTTTTTAGGTTCATACTTTAAAATCTGTTTTTCTTTTGGTCGCAAAATTGACGTTAAGTTTTGTTTACCCAACAGATTAAAATGTTGCAACTTTTTGGGATGGGGCTCATTAAGAGAACTTTTTATAATCAATCTATTTTTGTCAGAATCTTTAATGGGATCAAAATTAACACTAACTCTAACAAATTGACCACTGAAAACATCTTTATTTTCGCTTAGCGCAGGCGGTTGAGGAGCTCTTCCTTTTTTCCTCCTTTGCGGCCGTTTCGGTGGATCCAACAAATCCTCAGCACTATTCCAAACCTTTTTCAAATTTGTGGATTCATTGACTAGATTGGATTTACTTTCGTCTAAGTTAAGTATATTTTCGATAGAGTTAGATTTTGTGATTATCTTGATTTTGGTGCCTAACTTTGAGTTAACTGTATTGTATTTTATATCATTGATGAATTGCGATTCAACCCTTTGCCTCGAGTTAACATCTTTGGGTTTTGTTTTTGATATTTTCTCAATAATATCTGGTGTGTTAATACTAATAATGCTACTAGGTCCATCTTGTTTTGTAGTAAGCACATTTGCTTCCCTGGTGATTTCGATGTGGGTAACTCCATTTTGATCAGTCCTTTGCAGTAAATTGAATTTGGTAGCAAAACTTTTTCCGTAAGCTTTTTGGTTGGCAACAGCTTTTAAAGTTGTAAAATTGGTATAAAAATTTTTCATATGTCCTATGTTCTCGAACTTAAATACAAAAGCTTCATTTTTTATAACAAAAATCAGGATATCTGTGCATTTTACGTCAGTATAACATACACAGTCGACTAGATTAAAGCTTTCTTTCGGAAGTTCGTGTACAACATCTGATTTAAACGGTTCAGTTGCCTTAAGTTCTGATATTTCCGTATCCGAATCTGAACTAGAAGAACCATTGGCAGAATCAGTCTCTGTCGTCGGTTTACTTGTTTCATTTTCTGCCAATTTTTCTATTGTAAAACTATCATTATCACTAGAAACTATAGACAAACTATCGATATCTGATTCAAATCCTTCATCAGTGGATGTTGAGTTAATCTTTCTATCTGGTTTTGATAAAAGTACTAGATCAAGGTGACTATTGTTAAGCTGAAGATCGTATTCTAGTAATGGTGAAGATTTCCTTTGGGCTTTATCCACTAATGTGGATAAGGAGGTGGATGAACCTTCTCGGAGAAGTAGGACTGGCATTTTGCGATGGCATTATCTGAAACAACATATATTATTAGTATATGTATATATAGTTGTAATTTGTTTTTAAAATAATTATAATAATAGAATTTAAGATTAGTGGATTTACTAAAAACTTAATCTTTTTTAGTTGTCACAATCTGGAATTAGTAGAATAATTTGATCATTAATTGCAAATATTTCCTCATACCGATCCTGTCTATTCGTACGAAAGTGTAAAATTGAGAACAATAATTAAATTTACATGAAAATTGCATTTGCATTTAGCTCGATTGATGTATATAATATAAAGATAAAGTAAGATCTTACTAGAAACTGTTTTATAACAGAAAATCTTGAAGTATTTCTAATAACCTGTAATTTATATAGGGATATAACTATGTCAAACGTTATGGTAGAATCGACACATAAAAAAGATTGTTAAAATTTTTGTTATAGACTGTAAATAATTCGTTTTACTTATTAAATTCGTTAAAAAATATTTTAAGGTAAATATATAAATTAGATCTGAATTTTTTGTAAATAGAATCTTTTTAAAGACAAACATAAAAATAACAGGAAAATAAGACGGACGAAAAATGGATCTTAGCCGAGAACATTTTTGAGCAATAACTTTTTACAATATTCGGAGAGGATTATCCCAACAGCAATGTCTCGGTAAAATCGTTTCTGTGTTTGTATATAAAGCACCATACTATTCAATTATTTCCAGCTGGTATTGCGAATTTCAACGTGATCGCTTTAATCTAAGCGAAGAATCCACCTAAAACAGCAGTCACAACATTAATTAAGGATGACCGCCGTGTAACATGGAGATAGAGGCATCCTTAGATATTTCAAAGACCTCGATCAAGAAGATCCTACATGAAGAACTAAGTGTTACGAAGTTAGTTTCCGTTGGATCTCTCATTTGTCCACAGAAGAGCAAAAACCGGATCTCGCCAATTGGTGTAAAAAAACATTGGAACGGTTCAACAAAGGAAGGTCAATAAACGTTTATAGTATTGTTAGTGTCGATGAATCTTGGATTTACTTCTACGAACCAGAAAATAAACGAAAATCCGCTGTGTAGAAAATGAAAAAAAAATATAAAAAAGGACAACAAAAGAGATCCGTTTTTCAAGTGTGTTAAAGAAAATGGTCGCAACTTTTGTATCAAAATCTTGTTATTTAGCAACAAATCTTTAAAAGATCCAGAACGGTTACTTCCAATTGGTATATAACCTTTTGTTTACCAGAAGTTATCGCGAAACTCCGACAACGCAACATACAATTAAGTTTTTGCAACTTTAAAATATCGAATTCTTAGACCATCTAACATATAGTCTTCTTTACGTTTCCAAAGATCAAAGAATTTAAAGTGTAAGCAGTGATTCAAGTTGCTGGAAGAAGCCATTAATTAATGCCTTTTAAACAGCGATTTGACAGGTATCAACTGAGTATTTTTATTCTATATATTTTTTGTCTCTTTGGCTATATGGAAAACGAAAAACACATCACTTGTATACTTTTATTCTTTATTCTGTGTAGTTAAATAAATAACTGCAAAGCCTTATAATGCTCTTAAGCAAGGAGAGGGTGTACCAAGAGAACTTACAGTGATTGGTGTATATATTTACGTGGCTATAATTATTTTAATTATATAAGTAATTATATGGACCAAATTTGTACATATGTTTTTATAATTTAATAAATGATTTTAAACTGAACTGAACTGCAAAGATACACACACTCGGCTTACCAAATAAACATAAAATATTAAATATAACAAATTTAGACAAACGTGGAAAAGAATTAATTAATTAATATTCGTACTTTTCTTTGTTGTCCTTTAAAAAGTTATTCACGATAATAAGTGATAAAAATTACAACATGTTCTGGTTTCCCAAAGTTGGATGAAAACACAAAAATGCATATAAAACAGTGACCTTGAATAAATTTATGAACTTTTTTACGATGAAACTGTAGATGTAATACCGACATAAAATATACTGCGATAGTCATATTTAGATATCAAACAACGATATTTAAAATATCTGTAAGAAAAATGTTTTAATTTAGTATTTAACAACTGTATTGTAAGTATTAAGAACTATTACAATAAAATAGTATATTACGTATCAAGAGTGGTAAGTAGGACATTATGTGCGAGTGGAAAAGTAATTACACGAGTACGTAATACCTCTTACCACTAGAGTTACGTACTATGCTTTATCTACGACTCAATATTTTAATTTTAATTCTAAATATTTGACATCTCTAAAAAAATATATGACACACGTACCGTACTGTTATCTACTCCTTTGACAGTAAATGTCATTTATACTCATTGACACCTTGCAGGGTAAGTAAGCTATAACGCACAGTTGTGCGTAATGAAACGTCATTCCAACATGACGTACCTACACTGTGCGTTATAGCTTACTTACCCTGCATGGTGACAATGAGTATAAATGACATTTACTGTCAAAGAAGTAGATAAAATAGTTAAAGTACTGTGTTAATATGCAAGTGAGAAAATATAATTTTCTGTTTTATCCTCTTTAATTTATAGTTAAAGCATATAGATAAAGTATAATAAAGAAGTCAAATAATAATGCGTTTTACACCCTCGTAAATTTATCACTCGTGAGTAAACCAATTTTAAAAAAATGTTTTTTTAGTATCTAATCTGATTTCCAAATACCTTCTGTGGATTTAATTTCATTAGGTAATAAATTCGGTTTAAATAAATATATAGCAAAGCTAAACCGGTTCTGTATATAAAATCAGGAAACATTTTAAAAAATGCCTAGGTATGCTTCATCTTCTTGTTCAGAAAGCGTGAAAAATGGAGTAAGTATAGTATTTAGCAGAGTTTGTGTCGTATTATGAAAGAATTTAGATGCTTTTGAATTATTATCAATTTTCAAACTCATTCCAGTTAAATTGCATTTGATTTGTATCAATATATTATGTTTGAAAATCATAGAATCCTTTAAAGTGAATGTAAAACACATAATCGATTACATAATTTCGTTATCTTGAAAAACACACAACAATTTCGATCGAAAATACAGAGTTTTAAATAACAAAGTTACCAATATAGACTTTATGTATAAGTACGCAAACAAAAATTGGTTGTAGATTTATCTTGTTTTATAATACAAAGACAGGTGAATTTTAACTACAAATCATTGAACTTCGTTTTCAATATATCAATCTTATTAACAAATATGCGCCTTTCATTCATATAGATACCTGTAGTAACTTATTATTTCTCTGAAACCGAAAAGGTCACACATAACTAATGGTCAATGAGGTATACCGATAAATGTTTTTCCGTTGCGTAATATTAATAATTACTGATTATTATATTTCACGTTATTTATTTATGATTATTCTGTTATGTTAAATTGCAATATTTTGTTATTAATCTTCTAATTGTAAAACTGAAGCTAAGGTAATCTGTATTAAAAGAAGATATGCACCTATTGCACCTATTTACACGGAATTATTATGTCTATTTATTTAGCACCAGGCCAAAAACGAAATTTAAATATATTTTAGATATAGATATGGATTTTTTTATGTTAACCTACAAATCTTTCGTTAGACTTATGCCTATTATATTGTACCTTATTATTTTATTACTAAAACAGCGGCGCTATAAAAGCATCTTTTACTGACATGTTTTAATATTTGTTTCTATTAAAAGATTAAAATAAAGCAGGTGTGAATTTACAAATAAATAATAGATACAAATTTATCTTTTGGTCCTCTGTTTAGAAACAATACACCACTGATTACTTTAAAACCGTCCGGAAAATGACAATTTCTGGCCTAGTCGGAAAAAACTGAGTCATAAGCAATTTGTAAACGTCATATTGAGTTTGAATGAATAATACAAATTTTAATAAAATTTATTTAAAAACTGTGTATTATATAATAAACCAATAACTTTTTCTAAAGGTAAGCATGATTCAGTTCTTTCTCATTTTTTGATAACTTCTGTTTCATAAGGGCAATTGGCCAGCTGTACTACATGTTAGCACAGTTTTCGTGTGTATAAAAATAAAAATTCAGGATCTTGAAATAAATTATAAGAAAATTATTTCTTATTACGAAATCCTTTAATCGTGCATTAGATGTCAATAAACAATTTCACCTGTATGTCACATATCACATAGTAACAATAAGAAAATGTGTTGGAGTCCTGATTTACACAGATATAGTTTTAAAAATGTGTAGTCAGAGTATAGCTAATAAAAATAAGTTACACTATCTGTGCTGGAAATTTGACAATTAAGACAGGTTCTGGATCTGGAACTGGAAATTTGGGGAGGGGCGAGCTAGTGCTCAGCCAGCACTGAGGCCACATATGACCCATTGTGCATCCTGGTTCATGTTGCAGTTCATGTCCTAAGTTCATTAAAATTGGATTAAAACAAATCAAAAATCTAGATAATCTTGATACTGTGGTAAAATGAAAATTCTGAAAAAACTCATTTTAAAGTAAAGCTTGTAGCACAGTGACCTTTCCTATTTTATGAGAATATTTGTCTCTTTTACAGTTGATTATTTTACTATAGGTGATAAAGTGGGTACCATAGAAAAATACTTTACTTATCTTTTAATATAAACTCAACATTGTTTGCTGTAAGTAAATTTATATACCTAAAATATGTAGAATTCAACATGTATCTACTATTATCTAGGAATATTTAAAAATTAAACGCAAAAGGTTGGAGCAAAACTTCCGGTATCAATTTCTGACTATTTGAACATGCCTTCTTATTTGAAATTTCTGTTTTTTCTTATAATCATATCCTTTTGCTCAAAGAAACCGTTAGTTTTAAAAAAACTTTTATAAGGTATATAATATTATTTCAACCCATTCTTTTATATATCAGTGGTTAACATATTTTGCATTTGCTATTTTTTGTTTTTTAAGTTTTTGAAGCTGTAGTAAAAATTTTTGAAATAGTACATTATGTAACGAGTGCGGAAAGCAGGTGATCCCATTACGAGTGCGTTTGTCGCGTGAACCGAAGGTGAACGCGATAAAAAGCACGAGTGATGAGATTACCTGCGCACCGCACGAGTTTCGTATTCTATTTTTCATCACTTCGTGAGGAAAGCTCTTGAATTTGTCTAAAATAAAAGGAAAAAAGGTAATAAAAGTAGTATTAGGTCTGATCCGCCTGCACCGCGAAGACGCTGAAGGAGGGTTGGGGGAGGCGGATCCCCCCCATTAAAGCGCACCGCACGAGTTTCGTATTCTATTTTTCATCACTTCGTGAAGAAAGCTCTTGAATTTGTCTAAAATAAAAGGAAAAAAGGTAATAAAAGTAGTATTAGGTCTGATCCGCCTGCACCGCGAAGACGCTGAAGGAGGGTTGGGGGAGGCGGATCCCCCCCATTAAAACAAAAATTTTTAGAGTTAAGAAATTTTAACATTTTTATTAAAAAAAGTACTTTCCGCACGGAGTGATGATAAGTTTTATATTTCATAACGTTGAAGGAAGCATTGCTTTCCGCACGGTCCTGCATGGTCGAAAGCAGTGCTTTCCGCACGGAGTGATGAAAAAAATATTATTATATACGTAAATAGAAACAATTAGCACCTAAATTGTAGTCGTGGGTGGAGTCTATCCTACCCTAGAAAGAACTAAAAACATTAATTAACGTACATAGGCGTATTTACTATCCAGTAATCTGCAGTAGTTTTCATTGCATTTCAATCTCTTTGTTGTAAATTCCGATTAATTATTGTTTTCTTCTTGGTTTCTTCAGTTGTGTATAAATTAAAAAAAATTGTAAAGGTACTTGAGGCCCTTCTTTCACCAGTGTATGTATTGGTAACCTCGAGTTTAAAAGGACAATTTTGACTCATTGCACTCGTATTCATGGAATTTTATGTCGACGTTCACAAAGCCTTGTTAACACAGTAAGAAGACTTATTTAATCTCTGTGAAATTGATTTTAATTCTTTGTTTTAATTGCGAAATTTCTATCAGAGGTCGTATTTCGACGTTTGCACATTATATGAATAAATGCGTTATTTTTTGTACAGTTTAATAAAAACTGGACATGATTGAAAATGACACATAATTTCATTAAAGTTGCACAGTTTCACTACTGCCTGTTATGTATATTCTTACATTGATATATGATCTTTTTATAGATAGGTGTCTAAAGATAGATAGCTAAATGCTAATTAGGTCAGCATGGGTTACATAGATTTTGCTCTATATCATATTTTATTCTTAGGTATAATACAAAAGCAAATAAATTAACATCATTTCTATATTGTTTTTATAATTTGAAAGGTTAACAAAACAATAATTATTTGTATAATCCAAAACTAATTTCTTATAAAAATACCTTACAAGAAAAATAATTTGTCAAAATTTCTAAAAAAGATAATCATTTTGACCATTTGATATATGGTGAAATTATTCATAAAACGTAATACTACTAAGAAATTTCGAATAACTCTTATTCAATAATATAAAGTGAAAAAAATCTATAAGAAACTGGCAAGAATCTTGAAAATATTTTGTAAAACTGTAAAACAACTGCATATAACTCCTATTATATGTTTATGTACATATAATAGCTATTCTAAATTACAATTGGCAATAGCAACTGTATTCTTAATATTCAAGAGATTGTCTGAGTTTTCTACATTCTTGTACATTCATTTCTAAACGTATCTAAAAACTACAATCCGCCTTATATGAGAATCTTGATTGGTTTTAAATTCATACAAATAGTAAACCAACTTAATTATAATGATCAATACATGATGATTAATTTATATTATAGTTGTCTTCGATATTTTCGGAAAACAATGTCGAAACATTTTGACATTAAACATTAGAGGTGTTTGTGTTTTAGCTGCAGGGGTCCTCATATTTCAATTGTGGGCAAGGCAATTTGTGAGACATGTATTAGACAAGTTATTTCGTAATATGTTAATCGGTAACTGATTTACCACAAGTGATAGTGGAAAACTTGTACAAAGAGTCATGTTTAACAATGATATATTTGTAGATAATATGCAAAAATATATGACTATACAAATCATATTTTATCTTGTAAAATAAAAAAAATCGATTAACAAGTAGTCTATTTTTTTTAATTCTTAAGTTGTAGTAGAACTAGAGGAAAACAAAAACCAAACTAAAAAAGAATATTGCATGCAGATACTGATTAATATCAATTTTATAGCTGCTTTAAAAATAATACAGAAAAATTTATATCAATTTCATTTGCGCTGACTATCATGATCATCATTGCAAATGTTTGCAAGGCATTATTTTTTTTTCTATACCAGACCTGACAAGATGAAATCTACACCTAAGCATATTGGTTTGTAACGCGCCTTACTTAATTGAAATCGTTTACTGTTAAGGTTTCTTTGTTTGCAGAAATGACAATCTCATTGTTCATAAATTTGGACGGTTTTTTAAACAGGCTCTTTACAGCTTTGAACTTGCAGGCATTACTTACGCCTTTGCGGTTCAATTTTTCCAGGTCCACAGGATGATGGTGCACTAGATAACATTTGGTTAACTTACTCATTATACCTAACAAATTTAAAAAATATATTCTCATTTTCAAAAATTACCTACCTTATTATGATTGCAATCAGATTATTTTTCAGAACCCTGTTACAAACTGACCTTTTCCGAAGGATCCTGTTAAAATGATCCGTTACGACTTGACCCATTTTAGGGTTAGGGATTAAAATTTGTAACGAGCTGACCGCTTTTTTAATCATGTAGGTAAAGAATTAACCGCTGCGAGAGATAAAATGCTTGTTAGTGTTAAGTGTTGAGTTACCAAATTATTAATACATCAAATACACGATTAAAATGAAAATACAAACTTAGACAATTTAATAAACAATCAATGTTTTTAACGTTGTAGGTAAGTTTTGTGGTCAAACCATTTTTTTAAGTGATTTAATGTGGCCTGTAATAATTTTATAAATAAATAATTTCTTCTAAAACTGTTAAAATCAAATATCAAATGTTAACGGTTTAATAATTTTATGGAATATAAAGTTATATTAACCCTGTTTACATGTCACCTGCATCTATATCCAAAGTATTTCTGTCTTTAAATAATTGAAATATGATATGATTGACATAAAATATTTATACACTTATCGTTGCATGTGAATGTATATGTGTCACCGTTTGTAATAAATAACAGAGAAAATCAAGTCTAACGGTGTCGGTGAAGAACCACGTTTATTCTATCCTGTCGCCTGTCGTTATTCTGATATGTTATTCTGATATCTTGTCATCTGATATTAACTAAGTATATGATACGTTAGGTCCTCCGTGATTTCTTTAACACCGAATTCGATGCGGTCTGATGAGTGTCGAGAGGAAATAGGGTGAAACGGTGACGGAGGCCGATCGCATACCTGTTGCGTTTTTAAAAATATACGGAAAAAATAATGGAGGGTTAAAATAAAAAAAAAATATACTAAAATAGTTCAGAAATAGTCGAAGTGTGTTTCCCGGATTTGTGGTGCTACGGTCTGGTCTGTCCTTTGAGGTTTTTTAACTCTAATTTTATAATTTGTATTAATTAGGTATAAAAACGAAAGGGCTTTTGCCGTTACTGAAATAGGAAGCACAAAAGCAAATGACAGTTGAAACAAAAGCCAATAAGGGTGATTGAAACAGGTGATGTATACTATTTTTTTAGTTTTATACTTTAAAATATTTCTCTTTTAAATTGAGTTTATAAATTTAACAAAGTACCTATAGATTGTAAGTGGCGCCGATTAGCCAAGGTGATCTTCCTACACTGCCAACAAAAAGATATTTTTTTGTATACTCTACATATATTTATAAGAAGTCTAATACCTGCTCATGACGCAAGTCTTATCAGGCTAAAAAGACCTCTCAAATATTAAAAAACACGTTGCTTTAAATCAAAAAGTGTTTGGTGTTGACGTCCAGTTTAACTTAATAGTTCTGTTAAAATTTGAAATTTAACAATTTTGCAATGCATTTTTTCTGTACCTATATTAAAAAAAGAACACTCCTGCCATTACTGGATACCACCTTTTAGAATAATAAAGAATTAAAAAAAAATGTTGTAGTGTTTCATTTAATATATGAAATTGACATTGTTTGAAAAAATTATCAATAAAACTTTTAGACTTGAATTTCCTCCTTTAAGTATAGAAAGTATATAACTTGAATTTTTAATGTTTTTTACGTTTTGTAGCTTTAGTCCAATTTTTCAGATAAACGATTTTAACATATAATGATGAGGTATAATAAAAGTGTGGACAACCAGATTAGATTTTAAAAATCGATAGCAATTATAAGGACAGAAATAAAAACTTAAAAATGTATTTTTAAATCTTAACAAAACGTACAATAAGAAATACATAAAGACACTCATAATAAAAATTAATTCAAAGGTTAATTAGACACGATTCAAAATGAGTTTAATTGGAAATGATGTTTATTGTGTAATTTTGAAGAAGGAATTTGATCTCAAAATGAGCTCTTTCACTTAGGAGTTTATTATCTATACTAATATAAATAAAGAGGAAAGGTTTGATTCTTTGTTTGTTTGAAATGAATAGGCTCCGAAACTACTAGACCGATTTCAAAAATTATTTTACCGTTGGCAAGCTACACTATTCCCGAGTGACATAGGCTATGTTTCATTTAAAAAAAATAGGGATCCTTACTAAAATGCCATTAATGTAACCAAAAATGACCTTAAAATACTTACATCGCGTGCGCTGAGAATACTATTGATTATAGAATAAAATAATGTACTACGATTTTGAAGAATATATAAATATCTACAAAAAATGCCGCGACAGCATATGTCTAACTGTTATAGTTACGTCACAATAACTAATTTTTAATTTTTTAAAAGTTTTTATCTTGGTATTTATCCTTATCAAAATAACTTATTTCATAATCACGACAGATATCACAAATTTAGCATGTGCAATGGGACGAGGCTGCTTATAAAGGAATTAAAGGACAATTAAGTTTTAGCAACCAATATAACTGAACCACCAGCTGGTCAACTAGCTCATACACTGAGGATATCGATGATCCCAACTGATCTACCAAATCCATTTAAACCGCTTCAATTTCATATCAAAACATCTTTCGCTTTTACTAATATTAAGTCTCAAGGTCAAACCTTACAAACAGTAGGAATCGGTTTTCCTCATGGCCAACCGTCTAAGGCGGGTCGGAGCACCTGAAAATCAATTTATTTTGCTGCCAGAAAATAAAATAAAATGTAATATTGTTTACAGGGAAGCGTTGACCCAATTAATTTAATGGCTTTTGTTATTTTTCTTTAATCCCCGTGCAAAGTCGGGGCGGGCTGCTACTTTTATTATAAAAATATTTAAAAATTATAGAATTGTAAATCCAGGTAATAAATAAAATTAAACTCTTATTTTGCTACTTATATAACGAACTCTAAATAAAGAATGTTGGAGTAAAGGCAACACAACTTGGACTACCGTACCCTCTGTATATCAAGCATGTGCCCTTCCAAGAAGAAAAATCGTTTAGATTGACACAATACTTTTCACTATTAACGGTACCATTAACTATACAAAGCGGTGTACAACCAGGTTCAGATATTGCTCCCCAAACCATTATTTGGGTGAAAAATTTGGAAATTTAAACAGTAATAGGTTGTTTGATAGTATTTTTAAGTGATTTGCACCAAGTTTGATACAACTTTTATTTGATATAAAGACATTATTAAAATGCTATCTTCGTTTTTTTGTAAAGGTGTTATTATAGGGGCTTTTTAGTTTCTTTTTTTATATGAAACTTTGTATTTTTAATGACATACGCACGAAGTATAGATTCCAGGAGTCTACACGGTATAGGCTTTTTCATAATATTTCTGGTACCCAATAATCAACCCACATCATAGTTCTAATTTTTGCCACTGGCGACGCGAGTAATCAGGAGATACCAATGTTTTTATTATTCTTCGTGATTATGACATTTAAATGTCGCGAAATTAAATTAAATATATAATATTAATTTATTTATTTCAAATTAGTTGTCATAAAAGCTGTCAATAGTAACAAAACTTCCCGCGTAAAGATTTAAACGAGTATCTCTTGAACACGGGCGCACTCTACCGGCAATAGTTCTGTCCCCTAAATTGAGACCATTTGTTTAACATTACGTTTAGACTCCTGGTATCTATACTTCGTGGACATACAGATGGTTTCGTAAATCTGTTGACAATAAACAATATTTGACAAATAGTTTTGTCATGGAGTTTTGGGCCATTGTCTAATATCAGTATAAGATACTTGATGCATTACTTTGGTCTTAGAATGTTACAAAAAAAAATATAATAAAATTATAGCAAATAATGAATTCATGATATTTTATAGACGAACAATATTGTTTGTTGCAGATATATATTATAGGAAAGTTTGCAGACATTTGTAAATAAAACATTTAATGTACTTGTCCTATAAATAACAATCTATTATGGTATAGTTTTATATTTGAAGAAGGCGACAGGATTATATAATACCTATCCATTATTTTCTTTAAAACAAATACTTTCTCTGCATGGAGAATTGTTAACACAAAATATTAAGTATTATTACAGAAAACTGTAACATTGTCGTATTTAATAAAGCGCGTTATCAATAGATATCAAAGAAATAATAAAATTATTCTAACGCTTTACAAGCTTTGAAAAACATTTTTAAAGACAATGACCGTTCAACTAAGAAGAAACAACTACTTCCTGGGCTATATGCCCCAACGGATATTGGATTGGATTAAATTATCTATTAGATATGCCAACCCCGTTTGACTTTGAAGTGTAATCCAATATCCGTTGGGGCATATAGCCCAGGAAGTAGTTGTTTCTTCTTAGTTGAACGGTAATTGTCTTTGAAAATGTTTTTCAAAGCTTGTAAAGCGTTAGAATAATTTTATTATTTCTTTGATATCTACAAAATATTAAATTAAATTAATTAAATGAATTGTGTAATACGATATTTCCTCCGAAATTTGTTTTTAAAATATTTTAGAACCATAGGAAAATAAAGAGTGGTAAAAAATTACTAATATTCAAAGCTACATTAAAATAAAAAATACTACGAAAATGTAATTATTATACTAGACTTTTATTTTCAATTTTTAAATGCATTTTTTATAATATATAATAGATTTTGAAACTATTTTTTAATGCTTTTCGTTTAATGTATAGCATAAAATATAATCCAAAACAATTTAGAATAGAAAAACTATTTATACTTTTCATACCTAATATGCAATAAACTCATAACTAAACAGCTCACTTATAACATGTACAGAGTGAATGAAAATATTATTGTGTAAAACCGAACTAAACACTGCGACACTCAAAAAGAAAATGTTTGATTTAAAATTATAAATCCAATCTTATAAAACTGGTTTTAAATTTCCCGTCGAATATAAATACATTTAAATAAAATACTATCTAATAATTTTGTAAACAATCAGATAAACAATAACTTCCGACTTCCTATGTCTAAAAAACCTGTTGAATATAATCATGAATCTTGTTTCGTTATGTAACAGTTCATCTTAACTTCTCCCACAACGTTAGATTCTAGGAAGTGAAATTTTTAACGCCATTACTGAATTATGTTCCTACTTACTCACATGGATGTTGTAATTAGTGTTTACTAGATGAGAGATTGTTGGAATCTGAGATAGTTAAAAATTTTAACACGAAATAAAATTTAAACAACATTGATGTCTGTATCAGTGTGAATGATATTTTGATTAAAAATAATTGATAAATAGAATTTATTTACACATAAAATATTTTAATATTATTTTTGAGTTTTAAAAATTATTTTAGAAATTTTACTTTAATTCACCAAAAAAATACATAAAAGATTCTACATTTCACTGAGAATACATAAACATAAAAAGTATTTACCCCAAAATGTTCGCCTATTATTAAAAATATGTAGGTATCATAAATAGCAATTCCATTAAAGGCAGTAATTTATCGTTATCCCAAAAAAATATAGATCAGTAGGCAATATTGGTGATGGGAGTTTGTCGGAAACTATAGACGTTTAATAGCTAACAAATAAAAAGATTAAAAAGCGTAAGAAAATGGTGTTTAACAATTTTAAATGGAGATACATCTGTTATAGCAATCATTATTTAGTTTGTTTTAAGAACTACGAAACGTTTTGGGGTAAAAGAATAAACGAATGTTTTTTATGCTCTTGTATTATTTTAAGCTATTTGTACTAAACTCATCTATTATTTTCAACATTAATAATAGAATATATTAGGTATTCACATTTCTGTGACTAGACTCTAACCAGTTTTTTCGGATGATAAAATTATTAATTTTAACACTAATGTAACGACGATTTAGTTGACTCTCAAGAGAGATTCGAGTAATTCTAACAATTAGATACCAGTCAGTGATAGCTGAGTAAAGATAAAGATTGATGATGACTTTTTATGCCTCTTAATTACTTATACATATTTTCACTAAAATTTTAATGTTTAATTTACAAATTTTTGCATTACTATACTAATAACCATATTTTATTTGTATATTGCTTCTTTATCTTTTAAACGGTATTTAATGTGGTTAGCTGTGACTTTTCTTATTTCAAAATATACAGGAAATCATAATTATTAAAATAAAGATAAACTCAATTTCCCATTATTATATAATAGAGATGATGTTGGGCACCACACGGAAGAGAAAACCGCATTTGATTGCAAATATAATGTAAACAGTTGTTAAGAATTACCTTTAACCTCCTTTAGCTTTCTTTTACCAATAAATAAATAAATAAATATTTGACGTGTCAACGGTCGCGATGGGTCGAAAACATACGCTTTCTATAATAAAATTATCGGTACACTATAAAACTACCTTTTATGTAAATTTCCAAATTTATAAGACGTTAATCTATGTTTGATTTTACATATAACGGGTAAAGACAATAAATTCATCATCATTTTTATTTCGTTACTAGCTGTACCCGGCGCGCGTTGCTACACCAACAACTAAAATAAATTTAAGAAAAATAAAACAGAAGAAGAGATAGAGAAGGAAAGAAAGTGTATAGTTTTGTTATACTTATCGCACCAAAAATATATTTTTCGAACTTATATTTATACGAATTCGTATAGATATCTATTAATCAGTATTGAATTTGATACATGGAAGCGCCATCTGGTGGTAACTTCCATTAATGCGAATATCACATTCATCTTACCTATTTAAAAAACATCATCATACTGATATTTTCATGACAATCGGTTAAACGGGGCAGAAGTTGCTACTCTGTAGCGCCACCTGGTGGCGAGCAGCATCAATAAGCATATCATACAAACCTTTTCCGTGGAAAAATACATATACATACCAATTTTCATGACAATCGGTTAAACGGGACAGAAGTTGCTACTCCGCAGCGCTACCTGGTAGCGAGTGGCATCAATGAGCATATCATACAAAACATCTCTGTGGAAAAATACATATACATACCAATTTTCATGACAATCGGTTGAATGTGACAGGAGTTGCTACTCTGCAGCGCCACCTGGTGGCGAGTGGCATCAATGAGCATATCATACAAACCTTCTCCGTGAAAAAATACATATATATACCAATTTTCATGACAATCGGTTGAACGGGACAGAAGTTGCTACTCTGCAGCGCCACCTGGTGGCGAGTGGCATCAATGAGCATATCATACAAACCTTCTCCGTGGAAAAATACATATACATACCAATTTTCTTAATAATCGGTCCAGTAGTTTTTGAGTCCATTGAGTACATACAGACATACAGACAAACATTCATTTTTATATATATAGATAGATGATAAAGTATATTATAATATATTTAATTAATAATCATATATCTAAGCTTTTAAACTATTTAACTGTCATAAATAAAAATCTTTGATTGTTACCACCTCATATATAAAAACTACAATAAATGCAATAATAATTAATGTACAGGGTGTCTCATTATATTCTGACTGTTTTTAAGAGCTTATATCTTCGAGACGGTTCTAGATAATAAGATGCGGTTTTTACAGTTAGGTTTAAAATTACCGTAAGTTTTGTTGTGACACATTTATATAAATGGCCCACTTCCGGTTTACCCGCTAGAAAAGTGGAATATTTTCAGAAAACAGTAGATGTAATTTTTTAAATGGGAGACCCTGTATATTTAGCAATTTCCTAAAAGACGCATATTTTTACTTTATAACAATACCTTAAAGTTTAAAATCGGTTCACAGAAAGAGAAGTTAAAATTAAAAAATTACATCTACTGTATCCTGAAAATACGCCATTTTTCTATCAGGTAAACCGGAATTAGGCCATTTTATATAAACGTGTCACAACAAAACTTAAGATAATTATAAACCTAACTGTGAAAAGCGCATCTTATTATCTACAACAGTTTCGAAGATATAAGCTTTTAAAAACAGTCAGAATATAATGAGACACCCTGTACTTTGTAAACAGACATTAAATAAGCCACACACACAAACACACACAAATCAACACACAAGTTATTCATAATTCATAAATATATTAACTTGGAAAAAATCTCTTTGTTTTGTATATTTATTTAAACACATTTTGCGGTTTATAAAAAAGCTGAAATATTTGAGGAAGATTAAGGATTTCTGAAAAAATAAAGGTTATAATTGTCATTTCAGTATTTACTTCAAGAAGTAAAGAGATTATTCAATTAGTGGTTTCTAAAGGACAGTTTTTTAATTAACTAAAATTGTTAACAACGTTTTCACGAAACTAAGTGGGCAGTCAGGAGGCTATTAGGGCTATAAAGAACCACTGATTAAGTTGCAAGGAAAGTATTATCCACAATAGTCTACAGTCTAAAGCCATTTAAAAGGATAATAAAAATGCGACAGTCAATTTTCTTAGACTTTAGAATGACTAAGAACATGGAACCCACCCTATACACCTGGGTCAACAAATAGTACAAAAAAACAAGATACTGGAATGAATGCCAAGAACAAAAGGAAAAGGATAGTTAGTCATCTTGACTGCAGTATAATCTGTGACTGTGTCAGACAGCTTCCAAAAAAAATATTATTCTAAAAGGTACGTATTTATAAATAAGCACAATTTACAAAAAGAACTTTTTATAATAGAAAGTTTTTTACTGATTTATAGGTCATATTTTGTGTCATCTCAACAATGCACAGCATCCCTGACATTGTAAAAAGATTAAGTCATACAACGCTGTGATTGATCATAGAGAAGATTGTTTCCTTGTTAACAAAATCAAGGGTAGTTGTATCTAAAAACTTTCTAAAACAGTTTATTTTATTACCAGTTAAAATAGTAATTACTGTTTTCACATGTATAAACAAAAAAAAAAGAAAAAAAACTTCTCTCTCGCGAGTTCGATCCTATTACAATAACCCAACAGAATTGTCACAATCTACCGCTTCACCCCTTATCCAAATAGGCCACCGCAAACTTATATGGCTCATTAGCCGTCATCAGTGCGGCATAACCAAGTAGGGTATTGCACTTGGCTAGCAAAAGTGTTGGGTACTTGGGAGCAAAGGATGTTGGGGAAACATGTGTAAAGAAACATAAAAACACAAAAACAACAAAAGCTCACACAGGAGTCCTATAGCCGAAAACCCATTGGCACAGCTGGCTGAAAGCACAAAATGGCGATAGGACTCCTGTGTGAGCTTTCGTTGTTTTTGTGTTTTTATGTTTCTTTACACATGTTTCCCCAACATCCTTTGCTCCCAAGTACCCAACACTTTTGCTAGCCAAGTGCAATACCCTACTTGGTTATGCCGCACTGATGACGGCTAATGAGCCAGAAACATGCATGTCTGCGGTTACCATTCCTACTCGTGGCCTTATTGATCCTTTTTGCTTACATGCCCAATAATTTTTCCCTTTTGTTTATATTAATACGCGTTTTCTTGGCACTTTGTTTATTTCATATCCTGGGCTTAGAACGACTCAAACACAATGAGTCCGTTTCGCCAACGTTGCGACGCTAGTTGCTAGCCGAAAACCCATTGGCACAGCTGGCTGAAAGCACAAAATGGCGATAGGACTCCTGTGTGAGCTTTCGTTGTTTTTGTGTTTTTATGTTTCTTTACACATGTTTCCCCAACATCCTTTGCTCCCAAGTACCCAACACTTTTGCTAGCCAAGTGCAATACCCTACTTGGTTATGCCGCACTGATGACGGCTAATGAGCCAGAAACATGCATGTCTGCGGTTACCATTCCTACTCGTGGCCTTATTGATCCTTTTTGCGTACATGCCCAATAATTTTTCCCTTTTGTATACATATATATATATATATATATATATATATATATATATATATAATTAAATAGTAATATTTGCTGAAAAATTAATTATTAGTAAAAGTGGTTATTGGGTAAACAGCAATACTTAACGTTAAATAAAACTCTTTAGAGTATTTTTAATCCAAGCTTTCGTAATTACTTTATTACATTATCAAGGAGCTACAAAATTAAGAGTGACAGAATGCAAGTAGAAATAAATTATAAATTTATACTTACATCTCTGTGAGGTTATAACGTTGTTGTTCTAAAAGAAATTAACATGAGTAAATAATAAATTATAAAATTAAAATGATGTTTTTTATAAGTATTATCAAATTGATGTTTCTCACAAGATATGACATTAATGATTAAATAGTCATGTAACTATGATATCAAAAGTAATAAATTAGAGAACTAACTATAAGGTATTAGGAATAATAAAAAAAAAAAAAAATTTATAAATTATGGAAGTATTAAGATATAACAATATTAAAGCTTAGATGTTATTAGCCCTAAGGGATTATCCTGGATGTATATCCCTCTAAGATCAGTATAACTGTGCAATGATATAGAAAAACCAGGAAAAAACTATATCTGCTGATCTTTACAATAACTTAATATATTTGAATTATAATTATATCTTATCTATGTATCACAAAATGTAAATTCAATTAAAGTAGATAGTTTAATTGTGGAGAATTTGTAATATTTATTTGTTTATTAACAACTTTAAACTCTAGATTTGTTAGATGTCTTTTTTATTTTAAGTTTTTTAAGAAAATCTACATTTTGTTATTTTATTAATTACAAATGTGTAGTTTATTTATTATTTTTCTTATTATTCCTAATAATTTTTAGTATTTACTCATAAACTAACTTGAAAGCTCGCTCTTTTTACACATTTGAAAAAGGATTTGAATCTAAATGAAGTAAATAAGAATATAAATTACTTAAATGGTCAATATCTGATTTTTTATTTATGCAATTATTATTTTGATAAATAAATGTCATTTCAAGAAAGATTCGTTTTGTTAAATTTTTTTCAGAAGTTAAAATTTTTGTTTCATTATAATTCATTAAATGGCCTGTTTCATTAACATGATTGGCTAAAGCACAACGTTCAGGATGTAACCTGCAATCACTTTTGTGAGCAGTAATACGATTTTTTAGTAATCGTTTAGTTTGTCCAATGTAATTTTTATTACAATTATTACAAGGAATCATGTATACTACATCTTTATTATCCAATAAAGGAGTTTTGTCTTTAATTTTTGTATATAAATTGTTTAAAGTCAAAACGGATTTATTGCTAATTATGATCTGATTAAGTACTTTTTTTAAAATTTTGCCAATACTTGGTGTAATATCTTTAATAAAAGGAATACTAATATAAATAGGTTTTTCTTGATTGTTTTCATTTGTATTTAAAGGTATATGAGTTTGTATTTTATTAGTATCAATTTGTGATAATAAATTTATATTATTGTTGATATTAGTAATTGAAGAAGTCCTAAATAAAATTTTATTTAATAAATGATGAGGATAATTATTATCTGTAAATAGGTGGTAGAGAATTTTTAAATTGCGTTTATGAAAAGATTGGTCAGATAAAGCTAATACTCTATTTTTCATTTGTTTAACTAAATTGATTTTAATTGATTGTTTATGATAAGAATAATAATTTTGGAGCAATACCTTTTCTAGATACTCAACTTATTAGATCTAATAATACGATTAAAGTAGATTGGTATAGAAAACCATGTAGTTCCGGTAGATATCTAAATTATTATTCTTATCATAAACAATCAATTAAAATCAATTTAGTTAAACAAATGAAAAATAGAGTATTAGCTTTATCTGACCAATCTTTTCATAAACGCAATTTAAAAATTCTCTACCACCTATTTACAGATAATAATTATCCTCATCATTTATTAAATAAAATTTTATTTAGGACTTCTTCAATTACTAATATCAACAATAATATAAATTTATTATCACAAATTGATACTAATGAAATACAAACTCATATACCTTTAAATACAAATGAAAACAATCAAGAAAAACCTATTTATATTAGTATTCCTTTTATTAAAGATATTACACCAAGTATTGGCAAAATTTTAAAAAAAGTACTTAATCAGATCATAATTAGCAATAAATCCGTTTTGACTTTAAACAATTTATATACAAAAATTAAAGACAAAACTCCTTTATTGGATAATAAAGATGTAGTATACATGATTCCTTGTAATAATTGTAATAAAAATTACATTGGACAAACTAAACGATTACTAAAAAATCGTATTACTGCTCACAAAAGTGATTGCAGGTTACATCCTGAACGTTGTGCTTTAGCCAATCATGTTAATGAAACAGGCCATTTAATGAATTATAATGAAACAAAAATTTTAACTTCTGAAAAAAATTTAACAAAACGAATCTTTCTTGAAATGACATTTATTTATCAAAATAATAATTGCATAAATAAAAAATCAGATATTGACCATTTAAGTAATTTATATTCTTATTTACTTCATTTAGATTCAAATCCTTTTTCAAATGTGTAAAAAGAGCGAGCTTTCAAGTTAGTTTATGAGTAAATACTAAAAATTATTAGGAATAATAAGAAAAATAATAAATAAACTACACATTTGTAATTAATAAAATAACAAAATGTAGATTTTCTTAAAAAACTTAAAATAAAAAAGACATCTAACAAATCTAGAGTTTAAAGTTGTTAATGAACAAATAAATATTACAAATTCTCCACAATTAAACTATCTACTTTAATTGAATTTACATTTTGTGATACATAGATAAGATGTAATTATAATTCAAATATATTAAGTTATTGTAAAGATCAGCAGATATAGTTTTTTCCTGGTTTTTCTATATCATTGCACAGTTATACTGATCTTAGAGGGATATACATCCAGGATAATCCCTTAGGGCTAATAACATCTAAGCTTTAATATTGTTATATCTTAATACTTCCATAATTTATAAATTTTTTTTTTTTATTATTCCTAATACCTTATAGTTAGTTCTCTAATTTATTACTTTTGATATCATAGTTACATGACTATTTAATCATTAATGTCATATCTTGTGAGAAACATCAATTTGATAATACTTATAAAAAACATCATTTTAATTTTATAATTTATTATTTACTCATGTTAATTTCTTTTAGAACAACAACGTTATAACCTCACAGAGATGTAAGTATAAATTTATAATTTATTTCTACTTGCATTCTGTCACTCTTAATTTTGTAGCTCCTTGATAATGTAATAAAGTAATTACGAAAGCTTGGATTAAAAATACTCTAAAGAGTTTTATTTAACGTTAAGTATTGCTGTTTACCCAATAACCACTTTTACTAATTATATATATATATATATATATATATATATATATATATATAAACTTTTGAACAGAAGGTGTTTCTGAGGTCAGGGGGGCCCAAAACGAAAAACTGTAGTGAAATTTTCCCGAAGTCGTGACCTGCGAACCAGCTGAATAGTATATATAAATCTACTAATATTTGCAATTGTTGTCTTTTATCTCAGGAACTAAAGATACATATAAAAACTATTAATATTAATTTTTAGTACTATCTAATCTATAATCATCAATTAAAGAAATGCTTCGATTTAAACCATTAAACCAGTATTATTATACTATGATTTTTTAACGGTAATGCTAGCTTGATACGTCAAAACCCTTCAAAAATACCTTAAAACCGATGGTAAAAAAACAAACAAATTTTTGCTAAATAATTAGTTAAAAAATATTATTCACATTTCTTTTAAGCTAGCCTGATAATTAGCTGACAGAACCATCTTAAATAAATTTCTAAAAGAAGTGGTTAAAAATGTTTTCTTCATTATAGTATAATTAGTTAAAAACTAAAGCACAGTTTTTTAAACCATCTATGAGTGATATGCCAGACACAAGAATGTTTTTTTCAAAAATGTGTACATTTTAAAATTTATTATTATTTAAAAAATAAATAAAAACAAATTTGTTATACATTATTTGCAGTGAATGACTTCAAGTTATAATTATACTATACGGTGTTCTGTTTCTTAATCAAATAACCGATCTTAAGGCCCAATTCACACAGAACGGACGTCGGGGAGAAACGTGGCGCGGACTTTTGTCCCTTCGGCGTCTCTCCTATGTAAACAAATGGTACAATATTCACAAAAACGAAGTGGCGCGGGCGGATGACCGCCAGCCCTCGCCACGTCCCTTCGGCATCTCTCGTGGCGTACAAGAAAGGGCACACCAGTTCCTCGCCACGTCTCTGTGCTTTAATTAAAAATGCGGGATGATGTTGACTTCAACATATAATTTTGCGAAGAAGTTGGCAAATATTCTTGTATCTATAAATTTAATCGTGCTGATTATTGTAATAGGAGTGCTCAAGACCAGGTCTGGAAGAATATTGCTGGGTACATGTTTAATTCTCTCATTAGGTCGAATGTTTCACAAATTTTCCCCTTCTGCAGCCACAATGGATGAACCCAATATCGTCTTTTTGTTTTGTTCACATTAGCCAAATACACTTTAACCAATATATCTTCATTATCTTCATCACTGCTTGAAAAACACATGTTTTAGTCCACAAAACCAACATGTTACTGACGTCAATTCGCGCTACTGTCCTGCACCTCTGTTTACATTGCATAAGCCACGCTTCCGTCACGTCCGTACCACGTCAAAGCCTTGTCTCTGCCTGACGTCCGTTCTTTGTGAATTGTGCCTAACTTTGCTATTTTTAAAGTAATGCTAGCATGGATTGATAGCTGAGGTCTATCCCAAAAATATTAATATGGCCAAAATAATTCGACAAGCAAAAAACTTTTCGAATCAGGACGTGTGCTGAATATGAAAGAAACAATAAATTTACATAATCAAGTTATTATTACCGTCAATGTGTTGACCTCTGTACACGTATTTGATGGTAATATACTTTAAATGCTTCTGGCATAGATTCTTAAACTTTAGCTTTAAATGGACAAAATATTAATTTATCCTTGGTAAAACAAAGCAGCCGCAGGTTTTCCACAAAGATGCGATTAATAGTATATAGTACGATAAACATTGAATATAAAAACAGTGCTGTAAATGTCAAGCCAGTACTTACACCTTCACCACAATCGAAATTACTGAAAAAAATTAGGAATAATAGAGTCCGACGAATGATTTGGTAGTTCATCAGTTTGCCATTTTATGCTTCGATAAACTGGATAAACAATTGTAATGTTCCTGAAGTTTGATTTTAACTGGCTTCATTTTTACAAAACTTTTTATTATTTAATTTATATGTCTGGCATGATTGATTTTTATAAACAATATATCAAGAAAATTCTAACCAAGAAGGTATTTTTTAATTTATTAATTATTTACACATATTTTTTTACTACATTTATGGTCTTTAAACTCTTTAAAGGCTGACTCTTTTTTTAAGAAATAACACAATAATTTTGTGGAAAAGTATAAAATTTCACCGTCCATGTATTTCTTGTTCTTTTAGCCAATTTCTGTACAAAAATTTTTTCAACAGGTCTTTATTGATCTAGACACTGTATATTATTAAAAAAATGATCCCAATAAAAAAAAATCGACGAAAATCACAATATTTTATAATTATTAATAGTACCCAAAAGTTTTTAGTTGCTACTGTAGATGCTCTGTCCCTATCTAAATATTTATTTAGTGTTTCATTTTATACATAAAATTATTAATTCTAAAAGTAAACGTTTCTAAAAGATATCCAAAGATATGTAATTTCAACTTTCACATGGTAACTGATAACTAAAATGCTCTTCACGGTTTCAACTAGCATTTTTTAAATCTATGTATATAAATTCTCGTCTAGTTTGCAACGATTTCGCTTAATTTAATATGGATTATAAGAAGTTAACTGTCTATTAAATATAAAAGAACAATATATATAGAACATAAGTTTATTTAGGTTTAAGTTGAAAATCCTTTATTGAACTTGGGAACTAATAATTGATTTATCGGAAAAATAATAATCTAACAAATTTTATGTACAAAGGTTATCCGCGATGTGAAAAACCTAGATCTTAAATTCTAACTTTTTTAATTATGTTTTTAACCAAATTAAAAATTGTAGACAAAAAAGAAAGTTTGCTTATAAGCACTAAAACATGTAAAAAAATTAACTTTGATAAAGATTTACCAGGTCTTGATTACAGAAGATTTTTAGCATGCATCAGGGTGTCCCAGAATTAACTACGGAAACTTCGTATACGTATTCCTTGATGACAAATAAGTAGGGTCTTTCCTATAAAAAAAATTTTTTTAGAGACTCCTGTCAGAGTTATAACCCTTTAACTCTTTAAATGGTAAAATGTGCGCTACTTAATCGCGATACACAATACTCAATTGACATGGTCCTACATTTTATTTTTTTACTCCAAACCGAAACGATTTCGCAAAAAACGACAAGGAACAAAAAAGTTTCTAAATAATCAAAACTTCCTAAAATAATTTTTTGTTATTGCAAATATTAATTGCTAAGAAAGTTACAAAAAAAATATTAAGAGCGGTTCCTTGATTTGCACCCTTAGAATGGGGTAGGGCAGGTGAAAAGTGGCAGGAGAAATGCGTCTTTATAAAAATGATGTTCACCCAAATTTTTAATTTTTTATCTTGGACCAATCAGAAGATATTAAATTAAAACAGTATTTTACCACCCCTCTTTAAAGGGTTATAACACTGACAGGAGTCTCTAAAAAAATTTTTTTTATAGGAAAGACCCTACTTATTTGTCATCAAGGAATACGTATACGAAGTTTCCGTAGTTAATTCTGGGACACCCTGTATATATAAAAGCGAAAGGTCACTCATATCTTAGTAACTATAAGACTTTCATTCTCGAAAATTGGCTGGTAGGTTCCTTATAGGATCTAGACGTCCGCTAAAAAAGGATTTTACGAAACTTTATCCCTAAGGAGGTAAAACGGGGGTTGTACATTTATATTTTATATATTTTTTTCAAGTAAGGCACTTGAAAATTAAAATGTGTGCTCTTTAGAGGTTGTGGACGTGTTATATGTGGCCTGATAGGTTATTTATACTATGGTTTATAGAAAGGTTTTATAAAAATAATAACTATTTTTATATTTTTTTGATTTTAGGCATTTACTATGCAATTTTTTGGTGTTAATTTTATATTTAAGAAAAATAAAATTATCAAGGGTAATACAACAAGACCTTGGTTATAGTCGGCTATTTCTAGATTTCGAGAATATTTGAGTATCAATTTGTTGAGACATAATTTGACATTAATAATCTGATTAAAGCCCGAGAGCTTTACCTCGAGGGCTTTAATCTTTGATTAATTTAGCCCCTAGTACTAAAATTAAAAAATAAGTCCGCTTTACTTTTTAGATACTTGCATACCTGCCTAATATTGTTTCGTTACTTTTCTTTAATAAATAAATAGAACTATTGGCTTCATGTGCATTTCCTGACTTGTACATAAAGAGGTTTGAAGACAAAAAATAAAGTAGGTTGAAAATAAATGTAGTTTTGTCTGTGGTTCGGTATGCTCAAATTTGTTGTCTCAGAGAAAGTATACTTGCCACAAATATAAAAAAAGTGTAAGACAACAGGTCATCTACCCAGTTTATCAGAACTCGATGCTTCATAGGAATAGGTAAATAATTAGTTTACCACAGTAAAGGTGGCAGATTATATAAACTACAACATCCTATAGTTGAAAGAGTCGTAAATAATTGTATGTGAATATGGTTTTGGTGTTACTAAAGATTTGTTTGATTATAAACTAGTTGACCCGGTGAACTTTGTATCGCCTAATAATTATTGATTTGTTTTTCGGTTTTAATCATTTTTTTTGTTTGTTTCTTTTAATTACTTTCCATGATTTTATTACTTTTTAAAGGATTTTACTTTTTTTTTCTGGTTGTATTTTGTTATTTTTAGCCTTTTGTTCCAATGTCTTTTTCGATTTTTAAATTTTTAACTTCCCGCTAAGAAAAATTAAATTTTTTTTTAAAATCGGGAAGTTATTGGTTTCACCCCGTTTTTCGAAAATCGAGTTTTCATCGGATCTCAACGTTTTGAGGTCTTAGGAACCTCCCCTGACTATTTTTACGAGGGTGTCTGTATGTCTGTATGTACGTGTGGATGTGTGTGTGTGTGTGTGGATGTATGTAAACCTCTTATAACTTTTGAACGGCTTGTCCGATCGGAATGAAATAAAAAGCATTCCAAAGAGTTCCATCTAACTTAGATTCCCTGTAAGTTTGAACCGATTCGAGCCGGTAGATTTCGAGAAATTTCAAAATAACCGAAAAAAACAATTGGTAAAAATGATGTTTTTTGGGCATATCTTTTTGGCTATTGCATCGATCAATTTCATAACCTAATCAGCTCTTAAGCTTAAAAAGCCACATCGAATGCCGTTTTGCAAATTAAAATCGATTGATTCGTTCGTGAGATATCGTTGTCGAAAAATTTCAAAAAAAGTGTTTTTTTTCAAGATTCAAGATTTTTTTTTCAGATTTTTTGACTAATCGATTTTGCACTCTAGTAACGTTTTTAGGTCTCAAAAAACTGCGTCGAATGCCATCTTGAACATTAAAATCGAATAACGCGCTTTTTAAATATTTCAAAAAAAGTCAAAAACGTCAAAATACGTCACGTTACTATAGCTTTACGGTTAAAACTAGCGGGAAGTTGCAAGGATGGCCTTTAAGGTCAACCTCTTTTCGAATTTTTTTTTTTACATTTTGTTATAATAATCATTTTTTTTTTGTTTTAATTTTTATTTATTTATTTTTTATTATTTTTGTTTTTCGATTTTTTTACGATTTTCAACAGTTTTTTACGATTTTTAATATTATTCAAGATTTCCCTCAAAAAATTTTCACCATTTTTAACATTTTATCAGTAATATTCCGCATACTAATTTTTATTAAAAACAAAGTAATTTTAAATATAATTTTTTTTTAATTTTAGAAACTATACAAAAAAGAATACATTAAATGACACACAAAGTTTTAACCCTTAATTGAATTTAACCCCCATTTCACCCCTTCACGGATTATTTTTTTTAAATGCTTTCCAATAATACATATTAAATAATTACATTTCTATAAACGTAAACTACTTAATTACTACACTTTTTGCATTCTTGCGTATTTTAACGACTTGGATATAGTTGCTAAACATAATTATTACAAAATTGTATTAAAACCAATTGGTTGATAATTAATAATAGATTTTAATTATCTAAATAGATTTAATGTTTTATGATGTGTTACATTAATACTATAAAAAAATGCATACAAAAATAAATAAATACAATGCATACCAGAACTTTCTAATCACAGTTACAGTTTTTACATAACAACACTATTAATCATAGTCACTATAAATATCTTTCGATACCAAAGTACATTAATACTTTTATTAATAAACATGTTTTGGTACACCCTGGGGTTTCTTCATTCTGATCCGCCTAATAAGACCGTCCGAAATGGAATCAAAATTATAAGTAACGGTTTAGAAATATCTTATTGTTAGTAAAATTTGGTTATAGTAAATAGTAATAAAGCAAAAAAAAAAGTTTTTACAATCAGTTCCAACTATCCGAATTATTAGAGCTATTTTTATCATTTAATCAACAGCATTATCTTACATAGATGTAAATAAATACAAAGCTAAAGATGGGAAAATGGTGACTTGGATTGTATAGGTATATTAATTTCATCAGCGTTAGTTCCTAAGAGTTAACCTATATAAATTTGAAACAAGATTTAAGGGAACTCTAGGCTGGAAAATTGATTGTGTATTTAACAAAAGATTCCGTAAAATAAAATCCAGACAATTTAAAAGGACGATAGAAAATAATGGATGTAATTTTGAACAAAAAACTGTAAATTTGGTACTGTCAAAGAAGTCTTTTCAGAAAGAAAACAAAGAATAATTATAAACATTACTAGCGTTGTGTTTAACTTAAAACCTAAAAAAACTTTAAATATAAATCTATATTATTAATATAAAATTTTGCGTTATATGTAATTATAGAGGGTTTAATAAAAACGGTGCTATTTTGGGCCATTGAAATCTTAGCTGTCAGTATTTAGTATTAAGTTTATAAATTTAATCAGTTATAATCAATATGTTTTAATCAAAAGTGTGTTTTTTGACGGTACAATTCTATAACAATTAAAAATACTCATTTTAAAGCGTTATTTATATAAAAAGAACAACAATCGAAATCTAAGGAAAGCTGGATTTCCTACAATTTGTAACTGCATTACCTGAGTAATGATAGGTTTAAGTAAGATTATAAATACCTACAAATAACAGAATATTTACTATTTGCTGTAGCAATTTAAATAAAAGAGACTAAAAGATTTGTTAATAAATTATACCTCTAATGTAACATGAAGTTTGCTCATTGGAAAGTCATTTTGGTTATATGTGATTTTGTCTTAAACGCAAAGCAACGTATCTGAGTTATGTAAAATTGTAAAGAGTATTTGTTTCTAAACCTTTGACACTACGGTATAAAAGACACTAATGATCAATGTTACAGTAAATTTTAAAAACATAAAAAAATCAGTAAATATTTATTCTGCTCTAAATTTGCATATGTTCTTTAGAAGAAAATTAAAAACTTCTTGTCGCGTAAATAAACGTAGAATAAATGTTACAAAATTTTTGGATGATTCGAAAACTTGCCATTATATAACTTATACAAGTGTTGCCTTTTATATTTCGGGATTAGTGAACAAAGACAAATTTAAATTATCAAAAATCACTTGATTGTTTTTCAACATATTCCCCATAAAAATCTATACACCTAAATGGGTTTGATTCAATTATCGAAGCACTTTTGCAACTCTGATTGAGGTATCTCCAAAACATGCATTCTGAATGCAGTAACCGTTTTTTCAGGTGTCGAAAAACGTTGACCTCTCAGTTTGTTTTTTACGTATGGGAATAAAAAGAAGTCATTCAGTGCCAAGTCAAGACTATACGCATGACTCATCAAATCGATGTTGTGGGTGCTCAAAATGTGGTTGTTTTAGCCGATGTGTAAAAACTCGCATTGTCTGGGTTAAAAGTGATCCATTTTCGGCGGTTGGTTTTCCTGATTTTTTGGAAGACAACTGGCAAACAAACGGTTGTGTACCACTCAGAATTGACTGTTCTGCGTTGTTCTAGTGGTACGGTTGCGACATGTACAGTTTTTGGCAAAAAAGGACGACCATTTGCTTGGAAGTGCTTCGTCCGCGAACAGCTTTTGTTGGATTTGACTCATCTTAAAACACCCATACAGTCGACTGCTGTTTACTTCCGGGCTCATACGGGTAAATCCACGATTTATCGCCAGTCACGATGTTATAGACGTGTTTCGAAGCACCACTAGCATTTCCTTCGTCCAATCGACACGAGCCTCGTTTTAAACAATTGACAAATTGTGTGGGATCCAACGCGAACAATTTTTTTTGACAGTTAGATGTTTATGCAATATTGATTGGATGCTGGTCCCACTAATGCCTAAGGTTGTCTCAATCTCACGATAGGTCACATGACGATCTTGCAATATAAGTTCGCGCACAGCATCAAAGGTGTTCGGAACAACAACTACCTTCAAATTCGTCTTAGACTGAACCACGATTAAATTCACCACACCATCTATAAACACTGGTCCTTGATGGAGCTTCATCACCAAAAATTGAATAAAGTTCATTCATGTACTGTTGCTGAGTTAATCCACGTCGAAATAATCGCACGAAAATGTTCACAATTTAATTCCATTTTTGGGTCGAGATGAATCTTTTAAACAACACAAATAGCGCTCGTATGTCAAGGCGTTCTGAGTACATATAACTTTAAATTTACCATAGAGCTATAAGTTGCCAGATTGCAAAACTAGGGTTACCGAATCCCGAAGTATAAGAGGCAACCCTCGTATTGTTGGTTATCGAAAAGTTGAAACTAAGTGGGTTTAACAGAATTGATAAAAATATATCTTATTGGGTTTCGATACAACAATCGTTGTCTGAGCAATGAATGCGATATATTTATCAAATTACCAAGCTGTATAACTCGTTTGACTATGATCTATGATTAATACAGTAGTATTTTCCTTAGTGCATGTCTATGTAAACAATTTTAATTTCTATCAGACGAAGTACCAGTGCCATCAGTAAAACAGCAGTACAAAGAGGCTGGCTGGATAGTTGGGTTGCAGCCTCTATGTTAGAGATAAGTCGCCGGTGTTATTTATCCGATTTATAATAGAAGATAGTCGTAATCTCTAAAAGATTTCGAGCCGTTAGTCGGTGTGTTCTTTCTTTCATATGCCTCTAGGGCATTTTTCTTTCTTATTCTCGAGTCAGGAAAGGAATACCGGCAATTGCAGAGGCGTCGATCTATCACAACAAATTTGTTAGATAACAATGTATTTATCAAAAAAGATTTAAGTAATTAATGTACCTAATCATTTTTTTGTTTAATGTTATATTTTGTAATTAAATTAAAATAATAAACTCTTTAGATATAAATAATTATTAAATCCGACTAATCTTGATTTGAAATTACTATTATTATAATTAAAAATAATGGTAAATTAAATATTAGCAAATGTTGTGTTATCATTGTGTAAAATAATTACGGTGAAAAGAAATTTAAAAATTCCAAATACAAAACCAAGTGTACTGACCGTGTGTTAGAAGTAAACGTTTAATTACAATTAATCAAGGGAACTACTTCAAAATACCGTACCACAAAATAACAGATTATAAGTAAATTGTGCCAGAAACAGCTATAATATGTAATATTTTTAACAATTTGAAATAGTATACGTTACAAGGTCGGTAGGTGACTTATTACAGTACGAGTTAGTTTAGGGACGAGGCGACGCCGACGTAGGAGCCGAGTCTGGAAATAAAAACGAGTACTGTCATAACACCTAACGAGCATGTATCGTATTATATTTTATTTTATCCTGTTTTTATAAATTAATAAATTCATAAAAATTTTGAAAATAGTTCGTAACTTGGCTAGTTACGTCAAATTACCTTAACTGTCAGTTACTGTCAAATACTTAAAAAAAATTGTATTAATTGTTAATTCGTGTTTTAAATTAAAATAAAATAAAAAGTAAGTAGCTGAGGTAGCTGAGGCCAAAAACAGAAAAGAAGAAGAAGTAATTAATTATTTTATTTTTATTTTATAGTCATTACTAGTCATTAGGTATAGTGTTTTTAAATATCAAAAATTAAAAGTGATTGTCTTCTGTTAAGCAATCACAGCAGAGTTGCTAGGCAACACATTACAGTACATGATACCGTAATTTTTTACTTACCGGCGCCAAATTGATTATGGAAGTTTATTTACTGGACAGGATGAAATAAAATATTTTATTTTTCTTCATTTTTCAATCGTAAAACTACCAACAGGCAAAGCTAGAGCAAAATATTGTTTTGGTAAACGTTCTGTCTAGTATTATTATATTATGAATAAAATAATGTACTGTAAAATACAAAAATTAGTATAAAATAATAATGTAATAGTATATTACGTATCAAGAGTGGTAAGTAGGACATTACGTACGAGTGGAAAAGTTACGCACGAAGCCGCGTAGCGGCGAGTGCGTAATTACACGAGTACGTAATACCTCTTACCACTCGAGTTACGTACTATGCTTTATCTAAGACTCAATATTTTAATTTTAATTCTAAATATTTCACATCTCTAAAAAAATATATGACGAAATTTGGCGGTTAAAATAACATTTATCAAAGTAGTGACATTAAGTAACATACTAGATTAAATATTAATTTAAAATGTAATATATATTGCCTAAATCTGTTTTATTTTTTTAATAAAAACTATTATATATTTTTAATTTATAATATTGTGAGGGTTAGATATTTGCTGAAAAACCATTTTTTATTGTAACAATTATTTAAAACAGCAAAATATTTGGTTTTACATGCATAAATACGCGTTCCAACATGACGTTTCATTACGCACAACTGTGCGTTATAGCTTACTTACCCTGCATGGTGACAATGAGTATAAATGACATTTACTATCAAAGGAGTAGATAAACTATTATTATTAGCATATTAAATAACAAATACCTACTATAGATTTGTGATTATTTTTAAAATAATAATTTAAGATTAAAGATAATTTAAAAAATTGATTAAGGGTACTGTATTGTACGATTTATGATAATTTTTCCAAATTTATACTTTGCTGAAAGATTTAAAGGTGTAGTCAAAATACGTAATTTACAATACGTGTATGTAGTTGAGCGGTAAAGCAATAAAATACAGCTTTACCAAATATGTTGTAAGAATAGAAAGGAAATTTCTATTGAGTCCGTTAAAAGCTGAATAATTACCTATATTTAATTAGTTTGTTATTTTAATCGATTTGTTAACACTACCAAAAAAGCACACCATTTATTATGTATACATTAATTTAATGAATCCTAGTGGACAACGTTTAGAAACGTAAGTAATCTAAAAGATTATTATTGAAGTGAAAGTATCTTTTTTAACCTTTTAAGTTTCTGTATTTTTAACTTGTGTAAAAATTAAATCAAGTTTGTTCTAAGTCAGGGATTTAGATAAAGCACTATTTTTTTTTGTTTTTATGCCTAATAAACGATATCCTTTTTAAAGGCCAGGTACATTTACAAAGTCAAGTTAAAATATAAGTTTAAAAATAATAATAGTATCAAAATCTAAAGACATTAATCATTCCTCGTTGAAGTTTCCAGATTCGCTATCTCTTGTTTCTTAACTCTCTTTAAGGGAGACTAGAGTGATTCTTATTTAAACAATAATTTTACGATAAATGCGAGAAGGAAAAAAGTATATTTGGGATAACCCATCTCTCCATGCCGTTATCTTGACTGAGTGGTAAGTCAAGTACTCCCTTCCATCCTAAGCCAATCACTCAAACTAATAATTTACTTATTTCTCTCTAGCGCACCAGCCTGGCATCTGCAGCGGAAGAGCCTGTCTCTAGCAGTATATTTTCAAAAATTGCCGTTTGCTATTAATTGTGTTTGATGACTTTTAATTTTAACACAAGAGGGTGAAGTAAAACGTGTTAAACACAATTAATATAAAACTGTTTCGTCTTTTTATTAAAATTCTATATAAAAACTATGTATCTATATCAGATGGGTTTAAAAAAAGAAATTAAATAATGAATAAACTGTCATTAAACATTTTAAAACAAGAAATATATATATCTGGAAACGTAACTGGAATTAGATTACCAAAAAATTTTTTTAATATTATAAAATATATTCAGATAGTATACTATACACCCGCATTCGTGATGATTATCTTGACATCATCGACACACGAAGACTTTTATAGTAACATTTACGACACAGTAGACTTTCTTTAAAAAAAAATTGTCCTGTCACTTTGTGACAACACTACTGCGGAAGCATCTCGCGGCATACGGATAATGAACTTTTGTTCGTCTCTACATTGTTTATTACAGAACAAGTTTCAATCTAGACTTAAAATCTTGATAAAGGTGTATGTTCAGAATACTGGACATTCCAAAGATTATGTAACCATTAAGGTATAGTAACGTAAAAGTTGATTGCGCAGTTTAACAACGGCAGTGATTCTTAAAAGAATTATGATACATGTTAATTTTTAATAGATACTATAAGTGTATTTTACAACATGCCTCGATTAAAACTTGCAGGATATAAGCGTTTATTTTGTTTATAATTTAACGCTAGTTTTAAAACCTTTTTTTATTCGTATTTTAGACGTAAATATGCTCAACGACGATTCTGGGAGATCGTTTTAAAATTTTCGTTACATTCAGATTCAATGTTTTTGTTTAAGAATAAAAGTTCAAATTACTACATCCATCTTTTTGTTAACAAAAACAATTTGATCACTAACGGCCACACCATTAAAGACGGTTTTGGGTTAAAAATATCGTCAACAATTGTTTACAACCCATAAAAATAATTTTGGGTAAACAAGACTAAGGGTACTTTTAAGGCTGCATTACTAAAAGAAGCAAATGATAAGTACCTAACCAATGTCTGATTATAAACGCTGTATTTTATTACCAAAAACAGAACACAGATCAACTTAAAAAAGGAAAGTTGATACTTTGTGTGTTAAAATGAGCGTAGTTTTACAATTAATCAAAACTACAAAAGTGAAAAAAAAACTTAGGAAACAAGAAATAAAAGAGTAACACAAAAACATAAAAATAAGGGGAAAATTAAAAAAAGGTAAAATTAGTAAAAAAGTTAAAACCAAAAATATATATAATTAAATCTATAACAACGGATCAAAACAAAAAATAATAAGATAAAAAAATCAAAAAAAAAAAACAAAAATTTTGTAAATAATTTTAAAAAAAATTCTAATAAATAATAAATAAAACGAAAAAAAATACATAAAGATAAACATAAAAAATGGATAAAAATAGCAAAGAATTGGAAATAAACGAGAAATTAGATAAGATGAAAAACAACCAAAAAATAATTAAATAATAAAACAAAACCTTAAATATAAAAAAACAATATAATAAAGTTCGGTAAATAAAAAAGGTGATAAATGTGGAAATTTATAACAAAATAAGAACTTCATTATTTTATGCTGTAAGAAAATAGGCAAACTTTACAAATCACAAATAATTTAGTAAACTGTAACAAATTCGGAAAAATATAGAGCAATAAAATGCGGGAAACGGTTTAGTTTTGGTAAGTAAACACTTTAATATTAAAAAATAAAAATCCTCTTTAACCCCTGTAGTTTTTGTGCATCCTTAATGAGTTAAACTAATCTTCTGGTCTAAGGAGATCTAGATATATAACGAGATTTGCCAACAGATCTTGAAAGCTTTTTACCAGACATAGTAAACTGCTTCCATCAAAAAAAAAAAAAATGTTTTAAAATACTGTAAACTTGGTTTAGGTATAACCTATTTATTGATTATACTAAATTTGTTTTATAGATTTATTTGACTATTTTTAAAAATAAATCTTTTGTTACAATCCGTATATATTTTATAACATACATTAAAATAATCTAACATCTAATTAACAAGTGCATCCAGACGAGGTATCAAATTAAGATATACAGTTAATAATTATAAATTTTAAAATTAATAACCCATGTTCTAAGTATACTGTTAAAAAAATATAACAAATTATTGTCTTAAGCTACGTTAAGTTTTTCCATATGGTTAATGGTTCATATAAACCATAATTATTACTTTTTGTTTTAAAACGCACTTTACTAGTGAATATCCAATTTGAAGTTGTTTTATTTTTATGTGCTACTGGACTATGAAAACTAAAATTCGTTACAATATTGATCGCAGGGTAAATTGGCCAAATATTAACTAAAAGTCAAATAAATTATTAGCCATAAAGTAGATTATTACGTTGAATATTTGCTGTTAATAAAAATACTAAAGTTATGTCTAAATGCACTAAAAATTTGGTTTAAGAAAATAAAAAGTGCTGCTGAAAAATTCTGGATCCTTTAAAAACGAATTTCTTGGTAAAAAAATCTATTTTCTAAATTTTTAATTGGATAAACACAAACGAAACAAAGAAACACAGAGCGAAAAAATAAAAATAGACCTGAAGTAAAAATGGTAGAATAAAAAAAAAGAAACATAAAATAAAAAAACTAAAATAGAATGAAAGAACAAAAGAATGTTCGAATGAAAAAAAAAACATAAAAAGAACAGGAGAACAGTGCATATTCTCTATCTTACATTTACTTCCACAGAAAAATCTTAGAACCGATGCGATATAATATCTTGTGGAGAACAAAGCTTGTATCGTTCTAACTTTACACGCAGTGTAATATCCCGGCCCATGTGGCCGTAGCCTTAGAACTTCTACGGCTACGGCCACATGGACGGGATATTACACTGCGTTTAGACGTGAAAACACGCCAAAAAAATAGTCCACAGTGTTCCCAGTTTGGTTGACTAAACACGACGGGAATTTCCGTGAGAAAGATAGAAGACGGGTGCGTCTTCACAGACTCTTAATCACGAATAGGACCATTTTTGAGCTTCTTTTTACTCTCTCTTGGGTTGTCACATCGGTAGGATATTACGCGGCGTGATTTTGTTTAAAATAATCTTACAAATGCAATATTTTATTGTTGTATTTTAATAAAAGCAGTTTAAAGAAGGAATCAACATTCTGTAGTAAAACTTTTAGGAGTTTATTTTAATATGTTTTCTTGGGGTACGTGTTTTCTATTTGATAGTCGATCAATTAGTACTGTATGAATTCTGCATTTTTTACGCGAAAATCACGATGAAGGACAACCGTGAAACAAAATGCATTAACTGCATATTCATCAGGTAAAATTTCGTCCCTTTTTGCAAAGGCTCAACTTTTCGACACGCGAAGAACTAAAAACCAACTTTAGTGACAAGGGTGAATTGGTTTTTACGCGCCTGAAAACTCATGGTGTTTCCTATTATTTTTATAACGAACAGAAATAACGCTGCGTGAAATTCTGCCTTTGTGGCCATAGCCTAAACAAGAAAAGTTGAACAACCACTCCACAGTTGAGATGTATTTCTTTGTGACCTTTCTATATTCAGGTGTTGCCTTTAATTATTGTCTCTTGGTGTTTGTTTTTTATTTAATAAAATATATGTTAGTATTTATTTTTTATTTTATGATAGAAGACAAAAAATGATGAAATTATAATTAATATCATTAAAAATTGTGTTTTTATAAGAAACAAATATTTCATCTCAAATCGACAGCAAACAGGAAGTTTATTTCCTTCCAGATAAATATTTATTTCAAAAAAATCCTTGACCATTTGCATTTTGCCGGCTTATATCGAACGTGTACATCTTCTTCCACAATTGTGATTCATTGATAGATATTATTTCCGTAATGTTGTAACAAGTTACTTGTTGACTTCGAGATCATGAAGCGTAAAATATTTGATTATAATGTTGAGCAATAAAGAAAGATTTTATGCCAAATTAAGTTTCGGTGAGTCACTTGTGCTTTCATTCTGATGACGATTTAATAATAATGTTAATTTAAAATATTGTTTGTGAATCATATTAAAGTTATTTAACTCATTTATTATATGCTAATTAATTTTTGAGTATTTGGTATATGTACAAATATAATAACCTATTTCCTGCATAACAATTAGTTCAATTTTATTATCTTTTCGCAATAAAAATGTAATGACTAATGAAATTTAATAAATTTTCTCTGTTAAAAGTATAATATTTGATACTTTTACAAAACACCCCGTAGAATTCTCAAGTTACAAGATTCCTTTCACTTAACAATTTTATTGATCGGGTATCATTATCGACCATGTGGTTTACTAGATAATAACATAAATGTAGGAATGAAATTATAAAATTATTATATCTATATGATTGCATCATCATTTGCAGGTTTATCGTTTATGAAGAGAGAAATATATTTGTTCTTCTCATCAGATCAAACTTGTTAGGTTTAAACTGAATAGGTGCAGTGAACGCTATATTTACAACAGATCTACCATGCATATCTTTTTGCTTTGGTATGTGCATGAATCTTGTAAAAATATGTCTTAATTTAATTAATTTATTATTATAACATATATAAAGGTAAATAAATAATAACACGTATCGAATAAATAAATTATTTTATCTACTCCTTTGACAGTAAATGTCATTTATACTCATTGTCGTGTTGGAATGACGTTCCATTACGCACGACTGTGCGTTATAGCTTACTTACCATGCATGGTGACAATGAGTATAAATGACAAATATTTAGAATTAAAATATTGAGTCGTAGATAAAGCTTAGTACGTAACTCGAGTGGTAAGAGGTATTACGTACTCGTGTAAATACGCACTCGTACGTAATGACCTACTTACCACTCTTGATACGTAATATACTATTTTACTAATTCATATAGATGATTTATTGTTATTTAAGTGTCGCACGAGTACGCGCGTCTCGATGAGATTTGGATGCATAATAAAAAAACGCTGTTACTCGACGTGATACAACTAAAAATGTTTTTACCATAGGTCAAATTGTTCGTCTTGAACTATACAACAAGTTGTTAGTTCGTTTCTGTCATTAATTATGTTTAAAATGCTTCTAAACAAATTGACTTTTTGCCCAAACAAATTTAGAAAGTTTTATCACGAACTATCTTAAAGTCTAGACTACAATCTTAAAAATAACACATTGCAAACATTTCTTAGTTAATTTAAACTCGAGTTAAAAAAGAAAAAGATTGTGAAAGTCGTTATTCTGCAATTTATTAATAATAAAATGGCAATCTTTTAGGTTCTAATAAACCTAAAATAATTTTTATATTAGGATTTTGTTTGTGCTTTAACTAGCAATAAAAATTATTTTAGTTAATTTTTGTATCGCAATGACTTTACGAATATTAAGCTAATAAAAAAAATAATAGTTAATAATAATTTTCCGAGCAGTTTGTCGGTCAAGCACCCAACAAAAATTGATTCACCACATTAAAAACATAAAGTAACATAATCAAATTCGCTGAAAATTTTAATTTTTATAAAAGCCCTCAGCGTCCGGTGAAATTAGTATATGTACACTACTTTTTATGTGTCATAAATATTCAGCAATTAAAGCTATAAATATTATGCAGTATATATGTTGATAACTAATTTATCGCCTGTTTAATTGCAAAATTTTTACACTTTTAGTGAATAATAATTCATAAAACATAAAAAATAGTGTACTGTTAAATAAAAATAAATTAATAAAATATCACAGGTCACCTGTAAACAATAAAATAATATTAAAGTGTAAATACCTTTACGATACGGTTAGCAATATGTAAAATATTTCCACTTATTATGTGTCCATGAATTTTTAACTACTAAAGCTATAAAAATAATACAAAACACACGGTAATAATTATGTAACAAATTCCATCTATCAGTGATGAGATGATAAAAAGTTCAGTTAATAATAGTAGTTAATAGTAACGTATGAAAGATAGTATTCTCGTTAGTAGATAATTTAATTTTCTTTTAAATAAGATACTGCAAGATTTCCCAACCCACTTAAATATACTGAAGGGGTAACTAACTTAGGGTTAAGCGTTAGGTAAAATAATTTTCACTTTTTATGAGAACAAACGCTAATAGTTATAGAAAGAGATTCTATCAGCTATGAGATGTTAAGAAATTTATAAATTAGTAATGAAAATGAAACCATTAGTTTAAAAATCTACACAGCGTTTTCTTCAGACAAAGCCTGAAGAAAATGCATGCTCTCCGTTTACACATGTCTCGGTAGTGAATTAATTTTCATTAATATTTTATATTATGGATCAACACCTAAAATCGGCTAAATCAATTAAACAATAAGAAATTTAGTTAATTATCATCAATATATATTTTGATAATATAGACGATTGCTTACGAGAATTTTTGACAGATTATCACAATTTGTTTTTTTTTTGAAGAAATTATTGTAATTGATTATTTACAAATTAAAAATGTAAGGTGGAGTGGGGTAAGTCCGTTCTTATTTTCGTTAAATTCGACTGCCATTTATTTTTTCAATTAACACTTTAAATATTTAATATTACGTTGGCATTATCAAAAAGTACAACTAACACTCTATAGTTTGCACTGTCGGAAACACAAATTATTATGGGAAATTATATTTTTTATAAAAAATCAAAAAAATGTATTAGCTACTCCGGACTTGCCCCATGTACGGGGCAAGTCCGTAGCCAGCTGTTTAATACTTATTGAAATCTATGTATGTTCATACGCTATGAGGCAGAATTGGAATATTTTGTTTTCCATTTAAAAATAGTTATTTGTGACACAAGGACGGAAAATGACATTTTGCAAGAGCGAGTAAAGTTGTGTAGCCGAGGTGCGTAGCACCGAGGCGAAACAATACGAGCACTTGCAAAATATTTTCCGGACGTGTAACACACACTATTTTTTGGTCCGACTAATTTTTAATATTTTCAAAAGTTCTGTTATGTTCAACAGTTGACTGTTTGTCCTACCTGAAGTTAGACCAGTGACTAGAAGACGACAGACTGTCAGTCAACTGGTATTGGTATGACGTGATGTTAATATAATTATATTTATAGTTGTTTAATAACTTGTTTGATACTGAATATACGTGTTACTAGTGTTATTAGTGTTTTAATTAACATATGTTGCAAACAACAAGTTCAAAAACTTTTTACCTGTGCTTTTTACTTTGTGACATACAAGATTACATGTTTATTGACATCTATTGCAGGATTAAAAAAATTAGTAATAAGGAATGATTTTCTGATAATCGATTTCAAGTTCCTTAATTTTTATACATACAAATACTGTGCTAATAAGCAGCACAGTAAAAATTGTTATATTGAAAATATTAACATTAATATCTAATAATTTTATAAATAAAGATAGCAGAGACAATGAACTATTTTCATAATCGAATGATAAGTAGTTCTAAATTGACATAAATGTCAAATTTTATACTACAAGTTGTGAGAGAAATAATGTAAATTAGAATCCTGCTTATGTTTGGAAAAAGTTATAGGTAAGTTTAGTATATTATACGCTGTTTTTAAATAAATTTAATTAAAATTTGTATTATTCATTATGTATTTTTGATGACAAAATTTAAACTCATAGCGCCATCTCTTTAGATAATCTAAAAGCTACTTTGCCGGCCTAGGCCGGAAAATGCCATTTTCCGGACGATTTTGAAGTAATTAATAGTATTGTTTCTGGACGGAGGACCAAAAATGTTTTTTACCAAATTAAAATCGGTTGTTTATTTTTAAAGTTATGGAGTTTTACAAAAAGGGCTGCTTGGGTAAGTTGAAAACTCAAGAAAATAGGTCTTCGGTTGGTTTTTATGACATAATTTTCAATCATTTTGGATCTAAGAATAGTTACAAATATATAATTTGGCAAAGAAGCAAAAAAAAGTAAAATATTTCTTGAAATTTCTGCATAAGGCAAATAACGGCCTTACCCTGTCACATACTCCGAACTTACCCCGTGCACTAACATTTTAGGGGCAAAACTGAAGTAGTGATTTTCTTAAAACATTTCAAACAATTAAAAGATTCTTTTCATTTAACGTAAATTGTAATACTTATCAAAAAATAAGCGCTCTTGACACAAAATTTGTTGCAATATCACGGTATTTCCTTCGCCAAATCTAACTTTCAGGTGTAGTGCAACATGTATGAAAACTTACAAATATATCATAAAAACTCTCAACTTACTTATTAATTAGCAATATCTACTTCTATGAATGCGCAACAATTATATAAAAGTTTATACTTCGTAGTCGTAGGATGTATAATCTAGTGCATATTAGAATAGATTTTAGAAAGTTTTTTATATTTTCGCCGTGTTCTGTGTCTCTGTGTCATTCCGTGGAATTTGCAATCGAATTTAAACCTATTTCCCGACTACCTAGAGCTCTGAAATTTTCAGGATAGCTAAGAACTGGATGACAATGCATGTTTCAAGTGTGTTTAGGCATATACACAGATTTCGAAATTTATACTGAATTGTTATTAAATTAAATATGTATACTTATTATCATTTTGAAAGACTTCATATAAGTTTGCGGTGGCCTATTTGGATAAGGGGTGAAGCGGTAGATTGTGACAATTCTGTTGGGTTATTGTAATAGGATCGAACTCGCGAGAGAGAAGTTTTTTTTCTTTTTTTTTTGTTTATACATGTGAAAACATTAATTATTATTTTAACTGGTAATAAAATAAACTGTTTTAGAAAGTTTTTAGATACAACTACCCTTGATTTTGTTAACAAGGAATAGTATATTCTGTAACAAGGTTAGAATGAAAATTCGATACGAGTGGAGAATTCCGAACGCGAGCGTAGCGAGCGCGAGGAACCACGAGTTATCGAATTTTCATTCTAACCGTGTAACAGACTGTATTTTCTCCACGACCATGTAATAATTCTGTTTATTTAAATTGAAATACTTATGTAGCAAAACAATTAGAACGTCGCACTGACAAACTGAGTGACAGTTTAAAAATTCGCAGGGCAATCTATGTTTTTTGTTGAGCAATTACAGAATGTTATTCCGTCACTAGTTATAGAATGGAAATACATGCAAAACACATAAGAAGCAAGTGTTTCAGAATGAATATTCTATCTCAAGAGTGAGAATGAACACTTTCTATCATTAAAAATGAAGTCGGAATTATTACATTCATTAATGGTCGTGGAGAAACAATCTTCTCTATGATCAATCACAGCGTTGTATGACTTAATCTTTTTACAATGTCAGGGATGCTGTGCATTGTTGAGATGACACTTAAAATATGACCTATAAATCAGTAAAAAACTTTCTATTATAAAAAGTTCTTTTTGTAAATTGTGCTTATTTATTAATGCGTTTACGATCTTGCCCCGTTTACCATTTTACCCCACTCCACCTTATAAACTTTAATATTACATTTGTATTTGCAAAATATATAGTAAGAAGTGAAGTCTTCTAATATATAATCGATTTTTGTATTTTTTAATGTTTCTTTTGTACATACTTAAACACAAATTTTAAGAATTATTTTACACACATTTAGTTGCGTTAAAATAATTATTTCCTATTTCCTAACTGAATATATTTTGTATAGAGAAAACTCTTTGATTTGCTGTCACGCTCACGAGACAACAGGTAATATACTACATAATATTCAATAGTTATACATGCAAATCAAGAGAAGAAGTAAGGTATGTTGTAAGAGAGGAACACATATAATCTTGTATAAAAAATTGAGAGAAAGGAAAAAAGATGTATAGCGTCTTATATAGATTACATACTACATTACAGTATTTTTTAATATTTCGTACTTTAAGCAATTGCAAATAATGCATGCATGATAGTGATAACAGTAATTTTTAAATTATATGCTGAAGGTTAAGTATAATGACTGTTTATTATGCACTCTTACATCAGATATATTTTAAGTTTTACATATAATAAAAAAATCAATAAAATTAAATAACCAGACAATTATTTGTTATTCTAATTACAACATACACTTGAAAATTTACACGTATACATAAAATATTAACAACTTTTTCTATTTTTTGCTAATGATTAATTTACAATTGGTTACATCATTTCATCAATATTTTACTTGGAGCTCATTTTGCAATTATTATTGAGTTGTTAACATTAATAAAATAATATTTCCAATGTTTAGAGAACTTATGATTTTGAAAATCAAACAATTTAAATTACGTAATAACGTGACGAAATACACAGATTAGAATGTAGGTACTTAACAAAGGACTAACGCAATTTGGCTGGAGTACACATTTTATACGTATTATTAGTATTGTAATTGTAAAAATGTAGGGAATTTCGTATATAGGTGTTCAGTTTATAAAGTGTGTACTGGAAATTGAACATTTTTTTAAATATTTTCAAAAATCTAAAAAATTTTATTTTTATGTCAAAATTATACATTAAATTTGGAAACGATTAATAAATAAATAAATTAAAAATTTGTTAAAATTAATAAATGAAAAAACTAAAGTCATTATAAAAATTTAAGCAAATTCATAAGAATTAAAAAAAAACAACTTTTTACCACAACATAATAAAACTATTTTTTTAAGAATATGGTTGATGTTATTTCTGCATACTTCTTCATCTTCTATAACCGTTTTGTATATTTTAATTTTAGAATTTCGTGTGATGTTCTTTGACCTTATAAAATTATTTAGAGAGTATAAACAGCGACTAGCGGACTGGATTCTTCCTTTTCCTCTTTTTATGATATCAATGTTTGAGGTAACCGTGGCTCCAAGATACTTGAAATGCTCCACTCGTTTAAAATTGTATGGTGACAATGATTATTTTTACACAGTATATGGGAATTACATTCTATGTCGCATATATATATATATATATATATATATATATATATATATATATATCTGCAATAAATTTTAATAAACTATCTGTTACAAAATTTTGAAACTACCAAACTAAAGTTTGATATTACATCACCAGTAATAACAGTATGCTGAAGAGGCTATTGAAAATGTATTACCAAACATTTAAAAAAAGGTTGTAAAAAAATGATTTGTTTAAAATAAGGTATTAAACCTGAAGATTTAAATCAAGAGTCCAATACCTAATCTACAACCTACGTGTAACAATAACAAAAAAAAAATAAAAAATTAAGTGCATTATAATTTACCAAAATTTTTAAGAAATACAAATAGGTAGATTGTATACATTGTATTTAGTAAGAAAAGTAAAATCTATAACTTGTATAAACCGTCATACTTGCATTCGTTTTGTGGGACAAACTTTTTTTTCTGAAATCGCTTGGAAACGTCTAGTTTCTCGGATCAAATTCGAGCCGCAAAATACACTATTCTTGTATTTTAGTCTGTTGTTGGGCAACTAACTTTTCCGTACTGTACGGGAATATTTTTTCCGTAGGTACCTGTGTACAGGAATATTTTTTCTGTACCTGTGTACGGGAATAATCCATAAAACGTCTACAACCGAGTCATAAATAATATAGACAGAACAAATAATCACGCTGAAGCAGCCCACGGACGATTGCAAAACGAATTTTCCATGGACCATCCAACAATCTGGAAGTTTATTGATGCCTTGAAACGAGTACAGTCTGGTAAGGATCTGTATTACGGGCAATTACTTTCCGGACAACAACCACCAGTTAAATTAAAGAAGCACCAAGAATGCGACGAAAGAATTGAGACCTTAGTAAGAGAATATACAAATCGTAATATTATCAATTTTTTACGAGCTTTATCTCATAATTATGTACTGAATGTTTAGTGCAGGTCCATTCACCAACTTGATTTTAGAATAGTACGTAGTTTTAATGACTTTAGAATATTAATTTTAGGATAGAATGTGCACTTATAAAAGAACATTTCACTGAAAAATAAATTCGTATTACGAAACACCTCCGTGTTTCTATTATCTCCGAATGTATAAGTATTTCGCCTTCTACTTCGCGTCCAATCGGCCCTCCGTCGAAAGGGCCAGCGTTAAATTGTCTCCGCGTCGAATCGGCCTTGTCAAATAGGCAGCGTTGAATCGGCCGCGTCGAATTGTCCCATTCCGCTGTAGGTATCTGTATCAACTAGTGTCTGGATAAGAGGGTGTATAATTTGATATATTCCCAGGTCTATAATTTAAGAACATTCCTAGGAGGTAAAATAAAAAGCTTTACAGGACTATTCCTATAATGTTCTAGAAATGTTAATGACACGTAACATAATTTGGAAGTTGATATTACATGTGTAACTATTGCTTGAGTAGATAATATATTAAAATTGAAACATCGCGTTAAATAAATATTAAATTTTACCAATGAGTTCATGTAGAGTCACATGAAGTTAATATTCTGTTTAAAATTTGTTTAAAGCTTACATATTTAATTAGTCAGTACACATTAAATTTAATATTGTAGTGTTAATGTCTCCTACAATTAGCAAAGGTTATTGGCAAGACATAAAAAAGTTTTAATGAAAATTATACAAAAAGATGTTTAATTAAAAAACAAAACATGTAATATTTAAATAATTGTAATTATTGGCTACTTGAAATAATTTTAAAAACATAAAAAAAATATTTTACATTTAAGTCCACTTTATACGTGTTTAAAGACCTTTTTTTTAAAACCAGCCAGAAATTACATTCCGGTTTATTTTTAGGTCAGAAAATCTTAATTTGTCGGATAAGGACAGACAATAAAAATGAGTCCGGTAAAAAAATGAGTCCGGTAAAAGTTTTTACCGGACTCATTTTTATTTACTTTCCGACCTATCTTTTGAAAAAAACAATAAAATAGTTAGTCTAAGATAGCGGTCAATTGGTTTCTATGGAAACCGAGTTTTGTATAAATTTAAAACTATAAAATAACTTGACATATTTTGACGTTTAGTTGAAAACGTGAAATTTATTATAAAATGGATATTCAAAATTATGCATTTGGTTGTGAATTAATGGAAGATAAAATTATACCTGATGAAATTGTTAAGGCGTCCACCCAAGCAACGTTTGTTAAAAAAATGTTAAAATTAGTTAATAAAGAGTTCTTGTCATAAAAATGTAAACTGAACAATATGAATGCCCGTTTAAAAAAAAATGTACATTATACGTCCCAAAAGTGCTTTTACTGGACTCGCATGCTTGTAGGACTCGCCTGCGGCTCACCCTGCAATTTGTCCACTCGTCCACTAAAAGACCACTTTCGGGACTTGTTACGTAAACTACTATTATATAAACTTTGAATAAAAGAATGTTATTGTTTTGTCACAATAATTTACAAACAAATGGTAAAATTTAAAAAGTAACGACCTCTGTCCACCATCATTTATGAAGCTTAGTCTTCTTCATCTATAGGTTGCCGTTTTTGGTTTTAAAAGATAAGATTTATAGCGGAATGTTGATTATTGGTGTGGTTTTTACCGAATTTTAGAAAAATTTTGTAATTAAATAGATAGTATTGAAGTTTGCTTATAAGCTCTAAAACATGTAAAAGAGTTAACTGTGATAAATATTTACCAGGTCTTGATTACAGAAGATTTTTAGCATACATTATTATATAAATATTGCGATTGAGACATAAAAAAATGTTTTAAAAAGTTTATTCTCATAAGTTTTTAGTCAATCGACTGTGATATTAAAAATGACTAAAATTTTCAAATAGTCTTAGCCAAAGCACTATATATTAAAAACAGTTTCAAAACGTTTGCTTACAAACAGTTTATCCAATAGAAATATATCTGAACCATATATAGAAATATATTTTTATGGTGTGTTTAATACAGTTTAAACAATAATTTCTATAAGAGTTTTTTCCTATTTTTTTCTAACATAATTTTAACAATTTTTCCTCACAATAAATAATCTATATGGTCGCTGCCAATTGCGACAACATCTCTTTAGGATGAAATTAACAGAATCGCCGCTATGCAGAGGCTGCGAACTAGATAGAAGAGGAAACAGTAGAACACATTATGTATGACTGCTCTGCTTTTTCTGAAATCAGAAGACCCGTGATGGGCGAGTATTGGCTTACACCAGCCGATGTCATGAAGATCCCCCTCGGGAGCCTCATCACCTATTTTAAATCACTAGGCCTGGTGACAGCCTGAGGTGAGAATGTCCCTACGTACGGGAGGGTGCACAATGGGTCATATGTGGCCTCAGTGCTGGCTAAGCACTAGCTCGCTCCTCCCCAAATTTTCAGATCAAGATAATGGTAAACTTTTTTAATGTGTTATGGTGTTTCGAAAATTTGTAATAGGAGAAGTAGCGTTCAGATATATTTTTATGACAATTTTTGTCCTCTCTGATTTTTTAAGCAATGCTTTTTGGGTAAGTCTTAGCGAATGTAGAAAGAACGATAGAATACAGCATTGTCTGCAATATACCTTACTTTTGGAAAAAGAGAAAAACACACACGACAGTTCATCGCATGGTTATCAATCTATACATATAATAAAACTGTAGAAATGTACCTATATGTTTGTGCACGCATCACATGAAAACTACTGATCCTATTCGAATGCGGTTTTCAAAGACGCATTTGTCTTTTTTTAACTTAACATCTGCTGTATAAATAAATACTTTTAGATCGACAATATCTTAAATATTTGGTGCTAAATCATCTGTTATTAAAAATATACCTAACTGTATAAAATCAATGACAACTTTTTAATAAAAACTAACAAATCAATTAATGAAAGCTTTATTTACAGGTATTAATATATTTATAATCAGAATAAAAGAAAAATATTGAATTGTGTATACAATCTTAATGACATACTTATCTCCACAAGGTAAGAACTTTCCATTAGTATTAAAATCGATCACAACAACAGTAGTTTTATCCAAAATACTTTCTACTAATATTCATTTAATATCTAAATTACTTTTCTGCAATAGTCACCTAATAATGGTTAATGATATATATCTTTTATTCACTTTTACCGATAGAAGTGTGAAGACTGTGAATGGAACTATTAGCGTATTTGCATCATAATGGATAACACCATTGTTAGTCGTTTGAATGAAGAGAATGATTTTATTTTTTTCCGTCTAACCTTTCGTGTGAAAGCAATGATTGTTTTGTTTAGAGAATCACGCTATAATGCATGTGGCAGATTTTTTGTCTTTTCTTTTTAATAAAATGGAAAGTATTGTTAATTAAAAAAGTTATTCATTATGTTAAAAGTAAATTATAGGATTTTTTTTTCCAATTTCTTTAATTATTTCAGCCATTTAAAAGATAAAGCAGTTCTGAAATCAAAAGTAAAAACCTGTTTCTAGATTAAGATTAAAATTTGCATAAAGTAAAAAATGATCAAAACGCTAATTTGGTGTTCTGAATCATTTTGTAATAGTGAAAGCTTATTTATCGCTTATTATTAATTATCTTATGAAATATAACGCATTCTTAATACTACCATTTATAGTGATAGCTTAGTTATCGCTTATTATCAATTATCTTATGGAATCTATCGCATTAATAATTTAACCTTATTGTAGGGTTAAAAGCATTCATTTTTATTAACACGCTTTTATTAACTTCACCTGTATGTATGTATGTATGTATGTATGTATGTATGTTTGTTTGTAACTCTCCACTCCGTTATATAATTATATCTCGAAAAGTTATCGTTTTTTTGAAAAAACACAAGAATACTTTTTTGTTTAGAATTAATTTTTACATTAACTGTCAAATTATGACAGCTGTCATATTGACAGTTTTCGAAATAAACACTATTTTGTGAATATCTCGAAAAGTTATCGTTTTTTTGAAAAAACTCAAGAATACTTTTTTGTTTAGAATTAATTTTTACATCAACTGTCAAATTATGACAGCTGTTATATTGACAGTTTTCGAAATAAACACTATTTTGTGAATATCTCGAAAAGTTATCGTTTTTTTAAAAAAACACAAGAATACTTTTTCGTTTGGAATTAAATTTTACATCAACTGTCAAATTATGACAGCGCTCATATTGACAGTTTTTAAAATAAACACTATTTTGTGAATATCTCAAAAAGTTATCGTTTTTTTGAAAAAACACAAGAATACTTTTTCGTTTGGAATTAAATTTTACATCAACTGTCAAATTATGACAGCTGTCACATTGACAGTTTTTGAAATAAACACTATTTTGTGAATATCTCGAAAAGTTATCGTTTTTAACACGCTTTTTATTATTATTAATTAACTTCACCTGTATGTATGTATGTATGTATGTATGTATGTATGTATGTATGTATGTATGTATGTATGTATGTATGTATGTATGTATGTATGTATGTATGTATGTTTGTTTGTTTGTTTGTAACTCTCCACTCCGCGGCTGCTGCCTCGGGTGAGTCCCATATCGTTATTTTTAGTCACTACGTCCCCGTGCCAGGAGTGGGTAATAAACAATACGTTTAATTATAAACGATATGAATGAAATTGTCTTAGAATTAATCTAACAATTCTTTAGATTTCACAATAGTAATTTTTTTTTCCAAGTTCTGAAAACAATACGTTTAATTATAAATAATATGAATACAATAAATATAATTTGAGAAATCAAAAAAACACGCTTTCAAAGCATTTCCAACTAAATAAACGAATAATGATTGAGTAAGGGTCTTGTAATCGTCACAGCAAATTAACGAATCTATTGAAATAAAATAAATTGGACTAAAAAGTAAAAAAAAGTATAGTTTAAAAAAACTAAAAAACACGCTTTTATAAAGCATGTTTCTGAAAAACATCGAACTAATAAGTTAAAAATAATTTTAAAAATAAAATTAAAACAAAAATAAATGAAAAGTACTAGTATTATTGTGAAAAAAGCGTGGGCGCTGCATACCATATTTTTCAAATGTCAAGCGCCCACGCTTTTTTCACAATAATACTAGTACTTTTCATTTATTTTTTTTTTAAATTTTATTTTTAAAATTATTTTTAACTTATTAGTTCGATGTTTTTCAGAAACATGCTTTATAAAAGCGTGTTTTTTAGTTTTTTTAAACTATACTTATTTAAGTTTATACGTGCGATAAACATTTATGCTATAAATATTGTTACTACTAATAATAAATTATTCATGTTTTGTGTAATGAATTTGCCCATGACATAACAATAACAAAGTTTTTTAGAGACGCTTTTAGAAAAATACAATAAATAATTGATTTAACATTTTGCGCAGATTTTTTACAATACAGCATTGGTCACTATAATAACCTGATACACGGTTTTGCAGATGATAGCAACCTACACTGTAGCAGACTTACAACCATCCCATATCCTGAGATATTCGGAAGAAGAGAGAAGATCTACACCGGCTTCTCTCAATCAAGATTTGAGAATTATAGACAAGTGGGGAAAAAAGAATCTTGTAAATTTCAACGTTTTCAAGACAAAGACATGTTGCCATCCAAGAAGAGGCAAACATACGACTCATTCATCAAAATGAACGATCCGACACTAGTGGCAAGCAATTCCATTACGCTGGTTGGTATAACGATCTCCCAGGACTTACTATGGAACGAACATATTGAATCCGTAGCAACTGCAGCAGGAAAGAAAGTAGGCGTGATTTTTAGAGCACAGAAATATTTCTCGTCATCCAACGCTTGAAAACTGCTCACATGTATGAGGATCAGCGGCTCCATCACGGCTCAGAGTTCTTTATGCAATACAAAAAAGAGCAGTTCGACTAATAAACCATACCAGTATCAACAAAAACCTATTTTCATTGTCCCAACGAAGAGCAGTGTCTGATCTTTTCATCTTTTACCGATACTTAAATGGATTTTGCTTAGATGAACTGCTTTCTATATTGCCTCCACTTACCAGACCAGCCAGAGCAACGTGCCAACTCCATGCATACTTATATGTTCAGTGCCAGACATAGAAAAACGGATCGCTTCGATCGTTCCTTCATCCCCAGGGTCTTTAGATTGTGGAACTCCTTATCTTCCCACGTCTTCATCACGTATCCTTACTTGCAGTCCTTTAAATCCCCAAATAATAAATGGCCTCTTTTACCCCAATAGATGTTTTCGGTACATTTGTATTTAGGTCTATATCTACGAAAACATCCTTAAATAAAAAAAAGTATAGTGATCTCCAATTTTAAACAAGTTAATCCTATTTTCTTACATAAAGGAAAATTGATTTTTCTCTGTATATGCACAATTACACCAAGTAAATTTATTTAAAACTATATTCAGATAACTCCTTTAATTTCTTTTAATACCTAATAGTATATTTTGCCTTAATTTTTTAAATGTTTTGTAACTTGCTGTCTATTATAGCTAATATTAAAATTCTACTACTAGATAATGTGGAAGGATAGAATGCGAGACAAGAATCCTTTTTATTTCCCAACTCTTGGGTAGTATTATTGATTACACCAACATATCAACATTTAAACCACTTGTTATAAAATAGTATATTACTTTACGAGTGGAGTAAATTGCATATTACAGCGAGTAGAAACGAGCTAAATATGCAATTTGTTCCTCAAATAAAGTACTATGCTTTACCCAGGACTTACCAAATGGTTTTGTACAAAACTAAAAATAACAAACATAAAATTAAAATTTTGGCATAAGTTGTCAAAAATATTCGATTTCGCAGAGAGTTCTGTCTAATAAATGTCAAATGTTAGTTTAATTTAATGTATACAGTAGGCAACCAACATAATAATACAGGTTTCTATCTACTTACTCCTGAGTTACTCCACTAGTGCAGTAAATAAAACTATAACACAACTCCTCAATAATTTGACACCTACTGACAGAGATATAGGTTAAAAAATAGGCAATTTACTTATGAGTCGTGGGTAAAATATATATTATTAATTGAAAAAATTAAGCTTCATTTTGTTATTCTTAATGAGCAAATCACAATGGTGTAGGAAATGTCAAATTCGACCTAATCTAACTTAAAATACAGCAAAGTCAATGTCAAAATACCATCGAATTTACACATACGCATTATAAACACGAGTTTCGGAAAACCATTAAATTTTTCCCGTTAGGTTTATTTAGTCGGGAGCAAAACCAATAGGATTCTTCTTCATGACATAGGGATTTTATATACTAAATTTCATTACTCTGTGTTTTTCCATTTAAGAGTTAAGAGCACACAAACGAAAGGAAATGTGTATTATATACAGGAGTTTGTAACCTTTCATTTAAGAGTTATAGCGCTCAAGGACGGATGAACTGAGGAATAAGCACAATTTACAAAAAGAACTTTTTATAATAGAAAGTTTTTTACTGATTTATAGGTCATATTTTGTGTCATCTCAACAATGCACAGCATCCCTGACATTGTAAAAATATTAAGTCATACAACGCTGTGATTGATCATAGAGAAGATTGTTTCCTTGTTAACAAAATCAAGGGTAGTTGTATCTAAAAACTTTCTAAAACAGTTTATTTTATTACCAGTTAAAATAATAATTACTGTTTTCACATGTAAGAACAAAAAAAAAAAAGAAAAAAAAACTTCTCTGTCGCGTAATCGATCCCATTATGATAACATAACAGAACTGTCACAAGTGGACTGATCCGCCGCCTAACCAACTACGCTACGAACGATTTATTTAATAACTGTCAAAATAATATTATCCATACACAACTTAGATCATGTTTAATATCAATTCGGTATAAATTTCGAAATCTATGTATATGCCTAAACACACTTGAAACATGCATTGTCATCCAGTTCTTAGCTATCCTGAAAATTTCAGAGCTCTAGGTATGACACAGAGACACAGAACACGGCGAAAATATAAAAAACTTTCTAATAAAGTACATACCTCGATGAGACTTAACAACTGATTTATTAAAACTTACTAAGTAGATTGATTTAACAACTAAAAAATAATATTTAAAATCAAAATAAAAAAGCATTTGTACCACAACGTTTAATATATTTTTTCAAATTAATTCTGAACCGGAACGTAATTAGGTATGGTTGATGATGCACTCTTTATTGAAAGGATGCTAGCATAAAATTAACTTAATTAGATTTTGAAAAGATTTTATATATTGACCTTTACGGGTAGAATAATTTGTGAAGCTTGAAAATATTCAATAACTAGTATAAAAATAAAATAACCCCAATAAATACAGGGACAAGGATAACGAAACACTCTTCCTGTATGTCTAAGTTTGGTAGATGTAAATAATGTACAAACTAAAGTTACGTATGTTATTGAATATATAAATTTTTTGTATATTATACTGGCTATTATGAAAATTATAAATAGAGTAATAATCTAATAATCAGACATTACACTAATAAATGTCAATAAAGCATTGTTGATACGTATACCCAGTTAGTTTGTATTATGGAGGGTATAGTTTGTATTTAAATTAAATGTATGTAAATCAGTTTACTTTTATAAAAATTAGTATAATATAGACTTTAAATAAGAATATAAGAAGAAATTAATCTGAAAGAAAACACTTTCAGATTAAATCGTACCAGTACAGAATATTGTGTACCTGCCACCATTATAGCATTAACGATTAAAAAAATAATTAAATTACAGTCATTTGTATAAGACGAATGAAGTTTTTTTAATTGTATTTAGATAGTGACTCTAGTTTTTCTGATAGGATGATAATGATCAAGTCCTTTTTTGATAACTAAACAAAATAAAAAAAAACGTTAATCGAATACCAATCCAATTTCTATTTAAGTTTGTATGCTTAACAATAAGTAAATAATTAATACAGTTACATACTTATATAGAGGAGAAAATGAAGCGCTTAAAAGCTCTATACCTAGCAACTTGACGGAGCAGGACGAATTGGCGTGCAACTTTTTGTATTCCATTCGGAATAGCATCAGGAGAGTTTGTGTAGTTTTAAAGGATATAAAAATATGGAATATAAAAAACTTGGAATTGACCAAAATTAGTTCAATTTTACTGCTCGTGTGATTTTAAGGTCGCTGAATACGAATTGAAGTCAATTTCGTCGATATTTCGTTAAAATTTATCATTTTGATCCTTCGAGAAGCACTTTGATAAATTATTTTCCCTATGCTTAAAATGCAATTTTTAGCTGTCGGAGATTAATTTACAAATTTCCTGACGCTCAATTGCCAATTTGTTCTGCTTTGCGTAATTGGTAGATTTAATTCTTTATCGCCCTACCTAATAACTACATTCGCCAACACTAAGTGCTAATATAACACTCAATTTGATATTATAGGAACTTGAAAATACATTTATGTTGTCGACACAAACACTATTGCTTCTTTTTCGGGAATTATCAAAAAGTCCTGAATAATACCTCTATTGGAATTATATTTATATTATACTTTTGTTTTGTTGCAACTTTGCAAAGACTTTGTAAGTTTAGTTTAAACATTGGCTGCATTGTCTTAAATATAAAAAACAAACAAACTAACAAACACTAAGTAGGTTAACAGTTTCTAAAAAAATTAAAAATAGAATAAAAATTGTCTTTGAAATTAACACTTAAAACTAATAGAGTTTAAATTATCCAACAGGTTATAAAATTATTACTATTTGGTCAAAATACGTATTTGATATGTCCAAAGAAAAGTACTTATTTTACATCGGATGGGAATATTGTATATCGAAACATGTTATGTAAGTTTGTGAAATAAAAGTAAATATCAAAAAGTACTCGTGTGATTTAATCGTTAACATAGATATTCATCAAGTAAAAGCCACCTTAATTAAATATTTCAAAGAAAGGGAATTTATACATTTTTTAGTTTTTATGATTTCATTTAATTATTGCAAAAAACAGTGATGAATATTAAAAATATATACATTATGTTTTGTATAAATATAGGAAATTTATCAAAATTTCAACTGAATATACACGCAATCATTACCTTCTTTGGTTTGTAGAAGTTATTGACTGCTAAATTATATTACTAAATCAGACATTTAAAAATTTTTACAACAAATTATAAGTTTTCTATCAATTCTCTGTATATAAGGTATAGTTATTGTGTATCTAGTAGGAAAACCGATACATTCCCGAACGAAAATGTAAATTGTTGGCCGAGGCGTTGAGCCCAGGCCAACAAACATTCAGAGTCCGGGAATGTGCTTTTACTACGAGATACATATACTATTTTTTCTGAAATCGCATTAAAGAAAATCGTTAATTAAGAAAATTTGATAAATGCATAACTGTTTTAGATATCATCTCATTTTCTATGAAACCGTTTCGTTGACATTGTTTGTTTATCATTGTTGATTAGTGTCACAAAACTGTTAGTTCGATTAGTTACATATTGCTTAAAATTTTTTAAATTATATTTAAAATGGGACGGTGACGATGATGTACAGAGGTGCAAAACGCCCCCAGAGTTACTAAACACTGCTACTACTGTGGTTTTAAATTTATTGCCAAATAAAATCAAGGCGCAAAATATGAATTTGCGTACACAGGTCCGGAAAAAGTATTCCCGTACAGTACGGAAAAGTTCGTTGCCCAGCAACGGACTAAAATACAAGAATAGTGTATTTTGCGGCTCGAATTTGATCCGAGAAACTAGACATTTCCAAGCGATTTCAGAAAAAATAATTTCTATTACGATTAGAATATACAAGCAGGTTTTTATTAACCTTGAAGTTATAAACCAATAACTGTCAAAAAGCATAAATTACATATCAACAAATTTTTAAATTAGCAGGAAGCGTGACGAAAACGACATCAGAAAAAGAATAAATTGTTCTAAAAATCATTTAGAAATTAATATGCATATGCAAAAAACTTTAATCCTGTTTTTTCAGTAAAAAAGTGATAAAAAATTATTATGATGAAAAAATTAGGTACTTATAAAAAATGTTATAAATATCCTAAACATAATGTTTTTAATATTTATTAAAATAAGTTATAAAAAATAATCGATATTAAGAAATATTAATTATATTGCACCAGAGATATCTATTTAAATAAAACAAAGTAGGATTTGGAATGGATAAAATTTATGCTTAATCGCTATGATTCTCTTAACGTGAATTCTTACTCGAGCAATCTTAATAAGTTTTTTTAGTGTGTTTCTTTGTAAATTCAGTATTTTATTTCAAAATTGGCAGTACAACAATCTTTATCTTTTTTTACCTGATCAATAGTTGATTATATTTTTCTTTATTAGCCAATACAACATTACCTTCTTCAAGTTTATCAAATAATCCTGATTGTATGGTGAATCACTTTTTCTTTGCCAGATTTTAGACAACGGTTATCATCGTTGACGGTATTTTAATTTTAAATTTCGTTCAATTAATGATTACTTTTGTGTTTCAACACTTAAGTTAAAAACATTTTGGCATTGAACTAAATTAATCCCAGGCCAGAAAGCTAACTTGGCTGTGGCTGCAACAAAACGCTGTAGTGTAGAATAAAAAAGACTGAAAATTGTCCTTTAAATACTGAATAAAACACCTGTACCTGGAAATGTTAACCCTGTCTTAATTTTTATTAGGAAAATTAATAGTCAATCTTCTCTCCTAACATTACATTTAGACGACATTTCTGTTGTCAACAAAAATTTTAAGTAATTAAAAGTTACTCTAGCCATATCAATAAACTAGATACTTATATTTGGAAACTGATCAAAAGCATAGAAAAATATTTTTGTTTTTCCTATATTTAGAATTGGGGAGAAAACCTACTGGCAACCCTTATTGTCTTGTTTACATTGGTCTGTTACATCATTTATAAGCGTTTTTGTACTTAACAATCAAACAACTCTTATGGCCCATATTTTATTAATTTTTACGTATTTATTTATAATGAGCATGTATTGACAAAAATTTGGCCGCATCGAGCGCTGGTATAAATTCAGTTGTTCCCACTAAATCCTCTGCTTCCTGCCATTTAATGTTAATTGATCAGAATATACATTCTGAATAACAAAAGATTTATTCGAATTCAAAATATCAAAACAGTTGTTAATAATTAATTTACCAGAATATATAGGTATATGTTTTCACTAACTGGTGTTTTTTAAGAAATAAACCTATAAATCCTTAAAGTTTGTAATTTTTTAGTTTCTACATTTTTGGATTTCTGGAAGATGTATTAAAAAGATTCAGGTTTGAATTCTAATAACAATAAAAAATAGGACATTTTTTTTAATCGACCATGTTTCCATGGTTTAAAATGCAATTAACACACAATTTATGCTAATAAATTAAGCTGGTATTTTTAAATATTATAAATTTGTTTTGGCTTATAAATCGCATCATTTTAATCAAATAATATTTCCTTATGTTTATTAATGATATAGTACCAACCTACTATTTGTAAATGTCAATGGATAAATATCCTAAAATTAGAGAGATAAATTGACAATTAATTTGTATTTATAATTGTCAATCAATCTTAATTTTGTAAAAATCAATTGCAACTTTTAGTTGATCTTAACATTTAATTATAGTAAAGTATAAATTTCAGGGCCAAAGTGTAATCTAGATCAAGGGTGTGGAGCAAAATATTCTTGTTTATACGTATATAAAGTCAAAAACAATTTTAATACAGTTGTAAACCCTGAAATTTGTTTAGTCAGGTTGATAATGATATATTAAGTAAAATAAGTATTTTTTATATATAAACATATTTATTTTTTATTAATTAGTTATTCTCTTTATTATTTATTTAATAAATAATATAAAATAGACACACAAACTTGCAAAGAAATTTCTATATTGAGGCCCAGACATAAACGTAAAAAAAAAACAGAATATGTGTATAGGAAAATAAGAACTAGCTATACAAAAGTTAAATAGTCAGAAAATCACACGTAATTCTGTAGGGAGCGTCCATAAATTACGAGAGGTGTTCAGGGGGGGAAGGAGGTCAAGCTCAATCTTTCTAAATCTCACTTGGGGGGAAGGTTTTTTTTTAGCAAATCTCACGTAATTTTTTTTAAGTAGAAAACGGTGTAAAGTTTCGTAAAAGTAAAATTAAATTAAGTACAAAAATGCTTCTAGAATGAAAATATGGGGAAATTTCACACAATAGTAATTGTCGTTTTTTTTCAAACCCCGCAGAGCAGCAGAACTGTGACTACTGCCCATGGACTGAATTAGAATAAATATTATTGATTTTTATTATCAAATACTAGTCATTTCTAGTTTTAAAATAAAAGTAATGGAATAAATTATGTTCTTGTATTTTTTTTTGTTATAATCCAACGCGATTACAGTTAAAATACCAATTAATTTTAATAATCTCACGTGAGATTTGGGGAGGGGAGAGGGAGTTAGGGAAAATCTTATGAAATGTCACCAGTGGGGACGAGGGGTTAGAAAAATCCTGAAAAATGCCTCACGTAATTTGTGGACGCCCTCTGTATAAATACTTGTAAAGAAATATAACAGACGACGTTATATTTGATTAGGTAAAACTAGATAGAAGCAAGAAAAAAGAAACAAAATCAATATTTAACAAAGTTTTGTGATATAAAGCAATAAACAAAATAAAAACCAACAAAAAAGAAATATACGATTCTATAGTAATAATCTATAAGAAGAACGAATGGAACAATAAGAAAAATCAGAACAAGAAGGTCTTGCAAATAAAAAAAAAACAATAAAGTGGACAAATTATAATGCCTAAAACTAAAATTCCAAAGAATGTCTTACAATAATTCCTAAAATGGAGAAGACGTGGAAAACCATGGTGAAGTTGGAGAGAAGGTGTCGACAAGAAGATAAGAAAGTAAGACCCGAAAGATGACATGTGGACTCAAGTAACTACAATATGAATTTTCTCAGAAATTAGGTATTAAGTAATTAATTTGTCATGTCCCTAATTCGTATGCAATGGTGAATTACAGTAACCAAGAATACAGAGACATGATTATGATGTATGGAGCTACTGAAGAAAAAGCTAACCGTGTAAGGCGTATGTATTTAGAACGATTTCCACATCGACAAAAGATTTTCTTGGGATTATTCAACGCACAAGAGAAACTGGGAATTGGGGTAAATATAGAAAAAGCAATTTTGTATATGGTACAGAATGATCTAATTACAAAGTTTCATAATTCTTTGCTTGGAGTTTGTTGCGCCATAATGATTTTTATTTGGAAATGGTATGGGTATATCCATACCATTTTCAATGAGTGCAAGAAGTTTTTGTAGATGATTATCCGTTAAGGCGATTCTTATTTACACTTTTTACAATTCTACCACTTCTACCACAAATACTTAAAGGTATTCCTTTGGATGTCCATCGCAACATAAAGGCTGTCCTGCGCATTTTAGTCATAGTGTCCGAAACCATCTCAACCATTTTCCGCAGAGGTGGATTTGTCGAGACGTCTTTATTTCCTGGCGCCCACGTAGTCCGATCTTAGCCCAATTGACTTTTTCTTATGGGGTACATGAAACAATTGGTGTATGCACCGAAGTTAATAAAATCGACGAGTTAAGAACGTATTAATACCTTTGTTCAGAATTAACGACAACAGGTTCCGTGGTTATCAAAAAAGTTTTGTTTCGAGCAACTTTTGTATGTGTTATATATTTCGTTAATTTAATTTTCTTTTTCTTTCTCATGTGCGTAGTCATAATTGTGTTGCAACTTTCTCATTATTAGAATTTGATCAAAACTTTATTTTCCAAAAACGTTTAATTGATCCCGTCTAGTTACAATTTAAATTCGGTAGAGAGGTTAGAAATCACCTATTATACACGAACATATAAGTATTGTTGTATGTGTGAGCAATTTACAGAACTGTGTTCAAATTAGTATGAGGCTATGCCCCTTAAAAGACGTTCTGGCGGTAATGTTGAACGTTAAAACACTAAAAACGTTATACTATTTATTGGAATGGCTAATTGTGTGAAAATGTTAAAAAATAGGTAAAAAGCTTTAAAAAATATTCATAAAAAAACTAAAACGTGGGGGAAAATGTGGAAATTAATATAAAAAAACTGATAAATTGTTGAAAAATGAGAAAAATGAAAAATTGTGATTGGTATTGAAAACATAAAAAATCTTGAAGTAATAAAAAAAGTAAACAATTGTTATGTAATTAAAATGTGACATAAATTGAAAAATAGAAAAAAGTTAATAAATCTCTTATTATTTATTTTTACACACACAATTGTCCTTCGACCGTCATTGTTTTTTATAACATATTTAGATCTTTTATTATACCATTAAATGGTACGTACTCAGTTGTAAAATAGTTATTTATGATATGAGTGTTAAAAGTGAGGTTTTATTTTTTGAGTGAAAACGTTTGTGAAATGAGCGGAGCGAATTGAACAATTTCACGAACAAAATAAAATCACTTTTAACACAAATACCATACAATGTTTTTTGTACAACTTCCCTATTTTGATAATGAAACTAGCGAATTTGCAATGACAATAAACCAAACCGTGTTAAAAGTAAACTAAACCGTGTTAAAAGTAAACTTGTTTACATGGCAACGTGTTAAAAGTATTTTTAACACGCTGCTATCTAAACAATCGTTTTTAACATTGTTTGCTATCATTAAAAGTGACACTTTTAATGATAGCAAACAATGTTAAAAACGATTGTTTACATAACAGCGTGTTAAAAATACTTTTAACACGTTGCCATGTAAACAAGTTTACTTTTAACACGGTTTAGTTTACTTTTAACACGGTTTGGTTTATTGTCATTGCAAATTCGCTCGTTTCATTATCAAAATAGGGAAGTTGTACAAAAAACATTGTATGGTATTTGTGTTAAAAGTGATTTTATTTTGTTCGTAAAATTGTTCAATTCGCTCCGCTCATTTCACAAACGTTTTCACTCACAAAATAAAACCTCACTTTTAACACTCATATTATAAATAACTATTTCCTTACTGTTTTTGTTTTCTTTTTAATTTATTTATTTAATTACCTACTTTAAAATTGATGTTTTCTGTGTATTATGTAACTTGCTTTCTACTGGTTAAAATAGCTTATTATATTTTTAGTATATTTATTCAATATAACTACTCCTTGATCCAATTCTGTGGGATGTAGAAGATGAAAGTATGCGGTATCAAAGTAACAGCTCCAATAAATAAAAATATTACATTCTTCGGACAGACGAATGGTTTCCTGTCTATTAAGAGGAAATCTATATAATCAACAAACAGGTTTTTACATAAACACCCGTTTATCTCAAGCGGCGGTTTTTTTCTAGCGTTAGCAATTATCGCACAAAGCTTGTGAAAGAGCGAACAAAAATGGATAATTGCAAGAAGCAGAAATATTATTATTGTTATTAGTATATTTATGAAAATGGAAAATAGTTTTATCATTATGTAACCCGAAATGAGATATGTATAAGATTGAAAATTGGTTAACGTTTAACAGTATTAATAATATATAATCTTAGAACATGTATAGTATATAATATAAATAAACAGATATTTCAAAGGAATGATAATATAATTATAAGTTTAGTAATTATAGTAAACTGGTTGTCGAAAACTAAAAACAAAACTTTAAAGATTTTTATAAGTAATTATTTTAATTTTGTTAGGCATTTTCAGTTTTAAAAGACGGTTAACAATTTTGACATACCAATCATTTTCAAAATAATGATTTAGTATTTCTATTACTTTTATTTTGGTGACAAAAGTTTTCGAAAACAAAAGAAGAAAACGGATAAGAAAAATTCACCGACAGTATTTCATCTCCGGCAGTTGATCGCCAGCAATTCACCACCTAAGTCTTAGAAATTCATAGGTAGCTATTCACCGCCTCATTAATTAACTGCCAAAAAAACACAGATAAAATGTATTAATACAAAAAAAAGGTAAATATTTTAGACCGCATTATATGTATTTACTTCTCTTGGTAACCTTTAAGCACCGTCAATGGGCAATGGTGGTTCTTCTCCACCGTTCTCTTTTAATATCTGTTATAATTTTCCGAATGTACGGATGATATGCTGAAACTTGTTCCTCAAATGGCATGCCAGACTTTGACTGAATTATTGGTCTTAGACAATCCTTGTATAATTACTTCGTAATATCTTCCCATTTTAAATTTTTTTTTTTTTAAATTTACGGCGGTGAATTGCAGGCGGAGAATTACTACCGTGAATTATAGAAGGAGTGAAATATTCAGGCGATAAATTGCTGGCGGTGAATTTTCCAGACACAGAAGAAAATGTGTGGTACTTACACAATTTTTGAATATATTCTTAATATTGACACAAAGTACACAATTTAATACGGTCCTACTTTTACATAATATATACAATAAACGTTAAAAGTATTGTGTGTCAGTAGGTTTTTTATCGGTGTCTGGAAGTAGGTATTCAGTAAAAATAACTAGTTTCTTTAATGTAGGAGTTCATGCATTGTTTATTCCATACACAGAATTAACCGAATTCTAAACTAAGTTTTCGAATTAAATTTAAATAATGTTTCGATGATTAGCTATTAGTTTGGTAAAGGCGTAAGAGTTATTTAACTTTTGTTAAATGAGAAGTGTAACACTCTTGAATAAGTACGTGGGAATTTTGTAAATTGAGGTAAATAAATAACGGTGAGCTTACAAATCGACTTTTTAGTATAGTTCGAATAGGAGTTATTTTAATTTTTTAACAGTAAAAATATAAATTTATTTATATAATGTTATTAATCTTATTTTACTCACTTTATTACAATTTAAGTAATTCTTGGTTTAGAAATTTTTAGTAATTTAATTATTTAAAACAATCCTTACGAGATGGAGAAAATAAATATACAACCGACAGAAAACGAATATATATAACCGATTAAAAATACAGACAGGGCACAAAAAAAGTGATTTAGAGTTTCAATTATCATTGTGTCCTGTATGTGCCCAAGAAAAAATTAAATAGATTTGAACCAAATCAAAATATGATCAAAAATGCCTACTAACTGCCAGGATCTTCCGTAGCCTAGCAGTTTAATGCACCATCTACTTAGATAGTGATAGCTAAGGAAATAACGATTTTTTTTGTTGATACAGTTATCTAACCGTTTTTTGTTGTTCGAGTCTATATAAAAAATTTATAATAAGCAACATGTGCAAACGATTTATTGTCATTTTTAACTTATAAAAAATAAAAGTATTTAAAAGCGGGTAAATTATATGAAGTAGATTCAGCATTATACTGAAAAAGCATCAAGAATCGTTTAAAATGAGCATACATTATTTTTGGTAATTTTTAGCTTCATAACAGCAAAAATAGCGTCAAATGTCGGTTATTTAAAGCATACAAATAACTTACATAAAAAATTCCAATTCTTTGTTAAATTGTGGACAAAATTAGTGGTAAAAATGTTAAGAAATTTCCCTTATTAATTGCTGTAAAATTGTTTATTCCAGATGCCATTTATTTGTAACGTTATTATCCGTAAACTTTTGGGTCTACAGAAAAAAAGATTTTTAGTTTAAAATAATTTTTTTATACCATTTTTATTTTACGTAATATTCTTCTGATTTTTAAGTAACAAACACATAGGTATGCTATTTTTGTCGTTCAATTTGTGGTGATTTCGGTTTCATGAAATCTTTTAAATTATGTGTCAAAAAATTAAATAAAACGTTCAAAAAATCAATAACTATCCTATAATTATTTTTATCTACTCCTTTAACAGTAAATGTCATTTATACTCATTGTCACCATGCAGGGTAAGTAAGCTATAACGCACAGTTGTGCGTAATGACACGTCATGTTGGAATGACGTTTCATTACACACAACTGTGCGTTATAGCTTACTTAACCTGCATGGTGACAATAAGTTTAAATCACATTTACTGTCAAAGGAGTAGATAACAGTACAGTACGTACGTCATATATTTTGTTAGAGATGTCAAATATTTAGAATTAAAATTAAAATATTGAGTCGTAGATAAAGCATAGTACGTAACTCGAGTGGTAAGAGGTATTACGTACTCGTGTAATTACGCACTCTCCGCTACGCGGCTTCGTGCGTAATGTCCTACTTACCACTCTTGATACGTAATATACTATTTATATAGAACCATTTAAACAGGAAAATTGGTTATTGACTTTTTTTACTGTGCTATTTTAATTCTTGTATTTCTGGTTACAACTTTTATAGTTAAGTTACTCTTATTTATGCAATAATTTTATGGTTATATTATTTTGTCGCTTTAAAGATTTTCTTTAGTTACATTTTGTTAACACGATTAGTATTACACTTTCGGAAGATCTAAAGATTTTTACCGTTTGACCTTTTTTATATAGGTTTGATGCCGTAGACAATACAGCCATTACTGGTTACGTATTTTGGTCAAGTACCTACACTGCAAAATGTACATTTAACAAGTGTATGTTATAAGAGCGCCGGTAAAATGACACTTACATCATGGAGCAGTTTAAAGTAAAAGCTTGCTACAAATAGAAAATCATAGTTTGAAAATAAGCGAAAAATGTTAGTCACCTACAAATATTCTGATTATTTAGTACTTTAAGTGATTTGTAATTTTTTCTTTTTAAGACAAAAACTAAAGAACCTGTTACTTAGTCAGTATTAAGAGTATTGAAGTCAATGATTCTGCTTTTAATTGATATGTTTCTGACCACTTTTACTAGTTTTTATACGGTTGACAAAGCTTTCTCCGGACTTGTTTACTTGTTCATTTATTCACTGAAAAATTGTTGCTTGAGAATGTCAAGGTTCGCTTAGTTGCACTTCCTCTTTGTCTCCATGAGAAACTTTTTTTAAGTGGACATTTGCTTAATGTCATTTAGTCGTTTCTTAACTAATTGCCGAATCTGAGCTCTGCTAATGTACATGAAGGGTACAAGGGTACTGAACCGATTATAATGAATAGTTTTTATTTGTTTGAATACCATTTACTTCTTTTTAGAAAGTTTGGAATTTAGGTATTAAATAACAACTTTTGATTGCAAAAATAAATATGAGAAAACGCCTTAATTAGTAAATGAAATAACTACATATATACTTTTATTAATTCTGGTTGAGGTACCATTATGCTACGTTTTGAATTAAGTTAAAAAAGTGCGTTAGTTATGTTTATATAGTTATACGTTATTTATTACTCAATATAAGTATATTAAACGACAGTTTATTTTTTTGTTTAGTTTTAAGTTAAATGGAATGTTTGATAAAAAGTCAATTTGAATGTAAATTTTAATAAGCGCTGCAAGTTTCTGCTTCCGTATATTAGACCATAAATATTCTTTGAATATTGCAAATAAAAAGATTAGATTATGATTTAATTAATCATTGCAATCTTTTGTACATTAAAAGTTTCAATAGTTTTAAAACGATCTTTTTATTGGAAGTTAGTAACTCTTTCTGAATTGGTTTGTAAATATTTCCTTAGAATTTGTACTGCAACGGGGGCCAAACTAAAGACAAATTTTTTAGGGTTTCTTTCTTTTTGAAGTTATACTTCTATTCATGCACTCGGTGGAAAAGATTTGTGAACAGTTAAATGGGAAAAATCATTACATATGTAATGGTGTGAGTAAGAGAGAGACAGACACACTTATAAGGTATATTGATCGGTAAAAACAAAGATCACATGTTATTAGTCATAACTATAAGTCCTTTAAATACCGTTTCAACATTTAGTACATTGAAAAGGGATAGATATACAAAAAACAGTCTGAACTAATGTATGGACCACATGATTATTTGACAGATTATTTTATAATTCTGTCACGTAAGTTAACATATTAAGTTTAGTATTTTATATTAATAATAATATTTAGCAATGAGTATTGTATTCTAGTCTAAAATACCGTCACATGGTTGCAGTATATCCTGCACTATGCTTTTGAGGTTGTTGGCTACATAAAAAGAGTTTTTACGAATAAGATGGATCGGAATGCGTTTTTTTGCATTAGATTCGTTAAAGTATTAAGAAATTTGTCGCTATATTTTATAATGTAAAAATGGAAATTGCATTTCTGCATTCGAAAAGTAAATTCCGAACAGACAATAGAGAGAAAACTTACAACTCGGTAAGTATTGCTGAAAATGGGTTCAATTTATATACTCGGGGTTTCTGGAGTCGCTGAACACGAATATCACGCTTCCTAAAGTCTCCGCGGCACTTGGTGTCTAGGGTATTTACCTATTCTCCTGGGGTTTTATGTAAATTCTGTACGAAATTATAGCACACTTGGTACTCGGTGGATTTTTGAGTCGCTAAATACGATTATAATACGGACCTCGTCTCCAGGAATTTTATGCAAATTCGATACAAAATGAGTGTGCACTCGGTACTAGGAGGTTTTTGAGGTTACTGAACACGAATATCATATAATGATTTTGCTAAAGCATTCGCATACAAATTTGTGAATCCATGCGCCTGCATAGAAGTATAACTTCTGCCGGCAGTCCCACTGACTGCCATACTACTTTTTTTTGAAAAAACTATATTTATGTTTGTTCTAATTACTTTTAGGTGTTTTTGATTTATTTTAAACTATTATTTACCTACTTATACAGCCTACTTTATTAAAAACTTAAATATCACTAATAATATAAAATGGTTGGAAGCAATGTCGCAAAAAATAATCTCATAATTAAATTTGGTTTGCTTGTTTGATTTACGTTAGTGTAGTTATTGGGGAGTTGGTCGAAATACCATAAGACAATAAATTAGCAATAAACTATGCAATCCTCACAAACCTGGTAGTTCTTTTGGAAATACGGCAATGGGTGAAAGCAATATTTTAAGGGTTATTGTTTATAAAATCAATATGCTAGCTTGACATAGGTACATAAAATAGTTTCTGGCACACAATTCATCCTATTTACTAAATAATAAGCAATTTAAATGTTTGGTATACTCTTTCCAAAGTCAATGTAAAATCTCTTGGTCTTTGTCGGAATATTAAACTCCTTTGTTTACCATGCCACCATTGGCGTGGAATTAAAGAAATTTTTATTAATTTTTATTTTAAATTTCAAAAGAAAAACGTATATTTGTATATTTTGTATCAATTTGAAAATTGTCAAAGAAATTAATTCTTTCAAATTAAAACTTGTTTATTTTAGTTTCTAATAAGAACATTTGACTCATTATTCAAATGGCACGTAACTCATAATATTTTTATTACAATTGTTTGCAAGTAATACTTATTTTGTCAGATAATTTCAAAAGAAAGTCTGTCCAGCAAGGACCACGAGGGGGTATAAGCCTTCCTTGCCTCTAGAAAGGAAATGGTTGGGTATGTTAGTAAGAATCTATAATTAGTTTTCTTTTTAAAAACAAGTTTTCAAGATACATCACGATAGTTTTAAAGGAAATTGGTTAAAATGACTAACAAGAATTGTCAGAGTCTTCTGAAATAGAATCGGTCCCAGGTTGAATAACTAATGGTGCTATTAGCGATACAACAGGATATTCCTTTTCTATTTTTATAACATGAGCTTCGCAATTTTGCCATACATTGCTATTAATGCCACTAATTACCTCTCGAATATTATCAAGGATAATTGCGCTTAAGGTTGTGGACTAATTATATTTTGGTAAACGTTTTTTTACAGTACTCCAAACCATTTCGATTGGATTAAAAATACAGTTGTATGGAGGTAAACGCAAAAGGGTATGACCGTGTCTGCTACAAATGGTGTCAATGACGTATTCATTTTTAAAATTCTGACTTTTGATCATTCTTAATTCCTTCTTTACTGGAACCTTTTTAGGAACAGTGATATTTTTGATGGCCATAAATCTTAAAATTTCATTCTTTTTTGTGTTATTATTAGGTATTTTGTTTAATATGCGGAAATGATACGACGGATTGTCCATAACAATTACTGAATTGTAAGAAAACCCAATAGATAGTGTTGAATTTCGATTCATAAATAAATAAATAAATAAACGAAAAACTAATAGAATGTGGAAAATTAAAAACAGAAAAAATGCGAAAAAAATAAAGTCAAAAAATACCTTTCTAAATCAAATAATATAACGCCACTGTAAGGTGGCGCAGTTATTATCTTATATACAGGGTGTCTCATTATATTCTGACTGTTTTTAAAAGCTGATATCTTCGAAACTGTTGTAGATAATAAGATGCGGTTTTCACAGTTAGGTTTATAATTATCTTAAGTTTTGTTGTGACACGTTTATATAAAATGGCCTAATTCCGGTTTACCTGATAGAAAAATGGCGTATTTTCAGGATACAGTAGATGTAATTTTTTAATTTTAACTTCCCTTTCTGTGCACCGATTTTAAACTTTAAGGTATTGTTATAAAATATAAAGTAAAAATATGCGTCTTTTAGAAAATTGCTAAATATACAGGGTCTCCCATTTAAAAAATTACATCTACTGTTTTCTGAAAATACGCCACTTTTCTAGCGGGTAAACCGGAAGTAGGCCATTTATATAAATGTATCACAACAAAACTTACGGTAATTTTAAACCTAACTGTAAAAACCGCATCGTATGATCTAGAACCGTTACGAAGATATAAGCTCTTAAAAACAGTCAGAATAGAATGAGACACCCTGTATTTAAACGAGAAATTCTTACTATATTAAGTACTATCAAGCCCATCGTAATATATATCTAATATAAAAAAATCAATAAAAATCACTAACGCTACTGTGTACTGTAAAGGGAAACAAGACTATGCGCGGTATTTAAATGGCAAACTATATACACAATGTTGCCTTTACTCAAAAATGTCTTTAAGTATAAGTACCTAATATATACAAAATTGATATCATTAGAAGTTAAAACTGTTTAAAGATGAAGAACCTAGTTAATTAATTTAAGTATATCTTTTTTAAGAATATTTTCATATTATCTTTCTAAGAGTCATTGACGAACAATTGAATAGTAAAGTAGAGAGAACATTTTCAAAATATATAAACTTAGGAATTTTCGAAAATATATCTGGCAACCTAGATTCGAAAGTCGGTTCCTTTGTTGGGGTTAGAAGGCGTGGTTGTCTTTTTACATTAATATTAGTTAAACTATATCACCGCTTGGAGCTACCGACACAATTAACAAAATTGTACAAATTATAGTTTACTGAATTCTTATCTATACGACAGTTTAGTGAATTAAAACTTTAAAAGAATAAAAATGTTTTTAAAATGTGTTTAAATATTGTCACTAGCAATACCTAGTGTATCTAAAATACAGTTTAAAATATGCAAAAAGAAGTGAAAACAGTTTAAAATACTTGCTAATATTTTTTACTTATAAGTTTTTTAAGTTGCTGAGCATGAATATGGCAATAACTTCTTTTTTGAACTTCTATAAAAAATCCTTACATCATTATCACGAACTCGTTTTTAAGACCGCTGAATATGAATATGACAATGGTAAGGGCTTATGCAATATAATATGATGTCCAAAAAGGGTGCTATCAACGTTGTCCTTTGTAGTTTTATGAAATAAAAATCCTTTACATAATTAAAACTTGTTATTTGTATTTAGCTTCCTCAAAAATTTCCCAGTATCTAACAAGTTTTGATAGTTTTTATAGAACCCCAGAAAATTATGTAACGAGTAACGAGTTCAACTTATAGATTTTAGAATATTTTCCAGAGAGATACGGTAATAACAACCTTCCGTGCACCACGTACTCCTAGGCCCTCGTCGTTTTAATGTTCGTCAACCTCAAAAGCCCCTCGTAACAAATTGACTCATTTTTAAGTTATAAATTTTTTTTAATTGAATACTCAAAATGCACTTTTAAAATGCAGATCATTAGAGTAGTTTACAAAGTCTCACGAACCCCCGTACCAAACCGCGTTAAAATTCAACTTAAGATTAAAATCGATACTTCACTACTTAATTTCCTGGAATATTAACACATTTATGATATTTAAAATCAAATATTTTACATATTAACATTTTTTTATACTTTATAATTAATCTAAACATCTTCAGTTTTTTAAGCACAAGTAGAATAATTTCCAGATCATTAGTTTCTTTGAAACTTAATTTTAATGGAAGGGTATACATTTTTTATACTAATATTATAAAGAGGAAAGGTTTGATTTTTTGTTTGTTTGTTTGTTTGTTTGAAATGAATAGGCTCCGAAACTACTGGACCGATTTCAAAAATTCTTTCACCGTTGGCAAGCTACACTATTCCCGAGTGACATAGGCTATGTTTCATTAAAAAAAAATCGAAAAGAGGTTGACCTTAAAGGCCATCCTTGCAACTTCCCGCTAGTTTTAACCGCAAAGCTATAGTAACGTGACGTATTTTGACGTTTTTGACTTTTTTTGAAATGTTTAAAAAGCTATAACTTTTTAACGCCTTATTCGATTTTGATGTTCAAGATGGCATTCGACGCAGTTTTTTGAGACCTAAAAACGTTACCGAGAGTGCAAAATCGGTTAGTCAAAAAATCTCTAAGTTATTGAAAAAAAAAACAATTTTTTTTTAATTTTTCGACAACGATATCTCACGAACGAATCAACCGATTTTAATTTGCAAAACGGCATTCGACGTGGGTTTTTAAGCTTGAGAGCTGATTAGGTTATGAAATTGATCAATGCAATAGCCAAAAAGATATGCCCAAAAAACATCATTTTTACCAATTGTTTTTTTCGGTTATTTTGAAATTTCTCGAAATCTACCAGCTCGAATCGGTTCAAACTTACAGGAAATCTAAGTTAGATGAAACTCTTTGAAATGCTTTTTATTTCATTCCGATCGGTCAAGCCGTTCAAAAGTTATAAGAGGTTTACATACATCCACACACACATCCACACGTACATACAGACATACAGACACCCTCGTAAAAATAGTCAGGGGAGGTTCCTAAGACCTAAAAACGTTGAGATCGGATAAAAACTCGATTTTCGAAAAACGGGGTGAAACCAATAACTTCCCGATCTAAAAAAAAAATTAATTTTTTTTAGCGGGAAGTTAAAAATAGGGATCGTTACTAAAATGCCATTAATGTAACCAAAAATGACCTTAAAATCCTTACATCGCGTGCGCTGAGAATACTATTGATTATAGAATAAAATAATTTACTACGATTTTGAAGAATATATAAATATCTACAAAAAATGCCGCGACAGCATATGTCTAACTGTTATAGTTACGTCACAATAACTATTTTTTAATTTTTTAAAAGTTTTTATCTTGGTATTAATCCTTATCAAAATAACTTATTTCATAATCACGACAGATATCACAAATGTAGCATATGCAATGGGACGAGGCTACTTATAAAGGAATTAAAGGACAATTAAGTTGTAGCAACCATTATAACTGAACCACCAGCTGGTCAACTAGCTCATACACTGAGGATACCGATGATCCCAACTGATCTACCAAATCCATTTAAACCGCTTCAATTTCCTATCAAAACATCTTTCGCTTTTACTAATAAGTCTCAAGGTCAAACCTTCCAATTAGTAGGGGTCGGTTTTCCTCATGGCCAACCGCCTAAGGCGGGTCGGAGCACCTGAAAATCAATTTATTTTGCTGCCAGAAAATAAAGCAACATGTAATGTTGTTTACAGGGAAGCGTTGACCCAATAAATTTAATGGCTTTTGTTATTTTTCTTTAATCCCCGTGCAAAGCCGGGGCGGGCTGCTATCCATTAATATTTAATAAATAAATACTTTTTAACGCCGTTTTCAAGTTTAATATAAATTATTCAATTTATTTTGTATTTTTATAAACTAACTTAAATTCCATAAATATTTTTTATAGGGTCCGGGAGAGACAGCCAGGTCAATTATTTTCGGTACGAATAGCTGGATGGCAGTTTACGCTTAATACTCTTTTACTAATGGAGGCCATTAACATCACGTCTAGAAGTAAAGTGGAATTAGATGAAAAAGTAAGTAAAAACTCCTATATTTGTATTCAAAAGTGTAGAAATTTTTCAATGGGTCCTCATTTTACTTCGTGGTGAAAAAACGCCCATGAAATGAAAACTTGTAGTTTTTATGTTTTCTCATGTTTAGCCTGATTAATTTATAGAATTCTTACTTTAAAATGGTAAGAAATGCAGAGTCATTCATTTTAATTGCGATATGGTCATCTCTCCCAAAGAAGATCCATAAATAAAAATAAACAAATGGTGAATTCTGTTCCTTGGAATGCAAATATCTAGTTTTCAAATAGTTATGGGTACTATTTTCAATTTCTCATCAGAAAGTATTTCCCTATAGTTATTTTGATTATATTTCTGCAATTAGTTTATAACGATAAACTGGCCTTTTAATGTTTTCTATTTCTGTGGTAAAGTATTATTGTCTGTGTTCATTAGTTTTTGTCAGATTAAGATGTTTTTATGATTATGTAGACCTCCGTGTATGCCATATCCCGTTATTTTTATTTAAAATTTACATTACAAATAAACAAAGAAACGTCCAGCTGCAAATTAGTAAACGGTATAAATATGAAAAAGCCACTAGTTTTAGAATACAAGCATTCTTAATTAAAAAAGTGATAATGCTTTTATGTTGTGCCAGCGAAGAATTAGTTAATAGCAAGCAAAACAAATGAAAAAATATTTAAATAATTTTTTATAATAAACTTATTTTTATTTGACTATTTACATCATAATGTGACAATTATAGACCAGAAAAATAATAATTCAACAGGACCATGAATTATATCCACGTATGTAACAAGTAATAATAATAATAATTCTTATCTACATAAAATAGTAAATTACGTAACAAGAGTGGTAAGTGGGACATTACGTACGACTGGAAAAGTTATGCACGAAGCCGCGTAGCGGCGTGTGCGTAATTACACGAGTACGTAATACCTCTTACCACTCGAGTTACGTACTATGCTTTATCTACGACTCAATATTTAAATTTCAATTCTAAATATTTGACATCTCTAAAAAATATATGACGTACGTACTGTACTGTTATCTACTCCCTTGACAGTAAATGTCATTTATACTCATTGTCACCATGCAGGGTAAGTAAGCTATAATGCACAGTTGTGCGTAATGAAAAGTCATTCCAACATGACGTTAAATACAGCATATCTGTATTGTAGAAGCTATAATTTTATGGTAGATAGAGAAATATTTCTTGAGTTGGCTATTTGCTATTTACAGATCTAATATGAACACACATCATTTTTAGAATAGGATTAGAACACCTTGGCCATCACATTGGCATTATCTGCTAATTTCAGCTGACTCAGTTGACAATATCCTGTCAAGAGACTGACAATCATTCTGGCATCGTTTTACCTTTGTGATAACAGCTGTGCATTAAATTTCGCGAGTGTCTTTTTATAACGACTTTGATTGTCGCTTGCTTGGTGATTTTCCCACCACGCCTGGGCCTTCTCTAGCCTCCATTTTTCTTTCTAAGCGCGTCAGTAACCTTGCTAAATGGTTCCGGGCCAATTATTGGGATATTAGCTTCCGCTCGGGACAATTTATTAACCTTCTTATTGTCCCTAAACCCTGGTACCTATGTCACAGACTATAACCTTAAGAGCTGCTTGGCTATCCGAGTATATGACTACGGTTTTACCCGTTATACCCTGACTTATGATTTCCTTTTCACAGTGTTATAGCCATTATTTCAGCCGAAACACTGTGCCTTTCTTAGTCTTTGAACCATCGGTATATTAGATTGACTACCCTTTTTAGATTAGATATTTATTGTGTTGGCTGTTAGCCTGTATCACTGCAACCTTTGCAAATCTATTGTGAACTCCCATTGTTCCATAAATCTCTTTTCAGTAATTCTACTGGAAATTGTCTCGCAAAATTATACCTGGGGTCTATTTTTTCCTGGGGCCTTATTTGATCCGCTCTAACCCTATCATATACCTCTGATTGCTCTTTCCCCCTCAAGAACGTTATGGGAACCTGGCATTATAGCAGCCTGTGAGTAGTATACAGATACAGATCTATTTTATAGTTAAAGAAAGGGCTTTTATAGCTTAAAAGATTTTCAAATTTCTAACCACTACATGGAATTTACATAATGCACGAAACAATGCACCAAAATGAATTTTACTAACATATTATTTTAAATAAAATTATAAATTAATCGGATCTAACAGTAACAAACGTCCAATAACATTCCTACAACAAGTGAATCCTCATCGGTAAATTATATTAATATAATAAATGGGAAACGGTAAGCTCAAGATTACTCGCAAGTAAAATTCGTAAGGAAGTTTGTAAAATAATATCCCTTCTTTGCTTAAAATAATTTGAAACAGCTGGTCTATGCGTACGCGGAAAGAAAGAAAAAGCGGTGTTATGGAATAATATTAAACAATAAACGATGGTCTATTACGATGAGCCTGTCATTTATAAGTAATTGTTTAAATTCATTATAACTGCCGTGCATTGTGAGCAACTGTCTAAATGAGTTACTTTGTTTTCGTGCATAATTTACCGTAGGAATTTAATCTTACGGTTATTATTTATCTTCCTTATAACTTAATTTTAGAAAATACAACTTGATTGTAACTTACTCGCTTTACAACTTTTATTCAAAAACCACAAGGAGAATCTAAAATAACTTTTTTGATTGCTTTGATTATGTAATATTAGTTAAATCATTATAAGCATCACGAAGTCCGTAGAATGATTTTATACAGGGTATATAAAAAAAGAGTAACTCACAATAACGTACGGCAGCTCAGAAATTTTTATTTGAAAAAAAAAACAGGCCGAAAGTATTTAACAACAGGTTTAACAGAAATGCTAAGAAAAAAGTGATACAAAACGATATTCTTGTTAAACATTCTATATTTTGGCCAAAAATTGCTTTTAGACACATGTTCAATATGTTCATGTAAAATTTTTTACTCCTAAGATTATTGAAATATTCTTTATATATAAAGAAAATATTTCACACTGAGCTTGTTTTTTAAAAGTCATGTAATTACAATAAGAAATAAATACAATAATGCATATCTTGATTGCCGACTGAATAAAGAACTACTTATAATAAAACCATTTTATGGGTATATTTAAGAACTAAAACTGTTTTATAAATGCTCATTAAGAAATAAATACATAAGGATTAAAACATAGAGATATAAAACTTTGATCATATAAAACTAGATATTTATAAATTATTTTTTGTAATGTAATTAGATATGTTATATTATTTTTAAAATTTTTAAAATATAAAAACAAGAATGTGTTAAAAGACATTAAGGAAAAATTGAAAAAATGTCGCATCTGTTAGGATTCCAACCTATAACCTTTAACTTTACGCAGAAACGCTCTAACCTTTGTAATTAGTCAACCACTCAATCGTTTAGATTTAACTCATGTCACATGTGAGGCACATGTATTTATGACGTTATTCAGACAGATCATTTGTCAAATTTGTCAAACCATCAAACTTTAGTTGTTTAATATTGGTTTGACAGCAATCAATAATAAATTTTCTCAGAACTTCTGTAATAAAATAGTTTTATTAGAGGGGTCTTAGACCAACCAATATTAAAACTCAGCAACATTTTTCTATAGGGAACTCTGCTCTATCGTTTACTTCAATAAAACATTGGTTGGCAAACTGAAGAAAAGACCGTAAGAGTTGCCAAGATGAACATGGCAATGGTCGACTAAATGAGGTACACAAAATAAAAACCGTCAACTGAAAATTTTCACACAAAAAAACCTTTACGCTCGATGAATGCCGCGTTTGCTCAGCGTCGTAAGAATGTTTCCATTGACGATATTTCGTAAAAATCGATTCATAACTATAAATGAAACATATTTCACACCTGAGACCTAAAAGAGGAATCGAAATAATGAACTGAAAGAGAAGTATCGACTTCAAAAAAGGCGAAGAAAAATGTAAGGTTTTTCGAATTTATTGGGTTTAATTTTTATCTTTCAAAAGAAAAATTAATCAACAACAAGTATTTTGGAGGTAGGGACAATTTGCGGTAATTTTAACGTCTACAAAAAAATTTAATCCTTATCCGAGTTCCGTACGTACTTAGATCGGATATTTTCAAACCGAATTAACGAATATAATCGCCAGAAAGAAGAAGAAAGAAGAACAAGAAAATGGATCAATAATGCAGTGAAAAAACAAGCCGAAGAATCCGAATTTTCCGAAAAACCCAGGAAAATTATTCGGAGAGAGTCGTTGCAAGGATCCTGGATTTCGATCATTACTGACTGATGAAGACTTCAGTCGTATTGGAAAAAAATTATATCGGGCTAAATTAAAGAAATTTCCAACACTACCAAAGTTAATTGATTAGTCAACTTTTTTTTAATTAAATTTAAACAATATATTAATAAAACAAACAAACAATGTTTATCAGTAGTAATACCCCTAGGGCCTTGATAATACCGAGATAATTTTGTCATAGAGGATGCTGAAAGCGTGTTGCTTGGAGCAACACGCTTGAAGGATCCTCTACGACAAAATTTTGAGTATTTATCAAGGCCTGAGGGGTATTCGATAAGATAATTTTTTACTTTGTAGATTTCAAAAAATTGTCAATCTGACGTTTAATAATTTTCAACAAAATTTATTATTTTTTGGAGTATTATTGGATATAATATCATTAATTGCATCGTTAGTTGCAACACCAAATCTTTGCGACATTTTCAAGCCAGCTGTCAGTTTGACGTTTAATTAATTTTTAATCAAATACTCGATGATCTTTGATGAAAACACCAAACTGAAAACACCACATGTAGAGTGTTGTCGCTGTAATCCAGAGGTGATTGGATGGAATTTGACATATGACTCAAAATTGAATAATTTGATTGGTTACTATATTCAGTAAAAAATTATCATATAAATACAATCAAGTGTATTTCCTCTATTTTTATTTCTTCCTAAGCAGTTTACCACACTTCGGCTTAAATTAACGCAACAAAAATTTACCTGCAAAAATCCTACCGTCTTGCAAACTTTTGCAGATTGCAGCGTTTGAGTAAAAAAATAAAAAAAAAACGTCCGAATTTACCGAAGATCAAAGTGTTGTTTCATTATTATTAGGTATACTCCGGCTCACACATTCGTTATTTTAATAAGTTTATAATGCTACTTAAACATCCTTGCTATAGATTTAGCTCCCTCAAAGTATTATCTATTTATAAATTTGAAAATGGCCTGTTGGTAAAAGATTTGTTAACAGTAAAGAAGCAAAGTCTGCAAAGTCCATTGATTAAATATCATAGGGCAAAATTTTATATTATGTGGTTTTGTATTCAAAGTAAGGTCCATTTTCTTATTTATAATTTCATTACAACCGTTGGTTCTAGTTTTCAGTTTTTCTTTCTCTAAGAAATACAAATGTAAATCAACGATCTGCTATTAATATTACATCTAAGCGTACCTACGTAACTGTTCCTGCCTATAATTTACACAAATAATTATCTAAGAGACTTATTATTTATAATATGTATACTAATCATTCCTAAGATTATTTAATATACTGGTACAGGTATTTCTACGTATGTAGTCGACCTTTTGTATTGAAAGTAAATGGATTAGTCGCGTACCTCTATTTCTTTGAATAGTCAACAATTTATCGTGATTAACAGAATAACTGTGTTAAAGTCTGTTAGAATAACTTATAATTTATATCTAGGAATACCCGATAGTAAATCATATTAAAGTACGATGCTAAACTGCCGTAACAGGTTGGATTTATGCGATAGTTCATAATTTTTAATAACCTGACACGACAATCCTCATCGTTCTAATTTATAGTCTTAGCAAATTTTGATTCGTAAGGTCAAAAAACTTGTTAGAGGCAATTTGTAATTTTTAACATAGGATAACAACAAAATTAACCATACATAAATTACCTTAGATATTCTTATTTGCCTATCGTGCTCAGAGAAATAATTATATATTTAATACTTTTAAAACAACTATATTTTATATTAAAAAATCAACATATATCTGTAACTAAAAGTTTGTTTTTCATCATAACCTTCTAGCTTGAAGTTTTTGAAATAACAGTGATTAACTCAAAATTATATTGGTTTAGAAAGCAATGGAGGTACCTAATCAGTGGAAGCCAAATATAGGAAATAAAGGAAATTCAAAACACTATTCATAAACTCATCTCGTAATTTTAAAATAATGCACGCCTCATTATTTTATTTAAACAGTCAAATCAGAGAAAACTCTTTTTTTTTAAGAAATTTAAAAACTATCTCTCGCAGGAAAATGTCCTAAAACCGTTTTTTAAGAAATTTAAAAAACTCAAATTTTGAAACTTTGTAGTTTAAAATTGGTGAACAATGAAAACAATAATTGCAAGAAAGGAAAATATACGTCTCCTTTTTTTATTAAAACTATGTAAAAAATCGTAAAATAAAAATCTAACTATATTTCTGGATCTGGAAATTTGGGGAGGGGCGAGCTAGTGCTTAGCCAGCACTGAGGCCACATATGACCCATTGTGCATCCTCCCGTATTGTAGGGATATCCTCACCTCAGGCTGTCACCAGGCCTAGTGATTTAAAATAGGTGATGAGGCTCCCGAGGGGGATCTCCCTGACATCGGCTGGTGTAAGCCAATACTCGCCCAACAGGGATCTTCTGATTTCAGAAAAAGCAGAGCAGTCATACATAATGTGTTCTACTCTTTCCTCTTCTTGTTCGCAGCCTCTGCATAGCGGCGATTTTGTTAATTTCATCCTAAAGAGAAATGCTCTAACCTTTATAATTAGTCAACCATTCAGTCGTTTAGATTTAACTCATGTCACATGTGAGGCTTACTCACTTCCTCCTTAAGCACATGTATTTATGACGTTATTCAGACAGATTATTTGTCAAATTTGTCAACCTATCTTTAGTTGTTCAATATTGGTTTAACAGCAATCAATAATGAACGTTATCCTTTGTAAACATAAAATGGGTCATGTTATGTAATACAATAGTTTTATTAGAGGGATCTTAGACCAAACAATATCAAAACTCAGCAACATTTTACTCTAGGGTTCTCTCGTTTACTTCAATAAAACATTGGTTGGCAAACTGAAGAAAAGACCGTAAGCGCTGCCAAGATGAACATGACAGTGGTCGACTAAATAAGGTAAACAAAATAATAACTGTCAACTGAAAGTGCGCCAGTTATGGTAGGCATTTAAAAACACACTGAAAACCTCTTTTTTTAAGAAATTTAAAAACTATCTCTCGCAGGAAAATGTCCTAAAACCGTTTTTTTAAGAAATTTAAAAAACTCAAATTTTGAGACTTTGTATTTTAAAATTGGTAAACAATGAAAACAATAATTGCAAGAAAGGAAAATATACGTCTCCTTTTTTTATTAAAACTATGTAAAAAATCGTCAAATAAAAACCTAACTATATTTCTGGATCTGGATCTGGAAGTTTGGGGAGGGGCGAGCTAGTGCTTAGCCAGCACTGAGGCCACATATGACCCATTGTGCATCCTCCCGTATTGTAGGGATATCCTCACCTCAGGCTGTCACCAGGCCTAGTGATTTAAAATAGGTGATGAGGCTCCCGAGGGGGATCTCCCTGACATCAGCTGGTGTAAGCCAAAACACGCCCAACAGGGATCTTCTGATTTCAGAAAAAGCAGAGCAGTCATACATAATGTGTTCTACTGTTTCCTCTTCTTGTTCGCAGCCTCTGCATAGCGGCGATTCTGTTAATTTCATCCTAAAGAGATGTTGTCGCAATTGGCAGTGACCTGTCAAGATACCCACAGCTGTTCGGAGATTTTGTCTGGTCAATGCCTTAAATTTTTTTGCTGTTTCCTCGCCAGGATGAGGTAATAACTCTCTGGCCAGTCTACAGTTTGTAGTTTCATCCCAGCACTGTATAAATTTTTGGTGAGAGTGCTGTTTGATAAGGTCCACGACTGCGGACAATGTTAGCTTGGTAGATGGGCGAGGGCTTACATATTTGTAGCCCGCAGCCCTCCTTGCTAAATTGTTCGCCATGCGGTTGCCTTTAGAGTTCCCATGTCCTTTGATCCAGCTGAGAGTGACCACGTTATTCTGGCTGGCCTCAGTTAGAGATTGGTGACATTCTAGTACTAAACTTGAAGTGAAACGTGGTCTATTCAAGGTCAGTAGTGCTTGTCGGCAGTCTGTGTATATATTTATATTCCTGCCTGTGATGTTCCTATTGATTAATTCTTCTGCAGCTATGGTTATGCCCGTGAGTTCTGACTGAACCACACTTGACAAGCCATCCATAGCCCATTTTATTTTTAGGTTTAACGATCTAGAGTAAATTCCACATCCCACACCTTGCTTTGTTTTTGATCCATCCGTTTATACGCTCAGAGCGTTCACTACGTTGGGGTCTGCTGTCTTGTTTGTTAATATTTTGTAGGGTTTGTCAAAGACAAATCTTGGTGCGACGGCATCGGTGTCTGCCTGTAGGAGTGGTATTACTTTTATCGTTTCCCTCCACAGACTGTCCCTATGGGTGCCAGTCCCTACAGTGGGTTCGATACCAACCGTGCGAAAGCGTATAGGTCTCCCAACAAAAGTTTGGGACAGCCACGTGTTAGTCGGCGCAGGTAGGCGGAGTCTTTCTATCAGTGGCGGACGGAAATAAAAATATATTATACATCTTAAATTAATTTTTAATGTATGATGCTAACATAATTAAGAAGAATTTATTTTATATAAATTTGTTACTGCCCACTTTAAACTAAAAAAATACATACATTTAAAAAACAACTCAGAAACTCTCTCAGCATATTCGTAGCTAAATACAGTTTACAAAACCATTCCAGCTACCACACTGACAAGCTTTTAGAACGGTCATTGTTATCGTAACGCTCGTAAACAAACCACTGCGCATTGAACGAGAGGCCACGTGGCTGTCACAAACTTTCGTTGGGCGATCGGTCATCAATGCGACCTCCTTAACTTAACTATATTTTTATTTATCAAGAGTTTTCCTCAAAGAAATAGTGGGCTACAGATAAGCGCTGTAGGTCCAATAGTATTTGAAAATTCTTAAATCTTTATTCGGACGATGCTGAAAATGGTTAATTTTGACCTTTTCTTTATTTGCCAGTTTAAAAAAATACAAACTCGAAGTTTGAGCTCATAATATTCATTTTTATTGTATGTTAGTTACCAAATTGTTCTTATTGACGATCTCCTATATAAAAATAAAATTTTCATGGATATCAGACTTTAACTTTATATTTCTTCTAAGCTATTTAAAAAATGTCGTAAGTGTTCGTTCTAATGCGCTGAATATTCCTGTCGACGTGGTGTAGGGAGGAGGGCGCAGTGGCACAGCGAGCTGCTGCAAATCTCTTCAAAGATCATGCTGAACCTAGTCTTTCTACAAAACGGAATGTGGATGAAACCTGCAGTAGTGTTTGATGACTTATTAATGGCGAAAAAATTGTGAAACAGGTTCTATCTTGCACCATAACAGAAGCCAGACGTACGTAGGGCAGAGCGCACAAAATGTTTAAATGTGAAAGCACATCAAATGAAGAAACGATTTAGTGAAATCAAAGAGGTCTAGGGAGATTATGAGATATTTGACGTAAGATCTACAAAAACACAAGAACGATTGATGTCTGAACTGTGGTGCAATTTTATGTTCAATGCTTGAATACCAATTAATAACCCATGTTTTAAATGTCGATACAGGTTTAGTTACTAAAGAAAGATAGAAGTATCACTTGTGATAACATTTTCACGTTCCTATTTCTTGCTGAAAATTTAGTATTAAACAGAACAAGTATTGTTGGTACAACTGGCAGAAAAATAGATACAGTGATATTGCAAAAAGACGAGTTTAAAGCATGGGATGGATGTTGTCGATCAAATGGCTCGCAAGGTATCTGTCTAAGCCTCATTTCGGCGTTTGTCATTTCACATTTTTTTATAATTTACTAATTAGCAGCATTAAATTATTGAAAAAATCAGGAAAAAGAATTTTCTTACAGTTAGGAAAAGAACTTGCAAAGCTATATGCAAATAGCAAAAAAACGTCAAAGATTCATATTAATATACCAAATGAAATACCTGGACATCAAGAGAAACGTACCTACTCGTTCTCAGTTAAAGTCTCTGTGCCGGTAACAAATCGTGTGAGAAAAACCAAGCTTGTAAAAGAACGATTTACAAAAAGTTTAAAATAGTTTTCCAGTTTCTCATTATCTGATTCCAAAGAGTTATAATATTAGCAATGCCATTTTTATAATTTTGTAATTGTGATAAAATGTACATTTAAAATAATTTTAAAACGTAATTAAAACATTCTATCAAATTTATAAGTTTTATTTGTAAACTTAACAACACATTACTGTAGCGAAAATAAAATGGCCAAAATTTACCTATCCGCGCTTTTAGGCGTATAAGGATTAATGAACACACTCGTGGAATTACACACTCGTCAGTATGAGGCTTGTTAGTATTTTTTCCATCTTGTAAACTACCTCTATTACATATGTTATGTTTTATACTATTATCAGAGTTTCTTAGAGCATTCTGTTTAAAATTATTATTATATTTAACACAAGCTGAGCTAAATAAACTACAAAAGTTTGTTAATTTAATACATTTACATGCATACGACTGTAAGGTGATTCATAATATAAATTAAGCAGTTCTTAGAATATACCGTAATATTTAATATAATTTACATGAAAACTTAAAAGGTTACTTAGCAAAGTACCGTAAAATATGTTCTACATTTCTTACGCATTAAACTAATTTGGTGGAATTTGTGAACATTATGTTTAATTAGAGAAATGACTTATAAGCAGTGATTTTTAAATTTAAAAATTATACACGTTTAAATAATTAGGTCTTTTTCGTCTTTTAACTATATAATATTTCTGTCTGACTTTTTATGATGTTTCAGACTTATTTTGTTAAAGCTATACAGCAATATTTTGGTGGTGTGATACTTAAGTTATTGTTTTTATGTAAAAATATTTGTTTTGATTTGGGTCTTTTTGGTAATTATATATAAAAGTTTTTATACACCGTTACGAAAATACATTCATATTTTTTGAAAATGTTAATTATAGTAAAATTACAAAATATACCTGGATTTGCAGTCCGTTGGCATTGACGTCATTTGACGTATATGCAAGTAGACCAATACACGGTAGGAATGAAGCGTAGTTGCCAGGTTTAACTTAGAAAGACTTAGCGCGTATTGGTCTACTTGCATATACGTCAAATGACGTCAATGCCAACGGACTGCAAATCCAGGTATAGACGTTATTTTTTCATCTCTTAATTAGAAAAACAGTATTTTTTAAAGATTTACAAAAAAATTTTTTTTTTCGGTAATTTTAAGAAAATAGCATTAAGAATCGTGAGCTAAAAAGGCGCCTTTTAAACTTGTTTGTTTGATATGGTTTTGTTGACTACTTTTGTTTAAAATATGTTCCTCTTTGACCCGTATATCTGGCAATGTTTCTCTTCTACTTGTTATTCTTTGCGGACTTACGCCACTTTTTTCTTGCCATAGGTAATTCCTTGACTCTTTGCCAGAATTTATCTTTATTCTTTAATATTTCTTTCACACTTGTATTCCATGTTTTCCTTAGTTGGTCTTTTCTGCTCTATCCCATTGGTCTTGTTTCCCATGCCATTCTAACCTGTCTGTCGTCGCTCATTTTAAGTACCCAGTTCATATTAATTTCTTTTCGTTAATTTCCTCTTTCAAAGTTTTTACATTTTTTTTTAGATAGTTTACTCTACGCCTTTTATTAGTTCTTTTAGTTCCCATCATTGTTTTTGAAAATATCTCATCTTTGCTTTTGCTTCTCCTAATTGTTGGTCAATACTTAGTTCTCTGCTCCATATGTAAATGATAGATAAATAGATCGTGTTATATATTTCCATTTTTGTTTCCTTAGTTATTTCCTTTTTATTTAAGAAATTTTTGTGCAGGGAATAATATGTTCTTGTGGCTTTTTTATTTTATTTTTGTTTTCATCTTCTTATGTTCCTTTCTCATTTAAAATTACTCCAGAATATTTTAATGATTCTAAGTACTTGTTCTCATTTGTTTTGAATTTTAATGTCTGTATTTATTTTTTTTTAATGGCTTTTGTTATGATTTTTGCTATTTCTATACTTATTTTTGCGTCGTAATTTTTTAATTCTTTTCCCCAGTTTTCAAGATTTTCTTTCAGAGACTTTCCAATTCTTGGCACAATAATAATATTCTTTGTTATTCAAAACATATTGCAAAAATCCTACTATAATCATAGGAAATAAGGACAATTCATCAAAGGAAATAAGCCTAGTCTAATGCTTCGTAAAAATAAACAACCAACCCTCAAGTAGGTAATATACCCGTCAGTTAAATATTAAGGACAAATCTAAAAAAAGAGAAGATTTTTGTTAGTTTATAGCGTAGTTAGTCATCTGTTATAAATTATATAAAAGTTTATAAATAACATTGTGACATATTTCAGTTCTACTAATTTGATATATTTTATTTAACTGTGCTTTTTTAAATGCAATATAATTGTTTTATAATTTATACAAAAACCTGGTAATCAAAACTGCTTCCTATAAAAGTACCGGTCATTTTCAATTTCATACCTTGCTTACTTCCATAATCCTAGAAGATTAACTTTTTTCAACACATACATAACTTTAACCGTTACTTAAATAACAATATTTACACATTAATTACATTAGCCATCCATTTTTTCTAACGCATTTTAACAGCAATACTAAAATTAAAACGATCTTCAAGGCGTAAAATAATGAAGGAAATGAACCCATCGGACTGTAGTCTGCAATAAGATACATCACGGTTAATGATTTATTGAAATATTGATATGTATTAGTATTAAAAGAAACATATTTATAAAAAAATATAAATAAAAAGTATACGTTTAAATTATATACGCCTTTATTTTTATTTCAAAAATTTTGGTTTTTATACTGTATTCTGATTTATTGCTGCCTTATTGCCACGTAAGCTATTTTTTCTTTATAAATTTACAATCAGTTACTAATATAATAATATTTTTACGTATAGCCAATAAAAAAAAACAAAAGTGCAAATATAGAAGCAGCAAACTATTAAGAAACTAGTTGCACTCGCAACGTCGTTCGCGTGGCGTGTGATTGTTGTATAAAAATTTCTTACCCTACCCCATTTAAGGAATGGGAGAGAAATTTTTATACACCCGATTTTAAGTTGAAAGAAGACAAATACATCTGTGAAAACCGCATTCGAATCGGATCAGTAGTTTTCATGTGATGCGCGCACAAACATACAGACAGACAGACAAAAAAATCTAACCACATTTTTGGGTTCTATTTCGATGTACCCGCGACGTAGTTTGCGTGGCGTGTTGATTTTTCTATAAAAATTTCTTTCCTCACCCCGTTAAAGGGGTGGGGGGACAAAGTTTTATACACCAGATGTTAAGTTAAAAGAAGACAAATACGTCTTTGAAAACCGCATTCGAATAGGATCAGTACTTTTCATGTGATGCGCGCACAAACATATACATTTATACAGTTTTATCATATGTATAGATATAGATAGATATAGATAAGAGCAATATCTATGTATTAACTCCCAAAAGACACACTTAAAATTATGTTCAGAAACGAAATAATTATTGGAGATTGGGTTTTCAAGGAAAAAATACCACGGAGATTTTTAAGCTAGGTGCGCATAAACTAAGAAAGTAAGATTTTGGATAAAAATTGAATTGTACCGGCATCTTCAGTTGCCTTGTTGAAAACCGCATGGAAGAGAATTGTGTAAGTAATTGCCTTTCATTAAGAGGCATGAAAATGTTTATAGAAAAGAAAACGATTAGAAAAAGAATATCGCATGAAACAAGATAACAGATTTTACGTCAGTATTAACAAACCGACCGGGAACTAATTAACGTTTAAATAAAAGTTGTACCCTATGGTAAGTACATGACTCTGTTTATTGAATATTTTATATTTACACAAAGTAAATAGGGAAAGAGTTATCAACGGACCCAAGAACGAAATTTGATTATTTTCTGGGAATTCAGGTGCGATAGAAATTAGTGCTTAAAGTTAATCTTGTAATGCTTTGTTTTTGGAAACTATTTGTAGTAAATATATTTTGTATTGAGAACATTACTAAAACAATTTGCTGCCAAATTCAAAAGACCAAATATAGTATTTTTTACTAAAATTCAATTTTAACTTAAGATTCTTCTTAAATAACTATTAATCTAAAGGCGACTCATATAATACACTATAATAACGTCAACACATTGCAGATGTAATTAAAAGGAAAGTCACCTATATTTCTTCATGGTAAATTCGGTTTTACTCTGGTTTTAAAATTAACCAAACCAAACTGCCATAAAAAGGTAACGGACGACTCCAAGACAGATAAAGAAAGAGGAGCAGGTGTTTTCGAACCTAGAGCCAAATACTCAGAGTGCCTGGGTGCATACCCGAGACTTATTTTAGCGAAATTCTGTCTGTAACATTGAAAATGTGTAGAATTTAATATCGAAACGAAATCTCGTAAATAAAAGATTGTACTTATGTCAGATAGTGAAATAGCCATCAAAGTACTAAACTCACACACAATCAGTTCAAAGGGATTGCCTGAGAAAACGAGATGAACTAAAACAAAATAACACTGTTACCCTTTTATGGGTTTTAGCACACGTAGTAATAGAAGAAAACAAAAGAGTAGATAAGCTGGCAAAAAAAGGAGCTGATACCACAAATTTGGGAAACCAATATGCCATAAAATGGTTTATGGACCGCGACAAGACACAAGAAGGAACAGGAGCAGGGGTTTGTGGATCTAGGGCCTAATACTCAGAAAGCCTGGAAATGGAAATCTGTGCCATTGGAAGATGTGTAGAATTTAATGTCAAAAGAAACTGTCGTAAACAAAAGATTGTAATCATGTCAGATAGTCAAGCAACAATCAAAGAACTAAACTTGCACACAATCAGTTCAAAGATGGTCTGGCAATGCCTAAGAAAACTAAATGAACTAGGACAAAACTGTTAACTGTTACCCTCTTATGGGTGACAGTACACATAGGAATAGAAGAAAACAAAACAGCAGATAAGCTGGCAAAAAGAGAAGCTGAAACCACATATTTTGGACCAAAACCATCTTGTAAAAAAAAGTAGATAGAGAAAAATCTAAGTACTGAAACGATCTACCAGAACTAAGACAACCGAAGACGCTCCTGAAAAACTACAACCAGAAGAGATCTTTCAGCTGTCTAAAACAAAGTCCGTATTATGACTGGAATTTTAATTGGGAACTGCCGATAAAGACGGCACATGAAGAAACTAGGAAGAAGCAAATTGCAGATTTTGTAAGGAAAACGACGAAATCTCAACACACATTCTCTCACAATGCATTGCACTACGTTATTCTAGAATTACAAAAATATAATAAAAAAATCTACCTAACTTGAAGCACAACGATATACTAAACTTTCTAATTCTAAGGAAACATCAGAATTACAGCAAAAAAGGAGGACGCAATATATTTTATAGGTCGCAGGTGTATTTGTCACTTCCAATTACTCAGACACACAAAGTTAAGTAAGTTTTTTTGTTATTTTTTCAAATTATACGTGATCCATCATAGTTTTATTGTATTTTATTAATGTTACTACCGCTGAATTTACTTAAATATTTGAAAATAATTGGAAGAGAAGTTGAAAGTGAACACAAAATTTAATATAAAACAAAAGAAATTCATTACTTCATTGACAAATAAAATTACAATTACAATTGATCGATATAATTTGAGAAACTATATTACGCTTATTGTAAAGCAAAAATATAATTCAATCAGGTATCTACTTTTAACATGAAAACGTAGGTATACTTTAAAATTGAAGTAATTGTGAAAGAGGACGTCTCTAAAATTCTTGTTTGCAATATAAAAACCACTTTAGCAGATTTAAGCAATTTTGTTTTATTTTATTTATAGATTAAGGAGAAAGTTTATCCATTACGTACAGGATTCTTTAAATTTATATAGAATTTTAATCAAATAATAGAAAAACCTAATTTGCGACATCTGCTTGGCGACAAAAACGTGTTTTTGCATTACATATCAGTGCAACATTTAGGTATGTACGTTGATTACACAATTTTTCTCTTAATATTATCGAACTACTCTGTGACATAACTATAACACTTGTCGCATAGTATACCTGTGGTAATAAGGAATTGAACTTAATGGAAATATTATGTAATAGGATATATTTTATAACAATACCAAAATTTGGAAATAAAACGAGTAAACAGTTTTCTAAATGCGGTTTCTACTTTTATCGTTAATATAAGTTAGTCCCTGGAAAATATTTAAATTTTTAACAAACATCTACAATCATTGTAGATGTTTGTTAAAAAGAGTACAAAATATTTAGAGTAAATAGATTTTAGGTAACTTTTTGCATATGAAATATTTTTTAAAACCTTAAAATTAAGATTTAAAGTATGTAAATCAGAAAATTTCCCAAGAATATATCAATTATATTAAATATTAATATATTCCTTTTTGAGTAATATGAGCGAAATAAAGAAAGTTTTAATTCTTTCTGCAATTATAATCATTCACATTATTCAATTACATTTTCTTTTATATTTCGTTATCAGTGTCAGTTTCCTTGTTACAATTATAATTATAAAGAGATTTAATTCGTTTAAAAATAAATCTATACAAAAATTACAATAACCTACGATTCCTCTTATTACAAAGGATAGTTATTTATCTGATTAATAATACACCAACAAAAAATGTAACTACAACAGAAATGTTAATATGTAGTTACATTTTGTCTAATTTTTTTATTTATATTTATAAATTTCTCATTTATTAATAAAAAATTCGAAAAGAGGTTGACCTTAAAGGTCATCTTTGCAACTTCCCGCTAGTTTTAACCGTAAAGCTACAGTAACGTGACGTATTTTGACGTTTTTGACTTTTTTTGAAATGTTTAAAAAGCCATAACTTTTTAACGCGTTATTCGATTTTGATGTTCAAGGTGGCATTCGACGCAGTTTTTTGAGACCTTAAAACTTTACAAGGAGTGCAAAATCGATTAGTCATTGAAAAAAAAAACACTTTTTTTGAAATTTTTCGACAACGATATCACACAAACGAATCAACCGATTTTAATTTGCAAAACGGCATTCGAGCTGATTAGGTTATGAAATTGATCGATGTAACGCCCAAAAAGATATGCCCAAAAAACATCATTTTTACCAATTGTTTTTTTCGGTTATTTTGAAATTCCTCGAAATCTACCGGTTCGAAAATCGTTTTAAACTTACAGGGAATCTAAGTTAGATGCACTCCTTGGAACGCTTTTTATTTCATTCCGATCGGTCAAGCTGTTCAAAAGTTATAAGAGGTTTACATACATCCACACATACATACAGACATACAGGCACCCTCGTAAAAATAGTCAGGGGAGGTTCCAAATACCTCAAAACGTATCCGATGAAAACTCGATTTTCGGAAAACGGGGTAAAACCAATCACTTCCCGATTTTAAATTTTTTTTTTTATTTTTTTAGCGGGAAGTTAAAAAACATTTGGATGTTATCATAAAAAATTATAATATAAAGAGTAACGTTTCTCTTTTAAATCCAACATTATTTATATTTGGTATTGAAGATTCAGTTTTTGTAAATTAGACTGTAAATGGTATAATAAGAGGTTTAAAATCTTATATAAAATTTATTTAACGTTATTACACTTTGTTATTATTTTAACTAATATTCTTTTCGAATGTGGTGGCAACATATATGGTGGCAACAGTGCATTAAATTAAAAGGTGGATTAAACATTTAACCATTTAGTTTTTTTATGGAAGCCGTTTCAAGACTACTTTAAAGTTTTGTAAGGCCCAATAGTAGCTTTATTTTCTGTATATACTTAGGACATTGCTTTGCCGAAATTTACAAGATCTCACATTATTCTCTCTTGTGCATTACAAAATTGCATATACCTTTTGTAACACTCAAAATTTTAACGTTGATCAATACCAATTTATCTCACTTTTTATTTTATAACACCATCACCTACACTGGATCTTAGCTATACTGTACAGTTTTAGTTTTTTTCTCGTTATTTGATAGGTTATATATCTGAGATCAAGTTAATATAAGTAATAGTAGTTTACGTAACAAGTCCTGAAAGTGGTCTTTTACTGGACGAGTAGGCAACTTGCAGGGCGAGCCATAGGCGAGCTCTGCAAGCCTGCCAGTCCAGTAAAAGCACTTTTGGGACGTATTACGTACAATATTTTTTTTAAAACGGGCATTGTTGTACCATAAACTTCATATTATTCAGTTTACATGATTATAACAAGAACTCTTTATTAACTAATTTTAACATTTTTTTTTAACAAACCTTGCTTGGGTGGCCGCCTGAACAATTTCATCTGGTGTAATTTCATCTTCAATTTATTCACAATCAAATGCATTATTTTAAATATCCATTTTATAATAAATTTTACGTTCCCAACTAAACGTCAAAATATGTCAAGTTATTTTATAGCTTTAAATATATACAAAACTCGGTTACCATAGAATTGACCGCTATCTTAGACTAACTATTTTATTGTAAATGCATCCAGACTCATTTTTATTTTCTGGCCTTGTCCCACAAAATGAGATTTTCTGACCTAAAAATAAACCGGAAAGTATTAATTTCTGGCCGGTTTTAAAAAAATATATTAATTGATGTCTCTATGACTTTATTTACTTATTTCTCTGTCTTTCGTTATTATTTTCTTCGTATAACATAAATATTCGTTTTGAAAACATTATTTCTGGGTTTGAGTCGTATTTCCTGTCACCACTGTCATTAAATTCAGTACTTGATGCAGAACTACTGTCATCTAGAAATAATGTTATCTATTTGGAACGCAATTGGGATAAAAGATTTCTTCTTTGACCTGTGACCACGATAGCGACACAATTTTTGCTGTGTACTTCAACTATAGTTTACTTATAAGGGACGTCATTAGATTTTATTTAATCGGCTAAAGTTTAGACCATGTTTAAGTAGTGGATTTTTGATTAAAATCTTTTCAGTATTCGAACCATATTCAAAAATATTTCTTCGTTTAGTGTCAAGTAAAAATAACTACGTTGTGGGATTTTTTTGAGTTCGTTGTCAAGCGGATTACTGCTCATTGGTGTAACATAACCTGTTACTAAGTTTATTTTCTTTGGGTGGGGTTGTAAGGAGCAAATATCTTTTTTTATTGTAATTAAATGTTTTGGATTTTGTGTATTAAGCAGAAGACACCGTTTTATTCCAACTTTAACCCCTATAACATCACTGTTTTTTATGTCAGAGTCCTTTTTTTACGCTAGACGTTTAAGTCTTTGTTGCAGATGTAAGCTGAGAATTTTAAGTATTTTGGGAACTACTGTGGGCCAGACGAAGACATCTTAGTAAGCATCAGATAACAGATAAATTAACAGATAATTAAATTTTCTCTTTTTTTTCAGTTATTATTACTATTACTGATCAGTATATAATCGGTATAATGGGTGATCACATCGGAATTTAGATTTATACATTTTTTTAAGTTTAATATTTCAGATAATTTGTTTTAATAATTTACAAGGAAATTCCGACTTTTACCGCCTAAGTAGATGGCGCAACTCTTGAACTTTTTTATCTTTTCCTCTACGGCTGAGCTGGGCATAATTTGTACGTAGAGACTGATCACTCACCGACTTGAATTGGGTATTGATTATAGTTATTACTTATATAACTAATAATTTAAAAACGTGGCACTTTACCTAAGAAACTGAGGTGTGTGTTTTTAGAGACACATAATTTTTATACTCCTGTCTATGCTATTAATTCTTGCTACAGATTCGTCTTAAGTCTAAGATCCGTCTCTTAACCTACTGTTGCCATGAATCTAGAGTTAAGTAGTCAAATTATGCCATACCTCTCGTTAATATATGATATGTTTTATTAGGCAGGTATATGGGAATCATGCCGTCTGATTTAGGTTTTTAGATACCTTTTCCAATTTTCTGCTTTATTTTGTATAATCTTAATTTTAAGTCTAGAGCAACCTACTCTGGCCTTATCTTTCAAAATAATGTAAAACAGAGGAAGGTTTAACACAACTTTTATAGCTGCTGTTGAAAATTCTACTTATAACAAGGCAACCAAGTATTTTTTAATCTTGCTTAGCTTGGTGCAGGCATTTTTTGTTAAATCTTGTCAAATATAAAGATACGACTATTGTTTTAATTGTTATGTTATAGATCACATATAGCATTTCTTGTTTCAAGCCCCGTTTTAGTCACTCTTAAAGTGATTATCGCCCTCTTTAATACTTAGGTATTTAAGATAGTAATTTCAGACAAGTCACCTTAAGACACTTAACCTTTGTAATCAGTTGTATGTTTATGCCATTTAGTCGTCTATCTTAATTATAAGATTCAGTTTAATTAACCTAAGAAGGCCTACTTTTTTTAAGTGTGAACGGTTGTAATGGGACAAAATGTAAAATTATAAATTGGTAAAAATTTGTTTAGTGTTCTGATCATTACGAATTAAAAATAAGACCTATGTTATACTCTTGTGCTCGAAGAATATATTTTTTAAAGAATATGGTCCATATGGTCTAAAAACATTTTTATGCTAGTAGTTATCGAAAATTCATTTATTTATAATATGTTATAAAAAATTTACATATAAATTAAAATATCGAATACAATTCAATCATCTCACAATTTTGCAGCTTTAGATTCTTTTGTAAAATATTATTTTTTTATGTTACACCGTAATTACGAAGTAACACCAAAAATATGACTTAAAAATGTTATATATTGAGATTGAGCAGGTTATTAAATCTCTCCAGATTCATTTGTTATCGAAATGCGACGATTTTTATTATATTTATTTATTACAAATGTACAAAAATACAGAAATATTTAATTTACCATTGTATTTATTCTGTGGAAGAAGTTTTTGTTTTACCGAAAAGCATTTGCGTGTGAGTATTAAAATTTAATTTTTTTAACATTTATTAGATTTCTACGGTCTTTGTTTCGTGTGTTTTGTACTATTTTTACTTTTTTCTCGTCTGCGACAAATGTATATATGTACCAATGTGTAGAAGAATAAATTTCTATTTTATTCTATAGATATAAGTGATTCAAATTTTTAGTTTGCAACTGACAAAAACGAATATAGAATGATTAGATAATATTTAATTATTCTTAAAATTCTAATTTACAGTTGTGTATTTAATGTGATTTTTATACACCTATTTTAATCTTCTTTAATGTTATTATTTCCGTTACAGTGATCAATTTTAATAACCAAAACCGCAAGTGGCAATTAATTTGATGTTTATATCACAAAGCAAACTACACGACAGTTCCGTTTAATAGAGCTTAAATGTAACCCTTTTATTAAAAAGCATCCCATCTGTTGCAAAACAGTTGCAACGAATATTCAACTACCAATTCTACTACCTACTTATAATTTATAACGGAACAATTTGTGCATTTTAAATTAGGTTTTTAAATTATGATAATTTTATGTACATACCGTTTCAAAATTATATATATGCCGTATTGGATTGTTAATTGATGTCAAAGATTTTTAATAGTTTACAAAGTAATAATATATCTACAAGGGGAATATTATTTTAAATATAATGGAAAGCAATATGTTATTTTATACTAGAATAGGTATTCAGTTTTAAGTTTGGGAAGATATTTTTTTAATTTACATAAAAACAATGTTTATTTTTATAAAATAATATTAAATATTTAACAAAACATACATTTTTCGTTTTTTCCTTTAAAATAAGTTAATAGTATATTGTGAAACAAGTGGGAAAAGTGCTTTTCCCACGTGTTGCACACTATACTTTTTCTACTACTGCAACTAAAAATACGTTTATGAACTCACCGTCAAATTTAATAATAAAATATTTTGATATTGTTGGATGCTTTTAACGAAAACTTACCTTTTCTTATAAGTATATTTTATCCGAAACCCCGTTTAAAAATTTTTGGAGCTTTTCCGCTGATAATATTTTACAAACTTTAGAAAAGTATTGTTTCGATTTTCTTTTTAAATAACATCACAATTTCGCATATTTAGAAATATCAATGTTATTTTTTATATTCATTGTAGGCACTTCTTAACATCGAGTATTGTAGAAGCCTTTAAAGTTTTAGATAAATGCTCAAAACAAACTATAATAGAACGTTCCAGAAAGGGAATTCACTTTACAATTTTTCTTCCAATCTATAAACTTATCGTAAGCTACTTCATATTTCTTTCTGGAAGTTACTGGTAATAAGTCCAGAGTGTCATTTCCCGCTTTTTCGATAATTTCTGGCGGGATACTATCATAATCACTTTCATCTATATTCATAATAACAAATTTAATAAAATTTATAAATTTATATCCTATTTTTGGTAGCTTAATCAAAAAACAAATTAGAATTTATAAAAGCTTTGACGTTTATGACAGAAAACAGAAAACTCAAGAACATAGACTGAAAGCCACCTATGTTATGACTAAAAAAATGTCAATTCTCCATTTAAATGTACATATCGTGGGATAAATGATTAAAGTCGTGGGATAGATTCACTTATCCCACGGCTTTGGAAAAGTCTAACATTGTAGCATCGGAAAATGTGAGAATAGAGCTATATTCTATAGCAGTCGTAGAAAAAAATATATTCATTATCAAAAATGTATTGTAATTTATGTAAATACTTTAAAACCAACGTTTACTGGTTCAAGTATTTGGGTAAGTATTCTTGACAGTTTTCTCCATACTGAAAGCTATGAAAATGTATTATGTTGTTTATTTCTGAACAAAACAATATACTTAAGAGATTTAATTTACAAAAGGTGTTTGAATATTTTTTGATTGATAAACATGCATGTACTTTTTCAATAACTGTCAATGTCAATGGTATTTATCTGCAATTTAGTGTTAAAATTTAAATACAGTGGTGTTTAATAATAATATCTAATAGTTTTATATTGCTAGATGCTCCATATAATATATAGAATAATTTTATAAAATATAAATTGGATAAAAAAATTTAAAACTGAATATTTGCTAAATAAAAAACATAAGAATTACCAAAGCATATAAAAACTAAACAGTATTTATCATATCATAGTATAACAAACTTTAACATTTTTAGTGTTCAGTAATTACAGTATCAACAAACATGGCGGGTTAGGCACAGAGCAGCTAAACCGTTGAGACGTATGGTATCCAAAAAACTGAAAAAACAATTCAATGAGCCGAACGATCAAACGTGCTGCGAGTTATATCTAAGCCGGCTCACACACCGGAGCAATATACAACTAGCAACTTGCCACGTATTTTAATGGGTTTAAAACAAAATCGAATTTGAAAACAAATAAATTAATTAACGGAAATACAACTCCAGCTGAGTTCGGTAGTGGTCTCTCTACTGGCAAATTAGTGCCCAGCTCAGCCGTAGAGGTAAGTAAACAAATACTAGTGAGTCGCGCCACCGATTTAGACGGTCAAAATCGGAAACCCCTGTTGTTCCAGGCACTACTTTACCCACTGGAGATAATTAAATAATTCAAAATTTTTCCCAGAACTATCTGAATTGTACAATAAAAAAAAACGATAAAGTGAGCTAAATAAAACCAAAATGTCAACTAGACCCTTCTTTAATGAAAATACTAAGAGTTTACACAATTGTCAAGCCTCGTGCTTAACAACGCTATCAATATTTATATATAAAACAAAGAACTTATCAATATATGTGTGATCACACGCAATACAAAAAAAACATAAATAAGAAAAATAAATCTTAACTAGTTACTACAACCGCGTCTTAAATCTAGTTAGCTTATCTGTTAATGCTAGTAAGTTTTTGCAGTCCTTTGCTTGTCGGTTCCAAAATCTAGCCTTCTCCAAAACCAAAAGGCTTACACCAAACACAAAACGTATGCTCGAACCAAGTATCAGGCCTGCTCACAAAAGAAGCCAGTATCTAGGACTAATGCCTGTATCTAGGACTAATGCCTGTATCTAGGACTAATGCCTGTATCTAGGACTAATGCCTGTATCTAGGACTAATGCCTGTATCTAGGACTAATGCCTGTATCTAGGACCCTATCAAGATAGGGTTATTCTACTTCGTTAAACTCGATACCCCAGCTAGTAGTTGGGTAAAAACAATTTTCTCGTTGCTAACTGCAATGTTGAGCAAATTCCTACCACGATTGCTGTCTAAGTGGTTTCAAAAATACCAGTCTCCCCTACTGTCAACAGAAAATTTTACTAAAAACCGGACACAAAGCCGTATTTTCCACCGACCGAATTTACCAAAATCCAGAAATAAATCTCCTCCTTAATAATCGATGGAAACAAATTAAGCTTAATTACGCAAATCCAACCTGAGTTGACCCCGATGTACAGGGATGCAAATTAAACTCTCAAAAATTTTCTCGTTAACACGCGTTCACTACAAAAGCTCGAGGTGAAAAAGAGAGAATCTCCCACAATTATCAACCTTCATTCGATTTGACAACTTCAAAGAAATAGATGGCCTCTACTACGTTAGGGACAATAACCATAGCTTATTCAGCCAACAACTTACGAACAAACAGAGGTCATTTGATATAACTAATCTTGTTATTTATATAGACGGAAACAAAAATCCCAACATTAACTAATTTCCCCATTTATTTTCGATTTTAATAATAAAGTTATAAATATAACGAAACGCTGGCTGCAAAACACTATACGTCAAGCTATTGACAAAAAGAAAGAAGTAGCACTTTCAGTCAGATGAAAGCGAAATGTCAGTAATGTCAAAAATGAACACTATGAGAGTTCATAACCGGAATTAAATAAATTTTCGTTCAAAACAATATTAGCAACATTAGTTATGGCCAGAATATATTTATAAATTGATGATTAACTATAATCAATCTAAATCAACTGGAACTTGTCACGATTTACTCCTTAATAACGGAGAGTTCATAAGGTAAGCAAACGATTTTGTTTACAAATTAAGATCTATCGCTAACGCGAAATTAGCCCGTGACAAACAAGCAATATTATCGCCAATGTGTTTTTCCATTACATTTTTGTTGATCTCGCACACCGACGCAATACGATATCGCTATAGCCTTTCTAGAGCAACATATGTTGCTAGCAACACGACGTGCCGGTTGAAAGCAACTATATCGCCCATAATTTGCCAATATTTCGTTCATCAAGCAGTGTTAGATCATTAAGGCTTTTTTGGCGAACCAATACCGAACCTTTTGGTTAGATGGCGACGAGAGGCATCGTCGGATGTATCGATACGACGATTACCGACGTTGAGCACATATACTGGCTCCTTGTTTACTTAATGCTTCAAATGCTGGATGAGTCCAATATCGTCTCCTTTTTTTTTTCTTTCTTCTTAAAATTTGCCACAACATTATCACTTCGTCTTCATCAGACGACATTTTCAACAAGTGATTTTTTATTGCTTTGGTTTGCGAAGTACAACAAAATATGTTGCCTGTTGCTTATTGCATGTTGCTTGTTGCTAGTTGCATATTGCTCCGGTGTGCGAGCCGCCTAATCAGTTTATAGATTACAATATATGTATACTGTGCTGGGCCGCAAGTTATACCTTAATATATTACGGTTTATCAGGTTTCTTTTAAAATAAATTTAATGGATATTGCTAAAGAAAGAATAAAATTTAGTTTATTTTATGATTCTGATTGCTATGATAATTCCTGAAACAACATTGTCACATTTTTAATTTTAACAGTAGGTGAAATATGACAGCACATACTTATATCATTTATATAGTTATTTTAATTTTTAAATAATTTAATTGGCTACAATCTATCAAGATGTCTTTTTTGTGTGTTAATTTGATTTTTACAAAATTAATTATAAAAATATAACATATTTTAAAACTGTATAAATCTAACAATTTTAAGGTCGCGATGTCTGTTAATTGTGGTTTGCTTTCACTAACGCGATTAGCATAAAAACTGAGAATCATTCCTAAATCAAGAAAGTTAAGAATGATGCTAACTTATTTAAACTCAGATATTATTATCCAATTCTTTAACATCTTTTGTGTTATTTTAAAATATTCTATACATAATAATAAAACTGTACCTGATCGCTGCCTGTAGATGGCAAATATATTTGAAAACACATAATAGGAAGCATGTTGTTTTAATTTGTCTGTGTGTATGTCTGTATATTCATGTGTTTGTATGTATGTTTGTTAACGTCAATCTCAGAAATGGCTAAACCGATTTGGATTAAGTTTTTAGGAATTTATTTTGATGGGCCTCGCTTAACATTTAGTGCTTTTTTTTATTAAATCGGTTAACAAATAAAGAAGTAACGTCACTTAATGTCAATCATGTAATATGTGCCAAGTAAATTAGAGCTCATATCTACATAATAATGGTATATTACTTTACGAGTGGAGTAAATTGCATATTACAGCGAGTGTGTTTAGCCCATGAGCTAGCTTGCCAGCGAATGGACTAAAGAAACGAACTAAATATGCAATTTTGTCCTCGAGTGAAGTACTATGCTTTACCCACGACCTACTAAATGGTTTTGTATAAAACTAAAAATACAAATAAAACAAGCGACTAATATCTAAAATTGAGGGAAAGTTTTTAAATTCGATAAAAATTCTGCAGCATTTTATTAACTATAGAATTTAATAATTTTAAATTTAAATTTTATCCTTTTCTCATTAGACACTTGTCTTAAATTTATAATATAGTCAAACCAGTATTAAATCAAAAGAATATACAAGGAAGTTGTTGATTTTTAAGATGATTGGCGTTTAATTATCGAAACCTATGAATGATAGATTTCTTCTATTGCTTATAGTTTTTAAAATCGATAAACATCTTATTTGTTTAATATATTTTAAGAACATAGAAACGTATACTTTAGCAATAAATTTCATAAAATATTATTGACCGATTAAAACATGATTATACTGTCTATATCGCCGGAGATATTGACATTAATTTTTCTGTCAGTTGAAATTTATTCACTTATTGGTGTGATAAAACTTTCTGGCAGTTTTTAAAAGAAAATATAATTTTAAAATATGTGTAAGAAAGGGGTGGTTTCAGAACAAGATTTTTAACTTACCTAAAAAATATATCCATAAGAGAAATAATCCATAAAGGTATTTTAAAAAAGTCTAAACAAAACCACATCAATACTAGTCACAAGAGTTTCATATTTTCAAAATTGTCACTAATACACGTCAAAACCGCAAATATAACTAAACAGTTCAAGTAATTAGATCAACTATTAAAGTGAATCAGTTCAAAACTCGAAAAAATAGTTCCACTTTTAACAAAATAATAGTCCATCCATAAATTAATTTCACTTTTTTATAAAAAAAATTGTCGGTCAAATCGCGCGTTCAAATGTTTATACTCCGAAAATATCAATGCCGTTAGCAGCCGTGCAATAGTTGAGAGTATATATGCAACGGATTAAACACCTGTTGAAACTAAACAGTCGAGTAGCACGAGAGCACCTTCTGGTGGTCAGGTGAATGGATGGCTACATACGGGGAGGTGTACTAGTAGAACTGGGCGAGCAGAGAAATTTTAAGGAGAGAAACAACTACACGTGGAAATTAAACATAAAAAGATTTGTGTGTTTAACCGCTTTACACAGGTGTATCTTCTTTTCCTAGAGATCTTAATTTTCATAATGTTTTTTCTTGTTTACCTCTGTTTCGGAAACCATTAACGCTGTTTTGTTGATACTTTCACTAGTTTTTCTTACCAGTTTCTTTCAAACTAATTCGCTGGTTAGTATTTACTGATAAAATATTATTCAAAAGGTTTTTTCATTAGAATGCCCCCACATAAACTATAAAACAAGTGAATTTGTATGTTATTTTACTTCTTACTTTTATTAATTGTAAATACTGCTATTTAAAGTAAATTTGTTTATAGGCGTGTTAAACGGACAAATCTTACCTATATGTTAACTTAGGTGACAGAAATAAAATAATCTGTCAAACACTATGTGATACGTCACTATAATACAATAATATTAGCTCAGACTGTTTTTTGTATATCTACCTCTTTTCAATGTACTGAATTTTTAAATGGTATTCAAAGAACTTATAGTTAAGACTAATAGCATTTGGTTAATATTTCATCTTTGTTTTTAACGACCACTATACCTTATATGTGTTTCTGTCTCTCTCTTACTCACACCATTACATATGTAATGATTTTTTTTATTTAACCCCACACAATTTTTTTCCGTCGAGTGCACGAATAGAATTATAACTACTTGCAACATTTTTGTTAATTTTAAACGCAAAGCGTATTTTGACGTTTTTAAGCTTTTTTGAAATGTTTAAAAAGCCATAACTCGTTATTTGATTTTGGTGTTCAAAACGGTATTCGACGTAGTTTTTTAAGTTTAAGAGCTGATTAGGTTATGAAACTGATTGATATAATAGCCAAAAAGATATCCTTATTTTTACAATTTTTTTCCGTTTTCTTTTTAAATTTCTTGAAATCTACCGGTCCGAATCGGTTTTAACAGTGAATCTAAGTGAGATGGACCACTTGGAATGCTTTTTAGTTTATTCCGATCGGTCAAACCATTCTAACGTTATAAGAGGTTTACATACATCCACACACACACACACACACACACACATCAACACATACATACATACACACATCAACACATACATACACACATCAACACATACATTCAACACATACATACACACATCAACACATACACACACATATCAACACATACATACACACATTAACACCTACATACACACATCAACACACACATACACACATCAACACATACATACACACATACATACACACATCAACATATACATACACACATCAACACATACATACACACATCAGCACATACATACACACATCCACACATACATACACACATCAACACATACATACAGACACCCTCGTAAAAATAGTCAGAGGAGTTTCCAAAGACCTCAAAACGTTGAATCCTATGAAAACAGGGTAAAACCAATAATTTTTTTTTTTTTGATTTTTTAAACGGAGATTAAAAACATAAAAAATTGCAAAAATCGTAAAAAACCGAAATAGTTCGCAAAAAGTTAAAAAAAAAAACGAAAAAATCATGAAAATTTGAAAAACTTAAAGAAATCTAACAATATCAATGTCAACATAGAAATTTTTAAGGTATATATCTACAGTTGTAAGTATAGTTAAAGATATACCTTCTTAGATCTTAGATAGAGTTAGTGCGAGCACACCGGTTGGTGTACGGGCATACTCAAATATACACGAACAAATAATTATATAAACCGATTCCCTATGTTTGCCAGGTACGTTTTTTCCTGACTGGGTACAATTTTAAGAGTTCGAAATTTCAAACAATTTAAATTTTTCGGTCCTGTCTTCATGACTGTGTCCGATTTTATTAGGTATTCAATTTATTCTTATTTACTTCCAACGCCACTGATGTAGTTTATTTAAACTTTCACTGGTAATTTGTTGTTAGTTCCTTTTTGACTTATTCTCTAATTAATGTTTACGAATTAATTACTATTCAAAGATAAATTCTGTACCGTTTCAGTAAACATTTTGTAAATTGTGTGAATATATAACTTTACCTGGCAAGAAAAGTGAGTTTAATAGGGGAAAATTGAATATAAAATGATATGTTTAACCTCTTTATCAAGGACTTCTTCCAATACTCTAGTTACCTTTTTGATAGGTATTACTTGTTGTGTCATATATTTTTGTATTAAGTAACATTGGTACTTTATAAGATGACCCTTCGTCCGTGTGCGTTGAACGAAAGGTCAGAGGGGCATTACATTTGGTATATTGAATTCTTATATTATGAGGTTTGGTATATTGAATTCTTATATTATGAGGTATTGGTTTTGGTTCAGATAGAATAACCCTTATGGTAGAATTTTATATTATATTGAAATATTGGACATTTATGTTTTTAAATCCAATGGTACTTTCATACTTCTTATATTGACGTTATTTATCTTTTCTTTTAACACCACTGACGTAGTTTATTGGTAGTTTGTAGGTTATTTATTTTCTACTTATTCTCTAATTAGTCTTCACTAATTTAATATCACTTGAAAAAAAATCTATCAAGATAATTTTCTAATACCATTTCCACTTTTTGCTGGTTACATTTGGAGACGTGCAGTGTCATAAAATTTTAAAAGAACAAATATCAGCTTTATGTGAAAATAAATTTAGTTTGTCTGTTTACTTTTTTTTCGGTATTAGCTCTTTTCTTTTATTTCTGGCAATCAACATCATATATATTCGTTCTTTTAATACCACTGACGTTGTTTTGTATATACTTTCACTAATAGTTACTTATTAGTCTTTTTTAAAATAATTTTCTAATAAGTGGTTGATGATTTAATAGTATTTAAATATTACTTTTTGTATTAAGAGAATTCTTTCAGCACTCTATTTATGCACTTTCTTTTTCCACGGTGGGATGTACTAGTCGCAAATAGAAAAATGTAGCGAAAAAAATAGGTGAAAATTAAACATTAAAAGATTTGAATATCTTCTAAAAAATGTGTAGGAACTTAAAAACCTTTTTTGTTAGCCTCAATATAACTAACTTCGTTTTTGTTCAACTTTCGGGAGTATATCCTGGTAAAGCAGGAGAGCTAGAGCCGAAATTTGGATATAGGGGAGAAAGTTTTCAATTTCTTGGGAAATTGTCGTCATCGATAATATGAATGAACATTTTCCCAGTAAAAGCTGTCAAAATCCCGACGAGCGGATACCTGAGTACAACGGAGGTGGCGGATAAGGGTATAAAGAAGGACAAAATTTGAACAAAAATTGTCATCGATAATATGTTTACCCTTTCTACCACGTAATGTTAGATCATTGAGGAGCGTAAGTCCGAAATTGCGGATACAAAGTAGGTGGCAGACAAGACTAAAGACAAAATTTGGTCAAAAAACCGTCATCGATAATATGTTTGTCATTTTTACTACATAATGTTAAATCCTTGAGTAGCCCAATTTTAATATGGGGGACATCTGGGGGAATACAGAGGAGCAAGCGGACAAGGGTAAAGCGATTAAATGATTTGTAAGTATATTTATTTGAAAATTAAAGAGTGGTAAATCGAGCAGTGAAAGCCTTACTTTTTGCCTTTATCTCGATGACTACTCCAACAGGAATATTTGACACAGAATGTTCAGAAAACGAATTTTTCTAATCCCTTTATTGCCAATAAAATCATACGCCCCCCAGGCCAGTGTCAAAGAATTTTGACTTCCGGCGTGTGTCACGGCCCTAACGCCGTCCCACACCAGCTTATTTGTGCCTTTAGAGCTGTCCGAGTATATTACTTATGATCTTCGTTGTACGGTGTTGTATGGTCATAACGTCAGCCTGAAACACTGTAGCATACCTACGCACCTAGAATTAATTGGAGTTTTTAGCTGTGTCTGTTACTATAAATATATATTCTTAAATTGAACGTACATTGTTCCATGAATCCCTTTCCAGTAATTCTGGGGATTATCTTGTCCTGGGGCATACTCATTATTTGATCCACTTTAACATATAGCTCTGCTTGCTCTATTCTTCTTAATTAGCTTATGCGAGCCTGGCCTTGTAGCAGCCTGTAAGCAGTTTTTAAATCCTCGCAATAGAGGAAAAAGAAGCAGAACCTGTAATGCGTCCCTTAAGGCGGTCCCCATGTCCCCTAGACATTTAGGCACGCCTGCCTTTAAATATGACTGTGTTTTAAGTTTATTTTATGATTAGTGCTTGCTTAATTAATAAATTATAATAACATATGTATCATATGAATCTTTCGACTGAAATATCATTCAGTGAATGTTTAGGTACATACGAGATGGTAGTTATACCTACTAATAAGCAACAATTGTAAACTATCTTTAATATTTTAACGCTACATCTTTATTTAGATTTAGATTGTTTTTCTTAAATGTGTTTGTTTGCTTTAGTCAGTTTATAAAATGTTAATTTAACCAGTAAACTGTTAGGAAAACTAATATCTCTAACATTAAATATTTCTTTGAATTACAACATACTAAGCTGGTATTATCTATTTTGTAATACAAATATTTAACAATATGCAATTTAATTGGTAGTAAAAATAAAGATAAAAATTATTGGTAATAGGATAATAATTTGACTTGTGGTTAGATGTAAGACTAAGTTTTCACCTTCTAATAAGTCCTTCCGTTTTTAGAATCTAATCAAATAATTATGCAATAATCATATGTTTATTGTTTTTTTTTATTCCTTCTAATCATATATATTATAAAGAATGAAAATGCCAAATGTGTTAACTTACAGAAATAATTATTTTGTTAAATATCTTTGTAATTATATGACTTTGACTAGTTTTTTATATTATCAAATAATTACATATTTTAGGTTATGTCTTTAAAATTAAAAATCTACATAGCTAAATCTCATCGTATTAACAAAAACTTTCAAAATAAGCAGTATCAAAGAAATCCTCAAACCTAATTTTAAATTATTAAATAAATAAAATGGTAGTAGTACCTATTAAATTTATTTTCTGTCCGTTCAGTTTTCAGTTTATTAACAGGCTTTTATTTCGTCTTATAAATTTTGTTAGATAGGTATCGATAATTAAATTTGTACCAATTCATAAAAGAGACTTCAACTATAACATAAAAAATATTACCAGTACTTATTTGTATTGATAAGACTTTGGAAAAAATTATACCTACTGCACCAATTAACAGAGATAATTGTTAAAAATAGGGACATTTAAGTATACTGGGTATACTTATTAATTTTACTGTGGTTTTTTACTCTACAGATATTACAGATTTAAAATTGCGGGACGTAGCGCTTGCGGTAGTACTGGACTGCCGGGGCGGCGGCAGCGCGTCGGAGGCCGCGATTTTCCTTATAGCACTTTGAATTTTGCAGCGATCAGACCCGTTTATTACGAAATTATTCATTATGACGCTACCCTAAGGTGGCGCAGTTCAGATGTTATAAATTTACACCTGTAATTTTTACATAACTAAGTACTATGCGCAGTTGGTATCTCATATATTTAAGAGAGCAAAACTTACTTTCCTAAGAACTATGACGCCACCGTTAGGTGGCGCTGTTAATATATAATATACCTAACCGATAAATTACAAAGTACTATAAATAATAGTAAAAACTGGTAACTAACGAGAAAATATGATAAAAAATACAAAAAAATAATCGTAAAAATAAAAAATAAATGAAAAAAAACGTTAGTGTTAGGCGGTGGGAAGTTCTCCGGGTCCGCTAGTTCTATATAAAACAAGTTTTACATTTTCAATCATTTTTTATCCCAAAAATGATAAAATAATCGATTACATTACAATTAAAATAAAAAATGTGTGATTTTAATTGTATGTTAAAAATTCTAAAAAAAAATATGTCAGGTTACTTCGGGTTTATTTAGATTAAAATATCTATATTGCAATATCTCAGTTTATTATCGTCGACCTTTTAATCTCAATGAGGCCAATGCCGACCATTGCCGTGGAAATGAAGAAAAAATGCCAGTTTGTTTTTTATTCCAGGCTATCATTAATATTATTGTCATTTTTTGATCATTCCAAAGACGATGCATCTTGATGATACGTTTCAAATGGTCACCATAATTATTTTTTATTAGCAAAAATTTATACTGTATACCAGTTACTCTGTTATTGGCAAAAATAAAGATAAGGCCAGGTGTTAGCAATATCAGTAATGCTATCATCAAACATGACACCGGTGATCTTTACCTATATTTTTTTTTGATTATTTTTTTTTAAACGAGGTATTTTAAGCATAGTTCTAAGGCAACAATTTAACGTTAAGCACAATAGGAAAGAACCAATAGTTTTCTTTTCTTGAAACGATATATACTGGATGTGACCATCACATGATTCTCAATTATACCTACACTATTTGTTTTTTTAGTAGATTTATATCTACTATTCAGCTGGTTCGCATGTCATGACTTCGGGAAAATTTCACTACAGTTTTTCGTTTTGGGCCCCCTTGACCTCAAAAACACCTTCCGTTAAAAACTTATATATATATATATATATATATATATATATATATATATATATATATATATATATATGTATAGTTCCGATATAACGAAATCTGTGGACACGATAGCGGTCGCATTTCTTAACGGATCGAAATGAAATTTGGTACAAAAATCAATCGTCCAAAAATCTCGGTCGAGTTCGTTAATGGGCCAAATCGGTAAGGCCGTTTGGGCGTGACATTAAATCAAAATGGAAAAAAATTCGTAACTTTTTTACTTCACCCTTTACAAAAAAATGTTGGAGGACTTAAAGAGACCTACAACTTTTATCTAAAACATTTTTTTCTAAAACGTATACTTTTTATATATTCAATTCATATAAATCTACTGATCCGCCTGGCTTACCAAGGGCCATTTTTATTATTAAAATTTAATATTTACCATATGAAAACTTATTTTAACATAAAAGTAAATTTTAAATATTATATATTTAGGTATATGAAAAAATTAAAAATAACTATGTACCCAATTTACATGTCAATATATTTTAAAATTCATTTTTTTTAGGTGAGCTATAAAATTACTAAAATTAAAAAAATGACCCATGGTAAGCCAGGCGCATCAGTAGATTTATATTAATTGAATATATTAAAAGTATACATTTCAGAAAAAAATGTTTTAGATAAAAGTTGTAGGTCTCTTTAAGACAAACAAAAAAGTCCCCTAACATTTTTTTGTACAGGGTGAAGTAAAAAAAGTTACGAATTTTTTTCCATTTTGATTTGATGTCACGCCCAAACGGCCGTACCGATTTGGCCCATTAACGAACTTGACCGAGATTTTTAGACGATTGATTTTTGTACCAAATTTCATTTTGATCCGTTAAGAAATGCGACCGGTATCGTGTCCACAGATTTCGTTATATCGGATACATACATACATACATACATACATACATACATACGAACCAGCTGAATAGTAGATATAAATCTACTAAAAGTATATAAAATCTTTAAAACCGTTTTTGTAACTGATTAATATAAACCATTTTGACGACAGGAAAACAGTTCTTTCAAATTAATTGCTTTTAAAAGCTTGTTTTATCAATGAAATTATTGTCCTTAACTCAGGTAAATTATCAAATTTCATCTAAATCGGTCCAGTAGAAAAATAGACTTCTGCGGAGCTAAAAAGCGAAGAATTAACAAAACACCTTTCTTTACATTTTTCAATTTCACAGATATTTTTATGAGAATTAAATGAGAAATCATATCCAAGAGTACCTATTGCTAAAATCATCAATATGGCAATTTTTACTTATTGTTTTTGTATAAATCTAAGGATTTCAGAAATTTTAGTTTGGCAATATTGCTGGTGAGCGATAAAGGTACTGACCAAAATAGAGTTCCACAAGCAGAGCGAGAGGTTCGCCGGCAGGAACCAGTTTTAACGAAAATTTTCCTACTAGCCTTGTCTATAAATGGTGACTTTGTTTAAAAAAAATGTCAAGATAGGTGGATACACGTTTTTTTATTAATATTAAAGATGGTTGGTAATTTTTACATATAAGAAAAAAATTGTAAAATTAAAAACTGGATTATAAAAAAACACCAGTGCAAGTTATAACTTCTGTCGGCCGTTTCCGTGTGCTATAATTATTTTTTTAAGTAGAAGTATTAACATGAAAGATACACCAGTTTGCATGATGAGTCTTGAAACTAGTGGTACCCACACCAGGTTTATTATTATACCCTACATAGAAGCGATAATAAGAGTTGTTAATAATTTAAAATGTAAGCGATTATCATTTGAAGATACAAAAAAAGCTAATTAAAAGGGTTTGCAAAAATCTAGCAAGAAGTTAGAGGACGTTTAGTCCATTGAAATGTAACATTTTTTAGGCCTAACCTTGCGTTTTTTAGAGGACGCAATTTTATTTTTTAGAAGTGTAGGGGGGTCAGTGTAAAGCTAAAACCAAGTTTGTGGGGTCGCCACCCTTGTCTAACGGCCGCCATCTTGAAAAAAGGGGTTGAAATGGTTTTTACGTGTATCTCTTAAACTATTTATCTGATAAAAAAAATTATTAACAGTTTTTGTTGCAAATTAGATTCTCTACAACTTTGGTCCAGTAACTTTTTCTCGTAGAACTATAAATAAAAAAGTTATAAGCGAAAATGTTCAGAAATTCGAGAAAAAAAATTATTTTTTCGATATAACTTTTTTATTTATCATTTTACGAAAAAATGGTCTCAAACCATTTTTGTAGATCGTCTTTTGGGAAACAACTTTTATAAGCAACATTTTTTTATTAAGTCAATAGCTAAGGTTTTACAGCGCTCCGAAGTGAGTACTATTTTTCAATATATTATACGTGTGTACTAATAATGGGTCATCAGGTTTTTTTATTTTATTTTTATAATTTTTTTAATTATTAATTTTGCAATATTATAACTAATTAATTAATGACTCTTTTCCACACCACCCACGAGCTAGAGTCTAGAGGTTCGTTTTTTTTTACGTGGTATTGTAACGATTACATCGTTATTTTTGGCCTGGCCTCTTGACTATAAAATATTTTTAATTTTCTTGTTAAATGGTGCGCCGTCGCAGCCGATATGGTAGGAAATCGCATTTGCTCGTATGTTTCGACGTTAAATAATTTCATTTTATTTTGAGAATTCATTGAATTCAGTTCATTCTTCACTTTCTACCCTCGTTCGGTGAGTAAGAATTTAATTATTTTAATTTTAGTTGTAAAAATCCAAAATTGGTGAATATTTTATTTAATATTTAAGTTTATTCTTTTACTAATATTTAATTATTTCGTTCACAATCGCTTGTCAAGAATCAGTTTTTTATTGAGTAAAAAATGTAAACATAGTAAGTAATTAATTTTTTCTCGATCTTTGGAGAAAACCTTTAGCGATTGTGTACGAAATTAAGGATTTTATGGTCGGAGATTCATTGCCTTTTTTTATTCCATTAGGGCTGCTGCCACTTTTGAAGAGGGTCCTAGGAAGAGATAGATTTCTCGACACCACGATCTATTTTCCTGAAATCAGCATTTCAAAACTACCATAAAGGATATCGATTTTCCAGAAGCCACCTCCATTTTGTTTAATCATCAGAAATTGTTTGTTTCGGGGACTACCCATGTGAATTTCACTTTACTACTTGGGCAACTAAGGCTCCGACAGAAGACATCGTAATCCAAAAGATAAGATTAAATTAATTACGATTTTTTTTTAAAATATTTTCTGACTTAACTTCAAAATTGAATTTTTTAAAGTTTGAAATAAACAATTTAACACTGATTCAAATTTCTTTTATTTGCTTGTCTGTAATTTGGCGCCCTTATATATTTGTTTGGGGGGAGTTAAAGAAAACCAGAAGGAAGCCACGATCCCTGGAGCTAGCAAAGGGTAGTAATTTCATTACAGTATCCCCAATAGGCATAATCCACGGTGATTTTCTAAATTACAATTACTCCGTCCTAAGTCTTTTCGATGGACCAAGTTGCGACTCAGCATCTGATTGGTTTTCTAAATCAAATATCAGTAGGAGAACTAAAGAAGGAAGGGGTGTTAATGTCGGTGGTTCATCATCAAAATCATTTTCATTTATTAATTCTGAGAGCTCCATTACGTTGCTACATGTCTCTCCAGAACAATGGAAGCACACTGCAGAACTATTCAGCCCTGCTTTTCGACATCCACACATCGCTCCACAGTTTCTTTTGCATTTGCAAAAGATCAATTTTGGAAGCTCAGGGGGTGCTGGAGGTTTAGAGCTTTGCACTGGCATCAATAAGTTTTCATTTTTTTTCCAGCAAGTGAAACGGCTTTGTTTCTCAACAAGAGTGTTGATCCTGCTTTGCTCGCTGTAATTGGTGAACGTTTTTTTATCTCTGTATACGGTGGTAAACAAGATGATAATTCTCTTGACAGCCTAAGATACAAACAATTAGCCAAGACAGTGACAAAAAGTACATTTAATTTATCTTCACTTCCTCCAACACAAGACACAGCTCGCTTTCATACTTTCCGAATCTACCATCAAATCCAGACGTGGCTTGGTAATTATAATGATCCTGAAAACTGGGGCTGGAAAAATATATTATATATTTTAATAACTCCAAATCAAGTGCAGTTATACAACGCCGATTTAATTTTCTATCGTTATTCAGTGCCTAGACTCCAGTGCATACTCCAGTTTGACAGCTGAATCGAAGAGTGGGTAGGTGGAATGTGAATAAAATATTTTTTTCTGAAGAAAACATTTGAATTATTTGTTAAAAAAATGTCAATGGTACTTGATCCACGCCCCTCTGGGTTGAATAACAAATAAGACTAGCTATGAGTAATACTTAAGAATATTATGTAATTTTTATATAAAATTTAATGTGAAGAATTAATTAATAATATTAATAAGTATAATCTATTATACAATTTAATGGATGTTAAACTGTAACTTAATTTGGAAATTTTGAATTCAAAAAAAATCTTTTTGTTTTTGAACAATTTAAACTTGGTAAAACGGTGCAATATGAATTGAATGTATTTGAACAATTTATAGTGAGCAAGTGATCCAATGCAACAGTACTACTACTGTAGAGCAAAACAACAACGGAACAGATGATCTCGTCTGGTTGTACAATCCTGAAAGAAAATGATGTCTGTGCCAAAACTGCAGAAGAGCTGTAAGAGTTTTTACGTCGTGAAAAATAAAGTTATAAATGTGGTCTATTAAATTAACACATTTTTATGTTACATTAAATATTAATTTTACGAGACACTAAGCTGTTTTTATATATTTGCAAGTAAATTTAATCTATAATCATGTCTCAAGAATAGAAATAGAAAAAACTAAAAAGTTTATAGGCGGAAATAGATAATATATCTGACGACGAGGAAGCATTCATTACATTTGTTTATAAAAATTCTACCGCAATAGGAGTTAAATCCAAAACTGTACAGAAATAGCAGCTAAAACAGAATGAATTCCAGAAAAAAATTATATGATGTAGGTAGGTACCATAGAATTTGTGAAAATAGTATATTATGCAACGATCATGTAATGATGGTTATTAATACACGAGCATTAACTGGGATACGAAACGAGCCGAACGCGAGTTTCGTATGGTTAATGAGAGTGTATTAATAAGTAATAACCATTACATGAGAGTTGCATACGCTATTTTTTCTACGACCGATATAAATAATCAAGAACTAAAAATATTAAATTTATATTTGTAATTAACACAATAACAGTAATTACACGTATTTCTATAAAAAATTCTACTAAATTGTAATTAATGGTATTACCTAAGGTGTATTACCATAGATGTAGGAAAACTATAAACATTCTATTTATATTTATATTCAACATAATAATAATTGTAATTAATCTGATTTCTTGAAAATATTAAGATTATTTATTGTGCAGTTTGAAAAGTTTATTCCAGGTCCCACTGATCTGGAAGTGGAAGGAATATTTACAATTATTTCATTATTGTTACTCTCAATAGAGTTCAATATTGTATTGGAAATGCTGATTTTATTCTGAACCCAATTTTCAATGTAGCCTTCCGCCACTGAATTTGATTTCCAGGTATGCGGTCAATTTTTCAGTATCTTAATGAAAACCATTATAACACTAGTGTTATAATGAATATCATTATGAAACGGATTATGGGCATATATGTGTATTATTATAGTACGGGCGTAGAAAAATTTATTTTCGTTACAGAAAATGTAAATACAGATATGGTAAATAAACAGACATGCAACTGTCATAATTCTATATTTTTGATATGATATCTCCAATGTGCAAAACTCGGAACCAAATACTTTAGAAAGAAGTAGAAGTACACTTTTTTAAAAACGCTAAAATTGCCACGGACAACTCCTATAAACAAAGTAGGGTAACTTTAACTTTTGGCAGGCACTACCTTGAAAAAAACAGTCGGTTCTGCAGCAGCATATAGAAAAATTATTTTTTTTAGTCCACAAAGTATACTTGAACAGGCATTATTAAAATAAGTACACTAACATAGGGTGAAAGTAACAACTGACTTAAACTTTTCAGTTTAATTTACTTTATGATTTAAAATTTAACTATTACCAACACAAATAGTTTTGTTACATTACAGCTGATAACAAAATATATAAAGATTTAAGTCCATAACTTTGTGACTGCAGGTGATTATATACTTTTGAAGCTGGAAATCAAAAATCTTCTTTCTGGTTATATATAAATAATTACCCAATAAATAAAGTTTATTATTAGGGAAAACCCTAGTAAAGAGGTACCCCGTGCATAGCGAATATTGCCTGTTTCCCCCCAATTATTCGTTAGCCGCCAACTGTGTTGTCATACTAACGGCAAACACATCGAGATTAGTTCAATTTTAATTTACAGAGGTAAGTGTTATTTATAAAAATTATAATATTTGTGATATATTCTTTGTTATGAGTAGGATTTGATGCATGATTATGTACTTTCAGTAGAGTTTAGATACTCTGGCTTTTTAGTAATTTGGAAATACTTCAAAAATGTACCTGAAGGCCAAAGCGGATTGGGCAGAGTTGATACTGTACTTATTTAGCCCGGTTATAACAAATTATACAGTTTTATGTAATGATGTACTTTATAGCGCTGTTGGTGTATAAATGTAAAATAAAGACAAAACCAGAATCCTGGGGTATAGAAAGAATGCAGGTCGCGATAAATTTATTTTTGGTGGAAGAATTGATTGAAGGGACTAAAAAAATACGTACACTATATCCACATCCTAAGAGCTCGAATAAACATAATTAAGCAGGAGATGACTGGCTGCAAAGATTTTTATCACATCATACTAACTTAATTGTAAGAACTGCAAAATCGGCGTCTGTGGTAAATACAAAAGAATTTAATCTCCGCGTAGTACCTCATGTTTACATCTACGACTCCAAATAAGCTTCTAAAGTTTCTCTCCGTAAAAAAAAACAACTTGGCTTCATTACAAGCGCAGAACGCAGACAATTAACAACTGTCATTGGCTAATAGATTACTTTTTTAATTTTTGCCAGAAAGAAGATAAATGGTGCAAGTTCGCCAAGAACTTAATGCACGTAGGTATTAAATTTTATTTAATGTTTGGACATCAGGCATTGGATTTATTCCTTCGCGGCTAAAAGCAGACAAAAAGGTCCTGTTAATACTAGATAACCACAAAAGTCACAAATATTATTCTGTACTTGAGTACGCAACCAATAATAATGTGGTGATATTATCTTTAGCACCACATTCTACCCACAAACTGCAATCGATAGATGTAACTTTATATGGCCAAAAAAAGTATTTCAAATGGGAGGTCAACATGTTTTAAAAATCTAACCTGTAAGATATAGCTAGATTGATAGGACTAGCATTTCTCAAAACTTTACCTATTTTTGAATCCATTAATCCTTAACCTGTTCCGTTGTCGGATGAAGTTTTAAATCATTTTCAGTCTCAAGATGACGAAATTAACGGTGAAGATCGTCCTTGCGCTTCTACGGAATTAAAATTTCCAAAAAAAAACTCGAGGTGATGGTTTTCCCGCAACTTTTACCCAAACCTAGATATTCTAGGAACGACTATAGTTTTACTATACATCATTCAAAGCTTATTTTTATTAAAGTAGGCCTTGTTAGGGTGATGAATTTCGCCCTGTATATTTATTCTTATTCTCAGTTGTAAATGCGCTGTTGTCACGTCCTCAATAAAATCATAGTGTTAGTGACAATAAATAAAATAATTGTGTTCTCCATTTCAGCGCCATCAAAAATCATTAAAACTTAGTACTTTCACAAAAAAAGTAAATCATCAATTTAAAAATATATATTTACATATAATAAAAGCATTTACAAAATAATAGTAATTAAATAAAAGCAAACAATAGAAACATTTAGAAAAAAGTCTAGAACAAATTTTCTATGTCTATATAATAAGTTTTACAACAAACATTTAAATTGGACCAGCTATAAATGAGGAAAATACAAAATATTTTATTTTGTCGATAAGTATTACAGCAGATATATATTGAAGAGTTTTTCGTGGAGCTTTCCAGGTAGTACGGCATTATCACATACCAATTGGTTTCAGCCATTTTGATAAGTAAAACAAAGACAAAAATTCCCATAAAATGTTATGCTTCGTTATATATCTAAGCTTTCCAATATTGGTAATCCATTTAAAATGTGTTTAATAGTTTCAGTGCAATTATTCAGCAGAAAAGCAAATACACTGATAGTAAAAAAAATTAAGTACAAAAGAAAATGAAACATACAAAATTAAAAAAAACATATAAACAACAAAAATTAAAGCTACAGATTTGGTTAAAACTATTGTTAATCTGTTCTGAATATATTTTTAATCCACCTCCATTATTTCATTGGATATATCAGAGTCACTATCAAATCCAAAATCGGAATCGTCAGAATCTGATTCCTCCAATGAAATAATTAAAGGAGGAATATTGTCATGTGAGCAGTTTCCCATGTAAGTAGTCCAATCTGCCAAAATAAGTTCGTCTGTATGTCTACAAAAATTTTTCCACATGTCTGGTGTACATTGTCTTAACGCTTCTGTCCAAGTTTTTTTAACCCTATCCCTGTCTGAATATAAAGATGCAATATGTTTGTTATAGTACGTCTTTGTAAAGCCCCATGCCAACTCTATTGGATTATATTGACAGTGGTATGGGGGTAGTCAAAGTACATCATGTCCATGTTGCTTTAATATTTCATCTACTACATATGTCTTATCGTTACTTTTGTATGGTTGAATTATAGTGTATAATTGTTTTTTTGTCATTTTTTTGTCAAATGCGATGCTGAAAATGTAGGTGGTTTGTTTAGTTGTATAGAATGATAAGGAGCATTATCCATTACCACTACACATTTGTCTGAAAAATTGGATAAAGCAGGAATGAGTTGATTAACAATCCAGTTTTTGAAAATGTCACCGTTCATAGTTTTGTGATAGTCAATGTCAGTATTTGAAGAGTCTAACAACAAGTCACATCTCTCTAAAAACCCAGTATTTGTTCCTGCGTGTAAAATTGTAAATCGCTTTCCTTCAGATTTCAAATGCAATGGATTGCTTTTTAAATCAGATTCATGTACCCAACGACGCGTTGGAGTGCCATTTTTGTATATCCACGTTTCGTCTAAGTACACAAATCTGATTGATTCATTGCGCTTTTTTAGTTCCATAAATTTCCGAAGGAAAGCGATTTTGCTGATTTTGATATGTCTTTGCTCACTTAAAATTTGTCGTCCGTTCACTTTTTTAAATTTATATCCCATTGATTTTATCCAAGTTTTGTTTCACATCAGTCAAAAGTTTGTCTAAAGTAAAATATTCGTTTTTGGAATTGTACGTCCAAATCTGCCGCTGCAAGTTTTTTTTTTAAATAAAGTAATCAAATGTATCTGCTTTATCATTCTTTCTTTTATCCGCCACTTTTTTGCCATTACCTAAATCTTCTTTTAAGATGTTTCGTATAGATATAACACTAACCTAAAAAAACACGAAAGATTAAAAAAATAATAAAAATTTAATTTAATGGATTAATGAATAAACATTAATTCATCTATTTGCTATCAAATTACATTTTAATTAACAAACTTTATTAATTAAAGAAAATATTTTATTTTCAAAACATTTTTAATTATGTTACATAATCTGGCAACATTATAAAATATTGAAAAGTAGTGAGTTTCTAGGTTATGTGTATTTAATAAATAATAAGTAATTTGAATGTAAAAACTGTAAAAGTGTATTTTTTCTAACAATTATCTTCATATACAACTAATAATGAAATTAAAAATGTTTGGAACTATTTGCTAATGAAAATAATGGAATAATCGGGTATAAAACACATAGGTATAGTACTTACATTAAAAACCTCAGAGTTTTTTTGTAAATATCCGACTTCTGAAATTCTCTGGTCTTTCTTAAACATGTAATAGCATCTCTGAATGCATTTTTTTGTCTCTACACAAATTTTTTTCGGCATATTTAATTTCTTAAATACAATTGACAATTATATTTATGCTATTTGTTGTCAAGCTTGTCAAATTGTGACTTGCAATGACTTGGTAACTTTCAAATACCAACATGACAAAAACCAATACCAATGTGAAGAAATAAAAAGAGAGCCTGCTAGATATAAATAAACGTTGAATCGTTAATACCTATTTCTCAGCCTGCTTAACCAATAAAATTACGTTAACAAAAGCTACAATGATCTATTCTCTTGAGTACTCCAGTAAAGGAAAATCAAAATCAAAAATTTCAAAAAGCAAGGAAGACTGTCATGGACTTACTAGATGATGTATCGGCTAAAGCGTCTGACTACTAACAAAAAGACTGTTAAGTCAAAAATCTCTGCTACAAAACATAAGACTGCAAAGGAAAACAATAACAAGAAGAAACTATGGTGCATTTTTGTGATGAAATGTATATTAAAGAAGATTATCAGCTAACTAAACGGAAAACTGGATACAATGTCATGTATGTACCCAGTGTTGTCATGAAGAGTGTTTAGCATGCAAAAATGATTTTTTTTTCAGATAATTGCAAAGATTGGTATTGTAGCAAAAAAAATTTTTTAGTATTGAACATACACTAATTTTTAATGTTTATTTTACCTTTAAGTTCAATTTTATTGTTTCTGATAACTGCAATAATTAATATTATAACAGAAAAATGTTTTTTTCCTAAGGTTATTTTATTTTAAACATTTAGTTCCATGCCAAATAAAGTTGTTCGCTTTGCCATAGTAACGAATTCACTTTACTCGGGGTGATTGACAAAGTGGATACTCATGTTTATATGTATCTATCTGCATTATGTAGGTTTATTAAATAAAAATTAATTTTAAATATTTGTTTTAATTTCCCCAGTAATAATTAAATAATAATAATCAGGAAAAGTTAAAGATATTCACATTACCTGGGTTTCCCCTATGATGAAGTTCTACGGTAACTGTCATTATCAATTTTTTGAATGTTTTTTATTCTAAATATTTCTATTTCGTTCCATATATTTTTAAATATATTTCAATAAATAATACATTTGTAACAGAAATCTTTAATTTTTTTATAGGCTTCGGTTCTATCAACAATCTTCCAAGTTTTTTTTTAATATTGACGTCACGTATTTATTTTTTAAATATCCAATAGGTTTAATAGCACCTTTCGATTTAGACCAACTATTTTTTGCTCCGATTAATTTGTTTCAAACAAATTTCTCTTTCTGTAAGTATCATTTTTCTCTGGCAATGACATATCATTAATGTAATTATTGCTTTTTAGGAATTAATAGAACGAACATCAGTATTGTTTCCTTTTTTTATTAGCACTTGCTTGTGTCGTATTGAAATGATTCATGGTTTAATTTGTTATGGTTTTATTAAGTCAAAGAGCAGAAGTGGACTAAAAAGGTTTTACAATGACAAATCTGATCAAAACATGTGTAAATTTGAGGTGTATATATAGTCGATATGACAATATCTCTCTCTCTCATTAACGTTATGCTAATGTGCTTAAGGAGAAAGTGAGTAAGTGTCACATGTGACATGAGTTGAATTAAACGACCAAAAAGCGAAATAATTACTATGCATTCATAGCTCAGATGTTAGAGCGTTGTCGCGTAGAAGCAAATGTTGCTGGTTCGAGTACTACTGAATCCAATTTTTTTTTAATTTCTTCTTAATATTATTCATTATATGCTTGTTTGTATACTTTTTAAAATTTCAAAAATATATCTCCTAACTTTTAATAAATAAATGAATCAATAAATTGTTGCTAAAAAGATTTTGTTATTTCTCTTACCTTTATAAAATATTGATGTTCTGAATCCTTGGACTGTTTTCACTTGGTTTGGTGGTAGTGCAAAAAAAAAGAGTGTGCGTGTAACCTTTACGCGCGATTGAAGTAAAACTTGTTGACGTACGTATCGGAAAATAAATATTTAATTACAATTCAATCATATTTATTGCCTATATACTTTACAAAAAAAATGAGATGTTATATTTATATTATTCATTAGAAATAGGAATTTGAAAGTTATCATTATTTTTTTTATATATGAAATAATAGGTTTATGATAACTAAAATGTGAAACATAGATTTTAGTCTATAAATACCATTAATGTATTTGAAACCGTTTGAAAATTTCATAAATAAATTTCGGAAATTTAAACTCCTCCCATAGCTGAAAATATACAGTTACTTCCATCAGAATCTTCCGTTAGAATCTACCCCTAGTCGTGCCTAAAGAAGTTTTGCTTCAATAATAGGTAAACAATATTAAAAATATACACACATTACGTTTAGAATGTGTGATTTTGTAGCTGTATCTACCTTATTGTAATACATCACAACACAAGAGCCTTCGATAGTTAGATAACCATTTCATTTTGTAGCATTTTATAGCATATTCCATAAAATTTAAAATCCTGAGTTAAGTTTGTTTCCTTCACGTCTACGAAGGATCTGTTATTGGTGGTAAAAGATCAGCCATCTTGACTAGTGGTTTTATGGCCTTTATGGCTACCTAACCAAACCTAAAATAAGTATAAGAAAGTGTTAAAATATTTTGAATATTATTATTTTATGAACAAAAACGTGCAACATGCTTCTTTACTCAACGTAAAGATTCCGTATAAACAATTATTTACTATCATAATATGTATGTATGTATATAAACTTACTTAATCAAATCATAATGAATGTGGCTGTCTCGTCATTTTTTCATTTTTGTCATTTTTTTTCAAATTTTCAAATCTTTCTGCCTCTTATAATATCCCCTTTGACGTTCACAATTTCTTTTTCTTTTTAGCTCTTTAGTTCTAAAACGAAAATAGCTAGGTATAAATAATAGGTATAAATTATTAGGTATAAATAGTGTAATTACACACCAAAAATAAAATTTATGCATATAGAGTACCTACCTATTCACTCATTTTCAATCAATATTTTTTCATCACTTTCTTCATTAATAAATCCACATTGTTTATTCATATTTAATACAAACACTTTATACACAAAAAACTATTTATATAAAGCAATGTATTTCGATTGACAAGATGATCAGCTGTCAATTCATACAATTACAGATTTAATTTTATTTAATATAGGAGGCAAAATCGCATGAGCGCCGCCAGGATTATTTTCAGGGGGTGCATCTGCATCTACACATTATTATGATCTAATATATATATAGAATGTAGAATGATTTGGACAGCAACCGCGACGCCTTTAGTTTTTAGTCAAACAATAATTTAATAAAAAAATTAAAAAAATATATAATTTTCTGGTAAATTCAGGTATTTTCTTTCATAGCAGGGGGTGCAAGCGCACCCTCTTGCACCCTGCTGCCGGCGCCCATGCAAAATCGTGTCAGTATTAGGTTTTGTTTCCGGTTTCTGTTATTAGAATGACGTCACGTCCGTTAGAATAACTTTTTTACTCCTAGTCTCGCTAAAGAAGTTTTACTTCAAAAATTTAATTTGTTTAATCCCTCAAAAATTTGGGGCGAAATGACTTTGGAATTCTCTTTCTTCTAAATGGAATCCTTTGTAACTTTACGAAATGGCTGATACCAAAACTTACACAGAAATTTTCAATATTTCCGGTGGACCTCTTCAAATAAATTTGGATTTTTATTTGTATTTTACAGAGGCTTTAAGTTGATTTATTTTATGAGACAATCCAAGAATAGCCGTGATTCAGGAAAATGTCTTAAAAAGAAGGACATGTCACGTATCGCAAATACTTTTTGATTAAAAAAAACGAGTGTGGCAGTCACTAGGACTACCGTACCCTCCCTAGACTACCGGCAGAAGTTATACTTATATGCATGTGGCTGGATTCATAAATTTGTATGCGAATGATTGAGCAAAATTATTATATTATATTAGTCTTCAGGGACCTCAAAAACCGCCGAGTTCCAAGTGTGCACTGATTTTGTACAGAATGTACATAAAACCCCAGGAGAAGAGGTAAATACTCTAGGCACCAAGTGCCGCGGAGATTTTCGACATCACGATATTTTTGTTCAGCGACCCCAAAAACCCCGAGCACATAAATTGAACCCATTTGGAATACTTACCGAGTTGTAATTTTTCTATCTATTGTCTGTTCGGAATTCACTTTTCGACTATTCTTAAAAACTCTGTTTATGTAGTCAGCAACCTCAAAAGCGTAGTGGAGGATATAATGCAACCATGTGACGGTATTTTATACTACAATACAATACTCATTACTGAATATTATTATTAATATCATTAGTATAAAATACTAAACTTTATATGTTTACTTACGTGACAGAATTATAAAATAATCTGTCAACACAATATAATACGTCACTATGATATTCAAAACATTATATTGAAACACTTATGGGGGCTTTTTACACAATTTATTTACAAAATTGTTAAGATACACTGAACTCTGCTGGATAACGTCTAACTACTTGACAATACCATGAACTCTTGTGAATACTTGAACTTGAACTGACGTTAACTGCCCATATGCATCCCCTTATATACAACTTTATTTAATCTAGTTAGTGTGTTTAGATCTTTCTAGAATTTTCTAGAAACATTATTTAATCTAGTCAGTGTGTTTAGAAGTTTCTAGAATTTTCTAGAAACTTTATTTAAAATGGTCAGTTGATTTTTAGAAACTTCTAAAACTCAACTGTCAATAACAATCTTTCAAATTAAAGTCCCTTCCTTTACGGTTATCCCCTTACAATATGTATATGTATATCTATCTCTTTTCAATGTACTGAATGTTTAAACGGTATTCAAAGGACTTATAGTTATGACTAAACATGTGGTAAATATTTTATCACCCCACACAAATCGAGTGCATGAATAGAATTATAACTTCAAAAAATGCATAGATAATTTTCTGTAAAAACCTTTAACCCGCTAAACTAAGAAAATTCAAACACTGTATCATTAAAGTATGTATAGGAGTCACAAAATTAACATGGGTCTTCTATGTGGATCTTCAAAACTAAAAAACAACTGAGACACAAGTTTCACTAAAAAATGTAACTAAATTTATTTGAAAAGCGGGTCATGTAGCAATATACTAGACATTTAATTGCAATAAATTGTTGCTAGGCCCTATAACTTAACTTTAAACTATGACTGATTTAGTTGTTTAAGGAAAATGCTAAAGTGCTTTGACATTCGTTTGAAATATTTCTAAAAATAAAAAAAATTCTTTAAAAGCTATTGACTGTTTAAATGCAAAATTTAAAGACATTCATCATATTACGACTATTAAAAACTTATTTGCTATGATCGATAGTAAATTACTACTATATTTGTATTACCTTAAATAAACAATTTCACAATATTTACTTAGGTTATCACATTGCATAATAGTTATTTATGTATCAAGGGAGTTATGAGGATGTTAATTATCGAGGGCAACAGGTTGCAATCCTGAGGGACGCTAGTCCCGAATGATTGTTAAGTTGCACGAGATTATTAACATCCAATAACTCACGTGATAGATAAATAATTTTATTTCATACTAATTAAATGTGAAAACCAAAATTTTCTGGTTTTCAAAATTAAACCAACGTTTTTTAATAATTAAGTAGGCATGATTACTATGGATATATCGACTGACAAATTTGTAAATAAAAATTTGTCAAATTCATTAATTTGTAAAAATAGATGAAAACATGGAGAAAAGTGAGATTTCAGGCGATTTATTACAAAAAGCTGAGAAAGCTCGTGCTGTACTAATACCGACAAAGTCAGAACCGAAATATAAAAAAGAATATGACAAGTTTCTACAGTGGCTGAAAGTTAACCGTATTGAAAAGAAAAATATAACTGAAACCATAATGTTGGCGTACTTTCAAGACATGGTATGTGTTTATTCTTCCACGTTCTAGCATAAGTGATATTGATTTACTTTTATTACAGTCTGAATCGTACAGTCCTAATTCCCTGTGGACTAAGTGGTCCATGTTAAAATCAATGATGGTAATTTATAATAATACCGATGGGAGTAAGTTTCATGAACTGGAAGCGTTTCTCAAACGAAAAAGTAAAGGCTATGAACCAAGAAAGTCAAAAGTGTTCACTAGGGATGACGTTGTCAAATTTTTGATTTATTTTTGTAAATACATTAGAGGGAGTTAAGGATTTATAATTGCCCAAGGGAGTTATGAACATGTTTATAGTTACGGTAACTAAGGATTTATTTGTTTATAATGTATTAGTATGAAATAAATTTCATAAATTAACAGTTATTTAATATTTATATCTTTTAATTGGTGTTCCGCCAAAGTGTTCTCAGGTCAAACATTTCTCGTGTACCATCTCGCCAAAACGGCTTCTGCGAACGAGCAATACTGAAACACCCTTACAAAATTGGCAAATCACTCTCTTACCGAAGTGGTCTTTCCTAACTGGACTGTCTAATTTACGAGAAGTATCGTATAATTATTTAGTTGTTTTTGAAGTATTTGTTTGTAACAATCTAAATTTCTATTACCTTAATTTTAATTCGGAAATAGTAAAACATAACACATTGTAAATAAGTCTATGGCTTAATAAGTATCCTTAAATCCTAATTAAACTTGAACACGAAGATATGAAGTAAATTAATAATAATATACAATTTATAATTTCAGTCTTCGTTGGGTGGCCAGTGTTCAAGAAAAGCAGACTGTCCACTTATACAAGAAACTTGCGTAGTCAGAGAGTAGCAATTTTACTTTCATCTGTGATATTTCTGTGTGAGAATGTTCTACGTTCTACATACCTGGTAATTTTTTTAATACCGGTTTAATAACATTTTAAACCGATCCAAACAATAAGAGAATCATTCTTCGAGCGGTCAAGTGTAAAGTACGAAATATGCTATCATTGGCGTGCTAAATCTTAATCAATATCTAGAGCAAATTCACTTTACCTGCCAGCACAGGAATTACAACAAATAAAGAAGTTATCTTCGATATTAAGAGTGAAACAGTTTAAGCAAAAGATCTCGTAAATTTCTAAATTAGTAAGTCGTATATGTCCTGAAAAAAAGATAAGATTCTAATAATGTTATATTCTCTTTACGTTCTAACTATTTTCGATTAATTGCAATAATTTTTAGTTTTCTATAAACTATTCTTGTCTATAATATATAATAATATAATAATAATAATAATTCTTAATATATATAAATTACGTGTCACGTTGTTTGTCCGCAATGGACTCCCAAACTACTTAACCGATTTTAATCAAATTTGCACACCGTGTGCAGTTTGATTCAACTTGAAAAATAGGATAGCTTTCATTTATAGTCGCAATATTATTTTATTGTAAATTATTTGTTTATTGAATTGTTATTATATTAAATATGACATTATCATTTTGAAAGTTTTCATGTGAAGTCTTGGTAGCTAATTTGGATCAGCGGCTATTATGACATTTCGGTTGGGTTATGGTAATGGGATCGATTACGCCAGAGGGAATTTTTTTTTTTTTTTTGTTTTTACATGTGAAAACAGTAAAATTATTATTTTAATTTAACTGTTAATAAAATAAACTATTTTAGAAAGTTTTTAGATACAACTACCCTTGATTTAGTTAACAAGGAAACAATCCTCTCTATGATCAATCACAGCGTTGCATGACTTAATATTTTTGCAATATCAAGGATGCTGTTCATTGTTGAGATGACACTTAAATTCAGTTTTAATTATTGAAAAGTTTTAACATAAAAAGTTGTGGCATGTGCTTTGAAACTATATAGTTTAATAAACTGGGCAACCATATATTGCATGTTCACGTGTAGGGAAACCGTCGAATCTGTTTGTGTTAGCTAAAGACAGGTTAACCAAAAATATTGTGTTCCGATTAGTGCTAAATTAAATTGAAAATAAAAGTAATTACCTATAATTTAAAATAATAAGTATTATTGTTAAAGATTTAAGACTGTCTGCCCTACCTACCTCATTCATGCATAAGTTAAAGTGTTACATGTTATTTACTTTGTAATGCCACATAAGTGATAGGGTAGTTTTGCCCTACATATTAATTTATTAATTTATATTTTATTGTATTGTTATGTATTACATTTTACCAGGTCAAAGTCATTACTTTAGATCTTGGCAGGTGTTTAAATAGTTTAATTTTGATTCTCACGTAGAATATGAATTGACTTTAAAAGCAGGTTGTTGAGGTCAGACACCCTTTGGGGTGTCCCTAAAACAGACCCTGGGGTCTGGGCAATTGTGACTCTTGACGTATTTTCGTGAGTAAGTGTGACATGCCACCATGTAATTTATTTGGTAAGACTCCCTATTCTTAATGTTTATCACTCATTCTTATTGCTTATTTATTCGTTAATATATTTGTTGTTTGTTTCCTGTTGTTTATCTCATCTTACCCTTGGTTAGTTTTCTGCCTTCAGCAGTACTTATACCTGGCCGGGAGTGCCTTTAGTAAGCTACTCCTTATCCTATAACACTAACACATTCTCTCAAATCTCTCCAGGCGTGACAGTAATATACTCATTTGTTATAAACTTCAATAAAAATAATAATAAATTTTAAAATTCTTTTGTATTGATTTTTGCTTAATATCAATCCAGTGAATTTTTATACCAGCTTTAACGTTTCCGTCTTCATTCGTAAATAATAATTTCATTGTATTAAGGGGTTGCAGTAGTAGAAAATCTGTCAAGGAGGTCGCCATATTTTTTACAAATGCCATCTATGTAAACAAGCATGGTGGTCCCCATGACTGATGTTCTACTACTGTTCCTCTTAAATAGATTACTACAATGTAATAAGTATAACAAAAACCTTAGCCACAGCAACGCGTGGCCGGGTCAGCTAGTGTATATTAAAAATTAATTTCACCATAGTGTTCTTAGCCGTCAAAAACAGAATAACATAATTTTTACTTTATATAATGCTTAAAAACCCTAATACAATCACAGCTTAAATATAAAACAGCAAAATTAATTTTTGTTGTAAAAATTGTCAGCATTAGCTATGCCATGAAAAAGAAAGGAAACTGTTCAGCAATTTACAACCTTTCTTAAAAAAGTTGTAGTTTATCTCAAACCGGGATTTATAAATAAAAGGTAAGTTACTATGACAGTTTATTAATTACATACATAAAAGTTTTAAAAATCAAAATTAAACAGATATAGTTTTTATAGACTGTGCAATAAATAAATACTATTTTAGAATATTTTTTTATTTTCGTCGTGTGCTTTGTCTTTCTCTTTGTCGGTCTGGGTGGAATTTTGTAATTGAATTTAAACATATTTACCGACCACCTAGAGCTCTGAAATTTTTAGGATAGCTAAGAACTGGATGACAATGCATGTTTAGGCATATACATAGAGATTTTGACACAATTTCCGGTTGATATGAGTTATAAATCGTTTATTTTGTTTTAAATCTACTTATATTTTTCGTATTTAATAACTCGTTTATCAATACAGAAAATTTAACAAAAATTTATTATATTATATACTAGCTGACCCGTCGGACTTCGTACCGCAAATCATTTATGTCATTCTTCAATTTTTCTTTTTTTTTTAATTTATTTTGATTTTATCATTTTCATCATATTTTTTCGTTAGTTATCAGGTTCATACCATTTTGTTTTCGTTTTATTTTGTAGTTTATCGGTAAAATATATAAGATGCATAACAATACTTAGGTAATTTAGTAAGAATTTCTCGTTTAAATATAAGTGATATTAACTGCGCCACCTTACGGTGGCGTGATATAAAGTAATCAAATAAGTAGTGGTTGCTCGTTTAATGGAAGCGCCATCTGCTAGTAACTTCCATTAATACGAATATCATATTCATCTTTCCCATTAAAAATACATCATCATACTGATTTTCATGACAATCGGTTAAACGGGGCGGAAGTCGATACTTTACAGCGCCGCCTGGTAGCAAGTTACATCAATGGGCATAGCATATAAAGTTTCTTCGTGGAAAAATATATGTACATACCAATTTTAATATTGATCGGTCAAATAGTTTCTGAGTCTATCGATTTCATACATACAAACATCCTTTTATATATATATATATAGGTAGATAAGGATTGCTCGTTTCAATATATGTGATATTAACTGCGCCACCTTACGGTGGCGTGATATAAAGTAATCAAATGAGTAGTGGTAGCTCGTTTAATGGAAGCGCCATCTGGTGGTAACTTCCATTAAAACGAATATCACATTCATATTAACCATTAAAAATACAGCATCCTACTGATTTTCATGACAATCGGTTAAACAGGACAGAAGTTGCTACTCTGCAGCGCCACCTAGTGGCGAGTGGCATCAATGAGCATAGCATATTCGTTTGCTCCGTGAAAAAATACATATACATACCAATTTTCATGACAATCGGTTAAACAGGACAGAAGTTGCTACTCTGCAGCGCCACCTGGTGGTGAGTGGCAACAATGAGCAGTATCCTATGTCTATCTCCTGGCTCTAAGCTACCTCTCTACCAATTTTCAGCCAAATCTGTTTTGCCGTTCTTGAGTTATAAGTGGTGTAACTAACACGACTTTCTTTTATATATTATATAGATATAGATATAGATTGTACTTTATTTCATAAATATGCAAAATTTGAGTTAAATACTTTAAAGCATTCTTACAATACAATTTTTTGAAAAAATACCTTTATATGCTTTATAAAATATTAAATCAAACCAATAAAAATTGATAAAATATTTTTTTTATTATTTTTTTCCTATTAATATTATCATATAATTACATAATTCCTTATGTTTTGTTTTAAAATTCAATATTGTATAGAACGGATTTCCTTTCTTAAAAATCTCTTTAAATTCTAAGAATTCTATAAACTCTTAGAATTTAAATAGAGCACATTCCACCCGTTTCCATAGAAACGAACTTGACCTAATTTCCTATTGGCTAGAGCCAGTCGGCCATTATTAAAATTCCAAGAAATGACGTTTCATTGACAGATTTTCTGTTATTGTATATTTAAATATGTAAACATTGAATTATTTTAGTAAATAAACTATTTAGAGTTAATATGTATATTAGATAAGTGTTGTAATTTGTTTAAATACTTTTATATTTGCTTTTACAACATCGAAAAATCCTGTAATATAATAAAAAATACGATCAAAAGAGTTTAAACCTAATATAGGCATTGACATTTAGTAGTAAAATGTTTATATTAATTTTAATACTTATATATTTAGTTTCACAGAGATTTTATCATTTGTAATTCTTTTATTAATATATATTTATACAAATAATATGAGGTACATAACGATTACCTGTCAATGTTAATAAAGGTTGTTTTATAGATAAAAACGTTATATATAAAATATATAAATATTCTACCGTCATTTCTTTCCTTTTAGCTATTCTATTTTCACCAAAGTTCAAACTTAAAAAATGTAACTCTTTATAACATTTTTTGGCAAGCAAGGTGATCTGTCCTCTAATTAAGAGTTTGACTGGATGAAAATTTTTTTTTTAGGGAATCACTGGTAATTTTGTACAAAACAAGATGTTATAACCGACCTCTAGAAATTATATTTTTAATTTTTTAACAGAAGTAAATTTAAGTAAAATTATAAATTTGGTAAGTGATATTAATACCTAAAATACTAATATGGTTTTTTCATATGTTATTACCAATGTGTCGTAAATATTACGATCTAAGAAAGAAATATGAAATACACATTATAGTTATTTATTATTTAATATTTTATGCAGGGCTCTGTCAAACTTTTACTCAGTTCTATCATAACGGAGAAGAGGTTTATCATTTTTTAACGTATTGTTGCAATAAATGGTATTTACTAGGAAGATTAACCATCCCGAAAAACACACACACAGTGGCGATCTCCCCGTTTTTCGGTTACGTCCCATACTGCTGCACAGCTGATCGAATGTCTCGACTTCTAAATTTGTTTTATTATAATGAATAACCATATCTGGTTTGCCAATTGCAGATATTGCAATTGTAAGACAGTAACGTTTTCATTTTATCGAACAGAACATTGATGATCCACACTCTCTTTTTTTGATCTGTAGTAATTGTTGACGTAATTCTTTTTTATTTTTTCTCACTTGGTCAACTTATAGGGAGCTTTACATAATAATTTACCTGTGTTACGGTTGTGCATTAATCATATACTTGAAGGCAGCATCGCATACGATGACGTTCTTTTATTTCATACTTTAAAGGTTTATTGGAAATACACAACTTAGATATCTATTGTAAGGTACGATGATGGTGTATAGTATCTGTAGATTTCTCAGAGGATTTCCCATATTTCTCTAACCAAAGTAAACGGATCATCTTCTTTCTTCTCTAGTAGATTTATCGTCGAATCTAATACAATTGAGTAAAAACGATAATCGGTCACAACTCATGCAAGCTCGATAAAAGCTACAAGATGTGATAGGATTGAATATTTCCTTGCAGTTGACATTATTAGCTACTTTTGCAGCTGAAAATATTAAAATTGCTAAAAATGCTAGGAATTAATTCCAAGCTAATTTACTTTGTGGTAACTGAATTTGTAGTGTTTTTTCCCGGTGACTTTCAATTTCTTGGTTTGTAAATGTAACAGTGGCACTAAGAATTTCTTGTGAAAAGAAGTTTGTACAATGTTCTTTTATACGTTCAATATTACGAACATTTTTTTGGTGCCTAACATAAAATGTTAAAATTTCGTGAAGTTGTTCGTTTAGAAGTACTTAAAATTTTTGCAGACCAGTTAAGACCTTTTTTGCCTGTTAAGTTATTCTTCAATGGTTATGCAATGCATGGGTTTCTCCACCGATTTTTTACTATGGGTTTACCATCAGACAAACTTTTATCAGTTGGTTCTTGTTGAAAAGTTTTGTATTGGTCTGTCTACATCTACTTTATTCTCTACTTCTATAGTATCTGAATTGCTATCATCTGAACTATCTTGTAACACTTCGATGTTGTCTTCTTCGCAATCAATTTCACTATATTCATATAGTTCTTCACCATGAGAATTTTCAACATTCATAATCTCTTAAATTTCGTTCTGTCAGAGGTTTTCTCGATATTTTTCTTTAATATTCTTTACTAAAGTAACATATAAAAATTCAAAATAATAATTTCTCACCTAGCACAACAAGAAAATAAACTAACGTAATTACTAATAGGTCGTACATTTTATGACGGAAGGTTAAAATATCCAGTAAAACAAAACAATGTCTGTAAACCGTTCTCACAATAATGATTTTAGGTCAGTAAAAATAGCATTTAACTTTGCACTAAATTTCCGATCCAAATTTCTTTTTTTATTAGGTTTCGGATAACTTACTGAGTATAAAATCACAAAATGCTGACAGAAAAAACGTTTTCGGCCGATATCTCGGAAACTATGCACTTTAGAGCAAAAGTCATAAACCATTATTATAGAAAATAAAATTTTGCATTTCCAGCAAACTTTTTTGTAAAACTTACCGTTTAGGATTTATGGCCCATTTAATGAACCGATTTTTCGATCGCAGCCAATAACTCTTGAAAGATTAGATTAACTAATAAACTAATTTTTAAAGATCCGTTTATTCTCTACAACTTTTGTTTTAAACTTTTTTTTCTAATGTCCATAGTTTTTGAGTCATAGGACGTTTTATGTTGGACTACCGAGCGAAAAGTTGAAAATTTCAAGATACGCATAGAATATAATAGTACAAATTTAACAAATAAATTAAAAAAAAATTATCCCGATTGTTTATGTAGTTAACAAATAATAGTTTAATTCCTTACCTGCAATAGTAACAAACGTTTTTTTATTTTACTTAATTATATTTCGCTGCCGCGTCACCCGCCGAGCGTCGACATTTCTCCATTAAACGTCCTATAACTCAAAAAGTATAGACATAAGAAAAAAAGGTTTAAAACAAAAGTTGTAAAGAATAAACGGAACTTTAAAAATGAATTGATGCATTTTATTGATTAATCCAATATTTCAAGAGTTTTTAGCCGCGATCGTAAAACCGGTTCATTAAATGGGCTATAAATCGTAAACTGTAGGTTTTACAAAAAAGTTTACTGAAAACAAAAGGTGCAAAATTTTATTTTCTATAATAATGGTCTGTATGACTTTTGCTCTAAAGTGCTTAGTTTCCAAGATATCGGTCGAAAACGTTTTTTCAAGATGACGCCTCTAGCGTCACCTGGATCTGTCAGCATTTTGTGATTTTATGCTCAGTAAGAGATCCCAAATCTTATAAAAGAAAAATTTTGGATCGGAAATTTAGTGCAAAGTTAACCCGAAAAAACGGCTATTTTTACTGGCGTATTTAAAAGGTTGATCGAGAAGCTATAGGGAACTACATGCATGGGATCTACCAGGAAGCTAACGAATTCGAACGAAATGTAGCGAGCGTCGGCATTGTGACGATATATTAGTGTTCTAGGGTTAATAACAACAATTAGTTTAATTAACACTTTTATTTTTTTATTATTCATCTGGTTGATCATTGGCTGATGTACTTACAGGTTTCCTGTATGGTCACAAATAGATATAAACCATTCTATAGACTTTAATGGTTTTTTATAAGCTAAAATTTGTGTGTTTACTTATAAGAGCTATATTTTTCTTTGAGTTAAAAAGAAAATTATTAGGTTTTAAAATTAGTCAATCTACATACTTTGTATTTAACAATACTTTGTAGATTCTACTAGGTAATGAGTCTTACTTAAATTCAGAGACAGATGAAAATGAGGGTTATGTGGAGTCAGAAAGTGAATCTGAAGAATCAGATGAAGAATAAATATTATTTTTAATGATAACATATTTTGAAATAAAATATTGTATCTCAGTTTAATAAAAAAATTTATAGAAATTATGCAAATTATAATGTATTTTGAATTTCATTGATTATGATGATAATACTAATAACAATAATTATTTCATGAAAATTCTTACAATTTTAATATTTAATAATAGGTACAACCAAGACAAATATATACTGATTGCGTAGATATTAAAATTACAAAAGTTTAATAATAAATATTTTAAATCAAGATATATCTTACATAACATATTCATTTTTTTGTGGGACAAGAAATAGTAAGTATAGAGGTCGCAAGAAATCCTCGACTTTGGAGCGGTCGACAGCTGGAGTGCCCTTAAAAATTTGTCGGACAATATTACCAGTTAATTGTAAGTATTTTTATTAAACAATCCTGCAAAAAGCCGCCATGAGGGTGTAAATTTTATGACTTCATAACTTTGCCATATTTGGGATGTCGGACGCGCAAAAATACCCCTTTTAATTGTCCGACAAAGTGATTTTCGTTTTTTGTATAAAAAAACTTTCAATCGTCAGAAAATATTCATGAAGTTTATAAATTTTTTTCACTAAATTCCACAGAAAACACTTCCCCCCCCCCCTCCCGAAATATTTCCGTAATAGAAAAATTGTCCGACTCGACATGAATAATTGAATAAACGAAGTATCATGAGGAGGTAATCATGATTGATTTTTTATAAATGTAGGCTCAGGGTCTATTAGAACTAACTTCATAAATTAAAACTAGAAAATATTGAAAAATTTATTTGTTGTAACATTTTTGGATGGGTACCAAAAAAAAAATTGAGAGTTTTTCATCCCTCAAGAGTATGTTGAATTTTGTATAAAATACATATCACTTTAATCTCCGGGTTTGAATAATTCAATTTTTTTTTGTAATCATTAAATAAACAAAATTAGCACAGTGCCATAAACCGTTACTACATATTTAAATTTAAGCAATCCCAATGAATCCACAGGGCACACAATGATAAGAAGTTCTGCCACTCTGTTAGTGAATTCAAGAACCAACCTATCTTTGTTAAAAAGGCACGGTGGATGGAAGTCGTCAGCCACAGCCAAAAATTACATAGATAAACCTTTATCGGCAAGAAACGATATGGCGACAAAATTATTGAATAGGATTCCCAACGAATCTACACTACCAAATACTAACGAAACTTGTCAAATGAAGAAAAATAATGCAGATAAATTGGGAAATACAATTGGCGATAATTGCATAAATTGTTCCATTACAGTTAAAAAATAAAACATTTCTACATTACACTAGTTTTAATAATAAGTTATTTTAATCTCAGTCGTAAAAAAAATGTTATATGTAACTCGTGGTTGACAAAATTTATACCACGTGTTCCGTAATATACTATTAATGTTAACAACATGTTACATGTTAGGAAGAGGAAAACTTTAATATTTGTTTAAACTTTGAACAGTTATAAATTAAATTAAGTTGTTGACATAAAATTTTTTTATCTAGATTGACATACATATTTCTTTTTGTCAGGAGCCTTTTAAAAAAAAATTGTTAGTTATTGAGAGAAACTAATAAAATCGCTAATAAAGATAATAAATACTGTAAACAGATACTGTTTATTTTACATATTAGTTCTATTCGATTATTTGCCAATTACTATAAATTATACATTTGGACAAAACTAAAAGAATACACAATAAATACTCATACTTATATTTAAACAAAGCAAATGACATGCTAGAACGTCACCTATCTACAAACCACTATTTGATTATGTAGTTGTAAATTTTTTATTATGCATTTTTTCCAGATCTGCGTGTAAAATGAAATAAAGTTAAGAGATTTTATGTTTATTAAGAAAAGAGGAATGTTTGATCCAATAGGCATGTTGACAGTAGTTGTAAATCCATGTAAAGTTAAATTTAAATGATTAATGGTAATATTTAAATACCTAAAATCATATTTATTAAACGTAATTAATAATATTTTATTAATTAAAATTAATTCAAAAAACTTTATTTAATACACATTATGACGTGACTGTGAACGCCAATCACAGTGCATGACGTCATGAACCGATAAACAACTTAGCGTCGCTTGGTGTCACTGTGTGTACGAGTTATTTCTTTGATTTCTCTAGCTAATTACTCGCTTTTAGTATTTGTAACTCACTTGTTATCATAAACCGAATTGTGTTTACATTATGGACTATTATGGAGACTGGATTCATCAAAGGAAACAGTTCTAACTTGCCGAGAATCGATTGTTTGATGGTGGCGAATTTCTTTGCTACAAACAAAGATTTTTGTGCCGAGGAACTTAACATAAATTTTTTATAGCCTGTTTTTCTTCGTAATGACAATGTTCAACTCATATATTTTTTAGATAAGATTTTAAAATATTATCGGTGTATTCGTTTAATTCAGAATCGGTTTCCATTTTTTCAATAAAATTTATATCTGCGATATCTAATTTTTTAATTTTAAAAGGTTTATTAATATTAATTTTTATTGGTTCTTCTCTTGAATTAGTAATGGTTGTTGTTGCAAAAAATTTATTTACGTTTACAACTGCACAGGGTGTGATTTGATTGCCAAAATTAATATAATTTACAAGTCCTGTTCCGCTTTCTATGTCAACGGGTAATTTTACAATTTGGGATGTCCTAGCGGGAATATTAATAGAATAATTTTTTACTTTAAGTTTCTTTTTTAGTTGTGTTAATTCTTCTAATTCGTATATTATTGGTATTTCTGTATAAGGAGTTTTTTCTCTAAATTTACAGTTGCTTTTAATTGTTTTAATAAATCAATAGATACCAATTAATCCGTCATATTTTTGACTAAAATTAAATAAATAGAACTTATGTCGTTCGTTAACTTTAAAAATTTTAAAAATAGGTATATTTATAACTTCATTATGGTAAGAACAGAGATATTGTCTATGGGTAAGAAATACTGTGGGCTGTTTGAATATTAAAATCTTCATTTTTTACATGTACATCTACATACACACACACTTTCTATTTATTATTAACTAGTATTAAAGCCTAAAAATAATTATTTCTCAAGAAAACTTTCAAGTTCCTTAGAGTTTGACAGATCGCGAGCATTGTTTATCGGTTCGTGACGTAATCAAAATCACATGGCCGTTTTGGGCGTTTTAGCGGGAAATTTTAAATCTATTCTAATTTATCACTTTTTTCTTTAAAATAAAATTATTTTTATTATTAAAATATTTTTTTCGCGGTTATTAAAAGTTTAACTATAAAATAAAAGCAGATCCGGAAATTAGTCAACATCCCTATTATATGTTGTCCCAGAATCACAGCTAGTATTTGTGTTGAATTTATAATAAAGCCATAGTTTTAAATGTCATCAAAACAGTATATTTAAATTGTAACTTGATATTATCATAGGGATGGGGAAAGATAAGAAACCCAGGTAAAAGATAAAAGATATATAAATTAGATAAGATAACCCGGCAGATTATTATTTCTAAATTTAAAATTACACACTTTTATTTAGGAAACAAAAAATAATTATACTTACACTTTACCTTACTTATCCTTATGGTTAAAATCCAAACTTGTAAGATAAGAAAACAAAAACATATTGGATTAACTGAAAATATTAATCAGAGAAACATGCTCTATAAATGAAAAGAAAATATCTAGTTAAACTATTAACAATATTTATTATTTGTTTAAATAATAAACCAAACAAACAACCAAAAACATAGAGGCAGATATTAAAACAGTAAATACATATTAAAATATCACCTTTGTGATCAATCCAAAATCATATTTTTTACACTAATATAACAGCTATGTATATTATTTTGTTATCTCTGTGTACCCTGTGAAGCGAAATGTAAAACAATTGTTATCTAGACAAAAAATTATTAAAAATCACCTTTTGCTTTTTTATTAACTCGAGTTAAAGGAGTACTTACATCCCAAGATATAGATATTAAATAGACAGATAAGAAATAAAGGTAACAAATTATAAATGATAAATATACAGATAAGAAATAATAAAAAATACACCCCGGTTAATTTAAAGATGGCACTGCACTTTTATCGCTGATAGTAGTTCGGTATGATAAATACAATTAAGATTAAATTTTCCAGAGAAATAAACGGTACTTTCATATGCGGTAAAGATAAAGATAATACAAAAGCTTACGTTAGCTTCTTAGGTTTCAGCAAAGATAATATAAGGAACAGATTGCTTCATTCTCTGAGTAAAAGATACGGTACAATAAAATGTTAAATCTCGACTCTTCTTTGGTCTCGATTAACAGGTAGTTTGAGAATAAACCATCCTCTTACTCTTCATAGGTCTCTAGTAACGAAATACAGTAATATGACCAAGCTGCAGTCATAATTATTAGATATTTGAAGTAATCTTAAAGATAACACTATCTGGGAATCTTCAGATAAACTTTCAATCGGAACAAACGAAACAAGGCACTAGAAACACTTAATTACTTCGTAATTTTAAGAAAAAGAAAAAAGACCGGGAAAGATGAAACTAAATGACTTGAGGGTTACGTGGCAAACACCACACCCTGAGTAAGTAACCATTGCGTCGGGTCTCGTTTAAGTAATTATTTCGAAAGCACGTGTTTAAACAGAGGGATGTGATTGGTTAGAGAACAAAACGATATTATAACTAGAAAAATATGTTAGGCAAATATTAGTTAAATGAAGCGATTACCTATTATCTTAAGTAATATTGAAACTAAAACTTTACTTTAGAGTTAAATAAGAAATAATTATCTAGCAATTCGCAAATAATTCGAAATTAAACAATGTAAAAAGTTTATCGAGAAAATCACTGATCACGATTACTGTTTAACTATTAAGTATTTTGTAGGTAAAATCACGAAAACTTATTTATTACTTTCACTTTCACTTCTTAAAGTAATTTATCAGGAAAACAATTATGAGTAAAAAGGGTTTATTTATAAGTTAACTATAATAACCGTTATTACTTAATATAACATATAAATTTATTACTCGGTGATTGTGTTTACTTTTGTCACTATTTCAAACATCTTGCCAGTTTTGACTAAGTCGCCACCACCGCTCTTCCAGCCCCAAAAATTTCTTAAAAAAAAATTGTTTATATCTATTAAAGGAGCTTAATTGGCACCTTTCAAAAATGTATTTTTCATAATTTGCACCCTCGTACTTTTTTTTGATAAATTTGATTAAAAATTTGCTTTACTTAAACCAGGTTTAAATACTCATTTCTAACTCCCTAAAGAGTATTTCGATATCCGCCTTTTACCAAAAATTTGCAATTTTAATTTTCTAATTTGAACCATCGTAAAATTTGCGAAAAACGGTAATAATTATTATAAAAATTAATAAAATTAGTTTCGGACTGCTGTCAGAAATATTTAACTGCGGGTAGTGAACGCATGCGCAGTTATTTATTTCTAAACGTACATCAGCCAGGAAATGATTTTATTAATTTTTATAATAATTGTTACCGTTTTTCGCAAATTTTACGATGGTGCAAATTAGAAAATTAAATTTGCAAATTTTTGGTAAAAGGTACATATCCAAATACACTTTAGGGAGTGAGATATGAGCATTTAAATCTGGTTTAAGTATAAAGCAAAATTTAAAAAAGGTGGAAAGGTGCAAATTAAGCTCTTTCATTAGGTATAAACAATTTTTTTTTAAAGAAATTTTTGGGGCTGGAAGAGCGGTGGTTAAGTCGCCATATACGCTGCGAATATCATAAAATGTGTTTATCTACTCTACCTCATATTATGCATCAATTTTTAGTTTGTGAAAACTGTCATTATAGACAGCAGTGCGTGAAGGATTGAAAGTGTGCGTGAAGTAACAATGTATTTTAAATGGGATTTACTTTTTCGCACTGTTTTTGACGCACCTTCATATAATCAAATATCCTTAGCATTCGCGTTGTCATGGTGTTGCTATGAGAGCATTAGTTTTGTTAATGTCTTGTAAATGAATTGAAAATAAATTGCTTTCTTGTAATTATTTTTTATTTGATTATCGTAGATAAAATATTGTATGAAACTGTGCGTGAAGTGCTTTTTGCGCACTTACGCGACATATAGCACTCGCTTAGCTCGTGCTCTAAACATCGCGTGTGTGCGCAAAAAGCATGCTTCACGAACTGTATCATAAATAACTATTTTTCTAAACAGCCATAGGTACGTGCCGGTAATTTAGAGTTATTTAAATTTAAATGGTCTTATGTTAACTTTCGTTAAATTTATTAACCAACACTTCTCAATTATCCGTTTGTACGTATCTGCGTCCAAAACACAAAATTGTAATCAATTGATTGCAATTGACTAAAAAGTTTATGTAGTTTTTTGGACACTTTTAAAATTTCACTTTACTTTTAATACCCGTATTTTCTTGTGGGTTAAGTACACAAACAAGATAGAACAGTCTATTAAATTATTATTAACATTAATTCAAAGTGTTGGAGTAGTCTTTACTTCTTCGATGTTTCTAATAAGTGGCATTTTTTATTGTTATTTTATTCTTACACAAACACTTTTCTTTCTGTTTTTCCTCCTTATTTATACGTGTTTAGTGTGTGGCAACATTGTTTCTTGTATTTAGTTTAAAGTTAATTGAACCCAGAAATCACAGCAGTAAATGACCATAATAATATTGGCGCCCCACGTAGGTCCTTAATAAAAAGTCAACCAACCAAGTGGGACAAAAGCAGTAAAAAAATACAAAATCGAAACTAAGTAATTATAATTTATAACATACAATTTTTATTACACTAAATAATATTTTTTACATACTCAGTTTCCATTTTTATGAAAATGACTGTTGCATATTTTTTTGGTATACTGCTCCATTTTCTTAATTAAATCTCGGAAAAAGTTGTATAGAAGATAATAAAAGTGGTGATCTTTTTCTAAAAATATTTATTTTACTACTTTGTAAAGACCAATTAATTATTAATTTTATTCGACCTACATTTAAAGCCACATTATGTTGAATTTGTGGTTATTTAAAATTACCTACATCGGCTATATCATGCACATAGACAAATAACGATCAGTGATGACAATTAACAGATTTTTTTTAATTTAATCAAAGCGTATTATGAAATAACTATTAAGCGTTGCTGGTGTAGCATAATAAGTGTCATCCCATCAGATTAATTTTTGATGAAAATAATTATTGTGATTGCAAAATGGATGCTGCAGCGTACTGCGTAAGATCCTCATTAAATATCTTTATATACGACATGTGTTAAGCAATCTCATAGTCTTGTAGCATTTATCCAATATTGATAGGTCAAAAAATTAACAAAATATAAAATTTAAAAATAATAAATACTGGATTTTTAAAACGATAGATTTAAATATATTTTATAACAATAGAAAAAACTGAGAACAGTGATAAATTGGCTTCATAGTTCGTATAGTTCTTATTGTTACTCAGTTACACAAAACAATTTCATGTAAAATGTTGCCAAAATGAAACCATATAGCTCGCACTATCAAAAAGTAATTAGATCTCATGTCGCATTCAGCGAGACTCACTGGATGCGACATTTTTGAATTTCTACTTAATGTTATTTAATATATTCTTTTTTGTATACTTTCTAAAAATTCTAAAAATTTTCAAAAATCCCATGGAGATATCTTAAATAATCGTTTACTTAGATCAGATGTTTCTCGCAAATTCTAGAATGTTCAATCTATCTATATATATATATAAAACTTAAAGGTGACTGACTGATTGACTGACTGACTGATATAGTGATCTATCAACGCAGAGCCTAAACCGCTGGACGGATGGTGCTGAAATTTGGCATACAGGTAGATGTTATAACTTAGGCATCCGCTAAGAAAGGATTTTGATTAATTCCACCCCCAACGGAATAAAATATGGGATGAAAGTTTGTATGATCTATCAACGCACAGCTCAAACCGCTGAACGGATGGGGCTGAAATTTGGCATGCAGTATGATGTTATGACGTAGGCATTCACTAGGAAAGGATTTTGATTAATTCCACCCCTAAGGGGATAAAATAGAGGATGAAAGTTTTTATGAAACTCTCAATTTTAAACCGATCGGGCTAAGATTTTGCATGCATATAGCTACTATAACGTAGGCATCCCCTAAAAAAGAATTTTAATAAATTCCACCCCTAAGGGGATAAACTAGGCGATAAAAGTTTGTATGACAGTGTGTCAATTTTAAACCGATCGAGCTGAGATTTTGCATGCATATAGCTACTATGACGTAGGCATCCCCTAGAAAAGGATTTTGATTAATTCCATCTTTAAGGGGATAAAATAGGGGATAAAAGTTTGTAATGAACTTTGTTAATTTTAAACCGATCGGGATGATTTTTGCATGCATGTAGCTACTATGACGTAGGCATCCCATAAGAAAGGATTTTGATAAATTCCACCCCTAAGTGGATAAAATAGGGTATGAAAGTTTGTACGAGACTTTCTATCCCTAAGGATTTAAAATAGGGGTTGCAAATTTGTGTGAAACTCGGTGGCAAAAAACTAAAGTCCACGCAAATGAAGTCGCGTGCGGCCGCTAGTTGTTGTATATAAGGGGATGTATGGGCAGATAAAGGAGGTGTAAATAGTTAATTGTATTTGTAAATGTGTTTAGACGTTATCCAGCATAGTTCTGGTGTATCTGCAACAATTTTGGTAAATAAATTGTGTTATTTATTATAGTCCCCATAAGTGTTTCTATATAATACCAATTTGCAATAAACCTTAAATTACTACTCACATTAATTAGAAATATATAAACATATAAACACAGTCTCAAAACCAGAAAAGCACTATTTAGCTTTCAGGTCTTAGTGCAAAGACATGCAACACACAGTCTTTATGTGTTTTACTGATTTCGAGAAGATAAGCACGAAGAAATGATCAAACTTTTGTCGCAGGTAAGAATTAACGACAAGGACCTGAGAATCATTGCTAAACTTTACTGGAAGCAACGTGCAAACATCCGAGTTGGCCAAAATCCAACAGAAGAACTGGTAATACGACGGGGATTACCGCAAGGATGCATCCTGTCTTCTCTAATATTTAATATCTATTTAATAAATATTCAAAGAGGCCTTGGATGAGGTGGATGGCAGCAATAAACATCAATAATTTAAGGTTCGTTGATGAAACGGTTTTAATTGCTAAATGTTAAGAAGAGTTAACAAACAAAGTAACCTCAGCATGTCACAAATATGGTCTACAGCTCAATACTTCGAAAAACAAATTTATGGTAGTCTGCAAAACACCAACACAAACAGTACAAATCAGTCCATAGGCTATAAAACTGAAAATTGTCGACAACATTACTTATCTGAAAGCCAATGTCAACGACAAATGTGGCATGAACTAGAAATGAAGATCCGCATTGAAAAAGCCAGAACCGCCTTCTTTAAATTTAAATGAATTCTGTATGACGAAAAGGTAAAAAACAGATTAACACGCAGTTACATATTTTCCACACTGCTGTATGGTGCAGAAAGTTGGACGCTGACAGATACACATCTTCGAATTTTTTGACATTTTTAAAATTTTAAAAAGAATACAAACAAAAATATATTAGATGACATTAAGAAAAAATTTAAAAAATGTTGCATTCAGCAGAACTCGAACGCGGAACCTTTGCCTCTACGCGGCAACGCTCTTACAACTAAGCTATGAATGCTTAACCATCAATTCACTTTTTGGTCGTTAAATACAACTTACATCACTTGTGACACATACTCTCTTACTCCCTAATCTCATATAGGTATATCATTTAATATACGTTTGTTTGTATAATCTCTAAAATTTTAAAAAATTTTAAAGATATCTTAAATATTCGTTTACTAAAACACATTCTTATAAATTACAAGCTATAACAAAATACAACAAAATATTCATTCTAATTTACCTCATTCATTTATAATCACCTATTATTTGTTTATTATCCTAAATATTTCACCTCAAGGGTTGACCGTTATAGCACAAGTATAAGTACCAGACAGTACAGAAACTGTGATAAGTTAGTAAATATGTATATTTTTTACAGGGTGTGGTAGCAAATTCGAAATTAGGAACCTTGTCCCTGTTAGAAATGTGACGAATGCAAAAAAGGTCTAGTCTCAGTTAACAGGGCAAGATCATTTGCAACGTAATTGAAAAAAATCACCGTGTTAGTACTATCTGCATTCATTAGTAACCACTAAAAGATACACTACCCTCTTATACAATAATAATTTTATTTGCAGTAAATCCTACTAATATTATATAGGCGAAAGTTTGTTTGGATGGATGTATGGATGTTTGTTCCTCTTTCACGCAAAAACTACTAAACGGATTTTAATGAAACTTTACAGTAATGTAGCTTATAGATCAGAATAACATATAGGCTATAATTTATAAAGATATTGTGTGAATTGTCCAAAATATAACGATAAATGTCATTTAAGTCTGAAAAAATTACTGTATTTCTTATGTTGACAATATTGTTACGTTATTACAGTGCGAATGTAACATCTCAATATTGTCAGACTGTTATATTTTTCAAATACGACCCAAAAATTATGTATGTTATAATTTTAATGTCATAATGTTAGTTCTTTTCACGCTAATATAAGCTACTCGAAATACTAATACTGCGCACACGAAGTCGCGGGCACCAGTTATTGATACATAAAGACCTTGCTTTTATTCGAATTACACGCAGACGAAGTCGCGGGCAAAAGCTAGTTAGAAATACATTTTTATCTTTATATTTTACATTAGTTATATTATATTGACTTTGACGTAGGTGGGGATGAGTAAGAATCATGTGTCAATTTTTTTTTTTTTTTGGAAATACTAACGGAATGGTTGTCATTGGTTTAAATAACGTTAGGTTATTTTCTTACTATTATTATTTTTTATCTGGCAGATAATTGCATTTAAAGTTGTACTTTAGGTCTTTAGTAGTAATTTCTATTTGTTCTTAATTTGGTTTATTGTTATCTGCTTTATTATCTGATCTTTTTCCTTATGTCAATTTAACTTGGCATTTAAACAAATATGAATTTATTTTATACGATTATTTGTATTTATTTAAAACTTATTACACAATATGTGGGATGTCCATACTCCTGATATCAAACTCAATGAACCTGTCAAATAGAGTAGAGTATACAAATGTAGACACGGTTTCTTCCGATAAAAGTTTCAAAGATGAAAAAAAATCGAATTTTACTAACAGGTTTGATTTTTCTAAAACATTTTTAAATCAATATGTAAAGTATTTAACTTAATTGCTTCACCTTATTTAATTTATTTAGCATTAAATGAGAGATAGAGGCATCCAAAGTTTTTTGAAACTTTATTCATAATGAGATATTTTTTATCAATATGTGGCAACCGAGGCACAAAAAAGAAACTAAAAATCAGGACAATAATTTTTTGGATGCGAATGATAATGTTGATGTGGAAGTTGGTGACAGTGTCGAAAGAGGTGAAAGAAAAGTTATCGGTTTTTATAGTGATTATTTTTTTCACCTGTCAAAATATCACAATTTTGTGATGAAAACGCTTAATCTTCACTGTTTTATGCCAAATCTAGCCAATCATTCCGGTTTATATTGATAAAACCACAAGTGGTTTTACTAGTATTGATAAAATTATAGAACTGTCAAAAATTCAATGACAATATTGAACAATCAATTTTCTTGTTTATAAGTACCTTACTATAAATCAACATTCATTTATATTATCTAAATATTCTGAAATATATTTTGTTATTTTTATTAGCACAATTCAATTCATCTAAACGGTAATGAAAAATCAACTATGTAGGTACTTTAACACTAACCTGCTTTCTGGTTTTGCATGCATTGTAGGTAAACTTTAAATAGATATACCTAATAATTTTTATTTTGGTAATTTTCTCTTTAATAATATAATTGTATAAATAAGTATAAAAATAAATATTTATTCAAATTATAACCCTGTTTTCACGACGCTCACGACAACTGACAACTGTCAATACTATCTAGTGTACAGGATAAGTTAATAGGAAGGGTAACGGCATTTCCTTTGTGTTAATTATGAAATATAAGTTGTTCTAGGAAGTTTTTTAAATAAAGTAGTTTTTGTACAGGATCCTTCAAAAAATAATCTTCTCAAATACCACTCGTCCTGTAATATTTTACTAGATAAATTTTTATTTTCCAGACTCAAGCTTTTTTATTTTAGGCAAAACTACTCAAACAAACTGAGTAGGATAAAATCACTCGTCCTACTGACTCGTGATTTTATCACATTTTAGTTTGTTTTCGTATTTTTGCCAAATAAAAAATTTTTCGTGGAAACTAAAAATTTATCGATAAAATTTTAAGGACTCGTGGTATTACCTTTGAATAAATGTAATTTTAAATGTATATGAAGGACTCAAAAAAAAATTGTAGGAAAGATGTGGTAAAACAGACAAAAGTGTCTGTCGCAAACCATCGTTTATAAATTAATCCAAGATTTGCGATACATGACTGTATAAATTTTTTTTAATTAATTTAATTTGGAAACTTTATATTTTTTATCATATTACCATTAAATAATCATATATTAACAATATGAATAAGTATTAAGATATATTAAATTAATCTTGGCAAATTGTGTCAATACATGAATTTGAAATCTTTAAATAAATAATTTTTTTACCTTGTGATGTTGCCATGAAATGTGTTTTATATACAGTTTTGTTTAATCTCCAAAATAACTAAAATTATGTTTTACAAAATTTTATCAAATATAAATGTTAGTCTGGTTGTTTCAGGACCAAAATCGTATTTAGATTTTTTTTAAATCTTTGTATTTAATTTTGTTTTCTAATTTATAGTTTTTTGACCAGTATTAATTATTTAACATTTATCTTGTTTTATTGCTTTTACTATTATTTTACTTTAATCTTTTAATATTTAAAATGTTATTATTTTTCTTTATTTATTCAATAATTATTAAATTTTAAATTTTTTATAAATTTTTATATTTTATATCTTTGATCATTTCGTCGTATATATTTTAAAACTGTAAAACTTTTTGTTGTTCGTTTTAAGTATCTTAAATCTGTTGCATTTCGAAGTAGGATATATTGATTTTGATGTTTTACAAATATATAGACAGAACGATTCACAAACAACAGGGTAATAAAAATAAATCTATTCCTATTTTCAGTGGAATTCTTACTTTCTGGAAGTTCAATGAACCTCTTTTATTTATAATTAAATTGATTTCATCAATACCTATATGCTTAATGTTCTATTGTAGATATCAATATAGAAAGGTACATAAAAAGCAAGCTCTCATGCTTTCTCCAAATCTGAAAACAACAGTCTAGAGAATGGAAATTCTCAAGATTTTAAATTATTACAATTTATCTTAAAAAATGTTACAAATTTTAAGCGTTACTGTCTTAACAATAACTTAGTAAATACGGGAATAAAACATTAGCGTACTAAATATTTTAAATTACAACTACTTATCATTTGATTACATATCTCGATGTTATTTTTGCTGATTGAACTATAATAGTTCATTGCGTCTGCTATTTTTATATAAAATTATTAGATATTAATGTTAATATTTTAATATAATAATTTTTACTGTGCTGCTTATTAGCACAGTATTCGTATGGATCTTGAAATCGATTATCAGAAAATCATTTCTTATTACTAATTCTTTTAATCGTGCAATAGATGCCAATAAACACCTAATCTTGTATGTTACAATGTAAAAAGTTTTTGAAAATATTAAATATTGGTCGGACCAAAAAATAGTGTGTGTTACACGTCAGAAAAATGTTTTGCAAGTGCTCGTATTGTTTCGCCTCGGTGCTACGCACCTCTGCTACACAACTTTACTCGCTCTTGCAAAATGTCATTTTCCGTCCTTGTGTCACAAATAACTATGTGTCCGTGTTGTAAAGGTATACTTTTATATTTAGAATCATTTAAAATTAAGCAATATGTTTTATAAATGTAGTATTTGAATTTAAAGATTAAATAAGCTTGACTTATGACACACCTCGGCAACGGTCCATTCTTTGAAAAATGTGTCACCTAGGGTTACATACTTTGTAAACATTTTTTTTCTGTCGTCCTACTCTTAACGAATAATTTGGGCGATTTTAAATATATTGGATTAAATGTGATGGATTTTATTTTAATATGTTTGGAAAATGATAGATCTTTGACTAGGTTTGTTCTTTCTGATTCTCAGACGCAAGTGATTGGATTTTTATTTTACAGAAAATTATTATTTGATAATTATTGATACTTAAAGTTAAATTTTTACGTTTGCACCAATCTAAAAGCTTATTTAGATATTCTTTCAAAATCTGACCGTCACCAAAAGTTTTAATACTTTTAAAAAATTTAAAGACAAGAATAAAGAGTCATTATGAATAAATTATAGAATTGTAATGACAGGTGATCTCCCTGAGCCACTACTGAAGTAACCCTAATTTCAGAGTACACACAATTATTTATTTCTACTTCTTGATGCCGTTTTTTGGTATTGCTATTAATACAATATAAGAGAGAACCATTAATGCCCATTTTCTTTAATATTAAATGCATTATTGTTGGGCCTAGTTTGTCGAATGCCTTCGAAAAATTTGTATGGAAAGCATCTACCTGACATTTATTTTTAAAGGCATTCAGCAAAATATTCTCATAGGTGAGTAAGTTTGTCACTGTTGATCTCCCCACTAAGTACTAAGACCTATATAAGTAAGTTTGTCACTGTCGATCTCCCCACTAAAACCTATACAGCTGAATCGTTAAAGGCGCTACCGGCTATTTGTAGAGTCCTGCCACATGTGACATTTTTTTGATTTTTCCTAAATTTAATTTCTTGCTAGTCTAATTTCTAAATTAAAAAATGTGAAAGATGCCTTAAAATAATAAATTTATTAAAAATATATGATTTTAACTCCCTTAACCGAATTAATACATAAGACAGGGCAAAAAAGTGATTTGGTATTTGATGTTTCAATTCTTGATTTGACAAATCTCTCTTTTCATAGTCATATAAGTATATGCTCTAAGGCAACTGTGACTAAATGGATTAAGGAAAGAAACTGTGACAAAACTTTTATAGGCAATATTAATTATTATAGGTACCTCCATCTCGCAGATCGGAATCCTGCCAGACACGACTTTTTTTGTTTTTCCTTAGTGTCATTTCTTATGCCTTATTTCCATATTACAAAAATTCCATAAGAGATGTTTCAAAATACTTAGTTTAGACAATTAGGGAAACGCTGAGATCCAAACTCTGATTCTCTTAATATAAAACTCAGCGTTTCAAAATATTAGTATATAACTTTACGAGTGGAGTAAATTGCATATTACAGCGAGTGTGTTTGGCCCATGAGCGAGCTTGCGAGCGAAGGGGCTAAAGAAACGAGCTAAATATGCAATTTGTTCCTCGAGTGAAGTACTATGCTTTACCCACGACTTAACAAATGGTTTTGTATAAAACTAAAAATAACAAATATAAAATTTAAATTTTGGCATAAGTTGTCAAAAATATTCGATTTCGCAGACAGTTATGTGTGAGAAATGTCAAATGTTAGTTTAATTTAATGAAAACTGTAGGTAACCAACATAATAATACAGGTTTCTATTTACTTACTCCACTAGTTTAGTAAATGAAACTATAACACAACTCCTCAATAATTTGACACTTACTGACAGAGTTATAGGTTAAAATATACGCAATTTACTTATGATTCGTGGGTAAAATATTATCTTTGTCATTTATAAGAATAAATTTATATGATAATTTTTAGAAAAGTTGCAGTTGAAAATCTTAACTTCATACCATATTCTTGTTTTCAAATAATTATTCATTATCTTTCTTAAGATATATCTACTATTAATCCTCAATAGAAAAGAAAAGTTGCTAATTGGTTAATAATTATTTTAATTGTCCATGATAAAAATGAAACTATAGATATAATAGCTTTAGAATTCAGCGTTTACACGTTGCGCCACTGAAGCGTGTGCGGAAAACTTCTCATACCAATAGCTATTTAAATCCGCGTGTAATTCGTGCATTTTTAAAGTTTTTATTTTAATAATACAATGACAATGGGAACTATTTAAGAATTATTGTTTGACATAAAAGAGAAAACCTTGGGAATATCAAGTTCAAGATATAACTTTGTTGGTTGCTATCTTCATTGGATTATTAACAATTTTAATTCTTTTATTTTTCTATTCATTAATGTGCCGGTTACAATGTAATTGTTTTGTAACTAAACTCAGAGGTGGCCTTACAGGAAACTGGTATATTTTTCGTAACTCATCGAAAACAGTTTAAAACGTAAATAAATTTAGGTATTCTCTTATAATTAAAATTCAAATAATTACATATTTTAATAAAACATGTATTAAAAAAAAAATACTTTAAATGGCTTATATTTTAAGGAATATGCGTAATTTTTCACTCCGTCATCTGTGAAACCAATAGTAACCACAGAATAAGCGGTGTAGCTTTGAATCATTTATCATTTTGCCTTTCAAGTAAAACCAACTTGTTTAGTACTATAACAAAACAAAATCTTGTTATAATATAAGATATTTTTAAAAAATATTCGTAGTTTTTAGTAATGCTACGATGGCTTTTCAGATTTGCATATAACCATAAAGACAAAAAATATATATATATATAGACTTAAAGTACTTTATTGCTTTTCAACATATATCCCACCAAGAATTGCTTATTAATATTTTATTTTTAAAGTTGGAAATTTTAACTAAACCCTTTTGTATACGTTCAAACCAATTGGTAAAGCAGTAGTTATTCCAGTCTTTAGTTGACACCTGCGAAATCGCTGTTTTAAAGGCATCAATAGCTTCTTCTGGCGACTGGAATCGCTGACCCAGCATTTAGTCTTTGAGAATGAGAAGAAGTCATTGGCACTGATGTCGGAACATTGGATTTTTTAGAGCTCCAAAAACTTGATTGTGAGCACTTGCATTGTCCTAATGTAGGATGATTTGCCGTTTTGTGTTGCTTTGTCGGAGTTTCGCGATAACTTCTAATAAACAAACGTTTATATACCAATCGTAAGTGACATAATAATTTCGACTATTTTTTTTTTGACATACTTCGAGAAGGGATCACTTTTGTTGATTTTTCTCCATCGTGAAACACCCGCACAGCGAGTTGTAGTTGAATTTCTGGCTCGTAGAAGTAAATCCAAGATTTATCGCCACTAAAAATACTATAAACGTTTTTTGATCTTCTTTTTTTGTACCATTCCAATGTTTTTCGACACCAATTGACGCGACCCGCTTTTTTGCTCTTCTGTCTCTATCTCCCAATATGTTACATGGCGGTCATCCTCAATAAGCAGACGAACCGCAATATTTTGCTATGTGACTGATGTTTTGGGTGTACCTATCCTGGATTCGTCGCTGAGACTGGAGCGACCACATTGAAGTTCGCAGTATCAGCAGTATCAGTGCCTAATTCCCAAAGACACAAATCATTTCAGCGAGATATTGCTATTGGGTTATCGCATGGATTTTTGCCAACAAACAATTAAGATTTGTATCTAAGGATTATATTTGTGGCGGCTTCTAAGCAGCTATATGCAAAACTAAAAAGACGACCCTCGTATTATTTACTCAGGTAAAATATCATGCTTTGATTCTGATGTACTGGGTTTGAAAATTATCGTTTAAATGTGTCTCAAAGTTTGGAAATTTTGACGATAAACACATCTGCTTCGTACGCAATAAGTTTCATCCACCTGCATAATAAAAGACTTAGACACAGCAAGAAGAAAAGAGCGATCATAGAAGACAAACTCGCATCAATACTACAGGCTCGTTTGTAGGTAGAAAATAAGGCAATTAACAATAAAATACGTTAAAATAAGAAATAGATTTATTAGATTTAAGTATTAAATTTAACAAAAATCAACCTTTTCCTGGATAATAAGATCCGATTTCACTTGGGTTTGATGTTGTTCTAGAAAGTGAAACGGTAGGACGTAGTTTTTATTTTTGTATAATAACCATTATAATATTATTGGAAATTATCAATTTTACATGCATTCTATACTGATTTCCTATTAATCAAAACAATATTAATAAGACTTTTAAAAAGCATAAAGCCGGATCTGACACTAATTATTTTAATATTCATTATTATATAAATTAACAAACGAACGAATTTTATAGCTAATGAAGAAAAAGTAATGTCAAGAACTGATATAGGAACAGGAAGTGTAATTTTTACACTTTAAGATTATTACAGGGAAACGGCTATGTGCTTTTCTTTTAGATAAAAAAATAATATGTATTATAAGATATATGAGAATAACTTAAGTTTCAATAGAATGCTACTTACATAATAATTTCGCATTTCAATGAAATATGATAGAAATATTAACTTCTTAAATTTGTTTGATGCGTTATAATAGACTAGGATTAAAGCCGGCTACACACATGCCAGTAAATTGGGAAAGTAGCTGGCATGACAGTAGCTGGCATAAGCGAGTACTCGTACGCACAAAAACACATTTGCCAGTAATTAGCATGCCAGTAGCTTGCATGCTTTTTACTGGCAAGGCAAAAAAGCGCGGGCAGTTTTACACATACCAGTTCAAGGTAAAAAAGAAAGAGGTTTTCATGTGAAAGTGTTGTCTTTTTTTATGTGTCCGTTTTTTTCTTCAATTTTTTGAGTTACGTACAAAAAATAGGCGATCTATGGAAAGTATTCGGATTGAATTAAACAAGCAGGTGTTGTTTATGGCCACGGATATAGTAAGAAAAATAATAATGAAACCCAAACGAAACTCAAAAAAGAGAAAAATTTGGGTGAGGGTTTGGATTAGCAGGCGGGAAAATTATGGTGCAAGTGCTTGTTTGCTCAGAGAGATGAGAGATGTAGAAGGGTTTAGAAACCATTTAAGAATGCTCCCTGAAAAGTTTGATGAGCTGCTTGGAAAAATTGCGATCGCAGCAATTACTAAATTAGAGATTACTCTACGATTTTTGGCCACTGGCGATTCTTACAAATCGCTTGAGGCATTATATAGAGTTGGAAATTCGACTATTTCTGGATTTATACCAACACTACTTTATTCACGGGACAGCTACTGGCATGCCAGCTACTGGCCTGTGCGTTCACACATGCCTGTGCCACTCCCCACGCATGCGCATTGCATCGCACAGCACGCTACTAGCACGAAAAATCAAATTGTTTGCGATTAGCTGACAGGCTAGTAACTAGCATGCCAGTTGCCTTACACACTTGCTTTTTTGGGCACAGTAGCTCGTTCATGCTAGCTACTCGTATGCCAGTGTGCGAGCTACTGGCATGTGTGTAGCCGGCTTTATGGTATTAGTGTTATATGTGGTAACTTATATAAAACGCAAAACACTTTAAACGCATTAGGATTTGTAAACGATGTGTAAAATGTAGCGAAGAGCCTAATTGTTTATATAATCTTTTGTTTTTTTATATGATTTAATTTATGTTTAAAGTATTTGTAAAGTTTTACCTTGAATAAAAGACTTATTACGTAAATACGTATATTTTATTTAATAAAATAAAAATATATTTAAAACAGTACATGAAATTGAAAAGACTAGAACCTACGCAGATATTAATAAAATAGTCTGCGTGCGAACACTTTTACAGATCAAATCAGAAATTCGTACCTCTGAAAGAAAAACACTTAAACCAGTTATCAATGCTAGAAACACACTCTTAAGAGGCCAGTGACCATATACGACTGTATGAATGTATCTAGTAAACACACTTTTAATAAGTACCCTTTACTCTATCAAAATGTATACAGGTTATTGGAAAAAGAAACGCATATAAGCAAATTTTACTTTCACAACCATCAAGATATAAAGACAGGTTATTATGATTGATTGCACTGATCAGATTATGATGACTTTGTTTGCAATAATTAAGTTTTTATTTTAAAAACCAAACGAAAAATTCAGAACCTATTCGTCACAGGCCTCTTAAGTAAGGTGTTATTAAAAATTGAATGAAAGTCCGTCCTTGCAGTCGTAAAAGCAAAAAAACGAATTAAATTTTTTGATTTTTTAACTATTAATTTATTTTATGCACGACCGGGCGGTAAAGTACAGATTATTACATACATTTAGCGGGCGTAAAGTGCCACTTTACCGCCCGTGGACTACTTTACCGCCCGCCGGGCGATAAAGTGTAAATGGCGGGCGGTAAAGTAATTTTTTTGTCTTAAATATTGAAATACTTGCAATCATCTAAACTGACAATGAGTCTAAATAAAAATGGCCACCACCTATTTTGACTTTGTTGTAAGGGTAACGACAACATAGGTATATAGATTATTGTTTTAAAATATTATCTCTAGCCTCTGTGCATATTACTTTCAATCAAATTATTTATTTTAAATAACGAATGAATACAAATTATTAGGTGAATGGTTATACAGGGTAAGTTGTTAATAATATCGAGGTTCGAGGTATAAATTTCATGCAAGTTGAAATGGCATTTATATCAAATTGTTCACAAAAAAAATATCCTTTATAAGTTTTATTATTAAAACAATCGTTGACATTGACAGTTGACATTTGACAGCTGACAGATAATATTTTACATGTGACAGTAGAGATTTGACATTTCAAATTTGGCATTTGACAGTTGGAACTTGACAGTTGACGTTTGATATTTGACCATTGACAGTTAACATTTGATAGTTGCCATTTGGCAGTTGACAGTTGACATTTGACAGTTGACATTTGACAGTTGACATTTGACAGTTGACATTTGACAGTTAACATTTGACAGTTGACATTTGACAGTTGACATTTGACAGTTGACATTTGACAGTTGACATTTGACAGTTGACATTTGACAGTTGACATTTGACAGTTGACATTTGACAGTTGACAATTGACATTTTACAGTTGACATTTGACAGTTGATATTTCACAGTTGACATTTGACAATTGACAGTTGGCATTTGACAGTTGATATTTGACAGTAGATTTTTGTCAATTGACAGTTGACTTTTTTCAATTGACAGTGCAGTTTTTTTATAAATGATTATTAAGTCGGTCGTGCATAAAAGTTTGTATGTATTTCGGGCGTAAACAGCGTTTATGTACCTTACGTGTTAATAGCCCTCGCCTGCGGCTCGGGCTCTTATTTACACGTTGCGGTCCATAAACGCCTGTTTTACGCCCTTGATACATAAATAACTATTATATTGTTAGCATTACTAATAATCGTTCATTCATAAGATCTTTTATAGGATAGGTATTTTAAAAAGAAGTTAACATTAAGGTTTAATTTTTGTAATTACCTAAAGCAACTGCTAAAAAAATACATTAAATTAAAAAAAAAATAAAAAATGACGTCTGATTGAATTTTAAGCTTTGTGGATAAAACGGGAATCTATGATTACACGGAATTCTGCAAATATTCGAAACGGAAGGATTTTTTTAAAATATTTGTTAATTTTTAATTTTCTAAATAATAATTATTAAGGATTTTTTACTATAAAAATATACAGGATGTTACAAATATAAGCAGATTTTACTTGTTTTGTTAAGACACTATATAAACATAGGTATTATCATCAGCCATTTTCGGTCCAATGTCAACCACAAAACCAGAGATAATAGGACAAATGTGTTAAAGTCTACTATAAAGTTCCGTCATCAGCGCGCAATGTTTAAAACTATTCACTATACTTTTACACCCTTTTTATGATTAAGTTACCTTAAATATAAATAATTAAAACTACCCTATCACTATTTCGCCATATCTGTTTTTCCACTACCAGCTCATCATATTTTGCTGGTTTAGTTCTAATTTGCACCATTACAGAATTCGATTGCACTTCCTGGTATTCGCACAACCGTGATGGCACCTTTGGGCAATGTTTCGAAAAGTCACTTAAATTTGTCTATGGTCAAATTTGTCACATTGGACGAAAAATTACTTATGTTAATACCTATATTTACAGTGCCTTAGTTTTATACATATTTAATAAACTATCAAAAAAATAAATTTGTACCAGTGGTTGGTTGAAAAGCGACAACTATTAACTAGTATAGTAGTATAGAAATCACAATTTAGACGCTATTTTAATATTTGATCTTGTGCATCGATGGCTTTTAGAGTTTATAAGTGGTCGAAGATGAACCACGTAGTGGACGTCCAAATAGGGTAGCAACATTAGAAATGATGAGCAAGTCTATGATATTGTTTGTAAAGACTAAACGTGAAACTGCTGATACCATAGACATCTTAATATTTAACACGAATAATTACATATGAAAAAGTTATTGCAGCTTTTGTTAATAGTTCAACCAAAACATAATCGAAAACAAATTTCTGTGCATAATTTGAAGCGTTTTAAGAAGGATAAAACCGATTTTGTGCGTCGTTTTATAACTGTGGACAAGTTTTACCATTATGATCCTAAACTGAAACAAGAACGTTTATAGTGGACTGAAGCTGATTCTTCAGCTGCTCACAGGTGAAGTCAGAAAGATTGGCAAAAAAGCTCATAGCATTAGTTTTTTGAAATGCAAAGGAGTTTTTTTGATTAATTAGATATATTAAAAAATGTGAAACAATTAATTCTGAATATTAATGCAACTTATGAAAACAGTTGGATTAAAAAAGACCCGGTTTATAGAAAAAATCAATCATTTTTCATCTAGACGATGCACGTTTGTTAAATTGAACGAATTGAAATACGAATTCCTTGAACATCCACCGTATTCACCAAATTTGGCTCCCTCCGATTATTATCTATTTAGAAACTTGATACAATTCCTTCGTGGAATGCGTTTTTATTCGAATGAAAAAGCTGTTGCGTAAATGAAACAATATTTTGCTGAGCATTCCGTATGCTCAGCAAAATATTATTTCAAATCATTACAAAGAGGGTATTAAAATTACTGCAAGATCATGGGAAGAAGTGTTTGTAGCTGAAAGAAATAATATTTAATTAAAAAAATCAATTTCATTACAAAATACACATTACTTTTATTTTCAAAATTTTTAACCAACGTTTACGGGTTGAAAAATAATTTTAAATGTGCATTAAATTTTATTCCAAATCTATAATTATAAATGTATAATTTTCGGTAATAAAGCGTTACTTAATATTTAAAATCAACTAAGGACGAAATTGGAATATTAATTTGAAATTTATCACACTCATCATATTCTTTCCCTGAATACTCAGTTTACAAAGTAGTAAAAATAAAAATTTTAAGGTACGTTCTTGTTAATCAGATAATTTTTAAAGCTAATTAAAGATTCAATTTTTTTTAAGTCCACCTACTTTGCTTTAATTAGATATTTTATAGTGGTTTAATCGCTTAAAATGTTTAACCCATGATCAAACATTGAAATTGATACTTTCGTACTATTATTGCTGTCCGCCTAATATTACACTATTAGCTGATGGTAATTGATTAATTTAAAGGTTAATAAAAGAAACTGTACTAAAAAGTAAAATTAGATCAATTAATAAAATGTTTAATTATTTATCAAGGTTGATTATCTAGTACATGTGTGCGTCGGATGTATTTATCACAGTCTTGCCCCTTTTATTTTGAATAACTAAATTGATATATTTCTTTAATGTACTTAGTTGTATAATTTTCAACGCACTCTGTAGGCAGTGTTTTAAAACTAACTGGGGTCGCGATTATAAGGAGAAGAGTATCTACTTACTCATAGAAAAACTCACCAAACACTATGGTTCTACTCAATCACACTTTTCGGTTTTTATAATATTCTAATTACCTAATTTTTCGTTTTCCAATTTACTTTCGAATTTATTTTCTGATTTTCACACAATTAAGTGTAAAAAATAATATTATAACGCTTTTTGTGTATATTTGTAAAACTTGAATTGAAAAATTATGACAAATAATTCATCTTACTTACTCACACAATCTCCATTTAACTACAAACACTTCACTAAACGTCAAGGTACACCTGAAACCAGGTCAGAGTCATAATTTTTGGTGATGGTAACCCAGGACTATACAACTGACTGGATTAATTCATCTTTATTTCGTGAAGCTACTCGTTTAACGTCAATCTTTATTAGTCCCCATATGTTTTAAAGGAACTAAGATCTGGTGAAGCTGCTGGCCATGGAATTTTTGTTAATCGGTGTTCTTGCATCCAAGCTTGAGTATAGACCGAAGTATAGACAAGGATTTTGTCGTCCTAATGCCAATAAAGCGTTTAAATTGTTTCCTTCAATTTTACGCGGCCTTCCTGAAACTGGTCTATATATACGGTATTTTTTATCCTCTTTATTGTCTCATATAATGCACTTTTCCAAGTTCAGTCAATTGCACTAATTTCGAAAACCTTTTCTATACAAATATGTTGTAAATTATTGTGCAATTATAAAATGCATCTGTATCTTTAGTTGAATCTGTTGAATTAATTGATAATGCGGAGAAAGAATTTAGAAAAGTGCTAAAAAAATGGGAACAATTATTTTAATTAATTATAACGCTTTGCTAGAAAAAAACATAACAAATTTTAAAAAAACTTTTAGGTTTACTGTTGGGAGACTTTGAATCAAACACATAAATCAATTTATGTGTTTTACCCTATTTGAAATATGCCCCTATTACATCTGTAGATGTAAAACGAAGCTTTTTGATGTATAAACATATGTACACGGATAAAAGACATAATTTTCCTGTAGAAAATTTTGAAAAATGTCAAATTGTCAACGCTTTTAGGAATTTGTGTGAATAAGATATGTATTTATTAATATAGTATGCACTTATTTGTTAATATTTATAATAGTAAATATAGTTTTACTTAAAACCTAATTATTGTTGTGTTTAAATGTGATTCATTCTACCCAAAATATAAAATGCGAATTATTAAAGTTGCATTTTTTGTAAATGTTGTTGCATATTTTGTAAATATTGTTGCATATTTTTGCTAATTCGTTGCATTTAAATGCGCATTTTTTGTAAGTTTTTGGTTCCTTTTTTCCGGCCCTTGATCATTAAAATAACGTACACATTTTGGTAATTGTATAGTGGGAAGTATTTTTTTAAGATAGATGTATAGGTGGTGTCGTTTATTTATCAGAAGAGAAAGTAAATTCCATCGCCTTGTATATTCAGTCACGACGCTATATAATTTGCTACAAAATTAAATTTGTTTTGTGATATGAAAACATGGAATTATCGACAATTTTTTATCGTTTTCTGTTATTAATAATCGATAAAATAGGAAACTGCTTTCAGATTTCGAACTACTAATGTCAGATTATTTATTTTTTGTTGTAATTAGTTTCATTTGAAAGGAATTTGTAAGGAGAGAGTTTTAATTTAATAAATATATTATTTAATGCGTTTTTAGTTGAACGAAGAAGTACAAATGCCGCAAAAGAATTGTTTGTGTAGAAGCAACAAAATTTTTCAAGCAGTGAAGATTCAGTTAGTAAAACAATGAATTGTTTTGATAAGTGTTTGTAACTATATATATGTTAGGAGAAATGTGATTTTACGGATGACATTGCAATTTCCACACTAGCTCTTTTAGTATATGCGTTTATGCGAAATCTTAATATTCCGCCTGGATGGAATAACTCATTTGTGCTAATGATAGCTTAAGCTTAAAGTACTTGGCCTGTTTGCGTTTACATATTTAGATTAATGTTTTATACAATAATATTTTGAATTAAAAGCTTTTATTAATGTAAAAAAGTTGAATTGTTACAATATTGATGAAGTCCTCTTACTATTTTTTGTTCTGTAACAAAAATGTATTAACCATTTGTAACGTTCGTTTTTGAGTATATCCTCCTGACTATATTTTTATTTATTTCAATTTTATCGCGCCGGTGCGGAACGTTTGTTCGCGTCGATTTGGTAGGAGAAAGTTTGTTACTTCGTTAGAAAATTATTTCAATTCTTTCATTTTATTTTAGATTCTTAATATATTCAGAATTATATCCTGATTTCCTTGGCACTTCGTAAGATAGCGAATGTATTTGATAGTAAATTACTTAAAGGTTGGAGTTTTGATTATAATTTTATTATTAGGGTTATTGCCAAATCAAAGAAGAGCCCTATTAAGAATTATCTTATTAACTCAAAAGAATCGGTGGCCGCCGACAGCCTTTTGTTCCATAGAAGTCGACACATGGTGAAACCATCCCGGGATTGGGCCCTAAAGAAGTTTCTTTTAAAAAAAAATCCGTCCATTCATGTTTGAAATAATAGGAGTTCCTACCCACAATATTCAATCTCCAACTGGAAGAAGCCAGAGGACTTAAAAGAGAAGAGATTAAATTAATTAATTTTTTTGATAATTTTCACTAACTTTGAAAGATTGAATAAATCAACTTTAAACTGATTTTATCGTTTTTTATTTGTTTGTCTGTACTTTTGCGTCCTAATTAATGTTTGGGGAGGATTGATAAAGACTTAGAAGGAAGCCACGAACCCAGGAGCTAACCTAGGGTAATTTAAGGGTCACACATTCTAGGTTTAAAAATTATATTGTGTACAGACAGCATCAGATTGCTCATAGTTGTATTTAAAAAATCTCTGTTTATTTCAATTTTGTACCGAATGTTGGATGTTTTGGTGGAGGACCATCTAAGCTGTTTCTTCAATATTTCAAACGCCTCTTGACATTCCTGATCCCAACAGAAGGACTTATCTTTCGGAATTAAATTAAAACACAGAGAGCCTTAGATTGCTTGTAGTTACATTTAAAAAATCTCTAACATTCATTAGGATTATTTTAAAACCTTTGGTTTTTTGTTTGTTAGTTTTATAAGTCCTTCCTAACATTCTGCATAGAGAGCCTTATATTGCTTATACGAGTTGTTAACAGTTAAAAAATTATCTAAATTTTATTTCAAATTTTTCGAAATTTTTATTTTTGTTACGAATAACTTTTTAAAAATCGTGATTAAATAATATTGTGCACACAGAGTCTCGATTTGCTTATAGTAGTTTTTATTATTTTAAGGAGTAACACTTTTCGATAAGTAGTATCACGTGTTTCATCGAGTCTTTAACTTTTTAGTCACTTCCGACGAGACCAGTAGGCTTTTACGTAAACGATTTATGTTTGGTCGATTCAAAGCAAAATAAGCTGTACCTACACAGTAGCGGAACTAGAAAAATAATAAAACACTTTATTCATGATAAAAAAGTAGCTGTATAACATAAATAATAATTAAAGCAATAACGTAAGCATATCAAAATACTGAATAAAATATTTGCTAATGTTAATCAATAAAACTTAATTAGAATTTAATATTTTTTAATACAGAAGTAACTAGTATCGATGTTTGTTTTTTTTAGTATTTTATATCCAAAATCTTAAAACTTTTTTACAATAGTTTGTAACAGGTTTGCAGCAAATCACATTGTTTTTTTACGCTCATTAGGCCTTGGAGGTTTACGGCTAAAAAGATTAGTAACAATTTGTTTTTTTTTAAGTCTTTTTATACATTCTTTTACCACTTTCTTCCATTCACTTTTGTCCAATGCTTTTTCTTTCCAGTTCTCAATGTTACTTCTTTGGATGTCTTCATACACGTTTTCTTTTAATCTCTTTCTTGGTCTACCTTTCCTTCTCTTTTTTTATTGGCTTCCGTGAGTGTATCAGTTTTAGCATTCCTTCTTTGTCCATTCGTTTGATGTGTCCTAAATATCGTATTCTCTGCGATTTAATTACCGTCGTTATTTTTGGTTCATTATATAATTCTTTTAATTTTTTATTATTTCTCCTTCTTCACTGATTTTCACACCTCCATATATTGATCTTAGTATTTTTCTCTCCCATCTGTCTAAAAAGTTTATTTTTAGTTTGTTGAGCACACGTGTTTCGGTGGCATATGTAGCTGGGGGCCTGAAAACTGTCTTGTACATTCTTGTTTTTTCTTTTCTTGACACGTGTTTGGATGTCATTCGTTTTCGTAGTGCTCCATACTTTTTGTTTACTTTTGCTATTCTTACCTTAATCTCTTGCTTCTCATGTCCCTTTCCATCTACTTGTACACCCAGCTAAGTAACTTCTTTAACTCTTTTGAATACGTATGTTTTTTCTCCGTCTATTTGTAATATGTTGTCTTCTGTTTTACCCATAACCATGTATTTTGTTTTCTCTTCATTTATTGCAAGTCCAAGTTTTCTTGCTTCTTTTGTTATATTCTTCATCAACCTTTCTAGTTCCATCTTAATTGTTGGTAACAGTGTTAGGTCGTCTGCGAATGCTATACATTGGTGACCATTTCTAAAAATTGTCTCCTGCATGTTTATCCTGCTTTTTCTAATTAATCCTTTCAATACCAGATTGAACAGAGCTTTTTTCACAGCCGAATATAACTATTCCCATCTCCTTATTTAACGAAAGCAGGAAGTTTTCATCTACAGAAGTTTTAATTTTAATTGTAGCCAAAGCGTTGAAAACGTCGTCAAAATTTGTGGGAAGTGGTGAAAGCAATTTTCTTCGGAGATCGGTAAAGGCTATCCCAAATGTTCGATAGGTCTTAAGTTGTTACCGAAGGAACCGCATCTCCGATTTCCATGTTCATGATTTTGCTGCATAGAAATATCTGCAGTGGCTTTTATTTTGGAGTTGTTTTTAACCTTCTATGAAAGAAAAAATAAATATATTGTAAGAAACTGTATTGTCAAATATGTAAACAATTTTAAAATATCTTAGCTTAATTTTCAAATTTTTATTTTCATCGTGGTTGTGCGCGTTCAAACTTTCTAAGAGAATAGTTTCATTGTGATCCACTCGAAAACATGCTTTTACATAATTTGTTCGTACACCGATATTTTGTACAAATCGATTGTACCCATACGAAATGTTAAATTATGAATTACAATTAATTTTCTGCTACGTTCATTCAACACGAACTCCATTTTCAAAATACTATATATTTAATATTTCATTCCTATATTTATACTGTCTTCAATCAATAATAAATTACAAAATATCATTAAGAAAACAGATCAATCGTATTATTCTAAGAATTTATATATTCCCTAATGTTAGATAAGTTTTCTGAAAAATTTAGTAGGTACCTGCCTTAATTGCCTTAATCCTCCCTTTTATATATTCCCTAGTGTTAGATAACTTTTCTGAAAAATTTAGTAGGTACCTGCCTTCATTGCCTTAATCCTCCCGTTGCGCGCAATCACAACATCAATCTGAAGCGCAAATTTCAGTACCTACCCCAAGAGGGATTTGACCGCTGCGCGCAATCACAATACACCTTTGATTTAACGATATTTATATGACAGTTGATAACTCAAGCCTCCGTCCGTTAAGATTTTTTAACGGCCAGCATTTGTTAAAATACTTCAAGAATTTATTCTGCTAACAATAACAATGATAAAATGAAACTACTTATAAATTTAAAATTTGTTATTTGACAATTTGTATTATTTAAAATATTTACTACGTAATAGTCTGATATGGTGCACGATGTACAATAACTACCCTAAGTTTACAGACGCTGGAGGTATTTTATATTATTATGAGTGTTGTTCTTTTTTGAATGTTTTGTGGAATATTTTGGTATCAAGTCTATAAACATCAGAATTTTACATAAGTGTTATGTATGGTTGAAATGAGAAAAAATTATAATTACGTTTCTGGTATTTATTGATTTTTATTTATAAAAAATTATTCACATATATTTTTTAAATTTAAACAGTAAATTGTAAAATTATGAGTACATACAACCACCTGCTGGATCGAGGCTCGAGGGTCCAGAAAAGGTTCGCAGGTAACTTCAAAGACTATTTAACCAAAGATTCTTGTAAATAATGGATACAGTCGAAACTATATACTATCATCGTTCAACAAATATTTTCAAGTATAAATTCGGTAAAGATTTATTGAATTTACTATATTTAAACTGATGTTCATTTTCATAATGATAGCGTAGGTATGAAGTAACAAAATAGATTTGTGTATGTAGATCATTTTTCTGTATACTTCATTCAACACTTCCAAAAAATATAAGTACACCTATGGATACATATTTACAATTAATCATTTGATGTAGCCTGAGAGAAGATGAGAAGAGAAGAACTTTCTTCTTTCTTAGCTAAATGATGATCATCCGCGCGGCGTATATTTTAGTGTGAAAGTTTAAACTGTGGGTTCATGAGAATCCAATGAACTTTGGCATTTTTTCAACCTCCTATCTTACGTTTGTAAGAAATTGTGCAAAAATACACTGGAACATTTCTTCCCAGAAGCAAATTTTAATCACATAACTTCATGCATTGCATTAAAATTTAAGGACTGTGCCATTCATTCAGTAACTAAGTTATCACGATTTCAATAATTCTAACAGTTTCTCAATTTTATTTTTGAAAACTGGCTTTGTAAAGATGTTGAATGCAAATATTCAAAAAATTGTTAGATTTTTTTAAATCACATTTCAAGACACGAAGCGTTTAATCTGGCATTTTATTAATTAACACGATGAAAAAGTGAAACGGATATTGGTATTTAGTTATTTTTATAAATAAGGTCAATTTTAACTAATTTAATATTTTGTTGGAAGATTTAATGGATAAAAAAGTGATTATTTATTTCACTGAAGTTTTTTCAATAAAAATTTGTTTCCATTAATTTAACAACCTATATAGTAAGTACATTTGTACGTAATCAAATTAAAACTGATTAGTAATAAATAAGGCACTAAAACAAGTTTCATAGTCTAGTCAACATCTTAAAAAACGTGAAAAATAGTGATAAAGGTCGTAAAAATATGAGCCGAAATGACAATTAGAAAAAGGGGTTTTGAGGATTTTACAGCATGCAAAAAATTCCAATTGTTATTAACAAATAAAGACGAAAAAAAGACATTTCGTTTTTTGCTTATAACTCGAGAAATATGAAGAGTTAAGAAATTTTAAAAACAGATTCAAAAAGAGGAGGAAATTTCCAATAAAAAAGTCCCAACTCCTGGAACTCTATCTCCATTATTTATAATTTTAATTTGACGTTGAAAATGGGGCTCCGCTCGGCTTTTACGGTATTCGCACGCCATCGCTAAACGGGGTTTATCAGATAAAACTTTTTTTTTTGACATAAAATGTGATTTTAAAAATTTGAAAAAGTTCTAGTATTTTCTTAACACTTGAAAGAATCTAACTCAGTTGGAAAAACATTTTATCACTATTTTTCAAAAAGTTATTCAATTGTACACTATACCCTATTTCAAAAGAGTGTAGAGTAATAAAATTTCATTAGGTATTCAAAATGGCTACAGGGTGATCCGTCAATAAATTCTGTCACTTCCCTAGTCTGCATTGCAAAATTCTTTCATTTCATAAGAAGCAGGTAGGTCACCCTATTTTAAGGGATTAGCCCATTGTTATCGACCGATAAACACTGTGTAAGAGGCGCGCTAGTGGGATAATTGACAAAAAATATGCATTTATAAAAATTATATTAAAGGAAATAAAAATTTAATAAATTTAATATAGCAGAACAGTGTTATGAAAAAAGTATAAAATGTAACAATAACTCGAGTTATAAGCAAAAAACAAAATGCCTTTTTGTTTTCGTCTTAATTTGTTAATAACAATTGAAATTTTTTGCATGCTGTAACACCTTTTTTTAATTGTCATTCCGGATCGAATGAGCTATCGCTCCTATTTTTAGGACCTTTATCACTATTTTTCACGTTTTTCAAGATGTTGACTAGACACTAGACTATCATTCGCCCTTTAGAATCCTCTGTCACGAACTGTTAAAAATGTTAATATCTTGTAATTCCAGGTAGTAAATTGTTAGGCTTCTATTACAATTAATAATTTTGTAATAATAAAATAATGCGTATCATCTCAGAATGATTTTTTTTACCTTACAATAAAAGTTTGTTTAGCAAAACCAAATTACGCATAATAATATATCAATTAAAACTATTGATAGACTTGAACGGTGGCCTCGTATCAGTGTGGTTGGTTACGACATATAACTTATAGCTAGTACTGTGAATTATATCCTTGATTAAATTTTTAAAAGTCAATCTTTGCCGTTTAACAAATAGTTACATTGGATGCTTTAGGGTAGATGATTCAACCAATCTTTCGTGATCTCACCAAACAATACAAACCCGTAAAAACGAATTTTGCTTGTCAATAATCATTAATTCCTAAGTTTTATTTAAAATATCTTCTTGTGTATTTGTTGTTAATATAATTGACATTATTTCTAGTATTAAATAAACTTTTACTGTTTTTAAATAATATAAGGCAGTTTATTGTTTATAGCACACTCAACTAAAAGAAGGAGTGTTGAACTTGGGGAATTTTGGACAAAAGCTTTCTCTGCTATCCTTAACTATTGTTTTTTTATAATAGAACCATTTAAATAAAATAGTAAACATAAATTATAAATAATTAACTGTTTTAAAACTATCATTTGAATAAAATGATAATATATTTAAAAAACAAAAATATTAACGCAAATACTATATATTATACATTTCTAAATATTTATTTATACACTATTATCATTATCATATTATATAATAGATACTGTAGGTTTGTGATAACTTTTTTTCTTTTTTATTTAAATAGAAACGTACTGGTATACAGTCTGCCAAGTATGGGGCGAGATCGATGGAGGAGATAAGTATTATTATCTCCCGTAAGTATGCAAATACTTTTTCTTGATTCACTGCTCTCGATAAGTCGCTTCTTTCGCCCAATTTCCCAAACCCACAAAAAAATCTTTGCTTTAAAAATATCTCCCTACATTTAATTGAGAACAATATCACCGAAACTACAGTACATTAAAATTATTAATCCTTATTTTTAAACACAAACAGCTTTTTTCAATTTATTGATATTTAAAACTGGTTTCTGATGTTTGGCTATTGTTGCGTGCATTTTTTTTGTGCGTTCGTTTGTGCGGTCTTTAGCAGCGTTGTCTCTAGTTAGCATTATGTGTTCTGCAATTTTTGATTGCTGGTGAAGCTTTGACTTTTTCCTTTCATGTGTCCAGGGCCCGTCGGCGTCGTCTCGATCGCAGTTTTTTTTTTATTTTCTCGGATCATGGCTTACATGGTTTGTGGTTTTCAAGTAGCCTTTTCATTTATTTTTAAGCCGTGTAAAAGAAATTGTCTAATGTAATAATAATAAAAAAAAACCAACTGCACGCGATGTTCCTAATACCAACTTTCCAACATTGCTTGACTACGCCGGTGATCAGACAGGAATTGCTTATCTGAAGGTCCTAGCAAGGATATCAGGACGATTTTTTTATATTATTGCATTGTTAAATCCGAAGATTCAAAATAAAGCAAAATCACGTTCAAATTTTCTGTTACAGAAATACATATTGAAACACTTATGGCGACTTTAACACAATTTATTTACAAGATTGTTAAGATACACAGAACTCTGCTGGATAACGTATAAACTGATTGACAATACAATGAACTATTCAAATTGTTTGAACTCCCCTTAACTGCCCATACATCCCCTTATATACAACAAATGAATATTCTAGAATGTACGCGAAACATAAATCGAACCTAATCAATACACAAGAAAGAGAGAGAGAACATTCTTGAATAACCTAGAAACAGTATTTTAGAAAAAGATCCTTTCTTTAGTCAGATAATTCGTTACAATATGTAAGCGTGTTTAAAAATAAAAGTGTAATTTGCAATGGCATCTAATATAATTATTATTTGATAGTGAATGTAAAATTTTATTCAACTATTTGTCATTGTTACCTCCTGTATTCCGAATTGGTGCTAAAGTCTGTGAGTTAATTTAAAAATTTGTTAAGCTTATCAAACCAATAGGGCAAATAAACAAATATCTGACAAAAAAAAGATATGATGCATGCGTTGTAACGTTCGTTTTTGGGCCGAAATCCACCTGACTATATTGTTATTTATTTCAATTTTATCGCGTCGGTGTGGAAGGTTTTTTCGCGTCGATGTGGTAGAAGACGGACAAAATTATTTACTTCGTTACAATAGTAGTTCAATTCTTTCATTTTAACTCCGATTCTTCAAATAACCAGAAACATTTTCTGATTACCTTGGCCCTTCATTTAGGTTATTGCCAAATCAAGAAGGGCCTTATTAGAGATTACCTTATAATCAGATAAGATTCGCTGACTGCCGACAGCCATTTTGTTCCTGACTAAGAAGTCAACACAAATTGAAGCCATCCCGGAATAGTGCACTTAAGAAGTTTCTTTTTAAGAAAAGTCCTGACCATCTATGTTTGGATTTAGAGAAGAAGTTCCGGTAGCTAAATAATCAAGCTCCAACAAAAAGAAGCCAGAAGATATAAAAGATAAGAGATTAAATTAATTAAAATTTTCTTTTATAAAATTTTCTCTAACTTTAATAGATTAAATAAATGAACTTAAAACTGATTTTTTCGTTTTTATTTGCTTGTCTGTACTTTTGCGCCCTAAATTAATATTTGGGGAGAATTGCTAAAACTCAGAAGGAAGCCACGAACCCAGGAGCTAGCCTAGGGTAATTTATGGGTGACAGCGTGTAATAAGTACCTATTAGTTTATTTTTTAATGCATGCATATATTCATTTCACAATTCAAGTATTGCTTAAACAGAATTAAATAAAAAAGATCAAGATTCCAATTGTTAAATTTATTTCGAAATACAGTTCAAGACACGACGAGTTCGATCTGGCATTTTATTAATTAACACGACGAAACTGTGAAACGGATATAGGTAGGTATGTATTTAGTTATACAAATAACGAGAAAATGTGAACAAACAGAACATATTTTGCTGTCTAATGAGGTGAAACTCTCGGAGATTAGTCGAGTTGAGTAATAGTTTTGTTTTATTAGAAATCTACTGCTCACTGCCTAATGAATTAATAAATTGTTTATTAATAAATTCAATCTGCGGGTTTTTTTATTTAATTGATTTGCCCACAGAAATATTTAGTTTAATAGTAAAAATGATTTTATTCAAACACAAACTATTTTCTCAGAATGTATTTTTAAAGTGAAAACTTCTATGGGCGCGTTAGATGATTTTGGATAAGGACAAATCTTATAAAACCTGCGTCGACAACTTATTATGAGTCATTTGCCGGTTTTTAACTGTCCTGTTAATTACAATTTGTTTAACAGAGTGTATTTGACTACTTTTAACAGTTTTAATGAATGGTATTTGTAATAAGTTATAGTTAGAAATATACATGGGTCCAAAAAAAAAAGAGTGTGCGTGTAACCTTTACGCGCGATTGAAGTAAAACTTGTTGACGTACGTATCGGAAAATAAATATTTAATTACAATTCAATTATATTTATTGTCTATATACTTTACAAAAAATGAGATGTTATATTTATATTATTCATTAGATTTAAGCTCCTCCCATAGCTGAAATCATACCGTTACTTCCATCAGAATCAATTGAAAAAATAGAAAAATACCAAAAAAATACAAAAAACACAAAAATACAAAAAATAAAATCGAAAAAAAAGAGATGGGCCCTTGGCGAAGGTTTCTGTGGTTCCCTTCGTCCTTGCCAAATGGAAGGGCTCCACGACGGAGGAGACACGCCACAGCGTCAATCTCCCAACCCCACATTGCACCACGTGGGTTACACTCCTACACACACCTACACTGACACCAAAAGAAAATTTCCTTTTAGGCACGTTCATTCAACAAGAAAGAAAGGAAACGGAGGTAAGAAAACCAACTCCAGGACCAAAGAAAAAGGGTTGTGAGAGCAGTGCCGATGACAGACAGATACTAACTCCTTCCCAACATTCCATCCATCCCCTGAAAAAGACGCAAGTCCTACAACAGGGTCCTCATACGCACCAAACTCCTAAAAATCTCCATATTTTTCTTCCAAAAAACTCATTCTTTAACTTAACTTAACTTCCGTTAGAATCTAACGTTAGAGTTACCCCTAGTCGCGCCTAAAGAAGTTTTGCTTCAATAATAGGTAAACAATATTAAAAATATACACACATTACGTTTAGATTGATTTTGTAGCTGTATCTACCTTATTGTAATACAACACAACACAAGAGCATTCGATAGTTAGATAACCATTTCATTTTGTAGCATTTTATAGCATATTCCATAAAATTTATCATCCTGAGTTGAGTTTGTTTTCTTCAGTTTTACGAAGGATCTGTTATTGCTGGTAAAAGATCAGCCATCCTGACTATTGGTTTTATGGCCTTTATGTCTACCTAACCAAACCTAAAATAAGTATAAGCAAGTGTTAAAACATTTGGATTATTATTATTTTATGAACAAAAACGTGCAACATGCTTCTTTACTTAACGTAAAGCGTCCCTATAAACAATTATTTACTATCATAATATGTATGTCTGTATCTAAACTTACTTAATCAAATCAAAATGAATGTCGCTGTCTCGTCTTTTTTTCATTTTCATTTTCTTTAAATCTTTTTGGCGCTTATAATATGTCCTTTGACGTTCACAATTTCTTTTTCTTTTTAGCTCTTTAAGTCTATAAAACGAAAATAGCTAGGTATAAATAATAGGTATAAATAATTAGGTATAAATAGTGTAATTACACACCAAAAATAAAATTTATGCATATAGACTACCTACTTACTCATTTTCATTCAATATTTTTTCATCACTTTCTTCATTAATAAATCCACTGTTTATTCATATTTAAAACAAACACTTTATATACAAATTTAAACTATTTACCACCAATGTATTTTGGTTGTCAAGCTGTCAATTCATACAGTTACAGATTTAATTTTATTTAATATAGTAGGCGGAATCGTGTTAGGTATTTTGTATCAGGTTTTGTTTCCGGTACGCGGTACATTAGAATGACGTCTCGACCGTTAGAATTACTGAGTTACCCCTAGTCGCCGCTAAAGAAGTTTTACTTCAAAAAATGTTCGATGGGCAACCGTAGGAAAATACACTAGTTAAAGAATTAGTTGGTAGAATAGCGGGTGTTAAAAAAAAATTAAAAAAATTATATTCATTAATGTAAAAGAAAAAAAATATCAGTTGAAGTAACACGAAACTTATCTCAAGTATACATTTTAAAAGTAATTATTATTTAAAGAAAAAATATTAAGATACGCTTTGGAAGTTTTAACTTCTGCCAGCATTCCTTTAAAGCGTTAGACGATTTTTAGGAAAAAAATCGTATGGGCTACGCGGCAGCATAATACCTACATCTGTTAAAACTTCAATACTTAATATGTCTAATGTTGTGTACTCGATCCAATGCATGGTGTGTTTGAAACATTATATCGGCCAAACAAGCCAAAAACTATCCAAACGTTTGGCCCAACACAAAAATGATAACGTTAAAAAACCTCATTTGTTATATACAGTATATATACAGAATTAGAAATAAGAAGATTCTTCGTTTTAACTCAATCTAATCGTTTTGCCTGCTTTTACGGTTTAAAAAATAGTAGATGTACTCATTTTAAAAAAGTCTATTTTAATGTTTTTAACACGTTTTTACTTATTTTACATGTATTTTGTTCTATGTATGCGTAAGTATTATGTGAATACTTTTTAAGGAGATTTTAGAACACATTTCAAGTTCTTACCACTCAATTTATATAAGTACTGATTCTGTAAATCTTAATAGGCGCTGATGAAGATGACGAAGATCATTGAAAATTCCGCATAATTGAAATAAAGTTTCTAACTGTATTCGCACTTTACATAATTTGCTGGTAAGTTTCTACTTATTTAATTTGAGCTATATATTATTTTGAAATATTGAAAATACTTCATCTTTATCTTGTCAAATAATGTTTCTAACATTATTTTACTTTTGATCCTAGATGTAAGTATATAAAGAAAACTTTTAATTTTTATAATCAAGTTTAAAAATTAATTAGTAATTTTTAAAGCTGTTTTATTTATTATTATTATTTTGTATATGTTTTTTTAGCTAAGCCATTATTTTGTTGTTGATGCGGACTGACAGGTTTTGATACTTCCTCTAACAAAAATTTCACTTTTAAACTTGTAAATGTTCGCGGTTGGTCTCAGTACTTATGTTGTTAAAAAAATTTCGCCGACGAGTCAACAATTCGCCATAATTGGACGATCATCGACCAACTTGCTAGGAATCGCCGGCGGTGCCGCTGGTGCAAATGCCACGGCTGATCAGCAGCGCTAAAGTGGTTTTATATCGTAAGTTGTCCATAAGTAGGTCATTGGGTGTCTAGATAACTTTTTTTCTTAGGCTCTCAAATTATATTCGGTATATCCGATGCCGATCACTTGACTTTCTTCTTTCTTTGTCATCATCCTCAATTTTTAGTCCTTAGGCGAAGTCGTAAATCGAGAATGGGCTAGGTTGATTCAACAATTTTAAGGAATAAAGCATTCATTTGATAAAGGTAAATTAAGCGTCAAAAATACAAAAACAAAATGAGTAGGCAGTATTGCGCCGATTTGTTAGTAGTTTCCTAATTTTAAAGCCACGATTTTACCAATTGAATAAGGTATTAAAAATTAATTTAACCCCATTGTTTACACTGCAAGGTGCAAGGGAAGAATATAGACAAAAATTATATTTTATAGCTTTTTTATTAAAAATTCAAATACAATTATGTCTGTTTTCGAAATTTCATTATATTCTACCAGGTACATCTGTTTGGTTTTCATTTTAATTTTGTTCTTTCTGTATGTGTAATATCACAATATTATAAAAATACTGATTAAATAAGGTAAAACACTGTTATTTTACGAAAGTTACTTTTCTCGTGCTAAATAATTTTAATTAAGTTGGGCAAAAGTATCTTTGATATAACTACGTTAATTAAATATTGATATGTTTGCTTTAACTTCTCTTATTCATGCCTGTTGGTTTATTAGTAAACTTGTCAAATATATATTTAATTATTTATTTATTTACCAGTAAACACAAATAGAAATAATCGTACAGATTCGAATACGTCGCAAAAAAATCGCAGAGGGAGACAATCCCTGTATGCTAACGGGCAGTTTAAATAACTACAAAATATTTATTGAAAATTTTGAAAATTTTTAGAAAGTATACAAACAAGAATATATTAAATGACATTAAGGAGAAATTGAAAAAATGTAGCACCCAGCGAGACTCGAACTCGCAACCTTCAGCTCTACGCGCTGACGGTTTAACAACTAAGCTGTCTTATATTTTTATTCGGTTAGGAGACCGGAACCATGGATACTTTACTAAACGATTATTATTTGAGATATCTCTCATGGGATTTTTTTAAAATCTGGAAATTTTGAAAATTTTTAGAAAGTATAAAAACAAGAATACATTAAGGAATCCATGGTTCCGGTCTCCTAACCGAATAAAAATATAAGACAGGGCACTAAAAAAATGACTTTGAGTTTTATGTTTTAATTGTCGATTTGACAAAGTCTTTCTCTCATTAACGTCATGCTATATGTGCTTAAGACGAAAGTGGGTAAGTGTCACATGTGGCATGAGTTGAATTTAACGATTCTTAGGCGATTTGATGGCTAGACACCTATAGCTTAGTTGTTAGAGGGTCAGCGCGTAGAGCTGAAAGTTGCGAGTTCTCCTTAGTGTCATTTAAAAATTTTCAAAAAATTTCAAAATTTTCAGAAACTCCAATGAGAGATATCTCATATAATCGTTTACTAACTACAAAATATCGTCCAAAAATACCAATACATAATTTAAAACAAATGTAAAATATAAAATAAAATATTTAAAATTTTAAAGAAAACAGTAAATCTGTAAACAACTAAAAGAGAAAGGAACAATACAAATTAAATCAGATATATTAATCAGATAATAAATTCAATTAATCAATCTATCAGTGCATTTTATTTAATCCATTTTTTTTTTCTTTTTCTTTCTAATCTCTCTGGAAAAGCTCAAATTTTAAGAATCTTGATTGCCACAATTAAGCTATTCTTGTCGCTGACTCTTTTACGTAGTATAGGAAGCATAATGCTTTTATTTCTGGTTATACTTTGAGAGTTAAAATATTGTTTTCTCAATTCCTGGTAGTGGTACATGATCGCATCTAATGAGAACTGTTGTTTTATATTTAGTGGAGAGTTTATATGTTCTTAACAATTTCAATTAATTATATTTAGGATTTTTAATTGTTTTCCTTGCAATCGATTAAGTCAGTTGCTATAAGCACTTTCCGATGCAATAATCCCATAAGATGCAATGCTGTAAAAGATAGCATTGTTTATCATATTTAATGTTTTACGTTGTATGAACTGAGCAAGCTTGTAGAAAATCAAATCAGATATTTTGTTTTATCAATCAAGTATTCAATATGCTTATCCCATCTAAGATTGTAATCTACAACTATTTCCAGTCATTAATATATAACAAGAACAATAAAGGTCCCAAAAATGTTCGTTGAGGCACTCCAGTTATAACCAATCTGCAATCACTTACCACATTTCCAATTTTAGCTCTTTGAAATCTATTGTTAAGGTTTTTTTCAATTAGTTTATGGGCAGTACCACGAATATATAGTTTTTCAAGCAAAAGTGTATGGTCTAGACTCTTGAAAGCTTTTGCTAAATCTAAGAAAGTAACTATATTGAGATTATTGTTAAGTAAGTTAGTAATGTAATTAAGTGCATTTTTGTACCCACATTTTTAAGAAATTTAAACTGTTTCTCAGATATTTTCTTATTTAATGGGAAAAAACCTAGAAACTTATTATAAATTAGTCTTTCAAAAATTTTAGCAATTTAGAGATATAAAATAGGACGGTAGTTACTAAGTTGATGACTTTTGTTATTTTTTGACGTAGGTGAGATTTCTGAATTTTTAAGTGGGTCTGGCCAAACGGCTTGTTTTATACAATTATTGAAAATGAATGCAAAGGGAGGAGCAAAATATTTAGAAAGCCCTTTGATTATTCTACAATGTATTGAATAAATACAACCAGGTTTATTTTTTAATTGATTAATAATTGACATAATTTCTGGACTATTGGTTGGGGATATATAAATTGATTACTCAATTTGGATCCAATTTCACGGAAGTATCCATTAAAAATATTAGCAATATCGGTTGGGTTACTGACTTTTATATTATTTTCATCAATTATATAAACAAGTGATTTATTTGTGTATCCTAATTTATTTTTAATTATTTTCCATAACTTTTTATTATCATTCAGATTATCTTCTATACCTATACTCCCGGAAAATCACCAACAGAGTGAGCACCTGAGGAAACTTCATGTCATTATTTATATAGGTATATATAGGTATATATATATATATATATATATATATATATATATATATATATATATATATATATATATAGTGGATATGAATTTGTATCATGAGCGCAATCTATCGGTAGATTTACAGAGGTGTGGATCTCATTTAAGAATTCGGTTATTGAGATTTAGTGTTTTGTTATATTGTTAAGAAGTTCTTTGTATTTGGTGAGATGAAATATCATTAATTAATTTTGTTAAATGTCATGATCAATGAAAAATGTAAAAGGATTATAATTGGATAGAGATGAATATATGAATCAAAATATAAATAGCAGTATAATTTTGTTAAATTGTCATTAAGATGTATTAGAAAAATAATTTTAATTTTAGATGAATCTAAAAACAGAAATATCAATGAAATAAATAATTTAAAAAAAAATTGATTGCAGTTATGTTAAACAATTAAAATAAAAAAAAATATATTAAAGAAAAAAGAAATTAGACTACAGACTACATAGGAAGCGTGAAGCGAGAGATAACCGGTATAGAACAATATAATGAAGAAGTATATATAGATATAGAGGAGCAGAAAGATTACCAGAAAAGTAGAAACAAATGTATTTTTATTTTTTGTTTCTATATATTTTTTATAGCAATCAATTACAAAACTGCAAGAATCCACAACATAGAAATTATATTGATAGAAAGGTGTATATGTTTTTCTTCTGTTATGTGTATGTAACTGAACACCTCCTAAACGGCTGGACCGATTTTTTGTTTGTGTTCAACTGGATTCGAGGATGGTTTAATATTCCTATTTGGTATATTATAAAAACTAATTTATGTATTTCAACGCTAAAGTGACAATTCGTCCTGAGTGAAATTTATTGTTTAGTTCAACGTATTCCTAATAGACAGCGGTGTTAGTTAATTAACATACACGTTTGGCATCTAAGTTTATTAAGCACCCAGAAGATGGCTCTGTTTGATTTCTAGGTTAATTTATATTTAGGTTGCGGAAAACTCAGTAGATAGTGTTGTATTTCGATTTATAAATAAATAAAATTAAAGAAAAACAACTTAAACATTGCGGACAAAAAAACGCTTACCAGAAATTAAGTACTATGACGCTGTTAACATTTCATATATTTAAACGAGCAATTTTTACAGAATTACATATTGTGACAACACCGTAAGTTAGCGCAGCTGAGATCTCATATATTTAAACAAGGATTTCTTAGTAAGTTTAGTACTATACCTCGACCGTAAGGTGGTGCAGTTAATTTCTCATATATTTAAAAAAGCAATTTTTAATAAATTTAGTACTATAACGCCACCGCAAGGTGACGCTTTTGATATCGTATATGTTTAAATAAGGAGATCTTATTAAACTAAGTATATAAGATTTGCACCCATTTCTTCTTACATTTCAAAAATTAAATGTTATTTTTTAGTAACGAGTTTTTACTTAAAATAAAAAAAATATATCATAATTTCACTTAGTTACAGCCTCAATATTTGTTAAATTATAATGATTTCATATTTCTGTATAGGCTAGATTATTATCGAATAACGCAAGTGAAGGTGAAATTCAATAATTATTCATGGTAAATTAATTTTAATAAAAGAACGATGCGATTCCGTTCATGCCAGAGAAGATCGAGAATGAGAAGCTTCTTTCTTATTTTAGATTGGAATTCAAAATTCTTGACCTTGTTTATTACATCCTAGATAATCTAATGGCTGATACCGTTTTCTTTGAAAATTACAAATTATCGAAGATCTCGAGAAAATTGCATATTTTTGCCAGTAGGGCTATTATATAAATGGTTATTAAAATAAGAAAATATATGTTATTAGATTAAGTACTTTTAATATAAATAATGGATTATAAACCACATTCAAAAAAATCGCATAAGGTATAGTTTATTCTAAAATAATTGTAACTGTTAAAATATATCCCATACGGTTATCACGAATATTCGTGAAAAAACAAATCAGAGCTAAGAGTTGACTGATTGAACTAAGCTCGGTAAACTATCGGGTTCGCTTTTTTCATCGGTTATGTATGTTCCCGATATTTCTAGTAAACACGTACTTATTTTACTGACCAGCAATAACTATTACATACATATGTTAGTGCCAATTATATAACATAGATTAACATTAGATGTAATTTTCTCAAACAATGTCGTTTATGTTTTTTCGTTTTCGTTAAATTTATTTATGATTTGAATCCACTAAGATAAGTATTTTTCCAAAAATATTTTTATTGTGTAATAAAACGATTGACATTAATAGTTTAGAATGTGTATCTACGCCAGATACGAGCTTGTCTTTTTAGTTTTGCATATAACCGCTTAGAAGGCGCCACTAATAGAACCAAATCTAATCTTAATCTTTTGTTGAGATAAACCCAGAGTTTCATTGCGATACAACAAGTGGTGTAAGTACAGTCAATTTTAGAAATTAGCAAGTAGGTTAAAAATGGATCTTAGCCGAGAACTTGTTTGAGCAATAATTTTTTACAATTTTCGGAGAGGATTATCCCAACAGCAATGTCTCGCTGAAACAGATTCTGTGTTTGGGAATAAAGCACCATACTAGTCAACTATTTCCCTCTGGTATTACGAATTTTAACGTGATGGCTCTAGTCTCAGCGAAGAATCCACACAAAACAGCAGTCACACAGCAAAACATTGATACGGTTCGTTAGCTAATTAAGGAAGGCCGCTGAGTAACATAATGAGAGATAGAGGCATCTTTGGGCGTATTTCAATAAACTGGATCTAAAGGATCTCACACAAAGACTGTGTGTTACGAAGTTGGTTTCCCGTTGGATACATCATTTGATCAAAGAATAGCAAAAAGCGGTTCGTGTCAATTGGTGTTGAAAAACGTTGGAATGGTTCAACAAAGAATGCTGAAAAAACGTTTATAGTATTGTTAGTGACGCCAATCCGCTATGTGGGTGTTTCACGATGAAGAAAATCTAACAAAAGTGATCTGTTCTCAAAGTGTGTCAAAGAAAATAGTTGCAACTTTTGTGTCAAATCCGGTCATGTAGCAACAATTGCTTTAGAAGATCGTCGAACAGTTACTTCTGATTGGTATATAAACGTTTGTTTACCAGAAGTTATCGCGAAACTCCTACAAAGCATGTGCTCAAAAGTGCCCAAAAGGCAATCGAGTTTTTGGAGCTTCGAAACAATGAATTGTTAAACTATCCACCGTATAGTCTCAACCCAAGTCCCAACGACTTTTTCACGTTCCCAAAGATTAAGAATTCACTGCATGGACAGCCATTCCAGTCGCCAGAAGAAGCCATAAATGCGATTTTGCAGGTGTCAACAGAAGACTCGAAAAACTGTTTTACCAATTGGTTTGCAAAAGTGTATCGATCTTGGTAGGAAATATTTTAAAAAGAAATAAATGTCTAAATATTTTTTGTTAGAATTATAATGATTTTCTGGATCTCTGGATCTGGAAAATTGGAGAGGGGTGAGCAAGTTCTCTGTCAATGTCTTAAATTTTCTTGCTGTTCTCTCACCAGGATAAGATAATAAATCTCTGGCCAGACTACAGTTCGTTGTTTTATTCCAGCATTGTATAAAGTTTTGGTAAGTGCTGTTTGATAAAGTCTAGGACAATGGACATTGTTAGCTTGGTAGATGGGCGAGGGCTAATATATTTGTAGCCCGCATCCCTTCTTGCAAAATTGTCCGCAATGCGGTTGCCTTTAGAGTTCCCATGTCCTCTAATCGTTCGTGTAATTTTTTTACATTCCTGTCTGTGATGTTCCAATTGATTAATTTTTACAACTATGGTTACGCCTGTCAGTTTTAACTAAACCACACTTGACAAGCTATCCATAGCCTATTTCATTTTCAGGCTGAGAAATCTAGAATAAACTTTATATCCCACACCTTGCTGCGTTTTTGATCCATCCGTATAGGCGCTCAGAGCGTTCACTACGTTGGGGTCTGCTGTCTTATCTGTTAACATTTTGTATTGTTCGTCAAAAAACAAATGTTGGTAGGACGGTATTCTTGTCCGCCTATAAGAGTGGTATCGCCTTTAACAATTCCCATCACAGACTGTCTCTATGGGTTTCGTACCCTACACTGCGTTCAATACCAACCGTGCGAAAGCGTACCCTGGTTATCAATAACAAATATGTCAAGGGGATGAGTCCAAGTATTACTTCCATTGCCCTGGTTGGTGTGGTTGATGATCTGTCATTACAATAATCCAATTGTTTTAAGAGACTGGGAATCTGAACAGAAGATAGGTTGGTGAAAGTTTAAAAGTAACAATTTTGTATCCTAACTTGTGAAAGCTTTCTATGGAACGTACATTTCGTGGAAAACTTGCTGCTTCCAATTTAAGATCTAGGAAATCTTTAAGGATGTCTTGTCTCCTTTGACAACACATACTCACTTGCTTAGCTTGCGCTAGAGTGCACATGAATTGGCTTTTACCGCAGTAAAGAAACGTTTTCATGTTCGGATAAACGAATAATAACTACTATAATAGCAGACATTAAAGGGTGCAACGCAAGTAACTCGTAGAAAAGAATTTGTTTGGTTTTAAGGAGAGAACAATATGTTGAGGTATTATGTACGGTCGTCAGATAGGACTACACATAACATAAATACTAATAGAATGTGCAAATACTAAATTGGTCAGCAAACTAGACATGAATCTGATTGAACATGTGTGAGATACGATAAGTAAAGCAATATTAAAAATGTACAGCCCTTCAATTACTCTTCAGGAGCTGATCAAAACGGTTAAAGAAAGTCAATTTTACAGAAGAATTCAAAACCATTTTGAGTATTAAAGTTGCTAGTTTTTTTAATGCGCGTTTTATTTGTTTTTTTTTACTATTAATTTAACACATACACATACAAATAAAATGTATAAAAGACACTGCAATAGAGTAACGAAGTTTAGAATATTAAAATATTTTGATTTATGATTTGATATACAAAAATGTTTTACCAGTGTTTGTTAATAACTGTTTTTGTTTTTTTTAAGCAGTCAGATCTAAAAATGTACTTCCTGAAAATTGTTACTACCGATTCGACACAACTCCAATATTTTCTTCCTAACAAAGAACCGTACGTAGAATTTAAAGCGCACACGCTATACTTCGAACATGCTAAATCTATTTAATGTTTCCGTCTTAAGTTATTCAGCAATTAAATAAACGCGCATTTATTAAAAAAACGGTATGTATATAAATAGTTACAGTAAATTGCAAATATGCTGTACTTAGTTTTAATACACAATCTCTTTGAAAATTGAATAAATCTAGCCTGCTATGAAGTAATAATTATGCAACTGCATTCCATGCATTTTATTTGAAAAGGGCAAAATCCGAACGACTGGAAGGTCATCCGGTAGATTTAGTTAAAGGTAATGGTGATATTAAAATTTATAGCGAATAAAACTAAACTTACAGTGGAGCATAATAGGTGTATCTGTGTATATCAATGTTACATATCTGAGTTAAACAATAATTTATATATATATATATATATATATATATATATATATATATAAAACGAACAGAGCGTTTTGTGACAGTCTAAGAATGTCCAAAGATGATACATAAAGTATCTAGTCCAAAATTAAAGAGTTCCATTGGGACCAGTATGCTTTTAAAGCAGGAGAGGATGAGGATATCTCTCTCCACAACGGACGACGGTCCATTCTCTTCCACTCCCTAATCTTTCTCAGAACGGGATCGTTTTGTTGTTGCTCCTCCAGCATAGAGCTCTCGTCTCCTGGCACAACCTTAACTAAGGCAAGTTTTTCCTCGTTCTGCTCCATACGGGTACAATGGGGGCAATCAGGTCGACATGGTCTTCTGGAAAGTGCATCAGCATTACGATGTCTGGTTCCAGGTCTGTGCTCGATTTCAACATCATATTCCTGCAGTTTTTCGAGCCATCTTGCTATCTGTCCTTCTGGGTTCCTAAAGCTAAGTAGCCACTTTAAACTAGCATGGTCTGTTCTGATCAGGAATTTTCTGCCATACAGATATTTATAAAAGTGTTCGACGGATTTTACAACTGCTAACAGTTCCCTCCGAGTTACACAGTAGTTCTTTTCAGCTTTCGATAAAGTTTTGCTAAAGTAACCAACCACTCTTTTCTTACCGTCTTGTAGCTGTGACAAGACGGCTCCAATTCCCACATTGCTGGCGTCGGTGTCCAGAATAAGCTTACCATCAGGAAGTGGATAAGCAAGAATAGGTGCTGACGTAAGCTGTTTCTTCAATATTTCAAACGCCTTTTGACATTCCTGATCCCAACAGAAGGACTTATCTTGTTCTGTCAAACGTGTCAAGGGTTTGGCGATGTCTCCAAAATTCTTGACATATCGTCGGTAATAGGAACAAAGACCCAAGAAACTCCGGAGCTGATGTTTGTCGATAGGGATTGGCCATTCCTGAACGGCTTGTATCTTAGCGGGGTCAACAGCAACGCCGTCCTTGCTTACGTTATGTCCTAAATAGTTGACCTGTCTCTGGAACAAGTGGCATTTCTTAACATTCAATGTTAGATTAGCGTTCTGTAATCTTTTAAAAACTTCTTCCAGGTTAGATAAATGTTCCTTAAAGGTCTTACCCATTATGATGATGTCGTCTAGATAAACTAGACAAGTTTCCCATGACAAACCCCGCAGGATGTTCTCCATTAGTCGTTCAAACGTCGCAGGAGCATTACAGAGGCCAAATGGAAGGACCGTGAATTGCCATAACCCTGATCCACTGGTAAAGGCAGTCTTTTCTTTGTCTGCAGGATTCATTTTAACTTGCCAGTATCCGCTTTTAAGGTCCAAGGTAGAAAACAGAGTAGAACCCGCCAAAGCGTCGAGGGCATCATCAATCCTTGGCAGAGGATAACTGTCCTTCTTAGTGACATCATTTAGCTTTCGATAGTCGACACAAAACCGCATTGATCCGTCTTTATTTCTCACTAATACCACAGGAGAAGCCCACGGACTACTGGATGGTTCGACTATGCCATTTTGAATCATTTCTTTAAGGGCTCTGTCTGCTTCTTCCTTTTTAACTTGAGGCATCCTTCGGGGTACCTGTCGAATCGGACGTGCATCACCAGTGTCAATTCTATGTTGTACAACATCAGTTCTTCCCAGTTTACTTTTAGAACCAAATACAGGTTTATAACGGTAAAGTAGATCTCTTACCTGTTTCTTTTCTAATTTTGACAAAGAGGGGTCTAATTTTGTCATTAATTGTTCAATTTCGTTGGTCTCATCTGTTTCCGTAACATTTATCTTGTGAATTATGGCCATTACTGGTTCTAAACTTCCCATTTCCGTGTCCTTTCGGAGAAGAACTGGATGATCGTTCAAGTTGATAACTCGGATGGGTACCTCTTTGGCGGATCTAACAAGAGTCTTACCCACAAGGAGTCCTTTTCCCAATTCATGGTCATGGTTCTTCGGCACTATCATGGCTGGGGCACCATCTGGCTCCAGTCCATCCAACCGCGCTGTGACGACACATTCGCAGCTTGCTGGAAGTTCGATATCATCGATTAGCTTAATCGAGGCATTGTCAACTTGTTTTCGGTGCAGGAATATTTCTTCATTACCAGTACGAAGGATACGTTGGCGAAGATCCAAATGAAAACTACAGTGGAGCATAACATCCATGCCCAGAACAACATCTTCATCAACGTCAGCCACCAGCACTGAGTGAAGAAGAGAGGTTGAACCAAACTGTAGGGTCACCTGTATCTCACCGTAGACTCTAGCAGAATCTCCGGTAGCGGTACGCAGTCTCCAACTGGTAGGCAACATCTTATTTCGCATAATGATGGTGGGTCGGACGATAGTTTTTGTAGCTCCAGTGTCTACCAGCATGCTAATATTCTTCCCATCAAGGAGGCCATCTACATATAAGCTGTCCACGTGATGTCGCAGAGTTGCCAATTTAATGGTGTGAGGGGCTTCGGGAATGTTTGGGGTCGATTTCGCCCTCCAGGAGTCGACCCGTTCTAGTTTTCCTGCTGTTGGGGTACTTCAGCAGAAGATTTTTCTTTTTGGGGGCAAGTATTTCTTATATGGCCTAGTTCTCCGCAGTTCCAGCATCTCACTTGGCGCCTTCTTCTTGGAGATAACTTCATTAATCTCTCTACTACCGCTTCAACGTCGCTAACGGAATGAACGGCCTGGTCGTAGTTACCGGTTATTTCCCTTAGTCGAGCAACTCCACGTGAGGCTTCCGTCGCCGCCTCAAACTCCAGGGCAATGGTCAAGGCGTCCACAAGAGTCTTCGGCCGCGCTAACCGAACAGCGCGCTGCAACTCGACGTCTCGAAGACCATCGGTGAAGGTTTGGACTGCTAGGCACTCCAGGAAATCCTCCGCTGCATTTGAATACGCAAGTCGTACCATTCTTGCTACATCCGCTTCAAATTCCTGGATAGTTTCTCCATTTTTCTGTTTTCGGCTCTTTAACTGCATTCGGTACACCGGTTGTAGATGAGTTTGACCATAACGCATCTCTAGACGATTCACCAATAACTCGAAGTTGTCAGCTTCATCCGGCGTCAATGATTGCAAGACGTCTAAAGCTTCGCCTCGCAGAGCTACGGTTAGGGACAATGCTTTCTCCTGGGATGACCATCCATTAGCTCTGGCCGCTGCGTCGAATTGTTTCAGGTAATTTGGCCAGGAAGTCTTCCCGTCGAAGGTCGGGGGTTTCATCGTCGTTCGTACATGGGTCGTCTCCTCGCTTCTTTGTCGTTCGACGTCTGCGTGGCAGGTTTCCATCCTTCTTGCATCTCCGTCGCCGTGGTGGATGGTTTGGTTTCGGCGGCTAGCTTCCTGTTCTTGTTGAAGCTTCCTTATCTCGGACTGCATTTGCTGGTTGATCTGGTTTTGCTCGTCTTGCATGTTGGTCACTTGCTGATTCAAGTTGGCCACTTGCTGGTTTTGCTCTTCTCGCAAGTCGGCACCTTGCTGATTTTGCTCGTCCCGAAGATGTGATATTTGCTGTGAGAACGAACTGGATAACTCATCTGATAGGGTAGACATCCGTTGTGATAGCTGGGACATATCTTCGCGCTGGCTCTTTATCTGACTGGAAAGCTCCTCTTGCTGGCTCGTCATTCGTCCTGATAGCTCCTCTTTCAGCTGGGACATATCTTCGCGCTGGCTCTTCATCTGACTGGACAGCTGGGAAAGTTGTTGCGTTTGTTCTTCTTGTTGGCTCGTCATTCGTTGGGACAGCTGGGACATGTCTTCGCGCTGGCTTTTAATCTGACTGGATAGCTCCTCTTGCAGCCGGGAAAGTTGTTGAGTTAGTTCAGAATTTGCTTGTTGAGCTGGGTCTTCGAACTCCACAGCATCAGGGTCCAAATTATTATTTACGTAGTACTCACGGAGCCTTCTCAACAATACGGATTTGCTTCCAGTAGTTTCCAACTCTAATTCTTCAAGCTCTCTTCTGAGCTCAGCCACCAATAGTTCATTTATCTTTTTTCCAGGCATTCTTGTATCTTCACCCCACACCTGACACCAATTTGAAACACGTATGGGGGCTTTTTACACAATTTATTTACAAAATTGTTAAGATACACTGAACTCTGCTGGATAACGTCTAACTACTTGACAATACAATGAACTCTTGTGAACACTTGACTCGAACTGACGTTAACTGCCCGTGCATCCCCTTATATACAACATTATTTAATCTAGTTAGTGTGTTTAGAAGTTTCTAGAATTTTCTAGAACATTATTTAAAATGGTCAGTTGATTTTTTTACAAACTTCTAAAAATCAACTGTCAACAACAATCTTTCAAATTAAGGTCCCTTCCTTTACGGTTATCCCGTTACAATATTTATTATTTTTAATGTCACTATTATGCGAGATGTTCCTGCTGTGTACAGTTCGGCATGTTTCCCCAATATACACCCTTTCACAATCCGAGCAAGTGATTTCATATACAACATTTGAACTTTCTAAATGACTAAGCGGATCTTTGGTTCGGGTGTATAATCTAGAAATGGTTTTGATATTTTTTGTGCCTATTTTGAAATTTTCATGATTTTTAAATAGTTTTAAAAGTTTAGGAGTGAGTTGTGGGATATAAGGTAAAGAACCAAAAATTGGCTGTAAAATTTCATTAGACGAGACACCTCTCTCAATGTCAAATGTTTGTTGTTGATTGAAATTATTGCTGTCACTTATTTTTGCAATGCACGTGGTACTGAAAATTAATTTATTTAATAATCCCAAAGGGTATGAATTATTTAACAGTATTCCTTTTAATTTAAGTAAACCTTGGTTTTTAAAGTTTGGGTGTGATAGTTTTAAAACTCTGTCTTTTAATCCCAGAATTTGGTTAATCTTAGTTCTTGGAGGGTGTTCAGAATAAAAATTAATAAACCTGTTGCTGCATATTGGTTTACGTAGGTACCATTCAGTTTGTAGGATGTTGTTTTGTGTGCGATGGACGATTAAATCTAGGAAAGGTAAACTGTTATTAATTTCTTTTTCCACTGTGAATTGCAGTTGTTTACATTATTCGTATATATATATATATATATATATATATATATATATATAATGGTTACCCAAGCCATATTTTGAAAAAACTTATCTTTAATACAGACTCTTATAATGATCCACGAGAAAACCCCCCTGATGAGGTGATTAATTTTAAAAAGCTAGGTACCTTTTATATATGGTTTAACAAATAATGTTATTTCATTATTTAAAAATACTAACATCAGAGTATCAAAATACAATATAAAAAAGAATTCAATCCTATTTACCAAAACCAAAGATCAGACGCCAATGTTGTATAATATTAATGTTATATATAAACTACCATGTCAAAACTGTGATAGCTGTTACATAGGACAAACCTCTCAGTGGCTCAAACAAAGATTAACACAACACAAAAGTGATTGCAAAAAAGGAAAAAATACTTGTGCGGTAGTGGAACACCAAAAAAGTTCTGGTCACCAATTTGATTTTGGCAATGTTGAAATTTTAAAATTTGAACCTAATTATCGAAAGAGATTATTTCTTGAAATGTACCACATAACGAAAAATGCCAATGCAATTAATTATAAATCAGACACTAACAAATTAAGTAGTATTTATTGCAATGTTTTGAAATAACAGGCGTAAAATATTTAAATACAGAATTGATTTCTGCCTTGTCACTATCCTGTATATATTTAAACAAGTGTGTTGTTTTTTGCCTTCTTTTTGTTTATATATATTTTATTGATACCTAATGGTTGCTCATTTAGTTAACTTCATTAGATTTTATACTGGTGCCAACGTTTCATGGTTTATATATTTTTATATTCATTTTCATTATTCTGTAAGTATATCACTCTAATTTTTATAAAAATATTTACATTGTCAATAATTGTAGTTTCTCCTGATGAAGCCGTAATATTGAGATTTAAGAAAATTTGATTTATTTACAACCGAACCCACACCCGATAATTTCGATTTGTTTGTTTATAATTTTTTGGTTCGAAAAATATCAGTTTATATATATATATATATATATATATATATATATATATATATATATATATATATATTGAGATGATATTAGTTACTATGTTATATTAAATAAGAATGTAGAAGGAAAATCTAATGGAAAGTAGAGAAAGGAGATTTTCTTATTTCGAGTCAGAGCGCAAATTTAGTAACATTGGGATTGATTATCATCATCTTCTTCATAATTCCTAAAAAAGAAAAAAGAAAATAGAATAATAAGAAAAAAAATACAAATACATTTCAAAGATTTTTATTTAAAGATTCAAAAATGATTAATCTACATTATATAAAGTTTTGATAATTATGAAATTGATAAATGGGTAAAGTAGATAATTAAAAGTTTATAAAATTGCCAATACGTTAGTAATCAAACATTAATTTTAAATGAATTAGGGGTGTAAGTAAATGAGAAAATTAAATTATAAAAAAAAGACATCACAAATAGTTAAAATACATGTTAAAACTTCTACTTACTTTTAAATTATATAAATTTACCAACCATATTCTAATTTATTAATAGTTCAAATGCCAAATGAAATATTCTGAAAAAGAGAAAATTATTAGTTTGTAGTGCTAGTAAATTTCATAAGAATATAAAAAAAGAATGATCATTGTTTTAAATTGTAATATTGAATCAAGAATTAGATTTTGTTAATAATTTTATTTGAATAAGAAATTAGTAGGCGATTAGATGGAAAAGATGTATAGATTTAAGTTTGTTGAATTTGTCATTTGTTTTTTTTGTTGATTCTGATAGAATCTCTCTTGTTTTCGACCTTCTGAAGAGGAAGGATGTAAAAAGTTTCGATGAAGATTTTTGTAAAAATTATGATGTTAAAAGAAAGTTAAAAGGAGATTAGTAAGATTTATATTATAAATAATTAGTTAAGAAGTTTGTAGAAGATATGTCTCTCTTGTTTTCGGGTTGTTGAGATAGAAGTTGTATTAAAAATTTGCTCCATAGAAATTTTGAGTTTTTTTTGAAAGTATTGAGAATAGAAAGTATTAAAACAGTTTAAAGTATCAAGATTATTCCAAGGTAACCAGAGGAAGCAATTGGTAAGAGAAATTTATATGATTTTATGAAGAAATAGATATTTCAATTTATGGGGCTGAGCACTTTATGGTATAACTGTATTTTAATTGAGTTAAAGAAGATTAAATTAATATTTAACAAGAAAGAAAATCATAATTACACTTACCAGAGAAGATAGTAGTCATCCATCGCTTGGTTTTGAAGAGGAAGTGATTATTTGATCTTCATAAAGTTTCCTGAAATCTTTGCTGTATTGGAGGAAGAAAGTAGATTGTCCTAAGAACAGAATCCTGATTCCAGAAGAGGGTGAAGCTTCACACAAATGGTAACAACTTTGCACTCGTTATAATAAAGAGTTTTATATGTGTTTGATTTTTGAAATTTTGATGAACATTTTTATTTCGCTGTTTTATGTATTTAACTAAATTATTTTTATTCATTTTTTGATAAGTTTAATCCAAATTGTTTAGTAACTCAAGTCAGAATATTTCATTTTATATATTTGATGCATATTTGGGTTTATCAACGGTATCTTTGAAGTTTGACACATTTTGAATTAGAAAGGTTAGAAATTTATATGCAATTCACGCCTAGAAAATATTGTTGGTCTAGGATAGTGCGGTTATACAGTCATTTTATTGCAAATTTGTGTATTAATTGATTTTGAATCTAGTTTGGTTGAATATTTGAACTCTGACCTTGACATAAGGGAATAGCCGGTAGCATATTTAATTAATCATATTGGAAAATAATTACACTGAGTTAATTCTTATCTATTCACTATTTATATTTAAAATTTAAAATTAATTAAAGGTAAGGAATATTTTATAACATAGTGATTGATATTATCAAAACATATTATTATTATTATTCATATATGTTATAAATTTTGGCGCCCAACGTGGGGCTCTAAACAATCGAAATTAGAGCCGATTCAAATAATTAAAATTTGAGAATTTTGTTAAATTTTTTTTTTATTATTTCGCTCTAAACAATCAAAACTAGAGCCTATTTAAATAATTAATATTTAAAATATTTTTTTTTGAAAACTTGATTTGAAATTTTTTTTTTGTGATTCATATTAGTTATATTTATCTCGATAGAATAAATTGTGAATATGGAGAAGAAAATGACATCAAGTAGGGGTATAACTCAAGAGGAGTTCAGGATGATTCAAAGCTTATTGATGGAAATAGAAAAAAGATTTGATCAGCACATGGAAGATATGATAAAGACATTTGAAGAGACTAAAGAAGATATTATGAAAAATTTGGATAAAGGATTTGATCAGCAGAATAAAATATTGGATGAAATCAAAGAAGATAATAAGTATTTTGAAGAGAAGAATAAAAAATTGAATGAGGCTTACGAAAAATTGGATGAAATACAAGAAGACATGACAGAAAATATGAATGAGAAATTAAAAGAAGAAGTGAATAACAAACTAGAAGAAAATAATGAAGAATTAGATGAAGTAAAAGAAGATATGAATAATAAACCAGAGGAGAACAATAAGAAGTTGAATGAGACTAACGAAATATTGGAGAAAATAGAAGATGATAGTAAGAAATTTGAAGAGAAACTGGAGGATAAGAATGAAAAATTGGATGAAAGGAAGGAAGATATTATAAAAGAGTTGGATAAGAAGTTTGAAGAAATGAATAAAAGTATTATGATGACTATGGATAAAAATATTATGAATATGAATGAAACAATTGAAGAGAAAGTTGAAGAGAAGAATAAAAAATTGGATGGAATGACAGAAGACATGAAAGAATATATGAATAACAAACTAGAGGAAAATAATAAAAAATTGGATGAGAATAATAAAATATTGGATGAAATGACGGAAGATATGAAGGAAAATATGAATAAAAAATTTGAAGAGATTAATAATAAATTGAATCAGACTAATAAAAGATTGAAGGAAATAAAAGAAGATACTAAGATATTTAGAAGAGAAATTAATAACATAAAACAAGACAATTTGAAGAGTACAGAGGAAGACACAAATCAAATAGATGAAGGAAGGGAGAAGACTATTAAGAAATTTGTAGATGAATATAAAGCAAAACAAGCAGAAAAGAGTGAAAATAAAATAATTCAGAAAGTTAAAGACAGTGGTATATTGCTAAGTCATACGAAAAAACAGAATAAACCAGAACAAGTAGAAGAAATTCAAGCAATAATACACCATCAAATTGTTAACAACAGAGAAAATCAAAATTTGTCTGTGGATGATAAGCAGTTTTGTAATTATTTCTTGGGAAAGATAAAACAAGCGCTCCGAGAAAAATTGTTTATTTGTAAATACCAAGAAAGGGGGAAGAAATTTAAAAATATAGTAGGTATTGGGTATATTTGGAAATATCAGGAAAGAGGCAAGATATTTAGGTGTATCGGAAAATTAAATGTATAGGAAATATATTAAATAAGGGGGAACAAGTTTTAAAGTAGAAAAATTAAGTTATATTTGAATGAATGTTAGAAAGGGGGAAGGAATTTGAGATTAACAGAATTTTACAAATTAAAAAAATTCATAAAGATGTTAGGTAGATGATATTAATGGCAAAGTTTTGTAAATAATAATATTAAGATGTAAATATCAAATTAAGATTGAATGGTTTTATTGAAAAAAGGTTTATACAATCTGTGTAAATAATATTAATTGAGGCTAAAGTTTTTGTAAAATGAGTGTTTATTTATAAAAAAAAAATAGATTAAAATTATAATTTTTAATCCAACATCAATGAAATGTTTGATGTAAAAATTTTAATTGGGGGATTTGAGATGATATTAGTTACTATGTTATATTAAATAAGAATGTAGAAGGAAAATCTAATGGAAAGTAGAGAAAGGAGATTTTCTTATTTCGAGTCAGAGCGCAAATTTAGTAACATTGGGATTGATTATCATCATCTTCTTCATAATTCCTAAAAAAGAAAAAAGAAAATAGAATAATAAGAAAAAAAATACAAATACATTTCAAAGATTTTTATTTAAAGATTCAAAAATGATTAATCTACATTATATAAAGTTTTGATAATTATGAAATTGATAAATGGGTAAAGTAGATAATTAAAAGTTTATAAAATTGCCAATACGTTAGTAATCAAACATTAATTTTAAATGAATTAGGGGTGTAAGTAAATGAGAAAATTAAATTATAAAAAAAAGACATCACAAATAGTTAAAATACATGTTAAAACTTCTACTTACTTTTAAATTATATAAATTTACCAACCATATTCTAATTTATTAATAGTTCAAATGCCAAATGAAATATTCTGAAAAAGAGAAAATTATTAGTTTGTAGTGCTAGTAAATTTCATAAGAATATAAAAAAAGAATGATCATTGTTTTAAATTGTAATATTGAATCAAGAATTAGATTTTGTTAATAATTTTATTTGAATAAGAAATTAGTAGGCGATTAGATGGAAAAGATGTATAGATTTAAGTTTGTTGAATTTGTCATTTGTTTTTTTTGTTGATTCTGATAGAATCTCTCTTGTTTTCGACCTTCTGAAGAGGAAGGATGTAAAAAGTTTCGATGAAGATTTTTGTAAAAATTATGATGTTAAAAGAAAGTTAAAAGGAGATTAGTAAGATTTATATTATAAATAATTAGTTAAGAAGTTTGTAGAAGATATGTCTCTCTTGTTTTCGGGTTGTTGAGATAGAAGTTGTATTAAAAATTTGCTCCATAGAAATTTTGAGTTTTTTTTGAAAGTATTGAGAATAGAAAGTATTAAAACAGTTTAAAGTATCAAGATTATTCCAAGGTAACCAGAGGAAGCAATTGGTAAGAGAAATTTATATGATTTTATGAAGAAATAGATATTTCAATTTATGGGGCTGAGCACTTTATGGTATAACTGTATTTTAATTGAGTTAAAGAAGATTAAATTAATATTTAACAAGAAAGAAAATCATAATTACACTTACCAGAGAAGATAGTAGTCATCCATCGCTTGGTTTTGAAGAGGAAGTGATTATTTGATCTTCATAAAGTTTCCTGAAATCTTTGCTGTATTGGAGGAAGAAAGTAGATTGTCCTAAGAACAGAATCCTGATTCCAGAAGAGGGTGAAGCTTCACACAAATGGTAACAACTTTGCACTCGTTATAATAAAGAGTTTTATATGTGTTTGATTTTTGAAATTTTGATGAACATTTTTATTTCGCTGTTTTATGTATTTAACTAAATTATTTTTATTCATTTTTTGATAAGTTTAATCCAAATTGTTTAGTAACTCAAGTCAGAATATTTCATTTTATATATTTGATGCATATTTGGGTTTATCAACGGTATCTTTGAAGTTTGACACATTTTGAATTAGAAAGGTTAGAAATTTATATGCAATTCACGCCTAGAAAATATTGTTGGTCTAGGATAGTGCGGTTATACAGTCATTTTATTGCAAATTTGTGTATTAATTGATTTTGAATCTAGTTTGGTTGAATATTTGAACTCTGACCTTGACATAAGGGAATAGCCGGTAGCATATTTAATTAATCATATTGGAAAATAATTACACTGAGTTAATTCTTATCTATTCACTATTTATATTTAAAATTTAAAATTAATTAAAGGTAAGGAATATTTTATAACATAGTGATTGATATTATCAAAACATATTATTATTATTATTCATATATGTTATAATATATATATACACCACTACTGTTCATTCTACCATCCGTGAAACACTACATCATAACATATATATATATATATATATATATATATATATATATATATATATATATATATATTGAGATGATATATATAATATGTAAAATTAATATAAAATGATTAAAAAGAATCTTCTTGATCCCAGGAAAGAGTTCAAAGTTTTGATATTTGCATAATTTAGTTTTATTTTTCAGTATCCTAAAAATTATTCTCTTTATTCCTAAAAAAAGGAAAATTAAAATAAGAAAGATGAATTAAAACTTAAATAGTAAAATACATGCGTTGGTTTAAAATAATTTAATTAATCGAACATATAAAGGAATACTTACTTTTAATAGATTGTGTATAAATTTTCACTTCCATAATTTTCATATTTATTATTTTCATAATATTCATATTTTTCATTGATAAAGTTAATAAGAAATGAGAAATTTTAAAAAAATTAAATTTATATTAAAATACAGTAAAAAATAAAATTATAATTATTTTATTGTTATATATCTAGTATGTATAATGGTAGAAATTGTAAAAGAAATTAAGATAAGTTATCTAGGTGGCTGATTTGTTTGATTTGTATAGAATCAAGTTTGTTTTGGAAAAAATGGATATCATTTACATTGTTAGCGATAGTTTTTGTTAGTTTGTTGATTTGTGAAAATTGTTTTCTTTCCCTTGGTCTGTCGAAGCAGATGGTTGTAATATGTATATGTTCTGGCGTATTAAAGTTGAGTTTTTTCATTAAAAAATAAGTTTAAAGAGATTTGAATGGTATAATATTGGTACTAAAGTTGAATAGAAGGATTTTGTACGAGTTTGGTAAGAAGAAAGATTATTTAAAGTTAATTTAAAAGATTAAAAAAGACGACGAGAAGAGATATTGAACTGAAAAGAAGATTTATCATTGTTAAGAAGATTAAATTATCAAGTTGAGAAGAAAAGTATTGAAATAAGTACTTACCAGTTTTAATTAAAGCAGTTTTTCTCAAGAATTCAAGAAAATCCGTCATTTATATGGTTTGAGCAGTATTTATATGGTAGAAGACTTGAAGAAGTGGATTAGCTGGAGTTACACGGTATTTTAATCCAAAAATAAATAATTGTTTGTTTAATTTCTTATTGTTTCAACTATATTCATTTTTACTTTCATATAAAAATAACTTAGATTTAAAAGATATTTGGAATTTCTTATTTTCATTTTAGATTTTTATTAGAAAAATTACTTTTCACATTCACAGTTCTTAAAATATTAATTTAGAAAATTTTAAGGTTAATTTCAGTAAAAAAAAATTGATAATAGACGCAACCACTTGTCATTTATTACCATTGGCGTTCCAAATAAAGTATTAAAAATTAAATTAAAATTCTGTTTATCATAAAATTAAAAATTAAATTTCAATAATTAATTTTTCTAAATTTTGAACTCTGCTCTGAAGATAAGAGTAGCACGGGCAATATAAAATATAGGTATATATTTGGAATCATATCTAGAGTCATTAAAGTTTAAATTTAATTAAAAGAAAAAGAGAAAATTTTAAATTATAGCATATATACTTATATAAAATAAATACTTAGCAAGTTATATATGTTATAGTATATATATATATATACAGTGTGTCCACTTAAGTCGGCATCATATGGGAAACTTTTTTATCTTCGTTTTATGAAAAAAAGTTATTCTTTATAAAAAGTTGTGCCTGGTCTAAAACTCAAAATACAACCATCAGATATCAATTTTTTTAAGCCGTATACGAGGTGTGTCAAAAAATATGAATTTTAGTAAAGTAAAGTACCTTGTTTTTGAAAATAGCGACAATTGTTATTAAGAAAAGTTGATCATAACTGAAAACTATTGCCAGATATCCAATATTATCCATCCCCATGAGAAAACAGATTTTTAATTTTTTTTATCATGTCATGTTTTTCAATAAAATTGCTGATGTGTTATTTACAAAATTTGCATTATTCATACCGAAAATTATTGTAGATCGTTTTTTAATGCAGATGGATAATATTTAATATAGTTGTTAATAATGATCAACTTTTCTTAATAACAACTGTCGCTATTTAAAAAAAAAGGTACTTTACTCTTGAGTAAAATTCATGTTTCTTGACACACCTCGTATACGGCTTAAAAAAATTAATATCTGATGGTTGTATTTTCAGTTTTAGACCATGCACAACTTTTTATAAAGAATAACTTTTTTTCGTAAAACTAAGAATATATTATGATGCCGACTTAATTGGACACACTGTATATATATATATATATATATATATATATATATATATTTATATATATAAACAAAGTGCCAAGAAAATGCGTATTAATATAAACAAAAGGGGAAAATTATTGGGCATGTACGCAAAAAGGATCAATAAGGCCACGAGTAGGAATGGTAACCGCTGACATGCATGTTTCTGGCTCATTAGCCGAAAACCCATTGGCACAGCTGGCCGAAAGCACAAAATGGCGATAGGACTCCTGTGTGAGCAGAGGAAACATTCGTGATGTCACTATTCTGATATTTTGTGATAGGACGAAAGTGTTCGCTTAATCGAGTGATTATTTTCCTTCCACTTTGGCCTATGTAAATGGCATTACAAGACGAACATGAAATTTAGTAACGTATTTTAAATTTTAACGCCTTTTTCTGTTTAAATTACAATTTGTTATCATTGTCAAGGTCAAGTAATTTCTCTTTCCTTCAGTTTGTCATTGTCATTCGTCATGCACAACGATTTTATAAAGCTCGGTCTGACTCCATTTTTGACGCTTAATTCTCCATGTTTAACAAGAATTATAAGTTAACAATTAATTTTTTGGTCATTAAATCTGGATTTTTCGTTTCTCTAACAACAGTTTTTCCTGTTCTCCAAAAAATTTTTTTTGTGTAATTGTGTTCTATGGACATTATTCAATTGTATTTTTGACCACGCCAGCTTCCTGGAGTACATCTTTGAAGTTCCGCCAGCTATTATTTCACAACTTTTATATTTTTTAACTTTTCATACATTTGATTTGTTAAAACTTCGATTGTGTGAACATCTTTTTACGCTGAAGACCGAAATTTTACTTGATCTCAACACATGGATGTATATAAAAATACCTTTTTGTGACCTGTAATTTCTTCGTTCCAAAAATTGTATTTGTACTAGGTATGTACCTTTTTAACCTTTTTTATAAATTTCTCTTCATAGTGTTGACTTAATTGTAGGCCTGAAGATGGCTCTTGGCAGCCGAAACTAGTCGCCAACTGATATTTACTCCATTAAATTGTGTGGGATTGATTTTGTGTTTTATTGTTCATTTTGTATATTGAACCACCACATTTGAGAAATGAATAATCTTTTTCGATATATATATTGTTTTTTAAACCTGGTATTTTGAGAGCTTGCTACATTTGTATGAGAGGTGTTGTGCAAATTTAAAGACTGAATATATAATTATTACTTACTGCTGGTAGACGTATCTCATATCCCATCGGTCAGAAATATAATATATAAAGACCAGATTTAAATGTTAAGCATTTATTTTCTGCAATATACACATTTTTCAATTGGATTTTAGGTTTTTATTTTTTATTATAAATAAGCAATTAATTTGTTTCTACTTTCACCTACACAAAATCTACTAATTTAAACCATATTGGTTGCAGAGTAACATTTGGAAATGTCGGCCAAGGACCATATGCCACTGATTAATATTGGTATTATTCATTTTATTTTTATAGAAAATTGATTGGTTATGAATATAAAATCTGAACCGTCCCCAATTTTTTAGTATCTCCAAAAGTATCCAGTCTAATAGAGCTAATACAAATATAACTTCAACCGAATTTTTTTCCTTAATACACTTGATCCAATTAAGTTTAATAGCTTCAATATTATGTTTGTAGAAAGAACCATCCAGTTTCTCAAAATAACTATCAATCGCAGAACTTTTTTATTGCTAGCAAATCTTTTATCAACAAGCCATATTATTTCTAACTTTAAATAAAGATAATAATTTAAGAAAGGCCAATCTGGTGAAAAGCGTGCGTAAGAAAGCAATTAAACCTTTAAGTCATTATTTATATTGGCTATAATAGACACTAACGCTACACTAAATTCGCAAAATACTTGCGGTTTTATTTTTTTATCTGAAAATTAACCTTTTCAGCCTAAGGAGTTCTCTTTACCTTTTTTTAAAGCCAATTTTTTCGTTGAATCCATTTGATTTTATTATTTTTTCGTCTCGGGTTTAAAATGTCAGACTCATTTTTTAACCAATGTTATAAATCGATGAAAAAACCTGGTTTTATTACTGCAAAACATTGCCAAACACTTGATACAATTATCCTTTTGGCTTACGACAGTTTTTTTGTTAAATTGTGGGTTCATGCGGCACCACCGCGCCTACAGTTTTTTTGTGTCGAAATTTTTACTCAATATGCAATGGGCAGCAAATTTAATACGTCTATTATGTCAGCTAACTCAAGTATTATCACTGGACGGTCATTCAATACCATTTTGTGGATTTTCGTCATCATAGCCTCTTTTGAATTCTGCCATCCCATATCAGACTTTGCATAAGTAAAATCTAGTTAAGTTTTGATATTGTTCAGACTGAGACCTTTCAAATAAACACATGATTAAAGATTCTTTAAAATCACCCCATCCCTGGGAACAACAAGCATTCGACAAATCCGACCCTTATCTCGTTCCTCACAGCATGTGGTTGTATGCTCTAATGATTTTACAATGAATAAAAATAAATAAATACCAGAAATGTAAAGATAATTTTTTCTGATTTCAAACATACCTACATAACAGAGGCGCTAGAGGTATTTAATGTTATATTGGGTGTGGTTCTTTTCTCAATGTAATGGAGAGTATTTTGGTGTTTTATCTGTAAACATCAAAATTTTGCGTAAGTATTGTAAAAGGAGCTTAACTTGAAATCTGTTTTTAGGTTATTCTAGAAATCTCCAGATATGGATGTTGACTTGATTAAATCACATTTTTTAAACATTATCTGCTAACATATTATGTTAAAGTTTTTCATTCTTGTACATCAGTACCAATTTTTAACGGGATGTTTCTATAAACGGTATTAATGTGTTTTAATTTGGAATTATTATATTCAAGGTAATCCGCTATCGATATATGTAAGTATTGTGATAACTTAATGGTAAATTTTACAATTAGCAGTAATTATGCAGAGAAATGTTATTGCAGTTGCGTAAGATGCAAAACAATAAATTCATAATTTGTATAATCTTCAACGTGGTAAAGCAAATATAAGATTAGAAATAACAGGTGTAAAAAATAACCTTACGCAACTAGTATAATTTATAATAACTAGCCTAATATGATAATACTTTCAAACGCCTTCAAAGACAAAAAATGGTTCAAAAACATTTAAACTAATCTTGTAATATTAGTTTTAGCAGCTCTGAAAATTTATAAAAAACATTATAATTTCTCCTACTCACGCACTTACATATAACGTAATGAACTGTTTTTTCCGATTTAAACCCATATAAATTTACAACGCCGGCGCCGGGCGAACTAATAGAAGTACTTATAACCACAAAAAATCTGAGGCAACTATTCTGATATTTGTATAATGGTTAGCCTTACCTAAAGTGCAAGAAAAGTTAGGTATACCTTGGTTGTAATTTGTTTTTACAATCTCTGTACAAGTATGTATAAAGAAACAAAATAAAACAAAGAAAAAAATTAAACAATATTTCGTAATTTAGCTGACGAGTCACGATATCTATAACCAAAAATCATACTTGAAGACAAGTTCAACACTGCATCATTGCTCAGTTTTTATAAAGGTGTCAGCAGATTGCAAGTTTGAGATTTGTCGATTGCAAATGCAAAACAAAATAAAGTAAAAGGAAAAGATCTCATAAGATATATATACCGGGTGAGGAAAAAGTATGGAATCCCCGTGGTAACTCAAAAACCATGGGTCACAGAAAAAAACTTGCAGAATATAAAATTTATGGTTTTCCCTGGCTATCAGATGTTTAAGATGGATTTGATCATGACCATGACCATCATGGTCAGGCGATGGTCAGGTCTTTTTTTTTAACAGAAACATGTATTTTTGAGAAGGGGAATCGAAAGAGCGTGAAATTTTACGTCCAAATATTGCCTTGACAATTTTTAATTTTTTTACCATGATGGTCATGGTCAAGGTCAAACTAAAAATTTCTAGACCATCGCAATAACTCGAATTGTATTAGTCGCAGAGAAAAACTTCCAAGAGTTAAAGTTTATGGTTTTTCCTAGCTATCAGATGCTTAAGATGGATTTGACCATAACCATGGCCATCATGGTCAGGCGATGGTCAGGTCCGGTTTTTAAATAGAAATATGTATTTTTAACAAGGGAATTGAAAAAGCGTGAAATTTTACGTCCAAATATGACCTTGAGAATTTTTTAAATTTTTACCATGATGGTCATGGTCAGGGTCAAACTAAAAATTTCTAGACCACTGAAATAACCGAATTGTATCAGTCACAGAAAAAACTGGCAAGATATAAAATTTATGGTTTTTCACTGGCTATCAGATTGTAATTATGCATTTAACCATTACCATGACCATCATTCATCATCACCAGATATGCATTCAGTTCCAAGGTCAACGTGACCTGTAGAGGTCGTATGAAGGTCAAATTGTACTTTCAGGAAAATCTTGCAGAATCTGCGTTCATAATAAACGTCATTCTTGTGGTGAAGGTAGATACTTTTTTAATTCCCTGGCCACCCAATCATCTATAAGATTTTCTTTTTTTTATCTGGCAATAAGAAATATATGGCAAGAACATACATACCATTGTGAATCATATGTATGGTCAACAATGAATCAAAAAATTCTTAGAGGTTTCATCAGTCAACCTAGTAATATGTTGAGTACAAAAATCATCAATTAATAAATAATTGGTTACCAATTTATGCATTTTAAATAATAACTTAAAGCTTTTTTGGATACTTCACTGACCACTAAAAACTCGGAAGCCACTTTACAATAATACTCTGACAAACTGATTTCAAACACGGGAATGCACCACGCCCATAGTTTTTATATTAATATTGTAGTCTTTATAAAAACTTACATTAATTTTTTTGAATAAATTTTTTTCTATATATAATACGGCAAAGTTTTTTAAAATTACGCTGTACCTGTGCCTACTTGCGAAAAGACACAGACTTATCACATGCTTTTCGGGTCCAAGTCTATGATTTATATCTTCATTTCTCGAGGAGCCATTATTATTAGGTATACGTAATATAATTTGCGTCTTAAATACTCCATCCACGGATTTTTGGAACGAAGTTCTCTTTCGGGTGTTACTACCAGTTACGACTGAGGCTAGAGGCTAGCCGAAAAAAATTCAGACCAAAAGTTGTCACGACACGACACGACACACGCATGTTTCTCTGTCTGTCTGTCTCTCTCTCGCAGACCAAATAATAAAAAACTCTCTCTCTCTCTCTTATAGATAGATATATTACAATTAAAAAGACACTATTTTAAATTAAAAGAAAATGTACATTAAAAAGAAAATACTGTAGAAAAAAAAAATAATTACCTGTAATACTAATATATTTTATTTCATCCTGTTTTTATAAATTAATAAATTCATAAATATTTTAAAAATAGTTCGTAACTTGACTAGTTAGGTACGTCAAATTACCTTAACTCTCAGTTACTGTCAAATATTTTAATTTTAAAATTTTGAATTAAATTGTTAATTCCTGTTTTAAATTAAATTGAAATAAAAAGTAATTCTAGATATATGTATGTCATCTAAACCTCTGGTATTGTATAAATGGACACTTTTGTTAAAAGAAACAAACTGTTGAAAATATTAAGGTGATAATGGATTTACTATTTTCTATTTTGCTTTGAATAGTGTAGTGTCGCGACTTTGTTAAGTTTATACAGGTTTTTTGTAGATAATAAATAATAAAATAATAGAAAATAATAACAATAATGTATCCTGACAGTGTTTCTGCACAAGTTTCGGATATTGTTGATAGAGTTAGGTAAGTAGAGATTTTATACAGACAATAATAAATGCTTATGTATGTATAAACACTCTGTTGTGTTGACAAATTACAATTCCTTCACTAATTAATCGAAAGGAACTTCGTTCCATCCGGGTGTCCCTTGACACCTCTCACTTTTTTGTTTCATTTTTGATTTAATCTTGCGAAAATTCTATACTTATGTTTTTTCATTTCTCTGGCATTTTTTAATTACGTGATAGTTTGTGCTTTGAGTGTCACATTAAAGGGTTGTGGTAATTTTCCTGATATGATTATTAATGTTAATTAATTGTGACTGGTGATTAGTCGAAATATCTTTTTATGTTTCCCTTTTATCGGAGCAAGGGTTGTGCTACCTTTATCTCGAATTATCTTAAAAGCACTTTGGAATCCGACAGTAAGTTTTTATTTTTATAACTACCCATTTTTGATCATAAAGATAAATATACCTTATGAAAATTCAACTTTAGTTGAACATTTTCTTTGAAAATTTTGAATTTTGTTTATTTAATACAAAGAACTAGACCGTTTTTACCAGTGTCTGTATCTTTAAAAAAATGTGTTTTTTATTACAACAGTAATTGTATTTACTCTTTGGATTTTTAATGATAGTTTTTAACTGGTTACTTAATTAACTCGAGTTAATAGCGAAAGCTATAAGGTGAAACCAACGAAATTATAAATGTTTTTTTTTTAACTTTTATTTTCTTTTAAAAAAGTACAAGAGTCAGCTGAAAAGTAATGCCCCCTAACCTATAACTCAAGAAAGGATAGGGGCAGAGATAGGGGTATAGGGATGCGATTTATTCTATTCGAAAGCCTAAAGTGTTTTGTAGTATTGTTCAAAATCTCGTTACAATGGTTCATTTTTCTATTTTTTCTTCACATAGAAACTCTAATATTTGTTTTTTGGATATAAACATAGTAATGTTAATCAAATTATTTTCTTAGGTATACTTAAAAAATGGGTAATTATGTAGTATATTACATTGCGGAAAGTAACACTTTCCTCACGAGTGGGAAAAGTCATTTTTTGCACAAGTAATGTACACTATTTTTCTTACGACCACAACGATAACTTTACCAAATATTGTGGTATGTGATTGTTTTATTTGTAATAGGTTCTACTAATCTATTTCTATTATATTTATAATGAACATTTATTTACAAACAAAACAAAAACTATGGACGATAAACAGATATGAAAACAAATCTTTATTTGACATGTGTGTAAGAAATTATATCGAAAAGAGCGATGCAAACTATTTTAACGCATTTTTAACGTTATTTTTTAATTGTTTTAATCATTTTCAGAGCAAAATTACTTAAAAACTCATAATATTAATATTTTACATTATATTGTAAATATTTATACGTTTTTTCTATGGTACATATAGACGTTATGCCAAAACCACTCTGATTAAAAACCTGTAAATAGTAATATGTTGGAAACCTATTATTACAGTTTCTAAGATATTTATTCCATCTAATGTGCCATCAGGAAAAATCACACTGTATAATTTTTTTCCGTTTGTGTTTTGTTTTTATTTGTAGTTACATATTACATTTGCTATGTACATCAGGAAACCGTGTTTGATTGCTAAGGAATTCTTCCGTGCCGAAAGTAACTTTCCACACATGTGCGAAAAAGTAGCACTTTTCAATGTGGTCGCAGGAAAAATATATTTTTAGTTTTCTAATAACTCATAATCCTAACAATCTTGAACAGACGAACAGGTAGCTTTCCACAACAAATAAAGTGTTTACGCAGAACCTATTTTTTAATTAGTAATGATTTTCTTTCTTTTTTTTTCTATATTAAGATGTTTTTCTAATAATATTTGTTTTATTCGGATCAAATATCTACATTTTCAATGAATAGGTATGAGGCTCAATGGTCTAGGGGTATGATTCTCGCTTTGGGTGCGAGAGGTCCCGGGTTCAAATCCCGGTTGAGCCCATTTTTTTTTTAATTTTTTTTAAGTATATATATGTTGATATACACTAACAAATTTATTGTACAAAAATTGATTATCGCAAGTACCTTATAACTATCATTTCAAAATACTTTTATCTGATTAAATACAATGTAATATTCTCGGTAACATCTTTTTGGCATCATGTCTATATTCATCTATATATTGGTGACCTGACCTCTTAAAATACAAAATATGTTTAAAAGTGCGATTTGGACTCGCCCATAAAGGGTTCCGTAGCAGCAACTAACAATATAAAAGTTCTTGTAGTTCGTTGGAACTTTGATCGATATTAAAAAAAAACTACTTGCTAGATCTCGGTCAAAACACTTTTCGGTGGAAGTTTACATGGTAATGCATAGCATATATTTTTTTTGTTTTATAATTCTCTTGCTTCAGAAGTTCCAGGGGGGACACTCAGTCTCCATCATGGCTGCATTATTTGATGTCATTTAATTTCATGTGTAGTTTATTGTTTGTAATCCTTTGTGACCTAATGGTATTGTTTTTTAATGTTGTTTAGTCATTTTATTACTTTAGTGCCTAGTCTAGTCTCTGACAAGGAGCACTGATGATGATATTTGGTTGAAAGCGCTCTGCCACTTGAATATTTTAATAAAAATGTACCAATATACACCAGTTACTTGTATTTTTAGATTGCCTGCGCGGCGTCAAAAGTGAGTACGACACATAAATTAATTTATTCAAGGTATTAAATTTTTTTTTTAATTTGAAATAATTATTTTGTAGTCTGAACACTATAAATAATTCACTCCCATCTGAAATTTTAATTAAAATTAACTTTTCAACAAATGTTAACTAACAAAATTTTCTTGAACTTGCGTCTTAATTGTAAATGAAAAAAATGTTTAAATAATTGCCGTAAAAATTTTTCGCTTCGTACAGCCTTTCTTATATACATACTTCACAAGATCACGCCATAAAAGTTAAAAAAATTCAAAAAGAGGTTGACCTTAAAGGCCATCCTTGCAACTTCCCGCTAGTTTTAACCGCAAAGCTATAGTAACGTGACGTATTTTGGCGTTTTTGACTTTTTTTGAAATGTTTAAAAAGCCATAACTTTTAAACGCCTTATTCGATTTTGATGTTCAAGATGGCATTCGACGCAGTTTTTTGAGACCTAAAAACGTTACCGAGAGTGCAAAATCGGTTAGTCAAAAAATCTCTAAGTTATTGAAAAAAAAACACATTTTTGGAAATTTTTCGACAACGATATCTCACGAAGAAATCAACCGATTTTAATTTGCAAAACGGCATTCGACGTGGCTTTTTAAGCTTGAGAGCTGATTAGGTTATGAAATTGATCAATGCAATAGCCAAAAAGATATGCCCAAAAAACATCATTTTTACCAATTGTTTTTTTTCGGTTATTTTGAAATTTCTCGAAATGTACCAGCTCGAATCGGTTCAAACTTACAGGGAATCTAAGTTAGATGGAACTCTTTGGAATGCTTTTTATTTCATTCCGATCGGTCAAGACACACACACACACACACACACACACACACACACACACACACACACACACACACACACACACACACACACACACACACACACACACACACACACACACACACACACACACACACACACACACACACACACACACACACACACACACACACACACACACACACACACACACACACACACACACACACACACACACACACACACACACACACACACACACACACACACACACACACACACACACACACACACACACACACACACACACACACACACACACACACACACACACACACACACACACACACACACACACACACACACACACACACACACACACACACACACACACACACACACACACACACACACACACACACACACACACACACACACACACACACACACACACACACACACACACACACACACACACACACACACACACACACACACACACACACACACACACACACACACACACACACACACACACACACACACACACACACACACACACACACACACACACACACACACACACACACACACACACACACACACACACACACACACACACATACAGATACCCTCGTAAAAATAGTCAGGGTTCCTAAGACCTCAAAACGTTGAGATCCGATGAAAACTCGATTTTCGAAAAACGGGGTGAAACCAATAACTTCCCGATTTAAAAAAAAAAACATTAAATTTTTTTTAGCGGGAAGTTAAAAATATTTATACTTTGTTTATAATTATTTTTGTAGTTAAACAACATTGCTTGGATTTTTCAGTTTTTGTTTAATGAAGCAGCCTCTTTAAAATTCTTTAAAAACTAGGTTATAAAGTTACGAATTTACCGGTGGTCAAAGAATCTTAAAAAAATTACCTGTGCAACATGGTAACGAATTAGCCTGTAATTAGAGTGAGAGAATAAAATAGTCACGAATTCGCCGGCTCTCCACATTTGATAAATTTAGTTTTTTTTGTTGTTAATTGGCAGTAATTAATAAATAAGCAAATTTTAATAATAATAATAGTTTTATTTACAAATTTCTTATTTCAATAAACATTTGATCTAATACAGAACATAACTAATAAATTGAAAATGCCTTATTACAATATTACCAATAAAAACATTTCAGTAAATTTTAATGGCACCAATCAATAATAATATAAAATATAATGAAAATAAAGTTAGTAAAATAAGGGCCATAATAAGGTACCATTTAATAATATTACAATCTATACATTAGTCACATTGTGATGCATTAAATAAATTTGATTGTGCTAGTTTATGCTAAATAACCCGAAATGGTACATACACGGCCTACGAAATAAACACTTATGGTTAGAATGTTACTTCTTACTATATACAATAATATATATGGTTAAGCTATAATCTCTTTTTTGTACATAGGGTAAGTCACTTATATTATAATTTAATAAATGTGTTTAAAATATTTACAATCAATGATTTTACAAAACAAATAATATTTTTTGTTTTCTATAAAACATATTTTTAAATTTTTAATAAGAAAAATATTCACAAAAATAAGTAAAATTAGGGGACCCATAATTTAAATAAAAACGTTTTTACCCAAAATACAAATAGATAAGGCAGAAATTAATGTTTTTCTATAACATATCATTATCAAACTTCTCAATTTCTCCTATACCGCTTTTACTAAATTCTTATTTTCATCAGAGGATACAGGATCAAAATCTTCATCTCTTTTCTTACTTTATTCTCACAGTCATACATTATTATTTGCAAGTGAAAATTACTATCATTAAATTCATGTATATCCAACTGTAAATCTAAAAAAACAATTAAAATACACAAAAAACATAACGATAAGGAGGTAAAACCTACAGAAAGAGAGAAAGGGAGAGAGAGAGAGAGAGCGCGAGACACAACTTATTTAGTCAGGAAATCTGGGGATTGTCATGTCCTGTTGACAGGCTTGCCAACTGACCAGATGATCTCCAGTTACAACTTTGAGAGTCGATACCAAGTCCGGCTGAGAGACAGAGCCGAGTTAACTGAGGACGGCTCCCAAAGAATTTTCGAAGATGCAGGGATCAAGTACTTTACTGACGGATCTCGCACTTCAGAAGGAACCGGTGCAGAGGTCTGTGGTCCACGCAACTTTAGACAGTACTTCAGCTTGGGAACGGAGTCAACCGTGTACCAGGCTGAGCCTTACTAAAGGCTGCCGACCACGCCCGAGGCCGTAGCTGGAGAGGGGAGAGGATAACTTTCTTCTCAGACAGCCAGGCTGCACTGTTGGCCTTAAAACAATTCCGGGTTAGTTTCAAGCTGATCTGGGAGTGCATACAAAACCTCAATAAACTGGCTAGACAAAACAGTGTCTTCTTGGAGTGGATTCCAGGGCATAAAGGTTTTAAAGGTAATGACACCGGGACCTTTTGGCCAAGAAGGGAGCAGATACACGATTCACTGGGTAAGCCTGGGTAAGGACCAAAGTCAGGAACTGGGTCTGGGAAGAGTGGACCAAACACTGGAGTAATACTGTAGGGCTAAGGCACTCGAAGCTGATGCTCAAAGGCTACGCCAAAAAACTGACGTCTGACATACTGAATCTTGGCAGGAGCCAGATAAGAGTACTAGTGGGCCTGCTCACTGGGCATGGACCATTCAGAATACATCTTCGGAGGATGGGGATTCTGACACAGGAACCCACCTTGTGCCGACTGTGCGCCATGGACGATGAGACGGCAACGCACATTCTATTCGAGTGTGAGGCCTTGGACTATAAAGGGTTCCTCATTTTCGGTGACACGAATCCTGAATCCTGAATCCTATCACCACCTTGAGGAGCTAGTCACAGGACTCAAATCTCTTATAAAGGGAACTGCCCTGTGGCAACAGTAACTCAAGGAATTTCGGACACCTGGATTCTAGCCTACCTGAAGATCAGCGTGATGTTGATTTTTAGCTGAACAAACTAGAGTCCTGCACGCATCTGGTGTAAGGACTCTTGGTGCTGAAACTGGTCACAATATTCCCATAGGAAGCAGTGGTCAAACATGGGGCTTACAGGAGAGACCATGCCAGGTTTATTTAGATTAGTCAGGAAATCAAAAAGCGCCTTCAATATAAATCATTGCATTCGGATATATACGATATAGCTATCCTTGGTTCAAAAACATAACTGATGGCGAATATGTCCGTCAAAAGCGGTATAGAAAAGTTTTCGGTCTTCGGACATATACGTCATAGCCACTTAAGAGGTTGTATAACTAAAGAAAGGATATGTCTATTTACATTTGTTATTGAAGCCAAGTGTACAGAGCTACATTGTTGTAGCGAGCATCAGAATAATGTATTAGCCCAAACTGTACGTGATTGAATTTAGCAGCTGAAATATATTTTGCTTTAGAATTAATAAATTTTGAGTTAAAATGTTATATGGCTGCAAGTTTTCAGATCACATATTTTCCTTTGTAAAAGTTTTCTTCTATTGAAAATAAAATATGTTTCGTTTAGACTGGAAATTCAGGACTATAGCGATGTGTTGGCAACAGCGCATAAATGATGCGTATCATGTCCGCCCTTCTATCAAACAGCTGATCTTGTCTTAGGACTAATTTCAGCATTTTAGTCAATTTTACACAGTGGATGTGCCAAGTGATTTGTGACAAAATGCCTGATACATGCTATTTGTGTAAAAAGACTTTTTTAAGCGAAAATATTTCATTTCACAAGTAAGTAACAATTCTGCCATAGGCGTAACCAGAATTATATCATTTCATTTACTGTTATTTTGTAGAAGTACTCTGCAGGTTTTGTTATATTCATAGAAATCGATAATTTTCATGCCCTTATAGTAGTTTTTTTATATTCTAAATATAAATGCAAAAGAGTGAAATTGGAATAAGTTTTGTCAAGTACATATTAGGTTCTAAATTAAAACCGCACGCCACTGAAAGATGCGTACCTGTCTTTCATTCCCTCCACCCCGCCTATGAGCTAGACGGCTTCAAAACATTGCATGCTAGGAATATGTGAATCGCTCATCCCCTTTTTAGTTATACATCCATGGGTTAAAAGCATTTGTCAACTCTGACAACCTCTAATACCTTGTGTATCTTATATAACACGTGCTTGTAATGTCTGGATTTTTCATATAAAAAATTATGATTTGTTTATATTGAATTTGCAAATACTTTTAAACAAAATTAATAAACATAAATATTTTCAGTTCATCGTTCTTTTCCATATATATCATTAAAAGATCTGTATCCATCTGAATTCACCGACACCACAATTTTGTATATATTATTTGGCCCTATTTTATTGAAATAACAATTATCATAGGTTTTTATTGTGATTTTAAATTATAAATTATTTTTTAATAAGATTTGACTTGCCCTACTTACTACTATATTTATGAAATAAAACTATAATAAACAAATATTATCTATTTCGATTATTTGAGCAAATTTTGTTTATCTAAACAATGTGTTCAAAATTTTGGGTGAAGATGTATCAATCATTTCCACCTATCTTCCAGTGGTACATATTAAAGGAATTGGATACCACTGTTAAAATTACATTTAATTTTTATTTAAAATTATATAAAAAAATAAAATGTATGTATTTATTTTGAATGAAACCTTTAACTGAGTTTCCAAGTCTTTCTTGTAATCTAACACTTACAGTATATACCTAATTTTCAATTAATTGGTATTAAATATTGATCCAATTGATAATTAATGCAAATAACTCTTTTTGAATAGAATTTTAAAAAAAGTACATATGACGAGATAATTATTAACGTTAGTTAATAATTAACTTACGTATATTATATAACTGAAAAAAATAATTTCTCGAATATGGTCACAAAATTATAGAACACTTTTTGTTATAAAATAATCGTATAACAATTTTTAAAAATTTGGTTAGACAGCATTGTATTTTATATACAGTGTCTCCTAAAAAGTTTTATACAGATCAAGAAAATCTTTCTTATTTATCACATAAAAATTTAATGCTCAGAATAAATTGGAAATCCATATCAATTACAAAAATTCGAAAAAAAAATGGCTAAAATTTATAGAGATATTAAAAAATAATAATTTAGAGTGTATTTATTGTTAATTAATTTTATAATTCATGCACGTTCAATTCAATTACTCTCTAAGTAAGACATCTGGTTCCATTTGACTCGTTTTTTGCGCTTGTTTTTTCTTACTATGTGCTATGTGCACTACCGGTCATAAGAAAGCTATGCTACCAAAATTGTTATGTACACTTTAGATTTCTTCCTTTTTCTTTATTTCTTTATTCAAAAAAAGAAGTTTGTGTTTATTCAATTTTTTTATATTTTTGGAGTTTACTCCTTAAGAAACGATATATAAGGCGCCTGGTATAAAAAAAAGTATTGGTAGTAAAATCGTGTGAAAGCGTTATGCGTTACGCGTTACGTTGAGAAAAGTGTTACACGCAGGCGCAGTGAAACAGAATAATAATATCATTTCTCTCTCTCTCTATGCTTTCCCCAAATCTTATACTGAACGCATAGAGAAAGCACTTCTTGAATTTTTCAAAATTTTCAAAATTTTTAGGATTTTGAAATTTTCAAAATTATCAAAATTTTTAGAATTTTCAAATTTTCAAATCTGAAAATTCAAAATTTATAAAAACACAAAAAATACCATGGTGATCGTTCTTAAGGAGTCGCGTGTCGGAGCTGACACACACTTTTTTTTTCTTCAGAAATTTTATAAATTTAAAAATTAACATAACTTTCTTGTATTGAATAAAAAATTTAAATAAAAATTTTTCTACATTTTTAAGAAACTGTTTTAAATATTTTAAAAATGATAAAATGGATTTTCAATTGATGAAGAATTTAAGATAAGCTTTTCGTCTATATATATAAAACTTTTTGTAATACACATACAATATTTAGAAATGATTTAATAATATAAATAGCTTTAAATGTATATACAGAAAAATAACAAGATAATGTATCGAAAAGAGTGTACCATTAAAAATGGAGCGCTACTATGGTCGCTATTTTTACTTAGTAGACAACAACTACTATTTTATATAAAGTAGCGACTGCTAATATTGTTTACTCGTACTCTCCACTTTTGATTCTTTTTTTACATAATTTAATTAATATTTAATCAAAATAAGCACCTTATCTCTAGAACAGACAAGAAAGTTTTTAAAAACTGATGCAATGAAGTTAAAAATCAATTATAAAGGATTATTGAAGCCAATAATTTAATGATTCCATGCAGGTATAATAACAAAGTTAGTTTTGAATATACATAATATACATGTTTTAAACAATATTTTATGACTTAAGTTTTTATAGCCTTTATAATTGCTTGTAAATAAATAATAAAATTAATAAAAATTATTAAAATCTCGATTAACTATTTTTTGGTAATTCAATTACGAAATATCATAATTTTGACACTCATTCTAGATACAAAATGTTGTTCATTATGTCACCTGTTTTCATTTTGTCACTTGTTTTCATTTTGTCACTCATTTTATCAAAGAGTGACAAAATAAAATCTCATTTTGTCACTCTTTGATAAATGTAATGGTTATCTCCATAGAAAGAAACAAGGATGGCTTTGATACTATTTAGCAGAAATAGGCCGACGTTAAATAATAACCAAGTAAAATAAATTCAATATAAAAATGAAGCGCAATTACAAAAAATCTTGCAAAACACCGTGTTTTTTGCTACGCTCGTGATCCAAACTTTACATCCGGTGCAAAAAACACGTTCATTTTGCAACTAGTTATATAAATAGCTATTAAGATATTTCATAAATAGGTGGAAAAGTAGCGAGTAGTCGTAGCTTGGTTGATTGAGTAGTGGGTACTGGTAATGCCTATATTTCTGTAGCGACTGGTGTAGCGTTCCAAACTCTAATTGTAAATATATAAATATCAGTACATACCATAGCTGGGCATTTAGTCGTCAATCCATTATTCGTTAAATACCGAAGTTGACATTTCCACTAACGGATTAAATTTTAAGTTAACTTAAAAAAATTTTAACGGACTTGTTAACTTTGAATAAATATTTTTCCTAATCCGTTAATCCGATATCTACTATTTACTGCACCGTGGCGCTCCTCCGTGAAAAAGCAGTTCTGACAAAAGTTTGTTCGGCACGGTGCGGGGAACAGATATTTATAAATCTGTTTATTAAATATAATACTGCTTTACCCTTACACGCTTACACCTTTACCCTTTAGCGCTGCAGTTGAACGTTTTTTTTTCCACGGGCAAAGACATTTTAGCGCGATAACAAGCTTCGCTTTCTAGCGAGAGTTTGAACGTATTAGTGTTCATGAAGAGCAATACCCTCATTATACCGGATGGCTAAATGAATCTCTTTAAACAACAGTTCTTCAATTCAGAGATAGAAAAAACTTTTTTAACGTGTATTGACGAATTAGCGCTTAACGTTAACTTGCGTTAAATGGTCCCGCTTTTAAGTTTAACGGAGGTAATTTTTTTAGTAACGGATTAGCGATACACAAAGTTAATTTTTTAAATAACATTTCCCTTCTATGGTACATACATATTAAGTGTTTCATAATTTAGAAGAAATTGAAATTATTGTGAAAACCTTAGAAGTTATAACTGATACAACCTTTAACAAAAGCCCAATTTAATATCAAACGGTATGATGTATTTTCTGTGGTGTTCCTATAATATGAAGGTTTAGTGCTTACTATTTCTCATTACATCAAAAACAAAAACTGATCATCTTTTTCGATTTGTAGATTTCCATTTAAGATACTTCTAGTTTACGTATGTACATCGATTTAAAATATCAAGCATGACCTCGTAATATATGGCGAAAAAAGATGTTCAAATTTAAAAAACCTCCAACCTAAAAATAAAAAATATTAATTATAAACACATACATAATAACATAGTTAATTAATTCATAAAAGATATAAAATTCATAAATTCATTATTTTCCCTTTATAATTTCATATTCAATATAAATAGGTATGTACCATCATGTATATTAAATGGGATGAACTATTTATTTATGTTTTCCAATACTTGTTATTAAATTTGATTTATTATAAACTGTAAATTGTCTTTGTAGGTAATTAAAATAAAATATTATTAGAATTATTTAAATACAAAGCGTTTAATTTAAAATTGCCATAAAGACCCGTTCCGAACAGTCGCTTCTTTTCGATATTCGCATAACTGATATGTCGAGTAATTTTATTATTATTATGTTAATAATAAAAGCCAAACTTAACATGTAATAGCGTATACTATTTATTTCGTTGTTTTTTCTTGTTCTAACGTTTTTGGTTAAAATACACAAAAGAAAACGTTTTAAAAGCTAAATTTAACACAAACAGCTTATATTTGTCCATATTTGAGTTAAAAAATGTTTATTGTGATTTTGTTTGTCTTTTTTGACATTTTCTGTTGAAAAATGTTAATAACGACAAAAAAAGTTAAAAAACGTTTTAAAAGCCAAATTTACCACAAATTGTACAGAAACAGCTTATATAGCTTTTATAGTTTATATATCTATTATTTACAGTTATCGCCTGGTATTTGTTAATATGTTTGTTATTCGTTTCCTTTTGTTTGTAATATTTTTATTTCACCGTATATATTCATTCCTATTTTTAAATGACGGCTTTTATTAGGTATTTCCTAAGTGTTTCTATTGTCTCTATTCATTTTCTTTTAATGAATTCTTGTCCTTAAGTGCTTGAACAACATCTCTCCTTTTGATTCGGAGAATATACCCGCGCTTTTTACGTTCGATTGCAGAAAAAACCATTGCGACTCGAGAATAGATTTCTGAAAATTTGATCAGTTAACGGCAACCGTTGGTCACGTGGTTACACCTGTTGCTATGTTAAGTCTCCCTTTTAACTAGAAGCATGGTGACCATAACTCCACAGATTTTATCGTAAATAGAGCGTTTATCCGAATCCTACATCTTTTCTGGCCTAGTTGTTTGTTAGATCCACTTTGTTAGGAATGTAACTTTTAGTTTTTGTTTTTACAGATCAGTGTCGGTGTTTTTCTTAGTCCGTTTGTGTTTTCTTTAGGCAAACGTGGATACAGTAGTTATTAAATTCATTTAGTGCTCTGTAACCAACGTGAAGTATCCACTATATAGCATTAAGTATGGTGCAAAACTTTTATGGTTTAGTAAGAAGAAAGCTGGTAATCATCCTATACGAGTTATCTAAGCAACCAATATTTTCTCAGCTTATGAAATTAGTTAACATAGACTGTAGAGAAATAAGCCACCAAGGTTTCAATCCAGTTATATGGTCAGCAAAAAGTGTGCGCTAAATTTCTAAATAGAGGTTTATTTATAGTAATAAATGATGCAAAATGTCACAAACTTATTGCTGTATTAATTATAAGATTAGCATTGTTGAAAATTTTGAAGAAAATATTCTTGTCATAATTACAGAACTGGAACAAAAATACCGGTTTGTTTTCTTACTAAATTCAGTATAGCTTGTTTTCTTTAAATTTAATATTTAATAACTTTTTTTATTTGCTTTATATGAGACATTCTTTTTTGTATCAGTTCCACCAATATACCATTTTGTTTTATGTCGATTTCTTTTTGTTTATATACTTTATGTCCATCTTTGTAGTTATGCCGCAGTAACAGCTGTTGAGCTTGTCACATAGCTTTTTTGTAAATAATCATACTAACTTGTCCACCTTTTAGCTGGTATCGTTAATATAGTTGCTATATAAAAGCATTCTATCATTTAACGAGTTCACTAATAACATCTCTTTCAGAATTTTGAGCCTAAGAAATAAACGGTAAGTGTGAGGCTATTAATCTTACAGAACTTTTGATAAAAGGATATTTTCTACATATGTATTTGTTTAACATCCCTATAAGTACTTTTATTTTCCCTGTTCTTATAAAAATAAGGTAACGCGTTATGTACCATCCTTCTAGGTATTTTCTTTTTCTTTTATAGTTAGCTTAATTTCGTTTATCCTCCCGTTACCAACCACACTAACATCTAGAATCGCTCTCCGCCTACCACTGAGTGCCGTACGAAATGGTGACCTTCTGACTATTCGTTTCTGTTCATCATTAGATAAATCAATCTAGCTATTTATTAGCACTGTTAATACCACCTTAGAAAGCGGAGAAAAAATTGGTGCATGTTTATCTCATTTACTATTTGGTTGAGTAGCTGCTCTCAGCAGAAATAGAACCAGATATTTAGATAACCACGACCTGGGTGGAGAGTGCGTCTAGTAGAGCTACTTATTAATTAGTATCGCTAAAAACACCCTAATTACTCTTTGGTGTGCCAAGATCAATTCTCTAATGTAAGTCATAGAGTTTTTATTACCTTATCGTCGATGACCTCTTCCATTAACCTGTGGTGATGCTACTATAACAGGTCCTGGTGGACCTATACGTGCGTCGTACATTCCTCTAGGCACTTCTGATCGTTCAATTTCGTCACCAGATAGATCGAGATCTTGAACCATTTGCATTATTTCCCTCTCTTTTTTCATATCTTCTCTGTCTTCCTGAAAATTTAATTTTTATGCATTAATAATCTATACCTACATATAATAAAACTGTAGAAATGAAAATTCTGTACATTAAAGATATTTAAAAAATAATTAGCGGGGGTGTTACTACATCGGTATAGAATCCAAAAATTTGGTTAGTTTTTTGTTTGTCTGTCTGTATGTTTGCGCGCGCATCACATGAAAACTACTGATCCGATTCGAATGCGGTTTTCACAGATGTATTTGTCTTCTTTCAACTTAACATCTGGTGTATAAAATTTTTTCTCCCCACCCCTTTAACGGTCTGAGAAAAGAGATTTTTAGACAAAAATCAACACGTCACGCGATCGACGTCGCGGGTACATCGAAATGGAACCCAAAATTGTGGTTAGATTTTTTTGTCTGTCTGTCTGTATGTTTGTGCGCGTATCACATGAAAACTACTGATCCGATTCAAATGCAATTTTCACAGATGTTTTTGTCTTATTTCAACTTAACATCTGGTGTATAAAAACTTCAGTCCGATTCCTTTAACGGGGTGGAGGGAGAATTTTTCATACAACAATCACACGCCACGCGAACAGCCCGACGTCGCGAGTACAACTAGTTAAATATAAAAATGCAAAATCTACCCACAAAACATCAGTTATTTAGAAAACGTTACTTTACAGGTGTTCAATCCATATGAGTAAAATGGTATCTGGAAGAATACATCCGCAAGGGTTAAACATATATTTTTGTAATTTTGTAAGAATATTTTGATTATTATTTATTTTAAAAAATCATTGCATGAAGTTTAGTTTGAATAGTGTTAAATAAATAATTAACTTAGCGGCTGTTGTGTAAAATAGATTATCTTACATTTAAAAAAATAATTTTTCGCACAAATACAAAATTATAAATATAGAAAATTAAATTCTCTGTTACAGGACCATGAGATGGTTTTTGTGGGTTTTATGAGTTTTGACAGATTTCTAAAAATTTTGAGAATCAGGATTTCAATAACATTCTAGGACAATCTTACTTTTTTGTTTATGTCTAAATATAATTAACAGTTTTTACACAACAAATATAACAATACTCTTTCTACAAGGAAACAAATTTTAAAAATAAATATTGTGAATTTAATATTTTTTTATTTACAGTCATGACTGTAAACATGTTAAAAAATTGTAACAAAGCGTCAAAAAATGAAACATTTGGAAAAAATTAAAAAATTGCAAAAAGATAAAGAAAATGGGGATACTATTTAGACAAAAGTAGATCAAATATTTAAGAAACCTAATCAAATACTCAAATATGTAAATTGTCGTAAATAAAAAAATCAGTTGGAAAAAAATTATAAATCTTAAAAAACTAAATGAAATATTAAAAAACCGGGTACAAATTTAAAACATTGTATATACATTAAAAATAAAAAAAATCTTTAAATTAAAAACATAAAAATAAAAAATCCATCAAAAACAATTAAGAGACAAGTGTAAATAGAAAAAAAGAGCAGATTTAGTTAAAATTATCCTTAAGATATAGACTGAACATCCCTAGAACGGAGATTAGAAAAATTACTTTTTTGTAACAGATTGTTAATACATTCTAACAGGCACAGTTAGAAACATTAATTACTAAAAGGAAGATGAACAAAACGAAACTTCGATATCGATATTTCGTAACATTGGCAATGTCTACGCTACTGCTAGACACACAGAAGCCGGAACCACCTTAATAAATGATTAGCCTTAATTTCTAAAGAAAATTTATCGGACTGATCAAGTGAAACCGAAAACCAGTCGGCGACAATTTGTCAAATATGGGCATGTGTCAATTTCGCTTCAAGAAGTATGTGTTAAGTATCAATCAGTCGCTTACTTTTTACAATGTAAGCCACGTACTGAGAAAAATTATTATAAAGCTGGTCCGGAACTTCCAGTGGGACAAGATTCGAATATTTAATTAGCATGGGAAATGTTTTGCAAGATAGTAAATACATGAGAGATTAAAGTGATAATAAAAAACTTGCATGTATGTAATACTAGCTAACCTGGCGCCTAACAATTATTAATGATTGTATTTCTACAAATTTCTTTTTTTTTATTTCTGTGTTGTGTTTATTTTTTACTTTATTTTTGTTTTTTAATCGCTCACTATTTTGATTTTCTACATTTTTTTCTAATTTTTACGTTTTTTCCTTCTTATTCAATATTATTCCATATAATTTATTTTATTTTATCTTTAAGGAATTCATTGATGTTTTTTGTCATCTCCATTTTGTTTTATAATCTATTTTTTTCGTGTTGTTTTTTTATTTAATTTTTTTTTTATTCTTTTCATTTAATTTTTTTAATTTTGATACATTTTTTTATGATTTTCAATAAACATTATTCTTTTGGGATTTTTTACAATTTGTTTCCACTGTAAACATTTTTTTTTAAATCGGCCAGAAATTAATACTTTCCGGTTTATTTTTAGGTCAGAAAATCTAATTTTGTCGGACAGGGCCATAAAATAAAAATGAGTTCGGTAAAAGCTTCTACCGGACTCATTTTTATTTACTTTCCTTCTTTGATTGTGAATTAATGGAAATTATACCAGATGAAATTATTAAGGCAGTCACCCAAGCAAGGTTTGTTAAAAAAAATTTTAAAATTAGTTAATAAAGAGTTCTTTTTAAAAAAAATCTAAACTGAATAATATGAAGTTTATGGTACAATAATGACCGTTTAAAAAAAAATATTGTACGTAATACGTACCAAAAGTGCTTTTACAGGCCCCACAGGCTTGCAGGGCTCGCCTGTGGCTCGCCCTGCAATTTGCCCACTCGTCCAGTAAAAGACCACTTTCGGGACTTGTTAAGTAAACTACCATTTTTAACATTCTTGACGTTTTTTGAACGTTTTTTAAAACATTTTCATGATTGTCATGAATTTCTCACATGTTTTTAATAACTTTTCACGTTGTTCAAAGTTTATTTATGATTTTCAATATTCGCAAAGTAAAAAATTTACGCTTATTAATCGAGACAAAAACTATCCTATCTTTTAAGTTAGAACAAAAATAATACATATTTACAAAATTTCATTAAAATCGGTTCAGTGGTTTCGAAGATTAGCGCAAACGAACATCGTGACACGAGATTTTTATGTATAAAGATGTAGTATGTTAGGTTGGGTAAATAAATCGATTATTCATACACTGAAAAGTAGTATGTTAGACACCTGTAAAAGAGGCGCTAGCTCTTAATTTTAACGAGAAGGTCCGCCAAATATCAGTCGTTCCTTAGTTTAAAAAAAACATATTTGTTACCAACTGTTAAAATTGGGATGAATTAAAATTTGACAATGAATGTCTTTTAATTGATAACTTAATTAAAAAATCATAAGAGGTCATTTTAGTAAAGCGGTTAATTTTCTAAAGGAATATGAGCAGCCTTATTTATAATAATTTATAGTTCATCGAGTATACGAGAAAAAAAATTTAACACACAGTTGGTAAACTGATTTTTTTTCCAATACTGAGAAAACTGAAAAACTGTAAGGCAAAGGAACTTTCCATAAAATTAAAGAATTATAGGTACCTGAAGAGCCTTTTTTTTAAAGTGTCTACCTCCTATCTTTTAGAGTGCCAATTAAGAAAAAAATACGATTTTTGACCCACTTAAATAATTGCTTATATACCAATTTCATGGTTGGTGAATAACAAAGCTTATTTATTTACTGTTTACAATCCATCACCTGTTTCGGTCAATGTTCGTAGATTTTAGACGGTGTTAATTGGGAAAGTATTAGGTTTAAACAAATTTTTGACAATAAACGATGTCTCTTACAATGGTCACTAATTTTGAAATTTTGGGAAAGTATACAAACGAGAATATATTAAATGACATTAGGGAAAAATTGAAAAAATGCGCATCCAGCAGGAATCAAACCCGCAACCTTTGCCTCTATGCGGCGACGCTCTAACTAAGCTATGAAAACTTAGCCATCAAATCGTTTTTTAAGTCGTTAAATTCAGCTCATGCCACATGTGACACTTACTCACTTTCTTCCCAAGCACATATAGCATGACGTTAATGAGAGAGAAATTTTGTCAAATCGACAATTGAAACATCAAACTATGAATGTTTAGTTGTAAGAGATTTGGCGAGTAGACCTAATAGTCCGGGTTCCCACGTGGTAAAAAAGGCATAAAGAATAACCGGCTGAAACTTTTAGAATCGCTTAATTGCACTTAGACCTACAAACTTCCATAGCAACAATATCGATGGATGGGGCGTTTTTTCTTCAGCAGCGGTCAAACATGTCGAAAGGTATAACCCTCCCCGGAGTGATGGATAACCGATTTATTTTTTGTGAATCAACAGTTTTTTATTATTACTACATAATAAAACACGTGACCTACAAAAAGAGGAGGGAGTTTGGCGGGGCCTACGCGCTTAACATGTAATAGTTACGACTGCCAACGACTTAACAAATAACCAGTTAACGCCCGCTTCTTTTGTAGGTCACATAAAATAATAAAAAACTGTTGATTCACAAAAAATAAATCGGTAATCCATCACTCTGGGGAGAGTTATAACTTTCGACATGTTTGACCACTGCTGAAGAAAAAACGCCCCATCCATCGATATTGTTGCTATGGAAGTTTGTAGGTCTAAGTGCAATTAAGCGATTCTGAAAGTTTCAGCCGGTTATTCTTTATGCCTTTTTTACCACGTGGGAACCCGGACTATAAAGGTTGTTGGTTCGAGTCCTGCTGGATGCGTCATTTTTTTAATTTCTCTTTAATGGCATTTAATATATTCTTGTTTGTATACTTCAAAATTTTCAAAAATCCTGTGAGAGAAATTATTTTATCAACAAAACATATTTTATTCTATACAGATAAAGTTAAAATATAGGGTTTTCGTTAAAAGGTAGGCAAAATTTTTATGTTTTAATAATTAGATTTTTTAAATAAAAATATGCTATCACCAAAATTAGACTCTATTTCCATCCTTTGTTACATATTCTTACTTCTCTTTGACCCCCTTACCCTCCTGTAACATGTGATGTAATTTATGAATGACCGATAATAATACCAGCTTTAAAATTATAACAAATGATAAAATCGTAAAAAATTGAACAAAATACTAATAAAAATGGTTAAAAAATTGTTATTTTAACATAATAATATACTATTTACTTCTTTAGTTGGGGATCTTTTGCCACTAAAACAAACTGATGAAAAAATATAAATCAATATTTTGGAAATGACCCTTGCTTATTAATCTTGATGAATATAACAAATTTGACATATCCATCAAGATTAATAAGCAAGGAGTAATTTTCAAAATATTGATTTATATTTTTTCATCAGTTTGTTTTAGAGGCAAAGGATGGATGTTATTATGCCACAAAGAAGCTATAGAGAATATTTAAATATAACGATATATATCAAAAAATGACAACAATCAAAAGAGTTCTTACACAGTTCTGCATGCAAAGTAGAAGATTCTATCGGTCAGCTGCCAAGGTTTTTTTATATCACTCAATCTCTTATTTTAGAGCGTATCAAAATTCCGTTCAGAGCAAAAGATTACGGTGAATAGCTTCATTATGTTTAAAGACATCACAAATGTTTAGTGCCGTACCTAATACCAAATTATAAGGGTAACAAACTAAACTTAAACTAACCTTGGAATAGGTATATTTTTGAGTTTAAATTATACTTACATCGTGTCCATTGGGTATTGGTGTGGCAAATTTCAAATTTGCCAAACTTCCATAACTTCTGCTTCTGTGCTCTTGTCTAATCGAATACGAAAAAGCCCTTTCATTTAAATGTCCCTTTTTCTTGTAAATCCCAGTATTGAAAGGACTCTCGTCATTTGCCAAATTTGGATCGTCTAAACCGTTCATACTTTGCGCTAACTTCTTATTTATCTTTGACTTCTCTGAGTTTTTCTCCTGTAAGAAACAGTGAGTTATGCAACTACCCAATGGACACATTATTATTATAAAGGCTTCTCACATTCAGAAAACTTAAAATAAAGCAGACACATAAAAAACAAACTTACTTTATTCTTAACGAAATTAATGATAAGTATACCTATATGTAAAATTTATAGAAACATTGTTCTTAGGATTTAAATTGAATCTAAGTTGTTTCACTGCAATTACCTTATATAATAAAATATCTAATTGGTGTAGTCTATTTCTTATTGATTTACGCATATGAAAGACCCTCGCAACCCAATTCATACTTATTTGCAACTCGATGAAAGCAAAGTAATAGTGTTAAAATTCACACTTGTTTTAAAACATTTACAGTGTTTCAATAGTAATTAACCATATATTAATATTGTAGTTACTTCTAGTTACCTTATTCTTTCTTTGTTTTCCTTGTGATTCCATGGTGGCATAATGCTGCATTAAATAAGCTTCATGGGGAAAATTAACTGGTTGATAGCTCGCTACAGGACTAAGTGCTCTGTTGCTTGGCATATAGATTGGTTCTTCAACATGTTTATGTTTTTTCTTGTTTTTTGATAATGTCGTAGGAATAATCATAGGATGAGCTACTGGGACTAGTGGTGGCGGTATAGGTCGTGCTGGTATCAAAACATTGCTTCTTGGCCGGTGAGAAAATGTATTTCCTGTAAAATATTGAAATTATTTAATCCTGTACTCCACAGCATTTAAATGGGCAGATTTATGATATATTTACAGCATTTAGAGAGAAAGCAGTATAAATAAAAAATGAGCCCTTTAAATAACTTTTTTTTACTTCTATTCTGTAGCTAAAACAGTATTACACACTCGTAGCTATTGTATAATTTCTATACGCTTAACTAAATCGTTTCTATTTTACCGTATTTTAAATTACTGCACTTAAATTATTACATATATCTTTATCCTATTGTCAACCTGATGCAGATTATAAGAGAAGACAATTGGCTTAGGTGACCTTACTACACTGCAACCTAAAATATCTTTTGCACCCCAGATCTTAAGAAAGCCTGTTATCTGCTTAGGATATACGTTTATAGCCTGGTCAGGCTCTAAGATGATCTGTCCCAGATATTGATGTCGTTGGCGAACGATTACTCGGTAATTACAGATATTTTTAGCGGTTTCATCTGCATACTCACATAATCTTCAAGTTTCACTGCCCACTTTGTTCATTTTACGGAGATGGAACCTCAGTGGCACGATGATCAGTGCTGTATGGGTTATTAATTTTTTTTATTCAGAAATAGCGTCGGTTACCGAAAAAGAATGATTGTATAGATGCTGAGTAACACATAGCTGCTAATATAATTCTGTACCGAGTAAAAGTTTTAATAAAAGTAATTCTGAAATTGTAAGTGAAGCAGAAACTTAAAAATAAACTTGAAAAATTTGTGTAATATAATAAAACAGTTTAAAATCGTTATCGGAGATCGTTTTTTTATTAAAATTGAAAACTTAAAGCATAACGTTAATATATTAGTATACTTTAAACTACGATCGTAATAAGTTACACTAGAATATTTTTTAATAAATCTCTTACTGTAGTAAAACATAAACAAGAAATAAAAAAAACAATTTTTCCCAAATCCAAAACTTATTACAGTAGACAATTTTCGGCAATTTTTGGCTACAATATTGATTAATAAATGTGTCTAATTAATTCCAATTAATTCCAATGATGATGCGTTTACAGAAAGCATTGGGATCAGAAAAGGTGTACGGCAGGGGTCTGTTCTCTACCCTCCGCTTTTTAATATCTACTCCGAACAAGTCTTAAAAAAAGCACTGGATGAAACAAAGGGAGGAATAAAAATCAATGGTGAATTGACAAATAATATCCGGTATGCGGACGAAACAGTCGTACTGGCCAGCAGTATCGATGAACTACAAGATCTTATGGACAGGGTACAAAACGCGAGTGAAGATAGAGGACTTAATCTTAACATAAAGAAAACAAAATGGATGCTGGTGAGCAAAACTCAAAAACCTGCTAGAGAATTGTAAATAAAAAACCAAATAATTCAACACGTAGACTCATATGTATACCTTGGAACAGTCGTCAATTCGAAATGGGATCAAACAACCGAAATTCGATCTAGTGTGGAAAAGACCCGAGCAACATTTAAAAACATGAGAAATATATTAGCCCGTTGCGACATATCTCTCCCACTAAAAATACATCTGGTAAAATGTTATGTGTTTCCAGTCTTGCTGTATGGCGCAGAGGCTTGGACAATCACGGAAACACAAATGAAAAAGCTGGAGGCATTTGAAAAGTGGGTGTATCGACGTATCCTGAAAATATCCTGGACGACCCACACCAACAACGAAGAGGTATTGCGCCGAATGGGTAAACAAAAAGAAATCTCTTTCACAATTAAGAAGCGGTAACTGGAATACTTCGGCCATATTATGAGACACGACAAATACCGTATCCTGCAACTAATAAAACAGGGTAAAATAGAGAGTAAACGCGGACCCGGTAGAATAAGACATTCATGGCTTCAAAACTTACGCCAATGGTTAGGACTAACGTCGATCCAACTATTCAGGATCGCCGCAAATAAAATTAAAATTGCTATGATGATAGCCAACGTCCGCAGCGGACAAGGTACATGAAGAAGAAGAAGAATTAATTCCAAAATGTTATGAAGGATAGCACTTTATTAAAGAATTAAATAATATTCAATAGAATTGCAGAAACACTTCAAGTTACTACACAAAGTAATAATAAAATTGTAAATTTTACTCAACTTTTGCTAAAACTGTTAACAATTTATATTCTACAAGTTCCGGTATATTGTTTATTAAAATTAAATTGTTAAAGCACAAATTTCAAGCAATAACATTACAAACCTGTTTCAATTACTCAATAAATTACACCTAATTTATTCGAGTAAAACAAGAACAAGTGTTGAAAAAATATTAAACCTTTCTTGAAATATTTTAATATTCTAGGTGAAGTTTTTGTGCCATCTAAAAGACACACAAAAATCCTTTAGTGTACTTCATTGGCTATTGTTGAGCTCAAATAATAGGTATATTCTACGTTTCAATTTCTTTCTAAGTTTTTTAAGCTTATTGTAATTTTTTAAAATTTTAAGTTGCCATTACAAATCAGTTTTCATTTTTATTCATATTATTAAGTAACAAATTTAAGTTGTAGAAAAAGTATAGCATAAAAATAACATTTTCACACTTGTGGTATAATATAATAAAAAATCATAGTAATTTCTTACAATACCAAACTAATCGAAAATAGGCAAAAGTACGTTAATATAAAGATCCAACACACTAAAAAGAAATCTATTAGCAATTATGTTATGTAGCAATAAAGAGTGAACATTTCCGTATTTATCTACGATGTAATTTAAAAGAGGTCCATTCCATCACAAATATTTTTGAGAAATAGTAATGAAACAATATAAGTAATAGACAGTAATAGTAAACGATTATTGTTTGAGATATCTATCATGGGATTTTTGAAATTTTAAAACTTTTAGAAAGTACACACACAAGAATATATTAAATGACTGGTGAAAAATATAATAGAACATTTTAATTATCTAAATCGTATCAATAGGTTCAAAATGTATCTACAGTATAATGAAATAAATATTATTTTATTTCATCCTGTCCAGTAAATACGCTTCCCTACAATCAATTTGGCGCCGGTAAGTAAAACATTACGGTATCAGGTACTGTAATCTGTTGCCTAGCAACACTGCTTCGACTGCTTAAGGGAAGACAATTACTTTTAATTTTTGACATTTAAAAATACTATAATGACTATAAAATAAAAATAAAATAATTAATTACTTACTTTTATATCCATATTTAAAAAGAAGTCAATGTTAATATATTATATATTAACATTTAAATCTTAATAATAAAAAAATTATTTGACAGAGACAGGTGGCTTTTAAGGTGATTTGACATAACTAATCAAGTTACGAACTATTTTTAGTCAAGTTACGAACTACTGTTAAAATTTTTATAAACTTCTTAATTTATAGAAACAGGATGAAATAAAATAAAATACGATACGTGGTCGTTAGGTGTTATTACAGTACTCGTTTTTATTTCCGGACTTGGCTCCTACGTCGCCTCGTCCGTAAACTAACTCGTAGTGTAATAAGTCACATACCGACCTTGTAACGTATAATACTATTATTATATTTATAGAATGTCATAGTTTAAAATTTTAGAGTATAGTATTTAATGTTTGGTTTATACAAGATTAGGCAATCAGCAAAACCTACTAGTAGAATAAATGGCTAAGTGAGAAAAACTGTATTTAAAGAATTATTCCTAAATATACGATAAGCTTAAGAAAAATAAATAAAACAAGACGACCACTTAAGATTAGATATATAAATATACCTCAACAATTAGTTTTAAAGCAAGTCGTGACTAAGAGTTCTGTGAATAAAGATATTCTTTTTTCTTGCGAGTTATATAAATAAAGTCAAATTAAATAAGTGATATTAATTCGTTTAAATATTTCAGCCCCCATAAATCCTAAAAATGACAATAACGATTAATTAAAAAAATAGTAGTAATTGCGTTCAGAAGTAGCTACGTTTAACAAAAAAATAATTACACAAAATATTCTAGGAAACAATATAAAATAAATTTTTGGTAATTAATTATTCTATTGATAAAAAGCTGTTATAATAAAATAAATAAAAAATATAAAATCGGAAAAACATTACTAAGTTTTTAATATATTACAAATTATTTTAGATAATTACCATGATGTTTAAAAAATTTTGGATTGGGCAATGTTCCTGGATGAGGTGCCATTATGTAAATCGGTTGCGGAGGGGGTACTCCCATCTGTGGAGGCATCTGACGCATTTTAACCATAGATCCACTAACACTGTTTGCTTTTCCATTCATCATTGGATGATAGAGATCTTCTCTAGATCCACTAAGACTTTTCTGTTTGCTTTTTTTCTTCTTTTCTTTGACTGGAGGTGGAGGAACCGAAACTGGTTGTGATATTTGCCTTGGACGAGACGGTCTTGAAATTGTGCTACTTGCATATACATCGTAAATACCATCTAAATTGTCTTGGGAGCCAATCCAAACCTGTAGTATAAGTAAATATATAATGATTAAGTATTTAAAATGTATTTTATATAAAAACCAAACCCACAGTAAAGAGAAAGAAAACCGACCATGCACATATTTTAATTTTCTATTCCCTTACTTCAAAAACATAGGACTTAGAAATTTCCAACCTTCATGTTATATATATATATATATATAAATATATATATATTGATAAATAGATAAATTGTATCACTGGGTTACTGTTCTGATCGACTGTTGGTATCTTTTTTTGTCTCATTATGAAAACAGCGATATATTTAAAAGGTTGTAAAAAAAATTAAAATTGTGTAAAAGTATTGTTTTAAAATAAGAAAAAAATTGAGTAATAAGAAAGTTCTAATTAATTTATATACCGTTATAAAAGTTACAATATCAGCAGTATTAAGTTAGTCTGGTGAAGTCGGTAAAAAGGGTAACAATAAAAAAATCACTTTTGTATAATAACAAGTAGCGTTTGATCGATTTTCATAGTTGAAAGTGTATGAAAGAGACAGGTTTTGATACAACAGTAAAAATTTAAAATAACTCTAATATATTGTATTAAAATTTTAAATATACTTTTGAGTGTATGGTAATATAGTTCAACTGTGTCCAAAAAAATGAAAGTTATAAAACAAGAAAAGGCGTGGGTGAATTGCATACATTCAAACTTTAATATCAATAGTTTTGCTTTTAACAGATAATTACGTAAACAAGGAACATCTGACTTCTTTTTACACGAATGACGCCTTTAGCCAAGGGGCTACAATTATATTGTCGATTTGATAACAACTTTATGCAACTTAAAACATTTAGATGTCAAAGGTAATAATAGTTTAATACTATTATAACGTTCTACAGAGTCTTTGAAAATCAAAGAACATAAACCGTTTACTAAGAACCAACGACTACTTCCCTAGCTATATGCCCCGACGGAGATTGAATTACAGTTCAAAGTTAAACGGGGTTAGTATATCTGCACGATTGAACTAACCATTTTAGTTTGCAATTCGTAAGGATATCACTTGTAGACCGGTTTCGGCGTACTGCGCCTCATCGATACATTATTACCTTTGACATCTATTTACTAAAATGACAATTGATTAGCAGGAAACTGTAAATCAAGTAGATAATTAAAAAATTTAGTTAATTTTTTAAGTATCACGTCTAATTTAATTACCTACTAAAAACTATGTTCTGAGTTTCCGAACCCAATAATATATTTGGAAGAGCAACGTTTTAATTGTCAACTTGGTTGTCTAATAGACGTGCTTACAAAAAAAATGTCACAGTTCCTGGTCGAATATCAAGTTATTGAACACAAATAATACATAAATAAATACATCATTGACATATTTAGTAAAGATTGTGAAAAAAGATAAGAAATAAGCTGGAACGTGTTTCTTGCAATATAATTAACGATTTTTTCATGCAGAAGATTTCTTAAGACAGCCGATTTTATTATTTGTTAATGTCATTTAAATGCAATGGTTAAAGTTACTGTCACGACACCCCTTGCCTGAGCCCAGTAGGGTGCTAATAAAAGAGCAATAAAAGAGACCTTTTCGCCTACCCTCACCGCATGTGGTTGTATGAATTATGAGATTATCCCCTGCTGTTTTGGATTTAAATTTGATAATTAAGCATTTTTGTAGTATTAAGGTATTCTATTACTTATATATTATTTTCAAAACATTATTATGAGATTATCCCTTGCTGTTTTGGATTTAAATTTAATAATCATTGGGTATTTTTGTACCACATTATGAGATTATCTCTTTTTTGTTTCTCAGTGTAATTTAGAATATTTTTCTGACATAACTGTAAACTACAAAATTTTCCGTAAGTATTATATATGGTTGAAATCAGAAAAAAAAAATCTTTACGTTTCTGATATTTATTTATTTTAATTTATAAAAAATTAAACACATATATTTGTTAAATATAAACAATAGATTGTAAAATCGTGAATTCATACAACCACATGCGGTGAGGGTAGGCGAAAAGGTCTCTTTTATTGCTCTTTTATTAGCACCCTACTGGGCTCAGGCAAGGGGTGTCGTGACAGTAACTTTAACCAATGCAATTTTTCTACTGTTAAGTTAAGTTGTAAATGTATTTACCCACGACTCATAAGTAAATTGCCTATTGTTTAACCTATATCTGTGTCAGTAAGTGTCAAATTATTGAGGAGTTGTGTTATAGTTTCATTTACTCCACTAGTGAAGTAAGTAAATACAAACCTGTAATATTATGTCGGTTGCCTACAGTATACATTAAATTAAACTAACATTAGACATTTCTCTGACAGAACTGTCTGCGAACTCAAATATTTTTGACAACTTATGCCAAAATTTTAAATTTTATTTTTGTTATTTTTAGTTTTATACAAAACCATTTGGTAAGTCGTGGGTAAAGCATAGTACTTCACTCGAGGAACAAATTGCATATTTAGCTAGTTTCTTTAGCTCATTCGCTCGCAAGCTCGCTCATGGGCCAAACACACTCTCTAAAATATACAATTTACTCCACTCATAAAGTAATATAATATAAAAAACAATTCGTATTACAAATCTAATCTTTTGACACCTATAGTGAAAGATTTAATTTTATAACTATAATTAAAATAAAATGCAGATATACCAAAACTATATTAATGCAAATTAACTTTACCTTATGGTTTTCATCACCGTTATATATACTAATATCATCTTTACTGCCACTATGATTGTTCTGGTTAGCAATAGTATTGAGGGTCATCGTAGAACCTGATTGTGATCTACTCATCTTCCATTCTTCAATCTAGAAGAAAAAAAAGTATTTTATCAAGAATTGGCTGTACGAAAGTATTAACGAGGGCAGAACGTAGGTAATTAAAGAAATATTTAAAACTAATATACGAAAATCCAAATGATTCAAATGAATTAAATTATAAATGAATTGGGTAACTACATCATAAAAATGAAAAGAAAGATTTAAAATTCGAAATATAAAGAAAAGAAAAATTCTGAATTTTTATTAATAATAATGTATTTAAAATTTGTACAAAAATGTATTTTTAAAGAGGCTCTTACATATTTTTTTATTATAATAAGGGCCTTTATAATAAAATAAGTAAATAAACGTATATAAAATTGTTTGTAAGAACTATTTTATCAAATATTTAATTTTGTAAAGGATATGGTTTTCAAAAATGATGATTTATTACTGGAAATAACTGTACAAGTAAATTATTTTTACTTTAGATTATACAATCCAGATTGAATATATAAACCCGTTTTTTATTATTGTATATAATAAACAAAGTTTTCTCAAGATGTTTCATTTATATGTTCAAATATATGTTCTTTAAAAAGAAAACAATTATTTCGTCGTCAGCCGTTCTCGTTTGCAATATGTTCATTCAATACAGATTGACATTCCAGCTTAGGCGGACACCCTAGTAAATAATATAAAGGGTACCTATTTGGAAAAATTGTCATTATTGATATTATGAATGAAAATTTTCCCAATCGAAGGTGTTGGTTGATACGACAATTTGAATTGCTGACGGCGAACACCTGAGTAGATACAAAGAAGGTGGCAAACAAGGGTAAAGGGGGCCAAAATTTGAGCAAAAAATCATCATCGATAATAAGTTCGCGATTTCTCCACGTAATCTTACACCCTTGAAAAGCATAAATCCAAAATGTCTGACAGCTGGGTGGATACAAAGGACGCGGCGGACAAGGTTAAAGAGGGGCAAAATTCGGGCAAAAAAACATTTAAATAAAATAGTAGTGTTTTTATTTAAAATTAAAATATTTTACAAAAAGAAGGGGCTATTTAAGTTAAATTCAACTGATTCCACTATTTCGGAATTAGGCTTCTCAAGGGTCCAACTTCCAACATTACGTGGTATAAATGGCGGACATATTTTCAATGACGACTTTTTGCTAAAAGTTTGGCCCTTTTTACCCTTTTCCGCCACTTCCTAAGTATCCACTCTGGTATCTGCCTGGCCTGTTGATTTCGAAATGTCGACTGGAAAAATTTCAGGAAAAATACTTTTATACTTTTATTCCTACCTACTGTATCCACTAGAGCGGAAATGTAAATATCTGTATTGAATAAACATATTGCAAAAGAAAAATGTTATTACGAATGTCGGCGTAATTTGGGTTTTAGTTCTTCTGCTATAAACGTAAGGGATTAAAATTAAGCGAATCTTTTCAACTACAAACTATTTTTTAGATAATGTGGAAATTTTAGAGAAAATTATTTAAATCATAAAAAACGAAACTCTATAATAAACTAAAAACAAGAATTTATTAACTGCGGTGTGATATTGCATATGTTTTTTAGTAAAAAAATGACACAATATACCTTTTCTTTACTAGTTAGTCTTTCGCTAGCGAGAGTTCCGTATATGCTTCCTGCGGTATCCACTTGTTTGGCGTACGAAGAATCGGCATAAGCATGGAAACAACATCTAACTAAAGCGTTTGCTGCTACCTCTCTTTTGCAAATAAAAGCGTGACACTCCAAGACTTTAATTCCAGTCGTTCGTCTTAAAATGGCAGCAAATAGAGGTGGATGAGTAGGATTTGGAGTTCTGGCAAATGGTGAATCCAACGGGAGGAATCGTGGATTTGGACTATGAAGTGTATTTTTTTCTGGGACTAGAACATATCTGAAACAAATAATGGATAATTGTCAAAAATGGTTAAGAATACTGTTTTATTTTATTTATTGTAACATGCATCTATGTTGTGTCATATGTTGTGGTACGACTCAATAGCGTTTGCTTTGATTGATCTGTTTGCATTAATCCCTAGTAATAATTCTAGTTATTTAGATTACCTATTTAGTAAGACACTTTTTTAAAAATCATGGTAACCCACTTGTTTCACAAATTTATGGAAGAGTATAAAAATGAGACCAGGAATATAATCTGTTAACTTTTTAAACTTCGTTAAGTATAACTACTTAGTAGAATATTGTACAAAGAAAAATTCAAATTTCTTTTGTTTATATTTTATATAGTCCAGTTGTTCACTATTATTTTTTATTTACAAACTTTTTCTAATTTTTTGTCTTGTTTTTACAGCATTCTGGTAGGTACTACCATATTTTTAATTGGTTGCACTGGTTTATATCAGTAAATTTTTCATTGAGCATTTTTTATTTCTTTCCAGATTTTTTTTTAATGTTTTTATAATTCAACCACTTTACTTTTTTTATAAAAAAAAAAAATTTACAACTTTTAGTAACTATTCAAATGTGTAAAAAAGTTTTTCCTGTTTTTATTTCTTTATTTAAAATTAATTAGGATTATCTCAATGTTACATAATTTCATTTAATTGTTTACGATTCTTTCTTATTTACAAACTATTTCAAATTATTTACTTTTTTTAATTTTCACCGTAAATTACTTTTAATTTTTTGTATATTTTTTCCATTTTCACGTGTTTGTAATTTTATGTTTTTTCAATTTAAATGAGTCTTCATTTCTAATTGAATGGTGTTATAAATAACGAGATTCTTCAGATTTTTATCAAACCGACAGTAATAAGTTTGATATCATTATTATTAGAATTATTTCCAATGTATAGAGGCAAGATATTTACTAAATAAAAATATACATTAAATTCAAATTTAAGATTTTTAAAGATATCCGAATATTTCCATAGACCTAATGTTTTACATTTTTTCTCAATTTTTCTTTCTTCTTTAAAGTTTTTTAAAAAACGATATGACAAAATTTTTTAATTATTCGCCATTTTTTTTTTCATTTTTTCTTTTAATTTTTTATTTTTTTTAAGAGTTTTTTGAAGTTATATATGACTAGCAGCCCGCCCCGGCTTTGCACGGGGATTAAAGAAAAATAACAAAAGCCATTAAATTTATTGGGTCAACGCTTCCCTGTAAACAATATTACATGTTGTTTTATTTTCTGGCAGCAAAATAAATTGATTTTCAGGTGCTCCGACCCGCCTTAGACCGTTGGCCATGAGGAAAACCGATCCCTACTATTTGGAAGGTTTGACCTTGAGACTTATTATTAGTAAAAGCGAAAGATGTTTTGATAGGAAATTGAAGCGGTTTAAATGGATTTGGTAGATCAGTTGGGATCATCGGTATCCTCAGTGTATGAGCTAGTTGACCAGCTGGTGGTTCAGTTATATTGGTTGCTACAACTTAATTGTCCTTTAATTCCTTTATAAGTCGCCTCGTCCCATTGCACATGCTAAATTTGTGATATCTGTCGTGATTATGAAATAAGTGATTTTAATAAGGATTAATACCAAGATAAAAACTTTTAAAAAATTAAAAAATAGTTATTGTGACGTAACTATAACAGTTAGATGTGTGCGGCATTTTTTGTAGATATTTATATATTCTTTAAAATCGTGGTACCTACATTATTTTATTCTATAATCAATAGTATTCTCAACGCACGCGATGTAATGATTTTAAGGTCTTTTTTGGTTACATTAATGGCATTTTAGTAAGGATCCCTATTTTTTTTTAAATGAAACATAGCCTATGTCACTCGGGAATAGTGTAGCTTGCCAATGGTGAAAGAATTTTTGAAATCGGTCCAGTAGTTTCGGAGCCTATTCATTTCAAACAAAAAAACAAACAAACAAAAAATAAAACCTTTCCTCTTTTTAATATTAGTATAGATTATATGATTTTTTACAGTATTTATGACTGTTATTTTATCATTGATCCAATTGTCCATGATTGTTTGCGATTTGGTTGTAATGTTTAAACGGGTTTATAAATTCTTTTATAATTTTCGTATTTTTTTAAGATACTGTTTCTGGTTTTTATCATTTATTAACTTGTTCTTCAACATTTCATAATTTTTTTTTTTTGTAATTTAGAAACTCGATAATGAAACAAGATTCCGTACATTTTAAATCATAGATTTTGAACAAGCAGTCCATTTAAATATTATTAATACCATCCTTGTGGAAAAACTAGTAGGTTGCCACTTTCAGTTAGGTTCGTCATAATGGTAAATAATATGTTATTTAGAATTGACTGCAAAATATACAAATTTAACATCAGTTTACAATAATTAACACCTATGGAAGTATGGTATTATCTAACTATAGGTTTAAGTATTATAGACGCAATGGATAATTTAGTAAACAAAATTCGCTATTGAGTTATAAATTATGAAGCATCATATTTCCTTTTGGTTAAAGAGTCTTTGAAGTCACCCCTTACTTAGTAACAGCGGGCGGTCCATAAATCGAACCGTTTTCGCAACCTTCCATCTAGCATGTGTTTGTATGTACTCACAATTTTACAATTGTTTAAATTTAAAAAGATATATGTGATTAATTTTTTATAAATAAAATAAATAAATACCAGATACGTAAATATAATTTTTTTCTGATTTCAACCATATATAATACCTAATTACGCAAAATTTTAAAGTTTACAGACTAGACACATTACATTGAAAAAAGAACAACACTCATAATAACATAAAATACCTCTAGCGCCTATAAACTTTAAAATTTTGTGTAAGTAGGTATCAGAAAAAAATAATCTTTACGTTTCTGGTATTTATTTATAAAAAATTAATCACATATATTTTTTAAATTTAAATTGTAAAATTGTGAGTTCATACAACCACATGCTGGATCGAAGGTCGTGAAAAAGGTCGAAATTATGGACGGTCCGCTGTTCCCAGGTAAGGGATGACTTTGAAGACTCTTTCACCTTTTTTTTTCAGGCATTTGAATACCACCTTCTGCAAGTATACAGTGAGGTCCAAAAGTAACGGATACATTTATTTTTTCCGTTAATAAGCGTGTAAAAGAAAAATCCTGAAACACATCAATTTTTAAATTTAAAATGACACTTTATGACGCTAAAAAACCACCCCCCACTTCAAACCCCTTCCCAAGGGGTGAGAGCACCCCATTTTTTTAAATGACATGGGGGGTCATGTGATACCTCGTTTGAAAGAGCATTTAATTGCCTATTCAGCAATGTAAAAATTTTTAGATTTAAATATTTTATTTTCAAGAAAATTCAATATTTAATACTGCAATAGGTAGTTACAGTTTAACTTCCTAATAATAAAATAATCCAGTAGGCATGCTTGGTATATCAATACGACACGTTTTAAGTACATTTTAAGTAACACATTCCAAAATTTTAAATTGAATTTAATTTGTTTATTTTCAAGAAAATTCAATATGTAATACTGTAATAGGTAGTTACAGTTAAATTTCCTAATAATAAAATAATCTAGTAGACATGCTTGGTATATCAATACGACACGTTTCAATACATTTTAAGTAACACATTCCAAAATTGTAAATCGAATTTTCTTGAAAATAAAAAAATGAAATTTAAACATTTTTACATGGCTGAATAGGCAATTAAATGCTCTTTCAAACGAGGTATCACATGACCCCATGTCATTTAAAAAAATGGGGTGCTCCCATCCCTTGGGAAGGGGTTTGAAGTGGGGGGTGGTTTTTTAGCGTGATAAAGTGTAATTTTAAATTTAAAAATTTACGTGTTTCAGGATTTTTCTTTTACACTCTTATTAACGGAGAAAATTAATGTATCCGTTACTTTTGGACCTCACTGTATGTGAAACAACACATAATTGCGAATTTCACCATTCTCATTTTAAACTTGTATACTAGACAACCTTTAGTATTAAGTTTACAAAAACAAATAGAAAACTTAAGATTTTAGAATACATAAAACAATTAAATTATAAGAAAAAAGCAATTTGTATACTAGAATTTGTTAAACAAATTTTTCATTCACCGCAATTTATAGGTAGGGATTACATATGTATAACAATCCGCTGCAGTTTATAATCTATATTTAAAAGAAACCTTAGTTGTAAACCTGCGTTAAACCATAAAAATAAACCCAGAGGATTACTTCCTGTGGATTTTTCAATTATAGTTACAAATATTTATCAAATATTCTTTTGTGAATGCACATTCTACTATAAGTAGGTATATATAAACAATTTAACACTAAACCTTGAACCATCAAAGACATGTGGAAAATGGTATTTCTGGGTCGAATTTTAATGGTTTAAAATAATAGTGTCTACTGCATACAAGATGGGTTCTTATACAAAGAAATTACTATCCGCTTGCAATTTTTCAATTAGTGCATCCGCCGATCATTTACTCCTTCTTTTCACAAGAAACTGAGCAAGTTAATTATCTACAATTTCAATGATCCTGAATCGTTTACGAAATAACAACGCAACTTTAAAATGAAACCAGAGCTTAAATAATGGGAATCACGCTATATTAACATTAATATTAAAGCAAATAATAAAGAACATTAAGGATATAAAAATAGTGTGATTGTAATTTTTGCATATTAAAATATATAAGAATTTTTAATTACTGTAAGAGGATGTTGACAAAAGTATAGACAGACTAAATTGAAGGTATAAACATTTCGTAAACCAAGGATGTTCGGCCCCAGTAGGTACTGTAGGTATACGTTATAAATATAGTATTCGTTGATTTTAATATATAAAGATTTTTAAATAGTATTCAATTTACATTTATCTGTAACACATAGGATTGTGTCGAAGAACAGTAATCATTTTCAAAGTAATTTTGTTGATTAAAATCTGAATCTAGGCGCAGAATTGATCCATTACATCAAAATTTTAATATATTAAAGGTAATGTGCATCAAAGATTAGATACAGCTGGCCATAAATTTTGTAATTTTTTCCACTTAGTGCAGCTAGTACTGATATTCCCCTTTAAAATGCTCTTTTGAAAGCTGCCTTATGTAAGAAACGTTTTATTTTCAGATTTTATAAAGGCATTCTTTGTTAGAAGGATTGTAGACAGTATTTGTTTTAAAAATGCCTGTCGCTGTATTAGATTTGATTTTAGTTCTCCCTAGGTATGTGGGTCCGTGGTTAAAGCCTAAGTGGGTAGCTGCTCTTAAATTCATGAATTTCTGATATCTTTAAGATACGTAGGTAATAAAAAATCTCTAAAGCATAGAACCTTAAGTGTGAGTAAGTTTTTAAACTGCTTAGTTTAAGATCACGTGAGATAATTCGTATAGCTTTGAAAAATTCTGGCTGCCCTATTAGATTTACTAGTTAAAATACCTAAATGTATTCATGATCCGTAACTTTAATAATGCATTTAAAAAGATATTGTACAGCACCGTTCGATTGCAGATTTTGAAGGGTAAGAGTAGTACAACGTATTAAAATTGGTATATAAATTAAAAAACTACAAAAATAAAAAATAAAATTGTTTTTTACTTAAACTAATAATAAATATTCTATAGTCTATAGATTAAAACTAGTTCTCTTATTGAGCAAGAGAAAAATATTGAAGTATTGTTTATCTTTTAAACATTCTTGTACTTAAAATGTGCCACAAATTGCACGAAACAAACACTGCTATGTACGTTTTTTTTTCTCGCACTAAAAGAGAAGGCTTGAATCAGAACGAGTCGTAGTCAAGGTATGAGTTTATGTTTTTTTATGAACATATCCTTCAATATTTTAAAATCCTGAGGCAATTAGCATATTCTGAAACCGAATTTGTTTTCTGTGCCAAAAATTAATTTTAAGAAATGTAACATTCTGACATCAATTGTTTATGGCACCTTTTAGAATCAATAATATAGACAAACTTAAACTGCATAGCATTAAAAAATCGGCTAGGTATCTTGGACATTGGATTTCTTTACAATTAACTTCAATACATAATTGTTACATGGACAATAAACTGCTTAATTAAAGGTTTTTTAATGAATAATTCTAGTTTATTAAGACATATTAAACTTGAAATGGATTAAAAATATAGTTGGATAACTTAAAATAAACCCATGTTTTCAATAAATGGAGCATGATCCAGAATTTAGTGTTGCCTTAAACTCTTAATGAATTATAACACTAAAGCAGGTTTAACAATTTATCTAAAAATTCAACAATAATATATAAACTAAAAAGCGAACTAAACTATAAACTATTCAAAATGACAGACAACAAAAACAAAACTAAAGCTGCCCGTCGTCGATAGCCCGTTTCATACATAAGTTCACGAAGTATAGATAATAATGTTGTTAGCCATTAAAATATAACTGTGTAGTTACTATTTTTAGCTGCTTATATTTTTTACCTGTACCTTGTGACCAGGTTTTTTGTTTTTCTTCTTTAAATACTTAATTTCCTTTAATATTGTTTTTTGTAGCTCTGGTTTTTGGCTCCGGAGCTTTGCAGGAAGTATAGATACCAGGAGTCCCCATGGCCTAGGCTTTCCATAATATTTTATGTACACAATAATAAACCCATATCATAAATCTATTTTTTGCCACTGGCTGCGCAAGTATTCAGGACGTACCGATCCTATAATTATTATGACATGTAAATGTTGCGAGTGTTGAACTTAATGTAATTAAATAAATAATATTAATTTTTTTTTTCTTCTCTAGGAGCCTCTTCTAATCCACTCCTGGACATAGGCCTCCCCTTGTCTTTTCTAACTTCGTTTTTCTTGAGCTAACTGGTGCCAGTTTTGTCCTGCATGTTCCTTGATGTCATCGGCATATCTTTTTTGTGGTCTTCCTGCACCTCGTTTTTGTTCTCTTGGCCTTCATTGTATTATTCGTTTTGTCCCCTTTTCTTCTTTCTCTCGTGCTTGGCCCATCTCCACTTGGATTTTGCAATGCTTTCAGCAACATTGGCTACTTTGGTTTTTCTTCTTAAATCGTCATTTCTCACATGGTCTCTTAAGCTTACATTTGCGATAATTCTCTCTATAGCTCTTTGAGTTGTTCTAAGACTATTGAGAGAATTGTTAGTAAGTGTCATAGTTTCCATTCCATAGGTCATGACAGGAAGGATACATGAATCAAAAACCCTTCTTTTTAAATTAATTGGGATTTTTGGATCTTTTATAATAAAAATTAATTTAGCTGCTGCTACCCAGGTCATTCGTATGCGCCATGTAATTTCCGCCGTTTGATTTTGTTTGCCTTGTTTTATTTAATGCCCCAATTATACATATTCTTTTGCATTTTCAATCTTCTTGTCGTCCAGAATGGTATCCACTTCCTTGGATACTTGTTTTCATTCTGTTAACATTTCTTGCAACTCTTCTACAGAAGTGCTTATCAGTATAATATCGTCCGCAAATGGTAGCGGCCATCTAGGTTTATGTATTTATTTCTCCATTTTAGTTTTTTGAAAACATCCTCCAAGGCAAGAGTGAACAGCTTAGGCGATATTGTGTCCCCTTGTCTGACCCTCCTCTTTATTGGTACGGTATGGGTTACTATATTTTCTGCTATTTTAACACTACATGTTGCTTTCTTGTAAATGTTTTCCAAAAGTTTTTTATATTGGGTGTCTACTCTAGCATCATCCCGTGCATGAAAGATTGTCCATTGTTCTATAGAATCGAAAGCTCTGTTGTAGTCAACAAATGGCAATTAAAGTAGGATTTTATATTTAGTACATTTCTCTATAAGTGTGCAGACTGATTGAAGATGATCAATGTGCTGTAACCTTTGCGGAATCCTGCCTATTCTGTTGGTTGATAAGAGTCTAATTTGTTTGTTAGCCTATTTGTTATAATCTTTGTAATAACTTATATGGATGTGTTAGTTGTTCAGGTTCATTCGATTACCCTTTTTATGAAGTAGGATAACTTGTGCGTTGTGCCATGACTCTGGTATTTGTTTAGTTACAAGGCAGCTGTTAAGAAGGATTTTCATGGATTCAATAGTGATTTCTCCACCGATTTTAATCATTTAGGTTGTTATTCCGTCTTGTCTCAGAGCTCTGTCGTTTTTCATTTGGGCTAAGGCTAGTTCTTAAAATTCTGATACATTAGGGAGTTATGTGCGTTATGATATAATTTGATATAAGTTTTTATTACCCACAAACCAAGTTCGAGTAAAAGTTCAAGGAATAAAGAAGGGAAGTACCACCGAAGAACTAGCTTTACAATGAGAAATACGTGTTACAGTTTATATGTAATCTCTTAAAATGTAGATGTAACTGGGCTAGGCCGAATCTGGTGAATGACTAATTCGATATCCATTTTAACTTCTTGCCGTAGTTAACGCTGTTGAGAGGAAGAATGTTGACATTTCACCTTGAGAATACCGTTAAAATTTATTATTATATATGTATTAATGAAAATTTCTTACATGAAATCTGTAAACAAATGCTGGTTCATTATCTACAAACGGTTCTATCGGATATGTTATTAGAATGGGAAACAAAATAACGGTCATTTAAAACATTTATACTGCAATGGAATTGAGATCTTTCAACTAATATCTTATTTTTTATTTTTATTTGTTACTTTCTCGATTATTTTCTAGTTATTTCTAGAAACTAACATGTGTAGTATGTTTAAATATTCTCTATAATCTTCTTTGTGCCATAATAACATCTATTCATTTCTTTAGTTGGGGATCTTTTTGCTACTAAAAGAAACTGACTTACAATTGGACGGAGTTGTATGCCTTCTTTATGAATTTTAGGTAAACCATAAAAATGAGGTGGTTTACTACAATGTGGAGTTAGTTGTCTTCTTTGTAAGTCAATCAATTCGTTTTTATGTTTAAAAAGAGATTTATATATTTTATTTTCTTAAGTTTAATAGAAGGTACTTTATTGTTAATATTTTCAAGAAATCTGTCTAATAAATTAAGATTGTAAGGCCAAATTGCAAAAACATCATCTACATATCTCCATCATATATACGTTTATTACTAGATATTTTTCTTTTGTTTTAAAATGATGTTATATTCAAAATTGAGTGGACACCTCACATTATTCAAAATCAAAAACCCTTGCGTTACTTAAAAGTCTAACAAACAGATTAAGGTAATCTAATCTGTGGAATTTATTATTAGTAATAAAGATAAGAGGTAGAAGATTAGAAGCATTCCATCAAGGACCATCAACCATGAACTAATACATGTACTCGTGTTGTGCATGTTATAGTTTATGAACGTGTTTATGTAATAGTCAGAGTGGCTCTGTTGGAACAAACCTGTAGATTGGAATACTATTACATTTTACAATAGGCCAGAAAATTGGGGTATCTGATAAAGATTAGCCTGTAAACAATAATTAACTTTCTCATCTCTGTTATTAGACTTCATATGTAGACTCAAAACGCGAAGACTAAAGTTTGGTTAAGAAAATCGTTCTATAAGTAACCAACTTTCTACGGATTTATTTAAGCTTTATCCATGGATAATTACCAAAGTAAGGTGACAATATACTAATATATACCTACCTTCTCCTAATCAAGTATTAATTGAATGTATTTTCGTACACTTTATTTTAAAATAAATTGACAATAATTAATAAGTCTTTAGTAATGTCAAAAACTATAAAATAGTTATATAGAAAACGTCTTTTTGTTTTTATTGATACATATTTTTATTTTAACTCACTCTGGAGGGTAAAAATTACAGTGGTTGGTAGCTTTTTCAAATTTCATTTTTAAAACACCGTCTTACCTTAAAGACTAACACTGGAAATTAAATGCTTTTGAAATATTAAAATAATTTATATGTTTTTAACGAATTTAATTTTAAATGCAGATAATAATTGCAAATTGCAGCCTTTAACATTTTTATTTGTTTTTAAAAGATATTTCTTAATACCGATATAAATAAGTACGTGCGCTACTGATTTAGGGTCTTGTTTACAACATTTTACGATTTAATGACTTTTTTTAGCTGCCAATTCTAGACAAATGGACTATAATTGTTTCGACAATTTCTGAAAATAAAAAGAAACCGTATTTTATTTAAAAATGTCTTAAAATGCAGTTGACTACAATAATTTTAATAAAAAGACTGGTCAACTACATGACAGTGAATAAATGTATACTGTGTTGTTCATTCTATGAAACACATGATAAAATTATCAATTTTATTAAAAAAATTTTTTATTATTTTAATCATTTACATGTATGAAAGAATGTTTTAACTTATTTAATTAAATTCATAAAAAATTCATTAAAAAAAAATGTCAAGGATGATTCTCTGCATTTTACAGCAAAATAATATTATTTTTCGTTTACTAATTTATTTTTTATTGCATTTACGCTATTCAATTTAATAAAGAATATTATTAATTATACAACATGTGAAAAAATTAAGGAAGGATAAAAAATGGGACAAAAATGGGACAAAAATGAATAAAAATAGCTACGCGAATAATGCAATACAGTTGACCGAGAATCAGAACAATTTTCAGAGACTGCTATAGAGAATTTAAACAATAGCAAAAAGATTGATATTTGAAAAAGCTTGAAATATACTTATTTCGAAATGAAGCTTAAAAAAATGCCGGATATTTAAGAGATACAATTTGCAAAATAAACATACAAACACTAAATACAGTATCCGCATCTACAAAACAGCAGTAAGACCTATACTAATGTATGCAGTAAAAACTAGGATAAAAGTGGTAAAAATATAAAGCATACGTCAAAAAACGGAGATGAAGTTACTACGAGCGATTCAAAAAGTAAGACTGGAAGAGCAAATAAGAAGCGAAGTCATAAGACTTGAAATACAGAACTAACTGGAAAGACTACGTAGACAGAATGAAAGACAAGAGATGGGCTAAACCACCGTACGTAGACAAGTAAAGCGCTGCTTTTAAAGTGTTTGGTATATACTACATTTCGTTTTGGTGCAGGTTTGTGAGAAATGGCGATGCCAATTCTATCGATTTTTTGGTAGATCTACAGATTTAAGAAGTAATCTACCGTTTTGGATATCTCAGCTACAGATTTTTAGATTTTTATTAACTTTTTCATAAGGTTAGAGTACTTTAATATTTGTTATTATAGCGCATTATACTTATTTACCGATTTCAATTTTTTTAGTATCAATCTACTGATTCGAGAAATTTTAGGTTGGTAACGCTGCTGGAAAGTGACAACAATACGGACCGAAATGTGGGCCGAGACCATCTGCGGTATGGAACGAGTTTTTGTGAGAATGCTCCTAATATTCTTGTCTATATACGGTGGAGCCTTAGAATTCAGGACGAACTCCTAATAGAATTACAAACAAGAATTAATCTTATAAAAAAGAAAAGAAAATTTGTTTATGTTAAAACCTTTAACAATTTCTGTAGTAACAAAGCTGGTATTTGAACGTAATATAATTATGTACTTATTAACCGATTTAGATAAATCTAAATGTTAATAAAATGTTGGTGATCTACGCCTCTGCGTTAAAATACAACCAAGCAAGAAGATCGTAAGATAGCAAGAACCTGTTCTAGTTGATTATTATGCAACTGAAAAATACCCTTCTCTACTCTTAACTAACTTTTCATTAGCAATTTCTCGTGAATGTAGCAGAAACGAGATCTCACCAAAAAATGCTATTCGACTGCATGCCGATGCAGATGAATTGCATTCTTTCGTATATAGGAGATGTTGCAAGATATGAACGAGATTTCTAATTACTACAAGTTGTGTGTCAAGTATCTAACGAATCGGACGAGGCTTGTATTATTTGTAATATTCAATATATTACAACACTTAAATGTAGACGACAAAATAACCAATTATTTTTAGTTGTACATAATGTACCTAACGTTTATTAATATCACTTTCATTCCTTTTGTTTTACAAATGTAAAAGTACTTTGGTTTGGTAACAATTTGATTAGTTTTTTTATAGGGATGTGATTGTATCTGTAGATTTAGTACCTATATCTGTCTCTAACAAAACAGGTAGGAAAAACACGTGAAAAGGTATAATCAAAAGTTTGGGTACCTGTTACATTTAATGATGTTCCGATAACTGTAATTTTAGTAATATACGTATTTTTATACATAAAAACTTTGAATCACCTTCAAAACAAAATAAGTAAATAGAAAAATGCACTAAAAAGACAGAAATAAAATCTTTATTTCTTAAAAAAAATGGAACCAACTTAGCATCTGATTTCGATTTCCTTGAAGTCGGCTCCAATGGTTTATATCTTTGTAAAAGATTTGAGTTACCAACATTCGAAATCTAAATTTAATAGCTAAGATTAAAATAGAGGGTAATTTGTCATTGAAGCCGACTTCAAGGAAATCGAAATCAGATGCCTAGTTGGTTCCATTTTTTTAAGAAATAAAGATGTATTTTTTTGCTGTTTTGTGCATTTTTTTGAAGGCGGTTAATTTTTTTTAAAAAAGTTTTATTTTGTCATTTTTAGTTGCTACTTGGCTGTGTACATTCCTTCTGATTGTGAAAAAAGGACTTTGGTTTTAGAGTGGAACAGGAAAGCGCCAATTATCATGTTTTTATGTTAATAACATATTAACTTAATGGCAGAGCTCATTCTGTTGATTTTTGTGATATTTCCTGGAATTTCCACATTGATGAGCAGACCATAACCTAATCTCTATGGGACCACAGGGACACTTTACTCTTTTGAATGCAATCAAAATTTATCAAATCGGTTAAAAAATGAGTTACCGAATTTCGTGGTGGTCGTATTTTACATATCGTATGGTATTGGATAGGTAATAAATAAGTTCAAAGGATTACAGATGACAGTGTGTTCAGAATTTTAGCTAAAGAATTGGAAATAAAAAATGGAATAATTTGAGTGTTTTTCGCTCTTTTTTTACACGTTTTCTACATGATCCAAAGAACAGAGTGAATTAATATTACTTTTATTGATATATAGATCGACTCTTACACTCCCAAAACAAAAAAATACTGTTCAAAACAAAAACATAAAAAGTATTTTTTGTCACAAATAAATGGTTTTGTCAGCAGAAAAGATATTTAATCAAATATTTGGAATAAAATCGAAAATGATACCAATTTGCTGTTCCCTTGATGTTTTGGATTTAAATTTAATAATCATTGGGTATTTTTGTACCACATTATGAGATTATCTCTTGTTTGTTTCTCAGTGTAATTTAGAATATTTTGGTGACATAACTGTAAACTATAAAATTTTGCGTAAGTATTATATATGGTTGAAATCAGAAAAAAAATATCTTTACGTTTCTGATATTTATTTATTTTTATTTATAAAAAATTAAACACATATATTTGTTAAATATAAACAATAGATTGTAAAATCGTGAATTCATACAACCACATGCGGTGAGGGTAGGCGAAAAGGTCTCTTTTATTGCTCTTTTATTAGCACCCTACTGGGCTCAGGTAAGGGGTGACGCGAGAGTCTGTTTAACCAAAATACATTTTATTGGGGTTAACAGTGTGTTTTTTCTAAAAGTAGGATTAGAGGATTATATAAGAGTTTCTGTCTATCTTTGTATTTTTTGTACAAAAACGTTGCTTCGTACCTTTATATTCATTGAAAACCATTGGGTATAGGTAGATAGATTCGTTAGATTGTAAAACCAAAGTACAATTCAATGTTATATATTTTAATTTTGCCAGTAATGTTTATAACAAACTACAATATCTTATAACATATTGCAAATAACAAATCTTCGTATGGATTTTATTTCTATAAGATCAGTATAATCAACATAAATATCACTTAATAAATATAGTTTAAAAATACTAACAAACACGCTTTTAAAGCACATTGAACTAAAAAGTTAAAAATAATCTTCATTTTTTACTTTTGTGTTTAATGTGGTTTAAAAATGTTTTTTTAAACAATATTTATGTTAGCGTGGATGGGGTTAGAACACTCGGTCGTTAAATCCTTCAACGAAAATTCGCTCACCCAACAATCGCACTAAAAGTTAATTTTTACTTTTTTTGCAAAAAATGCCGAAAAACGAAAAATACAAAATAGTAGTTGCCAAATGCAATCCGAAACAGAATACAAAAAAACTGTGACTCTTATATTAAACTTATATTACAGTTAGAATTTGTAAATCTATCATATTTAGAACTATTTAATGCTTGAAAACATTTCCTTTCTTCACACTGGTTTTATGAAATATCTCTTATCGCCGTTAACTCTTAAAAATTCGCAATTTTTATTGGCCCTTTCGTGTAGTCACTGATTACTATTGGTTGATAATAGTGTCATACGAGTCAACGTGGACTATTATAAGCTAATAATTTTATTCGATTTCGAGTGTGATATTGATGTCTGTCAGTATTCTGAAAGCCTTGAGTAGTTTACTTAGTCTTAGAAATTTTATTTTGCGAAAATCTTTTTTGTGGTAATATGGCGTATTAAAGCGTTTTAAAATTGTACTAAAAGGTATATAATAAAATTCAAATTTAATTCAAATTTCATCTAAAAGTGAAGTAGAAACGAGGAAGATTTAGCCAACTAAAAATAATTCAAAACATATTGTAAATAATTATACCAAAACAATATGTTAATAACATAGCAAGATTACTTATACTATTCGCATCGACTTCATAAATTTTGAACACTACCTCTTTTTAAGGAGATTTCATAGGTAGTTGAAGAAAATGATCTAAGTTTGTTAATGTTATACACAACAATAACTGTATCAAAATAAGAATCTATGTTTTATTACATTTTTTTATACACCGATTCGAAAGTCGTATGTTTAGAAAATTGATAATTAAGGCTAGGCTCTTATCGAAACATATTTTTGTAGCTAAAAAAATAGTATGTCATAATATAAATAATACGAAATAAGTTGAAGATAAACATTAATTTCGTATCTAAAATACACGATCCTACAGCCTTTTTAATTTTTCTTTGAAACCTCTCAAAATTATTGTAATCTTTCACATGAAAAAAAAAATTATCAAATTTCATATCTTCTTACCTTACTGCTGCACAGTAGTGCAAACTTTCAATTGGAAAAAACCTAGTAATTTTCTTATGATTCTCATCTACGTTTTCCAACAATATACCATTGGACCAAACACTCAACCAGGAATCAATTCCTTTCGCGCCTGTGGCACCTTGATCTGGATATAATTCTTGCAAAGGTTCCTGAATCCCTTGAAGGCCATCTTTCGTTTGTTGAGGGACGCTGGAACCCAAATAAAGCACTCTACATCTGCAGATAGGCGTAGATTCAGACATTTTAGATTTAATGAGTGATAATAGGTGGAATAAAATATATAATAAACTGGACTATCCTATGATGACTAGCATTGTTGATACCACAACCTAAAACAAAAAAAAAACAAATTTAGAAAACAATTATCCACTAACAGAAGACAAACAGTGTTAAATGTTTTTTTATAGGAAATAAAGTTTTATAATTTTGTTTAATTTACCTAAGTCATTCAAAGTATATAGTCCGGGTTCCCACGTGGTAAAAAAGGCATAAAGAATAACCGGCTGAAACTTTCAGAATCGCTTAATTGCACTTAGACCTACAAACTTCCATAGCAACAATATCGATGGATGGGGCGTTTTTTCTTCAGCAGTGGTCAAACATGTCGAAAGTTATAACTCTTCCCGGAGTGATGGATAACCGATTTATTTTTTGTGAATCAACAGTTTTTTATTATTTTATGTGACCTACAAAAGAAGAGGGCGTTAACTGGTTATTTGTTAAGTCGTTGGCAGTCGTAACTATTACATGTTAAGCGCGTAGGCCCCGCCAAACGCCCCCCTCTTTTTGTAGGTCACGTGTTTTATTATGTAGTAATAATAAAAAACTGTTGATTCACAAAAAATAAATCGGTTATCCATCACTCCGGGGAGGGTTATATCTTTCGACATGTTTGACCGCTGCTGAAGAAAAAACGCCCCATCCATCGATATTGTTGCTATGGAAGTTTGTAGGTCTAAGTGCAATTAAGCGATTCTGAAAGTTTCAGCCGGTTATTCTTTATGCCTTTTTTACCACGTGGGAACCCGGACTAATAATAAAAGTCCAATATGCAGTGAATTTTATGTAGAGCACAAAATTTACATCCGAGACATTCGTTTACTCGTAGTAAGATAATATATTATACAAATAATCCAACTTCAAATAACTATTCTATAATATTTTCTTTTATTTGTATGACATCTCTCTTGCCACCACAAATTTAAAAATTATATATTTGCAATAACGTTTTTATTTTTAATAAAAACTTAAGTTAGGTATAGTTTTCGTATCTAATCAGCATTATTATATTCAAAAGATAGTACAGTAAAACTTCTGCCAACAGACACCTCTCCACAACGTAAAGCTCTGCTGAACGTACAGTTTTTAGGTCGCCGAACATTTCATATGTGGGTAAACAGAAAGACACCTTCGAACCACGGACCCTCTTCACAACGATTCCAGACAAAATTTGCTTTCAGCTTTTCTATGAAATTATTGTAATTACACCTATCAACAACGAACAGTAAAGGCGATTATAACCACCGAAATAAGCCGATCAGTATCATTTCTGATAATGCCACAAATTTCATAGGAGCAAAAAATGAAATGTATGAATATTTTCCATTTCTATCTCAACAAGAAACTCAGGATAAAATTCAAAATTATTTATCGTCAGAATTAATACGGTGGCCGTTCATTCCTGCCAGATCGCCTCATTTTGGTGGTCTTTGGGAGGCGGCATTAAAATCAATTAAATATCACCTTAAGAGAGTAATGGTTAATTTAGTTTTTTCTCATGATCAATTTAATACAGTAATTACACAAATAGAAGCGTGTGTTAATTCACCTCCTTTAACACCGTTTTCAACCGACCCTAATGATTATACAGCATTGACACCAGGTCATTTTCTAATTGGCTCGTCTTTATCTACTATACCTGAACCTGATTTAGTATTAACCAAAGAATCCAGATTATCTCAATACCAAACATTAACGAAAATCATACAACATTTTTGGGCTAGATGGTCGCAAGAATATATTACAAATTTGCAAACGAGAACTAAGTGGAAAGTCGATTCCAATCAGCAGTTGTTACTGTTGTTGGTTTTACTAAAAGAAGAGGGACTTCCTCCAATGAAATGGAGATTAGGCAGAATTACAAAACTGATACAGGGTCAAGATGGTGTAGTGCGCGTCGCTCATGTTCAAACTAATGCAACAAACGTAATAAGAGCTGTTCGCAAACTGTGTGTGTAACCAATAGACTGAAGTAACATTTTTTGTATGTTCATATATATTTTTAAAAGCCAATCTTTCAAGGTGGCAGTTTATGTTAATTTATTAATTTCATTAATTAGTTAGTTCATCTTATATAGTTGTAACTAATGTCTTATATAGTTGTAACATGGCAACATGTTTTTGTATTTATAAATATAATAAGTATTTGGGGCATAGATGTTTGATGCCAACAATTTGTCACGTCAAATTACATTTTATTACAAATAGTTTTCAACAGATTTGTATTAAATTGAATGATAATATAAAGTTTTACGGTCCACTAAATTCATTTTAAAAGTTTACACACCACCTATTTATAGGGTTAACAACATCAAGCTTAGACAGTAATAACTTTTTTTTTAAGTAAAATCCCTCTGAATGTTAGATGAAAAACCAAACACATTTTTAATCCCAATGTAATTTTTTACAAACAAATATTCTACAAACAGCCATTGCATATTTACTCTAAAAGTTTCGAATAAATTGTTCTTTTACCTTAGATTCTAACAACAGTTCTAATTGCGAAGTGGAATTGACAACATCTTACATAATATTTTAGCATACTTTATGCATGTTTCAAATACTCCAATATCTTTTAATCGTTACACAACAAAGGTTATTGGGATGAATCGGTGAAGATGAAGCAATAGCTTTTATATTGTTATAAGCGAAACCTATGGCGTTGTCTATTAGTTGAATATTACAAGTAAATATTAATATTGTTTGTTGATTTCCTTGAATAAAAATAACGATGCATAAGTCCCATCCGATGTTTTAAAATTTAATAAAAATGGTAAGTACCTAAGTCGAATCTTTTTGTTGGAATTTGTACAAAACAGCTGTAACAGTAAATATTGTTGAAGAAAAACTGATAATATTTAAGATTCTTTGTGACATTTAAATGATTTTTATTGTAATAAAATTATAAAACTGTAGGTATATACAGATTCGTTCGAATACATATAAGTATTAATTTAGGTTGTGGGTATACAGCCAAAGAGGCAAAGTGAGCTGTTTAAGTCTTTGGCTTGCAGGTGAGGAAGTCGATCAATCCTTCACGAACTGCCTATTTTTATTCCCATTTAATTGGGAGTGTTTAAGATATGGCCGGGGAATATTTGTTGGGTCAGCTGTGTATTTTGATGATCTTCTTCAATGTCTTCAGATCACTCAACATATACGTACTTGTTTACACTTGATACAGAGTTTTTAGCACGGATTCAGGGTAAGTAATATCTCTACCACCATTTGCAAATTCTCCGGCCAAATCTTTAGACAGATAAAGATTAATGTCTATCAGGATCGTTTTTTCTTTCGTTACTGGTTAGAATTTTTAATGCAAGGATATCTGTGTTCCTATTCTTTGATTTCAGGGTTAATTGAATTGTAGGCTTTAAAGAATCGCGTAAAAAGGATTAAGTTTTTGCGACAAGCTTAGCAGTCATGGCACCCACGTGATAAATATAATATTTTCTTATTTCGAAGTCTTCTGCCAAAACTATTATTTATATTAGGTCGCTTAAGTCATTTTATTTGATGGACTTTTAATTGTCCATTACGGGATTCATTATTCGAAAACTAGCTTTTAATCATTAAGAACAAAGAAACAGATTTCAGTAGTGAATTAAAAGCATTCCAAATAAAAGAACTGCATCACTGGTTTTAACTTTCTTATAGGACATCTGAATCAATAAGAAGTATGAACGACGAAAAATTGAAGCACCTAGGAAGGCACAAAATGAGTCGAACGAAACTAGTTTTCTCACCTAGAAATTAATTCAGTTCCGACATATTATATCAGTTATAAAATAATATCAGCTTAGTGGTTTACATTTACAGATTTTTTTTATATTTTGTAAAAAAAATTTTAGTGTAATGAAGTTAATAAAATGAATAGAATAATAATTAAGATAAAACAAAAATTTCTATTGTTTTTAATGTTTAATTAATACAATTTTTGTACGATTTATATTCTTTTGTAAGTAGGTACCCGATACATGATCTCAATTATTAACATAAATCTTTTTTTTAACCAATTTAAACCATAGTAATATTCTATTACCCTATTTTATTTATACGTATCTGGTTAAATAATACTTCAGACTAGAAAGCTAATACATGGTTCTCCTTGGTCAATCTCAAAGTGACAAACTCGTTTTATTTCTCTTGATACGTTCATTTATAGGCGTAATACTGTTTAAACAGAACAAAAATAGATCGGTACTGCCATATTTAACCTATAAAAAGATTAATCTACAGAATGGTAAAAAAACATCTCAGCATCTCTGTATGAGGCTACGTAGACAGTTATGCAACAATCTTTGAAAAATTACTTAGTATTTAATTATTAATATAATAAATATAATAAATCGTTATCTAAAATTTATTTTTAAACATTTTTAATTAAAAGGATACAGGAAATAACGAAAATATAAAAAAAAAGATTCCAATTACAAGCTATTTGATGCCTAAAATTGATTCGGTTTGGCAATAAATCACGTTTCGATTCAGATTGACATGGCGGAAGTATAATTATTGTTTATATAAGAATGCTGTATTACCTTGATTATAATATAAAAAAAATTAAAAATATATCTGTTGTTTATAGTGCTGCATTGTGAAAATTAGATCACCTTTACTTGACAAATCAATTATAACAAAAAAACTAAGTTATCGTTCTTTTTTTTTAAATTTGTACCCTAAAACTATGTATTTGAAATATATATGGTAACCCATTTTATTATTGTCTAAGAATATTATATATAAAAATTATATTTTGTCGACATTAGTCTACTGATAAACGAACTATAACAAAGTTCACTGACTTTCATTGTTGTGATTTACATAACTTTATTACGCTATTCACTCACTGGATATAACTGTGTTAAATTAAACGCTTCGTGTTATAAATTACCTATATTACAATACTTACTCACAGTCAATTCAGATTGTAATTAATTTGTCTTATAATTCAGAGACTGCAAAAAAGTAAGATGAAAAGTAATAGACCGGGAGATGGTGACACAAAATATTAGGTCATTTGTACCAGTATGGCGGTTCTTCAGGGATCTAATTACGTAAAGGCAAAAAGGAAAATGATGATCATAGCGCTCGCACCGGCGGCCCAATCGCGTGGGCGTTAATCGAACGCGTCGGATAAATAACGAGTGTCGAACGATTTGTTCCACAAAAATGCTTGTATTTTCAGATAGTCGAAAAAAAAGAAGTAGGCGGTAGCGTAATGCCATACTTATCGGGTGTGACTTACAGCCCGCCATACCGACGTGAATAAATTAATTTAAATAAAACAATTCAACCATTTGTACCAGCCAAATTTTTGCTTAGCTAATCATCGTCGAGTAGCCATTCACGAAAATCACCTTGCCATACTTTTCCGACAATTCCCAATGGCCGCCATACCACTGCAAAGGATTAATATTTTTTTTTCTGCCAAACGATTTGTACCAGTATTGCATTTGAATTTTTGGAAAGTATTTGACAAAATGTGACCGTTATTATTTTTCCCATACTTCTAGTAGGGGGAAAAAGTGCTGCCATACTTCAAATACTTATTTATTTGACACGTTTTAAAAATACGACTGTAAAATACGTAAAATCATTTTTAACATCATGGCATCATTGTATTCTCGTCACTTGGATGCAATAGGGATGTTGACTAATTTCCGGATCTGCTTTTATTTTATAGATAAACCCTTAATAACCGCGAAAAAAATATTTTAATAATAAAAATGGTTTTATTTTTAAGAAAAAAGTGATAAATTAAAATAGATTTAAAATTTCCCGCTAAAACGCCCAAAACTGTAATGTGACTTTGATTACGTCACGAACCGATAAACAATGCTCGCGATCTGTCAAACTCTAAGGAACTTGAAAGTTTTGTTGAGAAATAATTCTTTTTAGGCTTTAATACTAGTTAATAATAAATACAAAGTGTGTGTGTGTATGTAGAAGTACATGTAAAAAATGAAGATTTTAATATTCAAACAGCCCACAGTATTTCTAACCACAATGAAGTTATAAATAGGTATACCTGTTTTTAAAATTTTTAAAGTTAACAAACGACATAAGTATTGGTATTGATTTATTAAAACAATTAAAATCAACTATAAATTTAGAGAAAAAACTCCTTATACAGAAATACTAATAATATACGAATTAGAAGAATTAACACAACTAAAAAAGAAAATTAAAGTAAAAAATTATTCTATTAATATTCCCGCTAGGACATCCCAAATTGTAAAATTACCCGTTGACATAGAAAGCGGAACAGGACTTGTAAATTATATTAATTTTGGCAATCAAATAGAATCACCCTGTGCAGTTGGAAACGTAAATAAATTTTTTGCAACCACCATTACTAATTCAAGAGAAGAAAAAATAAAAATTAATATTAATAAACCTTTTAAAATTGAAAAATTAGATATCGCAGATATAAATTTTAGGTATTGAAAAAATGGAAACCAATTCTGAATTAAACGAATACACCGATAATATTTTAAAATCTAATCTAAAAAATATACAAGTTGAACATTGTAATTACGAAGAAAAACAGGCTATAAAAAATTTATGTTAAGTTCCGCTGCACAAAAATCTTTGTAGCAAAGAAATTCGCCACCATCAAACAATCGATTCTCGGCAAGTTAGAACTGTTTCCTTTGATAAATCCAGTCTCTATAATGTAAACACAATTCGGTTTATAATAATAAGTGAGTTACAAATACTAATAGCGAGTAATTAGCGAGAGAAATCAAAGAAATAACTCGTTCAGAGTCGTTCACACAGTGACACCATGCGACGCTAAGTTGTGTATCGGTTCATGTTCATGACGTCATGTGCTGTGATTGGCGTTCACAGTCACGTGATAATGTGTATTAAATAAAGTTTTTTGAATTAATTTTAATTAATAAAATATTATTAATTACGTTTAATAAATATGATTTTAGGTATTTAAATATTACCATTAACCATTTAAATTTAACTTTACATGGATTTACAACTATTGTCAACATGCCTATTATACCTAAAAAGAATTATTACAGATTTTAACCATGGGGCGGATGACTGTCGGACTTGAGCTAAAAGGTAAAAAAAATTAAAAAATTTAACGATTTGTACCAGTATGGCATCATTGTATTCGGTTCATTTGGATAAAATTCAACCTAAAAAAAATTATCCCATAATATACCTATGGGGCGGAAGACTGTCACACTCGAGCAAGATATGAAAAAACAGTTTTTTTATTAGTAACAAATTATATGTTAATAACAAATTTCCTAACCATTTCTCGGGAATCCACCCTTGATATATGTAATCAGGGGCTCAAAATACATACAAAAAACTTTGGTGTCTCTTTCACGGCTACGAAACCCTCTGGGCTCCCGAACTAATACGATGAGCCAAGATCTCTACAATTCGAGAAATCTTTCGAGCGGTGGGAGCCGCAGAATATTATAAAGTTCATATCAAACAACTTTAAACGCACGTCACAGATTTCTTGACACAACCAAGTTAACACTGTTGCCAAGTGAAAATAAAAGCACGAAATATACATTTAAAATTTTAAACCACAACAATTAACTACAAATTTTAAAAGTAAATGGCTGACGGTGAAGTATTTTTTTATTTACACCAAGTTAGTAAAACACAAACTTTTATAAGCATAAGAATATTTAATATTAACAAAATATTTAATTTAATACAGAAATTATAACTTTACCAATCCAATCAAAATGTTTTTAAATTCATAATTTATAAATACTTTGCTCTGTTGTAACTTGCTAGGAACTTTCACAAGAGACATGCGGCTTCCATTAAACAGTTGTTTATCCTTTAGTTTAATCTTCAAAGAAGACAAAGTTATATGTTCTTTTAAAAAAAATTGTTTACTTTAATAAATAATTTGCAATATTTTTATGTACTTACTTCTTTCATACATTTCATAAATAGTATTACGAATGTCACTGGTATTTAAAAGTTCAGTATTTACAACTCTCTTCTTATAGCTTCATTTTTTTGGTGGAGATGTAAGCAATTCATTGGATTTGGTGGTGTGTGAAATAGAACTCACGGTAGTTCGACTTAATTTTAAAGCCGCAGCTACCCGCTAAAATTTGCAAAGTAAATTTTACGTGAATACATAAAATATATTGAATACATTACCTCTCTATTAACGGCTGTTAAAGGTAACAGTGGTCCATTATTATCTCTTTCCTTTTCAAAGTATTCAATCAAAGAAGCTATAAGCTCTTTGCAGCGACTATTTAATGTTTTAGGCATATTGAAAATATAGATACTCACGAAAAACACTACTTTTTGTTCTCAAAAGAACAGATTTAGAAAGAAAATGAAAACGCAAAATATCAAACTGACAAAATCAAAACACTAAACGACTTGGCAGCTATGCAATGACAAGTGAAGTTTTCATTAAGGCAGGCAATTCCTAGGAAATTATTAAAATACCCAGTATTCAATAAACACGGTTAATACTCCAATAAATTTAATTAATTTGAATCATTTACGTAAGTTTTTTTTAAACTACATACTTATATACAAATCATGAACTATGAGCTCTATATGTATTTAAAGATTATATTTATTTATTTGTGCTAACTAATGACTATTATCAAACGAACACATTTTTTTAAAAATAGATTTTGTAGTGGTACACATGTGAAAACATTTTTAGTGACAGATGTGACGTACGTCCAGAGTTGTTTGATATGAGGTATACAACATAACATCTAACTTTTGCTTATAAGACAAGATTGCCGCCAATTAGGTGTTTGAAACTTTGTATTTATATTCGTTAAACCTCAAAATTACAGGAAAAATTAGTGCCATACTGGTACAAATTGTTCGAATTACGAATAAAATCTTAGAATTTAAAAAAAATATTGTTCACTTTCGCCACCTCCCACAGGTATGGCATTATCAGAATTCTATTTATGATCATACAGGGAACTGTTAAAAAAAGTTTCAGGGAGGTACAAATCGTTTGGCAAAAAAAAATATTAATCCTTTGCAGTGGTATGGCGGCCATTGAGAATTGTCGGAAAAGTATGGCAAGGTGATTTTCGTGAATGGCTACTTGATGATAATTAGCTATGCAAAAATTAGGCTGGTACAAATGGTTGAATTGTTTTATTTAAATTAATTTATTCGCGTCGATATGGCGGGCTGTAAGTCACACCCGATAAGTATGGCATTACACTAACGCCTACTTCTTTTTTTTTTCGACTATCTAAAAATACAAGCATATTTGTGGAACAAATCGTTCGACACTCGTTATTTATCCGACGCGTTCGATTAACGCCCACGCGATTGGGCCGCCGGTGCGAGCGCTATGACCATCATTTTCCTTTTTGCCTTTACGTAATTAGATCCCTGAAGAACCGCCATACTGGTACAAATGACCTAATATTTTGTGTCACCATCTCCCGGTGTATAAGCTATGGTAACACTTTTTGATTTTGAAATAGACTTTGACAAAGAAAAAAAAGGCATTTATGTTAACACAATATAGGGACTTTTAAAATATGTTTATTTACAATTATTTAAAAATATAACATATTCCAGTATTTAAAAAAAATATTAGGTAACGATTGTTAACCGTCACTTTGCACCCATTGGAGTCTACGGTATTCTAGAACAATCTTTGTGGGTTGAGAAAAATATTAAATCGATGGTATTTAATTTACAATTATTTAGAAACAAAATAGTTAAAAAGGAGACTACTGTAAACCGGAGAGGATACTAATTATTTTTCACCCACCAAAATCCCAAAAAGTTTATTTTTATATTAATTTGTGAGTCATATCATATACATCAGCCAGTTAACACAAATTTTAAAATAATTGAACCTTTTATTACTTAATTTATTAATTTTAATGTTTTATAGGGTTAACTACTTGATTTACAGTTTCCTGCTAATCAATTGTCATTTTAGTAAAGCGTTTATAAAATAGATGTCAAAGGTAATAGTTTAATACTATTTATAACGTTTTACAGAGTCTTTGAAAATCAAAGAACATAGACCGTTTACTAAGAACCAACAACTACTTCCCTGGTTCAAAGTTAAACGGGGTTAGTATATCTGCAAGATAGAACTAACCACAGATTAAGGTAAACAGATACGAAAGTGGCGATTTGGGCTCGTTGACCTTGAACGTAGCGATGGTCTGATTGGTCAGGATTCAAATGCAAAATGACATATTTTACTACGAATTTGCTACTATGTTGTTCGTCGAGTATGTTCGGATTAGGTTTCAATAAATGATATTTGTCAAGCAAACTATAATAGATACAATTGATTGGTTGAAAATAGTGTTGCCCAAATTCAGTCTTGGTCTTGCAGTCTTGGTCTTGTTCTTGTGTTTTTGCAAGACCAAGACCAAGAACAAGACCGCTTATTTTTAGCAAGACCAAGACCAAGACTGACCGTGCAAGACTTGAGCAAGAACAAGACATAGCCTGCAAGACTCTTGCGTCTTGCAGCTAGGACTTAGCGCTATTTCACGGAGTAGTTAGGTGTAACAGTTCGGTGTATAGGTACATGGTGTAAAATCAGCTCAGTTGTTTGAAGATCACCAGCTGTTTTCATGTTGCTGAAGGGACTCGAGTAACTCGAGTAAGACATGTAAAAAACAAATTGGAATGTGTAAGTAACTGTTTCTTAATTATAAGATATTATTATTAAGAAACAGTTACTTCCATGAAAAACGACATATAGGTCAGTTGATTTTTCAAATTTCTTATCAAATCTTCAGTAATTTATTAATCTGCTTGATCTTTACTATGGCTATGTTAATTCAAGCTCACAATGTTCCAATTCTAATACGTTTTTCTAAGATTTAAAATAAACTTAAGTAAATAGTAATAGACTAATAGGTAATTGCAAGACTTGCAAGACTCTTGCTGCAAGACCAAGACCAAGACCAAGACTGGTAGCGCAAGACCAAGACCAAGACCAAGACCAGGTGTATTGGCGCAAGACCAAGACCAAGCCTGGCTAAGTCTCGTCTTGTTCTTGCATTTGGGCAACACTAGTTGAAAATAGTCCGAAAAGCAATCGAACCTTGTCAAATAGAATTTCAGTTTGTGATTAGTTACGGAGATGTCGCTATTATCGCACTTTTAACATTTTCTTTACTGAAGATAATGTATTTGTGTGATTTTAGACATATCTCCAGTCTAGATGCTCTCAGAGCCTCTGGATGGATATCTTCCTTGTACTGATGAGGCGCAATACGCCGAAATCGGTCTACAAGTGATGTCTTTTCGAATTGCAAACTAAAATGGTTAGTTCTATCTTGCAGATATACTAACCCCGTTAAACTTTGAACTGTAATTTTATGTCCGTCGGGGCATATAGCCAGGGAAGTAGTTTTTGGTTCTTAGTAAACGGCCTATGTTCTTTGATTTTCAAAGACTCTGTAAAACGTTAGAGTAGTATTAAACTATTACCTTTGACATCTATCTAATGTTTTATATTGAACGATTGTGAATGAAATAGTATACTTACATATTATTTTTCTCTCAAAAAAAATGAACTACTTTTAGCCTCGGTATGTTATCTGCTATTATATTTTTTGTAATATAATTTATATTTACCTTGTAAATTTTTGTAACAAAAATGTTGTTAATATTTTTTGAGCAAACGTAAGCTTTCAAACAGAAATGTACATTATTATGTCTTTAATATACATGGGTTTGTCCATTTTGACCGACAAAAACTCCTATATTCACATTAAGAATTAAAAATGTTGATATAAGTTAATTTATAAATAATTTAACCGGTGGCGCGTTTTGGTTTTTGAGCATGCTTTCCTCCTATTAAACCAGCATAAGTTTTCATTTTTATTTTTATATATTTTTAGTTTTCTGTATATATTTATGGTAAAAAAAAAATGTGAGCCGTCACGGGACGCCTGGCAGATGTGAAACATCGACATTATTGTGTAAAAGTAATATGCAGAAAAGAACAGATTGTGATAGGAACTAAATATGTCATAATGATAAAATAAAATATTACGACTATTTATTGAATAAATTTAAAAAGTGATTTCGTTTAGCTTTTTATTTAATTGCCTTAAATTCAATAATCTTAAAAAAGGAAATTATTAAAACACAAATTTATATAGAAGTACGTTACTATATTAATATAATTGTAGTTACTTCATAATTTTAGTACAAACAAAAAGCGATACTAAATAAAAAATAGGAAAATGATGAATTTAACTATGAATACAACTTTATCGTTGAATAACTTTTAAACGGTATTTAAATGGGAAATGTATTATGATTTAGGCACGGGTTAATGTGAATATTAAGGGCTGGTTAAGGTCTGATAATTTTTGTTAGGTCATAATCTAAAAATTTGATGGGTGTTTGGATAACAAAACCAAATCTGGGAAATAACGGACACCCCAATGTATATAGGTACTCACTCATTTTTATTCATATTTTTTCATCACTTTCTTTATTAACACTTTGTTTATTCATATTTAAAACTAAATACACAAATTTTACGCGGACAACTATATGACAACTATTCACCAACAATCAATTTTGATTGACTAGCTGTCAATTTTACAGGTCAGCAAAATATGTAGGTATATTATGTTGCCTATACAAACAAACATTTTTAGATATATAGAATAGATAGTAGGCGGAATCGAGTTAGGTTTTTATAAAACAATTCATACCCTGTCCCGCCAAATTTTTGAATCGATGAGCTTTTTCCCCTATTGTTGGCGCGCCACCGTCGCGTCGCTCAAAACATGACACCAATTTCATATAAGATATCAGTACATCTCTTATCGATTATTATCGATGCGTTAGGTTTTTTACGTCATGACGTCACCGTCACCACGCGAGAAATCTGATTTACGTGCCGCTAGATGTTTCACATCAAAAATTAAAAATTAACATATTAAGAATTAAATTTTAAATCCTATTAATAGCATAACAAAACACATCAGAATATTTACAGAATCAAAAAGCAGAAAGCAAATTTTGAGAACAGAAAAGGGATCTAACGATTTTGTTAAAATTTGCACACGGCGACATAAAAATGGGTAGTACCGAATTCCTAACTATGGTCAGATCATTACGATCGACCCCCAGCTGAGCTACCGGTCTCAGACCCTCTCCGTTAATCCTATGTCCGAATTCCTAACTGCAATATTGTATATTATTGCATTCTGAATTTGATAAATCTAAAATAGTCTTCAAAATTTTAAAAACGAAATGTGTTTTGGAAAATTTTACATTATTTTTTTTTATACGATTAGATTTGAGTCGTAAAAGTATCGCGCGTTAAAATCTTGAAGTGAACGTTTTTAGTGAAGATAAACTGTATAGTAGAAGTAAACTGTTTGAAGTATTTTTTTTCTAATTTTGTGTGATTAATAAAATTAAAGAGATTTCAAAATTGCAAATATATTTATTTTCATTAATTTGATAAAATATGTACAGACATACATGTCAAAATATATAAAAAAATAGTTAAAATAAATATATGCATAAAAACAATCCCATTAAGAAATCTAAAGTAGTCGCCAAGATCAGGTAGAAGATGTTGAGTTAGGAATTCGGACATAGGATTACCGAATTACTTACTAATCCCCAAATTTTATGACCTCGGTTAGGAATTCGTATATCCCGCATAAAAATAGCTTGGTACCACGACTGGGAAAATTCGTTTTTTTTTTTTCATTTTTTCACCCAAAATTATTTTCCCACATAAGATAGTGCCTTTCGCGCAGAATTGACGGTCTAGTGGTTTGCCTATTACGTTGACGTTCTAGGTTCGATTCCCAACTATACAATCTGAATCTCGGAAAGAGCTCGAACTAATTTCAGGAAATTTGGTATTCAGGAAGTTTAAGAGTCGATAAATCGAATTAGGTAGGTTTCATTTCATCCGTCCTTTAAGGCAATAACAAACTGCTACAAATCTGAAAACTATGACTTTTCCTAACATCAATTGGCGAGAGCAAATGTTACTATATTCTTTAATTAACACAGCAGCACTAAAGCTACTTTAGTAGAGTGCGTTTGAGATTAGACCAAGAAATTCAATTGTTAACTTGTAAATAATAACATATGCGTGTTTTTAAATAAAGTTTTTATCAAAAATGCCTAACAGATTTTGAAAAAAAAACGCTTATAAACAATTTAACTTCACAAAGCCGCTACTCGCCTCAAGATCCCTTAAAGAAAATGCTCATCAAACAAACACATGCAGGTCAGGTTTCTTAAACTTCACGTATCAAGAATCATTTCAAAAAATCCTTGTTATAAATGATCAGGTTTATGCTCGTCCAATCCGCACTGCTAAAGTCACATGCTTGCAAATTTTGACTAACATTATACGAGCAGAGAGCTCTTAGGATTTAGATGTTTTATGAGCAAAAAATTATTTTCGCGTGAATAAATTTTCTTTTCAGACTTATATAAGTATTAATTTACCAATTAAAATAGGTATATAGTTTTTAAAATACAACAAGAAAAACAAATAAAATAAAGGAAAATTATGAAAATTGAATCCACTATAGTGGGAATATCTGCTTCTGAGACAGAGTATGTTTTTGAAAAAAGGAGCTTATCTGAAAGATTTGTACGCCACGGCCGAGATTACCATTCCTTCTTAAAGGTTATAAGCGCACTGAAGCTGAGAGGGAGGGTGTTCATCTGGCTTGATTGGGGACGCCAATAATAAGAATTGTAGCAGGAGAGCCCACGACACTAAACCTAGTTCGATAAGACTCCCAGATGAAATATATATAATTGGTCACTTCATTAATATGGGAACACGAAATGGCGATGCTGCAATGCAAAAAACCTAGCATTGTCATAAAAAAAAATAAAAAAAAAGTATTAAAAAATACGGTTTCTAGTATGATAAGACTCCCAATTTTTATTTGTTCCTCGAAATAGGGGAGTGATAGAACTATACGATAATGCAGTGCTGCAAGCCCCCCTGATTGGCCTAATCAGTGGCAGCAGCATGATAAGCGACGCCTCGTATCTAGGTATCTAGTATGATCGATCTCCTCAAAAAACCCAAGCTCATCCGAAAGGTCATCAATTTCTGTGTAAGAAAAACCACTGCTGCATTTTGCAAACAGTGGAGAAAGTGGTTGCTGCAGCGATTGAATGTCGCCCTTCGCGCGGCTGCATTCGGCGTTTCAATTTAGTTTTGTCAGCAATCGACCGGTTCCTTTCGATTTTTAAGGGTTGAATACTCGTCCCACGGTCACATATGAATAATTTTACCTATCATTGATTGTTCAAACAAATTATATCGGCAAATTTTATGTGATATTATTTGATTTTTCAGTCATTTTCATTGTGTTTGGTAAAGTCGCGGAGACGATTCTGTTTTTAACAAAAAAGCCTCTGAAATTCACATGGTATTTGATAGATACCTTTCTCCATCAATTAAAGAGTGCACGCGCGAGAAACGGCGAGGATGAATTTGATTTCGTTGTATTCGATTCGGATGACGAAAAGTAGCGTAAGAGTAATTATTGATAAGAAAGAAATAGTTTACAGGAAGAATAAAAATTAGTTTATAAGAAAAATTAAGACTAATCTTGTTATTAGTAGTTTTTTCACACCTCATGTTCTTGACACGTCCTGTTGTCGTCTTGTAAAATAAAAAAAATATATTGATAAAATAATTAAATTATTGGAAAAACCAATCTTCGTTCTTCATTGCCCGCATCCAAATTTAAAAATACCATTTCACGTTCATACTCATTCAAAATTATTTGTTTAAACAATCAACGACCAGTAAAATTATTCATATGTGACCGTGGGAGGAGTATTCAACCCTTAAAAATCGAAAGGAACCGGTCGATTGCTGACAAAACTAAATTGAAACGCCGAATGCAGCCGCGCGAAAGGCGACATTCAATCGCTGCAGCAACCACTTTCTCCACTGTTTGCAAAATGCAGCAGTGATTTTTCTTACACAGAAATTGGTAACCTTTCGGATGAGCTTGGGTTTTTTGAGGAGATCGATCATACTAGATAGGGGGGGCTTGCAGCACTGTATTATCGTATAGTTCTATCACTCCCCTATTTCGAGGAACAAATAAAAATTGGGAGTCTTATCATACTAGAAACCGTATTTTTTAATATTTTATTTTTTATTTTTTTTATGACATTGCCAGGTTTTTTGCATTGCAGCATCGCCATTTCGTGTTCCCATATTAATGACGTGACTAATTATATATATTTCATCTGGGAGTCTTATCTAACTAGGTTTAGTGTCGTGGGCTCTTAGACTATTGGGTGTGCCTGTTAGGCAGATGATCTTGTTTTGAATACAAAAAATCAGCAGATTCATTGATCTATTCTTTAAGTTACATTTTCATCAAGATACTTAATGCGACCGATACGTAATACTGATATACCTATAATTGTGCCATTTTGACTAATGCATCTATCTGTATATATTCGTAAGATTAGCCTAATGTAATTGACAAAATTCATTGTGAAAGATTGCTTTAGAAGTAAAAGTTGATAAAGAAGCCTAATGTAATTGACAAAATTCATTGTAAAAGATTGCTTTAGAAGTAAAAGTTGATAGGTAAAGAATATCCGGCAGGTAATAAAACTAGCCGAAATGTAAACAATAAAATGCAATTTAAGTGAGTAATTTCATTAAAATTTCCTTTAACTGTTTTGACGAATGTCTATGAAAATAAAATTGTTTTTGTAAGCAACTAAAGGAAGTGACCTTGAAAGGATAACAATAAAAATGAAACGTTTGCGTGATGAAATTACAACTGTATTTAAAAACTTAAAGAATGTCACTTTTATTATCTAAATGACTTTCAAACATTATCATTACAGTTCATGAAATTAACAATTTCCATACGATTAAATTAATGCAATAAGTAGCTGTTTAACGTTTATTATTATAAAAATTACTGTGCATAACTATTTTAACGTCTGTTTAATAAAAACAAGCAATTCTCATATGATATGATAGTAAAAAATAAGTAATAAGTACACATTATAACTATAAAAACCGGAAAATAATTTTGTGATTTTCTTTCTTTTTGTTATATCATATGGGTTTAAATTTTAAAATATCCTACGAGCTAAAACTCATATACTAAATAACTCTTATGTAGAACATATTATGCTTTATGCCTTTGAGTTTATTGATCTACATTCCAAGTGTTTTCACGTTAAGATTAGGATTTATTTCTATTGTGAGATTCCTATTGGCGATTATTTTCTTATCCTGTGTAAGCCATAAACGCGAAAGTAGTAATAAACAATTCCATAAAAAGAACAATACTAAACGTTAGGTATTGTATGGTGTAACAAGCATTAAAACGATTTTTTTTACAAATGATTTCAAATATTTATTAGATAGGTAGGTACCTACATACTCTAAAACAAATTTATTTTATCGATAAAACCAAAAAAAGCTCCTAATACTGAAACTATAGTTTTTGATAAATAAATAAATTTAACAGGTCATTTATACCCTTTAATTAGGTTTTTTTGGTCCATTTTATAAAGATTTGCACTTGATAACTTAATTGTATCTAATGTTTTGTAGATAACCATAATATATATATACACAACCAAACTTATATGGAATCATTTTTTGTTTCTGAATAAATTTTTTGTAGATTGGTATCTTTGACTTTAAATTAAGGATTTTTGTTGAAATAAACATGACAATAAAGAATTAAACGACTGCTGCCATTTGTTTTGTGATTTCTTGTTTAATAGTGATATCACGGTCATCTGGTAATTTTAATTCAGTTTAAAACACACAAAAATACTTACATTGAACTAAGAGAGATGCAAAGGAAAAAATTATTGCTCTTATTGAACAAGGAGTCCCCAAAGAGATAGAAAACGTGTGTTGTATTAAAAACATATCCAAGGTATTTAAAAGTAGATACTTTTAAGAACCGAGCCAGAATTTTTTGTAAGCCAAAATGCTAAAACGAATCCCAGTGTCTTACATTTATTGCAATTTTTGGAAGCTACAGGAGCGAACTGTGCAGTTCTCGTTCAGTTATAGGGAAGATTAGTTCAAAATCGGATATTGGGGTAAAATCAGGACACAGTACTAACGCTTATTTATTTCTTTATTCGGGGATCTTTTTGCCACTAAAACAAACTTATAAAAAATATAAATCAATATTTTGAAAATGACCCTTGCTTATTGATCTTGATAGATATGTCAAATTTGCATAAAGAGTATAGACTGAAAAAAAAATTTTATCTTTGAAAACGACAACCGATCTGGTTGTCGAAAGCTCAGAAGAATTATTTTTAAACAAATTATTTTCATTTCTGTTAGGCATTTTCAGTTTTAAAAGACGACTCTTGACAAATTTGACATATCTATCAAGATCAATAAGCAAGGGTCATTTTCAACATATTGATTTATATTTTTTATAAGTTTGTTTTAGTGGCAAAAAGATCCCCGAATAAAGAAATAAATAGACATTATTATGCCACAAAGAAGCTATCGAGAATATTTAAATACAGTACTAACGCCTTCTAATGCTATTCAAATTTTCCCGCAGTTTGGACACTGCATTACGTTGTGTCCCACTGTAATATTTACAAGAGAAATAACGTTTTCAACTTGAGTTAATATTAAAATCATAAAATCTACATAATCTTACCAACGTTAATTTTACACCAACACAAATTATAGAACTATTGACACTATCGTCAATAGGATCTTAGGATCCATTGTCTCGAGAAAGGACGTTTTCGTTTAAGCAGGAACATCTGCAGAAGAAAAAAGGTTTCCAATTTCTTATACTGTATACCTACAAATTTTTTGTTAACAAACGGTATTATGTCATGTTAAACAATAATGACTATTAAGAAGATCACAATTAACAGTCATTTTGAGTATACTGCAGAATAAAAATAAATTACTAGAAAAGGTTTAGTTTTAGGTTTAGTTAAAATTAAAGGCAAAAGAAAGGTTATTAGTAAATAAAAAAAAGAAAAGGTTTTTGGTGAAACAAAAAACAGTCATGAGGATTCGGAATGTTTGGTTTTAGACGAAGAACATAGCCAAACTAAATCCACAGATGTATGGTATGGTATGCACAGCTTGTTTTATATTGAGTAACGAAAGTTAAATTAGGTCAGAATTATTATTTTTTGTATGCGAAAACTTGAGATAATTTGTATATTTTGTAATAATAAAACAATTCAAATTTTGATTGAGTATATACATAATATTATCGGAATAACGCTTTGTTGACTGCATCTCGATGTTATTTAGGCTAGTTTTATTAAGACTACATTTAGTAACTTTGTCGTTCAAATAATTATTTTGCATACTGTCCAATAGAAAAGAATTTTTAAACTTAATATCAACATGTAACCAGATAAATCACCCATTGGTATTAATTATAAAATACCGTACCTCATTCGCGATAACTCTTTACTTACCGCACCCATCTTTAGAAGTCATCGACTGGGCTATCCGTTCTTCATATACCTACTAAACCAACAGCAAAGTCGATCAATCTAATTATAAAAATTTCGAATAGTATAGCGACCTATGCTAATTTTTTTAAAGTGACCTTTACCTTAGAACCTTGACATTTTAATTAACTAATTTTAATAACTACACGAAAACCCAAAAATGAAGAAAAGAATAAAAGCAAATCAATAAATGTTTATTTTGACGTTAATTTATTTTAGTTACAATAATATTTTGTTAAAACTGACCTGCTAGAGACAATTTCAAATTAATTAACACTTTTTTTACTTTACTTTGAACTTTTACTTCTTGAAGTTGTATAATCTTATAATTAGGATTTATGCAAATCTTCTCATATTAATTTAATAGCTGAAACATAAAACTCAGACATACAGAACGGTATTTAATAGTTAACCAATTATATTTCATTTTATTCTTATTTGTGGTAAACTTATATAGGTTGAAAAAAACTTAAACTAACACCCCAACAAAGGTGCACTGTGTATACAAACCAAAAAATCTATGTAAAAATTTTGACCTTTTGTTACCATTAGCTATGCTTTACGTTTTACGCAAATGAGTAACTAAGAGCTGTAGTAGTACCATCTGTATACATACATATAATGAAACTATAGCGGGTTTATGTATGCTTGTCTGTGTGTTCCCGGATGAGCGATAAACAAGACGAGTACTGAATGGATTTTCTCACCGCTTTTAACAACAGGTAGAGTGATTCCTGAGAAAGGTTTAGTGTCTAAGAAGTTAAGGTTTTCAACATGTCGGCAAAATTAATCTGATCCGGTGTTTTTATCAAAAATGTTGCTAAAACCTTTTAAGTTGTAACAAAATAATGTATGGTGAAAAAGAAAAAAACGAATAAGATAAAAAAAAAACAAAAAATAAATAAGAGAAAAAATAGTTAAACATGGGTAAAAACTTATTACAAACGAAAAACTAACGTGAAATGAAAAATAATAAAAAAACAGAAAAAACAAGAATATAAATTATTATACAAAACTTGGAAATAAGTAGTGCTGAAAATCGAAAAAAAATTAATCTGGAAAAATTCAAAATACAACGAAACAAGTTAAATTATGAAAAGAAACGAGAAAATATGAAAATAACAAAAACAGGATAAAAACATGGCAAATAACCAAAAAACGAGAAGAAATCGTATAGATTACAAAAACCGGAAACTGACGAAGTTTGCTGAGTCTAGTTACATCTCCAAAGTAAAAAAATACTACTTTTACCATGTTTAATACAAAATTAATGAAATTGTTAATTTATGATCACAAGCTATAATTTTATCATTCCCTGAAATCCGAAGAGGAGTATCTACACACAAAGATCTCTCGCTGCTCGTTATTCTCCCAAAGCTTTCTCGTAGATCTGTATTCTTATCACTCTCTTGCTGGGTAGTATTCGCGCTCTCTCAACACTCAGCATTCTCTAAACTCTCTTTTTGCTCGGTGGTATTTTCACAGCTCTATCGCCGCGGAGTGTTCTCTAAGCTCTCTTGCTGCTCGATTCTATTCTCACCGCTCTCTCGCTGTCTGTCAGCTTTCTCATTGCTCATGACGGCTTGTCTCAGCTCTCTCGCCGCTCAGTTAATCCCGTTTCCTGTCTACGATCTCACCAAACCATTGGAATTCTCCTAGAACAAAGATCTAGAAGTTTTTAGGATAACACAGGTCTTCTTTGGCATCTCAACGATATATTTTTTCAAAATATCCAAAATGGCGTCGCTTGTTAACGGGAGGAAATGTTTTGCGGCAAACAAAATTCAATTCCACCACAACTCAAGTAGATTGTGCTTCAAAATTTTGTACTGTATAACCAGAATGAAATGTACTAAACTTTAAAACTGGTCAAACACGAATTAAACCAAAATTTAGCCTGTAAGTTTCAGAAAGCTAATTACACAACGGCCATTGTTACTTTTTTAAGTAAGCAAGAGTACCTTTCTCATCACAATCTGAATCGTAACTGGGGACGAAGCATCAACCCTATACACGGTGCATAAGAGTTTTTCAAGTTGTTTCGATTCGAATAAAATGTAATTATGGTTGTCTATAGTGAAGGTCCAGAGAAAAAATTGTCACGGGCTAATTTCTCGTTAGCGATAGTTATCTTAATCGGTAATAAATTGAGTACTCACTCCATATAAATTCCACCATAATTAAGTGTTAAAAAGAGTCATTTAATGTTGAGAACAAGCCGAATCTCGGTTGTTTGTAGGTAAACACCTTCTATTTATTATATTCTGGCCACAATTGTTACTAAAACTAATTTGAATTACCGTCTATTTATTATATTCAGGTCACAAATTATTTGGATTGTTTACGTTAATTTATCATCGCTGTCACTTGTAAACAGGTGATTGTCACTTCTCCTTCTGTTCGTATAACTCGTCATATTGTTGTCTACAGTCAGGCGTTTCGTTATATTGGCATCTAATATATTAAAGTTTGGACAAGAACGAGAAATGGAGTACCTATTGAGATTTTTGGTGTTACTATGACAAGCAATAGGATTTGTTGTTATAAAATTGTTACCGTTGTCGTTTGTAAATCGTTGGCTGACAATCCTACTTTTACTGGTAGTACAGTAGTTTAGCGTAAGTATAGAACGGGTAGAGGCCATCTTCGGGTTGTGTCATTTTTCGTGGAAAAGAAAGGCTTGTCTCAGCCATTTTGCTACTTGCCTACGACTTGATCACTTGTTTGAGGAAGAGAGAAGATTTTTTGGGTTTAAGTTTTAAATCATGGTGCATCCGTAACAATAAATTTTGGATTTTTGAAACTAAACCTTATTTTCCATTTGAATCGTTGTTGGAGTTAGTTTCTGTTGTTATTTTTGGACAGATTCTTTGGAAAAGCTGCGTGGCGGATTTTTGTGAAATCTTCTGTGGTAAGTGAACATGTCTTTTATTTATGTGGTTTGTTCAATCCTTATGGTTTTCTCTTTTTTTTCCGACGAAATGTAGATAGATCACGGAACAGTCAGTGAATTATTTGGTTAATTCAATACCATTCAGGCAACGGATTGCGGTTAGAGTGGCAGAATCCCCTAATAGTACAGTTAGCAACGAATACATTATTTCACCTTTTTACCAGCCAGGTGTGTCACGATTTTAAAGGAAAAACCCTAATACATTAGGTGAGTTTAAATATTATATTCTTACTATGTTTAATAACGCCATATAGTCAAAATTTTAGTTTTTATATCTTGGTTTTACATGTGTTTTTCATTGTGTATCGTATGTGTGTATTATTTTAAGAAACTAGACTATTCTTTCAGCTCCTTTGCGCTATTACTAATTAATTTTATGATTTAGTTTATTGTTATAATTCAGTTATGGCTAGTAAGTCATATTTAAGTTTGTTAGGTGCATTTAAGTCATTAGTTTTGATTAGAAATTGTAAAATTCAGTAATATTAAATTCTAACTTCTGTGATTTGTGTAATTCATCTAAATTCATTATTTTTTTTATTGTTAAGCAAAAAATAAGTTTTTTTTGTAAGTTGTATTAAAGTCAGTAAATTAGTATAACGGTATTAAGTCAATTAACTCAAGGAGCCATGATAATTTGTTTAAGGTTATTGTTAATTCCAAATTACGATTTTAGGGTCCTTGGTACAGGTTTAAGTCCTTGGTACAGGTTTAAGTTCTTGGTACGGGCTTAAGTTCTTGATACGGGCCTATTTATTTGGAGCAAGCCTTATTTGTTTTTGGAGCAGGCTTGATTTTTGGTACAGGCCTAAATTTTGGCACAGGCTCAGTTAATTGGAGCCAAGGACTGGAAGAAATTGATAACTCGATTACCAGATAAGCTATAAGCATTGTAACTTAGATTTAAGTCGTGACTTTAGATCTTAATGTTAAGTCTTGCGTGTGATCACACTTTTCGGATAATTTTATTTTGTTTTACTTTTTACTTTCATGTTAATATCATTGTCAGGCGCTAGGTTTGACAGTTATGTAAACTCTATACTTTTTTATATTAAAGAAGGGTCTAGTTTGATATTTTCGTTTTATTTAGCTCACTTTATCGTTCTTATTGTGCAATTCAATTAATATTGATTAATATTCTTAATTTATTTAATTTTCTCCAGTGAGAAAGGTCAGTGCCTGGAACAACAGGGGTTTCCGATTTCAACCGTTCAAAATCGGTGGCGCGACTCACTATTATTTGTGTACTTACCCTCTACGGCTTAGCTGGGCACTTATTTTCCAGTAGAGAAACCACTTACCGATCTCAACTGGAGTTGAACTTCTATTTGAAGTAATTGATAATTTTTCAAAATTTATTGTTTTATTTTAATTCTTTATTACATCTAAAGTACGTGGCAAAATAAATTTCTAAATTACTTGTATTAAAAGTTTTTTTTTAATGCTACAATGCATAGTGCAATAACATCAACTTTATTATTCCACCACCAACCAGCGAATTGTAGGTTAAAGCAAACCGCCGTGTGAGAAGTTGGTACTGAGGTTATCAGCTCATCAACAATCTCAATCACTGATTTTAATTTTTCCGAACTATTTTTATGTTTAATTACAGTAATAAATAATATATGCAAATTTTGATCTAAAGGTTACTGTATTTCCACAGTTAATTTATTGTAAGAAGGCCCTAAACAAGATTGATAAAAAAACGCAACACATAAAACAATCACTGCTCGTATGGTATTTATTTTTTATTGTTTCAAAACATTAAGTTAAATAAAAAAACAAACTTATTATTTAGTGACGCACAACAAACAATTTGTCTATGAGTTACAATTCTTTACTATTCTGTCATTATAAAATACTGTTTTTAAATTACTAATACAAACTTAAACTCGTTAAAACAGAACCTAATTCACAGAAAGTATATAACTATACTAGGTCGTTTTTTTATTACCAAACAGCAAATTATACACATTAGTTGATTTAACATTAATAATCATATCCATATCCAAAATAACGGTTGTTCAATAAAAAACACTGTCCAATAAGCATTAGACTTATTTTACTCGTCGCCTGTATTTAATTTACTGTATCCAATTAAAGTGCCGAAATAAAATTTTAGTTATTGGTAGCGTACGCACAAAACCTGTGAGACCAGTCGTGACAAATTTTAACAGTGAAACTTTTTTTCTAACGATAAGCAGTGTAATTACAGTAATTGTCGTGAAATAATTGTTTTTTATATCAATGAATACGATTAGAAGGTTCTTATAAATGAAAAGCATATCCTTGTGAAGTCAACAACAGCATCGCTAATTATGCATCGGTTATTTCAAGGTTCAATACGAATAGTTTAGCGATTAGTTGGTAGTAAAAAGTTAATGTAGAGAAATGTATACACGATAAGTAAATATAAAAATGGAACAACAGTAACCATCTGCATTTTCGCATTTACTAAATAAACAAAGCTACCAGTTACTTTTGAAGTAAAACTTCTTTAGCGAGACTAGGAGTAAAAAAATTAATCTAACGGACGTGACGTCATTCTAATAACAGAAACCGGAAACAAAACCTAATACTGACACGATTTTGCATGGGCGCCGGCAGCAGGGTGCAAGAGTGTGCGCTTGCACCCCCCTGCTATGAAAGAAAATACCTGAATTTACCAGAAAATTATATATTTTTTTAATTTTTTTATTAAATTATTGTTTGAATAAAAACTAAAGGCGTCGCGGTTGCTGTCCAAATCATTCTACATTCTATATATATATATTAGATCATAATAGTGTGTAGATGCAGATGCACCCCCTGAAAATAATCCTTGCGGCGCTCATGCGATTTTGCCTCCTATATTAAATAAAATTAAATCTGTAATTGTATGAATTGACAGCTGATCATCTTGTCAATCGAAATACATTGCTTATATATAAATAGTTTTTTGTGTATAAAGTGTTTGTATTAAATATGAATAAAGAATGTGGATTTATTAATGAAGAAAGTGATGAAAAAATATTGATTGAAAATGAGTGAATAGGTAGGTACTCTATATGCATAAATTTTATTTTTGGTGTGTAATTACACTATTTATACCTAATTATTTATACCTATTATTTATACCTAGCTATTTTCGTTTTATAGACTTAAAGAGCTAAAAAGAAAAAGAAATTGTGAACGTCAAAGGGGATATTATAAGCGCCAGAAAGATTTGAAGAAAAATGACAAAAATGAAAAAATGACGAGACAGCCACATTCATTATGATTTGATTATGTAAGTTTATATACATACATACATAAATAATAATATTCAAAATATTTTAACACTTTCTTATACTTATTTTAGGTTTGGTTAGGTAGCCATAAAGGCCATAAAACCACTAGTCAAGATGGCTGATCTTTTACCACCAATAACAGATCCTTCGTAGACGTGAAGGAAACAAACTTAACTTAGGATTTTAAATTTTATGGAATATGCTATAAAATGCTACAAAATGAAATGGTTATCTAACTATCGAAGGCTCTTGTGTTGTGATGTATTACAATAAGGTAGATACAGCTACAAAATCACACATTTTAAAAGTAATGTGTGTATATTTTTAATATTGTTTACCTATTATTGAAGCAAAACTTCTTTAGGCACGACTAGGGGTAGATTCTAACGGAAGATTCTGATGGAAGTAACTGTATAATTTCAGCTATGGGAGGAGTTTAAATTTCCGAAATTTATTTATGAAATTTTCAAACGGTTTCAACTACATTAATGGTATTTATAGACTAAAATCTATGTTTCACATTTTAGTTATCATAAACCTATTATTTCATATATAAAAAAAATAATGATAACTTTCAAATTCCTATTTCTAATGAATAATATAAATATAACATCTCATTTTTTTTGTAAAGTATATAGGCAATAAATATGATTGAATTGTAATTAAATATTTATTTTCCGATACGTACGTCAACAAGTTTTACTTCAATCGCGCGTAAAGGTTACACGCACACTCTTTTTTTTTCAACAGTTAAAAATCATTTCAAAAGCTAAACTATGTGTGTATCAGTAATTGGCAACGCTAATAGCGTATTATAGAAGCATATCTGTCTGTTTTACTATTTTAATTGTTGGTTAATAAATTATAATTACAATTCTAACTTAGAATTTCTAAGTGTAGTTTTTGTTCTGTTAAACTATTATTAAAAAAGGTTTAAAAAAGATAACCAGGAAACATAATTTAAACTTTATACTTAAATTATAATAGAAATATTATTTTAATTTAAAATTTAATGAGTTAAATGTAACTTTCAGGTTTAATATTTGTTCTATTTTAATAGTTGCTTCCATTTTGTTTAGGATTTAAAGATTTTATTTTTTGCGTTTTAGTGTTCTTTTCTCTTTTTTTTTGAAGGTGGTTCAGTGTTTTTAGAAAAGTTGGCTTTATCAGATGTGGGCTCAAATTTATGATATCCTATCTTCAAAACCTTCCAAATACCGTGCAAGAGGTTGTGGGTTCAATACCCAACAATCCCGACAAATATTAATGTATCTTTTCGTAGAGATAAGTAAATAATTTACTTATTCTCTGACACCTTCAACATATTGAAACTTGGGCTTAATTATCTGAAATCACCAACCAGCAGTGAACAAGCGTGGTGACACGGACACTTTACTCTTTTGAATGCAAAACGATTTTTTTAAATCAGATTATAAATACCGGAGAAATGCCGTAACATACTTAAAAAAATATTGTAAAAAGGTTCGAAAAGATTTCGAAAATTGCTTTATTTCTCAAAAAGCTTACCAGACTCTCTAAGGCTACGGCCACCTTAGCGGGATTTCAAGCTGCGTTTCGTTCACGCAGCGTGAATTCCCGTCATTATAAAAATAATAGGTCACACTGGCAGTTTTTTTAAGCGCGTGAAAACCAGCTCATCCCATGTCACACACGTCGAGTTTCAGTCTTCGCGTGTCGGGAAGCTGAGCGATTACAAAAATGAATAAAAATACTCTTAACGAAAATCACGCCGCGTGAAATTCAACACGTGTGTCAACCCACGACAGCATGAAAAGACGCTCGAAAATGAAACCAGTCCTATTCGTGAGCGGGAGACCTTAAAGACGCGTCTTTCGGGCGAGAATTCACGCCGTGTTTGGCTTGACAAACTGATAACAGTATAGCCTATTTTTTGGCGTATTTTCACGTAAAAACGCGGCGTGTGGCCGTACCCTAAGTTCTGAACGTTACTTATAAAGTGGATATACTTAAAATTAATTAAAGTCCTATTATATTCTAAGGTTATAATGAAAAAAAAAGTGTGGTTTTATGAAACCACGATAAAAGTGAAACTTTTTTTCACACTATTTAACTAAAATTTTTTTGAATAATATTCCATTAAGGGTATAAAAATCGCTTAATCAATCTTAATTTTATACTTGGAAAATTGGAATGGACCGAATATAAATAAAAAAATAATTAAATTAATATTCATACAAAATTAATTTAATATTCATACAAAATACTCACTTTATACCTACTCGGCGGCCGACCGTCACGCGACATGCGCTACACAGACCAAAAAGTTTGAGACGATGTAATAAAAGTTTCACTTTAATAAAAATTACTACAACTTAAATACCATCTAAGGGACAATTACCCCCCCCCACTCCAGCCGTACACTTGTTTAGGAAGGAAATGAAAAACATTTTATAATTTCTGTATTTAACCTATAACGTTTGGTAAAATCTCTAAGTAAAATCTTGTTCTTGATAGAATAATAAAAAAATATGATTCAAACGACTGTTTAATTTAAACAGTAGGTATTGGTATACTTCTGTATGTAGTACATGGAATAAGAGCGAGAGGGTATAAGAAGGTTATCTTTCGTACACAGACACTTTTTTCGGTTTACTCCTGTCGCTAAAGCTATTAAAGCTAACAACGTTACAATTAGTCCTGAAATAGAAAAATAAACGTTTAAACAATAATATTTTGACTTTCTTTTGAGTCATTAGTTTTACTTGACACTTCTTATAGAAAGAAAATTCCAAGAATGACTTGCATTTAGTATATAACTATGGCATAATTTGCCACTCCTTTTTATGTCTTTATACAAGATCTATGATATTTATGAATACATGCATCTAAACAGTTTATCCGTGAAAGAAACTCCTTTTTCAAACATTTCAGTCTCTGCCACTTGTCTTATAATCAGTTGTAGCAAGCAGCTGTGTGTACACCACAAACTAACAACTAAAATTATGTGGGTACTGCTAATGTGAAATTTCTACATATTTATTTCTACGTATTTCCGCGAAACTAATAAACATTAAATTTTATAGTTTTTTAAGTATATTTATTTTCCTTTCACTATTAGTAAAATCTTGGTAGCTAGTCCTTTACCGAGCAATTAAACAAATATTAGAAAATTGTCTATTGTTTCGGTAGAAACAAGTAATATAAAAGTTATTTATGTATATGTAAAATAATATCACAGAATCAAAAAGTTTTTGAATTAAAATTAATAGAATGTAATTTATAGCTTAAATCTATCCATCGCAACAACGGTTACCTACTATAAATCAAAAACCAACCAAATAAATGGGAGTAACTCCACGTCAAAGTTTAAACGCGATCGATCCACTTCAACTCGTACAAAAAATATCACACTTATCTTTAGGTATTATAAAAAAATCTCCTATTTACTTTTTTAGTCCGATTGGTTTGCTATGGGTGCTCCTTAAAATCTTCATAAAATCAGTAACAAAAATAGTTTTAATTTATTTTAAGCACGACTTTGCTAGGAAATGAGCCTTTAAGATTCCGTTAAAAAGATTTTTAATGCAGAATTTTAGCGAAATTTGAAAAATGCTTTAAAGAAAAAGCCATCGTGATTACATATTGAAACTCTTAAAATTTTTGTTAATGTACATATAATATGTTCTTTTTTTAAGCCTAAGCGATAAACTTTATGTAACTGGATAAGAAATTTTATATTTTATTTGGTATTTACTTAAAATTACACATTTATTCTTAACAAATATCTAGATAATCAAGAAAAAAAGAAATATAGAAGGTTTAATGAAGCATAGTTTTGAAATAAATAAAACAAAAATTGCCAAATTTTTCGGACATAAAACAGAAAACTTAAACATAACAAGTCAATTTTGAAATTTTGAAAGTTTTTAGAAAGTATACAAACAAGAATATATTAAAGGACATTAAGGAGAAATTAAAAAAATGTCGTACCCAGCGAGACTAGAACTAGCAACCTTTAGCTCTATGCGCTGACGCTCTAACAACTAAGCTATAGCTGCTTAGCCATCAAATCGCCGAACGGTCGTTAAATTCAACTCATGTCACATGTGACACTTACTCACTTTCTCCTTAAGCACATATAGTATGACGTTAATGAGAGAGAGACTTTGTCACATCGACAATTAAAATTATGTAAAAATTATTTAAAGACAATAATTGAAATTCTCTATAAATTTACATTTATGTGAGCATATAGGTTACCTGCAATTATGTAATATTTTTCTCTTACAGTGAGATTGGGTTACCTTTATTCCATGTAACGATTGTTTCTGTCGCACTTTCTACCTGCTTTACCTTGTCTACTAAAACGTTACTTATACTTTACAGTAGATACGTAGGTAATAATTTCTTGAACATAAAGACCATTTGGAAAATATAAAATCGCTGCATAATTAGACAAAATAAAAATGTGTGACCATCGCACACCTCTGGTGAAAAAAAAATTAAACAAAACAGCTAGTAATTTATATGAGAGAATATAAAATACCTGTCGAATTTATATCTTTTACAGTCATTAAAAAAGTGGAACCAACCCCAGGCACATTTTTCGTGTAGACATAGTCTAAGTATTTATACCGTGGTCACGCCTAAGTCAGATATTCATGAAAGCTGTGGAGAATTTCATTAAAATTCTTCTTAAAGGCTAATGGCAGGCTGCATTGCAAGTTGTTTGTATTTATTTCAACCTCCTCTTCATTAATGAATTATTTAAAACAAAACATGTTTACTAACGAAAAGAATTACAACACGAATTTGCAATAGATAAAACAAATTTGAATTATTAATCTAGTAAAGATTAATTGCATTTTTTTGCACGATAAAATTATTCATACAGGAAAAGAATATATAAATATTTACATTTAAACTTTTTGTTATTGAATGACACGAGATATGATAAATTTTATGTCTCTATTATAAGAAAAACAATGAAAGATATTTATTGGAATATTTATATATGTAGTTTTACATTTTCTTTTAGTACTAAATTTTGCTGTTAGGAATCTTTCATTTTTATAAAGATGAAACTTTAAAACCTCTTTAAGTTCCGGGGTTACTCAGTTGTACCAAAAGATAGCAGGTAGAAAATTTGCGATAGCTCAGTTGTACCAAAAAATTTCTAGAGGGGATTAAAGGATTAATATGAAGGTAATTTAATGCAGGATGTATTCTTATAAAATAAGAAATATAAAAATAGTTAATAAAAATTTTTATTTTAAAAATAAACATTAAAACTAAAAGTTTCATTACAATTAACTATACCTTATTTTGGTAAATAACAATGACTTATTTGTGCAATAAAATTATATTTGGATAACTTGCCTTCTTTTAATTGGATAATTTTATTTGAAATATATTCTTGCTTCTTTTTAGTACAAGATTTAAATTTTTTTACATTATTAATTTTATTTGCTGTTACAATTTTAGCAAATGTTTCATTTTGTAGATTGGTTAACATTTCTATAAATATAAATATATTGGGATGAGGGGAATAAAAACTATTTTTCAATAAAGCATGAAATGACTCACAAGCATTGGTTGAGCGATACATGCTATTTGTAAGACAAGCCCAAATTTTTGGGGGAAATTTAGCTTCCTCACATATATAATTATCAACTATAATATAATCACAAAATTTGATGACACTTTCATCGTCGGGACATTTATCAAATAATTCCAAAGAAAAAAAATCCCCTACATCTTCGGGTTCTAAAAAATGTAAACGAAAGAATCCTCTTAAAAACATTCCAATTTCCGAGTTTTTATCTTTGTATTCATTTGACAAACCTAAATTTAATATTTTGCGATACCATGCTTGACATAAGTGGAATCTACACCCAATTATATTTGAATTTAGCCAATATTTATTTATAGCATTGTGAATTGCAATTTCGAAATCAACCACTAAATTTTTTGGGTTAAAACATAAGTTAAGTGTTTTACAATAATCATTTATGTTTTGAAATAATTTAAAATATGTATTACAATGTTTATCGGGTAATAGAGCAAATACTACTGGAACATAATGTCCATTTTTAAAAGCATGTATCGTAAATAGTTGGTAAAAGAATTTGGTACAATATTGAAATGTCCCGTCCATATATATTGTATCGCAGGACGACAAAAAATATAAATTTGTAAAACAGGAGAAAATTATCAAACCGTTTTCTTGATCTAATGAACAGAGGAAATTTTCCTCTTTAATATTGATTTTTATGTCTAAATTTAAAATTGTATTAAAAACATCATTTCTATCCTTAGGTAATTTAGGCATAACTCCTCGGCGTGCTTTATATAAATTTTTTCTAACACATATTAAATCATCACTTCCGATGTCCAAAGCCCAATCAGTATTCTACAATAATATAAAATTTATAAAAAAAAATATTTATGAAATGTGTAATACATACATCGGATAATTCTTTATGAATAAGTTTCGATGGTCTTTCTGAACAATTATCAATAGCTTTTCTTTTAACACCATTGCTAATTGCTTGTCTAGCGATCGTCTTCTCCAATTCATGATTATGTTCAAGCTTTGACTCCAGAATGGTTTTTTCATCTGAACTAGTAAAAATTTTTGCAGTACACCTACTTTTCGTGTTAGTGCAACGCCAACTTATTTTGCCACACTTAGCAACATAACTTTTTGAAAATTTAAAATTATTAAAAATTAACAATTTCGCACCTTTCTCACTAAGCATAAATTTTAACTCCATTGTCTTTACAAACTCTCTCTGCAAGCACCAAACTATCAAGACTAGAAATTAACCCCAGTAATAAATAAGTAAAACTAAAAATATGCATTACTCCCTACTACTTTCTCAACCTAGTTACTTCGGTGTGTCCGGATGCACCGAAGGTCAGGGTTTTCCCGTAATCCTATACTTAAGTAAAATTTAAATCCGTTTATTTTCTAAAAATTCAGAAATTAATTGGAATTATCTACCTGGAATATTTTGGTACAACTGAACCCTCAAAAAGGGATAACCTTTTACGCTACCGGATTAAGTCAGGTAAAATTGTACAACTGAGTAGTCCCCTTAAGTTCATAACAATTACCTGTATTAATTTCTTTCTTAAATAATCATTTCAGGTCGATAATTTTTGAGACCAAAATAATACCAACAGAATGGGAACCTATTGGAAAAGGAAAAAATACAACAAAAACAATGGGAAAAATAATTTATTGGCAATTTTAGGTCAGGAAGAGCATAGGGTATGTTTTTAAATGCAAAAAACGGTTTATCAAAATTTCAGACAAAATTACAAATTCTATCAAAATAGTTTAATAGAAAAGTTGTAGGTGATAAACAGATCCAACAACTTGTACCTATTCACAAATTTTTAAAATAGATAATTAATGGCACAGTAGAGCCGAAGCTAGTCGCTTATTCGTTACTTTAATTTTAATAAATTAAAATTGTATGGGAAGATTTTGAGAATTATTTCATTTAAATATAGTAAAAACTATCGTGTGAATTTTTAAATATTGAATTCATAAAATAATATAAAGTTCTTAATTTTCTGGCAGATAATATTAAAAGTTTTCCACTAATTGCAAAAAAAACTACAAAGAATTTTAAACTGTAACTTAAACTTTCATTTATTTCTTAGTAAAGTGGAAATTAAGTTGTATTAATTACTTGGTTCCTTAATATGTAGTTAAACAACAAAATTTAACAAATTAATATATAATAACTTAATAATTTTTATAAACGACTGTTTGCAATAAATAATTATAGGTTTAAGTATTTACAAATAGTTGACCCTGAATTTTAATTAGGTACCTATATCTCTACGTGCTCATGATTACTTTCTTGTTTTGGGTTTTGAAGAAAAGTAAAGTTTACTAATGATTTTGTGTCCCATTAGTAGTGTTTCTAAGTAAGAAATATATAATTTTTATCTTTGAAAACTATAACCGATCTGGTTATCGAAAGATAGAAAAGAAAAGTTTTTAATAACTGCGCTTGACAAATTTGAAATATTCATCAAGATAAATAAGCAAGAATGGTTTTGAAAATATTGATGTATTATTTTAATTTTAGTGGCGAAATTTTCACCAATAAAACTAGGAAATATATTTAGTTGATGCCACAAAAAAGTTATAGAGAATATTTAAATATGGTGATTATAGTTTAATCAAATCGTTTATTATCAGTTCATGATTCATATTTTGTCAAATAAATTAAATAAAGATTAGACTCATTTACGTAATAAGAACAGTCAAATCTAACTATGCATAAATAATAAGAACCTGAGAAGTTTTATTTAAAATGTTCACACAATATTTCGTTTGAGCTACCACACTATTATTAATCTTAAACACCTGTCCTATCGATTTCACATTATTAAAGCTATGACACAGATTCGAAGTGTGCATTTTAGAAAGATTATTTTTACAAATAATTTCACTTCGTAATGTGTGTGTTCTTAAAATTTACAGCTCAAAAATATGTATTATTTTTTTATAATGATTATTAAATATTTGGTGGAATTTAATTATATTATTAAAAAAAAACTGTATGTATAACTGTAATATGCACGTCTACCTACGTTTAATTTAGTGTTATTTAATTACAAAATTATCAATTCGTTACACCATTTTTAGACTAACTTAACGAACCTTTTAATATTCATAGTAAAAAACCATTGTTCCATATCAATCACGAGGAAAAACTAACAAAAAATTTGTGGAATGTAGGTAATTTCAGAGAGCCATACTTCATTTAAAAGTAATTAATCATGAGTTTCAGAGACATATCCATTTCTGTTTCAAGGTGTTAAGTTTCAACAGTTTTTTTTATAATTTAATATTATCTGCAATTTCTACTTTTTAATAATATTATGAGGACAAGTTAGTTAACAACCGCAAATCATTTATTATCAAGATAAAACATCTATATTAATAAAGAAAAACAGCGTTTTTTATAGGCCTAACTTGTTTCAAAACATACTTTTTTTGGAAATTTGTATTTACGGGTTTTGTAGCCTCAGAAGTCTATTGTCATGCGTGGTATGTTAGAACAGATCCGGAAATTTAGTCATTTAAAAAATTTTGTTAAATCCGTTTCAGATCTTTTAGATTTGAATCAATGTGCCTTTTTTTGTTGTTATGAGATAATGCACTAATGCAGTTATAGTTGTGTACTGGTTTGTGTAAACAGGTAGGTTATGCACAGTGTAGTATAGGTTATGTCTTTTCAGTCACTAATGAAGAGACATTCCCTGTACGAATCGACCAAATCCTTATAGTCTAAGATCCCGATATAGGACGACCTTGACCGAGCTGGTTAGTGGACCAAACATATTTTTTATGTGATTTAATATATCAAAAAATATATTGCATATGAGTTGCCTATCGAATTTCAGTCCAGTATATTTTTAATTAATTTTTAAAAAAAATTTGTACGACTGAGAGGTCCCTACCTACCGTCCCATGCGATAGAAGAGGACACAACATAACAGCGTTTATATCCCGGCCTTTTAAAGAGAGAGAGCTCTCTGCTCTTGATGACAAAAAGGATAGCGATAGACGCGTACATTCTAAGCATTATTTTGGAGTAGTTTCATATTAAAATAAAGGATTTTAATTTTTTTTCAATCAATTAAATATATATGTGTATATATTTTGTTACATTAAAGTATATATAAATCTTTAGTTAACAAGAAGGTTATAGCAATACATGTAAAATTCTTATCTTACAAATTTTATTTCTTTTTTTTCCTATTTAAAAATATTAACTGAAATAAATTAAAGCAATTTGCTCTATATAACTAATGTATCTATAGATATATACTGATATATACTGTACTCGTCTATCGCTATCCTTCTTGTTTTCAAGACCAGAGAGCAGAGAGCTCTCGCTCTTTAAAAGGCCGGGATTCAAATGCTGTTATGTTGTGTCCTCTTCTATCGCATGGGACGGTAGGTAGGGACATCTCAGTCACACAAAAAATTTTTAAAAATTAATTAAAAATATCCTGGACTGAAATTCGATAGACAACTCATATGCAATATATTTTTTGATATATTAAATTACATAAAAAATATGTTTGGTCCATTAACCAGCTCGGTGAAGGTCGTCCTATATCGGGATCTTGGACTATTATAAATGTAAAATTGCGAGACTAGAAACCATAAGGATTTGGTCGATTCATACAGGGGATGTCTCTTCATTAGTAACTGAAGAGACATAACCTATACTACACTGATTTATTTTATAGTTTTTAATTATGATCAACTTTTCTTAATAACAATTATCGCTATTTAAGAAAAAAGGTACTTTACTCTTGAGTAAAATTCAAAAAATTAATATCTGATGGTTGTATTTTCAGTTTTAGACCATGCACAACTTTTTATAAAGAATAACTTTTTTTTTATAAAACTAAGAATAAAAAAGTTTCCCATATGGTGCCGACTTAATTGGGCACACGTTGTATATATAACCAAAACAACTAATCATCCGTATGTTGGATTGGGCAAGTAGTAGAGGGGGCGATTAAATAAAACTTCTTTTTAGTTTCGTCAAGCTTTATCAGGACACTAATAACAACAAGGAAACACAATAAGTGAAATGTACAAGTAAGCGAACAAGGCTGTTTTTACATACTTACGCTAAGTAAATATTGCACTATAAAGCAATTTGCTAAAAAGGTGAAGATGTCAAACAAAACATTAAAAGCATTAACAAAAAATAAACAGGATACCACAGGTAAGATTTAAATTACATTAAAATTTAAATTAAAAAACTATTTCTAAATTTTTAAATAAAACCACTGAAACTTTTATTTTACTTCTAATGCTCACATTTTTTTATAATTAATTAAGTAAGAATAACTCGTCTAAATATATATGAGACATCGACTGCGCCACCTTACGGTAGGGCCATAGTACTTATTTTTCTTTTTTTTGCATTTTTTTTGACCATTTTTCATTCAGTTTCTCATTTTTCTATTTATTTAGAAACGCCATCTGCCGGGATTGTCCGAATCCTAGACATCTACTAGACCGACATCTACTAGAAATTTATAAAACTAAATAATATCTACATATTCACTTTGCATTTCGTACCGCACAATACTGCTTTCTTTATTGTTTTTCGATTTTTCAATTCTGTTTCTCATTTCCAGAAATTAAAACACAGCGCCAGTGTCTATGCAATCTAGATGTTAAACGTTGATAAAAAGTTATATCAAGTAACTTACACCGCCGACTTTTAGGAATTCGTATACAATAAATTATTATTTTACCGTTAAAATACGCAAATAAGTAAAAGATTAAATAAAAAACATTTGAACACATAAAAAATTTGATCATGTTTAGGAGATCAGTGATATACACACGTATAGTAGGATTATATACATATATAAAGATTAAAAATGAATAATATTCTTCTTAATTGAAATATAGCTACAATTGATTGATATGATTTCTTAGATTGAATAACAAATATTAATTATGTTTATTATTTTAACAAAATAAACAAGTTTGATGTCTAGTCTTACGATCAGCTCAGTACAAACAGTACAAAACTCTTGTATGATAAAAAGTCATTAAAATAATATCTATCTCTTAAGATTGACTATGATTGTTGTGATTCGATTTAGATTACTGCACCAACCTATCTATCTATCTATTATTAGTTAAAAATACTGTTTAATTTTTTTTAGGTATATTTGTCCTTTGAAACTTCCAATTTTTTAATTAGTTTAATAATTCAAATGGACAGGACGAGTTCGTGGCCGATCAAGGACATTTTGATATAACATTTCACGCTTGTAATTTACCCTAAAATAAAGCCAAGTTATATGCGGAAAATCTCCGAGATACTGTTATTTTGCAATATTTTTTCACTTAATTTGCAATATCTACGGTCCATTTTAATATTTTTAATAAAACTTGGACTGCATTGTTTCTTTTAAGATTATAAATCAATCGACGGTGGTTAAATATTGATATTGTTTAAAATAAATTCACGTCACTTCGGGCGAGTGAGAATGTTCCAAATTCAGATTCAGCGGATGGACTTTGATCGGCCACGAAATCACCCTGGCCGCTAGATTAAAAGTTTTGGAGATTTACTTATTATCAAACTATATTAAAGAGAATAATATATAATATCAGCGTTAGTCGTTTGGTTTGCGTTGTTGAGTCAGTCAGTAAGCTCATCAGGTTTATATTTTACTTTACCCATACATATATCGTTATATGGCTTTTAAAGCTTTTACATACGAAACAGTAACATAAAACAAATTCATATCAAAACATGTTATAAAAATAAAATGTTAAAATTACACTTTTAAGTCACAGTTTTACTGATATTTGAAGATAAAATATATTGTTGTGAACTTGATATTTATTTACTCATATCAGATGCACAGGTATATAAATAATATCATATTACATAATAAATAATTGATTTATAATTTTTTTTTTGTTGTGGATTACCTGCAACATGTTTGGTTTTATGACTGATTATTTTTGTGAAACATGCTTTCCGCATTGCTATTTCAGTAACTATCTAACTTCAATATTTTTTACTGCCAAAACGTGACTATGATTTCTATTATTTAAGCTTATTTACGAACATATTCTATGATGTAAGATTTTAATATTGCTTTATTACCAGCTTGTGTCGAATCCTAAAAATATCTTTAGACTAATGAGAAATATAAATGTCCTTGAAAAATACCAATGATTCAATGATGGGAGAATCCAACCAGATTGCAGAGTTTAATATCATATAAACGATAAATAAATATCAATATTTGTAAATAAATAATTTCGCTTATTATGAAAATATTTTGTTGTTAGCTAATATTTATAGAATATTTTGAAATGTTAATTCAAGTCGCATATTTTCAGAAAAGTGATAGTGCTTCCTATTCTTCACTTATTAAAAAAATTGATTTACTGTACAAATAAAACTCCCTGTTTAAACTTTAAAAACTTTCTACTATTTTTACAGCCTCTTACTTAAAAAAAAAACAATCCTAAATACCTTAGATATTTTTATTTCAAACTATTATTTAACATTCATATAAACACATAAACAATATTATTATGTATAAAAAAAGATGTCTGAAATTCGGAAAATTCCGATGGAAGCAAAGCTTTTTATGGTATCTTGGACAGAAGAGTAAACTAGGCTACTTGCTATAAGAAAACTGTTTTGCCAATTTTTACCTTATATATTAAACTAGCGGCCGCCCGCGACTTCATTCGCGTGGACTTTAGTTTTTTGCCACCGAATTTCATACAAATTTGCAACCCCTATTTTAAATCCTCAGGGATGGAATTTAAAAAAGTCATTTCTTAGTAAACCACTACGTAATAAAACTAATTTATTCTCGAATTTTTTAGACTCTACGCGTCTATCGACAGTGTCATGTCGGCCAGCAGCAGCGTAATACCGCCTCACCGCTCCACACACCCCGCACATTAAAGCGCGAGTAGTATTAGACTATTATTATTTTAAAACTGTAAAAACTTGCATGCTAAATCTCAGCCCGATCGGTTTGAAATTGACAAAGTTTCTTACAAACTTTCAGCCCCCATTTTACCCTTAGGGGTGAAATTTATCAAAATCCTTTCTTAGGGGATGCTCAAGTCATAGTAGCTACATGCATGCAAAATCTCAGCCCGATCGGTTTAAAATTGACAAAGTTTCATACCAACCTTCATCGCCTAGTTTATCCCCTTAGGGGTGGAATTTATCAAAATCGTTTCTTAGGGGATACCTACGTTATAGTAGCTATATGCATGCAAAATCTCAGCCCGATCGGTTTAAAATTGACAAAGGTTCATAAAAACTTTCATCCCCTATTTTATCCCCTTAGGGTTGGATATTAATCAAAATCCTTTCTTAGGGGATGCCTTCGTCATAGTAACTATATGCATGCAAAGTTTCAGCCCAAACGGTTTAAAATTGACAAAGTTTCCTACAAACTTTCATCCCCTATTTTATGCCCTTGGGATGGAATTAATCAAAATCCTTTCTTAGCGGATGCCTACGTCATAACATCTACCTGCTTGCCAAATTTCAGCCCTAACCGTCCAGCGGTTTGGGCTCTGCGTTGATAGATCACTATGTCAGTCAGTCAGTCAGTCACCTTTGAGTTTTATGTTATTCAGGCGTTACATATACATTTACTTAACATTATACGGCAGAGAAACCATTAATATTTCTATTACTTTAGGATATGTTGAGATTTATCTGAAAAATCGTAACAGGGTGACTTTGATGAGGGAAAGGGGCAAGTCGCCAGGGGTTTTTTATTTTGATTTCATTGAAAGTTAGCACTGTCGAAATAAAATTGAAGTTTGGAACCTTCTGCTGGAAATTTGACAATTAAGACATAAACGAGTAAAGCTATTGAAATTGTCACGAAGTATAGATACCAGGAGTTTAAACGTAATGTTAAACAAATGGTCTCAATTTAGGGGACAGAACTATTGCCGGTAGAGTGTTCAAAAGATACTCGTTTAAATCCTTACGCGGGAAGTTTTGTTGCTATTGACAGCTTTTATGACAACTAATTTTAAATAAATTAATTAATATTATATATTGAATTTAATTTCGCGACATTTAAATGGCCTAAATGTCATAAACATCGGTTCTCCTGATTACTCGCGCCGCCAGTGGCAAAAAATAGAACTATGATCTGGGTTGATTATTGTGACCAGAAATTTTATTGAAAAGCCCATACCGTGTAAACTCCTGTTATCTATACTTCGTGGAAATTATCTTTAATTAGATCAAAGAAGCAGACAAAAGTTTCGCTAAATGTCTGTAATACCTATCCTAAGACATATATTAACATTCTTTGCTCCGTTATGATAGATAATAAAGACTTTTTAGTCCCAAGATATTAAAAAGTATCTACAGTTTTCGTTTGCTACAAAAAAATCGCAGAGTATTTTCTTTAAAAGTTTTTTAAGAAATATAAATTGTTTTGCATAAAAGAAATATTAACATTTATATTTTTTTACTATATATTAAAATTTTACAAACAAATGCTTTTTAAACAAGCAAATTATAGTTTTAAGTAAATTTCCATAAGTAAAAAATAATAATGAATATGACAAAAAGATTCTTATACACAAAAAAATATTTACACTCCTAGAAATGTTTTAATGTAATATTAATTTTCTATCTATACGAATTTTGTACAAAATAAAAACTTTTACGACCTTTTCAATTTATCGCTGCACTAAAATCTTCGTTATTTTTTTTTCAAACAGTTATTGTTTCATGATTTTAAAATATACATAAATCGTTGCCGCCATCAACTAGTGTTGATAAGCAGATTGTTATGTGTAAGATGATTGAAAACGAAACAAATAATTTATAGAAAGTTAAATACGAAATGTCATGACACCTGCAAGTACCCAAGCAGGTAATAAGTAGGAAAGAATTCAAGCAGTCGCTTGTATTTACTGTTACGTGATGTTTGGATATGTACCTACTAAGAGTTTTTTTTAATGACATTATAAAAAAATCATTATTACTAATTTAAAATATAACTGTTTATGCACTTCGCTCCAGATACCGTAAGTCAACCTTGACGGAAGCAATATATCAATTGTCAACAACTTTATATTTTATGGCAACAATCAGCTGTAGTCCATTTCATCGTTTTTGGCCGATTTATTAGAAACCACTGAAATAAGATTAAACTGTCATCCAAGTTACCAATGGCGGAGAGTTTTTTTTTCTAAATTAGGTCTTAAGTTTCTGAAACTATCAGTGTGGTTTGACATCTAGAAAAATATGAGATAAATAATTATTAAAATCAACCCTTCAACAACGAGCCGTACATGACGGTTACTAGGAATGTGAATTAAGTCAATACTTTTTATCTACCAGTGAAACAAGATGCAGTTACGTAAGTGTTGTAGTAAAAAACAAACGTCCTCATTTAAATTTCTAACTTGCCTGTATCTGAGAGAGATGTAACTCTAAATTTACTTCGAGTATGATTTCTGTCATCGGCCAAAATCGGTGAAATGGACTATACCATACATTTTTTAAGCAATCTTTTAATAAAAAATTTAAGGATTTTTAATAGTACTTATATCATATGTTTATAAACTAGAGAGCTGGATTTTCCTTTCCCAACGTATCTAAGTATGACAAAACCTAATTAAAGAAAATCTAGCGTAAGGAATTTTTATCTGCTACACAGTAAAAACTTGTTAATTTGAGCTTCTGTAAAACTGGGACGATTGATAGTTCCCACTAATTTTAATATAATTAAAAAAAGCATATAAAACATAAAAAGTTCAGTACAAATTTTCATAACCAATGACAAATTTGTAGTTCGTCATATTGTAGGTATCCGCTGCTGTATTGAATGTTTGAGAAATTAAAGGTTTTGAACAAATCGAAAAAAAGTAAAATTTTTAGTCGGCACTATTGTATACCCAATATTGATTATTAGAAACCAACCACAAATTCATAATTTATAGCTGCAAGAACAATATCAAATACCAATTTTTGGTTTTCTGTATTGTTTTAATCTAATAATTACAGAGATTTTCGAGATGTAAACAATATACTAAACAAAAAATCAGCAATAGATTTAAAAACAAAAATATAGTAACCATCTCACACAACTCCCCTATCAAACAAAAGAAAAATCATTCAAATCGTTACATTAGCCATAAAGTTATGCGCGAACAAAAACACGGATCGAACATATAAATGTCTTTATCTACTCCTTTGACAGTAAATGTCATTTATACTCATTGTCACCATGCAGGGTAAGTAAGCTATAACGCACAGTTGTGCGTAATGAAACGTCATGTTGGAATTAACGCGTATTTATGCATGTAAAACAAAATATTTTGCTGTTTTAAATAATTGTTACATAAAAAAATGGTTTTTCAGCAAATATCTAACCTTCACAATATTATAAATTAAAAATATATAATAGTTTTTATTAAAAAATAAAACAGATTTAGGCAACATATATAACATTTTAAATTATTATTTAATCTAGTATGTTACTTATTTAGAATTAAAATATTGAGTCGTAGATAAAGCATAGTACGTAACTCGAGTGGTAAGAGGTATTACGTACTCGTGTAATTACGCACTCGCCGCTACGCGGCTTCGTTCGTAACTTTTCCACTCGTACGTAATGTCCTACTTACCACTCTTGATACGTAATATACTATTATCTACTCTACCTCATATTATGTATCAATTTTTAGTTCGTGAAAACTGTCATTATAGACAGCAGTGCGTGAAGGATTGAAAGTGTGCGTGAAGTAACAATGTATTTTAAATGGGATTTACTTTTTCGCACTGTTTTTAACACACCTTCATATAATCAAATATCCTTAGCATTCGCGTTGCCATGGTGTTGCTATGAGAGCATTAGTTATGTTAGTATCTTGTAAATGAATTGAAAATATATTGCTTTCTTGTAATTATTTTTTATTTAATTATCGCAGATAAAATATTGTACTTATGAAACTGTGCGTGAAGTGCTTTTTGCGCACTTACGCGATATATAGCACTCGCTTTGCTCGTGCTCTAAACATCGCGTGCGTGCGCAAAAAGCATACTTCACGAACTGTTTCATACATAACTATTTTGAAGTCAAATAAAAATGATTTGGTTTAGGAATTTATTGCGTTAAATAACTTCTAACCACAATAAGTAGAATCCTTGAAAGAGTTGTAATATTTCAATATACTTAATTAGTACAAACGATTTCTTCAGTATTCATATATTCTCAAAATCACAATATTTTGGTTTAACTTATTTCCAGAGAAACGTTGTGGCAATTATGATTTATTGACTAATGTTGTAACATTTCACTTTTTCTGTATTGGTAATATGTAATATCTAATATATTTGCATGATGTTGGTAAACTTTTACACATATGTAGATATGCGGTTGCATATTTTCTCTTAATTTGTTGTCTAGAGTTTGCATGGATATTAAATTCCACATTGTTGCTTACAGGTGCATATTAAAGGTTAGAAAATAATTTTCACTCACATTTTTTAATTGCAAGAATTGTTAATTATGTATTTAAATATTGTTAATACTAATTTTACGTTATAGCTTTATAGTTAACACAGTATTTGGTTTTGAGTCTTACTCTTAGTTGCACCTTCCACTAATTTTTTCGTTAATGCTGCAAACTTGAAGATATGAAAATTACCTATACAATATTGTATACAAAAAAAATTACTTTTTTGTTATAGTAAATAAAATAAGTACCTACTGAGTTTACCCGCATGTACACAGAATCTGGCAATATGTCAATAGTGGTACCTAAATATTGATTTGAAATTTGCTGATCATTAGAGCATTTACTAATAGCGATGAAAAAATACATTATTTATTGTTGGGAGATGCGGTATCTATTATTTTAATACTATCAATCCAGAAGAAGAAAAAAATTCAAGATACAAAAAAGTGAGTCAGAGAAACCTTTGTTGATTAAGAAATTACTACTTGAGAAACCTTAATCTTACAAGAATTTTTTACGAATGAATAGGTAATATCACATTAGAAAACTTCTCTTCATTGGTAAGCCTCTTATGAAAAAAGAAGATACATTTCTGCGCGATTGTTTACCTGTATTTTAATAGATAACCTATAAATGTGATGAACACTAACCGGCATCCAACAGATGAATTTTTATTGCAAGTTCCGACAGGTAGGGTGTGACAAACCCCAAATATAGGTAGATCTTTTATTTACTAATTTTGTTTGTTTTATTACTTTCATGATTTAAATATTAATTAACATTGTTTATGTCAATACTAGTCGTATAACAACAAAAAAAACTAATCTGAATACTCACATAACTAGTTAATTTCAAATTACATTTTTTTGTTATTCGAACATAGGAACAAGTTTCTAATTTTAAATAAAAATTAAAAACCTTCCTGTATATATTATATTTTTGGTAAAAATGAAAGAAAACACTCTACACTTTTATATAAAGAAAACCGAATAAGCCTAAATGGAACAGAAACATTTTTATTTAGTGGTAACTTCAGCACAATTTTTGCAAAACTTAAGCGCATGTTCAAGGCAAATAAATGTATCACAGGTCAGACAAACGTATCTGGTTTTTCTGTCTTTAGCTCGGGGACACTCTGAACACCTCACTTTGGTCTCACCTTCTTCGATGGAGGTTCAGGATTTTCACCCAATATTTTTCGAATATTTCCTCTTAGCTCACTTGTTAGCCTAGGGTTTGTCATTCTGCTTCTTTGAAATTCTTCTGCCAACTGCATACCCAACTGCTTTAAGAAAATTCTTCTTGGTAATTTGAAGTTAGTGTTCTCTCTATATATAACATTGCTGTTAATGCCTGCAGTATTTAGGAGGGAGAAAAATAAAGTTAAAGGCCAAGGTCGACTATTTCTGGAAACATTGTATGATGCAGATAACTCATCTACTACATCAACGCCACAATTGGTAAAGTTATAAAAAGATATTATTTCTGGAAGTTTCTTCTCTGACTTATCTACTGCATCATCGTGATGTGAAGAAGATAATAGCAGTACAATTTTGTTCTTCTTTGGGCAATATTAAACAAGAGTATATCCTTCCTGGAATCCAAATAAGCTAGAATAAACTTCTCAAATATTTACATTCAAAAAAGATGCTGGTAGACATGGTTTATTTTTCCGTATAGTTCCCACTGCAGTCAGTTTGTGATCTTTGCGCAGAATTTCTAAAAGCTCAAGACTGGTATACCAACTGTCGAAAGTAATGTTCGTTCCTTAGACTGGTGCCACTAAGCCACTAAGCGGCTCACTATGTCCTTAAGACTATTGCTGACATTAAATACTTCCTAGGGTTGCTTCCCCACATAAACTTTCATATTGAGGAGATAATTCGTTCACGCATATACTAAGGCGTGTACTTTTATGCCGTTTTTTGCGGACTTATTTGGCATGTATTGTCTGAAGGAGCACCTGCCACGAAATGACTCCAGTTTCTCATCGATTGTAATATATTGAGACGGCGAATAAGCCTTCTGACAGTTGTCAACAAATCTATCGCACACAGCTCTAATAGGGGCCAACTTATCCAATTTAACCCTATCTTTGCGATTATTTTTGTTGTCGAAAAGTAAACAGGAAATAAGGAATTCAAATCGCCTTTGACTCATAGTAGCCGGAAATATATCCACTCCAGTACCATCGGTATTCCATAGCTCATATAAACATCGGTGGCTATTTTTGAAAACTCCTGATAGGTACAAAAGGCCGAGCACTGCTTTAATTTCTGCCGGATTGGTTTCTCCGTAATGGGGAGATTCCTTCCATTTCTCAGATTTTTCTATGATCCTTAGGTTCGTATGTTTAACTATATCTGCGATCAATACCTCATCAATAAAGAGGAAAAAGCATTCAAGTGGAGTTTTAGCAATTTTTGTATGGTATTTAACTCCTGGAAGGTGGGTTATTATGTTTTCAAATCTAGTTCGAACATTTCTATTACAGCACGTCAAGCGTTGTAGAATCCTTCCAACTTAATTATTAATATCTATCTTATTTTCGCGAAGTTGGGATACACAAATTGAATTGTTTAAAAACTACTTAAGGATTACTAGTCAAATTTTTATTACATTAACCGCTAAAATTCTTCATTTCTTCCTTCAAGTTATGCACTAAACACATGCACCTCTGCTTATTTTTAAGTATTTTGAATAAATTGTTTGTTTCACTTTTTACCCGACTGCAATTTTTAACAAAATATCTTAATCGTTTTTACACGAAAATTCTAAAACTTTTTGCTTTTGTTAATATAAAAAAAATACGAAAAAATATTTGATAAATTTGCATAAAAAATATTCCAAGCTGAGGGTATTTTATAAATAAACAAACGCAAAATCTAAAGACAAATTAATAAGCAATGCACAAACTGTAATCATAACTTTATACAATTAAGACAAACACTAGTACTGTAACTAGAATTTTTACAGCACTTCTAAGTTAAATCTAAATGCCATCTCTATTTTCAATTTTGTTACCCATATATCAATAAAGACTAGAGTTATACATATTACGTTTAACTATTAAATTACCTTAAAGAATTACGGTTAAAAGTTGCAAAACTTTTACGAGAAATAAAGATGCAAATGAACAAAATAAGTCTTTTCACAAATTTAATGCTTATTTGACGGACCTTAATAGATATTTTAATCTTAATTCAGAAACAATCCAATTTCAATTTTAAATTGCAATTCTGATAATTTCAACAATGTCTGTTATTTGGCTGTTGAAAAGATTTTGGTTAAAAAAATGTTTAATTTTTTTAAACATTTTACCAGCCCAACCTTTAAATTTCAGTCTCTTGTAAAATATGTACTTTCACTTTAAAAAAAGATGTGCTCTGTATTTGCTTCTCACACTGATGTTAAAAATAGCAGGAGTTCTTTAATGTTATAAGACTGGGAAGTGGGAAGACGATTGTAATAGAAAAAAGTTATCTCAGTGTCCAGAGCACAATGGCTTATGTATGTGATTGGAAAAATAAAATTTGTCATATAAACAGCGTAAGGTGCCGAGTAAGATGCTTTGGAAACTGCCTCTCAAATTCAATTCTACACAAAAGTAACATTGACATATATTTGTAATTAACAAACTTGTTGTAAACATGTAGATATCCTGTACTTGTTTTAGCAGTTCTATAAAAATGTTACAGAGGCGATGACTTAACTGTTTCAGGTTTCCTGTCGCATAATCTGCAGCTAGATGTACTTTTATAGATGTATAAGCCCGTAAGGAATCCTGTTATAACTCGTAGATTATTCCTTTTTCTTTTACGCTGTGTTTAAGTTTAACTCACGATTATTCAGCCTACATTCTAGTGTGTGCTTTCCGAAAAGATTTTTACATTTCGGTCACTGCTGTAGAGTCCTGTTCTAAACCCTCATTAGTCTGTGTCCAGGACTAACCCTGAAGCTTGAGTTTATTGGAGGTACCGTTCTACTATTTTTTAAACCTAATAATTGTGTTTCTAAGCCCTATTGTTAATTATAAGGCTTCTAACATTACCAATAAATGGAATTTGTGTAACCGGACCTAAGAAATGATTTTTTACTTAAACTTGGAAAGATCAGCAAAAGCTAAAGGTCTGATAATAAATCAAGCCAAAACCAAATTTATGGTACTAAAAAGTGGATCAGGTCTCAGTGATGCAACAGCAGAATTAAAAGTAACAAAAGAATCAGAATATTGTTTTCAAAAAGTAGAGAGTTTTAATTATCTGGGGGGGTTACCAGTACAAGCAGTGGAGATGAGAAGAATAGCCAAAGACTTGAAATGTATGGGAAGTATGTTGCATATTTTAAGATCAAAGAATGTCTTAAGAAATACCAAAAAAGAATTTACAAAACCATAATAAGACCAGTAGTATTGGATGGATCTGAGGTATGGAAACTAAACATAAAAATAGAAGGCTTTGGAAATATTCGAACGGAAAGTATTACGAAAGATATATGGCGGAAAAAATATTCATGACGTCTGGGTAAGGAGAACTAATGACGAACTGCAAAAGTTATATGACGAACCATCAATAACAAACATAGCCAGGGTTCAAAGGATGAGATGGTTGGGCCATGTACAAAGATTGGACAATCAGAGACCGACAAAGTTTTGAGAGGAGGCATAATAACAGGGAGACGTAAGCGGGGCAGACCACGAACAAAATGGTTAGATGCAATAGAGAGGGACCTGGAAGAAATAGGAATAACAAATTGGAGAAGGAAAGCTGAAAATAGAAAAGAATGGAAAAGAACATGCTACCAAGCCATGGGCCTGCTTGGCTCGCAGTGCTGAACTATATATATGAAGGGATTTCATAAACCTAGAAATATTGAAGGAGGTAGATGGTTTTTATTTATTTATAACTACTTATATTTAATGTCTAAAAGTTTATGGTCAAATATATTTTCCAATGAACTTTGAATATATTTGAAACTTAGACCTTCACATCATTTATAATATATAGCTACGTAGAATAATTACTATTTACTTCTATTAATTATAGCTTTAATAACAACACAAACTATCCCATAAACATCTTTGTGAAGAACAATAAACAAGTAAATCTCAAATCGTTTTGTGGTAAAGCTGTACCTACTAAATAAAAAATATTTATAATACCTCTTAAGGTAATCTCCGTTCAATTTTATGAATGTATTTGGGAATTCAATTAATAAATGTTCGTTGTTTAATATAGTTATAGATGGATTTATAGAATAGCAACTAATTTTTTTATTAAATATATACATACATTTTTGTCATTCGAAAGCTTCTTTGAGTCCTGTTATAAAGTCCAGTCCAAAAAACAGCTGGAACTACTGAAGTAACAGTAAATTACGACCACAAAATAATATCTTCACGTATTTTTATAGTTTTAAACACTTTAACCCAAATAATATGATAGCAATATTTATTACTATTACTAATCTATAAGACTACTTACCAAACTATTTGCAACGACTTCCAGCAGAAAAAAGATAATTTCACAACACAGTTATTTGCACACACCTCAAAATTCCACAACTTAACCCAACACTTTCGTCACTGCTAACCACAATAACCGTTATCTACCGTTTTCGGGGTGCCTCGAGGATACAATCCCGGACCATTACCAGCGAGTTTTCTCTAAATTGGCGAAAAGTGTGTAAAACTTTTATTAGGAGAGAAATATGTGACGTAGACAGTTACATACACTTAGCTTAGGTACGCCGCGATTACAGGTAACTATATTTCTTGGCAGGTAAGTGACGATGGAACCAAGCAGAAGTGGGGATGGAACCAAGAAGTTGGGTTCAGTAAAGTGTAAAGGATGATGCCAAGTCTATTAAAATATATTTGTTTCAATGAATTTTTAATAATATACTTATTGTAAATCCAGCATTTAAATCTATTTTAATAAAAAAAATTATTTGGTGTTAGGTTACTAACTATTTTTACTATTTTTGTTAAGGTAGCTTGTGTGAAACCTGTCAATAACAATTTTTTTTATATTCTTCAGTAAAATTTGAATCTAATTTTAAAAAACGCTTGGTATCAAAATTGACAAAAATTTAAATTAATATAAAATAATAATAAAATATATTTGAAGGTATTATAAAGTAACACTTATATGTTAATTAAAACTATTTTTAAAAATGTTACAATAAATATAATATGTTCTTAAACTGTATGCTTTCCATTACTACATTTTTTTCGTTTCGTGACCATTTTGAGATTGATTTTGCTACTATTATATATCCTTACACTTGTTTTAACTTTAATTAATGTGGCTTATCTAAAATTGAAGGCATAACGTTTTCCAAATTTGTTACAATATTAAAAATTCCTCAAAATTTCTAAAATAATTTGTTTTGAAATTAATTTGGTACATAATAGACAACATAATATAATTTCGATTTCGTTAGATCTATATATTTCTGGATATTTCAACTAAATGTTGTAACCCTAATTTACCCTAGGCTAGCTCCTGGGTCGTGGCTTACCTCTGAGTTTAATCAGTTTTTCCCAAACAATTAATTCTGGGCGCCAAAAACAGACAAACAAATAAAATCGCAAAATCAGTTTTAGGTGGCTTTATTTTATCAAAATTTAAGTTATTAAAATTTTAAAATAAATAATTAATTATTTCTCTTATCTTATTTACTCAGGCTTCTTTTTCGGTGGAGTCTTTGTTTATTCTACAATCAGGATTCCTTTCCAACAAAAAAATTCCGGAAAGAAACTGCTTAGACTTTTTATAAATCTTCCAATACTTCCTTCCGTAAAGATAAGGTATCTGCCTTCGAAACAGAATTCAATAGAAAAAGGAAAATGGCGGACGACTTGTCACCATATATTTAATACTTCTATATGGACAGTTGGTATGGGAAAGAACGTCGCAACATTACGGTGCCCACAATATATTTTTTTCTCTTTCGTTCGAGACCTTTTATCCATACTGCGCATGCTTGAAAAGTCTCTAAAATGCGCAGAATTGACTGATGTGCTCGGAAGAGAAAGCAAACGATTCACTATCTGTTTCACTTCGTCGGAACACCTTCCACTTATAGAAACTGTCCATATAGAAGTATTACATATATGCTTGTCACGTTCTTCAACAATCAAAATTTCGTCTAATAGGGCCCTTCTGGATTTGGCAATTACCCTAGTAATGAAATCATAATCAAAACTCCAACCTTTAATAATTTTCAATCAAGTAGATTTGCTATCTGGTTCTCCATATTATCGAGAAAAAATTAATTATATTTACATGTTTATAACTTTTATGACCACAAAAAACTGACCTTACGATAACAATCTACTTGAAATTAATGTGTTAGTAAAATTATAAAATAACAAATTCACCACAATTTGGAAAATTTAATACAAATAAAAATTTATTTCTGAAACAAAAATTTTATTTACTTAACGAAGGGCCGAAGAATTCAAAATTGTTTCTGGTTTAAAGAAGAAACAGAGTGAAAATGAACGAATCGAACTAATATTCTAAACGAAGTAAATAATTCGCCCGTTCTCCCTCTACGGCGACGCGATACAATTTAAAATAAATACCAAATATAGTCAGGAGGATTTCGGCCCAAAAACGAACGTTACAATATTTTTTTTGTGGTAAAATCGTTTTTTTACCGTTTCTGTCTCATACTTTGTTGTAATATAACGTTATTCAATAACAATTTTATTTTTATTATTTATTCGGTTTGTTGTATATTTATAAACTAGGAAGCATAATTATAGCTCTACCACATATTTAGCAGAGTGTTCCCCTAAAATTAAAATTGTTTCTCATGGAGGTAAGAAAATGCGACAATAAAAGGTTATTAAATAAACTTAAGTTAAATTTAAAGATTTTTTTAATTAAAGCATAAATTAAAAAACATGCAAATTTCTTGTTGCATAACTATAGCGCCTATTAGTTAAAACTTAATTAAAATACTTACAAACAAAAACTCAATAATTCGCTATGTCTCTATTTTTACGAATAATCTATTTATTATGCTGTCCAACATGTTACTTAAGATTTCAGACTCCAAGTTAACCCAAATCTCTTCTATGGAAGCTTTGAGTTGACGAAGACTATCGTACTTCTTATTATTGGCATACAGCTATCGAACCATGATTCCCCATAGGTTTTCAATTGGATTTGGATCCGGCATGCTAGCCACTCCAATAAACAATTTCATTCTCAGGGAAACACTCCATTGATTCTCTGCTAACATAAATTGCTGTAACTTAAAATCAACGTTGTTGTTTTTATTAAAAAAGGGCAGTAGATGATCTTGAAGCACTTCAGTATATTTTCTGACATTTATACGCTTACTCTTGTAAATGCACCTTACACCATTAATTTCCACATCCAAAATAACGCTTTGTTAGAATTACAGGTTCTTTATTTCTCAAATCGCGCCAGTTGGAATTTAATCCGTCTGAACCATCAAGTTTAAAAGCAGACTAGAATATAAACAGATATACAGGTAGAAGTTTTGTATGGACAAAAAGATTTGAATATGTGAAATAATTTTAAGAGATTTCAAAGTTATATGCCATGCTAATTTATATAACAATATGCCACATAGATACATTTTGGTTTAATCTTTCCACATAATTTCACAAAAATATAAACAATTAATGTTAAAATGGATTTAACCTGACTCTAATATTATACAAATGTTTATGTTACTCGGAAAAAAATACCAAGTATCTGATATGCTATATAGTAAAAAGCCACATGATTATATATCTGAAGTTGTACATTTCAGATTTCAGTTGTCAGATGTTTAAACAATTGTAAACCAATTTGGTTCTGTGTTTTCATTTCTATTTCGATAGTAAAATAGTAACAATTATTCAGTTATTAGAGTTTGCCATTATTATAAAAGATGGATTGTGCTAAATCGCGATATTAAGTTTGAGTTTTGCTTTATCATTGAAGTGCTACATGTTTGTTCCATACACTCCAAAAATAGACTTACGAAATTTGACAACGCTGTTAAGTGGAACTCTGATTTGACACAGGTGATTGTATTAGGGATTACAGTCACGTTTTATAGGGAGTTTCGGATTTTAGGTGTATTCAGGGATGGAGGTATATAATTCTAAAAAGGGATGTTAAGGTGATTATATAGTTGTTTATTATACCTATAACCATTAACATTCCAATTGTTAATAAATTACAAATATGTCGAATTCCAGAGCCGTACGTACCTAAGACCAGGATATCATAAGAATAGGTATTATGATTTTTTGTGACGGTAGACAACTAAAAAGTTTTTATTTACTACTATTTTCAGCAATGTCGTCTATTTTGTTCTACAGGGAGTATGTGAATCAAATAATGCGCCAAGATAAAATTATATACCCTATTTTAAATAATTTTATATCAATTCTTAATTTTGTAAGAAACAGGTGATATATATATATATATATATATATATATATATATAAACTCTATGGGTAATAAATTTTTAATTTGGTAAGATTGGTGACATAGGTACCTAATTGTCATTTTGGTTAGATTTATTTAAACCTCCAAATTTCAATTTATTGGATTAACTATTAAATAAATTGGGCACTGGACCAAATTTTAGGTAGGTAATCTAAAAGTTATATAACCCAAAATCTTACGTGCTAATAATGTAAATAATTTTCTCATATCCTGTTTAGACACTGTAATGACCTCATGCAGTAAATAATGAACAATTATTCACTTGTGAATAATATACACAGTCGTGGGCAATAGTATATTGTTTACGAGCAAGGAATGATACTCATTTATCACGAGTACGATGTTTGCAGCAAGAGCCGCAGGCGAATGCTGCAAATCGTACGAGTGGGAAATGAGTTATTCCTTGCGAGTTAAACACTATACTTTTTCTACGATTATACCACATAATAATACAATAATTCAAAAATAAATCCAATACAAAACAAAACATAACGATATAAGTTATATTATTTAAGTAAAATTAACTATTATTTACAATATTTACAGTTATCATACCTTAAATTTATTTGTTAATTCCGAAAAATAAGCTAAAAGCACAGTTTCTCAAACGGAATTTGTTGCTTTTTCTTTTGCCAGGTAACGAAACTATCGTATGCATTCTGGTATTTATGTTTTGAAATTTCGGGAATCAAATTCTGACAAGCTTCGTTTGCCGCTTCTCTTATTTCAGGAGCAGTTAATTCTAATTCATTTTTATCACTACTTAACATTTTTACTTAAATAACAATCTAATTTAAATAATGTATTAAAAACTATCTGTTGTACCTGTCACTACTTTATTACTGTCAATCTGTACTGTTAGTCAAATATATGAATACATAATTGTCACAGTATACTTGATTAAGTTAAAACAATAAAGAAATGAACATTTTGTGTTATCAGATAAAGAAATGAGATATTTCTTTATTAGATATAACAACGTACCCTATTTCTTTAGAGAATACTGTCAAAAAATGATACATTTGTATAATAACCGTAGAAAAAAATCTTTTTACGAACCAGCTCATGCAACCAAAAAAGAAATAAATGTATAACTATTTCCATTTCTAGTGAAAACTTAGTTCTTGCAAGATTAAATCGCCCATTTGTTTCTCTATTTTTATGTTAAGTAAACTGGTAAACCAATTATTATAGATAGTACATTTTTTACGGACATTTCGTTTTACAGAAAAATGTTTACTGTGGACAAAAAATGTAGGAAAAATTGAGTTTACATAGGTACCTATGTACATTCTTTCTGTCAGGATATCACGTATCGTACCTTATGGGGATTAGTTTGCATTAGGGCTTGAGGTGGCAATATAGATATTATTATTTTTCTTTTTGAAGTTATACTCGGCTGTAAAAAATTGTATGGGATTAAAAGGGCAAAATCATTACCTACATACCTATGTACAATCTGCACAATTTCACTTTAGCTGTGATATGCGCAAATGAAAAAGAGAGAGCATCTTAACAAAGCCAGAAGACATTGTCTCGAGACCAACAATCTGAGCGTCTCCCCACCTTGATTCATCATAAACCAGAACACATTGTCTCGAGATCTGTGGTCTCGTGACCGACAGACCGACAATCTGAGCGTCTCCCCACCTTGGTTCATCATAAACCAGTGCGCATCTCAACGTCAGAGCTAAAGTGAAATTGGGCAGATTGTAATGTTGTGAGTAAGAGGGAGAACGAAACTCATATAAGGTATATTGGTCGGTAAAAACAAAGATGAAATATTTACCACATGTTATTAGTAATAACTATAAGTCCTTTGAATACCGTTTATACATTCAGTACATTGAAAAGAGATAGATTCTAACTAGATAAATTTCCACTAAAGGGATTATATCCCTTATCTAGCTCAATTAAGTCGTGGCTTCTATTCCGAGTTTTACCAGTCCTTGAAATAAAGACGTTTGTTTTTTAAATCGACACCTACGTAACTGCATCTGGTTTCACTGGTAGACAAAAAGTACTCAACACGGGAGTCTTTACTTAATTCCCATTTCTAGTAAGCGTCACAAAGGGCCCGTTTTAAAAGGATTCCTACAAAAAAGAAATTTGTGAACGTTAGAATGTAAATATCTGTCAAACAAGTATCCTTTGTAAATAGTTGTTTTGGTGTTCTAAATTGTGATTCGGTTTAAGAATACTATAACGTTATAAAAAATTACATTAATTGAAATTGAATAATTTTAATGTAGTAAATATATTTCCCTCCGCCATTGGTAGTTGACAGTTTTTTACTTCGGTGGTTTCTAATACGAAATCGGCCAAAAATGATGAAATGGACTTTATCTATTGATTCATGTAGAATATTTACCTAGCATATTGTAATAACAGGATGTTTTCTTACAACGAGCAACTATACAAGTATATACACAACAATGGAGAATATACACTATTCCGTATATTTACCTGTTTTTTTTATTATTCAGTTTCGTTTCGTTTCGTTGCTCATATACAATGCATATAATCTTCAAATTATCTACCATTTTTTCACATCATCGTTTTTAGTTATAAGGTACAATTACCAAAAAAATTAACGCAAACACGTCAAACTTCTTAGTTCTTTTTTGAAAATTTAAAAAACAACATTTCACATTATAGGAAAAGTAAAGTAACTGGTTCTAATTGATGTATTTTGAAAAAACAAGTTTTTAAAGTAAAAGATTATCTTGGATAGGTAGGTATTTTGATAAAAACGAAATTTTAATAGAAAATGTTAACTTGGATAGGTGAACGAAAGTTTGATAAACTTTTTTGAAGCAAAAACGTAAAATGTGTATAATCAACATATTGGCATTAAAAGCCACTTGATTTTAGCGGAAGTACATTTTTCTGAAAGATGGATAGGACGATATGAACAGAGATTTCCCAATTTGCGAAACCAATTTTATCCATAGTATTAAAAATCTGAAACAATTAATAATTAATGTCGTAAATGAAATTACCACAGACCGACTAAAAAATTGGTATGCCAGGCGCATCAGTAGATTTATATTATACGTTTCAGAAAAAAATGTTTTTGATAAAAGTTGAAGGTCTCTTTAAGACAAACAAAAAAGTCCCCTAACATTTTTTTGTACAGGCTGAAGTAAAAAAGTTACGAATTTTTTTCCATTTTGATTTGATGTCACGCCCAAACGGCCGGGCCGATTTGGCCCATTAACGAACTCGACCGAGATTTTTGGACGATATATATATATATATATATATATATATATATATATATATATATATATATATATATATGTTATGATGTAGTGTTTCACGGATGGTAGAATGAACAGTAGTGGTGTTCCGGGTTTCAATCCGTTGGTTGTTTGTGTCTTCACGACGTTTCGCCAACATCTCAGCTGGCATTTTCAAGTGATGCTTCCTTTGCGGCTGCTAAACTTGGAATGAGCTGCGTGGTCCTGTGCTGCTGCTTTTATACGTGTCGGCGGCGGCGCAGATTATATCGCTGTTCTGTAATTGGTGGGGGGTGCGGTTCAGGTGTTGACGTTTCCTCCACCAGAGGTCGTTGGTCGCGCCGATTGTTTCCTGACTGCATTTGGGCCTGGATGGGTACGGCTGTCCTTGTTGCGTGTGTGTTTCTTATTGGTTCTGCCCGTGTCTGTGTATTCTCCAAGGATTTTTGTTCTTCTCGGGTAATTGGATTAGATTGTCTTTTGAGGAGACTTTTCCAAGTGTTGGAGATGTTTTGTGCATCGTCTCTTTTGTTGAGGCTGTTGGTTCTCTCTATTTCGAGGGCTTCTCTGACTATGCGGGTTCTGTAGTGTTTGATAGGTGCAATCTGTTTTGTTTCTGGGAAGTTTATTGTGTGGCCCGTTTCCTGGTGGTGTTGAAAAAGGGCTGATGTCGTTTGCTTATTTCTGATGTTGTTCTGGTGTTCCTGTACTCTGGCTGAGATTCTTCTATTTGTTTGTCCGATGTATTCTTTGTCGCAGTTACTGCACGGGATGCTGTATACGCCTTGGTTTTCTAAAGGTATTTTGTCTTTTGGATTGCCTATTATTTTGTGTAAGGTAGTCTGCGGCTTGTAGATTGTGGAAATGTCATGCCTTCTTAGGATCCTTCCAATCACGTCTGTTACACCTTTTATATATGGCAGTTTAGTTTTTGGTTTGGACATGTCATATTCTTCCTTATTTGTTGTTGGTCTCGTGGCTTGTTTTTGTGCTTTTTTGATTGTGTGTTCATGGTATCCGTTTTGTCTTAGGGCGGTTGTGATGTTTTGGAGTTCTTCTTGTCGGTTCGTTGTTTTTGTTAGGCGTATAGATCTGGATATCAGTGTACTGGCTACCGATTGCAATTGGGAAGGGTGATGATGAGATCTAGCATTCAGATATCTATTAGTGTGTGTAGGTTTTCTGTATACTGTGTAATCAATTGTAAGGTCATTGTGGAAGCATCACTTGAAAATGCCAGCTGAGATGTTAGCGAAACGTCGTGAAGACACAAACAACCAACGGATTGAAACTCGGAACACCACTACTGTTCATATATATATATATATATATATATATATATATATATATATATATATATATATATATATATATATATTGAGATGAAATATGATTCTATGATATGTATAAATTTTAAAATAAAGTATAAAATGATTAAAAAGAATCTTTTTGATTCCAGAAAAGAGTTCAAAGTTTTGATACTTGTATAATTTAGTTCCATTTTCCAGTATATTAAAAATTATTCTCTTCATTCCTAAAAAAAGGAAAGGAAAATTAAAATAAGAAAGTTGAATTAAAACTTAAATAGTAAAATACATGCGTTGGTTTAAAATAATTAATTAATTGAATAAATAAAGGAATACTTACTTTTAGTAGACTGTGTAGATATTTTCAATTCTAAATTTTCCATATTATTTTCATAGTATTCATATTTGTCATTAATAAAATCAATAAGTAAATGAGAAATTCTAAAAAAAATTAAAGTATATTAAAATATAATAGAAAATAAAACTTAGAAATTTTGTTAGAAATCTAGTATGTAGAGATTATAATGCAGATTTGTGAAAAAATTTTCTAAATCTAGTATGTATGGTGGTAGAAATTGTTGAATAATTGAGATAAGTTATCTAGGTGGCTGATTTGTTTGATTTATATAGAATCAAGTTTGTTTAAAAAAAAAAATTGATATGATTCAGATTGTTAGCGACAGTTATTTTGGTTTTTTGTTGATTTGTTCAATTGTTTTTCTCTTTCCCTTGGTCTGTCGAAGCAGAAGGTTGGAATAAAAGTTATGGAGTTTTAAAATTGAGTTTTTTTTATAAAAAAGGAAGTTTAAAGAGTTTTGAATGGTTTAATATTGGTAATAAAGGCAAATAGAAGAATAATAAAAATAATAAAAAACCTTAGTTTTTTATATAAAACTTTCACTTATAATGTTTTTTAAAAAATGACATATGTTTCGCTTTACTAAGCATCGTCAGATTGACATATAAGGTTACATTTTGTTTTGAAGCTAACTATCTGCTGTTGAATCGGTAATATTAAGGCTAGATTAAGTATGGAAGTAATAAGATATAACAATATTAAAGCCTAGATGTTATTAGCCCTAAGGGATTATCTTGGATGTATCTCCCTCTAAGATCAGTATAACTGTGCAATGATATAGAAAAACCAGGAAAAAACTATATCTGCTGATCTTTACAATAACTTAATATATTTGTATTACAATTATATCTTATTTATGTATAAAATGAAGACTTAATAATTTTGTACCAACATTATTTAGTGTTTTAAATGACATTAATGTTGATGTTGCCGAAGATATTATTTTTGAAATTGTATTTGAAATACTTCCACAATATGTAATATTTTTATAACTTTTAATTTCTTTAGTTTGTTTAGGAAATATTAGTTGTAGTGATATTTTTTGTTCTTTCTTATTAATTAGTTTATTTATTAAATAAATTGGATAGCCATTAGATGTAGCTATTTGTTTTATTATATTAATTTCTTTATCAAAGTTAATTTTGTCCATTGGAATTGAAAATGCTCTATGTATCATAGAATTATAAGCTGCTAATTTATGTGTTATAGGATGATTTGAATTATATGGTATGGTTACATCTGTTTGTGTTGGTTTTCTGTATATTGAATAATTTAGTAAATTATTAACTTTTTTAATATTTAAATCAAGAAAATTAATTGAATTATTATTATTATTATCTGGTGTTTACAAAATTAATTGTCCAAAATGTAATGCGATATATATAGGTCAAACACAAAGAAAATTTGAAATAAGATTTAATGAACACTTAAGAGCATATAGATTAAAACAACCAGATAAGTCAAATTATGCAAAACACCTACTTGAACATCCAACCTCACTCTTACACAACAATGACATCCAAATTCTACACATTTGTAATAAAAAACAAAATTTAGATTTCCTTGAAGAACTTGAAATAGAAAAAAAACATCTAGCAGATCCACAATTTAAAGTTGTTAATGAACAAATAAATCTTAGAAATTCTCCACTATTAAACTGTTTACTTTGATTGAGTCTTCATTTTATACATAAATAAGATATAATTGTAATACATATGGTTTAAAATTTATGGAGGCTCGAGTTTGTCCAATAAGTAGATACCCAAGTAACATTTTAAAGATCAAATAGTCTTGAAAAAGTTTTAATACTGTTTTAAAAAGGTTGCAATATATGTTTCACTCTTAAGGCGGCTTATAATTTGGCCATTAACTCTTAAAGAGCTAGTAGCATTATAATCGCGTTTTAATGGATCTGTTAAAACCTCGAAATAAAACCTTTTCTACTGGAAATGATTTTGATCTTAATATTGTTTTAATACAGTAATTACTGTGACAATATTAAAACCGTTTGGCTTTAAAATACTCCTACAGCTAAACAGTTTTAAAGAAGTAGAATAATATGCCTATGTTTTAAACTGGTATTACAAACTGGTTATATAATTTACTATAAAACCAATTTTTAAAACTCCTTACTCCTGCAACTACATACATATTAAAAAACCACATTAAAACGACGTTCCTAAACGGGCATTAAAAAATGCTTTTTTAAATATCTCTTAAATCCAAAGAGTTTTATCCCAACATAGTTTTAAACCTATAATAGCAGTTTTACACATTCAAGTTTATGCTTAAAGTTTATGTGAAAACATAGTGCCAAAATGAACACATTTTTAGAAAAATAGATGCATGTCAAAAAAAGCGGACGTTTCCACAGAGAGTGGAAAAAAACTGTCAACTAAAGAAACAGTTTTTGAAACTACAAAATACAGTTGTTGCAGAATGTTTTACTGAATGTATATCTAATTCATCAATAATTCTACTCCGAATATTAATGATGATATTGGGCATGGGCAAGTGGATACAATGTGAAACAAAACACAGTAAAGGCATGATTAAAAGTCATAAATACAAGGTTTCCAAATATATTATCAACAGATCCCCGTACACTTCTAAGAACACCAACCAAAATCATTGAGTGTTATAATATTTGTGCAGGAGAATATTGGCACCAAGGACTTCAAAAATGTTTGCATATGGTTTCCTCCATAGACAATTATCTATCTCTGGTTTCCTCTTATGTAAATAATATTCCTGATGTAATCACTAAAAATTGTGAGGTTAAATTTCCAAACCTATGCGCGAAATGTAAATTACATTTACTACAACCAAGATAAAACCAGCTTAAAACCATATCTTATTAATAGCCGTATAAAGGTTTTATGATTAACTTTATTTCTACCTTCTGGTTACAATCAAAAGTGTTACTGGAGTCCATTTTATTAAAAAATGACTACTAAACCAAAAGGATGGCAACAATTATTTTTTGAGATTCTATTCATATTTTAATGCCTATTTATCAATTTTTTTTATAATCTGTCCATTCTCTTAAATAGCTGAATACATATATATTAATTTTATTTTGTATATAGTCACTTTAGATCTTTTCCGTCTGTAGATAAATAGTGTGGTTATGGAGCATTAATTACTCCGAAACCATGACAAAAAATGTATTGGTTTTTCTCATTTTATACCGCTAAAATATGTTAAATTAGCAATAATTGACATTAATTATCATTCTCTTTATTAGTACCTGTATTATATTATACTAATTCGGGCAAAAACACAAATTACTAAAATTACAAACATTTTATAATTTATAAAATTGGGACATTTTAAAAGGCGCGTAAATTTTAAGAAAGTATCAGGTCCACTTTTAACAGTACTCTGCAGTTTGTTTATGATTTTAATCAAAATGTGATGATATTATCGGTAGTAGAATAATATAATAATATATATCTAATAAAATATCTTAAGTATGGAAAGCAACATCACTTTAAAACCAAATTAGTTTTAAAGTTATCTTTTTATGATATATTAGTAAAATTTTATGCAATTTTAAAACTTAAACGACTTAAATTTGGTTTTATCCAGGTTTTATAAAAAGTTTTATTACAGTTTTAAATCTGCTTTTTATACAACCTCATTTAAGTTTTATAGCTGCTTAATTTATAACTATTATAAGCCAGGTTTTAAGAAAGATTTAAAAATTAGTCCTAGCAACCTTCATAAAGTTCTCCATTTTAGACTTAAGATAGTTTTATTGCAGTTGTAAGGAGAATATCAGGATTAAAAGGTTTTATGTTTGGTTCATAAAAAAGGTTTTTTAGATACCCTGAGAACTACAATAAAACCAAAAATGTTACTTGGGTACGTAACGTTAAAGGGCGTTATAGGTACAAACTAAACAAATTATACTTAAACACCCGCTTTAAATGATTTATTACAAATTTAATAATTTCAATTAAATTAATAAAACTATAGAAAACTGAAAATTATGTCAAAGAAGATTAATTATGTTAATTAAGGAATTAATTATTCTCTTACCTCATAAATGGAAGTTTTCAGAAACCCTTGAATTGACGTATATACATATATCAGTATCTACTGTATAGGATAAGTTTTTCTTATAATTTCCAAAATTCGGGATTAAAATTCTTTTCTTATTCCTCCACAAAATAACTAGAACTTACTAAATCTAGATATAGTTTAGTAACTGAAGTGGACCTTTAATAGAAACAAATAATCAAAAATCAATCCTTTATTGAATTTACTTACAATTGGAATCGGTTTTTTTCATTTTATTAAGAGTAAATTAATCCTTAAACAGGTGTAAAAACTGACCCTGACTTTGATAAATAATAAAACAAACTGATGTTTGGCGCTCGGTGGTCCCTTTGAGGGGGTGCGCGGGGGTGAATTGAGGGAGAAATGGTAGGTGTCTGAAAATCACTACAAACTAATTACTCGGGGGTTGTCGGTGATGCCGATTTCAATTCTGGCATTAGACTTCTGCGGGGGTGCTCGGGGTTTGTGCTGTGGGAAATGGTAAAGAAGAAAGTGAAAAATCACAAATTATAAAAATAGTGTTTTATACAAATAACAAATAAGAGTTTATATTAATGTTGAATTATTCATTATAAACTTAGATACTAAACATTTTGTTCAAACTCTTCTGCATCTTCTGCATCTTCTGCCCCTTCTTTATATTCTTCCTCGTCACTATTCTCGGCCCCGTTAGAAGTGCCTTTTTGGTTTGAGCAATTGCCATTGCAATGCTTGCATGCAAGTGAGCACTCCAACCCACTTCGGCGGCACCCGCTCCTCGTAGTGCCACAGTCGGTTTCACAAGAACAAGAAGTTTTGCTTAAAATATCCCTAGGACAGGCTTTCTGGGTCATGGTGACAGGACTGAGCTCTACATCCTCCAATTTCCACCCCCATTCCAACAGATCTAAGGTCTCGTCTTGACCTTGTGAACCATACCAAGCCTGTACTTGGAAATAGACTCGCTTAATATGCTCGGTTAACGCATTGGCAGTCGGGATTATGCGTGCAAGATCGACTTTGTTAGAATCGGTGGCTTTAGCATACATTTTTGCTCGATAGCTTTGGATGAGCTCAATCGCTGGTTTATCGCTAGTGCGCACATCTTTGGGTGCCCCGTAAAGAACCAAAGCTAGACGAAGCCCATGATCTATTAAATTATCCATGGATACATGTTTTTGCTCAAATATTTCTGCAACGGGGCCGAGAATAGTGACGAGGAAGAAGATAAAGAAGGGGGAGAAGATGCAGAAGAATAAGAGTTTGAACAAGATGTTTAGTATCTAAGTTTATAATGAATAATTCAACATTTATAAAAACTCTTATTTGTTATTTGAATAAAATACTATTTTTAAAAAAAGTGTGAAACGGTGATACGGTGTGTGTTCGGTACCTAATAGATAACTGATAGAACCAAAAGCCCCCTGGACACGAATCGGTTTCGTTCGGTTTCCATTCGGGTCCAGAGTTCACAAAAGCAATTGGTCGTTTACACACATACGGTTTAGTTTCCGTTCGGTCACGTTTTCGACAAGGGAAAAGTGAGTAAAAAATTCAGTACTGCGTATTCGATTATTCGGTCGTGATATCAAACCTTATACTAACCGAGTGTGTGTGAAGAGTTTTCATTCGTTTTAGGCGCTACCGAAAACGAATGGAATACGCACCGAACCGAATAAAACCGTTTAAGTGTGAAACGAGTCTAAGTGAACAAGTTACGACACGTTCATTGCGCTGCGCGCCGGCACGTCCCATTATTCCTTGCTCTCGTCTTTTACATACATTACCGGCTGCGCATTCGGTATTGAATAGAATACCTAGGCAAGGTATAAAATGATTAATGTTCCATACATTACCATTATAGGTATTCTATATATTGCCTAGGCAATGTATAGAATACCTGATTATACAGATTGCCGGTAACATACATATGCACAAATCTGCAATTTTTCCAGTTAGATTTTCATTTTCGTCTCTTATTTGTGATTCCTAAAATTTTATGTACTTTAATAGTCATATTTTTTTATTTTATTCTATTACAATTTAGAAAATGCTTATAATAAAACATAGATCACCATTTTATTGGTGGAAGGTTTTAGGTAATAGCAGAATCGTTATCAAAACCGTACCCCGTTATTGAATAAGTCTAATTTATAATAATAAAACATATAATAAAATTGTAACTGATCGCTGTCTGTAGGTACTTGGCAAATTTATTTAAAAGAAAACATGGTGGGCCTTTATATACACAAGAGAATTTAAAACATTGTTTTTTATTTCGTCTGTTTGTCTTTATGTATGTGTTTGTTAACACTAATTTGAGAAACGGCTAAAACAATTTGGATGCAGGTTTCAGTAATATATTTTTATTGGGTTCAATTAACATTTGGGGCATTTTTCATTTAAATCGGTTAACAAATAAAGAAGTTGTGTCACTGAATGTCAATAACGTCGTAATATGTACCAACTAAAATAGAGTTCAAAATCTATATGACCAATTATATTAAATAGGGTTTAGATTAGGCTGGATGCGCGTCCGGGGCACGGAGTGTAGGTGGTGCCCGGACAATTCGATGGGCGTCGTTGTTGAACGTATCAAATATACAAATCTTTCTCTGCTTAATGTAAAAATGCAAAATTTGATATTCAAATCTATGATTAAAATCAATAATTTTAATTAAAGGGGATAGGTGAGTTAATTATGATATAGTATGCGGTAGTCGTAAGATCAGGCCATATTCTCATGATAATTTTTATGCGTACGATGCCGCGGGTGAAAGCTAGTATTATCAAGTAAATTGTTAAGTCGTAGACACATGCTATGTCGGATACACAACACAGTCTCTAAAAGATCGCATATACCCACATAACTTCGATTGTAAAAAATCAAATAAAAACAGTTAATAAAACAGCTTTAGCCAATAATCATATTGTAACGGGATAACCGTAAAGGAAGGGACCTTAATTTGAAAGATTGTTGTTGACAGTTGATTTTTAGAAGTTTGTAAAAAAATCAACTGACCATTTTAAATAATGTTTCTAGAAAATTCTAGAAACTTCTAAACACACTAACTAGATTAAATAATGTTGTATATAAGGGGATGCACGGACAGTTAACGTCAGTTCGAGTCAAGTGTTCAGAAGAGTTCATTGTATTGTCAAGTAGTTAGACGTTATCCAGCAGAGTTCAGTGTATCTTAACAATTTTGTAAATAAATTGTGTAAAAAGCCCCCATAAGTGTTTCAAATTGGTGTCAGGTGTGGGGTGAAGATACAAGAATGCCTGGAAAAAAAATAAATGAACTATTGGTGGCTGAGCTCAGAAGAGAGCTTGAAGAATTAGAGTTGGAAACTACTGGGAGCAAATCCGTATTGTTGAGAAGGCTCCGTGAATACTACGTAAATAATAATTTGGACCCTGACGCTGTGGAGTTCGAAGACCCAGTTCAAAAAGCAAATTCTGAACTAACTCAACAACTTTCCCGGCTGCAAGAAGAACAAGCTCAACAACTTTCCCGTCTGCAAGAGGAGCTATCCAGTGAGATAAAGAGCCAGCGCGAAGATATGTCCCAGCTGTCACAACAAATGACGAACCAACAAGATGAACTATCCAATCAGATGAAGAGCCAGCGCGAAGATATGTCCCAGCTGTCACAACGAATGACGAACCAACAAGAGGAGCTTTCCAGTCAGATGAAGAGCCAGCGCGAAGATATGTCCCAGCTGTCACAACGGATGTCTACCCTACCAGAAGAGTTATCCAGTTCCTTCTCCCAGCAAATATCGCATTTGCGCTCCGAAATGCACACTCTTCGTGACGAACAAAATCAGCAAGTGTCCAGCTTGCGAGACGAACAAAATCAGCAAGTGTCCAGCTTGCGAGATGAGCAAAATCAGCAAATGGCCAACTTGAATCAGCAAGTGGACAATTTGGATCAGCAAGTGACCAAAATGCGAGACGAGCAAAATCAGCAAGTTGCCAACTTGCGAGACGAGATCAACCAGCAAATGCAGTCCGAAATAAGAAAGCTTCAACAAGAACAGGAAGCTTATCGTCGAAACCAGCCCATCCACCACGGTGACGGCGATGCAGATAGGATGGAGACCTGCCACGTAGACGTCGACCGACGAGGAAACGGAGAGGCGACCCAAGTACGAACTACGATGAAACCCCCAACCTTCGACGGGAAGACTTCCTGGCCAAATTACCTGAAGCAATTCGACGCAGCGGCCAGAGCTAATGGATGGTCATCCCAGGAGAAGGCATTGTCCCTAACCGTAGCTCTGCGAGGCGAAGCTTTAGACGTCTTGCAATCATTGACACCGGATGAAGCTGACAACTTCGAGTTATTGGTGAATCGTCTAGAGATGCGTTATGGTCAAACTCATCTACAACCGGTGTACCGAATGCAGTTAAAGAGCCGAAAACAGAAAAATGGAGAAACTATCCAGGAATTTGAAGCGGATGTAGCAAGAATGGTACGACTTGCGTATTCAAATGCAGCGGAGGATTTCCTGGAGTGCCTAGCAGTCCAAACCTTTATCGATGGTCTTCGAGACGTCGAGTTGCAGCGCGCTGTACGGCTGGCGCGGCCGAAGACCCTTGTGGACGCCTTGACCATTGCCCTGGAGTTTGAGGCGGCGACGGAGGCCTCACGTGGAGTTGCTCGACGGAGGGAAATCAGCGGTAACTACGACCATGCCGTTCATTCCGTTAGCGACGTTGAAGCGGTAGTAGAGAGGTTTATGAAGTTATCTCCAAAAAGAAGGCGCCCAGTGAGATGCTGGAACTGCGGAGAACTAGGCCATATAAGAAATACTTGCCCCCATAAAGAAAAATCTCCTGCTGAAGTACCCCTGCAGCAGGAAAACTTTAAACGGGTCGACTCCTGGAGGGCGCCTTCGATCCCAAACATTCCCGTAGTCCCTCACACCATTAAATTGGCAACTCTGCGACATCACGTGGACAGCTTATATGTAGATGGCCTCCTTGATGGGAAGAATATTAGCATGCTGGTAGACACTGGAGCTACAAAAACTATCGTCCGACCAACCATCATTATGCGAAATAAGATGTTGCCTACCAGTTGGAGACTGTGTACCGCTACCGGAGATTCTGCTAGAGTCTACGGTGAGATACAGGTGACGTTACAGTTTGGTTCAACCTCTCTTGTTCACTCAGTGCTGGTGGCTGACGTTGATGAAGATGTTGTTCTGGGCATGGATGTTATGCTCCACTGTGGTTTTCATTTGGATCTTCGCCAACGTATCCTTCGTACTGGTGATGAAGAAATATTCCTGCACCGAAAACAAGTTGACAATGCCTCGATTAAGCTAATCGATGATATCGAACTTCCGGCAAGCTGCGAATGTGTCGTCACAGCACGGTTGGATGGACTGGAGCCAGATGGTGCCCCAGCCATGATAGAGCCAAAGAACCATGACCATGAATTGGGAAAAGGACTCCTTGTGGGTAAGACTCTTGTTAGATCCGCCAAAGAGGTACCCATCCGAGTTATCAACTTGAACGATCATCCAGTTCTTCTCCGAAAGGACACGGAAATAGGAAGTTTAGAACCAGTAACGGCCATAATTCACAAGGTAAACGTTACGGAAACAGATGAGACCAACGGAATAAAACCATTAATGACAAAATTAGATCCCTCTTTGTCAAAATTAGAAAAGAAACAGGTAAGAGATCTACTTTACCGTTATAAACCTGTATTTGGTTCTAAAAGTAAATTGGGAAGAACTGATGTTGTACAACATAGAATTGACACTGGTGATGCACGTCCGATTCGACAGGTACCCCGAAGGATGCCTCAAGTTAAGAAGGAAGAAGCAGACAGAGCCCTTAAAGAAATGATTCAAAATGGCATAGTCGAACCATCCAGTAGTCCGTGGGCTTCTCCTGTGGTATTAGTGAGAAAGAAAGACGGATCAATGCGGTTTTGTGTCGACTATCGAAAGCTAAATGATGTCACTAAAAAGGACAGTTATCCTCTGCCAAGGATTGATGATGCCCTCGACGCTTTGGCGGGTTCTACTCTGTTTTCTACCTTGGACCTTAAAAGCGGATACTGGCAAGTTAAAATGAATCCTGCAGACAAAGAAAAGACTGCCTTTACCAGTGGATCAGGGTTATGGCAATTCACGGTCCTTCCATTTGGCCTCTGTAATGCTCCTGCGACGTTTGAACGACTAATGGAGAACATCCTGCGGGGTTTGTCATGGGAAACTTGTCTAGTTTATCTAGACGACATCATCATAATGGGTAAGACCTTTAAGGAACATTTATCTAACCTGGAAGAAGTTTTTAAAAGATTACAGAACGCTAATCTAACATTGAATGTTAAGAAATGCCACTTGTTCCAGAGACAGGTCAACTATTTAGGACATAACGTAAGCAAGGATGGCGTTGCTGTTGACCCCGCTAAGATACAAGCCGTTCAGGAATGGCCAATCCCTATCGACAAACATCAGCTCCGGAGTTTCTTGGGTCTTTGTTCCTATTACCGACGATATGTCAAGAATTTTGGAGACATCGCCAAACCCTTGACACGTTTGACAGAACAAGATAAGTCCTTCTGTTGGGATCAGGAATGTCAAAAGGCGTTTGAAATATTGAAGAAACAGCTTACGTCAGCACCTGTTCTTGCTTATCCACTTCCTGATGGTAAGCTTATTCTGGACACCGACGCCAGCAATGTGGGAATTGGAGCCGTCTTGTCACAGCTACAAGATGGTAAGGAAAGAGTGGTTGGTTACTTCAGCAAAACTTTATCGAAAGCTGAAAAGAACTACTGTGTAACTCGGAGGGAACTGTTAGCAGTTGTAAAATCCGTCGAACACTTTTATAAATATCTGTATGGCAGAAAATTCCTGATCAGAACAGACCATGCTAGTTTAAAGTGGCTACTTAGCTTTAGGAACCCAGAAGGACAGATAGCAAGATGGCTCGAAAAACTGCAGGAATATGATGTTGAAATCGAGCACAGACCTGGAACCAGACATCGTAATGCTGATGCACTTTCCAGAAGACCATGTCGACCTGATTGCCCCCATTGTACCCGTATGGAGCAGAACGAGGAAAAACTTGCCTTAGTTAAGGTTGTGCCAGGAGACGAGAGCTCTATGCTGGAGGAACAACAAGAAAACGATCCCGTTCTGAGAAAGATTAGGGAGTGGAAGAGAATGGACCGTCGTCCATTGTGGAGAGAGATATCCTCATCCTCTCCTGCTTTAAAAGCATACTGGTCCCAATGGAACTCTTTAATTTTGGACGGAGGGCTCGTTAAAAGACTTGTAGAAAATTCCGAGGGCACAGAAACAAGGAAACAAATAGTGGTCCCAAGAAATGCTGTACCGGAAATTTTAAAACAGATGCATAATGATAGTTCTGGAGGACATCTGGGTATCACGAAAACGCTGCAAAAGATCCGAGATAGATTTTACTGGGTAAAGTGCACTAATGATGTTAAAGATTGGTGTCGTAACCGAAGGCGGAAATGCAGCAATACCTGGTTGGAAGTCCTTTTGAAAGAATCGCAGTAGATGTATTGGGGCCACTTCCACAGACCGATGTAGGAAACAAGTACATCTTTGTTGTAATGGACTACTTCACTAAATGGGTTGAAGCATATGCAGTTCCCAATCAGGAAGCTACCACTTTAGCAGATATATTGGTTAAAGAATTCGTAAGCCGATTTGGGGTACCATTAGAATTACATTCAGACCAAGGAAGAAATTTTGAGAGCAAGCTGTTTCAAGAAGTTTGCCAAAGATTAGGCATCCACAAAACGAGAACCACAGCGATGCACCCTCAGTCGGATGGAATGGTGGAACGAATGAACCGAACTATAACCAACTATCTGTCAAAAGTGGTGTCAGATTGTCAGAGGGATTGGGATCGACATATTCCACTATTTCTAATGGCAATTCGATCGGCCATCAACGAATCAACTGGCCAAACGCCTGCGAAAGTCCTGTTCGGTAGAGAAATGAGGCTACCATGTGACTTGGTGTTTGGTTGTAAACCTGGTGAAGAAATGGCACGAGAACAATATGTCACCAACCTTCAGAATCGAATGGAAAATATACACAACCTGGTGCGTGGAAAACTACAATTATCTAGTGATCGGATGAAGAGGTACTATGACACACGAACAATGGAAAAGAGTTACCAAGTTGGAGATTTAGTCTGGCTCTATAACCCCCGACGGCGTCGAGGTATTTGTCCCAAATTACAAAAGAACTGGGAAGGTCCTTACACCATCAAGAAGAAGATTAACGATGTCATTTATCGGATCGTGAAAATTCCCAGAGGGAAACCCGTCGTGGTCCATCATGATCGTTTGGCGCCTTACCAGGGAAACCACAGTGGAGATGCGCAGCAACTCCAAGAAGACGGTTTGGCTGGCTCAGGGAGTGTGCGGGATTCCGATGTAGGAAATAACATTCCAGGAGGAATGAATCTAAGGAGGGGGCAGTGTAACGGGATAACCGTAAAGGAAGGGACCTTAATTTGAAAGATTGTTGTTGACAGTTGATTTTTAGAAGTTTGTAAAAAAATCAACTGACCATTTTAAATAATGTTTCTAGAAAATTCTAGAAACTTCTAAACACACTAACTAGATTAAATAATGTTGTATATAAGGGGATGCACGGACAGTTAACGTCAGTTCGAGTCAAGTGTTCAGAAGAGTTCATTGTATTGTCAAGTAGTTAGACGTTATCCAGCAGAGTTCAGTGTATCTTAACAATTTTGTAAATAAATTGTGTAAAAAGTCCCCATAAGTGTTTCAATATTGATTGATTTTAATAATTTGAAATCCCTGATAACGATCAAAATGAATTCAAGTTTTACGTATTTAAAACATGTCACTGTAAATATAAAAATAAAATTTAAACCTGTCTGGAACATACAGTTTTGTAATTATACCTAATTTTTATACATTTGTTTTTAAATGAAAAAATTATATATTATATAACAGTCAAAACACCCCCAAAAGCAAAGTAGTATATAATAGTTAAGATACAGAAAAAGAATATAAATAGGTACTAGAGGATACAAGAAAATTGAACGTATTTTTGTATTTTTCATAAAGTTTTATTGCTTGTTTATTTGTTTATTCTTATTGTTTCTTTTTCTTGTTATCATTTTTGATTGTTTTTTATTTGTTCATTTTTAAAGTTCTTTTTGTTGATCTATAGATATTGTATTTTATTGTTAGGTGTCACTCACTTGATAAATTAACAATTGTATAATGTTTGATTTATTATATATTTTTAACCAGTACAAAAATTTATTCTATAACTAGTTGTACTCGCAACGTCGTTCGCGTGGCGTGTGATTGTTGTATAAAAATTTCTTACCCCATTTAAGAAATGGAAGTGAAATTTTTATACACCAGATGTTAAGTTTAAAGAAGACAAATACATCTGTGAAAACCGCATTCGAATTGGATCAGTAGTTTTCATGTGATGCGCGGACAAACATACAGACAGACAAACAAAAAGATCTAACCACATTTTTGGGTTCTATTTCGATGTACCCGCGACGTCGTTCGCGTGGCGTGTTGTTTTTTTTTTTAATTTCTTTCCTCACCCCGTTAAAGGGGTGGGGGGAAGAAAGTTTTAAACACCAGATGTTAAGTTAAAAAAAGACAAATACGTCTTTGAAAACCGCATTCGAATAGGATCAGTAGTTTTCATGTGATGCGCGCACAAACATATAAATTTCTACAGTTTTATTATATGTACATAGATATATAGATATAGATTGACAAAGATGTCAATAAACGTCGGCTAAATTCTAAACGGTTTTTGATTACGTTTGTCCAATTCGCCGAGTTCTAACTTAAGGACGCTATCTACAATAACATATCGTTTATTACAAACAACCTATTTATATTAAGCAATTCATTATTAATATATTATATTATTTTTATTTTATCTATATTATCTTTCAAGTTTAATTTCAAATAACCTTTTTAAAGAAAAGGTTTTTCTTGTTGTTGTCCATCATTGCATGACTAATAAATAGTTATATCAACACGGTCTGATGAATCTTTCTACGACTGTACCGTGTAAAATGAAGCCTTTGTTTCAGTTTTTGCTACATTAAAAAACATTGAAAATATAACGAACTAAAAAATTGCTTAATTGTATCCATGTTACTATGTTATTTTATAAACAGTATAAAACAAGAAGAAATCAAAATTAATCGTTATTAACAAGCGCTTTTGCTGTTAGGTGTCTCTCAATTAAGATAAAATATATTTAGTCTTTCTGCAATCGCAAATAAAAATTTTAAGGAAATTTATGGTACCGGCAGCTCAAAGAAAATATTTACTGAACAGAGTCTAACACTAAAAAATGCCCCCTGTCCCCCACCTGACAGACAAGACTCGACAAGAAAAGGACCAAGGAGAGCAGTAGCCCCGAAGTTGTTGTCTCGGTTACTGGCCCGGGAGCTCTGCAAAAACAATTTGCAGAGCTCCATTCCGGCCTTCACAGCCTCACGATTAAGAACACCGTCACCAAGGTAGAAATTAAGGGATGCGCAAAAGACCCGAAAGCGTTGGCTCTCAGCTATAAGCATGCCCTCTCCCGACTTCAGGAGAGTGATAACAAGGGTTTCGCTCGTGGGAGTCAGGCACAGGAACGTAGGGGTCTAGATCTCTACCAACGAGGACCTTGAAACCCTGGCTAACAAACAGGAAGAGATGGGGAAAAGGTCGGTCGAATGTAGCAACGAGTGCATTGTGCTGGAAGACTTTAATGCCAAAGCGGCGGAGTGGGGCTCCCCTGTCACCGACACTCGTGTACAAATGTTTAAAGAGTGGATTGGGGCCTTGGAACTTGTTGTCCTTAACAAAAGTTCATCGCCAACGTTTCTAAAAGGACTTAGCCAGTCGTATATCGACGTCACGATGGAGACAACTAAGACCGCGCGCAGAGCAGCAGGATGGGAGGTGTTACCGGATTAAAGTCGGGACACACATAACCGCACCGTACCCGATCCGTGTGTCGGCCGTAACTTAGCCGTGTCACGGCTCATCCGTGTAGACACCACACTTGTCCGTAGCTTATCCGTTTTTCTACTGACGTTTGAAAACTGTTTTAGTCTGTTTTAATATTTTGAGTACGTAAGTTGCGGAAATAATGTTTAAAAATGTTAGTAACAGTGATTTGGGAGTTATTGCTCCAGCGTTAGAAGAAGAAGACAGGATTTGGAAAAATCAACAAGTAAAGAAACGAAAATGGGTACATAATGCTTGGAAATCAAGAACTGTCGAAGGGAGTTTTATACGTTGTTTTCTCATTTAATGGATGATGAAACAATGTTTTATAAATATTTTAGAATGGCACAATATATATTCCATGATCTTTTGATGAAGCTGGAAGAGTGGCTGAAGAAAGATGATACTTTTTGGAGGCTTTCTATAACACCAAAGCAACGTGAGAGAGCATACACGAAAGTGTTTACTAAGAGCTTTTGGTACCGCACCGTCACCGTTAAAATATAAAATATTCTAATCGTGCTGGGTCCGGTCTCGGTGCGTTGATAACGCTCGGCCGTATTACGGTGATGTGTGAACTACTTTTATAACATACCATTGCGTAACTCTTCCACCGGGTGATGGTCAACACAAAAAAGTATAGGCTCATCTGCCTTCTTTCGTGCATTAGCAAAGTGTATTAAGAAATGATAAAAACGAGGATAAACGAGGTGATCGAAATGTCCGGGGGGCTTTTCCCTTGGCAGTATGGATTTAGAGGGAAAATGTCAACAGTGGATGCGGTTTTGGAGGTACTAGGAATGTCACGTGGGGGACACGGGACAAATGCTCCGCGCTGCTTCTCCTCGACGTTCGCAACGCCTTCTACACGGTCCAGTGAGGAGTAGTGATGAGAGCTTTGGTAGCAAGGGATTGCCCAGGTTACGTGAGGAACATCGTCGTGGACTATCTGTCGGAGCGAAAGATCTCTGTCGAGACAGGAGTGGTAGTAGATGTTACGGCTGGGGTTTCACAAGGATCTGTATTGGACCCTTCGCTATTGAACCTCGCGGTGCTAGTAGTAGTGAAGGACAAGTACGTGCTCATGAATAGGGCTTGTTACGTATGTGGTCTTATAGTGGACTGGATGAAAGAGAACGGTCTGAATCTGGCGGCAGACAAGACCGAGGCAGTGGTCCTCAGAGGCCCTAGGAAGAAAGAAGCAGTGAACTTCGACGTAAGTGGGGTGCGGATCACACCGAAACGATACGTAAAGTATCTAGGAGTAACTCTGCACGAGAATGGACGATGGGGGCAACACCTTAAAAGGGTAACCTCAAAGGCACGAGAACGTGCAAACGCATTCGGGGGCATCATGCCAAGGATTGGGTGGCCCAAACCCGAAAGGAGGAGGGCTGTCCACTCCTGCATACAATCTACCGTACTGTATGCGGCTCCCGTGTGGCACAAAACGACCAAGGTTGCCTTTCATAGAAGGCTTTTCACCAGAATTGACAGGTTAAGTTTTCTAAGGGTGTCGTGTGCTTACCGCACAGTGTCCGCTGCGGCCCTTTGGGTCGTAACCAGCTGCGTGCTAACCCACATCCTGGCGGACGAACGAGCGAGGATGTACCTCTTCGACGTAGTGAGACGGACATCGGCGAAAATGGGAGGCGTGAGGAGAGGGCCATATCTATTGAGATGTGGCAATTGGAATGGAATGAGACTAAAGATGTGGCACAGTAGGTATACGAAGTCACTCGGACATTAGAACCTGTTTGGAGTGTAAGCACCCTTCTACGGACTATGCTCTGACCCAGGTATTGACAGGACATGCGTGTTTTGGGTCGTACCTGTACAGGTTCCATAGGGCGAAAACGGAAGAGAGAGAGAGAGATGCTGAGAGAATGCGGATGGGACGGTGACTCGATGCAGGAGTTGGTGTCCCGTATGATCGGAAACAAGAGTGGATGAAAATGTGTACATGGGTATGTAAGGTGTGTGATTGGAACAAAGGAGGAGGAGGAGAGGGCCCGACAAAACAAAACCGTAAAAATAATAGAAACTTAATAAAAAAAATGTAACAAGTCAGACCAACGTGAGTAAGGGTGTGAAAGGCAGGCTGAGAGAGCAGATGTTATGCCTATACCAGGGCGGTATCCTGCTCGCTCACCCGGAGTGGAGGAATGGTTTTAGTCGGGAGGCGCCTACTTCGGTGGGTGAATCTGACACTACTGGGTCCCCTTCCCAGTTCTTTTGAAGATTTCCAACCCTCACAAAACCCGAAAAAAAAGGTGCGCATGCGAATTTCCGCCCAATACGTTTAGAATGTGCTCCGCGAAAATAGCTAATTAGTACTTTATAACTAAAAGTTTTTTTTATAAACATAAGTATTGGATTTCTATAAATATAATCTGAAACACGATGTAAAGGATCCAGATAGTAGTATGTTTCGCAATAAATAATGATAATAAATAATTTGATATCCTGTTCCGATTTACTGAAGTTGTGTCATAACTAACTAGGTATAATTTATAACGATTCCTGGAGTAGTAGTCAATAAAGCTAAGAAACTAGCAAATGATGAAATTTTTGCTGTTTATCGAATCATACAAATGTGTTTTTGAATAGTGTTAAAATTTTAACTAGATAGTGTCTGCGCCCCCACAAAATAACATAAACAATATGAAAGGTAGAAGGAAGGAGAATCATCTGAATGTATTAATAATAAGGGAACAAATTAAGGTGACGCCACTGTAGCACAAGGGTAATTTTTAAATGAAGCGCTAAATATTAAAGAATAATAAGAGGTGAATATAAATACAGAATTAAACACTTTAACCGCTTTAAAATTTGAGGATTTGACTGTCAATGTTCTGGATCCAGAAAATTAGGGAGGGGCGAGCAAGTGCTCTGCCAGCACTGAGGCCTAATATGGCCCATTGTGCATTCTCCCATTGTGAAGAGATATCCACACCTCAGGCTGTCATCAGACCTAGTGATTTAAAATAGGTGATGAGGCTCCCGAAGGGGATCTCCCTGAAATCGGCTGGTGTAAGCCAGTACTACTTGCCCAACACGTATCTTCTGATTTTATAAAAAGCAGAGCAGTCATACATTATATCTTCTATTGTTTCCTCTTCTTGTTTGCAGCCTCTGCATAGGGGCGATTCTGCTAATTTCATCCTAAAGAGATGCTGTCGCAATTAGCAGTGACCTGTTAAGATTATAAGAGCTGTTCGGAGATTTTGTCTGGTAAATGCCCTAATTTTTCTGCTGTTTCCGCGCCAGGATGAGGTAATTACTCTCAGGCCAGTCTACAGTTTGTTGTTTCATCCCAGCACTGTATAAAGTTTTGGTGTTAGTGCTGTTTTGATAAGGTCCACGACAGCGGATATTGTTAGATTGGTAGATGGGCGAGGGCTACATATTTGTAGCCCGCAGCCCTCCTTGCTAAATTGTTCGCAATGCGGTTACCTTTAGAGTTCCCATATGTCCTTTGATCCAGCTTACAGTGATCACGTTATTTTGGCTGGCCACAGTTAGAGTTTGGTGACATTCTAGTACTAAAATTGAAGTGCTCCTTTCCGGTGGCCGCTTTTTAATATAAAATAATTCTCCTTTCTTATTCCCTCCATATGTCAAATGGAAATACCATAATTATAATGATTTTCTGTTAATTTAACCTAATTTAAGCTTAGAAAATAGAATCGTAGATAGTTGTATTTATTGATTTATTTTTTTATTATATATCGGCTGTCATAAATACAACTTATCCTGTACATACCTATACTTTGATATATGTATTCTAATATTAAGTTTAAGGATTAATACAATAAGAAATATTTATAAGGTGCAGCATAAAATAGTGGTTAAGAGTAATTAAATTCCTATACATATTTTTATCTTCAATTTTTTTAGTACGGGTTGATATTTTTACTAAATTAATCGATTTTATTTTTATGATGTTTTTTAATAAAAAGCTTTAAACACAATATGAACAAAATCCTTATAAAATGTAGTAAAAATTTTAAGGGAAATGCTGTTGTTAAATTTACAGCTGTTTAAAATTAATAATGTCATAAATTCAAATACAATAAGTTAAATATAAAAGATCATTTATAACTTACTTGAGCTAACTATTAAAACAAATATCAATTGTTGATATTTTAAATAGTTTTCATATGACTATTGATAATTAGTTACTATAACAGTTAGTTGATTGCTAGGTACTGCTATTATTTTTTGTTGCTTTCTACTGAATTATAACTATTTTTTAAATAAATTATTTGAAATAATTATAAGATTTACATCCAAAATATAAGGAGGTTGCTTGTTTTTTATGAGTTTATCATAAAATCCAGCTCTATGACTGTGCCTGTATTATAGCATAACTGATAAAGATGAGTGTAATAAATGTAAAATTGCTGCCAAATAGATTTGACTTTAACCTAGAAACCAAAGCTGTCTAAAAGCAAGGTTACGTTAAGTGTGCAGTGTCCATGGAAAGAGTTTGAATGAACGAGGTGTTAAAACGGGCGTAGGTCAGCTCAGCAACTGTTATTTATAATCTGAAATTAACCGTTTCTAAAAGGATGGGCATTATCTAACCCGTTCAGCTCAGCCGCATTACCTGTGACCATATGCTTAATGAGATGTTTATTACAAGTATCAAAATTGTTTATTTCGTTTACTTTAAGATAGGATTATTGCATTTCTTGACGAAAAAGACGAAAATGTTGCGAGGCAGGCAGTAAGTAACGCAATAAAACGAAAAGCAGCTGTTGATCTAAGCGTGAAACCTTCAAAAATAAAGCATCTAGAGTTAAAGTTGGGTAAGCATTGTCGCATTTTTTTAATTTTTTTTTAAATTCAGTAAAATTTTACCATCAAACCAAAACATCAAGTTTTTGGTTAAAATAAAATATTTATTGCAGATGAATTAAAAAAAAAAGTGAGATGTGTCAAGGGACACCTGGATGGAACGAAGTTCCTTTCGATTAATTAGTGAAGGAATTGTAATTTGTAAACACAACAGAGAGTTTGTACATACATAAGCATTTGTCATCGTCTGTATAAAATCTCTACTTACCTAACTCTATCAGCAATATCCGGAACTTGTGCAGAAACACTGTCAGGATACATTATTGTTTTTATTTTCTATTATTTTAATATTTATTATCTACAAAAAACCTGTATAAACTTAACAAAGTCGCGACACTACTCCACTGTTCAAAGCAAAATAGAAAAAAAAAAAGTAAATCCATTATTTTCAACAGTTCGTTTCTTTTAACAAAAGTGTCCATTTATACAATACCAGAAGTATTGTATATTCTACCTAGAATTACTTTTTATTTCAATTTAATTTAAAACAGGAATTAACAATTTAATACAAAATTTTAAAATTAAAATATTTGACAGTCATCTCTGAGTCATCTCTGAGTCATCTCTGAGTCATCTCTGAGTCATCTCTGAGTCATCTATGAGTCATCTATGAGTCATCTATGAGTCATCTATGAGTCATCTATGAGTCATCTATGAGTCATCTATGAGTAATCTATGAGTCATCTATGAGTCATCTATGAGTCATCTATTAGTCATCTATGAGTCATCTATGAGTCATCTATGAGTCATCTATGAGTCATCTATGAGTCATCTATGAGTCATCTATGAGTCATCTATGAGTCATGTCATCTATGAGTCATCTATGAGTCATGTCATCTATGAGTCATCTATGAGTCATCTATTAGTCTTCTATGAGTCATCTATGAGTCATCTATGAGTCATGTCATCTATGAGTCATCTATGAGTCATCTATGAGTCATCTATGAGTCATCTATGAGTCATCTATGAGTCATCTATGAGTCATCTATAAGTCATCTATGAGTCATCTATGAGTCATCTATGAGTCATCTATGAGTCATCTATGAGTCATCTATGAGTCATCTATGAGACATCTATGAGTCATCTATGAGTCATCTATGAGTCATCTATGAGTCATCTATGAGTCATCTATGAGTCATCTAGGAGTCATCTTTGAGTCATCTAGGAGTCATCTATGGGTCATCTATGAGTCATCTATGAGTCATCTATGAGTCATCTATGAGTCATCTATGAGTCATCTATGAGTCATCTATGAGTCATCTATGAGTCATCTATGAGTCATCTATGAGTCATCTATGAGTCATCTATGAGTCATCTATGAGTCATCTATGAGTCATCTATGAGTCATCTATGAGTCATTTGTAAACACAACAGAGAGTTTGTACATACATAAGCATTTGTCATCGTCTGTATAAAATCTCTACTTACCTAACTCTATCAGCAATATCCGGAACTTGTGCAGAAACACTGTCAGGATACATTATTGTTTTTATTTTCTATTATTTTAATATTTATTATCTACAAAAAACCTGTATAAACTTAACAAAGTCGCGACACTACTCCACTGTTCAAAGCAAAATAGAAAAAAAAAAGTAAATCCATTATTTTCAACAGTTCGTTTCTTTTAACAAAAGTGTCCATTTATACAATACCAGAAGTATTGTATATTCTACCTAGAATTACTTTTTATTTCAATTTAATTTAAAACAGGAATTAACAATTTAATACAAAATTTTAAAATTAAAATATTTGATAGTCATCTCTGAGTCATCTCTGAGTCATCTCTGAGTCATCTATGAGTCATCTATGAGTCATCTATGAGTCATCTCTGAGTCATCTATGAGTCATCTATGAGTCATCTATGAGTAATCTATGAGTCATCTATGAGTCATCTATGAGTCATCTATAAGTCATCTATGAGTCATCTATGAGTCATCTATGAGTCATCTATGAGTCATCTATGAGTCATCTATGAGTCATCTATGAGTCATCTATGAGTCATCTATGAGTCATCTATGAGTCATCTATGAGTCATCTATGAGTCATCTATGAGTCATCTATGAGTCATCTATGAGTCATCTATGAGTCATCTATGAGTCATCTATGAGTCATCTATGAGTCACCTATGAGTCATCTATGAGTCATCTATGAGTCATCTATGAGTCATCTATGAGTCACCTATGAGTCATCTATGAGTCATCTATGAGTCATCTATGAGTCACCTATGAGTCACCTATGAGTCACCTATGAGTCATCTGTGAGTCATCTATGAGTCATCTATGAGTCATCTATGAGTCATCTATGAGTCATTTATGAGTCATCTATGAGTCATCTATGAGTCATCTATGAGTCATCTATGAGTCATCTATGAGTCATCTATGAGTCATATATGAGTCATCTATGAGTCATCTATGAGTCATCTATGAGTCATCTATGAGTCATCTATGAGTCATCTATGAGTCATCTATGAGTCATCTATGAGTCATGTCATCTATGAGTCATCTATGAGTCATCTATGAGTCATGTCATCTATGAGTCATCTATAAGTCATCTATGAGTCATCTATGAGTCATCTATGAGTCATCTGTGAGTCATCTATGAGTCATCTATGAGCCATCTATGAGTCATCTATGAGTCATCTATGAGTCATCTATGAGTCATCTATGAGTCATCTATGAGTCATCTATGAGACATCTATGAGTCATCTAGGAGTCATCTATGAGTCATCTATGAGTCATCTATGAGTCATCTATGAGTCATCTATGAGTCATCTATGAGTCATCTATGAGTCATCTATGAGTCATCTATGAGTCATCTATGAGTCATCTATGAGTCATCTATGGGTCATCTATGAGTCATCTATGAGTCATCTATGAGTCATCTCTGAGTCATCTGTGAGTCATCTATGAGTCATCTATGAGTCATCTATAAGTCATCTATGAGTCATCTATGAGTCATCTATGAGAGAGAGAGACCGCTGGACGGTGACTTGAAACACTCTTTAATATTGATAATTAAGATATAATCCACAATTATCTCAATTTTATAATTTTTATATTTATACGTAAATCGCTCCAAAAACTTGTTGCCCAGTCATTAGAGTAAATTACAACTTCAAAAAAGATTTTATAATTCCCTCGTATATTAAAAACTATAAAAGATATAAAAAAAGTGAGAGGTGTCAAAGGACACCCGGATGGAACGAAGTTCCTTTCGATTAATTAGTGAAGGAATTGTAATTTGTAAACACAACAGAGAGTTTGTATATACATAAGCATTTATTATCGTCTGTATAAAATCTCTACTTACCTAACTCTATCAACAATATCCGGAACTTGTGCAGAAACATTGTCAGGATACATTATTGTTTTTATTTTCTATTATTTTAACATTTATTATCTACAAAAAACCTGTATTAACAAAGTCGCGACACTACTACACTGTTCAAAGCAAAATAGAAAAAAAAAGTAAAAAAATTGCAGTTTTTCTGCTCGCTATAATGTTTGCAATTGGGGACGAAACACATCACCATTTTTACTGCAACAGAATACTATTTAATAGTTAAAGAATACATAATTAATTACGAGATTACCATAATAAAATTTATAAACTTTGAAACAAAACATAACCTCAATTCCACTAAAATGCATATAAAATTTAAACACTTACACTAACTTTCAATGTTTATTCACTATCACAAATTGGATACAATAGGTCGTATGAAAAGTGTCCGGAAAACGTTAAGATTTTTGATTAGAAACCACTACAAGTAATAGAAAAATCTTTTATGGCATTTTCAATGCAAATATGTTCTGTAGTTTTGTGTTTTGTTTAGAAAGATTTGTAAGCTCCTCCCATAGCTGACGTCACACTTTTCTATGCATTGTAATATATCTATCTATGAGAGAGAGGAAGAGAGAGTTATTTATTTTTTGGTCTGTGAGAGAGAGAAACATGCGTTGTCGGTGCATTGTGGCGGTGCATAGTGTCGTGACAAATTTTGGTATGAATTTTTTTAGGCTAGCTCCTAGCGTCAGCGTAACTGTTCGTAACGCGAATTATATAATGCAACATGCTGACCAAGACTATTTTTCTTGGAATCTAATCCTAGTCAGCAAGGCGTGACAATAGCTTTCTTTTTACATTTATTTCGTTTTATTTTCAGTCTGATATTATTGTTCAAAGCTTTCGGTCTCTTATATTTTGTAATATTATAAAAATAAAATTTTTTAAAAACTAAGTTTTCGAACCGAGTTATATTATTGGCGCAGTCAGTAGGATAGTCACGAAGTATCCATCGAGGACAACTTTAACTATTTCTATAGTGAAGTGACTATTTTCGAACATTTTGAACTAATTTTTGAGTTTTCGAACTTTATCGAGTGTTATTGACAATTCCTTGGACCATAGTGGTACCAGTTATTCCAGACCGGTACCGAATTATTGCAGTTGGACTTCAATGCAGATGAAAACCGTACTGTAAGTTGATTTATTTTTGTACATGTCAGACTCCTCTATTTGTTCCGATTCCATCTGTGACAGCGAGAACGATATAGAGTTAGATTCAGTAATAAAAAGTTTTAATTCAATAAATATTAGTGATAGTCTTTTAGAAAGAAACTACATTAAAATGTCTCTTCCAATTTTTTCAAAAGTTCATGCCGAAACCATTCCAGAATTTGATGGTAACGAGAATGAACTTCAATTTTTCTTAGAAAGCGTAGAAAGTATAGTAAATCATTTTATTGATTCAACAAATCCGCGAAATTATCAAAATGTTATAATTTTTAGAACTGTCATTAGTAAATTGACAGGACCAGCTCGCGAAGTAATTAATATTAGTGGATGTACTACTATTGAGGAAATAAAACAAGAGCTTATTCGCAATTTTAGTGATCCTAGAGATGAAAACTGTTTATCTTTAGATTTAAATAATTTAAGACAAGGTTCCAACGAATCCCCTTACGACTTTCATGGTAGAGTCAGGAAATTGTTGAACTCTATGTCTAATTATTTGGCATTACATGAAAGAGATGTTAATCTCCGTAAATTTAAACAAAAAATGTATAGCAATCAAGCTTTACAAGTATTTTTAGCAGGATTACGTAATCCATATGGTATTATGGTTCGTACTAAAGAACCCAAAACCTTGTTAGATGCTATTAATTTTATTAGAAAAGAAGATAATATTAAGTATATGCAACAAGTTCATTTAAATAATGGTCAACAACAACCAAAAGTTAATCCTCATAATCACAGAAACAACAATAATAATCCAAAACATAATTATAATTCTAATAGACATCAACAACCTCATTTTAATAACTCAAATCGATCTAATCATCAACAGAATTTTGGCAATTTCAATAATAATCGTCAATCTTATTCTCAACCTGGTACTAGTAACCAGCAAAATAATACCTTTCCTACCGGGCCCATAAATATTCAACCAAGACCAGTTAATAATCAAAGATTTTTCACTAACCAAGAAGTTTTTGGTCCCCGTACTAATGTTTGGAAACCAAACCCAAATTTTAATCGAAATCAACTTCCTAAACCGGAACCCATGAGCACCACTTCTAGACAATCTTTTAATAACACACGCAATCAATACGCACAAAATCGTAATTGGGTTTCTGAAGAATTGCATAATGTAGAACAATGCGAAATGCAAAATAATGAAAATCAATTTAATAATTCTCAAGAAACTGATTTCGAAAATGAATTTTACGATTCGAATATAAATCAAAATTCTGAAAATTATCAGGTGGACAGCCTTCAAAATTCGGAAACTTGATAGAATATCATAATTCTCACGATCAACGGCAATTGCCTTATATAAAAATAAATTCACCGCCTTTAAAACTTCTAATAGATTCAGGTGCAACCAAATCTTTTTTATCACCGGAATGTGTTGATAAGTATTTCTCCGATTACAAGGTTGAAGATCATTTCACGGTGTCAACATCCTTCGGTTCATCTAATCATAATTTCTCAGTAACTATACCGGCTTTTTTAGAGTTTAATGAAAATTCCAGTATTAAATTTTATGTTTATAAATTTCATTGCATATTTGATGGATTAATTGGAGTAGATTTATTACAAAGCCTAAGCATGTGTATAGATATTCCTAATTTAAAATTAATTTCTCGTAATGCAGTTTTACCAATATTTTATTTCAATGCCTCACCAAAAGAAATACATCCGAAACTTTTGTTTGGCAAAACGGTTTCAAAAGTAAAAATTCCTGTAACAATCAAATTTGGAGAAATTTTAATACCACAGCAAATTATTGGAAATTGTATAATACCTGAAACTTTAACTACGGCTATTAACGGCTGGGCATTAGTCGAAGTTCATAATACTTCGGAAGACGATACAAATTTTACGATATTATATCCCATTCAATGTATTGCTATAAAAAATGATTTTGAATTATATAATATGAGTGTTGAACCCAGATTAGATAATTTTGAAAACAAAGATATTATTGATTTAATTAGAACAGATCATTTAAATGATGAAGAAAAAAGGGAAATTTTAAATCTATGTAGTAAATATTCCGATATATTCCATAGGGAAGAAAATGCTTTAACATTTACTAATAGAATCAAGCATAAAATCCTCACTAAGGATGAAATACCTGTCTATTCAAAAAGTTATCGCTACCCATATATTCATAGGGAAGAGGTAAATTCCCAAATCCAAAAAATGCTTTAACAAAATATAATTAGACCAAGTTATTCGCCTTGGTCATCCCCAATTTGGGTCGTGCCCAAAAAGGCCGATGCATCAGGAAAAAAGAAATGGAGAATTGTTGTCGATTATCGACAGGTCAATGATAAGACTATCGATGATCGATATCCTATTCCCAATATATCCGATATACTAGACAAGCTAGGGAAGTGTAATTACTTCTCAACCCTTGATTTAGCGTCAGGGTTTCATCAGATTGAGATGCACCCTGATGATATCCAAAAAACAGCTTTTACCGTCGAAGGTGGTAAGTATGAATACTTGCGGATGCCCTTCGGTTTAAAAAATGCTCCTTCTACTATGCAGAGGGTAATCGAAGACGTTTTAAAAGATTTAATAGGCAAAATATGCCTCGTTTATTTAGATGATATTATAATTTACTCTACGTCACTGCAAGAGCATATGGTTAATCTAAAGAAGGTATTTCAACGCCTTCGCGATACAAATTTTAAAGTCCAGTTGGATAAATGCGAATTTCTTCAAAAGGAAACCGCATACTTAGGGCATATAATTACTCCAGAGGGAATAAAACCAAACCCGGATAAAATTAAGGCTATAAAAAATTATCCAATTCCCAAAACAACTAAAGAAATCAAAGCCTTCCTAGGTCTCCTAGGTTATTACAGAAAATTTATCCCGGATTTTGCAAAAATTACAAAACCCTTAACGTCGTGTTTAAAAAAGGGAGCAAAAATCGATTTAAACCATGAATATATAAAATGTTTTGAAACTTGTAAGGAATTATTATCTAATGATCCAATTTTGATATATCCAGATTTTTCACAGACTTTTATTTTGACAACAGACGCTAGCGCTTTTGCAATCAGCGGCGTACTTTCACAAGGACCTGTAGGCAAAGACAGACCAATCGCTTATGCCTCTAGAACACTTAATCAAAGTGAGCAAAATTATAGTACAATAGAAAGGGAACTCCTCGCTATTGTATATGCTATGAAACATTTTCGTCATTACATCTATGGAAGAAAAATATTAATTTATTGCGATCATAAACCATTACATTGGCTCTTTTCGATAAAAGAACCAAATTCTCGCCTTACTCGTTGGAGACTTAAACTGGAAGAGTACGACTATACGATACTCCATAAAAAGGGATGTTTAAATAAAAATGCAGATGCGCTTTCTCGAATAAAGAACTTAACACCAACGATGTATCTTTAAAAAAAGAGTGTGCGTGTAACCTTTACGCGCGATTGAAGTAAAACTTGTTGACGTACGTATCGGAAAATAAATATTTAATTACAATTCAATCATATTTATTGCCTATATACTTTACAAAAAAAATGAGATGTTATATTTATATTATTCATTAGAAATAGGAATTTGAAAGTTATCATTATTTTTTTTATATATGAAATAATAGGTTTATGATAACTAAAATGTGAAACATAGATTTTAGTCTATAAATACCATTAATGTATTTGAAACCGTTTGAAAATTTCATAAATAAATTTCGGAAATTTAAACTCCTCCCATAGCTGAAATTATTATACAGTTACTTCCATCAGAATCTTCCGTTAGAATCTACCCCTAGTCGTGCCTAAAGAAGTTTTGCTTCAATAATAGGTAAACAATATTAAAAATATACACACATTACGTTTAGAATGTGTGATTTTGTAGCTGTATCTACCTTATTGTAATACATCACAACACAAGAGCCTTCGATAGTTAGATAACCATTTCATTTTGTAGCATTTTATAGCATATTCCATAAATTTAAAATCCTGAGTTAAGTTTGTTTCCTTCACGTCTACGAAGGATCTGTTATTGGTGGTCAAAGGTCAGCCATCTTGACCAGTGGTTTTATGGCCTTTATGGCTACCTAACCAAACCTAAAATAAGTATAAGAAAGTGTTAAAATATTTTGAATATTATTATTTTATGAACAAAAACGTGCAACATGTTTCTTTACTCAACGTAAAGATTCCGTATAAACAATTATTTACTATCATAATATGTATGTATGTATATAAACTTACTTAATCAAATCATAATGAATGTGGCTGTCTCTTCATTTTTTTCATTTTTGTCATTTTTCTTCAAATCTTTCTGGCGCTTATAATATCCCCTTTGACGTTCACAATTTATTTTTCTTTTTAGCTCTTTAAGTCTATAAAACGAAAATAGCTAGGTATAAATAATAGGTATAAATAATTAGGTATAAATAGTGTAATTACACACCAAAAATAAGATTTATGCATATAGAGTACCTACCTATTCACTCATTTTCAATCAATATTTTTTCATCACTTTCTTCATTAATAAATCCACATTGTTTATTCATATTTAATACAAACACTTTATACACAAAAAACTATTTATACAATGTATTTCGATTGACAAGATGATCAGCTGTCAATTCATACAATTACAGATTTAATTTTATTTCATATAGGAGGCAAAATCGCATGAGCGCCGCTAGGATTATTTTCAGGGGGTGCATCAGCATCTACACACTATTATGATCTAATATATATATAGAATGTAGAATGATTTGGACAGCAACCGCGACGCCTTTAGTTTTTATTCAAACAATAATTTAATAAAAAAATTAAAAAAATATGTAATTTTCTGGTAAATTCAGGTATTTTCTTTCATAGCAGGGGGGTACAAGCGCACCCTCTTGCACCCTGCTGCCGGCGCCCATGCAAAATCGTGTCAGCATTAGGTTTTGTTTCCGGTTTCTGTTATTAGAATGACGTCACGTCCGTTAGAATAACTTTTTTACTCCTAGTGTCGCTAAAGAAGTTTTACTTCAATAAAACAAATCCTTTAGATAACCAGAATAATTCTAATAATAATGAAAATCAAATCGTTGATATTGATTTAGATTCAATAATTGCTAACGTAGACGAAGTACCTAATTCAAATGAATTAGATAATATAATCAACGACATCTGTCAAAATGCCCAAACTCATGACGACAATGAAACTATTCACACTAACATTGAAGACCCAATTTTAGAAATTCCTATTTCGGAATCAGCGATTAACAATTTTCAAAATCAAATATTTTTAAAAGTTGTATATCATTCCCCAGCATTACCAAAGGTCATGCGATTATTCGAAAATAAAACTAGAACTATTATACAAATTTCGGAAGAAAACTTTGACAAAGAAATAATAAATACATTTAAAGAGTTTACTTCGACAAAGAAATTATTTGCTATCAATTTAGACAAACAAGAGTTAATACCTCGATTGTGTACCACATTACAAAACACATTTAAAAATTCAGCTTTTAGAGCAATAATTTGTAAAAAAATATTAGAAGATGTGGTAACACATGATCAACAAGTAGAATCGGTAAAATTATGTCATACAGGTAAAACAAACCATAGGGGCATATTGGAAACAGAAACGGAAATTAAAAAACGTTTCTATTGGCCAAATATTAGAAGTACTGTTACTAAATACATAAATAACTGTGAATTATGTCAAACAATGAAGTATGACAGAAATCCACCAAAACAGAAATTTGAATTAACCCCTACACCAAATAAGCCATTCGAAATCGTTCATGCCGATGTATTTTCAATAAAAGGTCAAAAATTCTTAACAATCATAGATAGATTTTCAAAGTATGCACAAGCATACCCATTAACAGGGTTAACTGCAATTCATATCGCAAAAGCGTTTATTAATTTTCTTACCCATCACGGTTCTCCAAAAATGCTAGTATTAGACAGAGGTACAGAATTGAAAAATCATGTCATCGAAGATTTTGCAAAATTACATAAAATCGAACTTCATTACACAACAGCTTTTAATCCCAATTCAAACAGCATAATCGAAAGGTTTCATTCAACCTTAATCGAACATATAAGAATTTTACAGGAAACTCAAAAGAATTGCAATATTTTAGATCAAATGCCGTACGCTATTCTTGGTTATAATAGTACTATTCACTCTGTAACTAAACAACGTCCCATTGAAGTAATCTCGGGTCATTTAGACATTAACAGTCCTTTCAGTATAGACCTTAATCAAAAATTGTATTCCGATTATATCAACAAACATAAAGAATTAACAACAGAAATGTATAAGTTTCTTAACCAAAAAATGGCAACGGAAAAGGAAAATAACTTAAATAAAATAAATGAAACTTGCCACGAACCATTAAACTATGATCCAGGCACTAGAATTTATCATAAATCAAAAGCTCGCAACAAAGCTAAACCTAGATTCGTAGTACGTACAGTTAAAAAGAATGACAATATTAAAGTTAAAACATACAGAAATAAAACACCATCAGTTTCAAATAGAAATAAAATCATAACTTCAACTTATCACAAAAATAATTTAAAAAGACCCTTAGCTAATCAAAACGTTGTCCCATTGCAGATTTCTTCTAACCCTGGCAGCAGCCAGTCAAACACAGGAAATTAAAATCACCAATTTGGAATCCAATCCAGGTGTATTGCCCTATAAATTGGGTTATGCAAAATTACAATCCACCTATCATTCTTTCATCCATTATTTCGACCTAAACCCTATAAAAGATGAACTCATAAAAATTATTTATCAATTTGAATATATAAATCAAACAATCAAAACAAAAAATCCATTGTACGCAGATGAACTTAAAAATTCAATAAACTCAGCTGATTTTCAAATTAAACAATGTAAAGATAAATTAAACTTTTTACACTATAATAAAAGATTTAAACGTGGAATCATAGATGGTCTAGGTACTATTTTTAAAAGTATATCTGGAAATTTAGATGCCGAAGATGGTAAAAGATACGATGAAGCGATTCTTACTTTAAATACTAATCAAAAAGATATAGCGGTCACATTAAATAAACAAATTTCATTAACTAGGAAAATCATAGACGATTACAATAGTAGTATTTCGCTAATAAAACAAAATGAAAAAGAAATTGCTGAAAAGGTTAATGAACTTAGTTCAGAACTAGAAAAGTTCGTTTCAGATTTCTCAGGATTTTTCATGGCAAAAAATGCTTTGGACCAAATATTGGCCGTTCTTAAAATTTTAACAAATATTCTAGATAACGTTGAAAATTCTGTTATGTTTGCAAGGTTAAAGACTCTTCATTACAGTATTTTAAAAATCGAAGATCTAGAATTTATTACTAAAATACTATTAAAACATTATTCAATAGATAATCTAGCTTTTGGAACTAATCTCGTTGACTTACACAAATATTATGATATTCTTAGTGTAGAATCTTATTATTCTAAAAATAGAATCGTTTTTGTTGTTCACTTTCCTATAACTTACCCTGAATTATATTCATATTACCACTTATATTCCATCCCTACAAAAAATAATTCCATTATGATCCCACCTAAACCCTTCTTGGCAATACAAAATAATCACTATGAGTATGGTTACGAAGAATGCAAGAAAATACATCCAATATATTTCTGTTCCCGGACAAAACAACTAGAGACAATTGAGACCGAAGACTGTATTCAGCAGATACTAAAATTAGGGACCAAAGAAATACCTTCTTGTGAAATCTTCCCTGTTAAAATCGAAAACGAAATTATAGAAATCATAAATCCAGCCCATTATATTGGAATTTTCCCAGAGGAAACAAAAATTAAGCTGACTTGTTTCAAATCCGATTTAGCAGTTCTTAAAGGGACTTATTTCCTGGAGGTGCCAACAGGTTGCAACTTCCAAACTTCCAAGGGCAAATATTTTAACCATGATGACATCATCCCTGGTCAGCCACTATTTCTACCCGAAATTACAGTAAATAAAGTGGATTACCAAAAACGAAAATATCTTAACATACAAGAAATTCCACTTGACAAAATTCATCAACTTCAAAAAGAACAGGAATTAATTAATGAAGTCAGTCTAAAAGGTTTACCAAATTCTGATGTACCCATGTGGACTACACCATTATATGGACTTGTGATCATTCTATTAATTATATTTTTCGTCAGATATATTAGATCCAAATTCATAAAGCAAAATCCATCAACCATCCATGATCAGCGGAGCCCAATCGAAGATGATGAATAACCAATCGATCCACACCCCGTATGGATCTTTCTAAGGAGGGAGGAATTATATAATGCAACATGCTGACCAAGACTATTTTTCTTGGAATCTAATCCTAGTCAGCAAGGCGTGACAATAGCTTTCTTTTTACATTTATTTCGTTTTATTTTCAGTCTGATATTATTGTTCAAAGCTTTCGGTCTCTTATATTTTGTAATATTATAAAAATAAAATTTTTTAAAAACTAAGTTTTCGAACCGAGTTATATTATTCGCGCGAAAGGGAACTTCGTTCCAACAGTTCTTTGATGATAAACGATATAAATTGCATCCGAAGAAATGCCTATATTGCTAGACGAAAGCAGTTCTTCCCAAAAACAGAAAAGATCTACTGAAAACTTTAATCGGGTATAAAGTTGAAACAAATAAAAATGAACTATTTTTGTGCTCAGTTGATGAAACAAATGTAATTATAATTTTCACTTGTAACACAAATTTAACATTTTTATGTGGTTGATGTTATATATGTAGATGGTACTCTTCAATATTGCACCAAATAATTTTATCAACTTTTTACTCTCCACGGTTTTAAGAATGGACATTATATACCATTAGTTTTATCCCTTTTGCCAGATAAGAAAACGGAAACCTATGCTACAACTTTTCGAACAATAAAAGAAAAATGTTCTCGACTTAAGTTAAAATCCTCACCAAAGACAGTTGTAATCGATTTTGAAAAAAGTATACATAACGCAGTTAAAAAATCAGTTTGGAACAATATACAAATCGTGTGATGCAGATTTCAGTTAGGACAGGCATGGCTTAGAAAAATACAACAATTTGGGTTAATAATGCAATATAGGGATTCTAATTCGGAAGTTGGTAATTTTTTTGGGGTTACCTTTTTTAAAACCGGAAGAGGTTGAGTAAGAAGGAGTTAGAAAATATTCCGATTACGTTGTCGACAATTACATTGATAGTGAAGCTCCATTCCCTTCACAGCTATGGGCTTCACACGAAAATCATCAATATAGAACCACCAACTTCTGCGAATCTTTTCATTCTAGGCTAAATGCAGAATTTTACAATTCACATCCTAGTATTTATATATTTATAGATACATTGGTTAGTTTTCAAGCGGAAATTTACATTAAAATTTACATCTAAAATAAATTAATTAAAAAACATCGACTTCAGCTAAGAGAAAAAACTAATTTTACGTATAACATTGAAAAGAAATCAGCTGGACAATAAAATTATAGATGTCTATACATTTATTAATGTCATAGCTTTTAAAAATGTACCTGTAGTATAAATTCAAACATATTTGGACATTAAGGAGAAATTGAAAATATGTCGCATCCGGCAGGACTCCAACCTGCAACCTTTACCTTTACGCGGTAACACTCTAAGCAATATAAGCCTTAATAATAAGTCAGGTTATTGGTTTTCTTGATTCAACTCATGTCACATGTAACACTTACTCCCGCCTCTGCTCCCGCCTTAATTATATAGATGAATTATGTTAATGAGAGAGATTATTTGTCAAATTCACAAGTAAAGCATCAAATTTTTTTTGTGCCTTGTCTTATATTTTTATTCGGTTAAGAGACCAAAACCATCGATTTTTATTGAACCAATATTTTTCTGATATCTCTTATGGGATTTTTAAAACTTCCTAATGACAAATCAGTCACTACAAATACAATTGATTTATTTCCACAATAAACAGCCGTTTGTCTTTTATTGTGTGACTGATCATTTTCAATGTTCAACATATTTTTAGTAAGCATTGCTTTACAGGTGTGACTTAGTTTGTTAGGAAATTAGTAGTTGGTTTTTATACAAAGGATCTCATGCCTGCTTACACAATTTAGATCAAGCAACTAAATCAATTTGAATATCAAGAGTGAAAAATTAAATAATTTCCTATATCGAGTTATTGGCTAAACATATAACATTCAATAGCAACAACTTTATGCATAATTCGATATTTATTACATCTGTCATAATAATAATTTGAACGATAAAACAGTAGCATGACATTTTTACGCCTATTCAACAGGTTTCCTCTAAACTTCTTTTTAAAAAAAATAAACTAATGGATTTGTTTGTGGTGATCTACAAGGCCCTGTTACTACTTATTTTCTTCAAATTAGTTTTTAAAAATTAGCAGAATGCCTCCAAGATATGGGTGGTACCGGGAAATGAAAAACTCCGGGCAGACCAAAACTAGCGCCGAATGACTGTCGGCATAAGCAGCCACTTCCTCTTGGTTAACAGCTCGGGGTTGAAGAATCAACCGAAGTAAGGGCACTTCCTTGCCATTGGGATAAGAAACCGTCCCTAAAGACGGACGAACCAATAAATGGTCAACAGAGGGAGAATAGAGAAGGTAAAGATTAATCTATGTAAGTTTCGGCTTTACCATCCACCGTGCCTTTTTAAAATAGTTTGGTGATTCCTGGATTCTCTAACAGAGTGGTAGAAGTTCTTCTATTTGTGTACCTTGTATATTCATTCGGATGGATTAAATTTAAATATGTTTCAACCGTTTTTGGCACAGTGCTAATTTTATTTATACCAACAAATTGTCTTGATAATTACAAAAAAATTTGAATTTTCCAAATTGGGGATCGAATAAGTGATGTGTATTTTTTACACAATTCAACATACTCTTAAAGAATGAAAAACTTTCTATTGTGTTTATTTTTGGTATCGAAAAGTGTTACAACAAATAAATGTTTACTATTTTTCAGCTTTAATTTATGAAGCACCTGATATTCCCATGACAAAACGACCTAAAACCAGATAGGACAGGTAAGAGAAAAGTTTTTCATTATAAACTTACTTTTTTAAACAGGTAAACAGGTAAACGTTATCAGGAGTTTAAAATTTAGTTACTTCTTTGGAGAACGTTTTAGATTTTTTGGAAGATATCCATCAAGCTATCGTTTTAAAAATTATATTAATTTAAAATACTTTAAAATATCAATGTTGTTTTTAATTAAAATCGCCTTCAACATTAATTATAGGTACTGAGCCTAGAGTATTGAGATTTTTTTTTCCTTGACCAATTCAGCAAAATACGCTCCAAAGACATCAAGGGAAAACGTATTAGTGTCTTCTTTTCAAGTCTCTAGTCTAGTCCATAAATTTGTTATAAGTAAAATTTTAAATAGGCTTTGATTTTTTAGGAATTAAATTCGAAAATTTCTCCTTTTTCTAAATCACTTTTACTCATTGTTAGGAACTAAAATTGAAATGACAAAATCGCCGAAATCCCGGTATTATGAGATTTTCAATCTCTGGTGGCTGGAATGCGATTTCAACGTAATTTATTGAATAATAATATATTTCAATCTCATGATTAGAAAAACTTTGAAACTATGACAAATATGCTAGTAAATATTAATCCTTCATTCTTATTACGTTCTCTCTGTATTAAACTCAAAAATTAAAACCATTGCAGCCGAAGAACACTTTTTTTATATTAGTATGAAACTACACCACAGATGGCGGAGTCTAGAGGACACAGTAAATTAAAGATTGGTATTTCGTTATTCTTTTGGTAGATGGCGGACATATTAGTCGGTGTTTTATTTTTCAAAAGTTTCTGTTAACAAAAATAAATATAATCATCAATATAATATGCTGAAATGAATGTTTTAGTCAAAATCTCTTAAATCCTTGAATAATTTTGAATTTTGACACTTATTAAAGAGGAAAACTGATAAAGAAGAAATATTTATTTGCGCATATTAACCGGAAGTGAGATATGGTTTATATATTAGATTTTGTGAACAGTATTTTTTTCTATTATTTAATATATTCTTGAATGCCGCATTGGAAAAAATTTAGAAAGTAGAAAATTTTCTGAAAAATTTGGTGAAGATGAACAATTGAAAACCTTTAAAAATACTATAGAGAACGTGTAAAAATGAAAAAAAAAATTAAAAACCGTAAAATCACGTAAAAAGTGCTAAAATAATGTAAAGAATTCCAAAATAATAATGATCTATTTTTGAATAATCCATATGTGTGTGTGTGTAAAAAGGGGAAAAAATAAAAATAGATGTAAAATGTGAGCAAGTTGTTTTAAATTTGAAAAATCATAGAAATTCAGAAAAAAATGTAAGAAACTGTCTTGTGGTAAACCGGAATGGTCGTAAATAATCCAAAAAATTGTAATGAATTTCAACACATTAAATTATGGAAAATAAAAAAAGCGTTATAAATTTAAAAAAAAAAACTGCAAAATTGTTAAAAACTAAAAGAAATTTTAAAAAGTTCGATTGAATAAATTTTACCATAAAAATATGTGTTGGGGGACTACGGTGTACCACTTTTACCTGTCTTAATCCTGTAGCGGAAAGGGCTACTCTTTTTTGACAGCCGAGTTGTACCACGAATTATATTATAATTATTTATATTATATTATTCGGAGTATTTCTCAAACGACCTTTGTCAATTTGTAAAACTTAATAACATCAAGAACCAATAATAACGAACTTGTAATTTTTCATAAGGGTAGAGGGCATAAAGTGCATAAACAGAGTCTATATAAGTAAGTGGTCAGTTACTAGTTTCTAGTCTTGATAAGTAAGTGGTCAGTTGAAAGTTTCCTAAGACAATGGAAATACAATCTAATTTAAGTAAAAAGCGTGCAAAATTGTTAGTGTTTAATAATTATAATTTTTCAAAAGCACGCACATTGCGAAGTGTGAAAAAAAGGTGGTGTTGCACTAATATCAAAAGTAAGTAGGTGCAACGTACAACTGTGCGTTATAGCTTACTTACCCTGCATGGTGACAATGAGTATAAATGACATTTACTGTCAAAGGAGTAGATAATAGTATATTACGTATCAAGAGTAGTAAGTAGGACATAACGTACGAGTGGAAAAGTTACGTAATTACACGAGTTCGTTATACCTCTTACCACTCGAGTTACGTACTATGCTTTATCTACGACACAATATTTTAATTTTAAATATTTGACATCTCTAAAAAAATATATGACGTGCGTACGTCATTCCAACATGACGTTTTATTACGCACAACTGTGCGTTATAGCTTACTTACCCTGCATGGTGACAATTAGTATAAATGACATTTACTGCCAAAAGAGTAGATAAAAATATATACAAGTGCAGATAAAAAAACGATTTTGGAATCTCAAATCATGAACGTGAGATAGCCATTGCTAGACAAGCTATTAATAATGGCGTTAAACGAAAAGCTGCTGAGGATTGTACAGAAATACCATCGAAACTAATTTTTAAGAAATTAACTGTACTTAATATTCAGTGGATTAAATTATTATTTTTAACTGTATAATTTTCCATATTTTAGAACTGTGCTTGTGCCTCAGTTATTGGAAGCATTACCCAAGACTAGGGATCAGATTTTTGACTACTACTATTACTACTTCCAAATTTCGCCGCTAGATGGCGCCACAGGTGGCGGCGCTGTATTCTTCTGTTTTTTCGAGTGGCCTCTGACATTTGGCGCAAGCAGCTAATTCTTCTTTTTTCAAATGGCCTCTGACATTTGGTGCAAGCAGCCAACTCTTCTTTTTCGAATGCCAAAAGGGCATTATAGCTATATCTCGTAAACGGCTCAACGGATTTCGATGTGTGACATATCATTGTAAAGGGGTTGGTGTATAGGGTAAGATGAAGTGTCAAAAAGACCTTATTGAGAGTGCCAAAAGGGCATTATAGCTATATCTCGTAAACGGCTCAACGGATTTCGATGTGTGACGTATCATTGTAAAGGGGTTGGTGTATAGGGTAAGAGTAAGCGTCAAAAAGTCCGTATTGAGGCTGCCAAAAAGGCATTAATGTTGTATCTCGTAAACGGCCTAACAGATTTCGACGTATGACATATCGTTGGAACGGGGTTGCGGTATAGAGTAGGATGACGTGTTAAATGGGATCGTAACTTGGCAAAAGCGCGCCAAATTTAAATTTTTAAATCTATAGGGGGCGCTAGCAGTCAACTGTCAATAGTTTTCGAACATAACTTCACTTTTTCAAGTGGCAGAACACCTATCGTTAGCGCTGGACAGTTCTTCTTTTTTCGAGTGGCCTCTGACGTTTGACACAAACAGCCAATTCTTCTTTTCGTTATATTTTTGAATTTTTCGCGCTTCACTGTAATCGTACCAATTTTACATGCCTCACATTATCTCAACTCACCCTAACTCACCCTACCACCCCTCATTATCAACCCCAGTGCCCAAATAGAATAATTTTGTATAAGAATAAGTGTAGAAAAAAAAATCTGTGTGATGTCTGTTGTGGTATTCGAACCCACAAAGTCATGTGTAGAATGTTGACGCCTTAACCAACACGGCTATCATCTGACTTGAAAAATAAAGTTGAAATGTGTTAGATAAACAGCTCCGTCTACGGTTGTTGGTAAGTTAGCAGAGGCGTACTGTTGATTTTTTAGATATTTAGCAGTGCCGTACCTAACAATGAGCCGAGCCTAGCCTCGCCTTATGAAATCTTTTTACTAAGTCAAATAAATTAAAGTATAATTACAACAAATTAAATTAAAATGAAAATACAGTTTTAATTTTTTGTTTTTATTTTTTTTATTTTTTATTATAATATTTAAATAAAGCAATGAAATGTTTTTATTTAATTGGAAAATTTGGTAATATATGTTAGTAACATAATATTTTTTTATTACACGGCACAACGTTAAAGTGAGAAGAACAAAAGAAGGTTTAAAAAATATGCCTATTCGTGTTACATTTGTTTGTATTAAATGTAAAGGAGAAACAGATTTACCAAACAGTGTATGTATAGAATGTTTAGCAGAGTTATATCGCAAAAGTTTGGGAATTAAACATTCTACAATTTATAGAAAATAAATGAGTCATCAGTTTATATGTCCCAGGTGCAAAGGTGAAACACATATCAAGGTTTGATTTGTGTAGACTGCTTTTCAAAACAATACCATTAAAAAGTTGATGGAATAAAGCATTTATCAACTGTCGCTGTAAAGGATATTTAGAAATGAAGAAAAGTAAAGTGTCGTTTTTAAATTTAATTTTCAACTGTTTCGGTTATAGTTACTGTCCAACAGTTAAAGAAGTAAGATGTTAAACGCTGTAATAAATAAATTACCGTTTGAAATGCACCTTCCTGGTTACAAGTTTTGTGGTCCAGGAACAAAATTACAAAAAAGTTTATCTCGAGGTGACACTGGTATTAATGGATTAGATGAAGCTTGTAAAGAACATGATATTGCTTATTCTCAAGAAAAAGATTTACATAAACGACATGAAGCTGATAAAATTTTTACTTTCTTGATTTAAAGTTGTAATTTTCGAAATAAAGTTTTTTAAAAATCCATTCGGAATTCTACGTTTATTAACTTGTTTATCAATCCTTCCGGATGTTCTAACAAATTAATCATCACATTAGTTTTACCACAATTTGAAGGTCCTACTATCAGACATTCAATTGTTGCTGGAAATAGTTTTCTGTGTTTAGAAATCTTTGGTTTATTTATTTCTTCAAAAATATTATTTTCAATTTTCAAAGACGTACCATGTTTTACAATTTTCATCTTGCACATATTTTAACTAAATGAATAATTTGAATACTTTTAGTTTATTTATATAAAATAAAACAACATTTTTTGTTATTATTTTATTTTTTACAATAAGTATACCAGAAGTACAAATTAAAGACATTTTCTAATGCACAAAAAAAAAATTCTTACCTTTGCGAAATTAAATAGGAATACACTTTTTGTAATTTTACCATAGAAATTTTTAACAGTGTACTAAAGAACCTCTATAACAACCAATTGTAGTGACGTAATCGTGTGATATTGAAAATTTCTACAGAATTTGCAAAATCATCAACTAGTATCAGAATAACCGGAGTCGGACAGTACGACCACGGGCCAGGTATCTGTTTTAAGTACACTTATTAGTTGGACTGGACCACGACCGCTCTTCAAGCGGATTAACGTTGTATTCTAAGAATTAAAACATTCACTATTGACTTGACATATTATTTATTATTAATGTGAATTATAATAGGACATAATTTTTATAAAATCTTTTTGTGATAACAGGCCATGTCTATATTTTGATATCTTAGATTTAATAAAACCATTTTTTTCTGTGTTACACTTTTTAGTTTTTTGGTGTAACATTTTACGAAATGTATTTTAATATATGTTTCTGCTTAAAGTAAACATAAATCTTTAGGGTTAGAGTGATAACAGACTTTGCTTTTGCTGACTAAAATTTAGTTATAATATGCACTTGACACCACTAAAGTAAATATACAAAGCATTAGTACATATTTCACAATGTATACAAAATAAGTGAATAAGCAAATTATTGCATGACGTTGTTTATACCACGTGCAAATTTGCAATTCTGTAATACTTTGTTGTTGTGCCTATACTCGATCCGTTCAAAAGATGGAATTCAAGGACGCGTGATCAGTGACTGACCGCCGTAATTGTACGATGCCACGTCATGTGTTTTCGAAAACTGCAATTTCAGCAAAAAATTTGTATATAAACGCATAAACTAAATTTATTAAATCATACAGTGTTTTAAGTTGAATAACAATAATACACAGTGATTAAAAAATGGCTTCAGTTCCATGCACTCTAGTGATTTTTACAGAGGACAAGATAAACTTTCCTCCCAAAGATGTGCTCATTTTCATGAAGCAGTTGTTTAAGTAAGTTTATTTTGTTTTTTATTCTATATTTTCTTTTACTTTTTATTTTAATTTTTAAATATTATTTTAATTTCATTTATACTTATAATTTGTTCTTTTTAATTCAGATATGGTGTAAAAAAAATCTCACTTCAAAACGATAAAGTTTTTATAAGCTTGTCATATTCGCCACGAGCTGAAACTTTAAAACGAAAGTTTCAGCAACTGCCGATAAAATACATAAGAAGTAAAATGGAAAACATGGATGAATTCAAGGTGGTAGAGAGAGTGGTTCGACGATATCGATACAATTTTATAGATGAAGATGTTGATGAAGTAAGAAGAACTGTATCGAAGCAAAATATTCATTATATTGAACCACTTGAATTGGATTTTGATCAACTAGTAGAACTTGACGGAGAAGGACAAAATATTGAAAAAGATCAAAATGTAAATTGAAATAAAAGTTTTGATTTTTAATTACGTGTTTAATTACTCTTACCTTTAAGAAATTAAATAGGAATACATTTTTTGTAATTTCACCATAAAAATTTTTAACAGTGTACTAAAGAATCTCTATAACAACCAATTGTAGTGACGTAATCGCGTGATAGTGAAAATTTCTTCAGAATTTGCAAAATCATCGAATACTTTTAGAATAAAAACTTGACATTGAACTGAGCAAGAAGTTACAGTCTTTAATTATTATTATTATACTGTTTCTAAAAGAAAAAATTGAAGTATGTAAAAAAAAAAAATTTTTGAAAACGTTTTACGTGACTTAAATGTTGTGTTTACGAAAAAGGTTTTTTTAAAATAATTTTTATTATTTAACCAAGTGTAAAATATAATATAAAATATGTGTTTTCTTTAGAATGAATGAATCAAGTCAGAATGAATTATAATTGAATATAATGTAAAGTTTGTTTATGATATAATTTGAAAAAGCTGAATTTGCGTTTCTGCTATTTTAGCGGATGTTGCATCTTCTTTCTGTATGATCCTACCAGTGGCGTGGTTATAACTCGTGTTTTATTTATTACCCAACAAATTTTTTACATAAGAAAAAAATATAATTTTTTTAACTATAAAGAAAATTAAATAAAAAAATTATAATTGAAATATAAATAGTAAACATAAGTCTTTAAAAATAAAACCAAGAATATTTCTTTTTAATATGTTCCGTTGAAACGACCAAAATAACGTTCAAATTCGTCGTTTAGACGTCTATTTTTTGACACTTTGACGTTCATGAATTTAATAACAAAAAAAACGATGAAAAGTGTCACTTTTTGTCACTTTGAAATGATGTTTTTCCATAAGAAATACATGTAAATCGAAAATTTCTTCTTACCTATTTTTTAAAACGTTGAAACGGCAAATTTTAACGCTGTTTTAACGTTTTGACGTTTTAAATTTTAGAACTGTGACGTTCATGAATTTTGTAACGATAAAATAACATTTTTTGACGCTATATTTATCGATTTTGAAATAAAAGTCATTATTTTTTATAAAAGTTTATTACATTATCTTTATAAAATAAGAAACAACAGAGTTTATAAAATATTAGATTTTTCGATCCAGCTATTATGCGAACTATCAAACCCTAGCCATTTAACGTAGATTTTATTGCCTTTTTTCCTCAGCACTTTTTCAACAAGGTAAACATCAGGATTTTTTGACTTTTGTAGCTCTTCCTCGTAAAATGCTCCTTTAATTGGCGATCCATGTAAATCCTCCAACATGTATGTTACAGGATTAGTTATGTTCACTTTGGTAATTTTAAAAAGCTCCGTAGTCCAATTAGGTGTATAGCCTTTATCGAATAGATGCTTTGCCTTGCTTATGCGCACCACATCTCCAATTTTATATTTTCGCGGGCCTGCTATTTTCAAATGATTATAATGTTGCTTCAGAATCTCTTTTTCATTGGATCTGTTTACCTGAGACGGCTTTTGACCAATCGTTCTATGTTTGCTTTCGTTGTACTCTTTTGTAATTTTCGGTAACACATCTATCCACCTGTACGTACCGTTTAAGCTAAAATGCTTGTACAATTTCGTTTTCAGCGTTCTAATAACTCTTTCCGCCATACTTGCTTTCATCTTGGTAAATGTACTGTAATGATTTATGCCATGTTTCTGCATTAGATTTTGAAATTTTGTGTTGTAAAACTCTTTGCCCTGATCAGATTGAAGATTTTTCGGTTTGCGTTTTCCTATAATATCGGCAAAAGCTTTCGTGATTTCTTCGCCAGTTTTCGATTTCAACGGTCGAGTCCAGAGAAATTTCGAGAAGCAGTCGATTACCAGTAGAATCATTTTAAACGATCGATTTTGAGTTGCGTACGAACTCATTTCAGCCAAATCAATTTGCCATAAATCGTCCAAACCTTTAATAATTGTTCGTCGACGAGCATAATTTTTTCGAGCCGGTTTATGCAGCTCATTAACGACTTGAACCTTTTCCTTTGAAAACATGACTGTGACTAAATGTTTAGGGATTTTGTATTAATCGATTCTCCAATGCTTTTATGGTCAAATCCATCGCAGTAATAGTTTCACGAACATCAAGCAGATTCTGTTGATTTATAGTTATTGTATCGATCAAAACAGCAATATTCTTTTTAATAGCCGCTATTTGTGATTCTAAACTTTTATTCATAGCATTCATGTTTTCAGTCAACTTTTGCACATTATTATCCATATATTTTTTATTGACGGCATCGCTGTCTGAGTCAGGATCTTTAACATTACAAAGTTTTAAATTTTCAAAATCAATATCACCGTTTGCAGTATGAACCAAGGTTGGTTTAGACATCAGCAATAGTTTTTTATTGCCTATATCATGTTTAGTACGTCCGAATTTGTCGACACTCATTGTGGTAATGATGTTTAGGCAATAATGCGTGCTTCTTTTAATTCCTCGATAATTGCAACAATTTCATTATCATTCGAAGTATTTCCTGCTTCTTTTGACGCTATTAAAAGCCGAAGCCTGTCAACGAGTTCGTTTGGATCGTCCCAATATTGAAGGTCAATTTTATTATCGTTGTAAACCATTTGCATCCCAGAGCCCACAGTGCTCGAATGTTTTCGTAAGTGAGAGGTAGCCAGAGGTTTTATGATATGTGTGTATTTGAATCGTTGTGTTCCTTTAAGGTTTCCTTTAATGTTTTTATGAGGATTTGTTAATTCTAGTATTGTTCCATAACGCTTTAAATCATCATCATTAAAATTTTTAGGTACATCATTAAAAATTAATTCATACAGACCCGGTGTACCTCTTATCTGTTTGCCTTCTGTAATAATAAATCCATGCTTTTTATCAAAGTCGATTTGTTTGCCACCCAGAAACCATTTAGATGTATCACCATCGTAAGTAGGACCATAAACCGTATCTATATTATCTTTTTTCTCCCAATGATCTAGAATATATGGATGAGCCATTGGGGGATACTGATCCAAGTATTCCTTAATAACATCTTCTGAAACGTTAAAATCTTTAACAGCCTGTTCTTCGTCTTCATAGAATACTTCATCATTATCATCACTAGTAGTTTCGGCAACATTTTCGAGTTTTATAAACTCAGGTATGCTTGATTGCTCTTTTTGTTTAGGTGATTCCTCTTTTTGTTTAATTGGTTCTTGTTTAGGCTCTGGCTCGTTGGCTGGTTGAGGATGAGAGATCACTGTTTGGTTTAGAGAAGATTTTACAATTTTGTGTAGTTGTTCTGTGACAGGTTTAAACAATTTATTTAGTGTCTCATCCGTTTCAACTCTACCCAATTGTAACGCTTTATATTTTTTTCGAATCGATCGAGCCAGTTCGGCAATTTTTCTCTTACGAACGGCAATGTCAACTGGATTGTCTGACATGTTGTCGAATACTGAACGCAATGTTACAATTTTATGTATTTATCGAAACCGATTCGATACCGACCGTTGTTTAAATCAAAGTCTTTCGCAATAACCATTGTCCCATATTTTTCTTGCCAACATTTCGAACACAACTGTTTGAATTCTTCAAAACTCATATCCGGTGACACGTGTTCATCAAAGACATGTTTCAAATTAATAGCATCTTGTTTAAAAAGTACAATTAGGTTACTGTTATCTCTACAAATTTGTTTACAGCATTTCGAGTAGGTTTGTGAAAGAAATGCGCTATCTATATCCCGATGTCGGCCCATGCTGTAGTATTCTCTAATCTTTTGTTGGTTCTCGCATATGACATCATCAAAAATAAAAATTGAATTCGGCTTTGCTTCATTTGGACTAATAACTTCATCGTTTTCTTTAAATGGAAAATATCCCACTCCTTTAACTTTCGACAGCACTTCTTCCAACAATTTATACTTGGGCTGATACAATGACTTTGAATAAACGTAAACATTTTTAAATTTCGCGCCATGCGGATGAAACAGTAATGATAACATAACGTTTGTTTTGCCACACCCACTGGGTCCACAGATTAGCGCTCGAAACGAGTTTGGTAGCAGTGGACCATGTTTACTGCCAGCGATTTGATCGTTTCCTCCATCTAAATTTTCAATCGGCAGTGTGTGTTCTTGCTGAACGACCTTCATGTTTTGACATGTTTTTTCATGTTTCAATGTATAAGTAGTGTAGTAATTCTAAAATCATTTCATTTCTCATGTTGGTGTTTAAAGGTGAAGGTGTGCTCAACAGTTTAATCAATAATCTACCGTTTGAGTTACATTATCCTGGTTACAACTTTTTGGGTCCTGGAACTAAATTACATCAAAGACTTGCACGTGGAGATACGGGTGTTAACCTGCTGGACGACGCAGCCAGAGAACACGACATTGCATATTCTAAGCATAAAGATTTAGCGGAACGACATAAAGCGGACGAGATTCTAGAGAATAAAGCGTGGGAAAGAGTAAAGTCCAAGGACGCATCAATTGGCGAAAAGACTGCAGCTTGGTTAACTACCACCGCAATGAAAGCTAAACGTAAACTTGGTATGGGTGTAAAAAAACCGAAATCGTTTAAACGTAATATTATAAGTAAAATACAGAGAGATATAAAAAAAGCTGGTCCTTCGGCTACATTAAAACGAGCAACCAGTATTGCTCTAAAAGCAGCCAGGGTAGCTGTACAAAATGCTGGTGGAAAAAAACAGGTTAAAGTACCTAGAATTATTCCCATCGAACCAAAATCCGGAGGATTTCTACCTCTTATTCCGTTGTTCGCAGGGCTAAGTGCACTCGGGGCGTTGTCTGGCGGAGCTGCTGGAATCGCTAAAACTGTGATTGATGCGAAAAATGCACAAAAAAAATTGGAAGAAGAACATCGACATAACAAAGCTATGGAATCTCTCGGTAAAGGACTATATTTACGAAAAAATGCCAGAGGAGGCTTTGGTCTTTTTCTTAAAAAAAACTAGGCAAGCTACCCAATCGAGGATTGTATGATTACGAACTAAAACGATATGCTAAACTTTTAAAAATCCCAAATTTCAGAGGTGTATTTATGCGAGACACATTACCTAAAACCGGTCCTGTTCAACGCGAATGCGCAATCCTAAATTTGGATGAAAGTAAAAATCATGGAACTCATTGGGTGGCGTATCGGAAGATTAACAATAACGTGGAATATTTCGATTCATTTGGCAAGTTGAAACCGCCGAAAGAACTTGTACAGTATCTGGGGCCTGCAACGAAAATTGTTTACAATCACGATCCTTATCAAACTTTTAACCAAATCAACTGTGGTCATCTTTGTTTAGAATTTCTATACGATGGAGGCTGTTTTGGCGTACATTAATCGTGAAAAGAACCTGATTGACTTTACTGAACAAGAATTGGCTTGTTTTCCTATATGTTATTTGAAAAGGTACGCAAAACCTTGTGAATTATTACAAGTTTGGTGCAAGTTGCCGCTTGAATATAGATTGGATTTTGAATTGCGAACCTGCCTGCCATGCTTTGTTCATCATAATCGTCCTGAATGGACCACCCATGTTGACGGACCTGCGCAATCACAAGGAAATTGCAATATATGTAAACTAGGTTTAGAAAAATGTAATGAGCTTGTAAAAAATTATTTAAATAAATGTTAAAGATATAAAATTTTATTTCTGTGTTCAACCTCCAACAGTTATGTTGTTGACGCTAGAGAGTCGTGATTATCAATTTGATTGGACTCCTCCGGTTCCTTTGAGTTTAGATCCAAAGAAACAATACAAGTTGGCATTTCTGTTTTTCTTTTCGTACAACAGTATACCGAATGTAGAGAATGGCAGTAATGCTTTTTACTATTACGAAAATAACGATAAAACTAAATTGCAGAAAATAACGTTAAATACAGGTTGCTATGAAATTTCCGATATTGAAGAGACAATTAGAAATTTACTAAATATACCATCAAATGCAAAGATTGAAGACGTTTTTTCATTGAAACCCAACAATAATACACTCAAGTGTGAAATATTCAGTAGTCAACATGCAATAAATTTGGAGCGCGAAGACAGTATAGGCAGAATGTTGGGTTTCTCAAAGAGGATTCTGGAACCGAACGTAAGACATAGTTCCGATCTACCTGTGGAAATTGTTAAAGTACGAACGATTCGTTTCGAAACAAACATTACCACCGGAGCCTTCTACAACAACAGACCTACTCACACTATCCACGAGTTTGGTATATCCGTAGACCCTGGTTACGCTATCGACGAAATTCCAAAAAATATCACATATTTGCCGGTGATTAATATACCTGAGATTACAAATATTACTATACTGGCATTGGATCAAAATTCAAGACCTGTAAATTTTCAAGGTGAAAGAAGTATATTGGGTTTTGGAGTTGAAAGAATGGGATTAATTTTCAACTATATAGCACCTTCATATTTTCAGAAGCCTGCAGTATTGAACAAATCGTTAAACTGTTCGGTAGGACGACAGCGACGACAACTTACTAGAGACAACGTTTTATTTTTGAAAGCTCTTGGTTTCAAAGTTATTAACAATAATAATAATAATGAATCGTATACGAACAATTCAAGATCCAATGTTTGATATTTATCGAGAGCCGACTCAGGATGAATCGATTAGAAAATCTGAATACCGATCTTACACACCGTTCATCAAATCGTTTAGCTGCAGCGACATTGTAGAATTTAGTGTAAATCAGGTGGACTCATTCTTTGCAATGCATGATACGTTGTTGGCTATTAAAGGAAAATTGGATATAACTGGTAATGGCGATGTTAGTTTGACACCAAACTTTGGAGCATTTCTATTCGATTCGTGTACGTATAGCGAATGTGCAAGAGAGATAGAAACAGTTCGAGATCCTGGAATTGTTAGCACTGTAAGAGCTTTAACATGTTACAATGAAGAAGATTCTCGTCACCTCGCCATTGCCGGTTGGAATTATCCCACAAATCCTATTCTCAATGCTGCTGATAAATCATTTAGTTTACTGATGCCGCTTAAACACATCTTCAACAGTTTCAATGATTACCCAATGGTAACTTGTGGACGACAAACGATTCGATTCGTTCGAGCTCGTAATGATCTCGATAGCGTTATTGTAACAGAAAAACCAGGTACCGGTAACGTAACTACTTCTACAACCGTACAGATTCTGATTCATTCGATGGAACTGAAAGTTAAACATATTTATCCAAATGATTTCGTTAAAGAACAATTGATGCGATCAATTCAAAGCGATCGTCCAATCGTAATTCCGTTTAGAAAATGGGAACTACATGAGCTACCATCTTTGACTGGAGGAGCAAAACAAGAAATTTGGGCTGTTAAAACGACATCTGCAATAGAGAAACCTCGATATGTTATTGTATTTTTCCAAACTAATAGGAGAAATCTAAAAACTGCAGATCCGTCTTTATTTGATCACGTAAATCTACAAGGTCTTAGACTCGCATTGAATGGTGAATATTTTCCCAATGAAAGAATGCAACTTGATTTTGAAAAAAACGACTTTGCGCTTGCTCATTACAACTACAGCGAATTCAATTCCAGTTACAACAGAGTATCAGTGAAACGACCATTAATGGATTTACTAGCATTCCTAAATCGTGCTTTGTTTGTTATTGATTGTTCTAAGCAAGAAGAATCGATAAAATCATCGACTGTTGATGTACGTCTGGAAATTGATGCTAACAAAGGATTTCCTAAAAATACTAAAGCATATTGTATCATAATTCACGATTGTTTATTGGAGCATTATCCCCTAACAGAAATAGTTAAAAATATAATATAAACTACTACCTATTTAGTATTTGCTCAGCTTTCAAAGAAGTTTCATCATCATCATGAGAATTGCAGTAGTCGACATCCAAGGATTTATAATCGATGAAGTTTTTTATCCAAAAGAAATCGCTATTCAGATTGGTGGTATAAAATCGAATTTTTTATTTAAACCGCCTTAACCATTCCACGAGTTGACTGCCAAAGACAAAAAAACAACGCGGTATTTGGAAAAATTTTTGCATGGAATACGATACGATTCTGGAGATGTAGATTATTCCGATGTCAATGTAATTTTGGAGAAACACCTACTTGGCAACGTTGATTTGATTTATGTTAGAGGGAATCAAAAAATTGACTTTTTAAAAGCAAAATGCGAAGAACTTGGAATCCATGTATTAATTTATGATGTTGTAAATTATGATGGGACACCCTGTGCAACAAAAAATTTTGAAGCTGTATATTCAGGATGTCCTCACCACGCCAACGGCAAATTTATGTGTGCATATAATAATATTCTTTCTTTGTATAATTGGTTGTATTATACTGTATTACCTAAATAAAGCTATAAAACAAAAATTAAGGTTTTTTTTTATTAAAACACCTTTTAAAAGTTTACAAATATTTATTGTTATTATTATTATTATTATTTAAAAATACATTTCATCGCTTCATTCTTCTTTTGGTTTCTTTCGCCAAAATTTTCATGATTAACACGCAAACTCCTGCTAACGTTGCCCATGTTATCTGAACTACTTGACATATTTGCTGTTGCATTGGATCCTCCATAGTAATTTCTAGTTGTTGCATTGGGATTTGAAGATTTGATCGCCATTCCCCCACTCCTTCAGAGTTGTCGTTAAAGATTAATTTTAGTTTGTAATTAAGAGGCGATTCCACTAATTTTAATGCAAACACCTGCAATTTTCCATCATTTACTGACACCTGACTCATCATTTGCCATGTACTGCATTCTTGTTTTGTTCCGTTTATATCTAAACACACACCAATATGTGCAACGTTTTGCGGAACGTTAACGTAAAGCATGTTATTTAATATTGCTGTTAAAACAACAAAATTTGTTTTTAACAAGGCCATGGTTTTATTCGTCTTGTGGGCGTTGATGATGATGTTGGTAAATATTTTTTAAAAACTTTGTCCCACAAACTTAAATTTTTAATTTTTTTTAATACTTCTTTTTGGTCTTCGTAGACAGAAATTTGTTGGTTTAATTTTCTTATATTTTCACAAAACTCCTCAAGTTTTTGACTGTATTCTCTCGAAGCCATTCTAAAACTAAATATTTTCCATGATATGTTTTATTATTAATAGCGAAAGCAAAGTCTGTTATCACTCTAACACATCAGTCGATTACGTTACAGGTGTAGTGGCTTACGTATTTGTTTATCATACGGGGGACCCGGGTTCAATTCTGTAAAGAATTTTTTTTAAATTTAATTGTATTTAACGCAAAAGTTGGTAGCACTGTAAAGTTGGTAGCGAAAAGAAGATTTGAACACTTCATCTTACCCTATACAGCAACCCCTTTACAATGATATGTCACACGTCGAAATCCGTTGGGCCGTTTACAAGATACACCATTAATGCCCTTTTGGCACTATCAATAAGGTCTTTTTGACGCTTAATCTTACCCTATACAGCAACCCCTTTACAATGATGTCACGTGACGAAATCCGAAATCCTTTATTGCGATAAGACTTGTTTATTATTATTTTTGTTAGGTACGGCACTGCTAAATATCTAAAAAATCAACAGTACGCCTCTGCTAACTTACCAACAACCGTAGACGGAGCTGTTTATCTAACACATTTCAACTTTATTTTTCAAGTCAGATGATAGCCGTGTTGGTTAAGGCGTCAACATTATACACATGACTTTGTGGGTTCGAATACCACAACAGACATCACACAGAATTTTTTTTCTACACTTATTCTCATACAAAATTATTCTAAGTTCTATTTGGGCACTGGGGTTGATAATGAGGGGAGGTAGGGTGAGTTAGGGTGAGTTGAGATAATGTGAGGCATGTAAAGTTGGTACGATGACAGCGAAGCGTAAAAAATTCAAAAATATAACGAAAAGAAGAATTGGCTGTTTGTGTCAAACGTAAAAGGTCACTCGAAAAAAGAAGAACTGTCCAGCGCTAACGATAGGTGTTCTGCCACTTGAAAAAAGTGAAGTTATGTTCGAAAACTATTGACAGTTGACTGCTAGCGCCCCCTATAGATTTAAAAATTTAAATTTGGCGCGCTTTTGCCAAGTTACGATCCCATTTAACACGTCATCCTACTCTATACCGCAACCCCGTTCCAACGATATGTCATACGTCGAAATCTGTTAGGCCGTTTACGAGATACAATATTAATGCCTTTTTGGCAGCATCAATACGGACTTTTTGACGCTTACTCTTACCCTATACACCAACCCCTTTACAATGATACGTCACACGTCAAAATCCGTTCGGCCGTTTACGAGATATAGCTATAATGCCCTTTTGGCACTATCAATAAGGTCTTTTTGACACTTCATCTTACCCTATACACCAACCCCTTTACAATGATACGTCACACATCGAAATCCGTTGAGCCGTTTACGAGATATAGCTATAATGCCCTTTTGGCACTATCAATACGGACTTTTTGACGCTTACTCTTACCCTATACACCAACCCCTTTACAATGATACGTCACACATCGAAATCCGTTGAGCCGTTTACGAGATATAGCTATAATGCCCTTTTGGCATTCGAAAAAGAAGAGTTGGCTGCTTGCACCAAATGTCAGAGGCCATTTTAAAAAAGAAGAATTGGCTGCTTGCGCCAAATGTCAGAGGCCACTCGAAAAAACAGAAGAATACAGCGCCGCCACCTGTGGCGCCACCTAGTGGCGAAATTTGGAAGTAGTGGTCTAGAACTGTCCTTGTTTAACTACTACTGTACTATTTGCCTCCATCGTTGTCTATCTTCCTTTAGGGTTAGGTCATATTCCATACCCATACTTCGTAGGTCTGCTTGTATGTTATCTCGCCACCTGATTCTAGGGCGTCTTAGGGTTCTTCGTCCAACTGGTACTCTTTCCCAGGCTCTCCTTAACATTCTTTCTTCCGGTTGTCATGTACATTGCTTTATTTATTAATTTAGATCTGAAAACTAAAATTAGAGACAAATTTTTTTTTTGCTTTTTAGAAAAGTAAAGCAATTTAAGTATCCTTTCTTGCTTTACAAATCTAGATTTTCATGTTCCTGTTACACCATTTATATAGATGGTACAATTCAGTATTGTACAAAGTATTTTTACAAACTATTTACCAACCATGCTTTTTAAAACGGTTACTATGTTCCGGTTATATTTGCTTTATTGCCTGATTAAAATTGTAATACACATTTATAAAATGTTAGCAATAAATGCAAAGCACTGAACTTATTTTTAAACCCAAAAAATGTAGTTGTCGAATAAGCAATTTATGGTGCCATTTCTAGATTTTTGCCATTTTCAAATTAAACTGGTTGTACGTTTGTAAATTGAATACAAAGAAAAAACTCAGAAATTGGTAAGTTTTTAAAATTATTCTTCGGTCTACATTTTTTAGAACCTAAGGAAATTGGTAATTTTTTCTGTTGAAATGTTTGATAAAATACCCAATAATTAGAGAGTAAGACAATTTTGTTATTATATAGTTGAAAATAATGTATCCAAAGAATTTAAATATCCTTCAAAAACTTGAACATCTTACAGGGTTACAAATCAGTGCCGCGTTTAGGAATTTTCGGGCCCGAGGCAAATTTTCAACTGCGGGCCCACTGACCCGCAGGCCGCAGGCTTTGAGGCAAAATTTTCTTTATGCAAATTAACTTTTGAAACAGAAAAAACGACTTTTTAAAAACAATTTAAAATTACACAAGAGACTTTATTACTTGGAAGTTAACAAAGATCTGATTTTATTTAACAAATTACTATAATTTATAATGTTGTATTAAAAGTATTGTCAGCGGTTTTGTATTCTGTATAGTCGGCGGGTTTCGTTCCATAACTCCTCCGGGGCAAGCTGAGAACTATGGGGTTTCTCCATGGTTCGATAGTAGAGGGAAGTTTCCTGGAATAGGGTCCATTTTTGTTTGTTGATTTGGTACCTCTCTTCTTTGTTGATTTCTTCTGATACAAAATTTGTAAAGAATGTACGTTCCTGTAAAAAGGACTGTAACATAGAGCAGTATTGTATAAAAGCTAATATTTTTAAAATGCACTGTAGGAATGTTTATATTTTTCAATTTTGTCTTCTGAGCTTCTAAAGTATTTTGAATAGTATTTAGTTCGTCAAATTTCTATTTGCACTGGGTTAAAATTAGAATTGTCTATTAGTGGATCATTTTTAAAGAAGTCTATATTTGGTAATTTAATTTGTTTATAATTTGGTTCTGAGGATTCGAGCGTTTTTAAAAGCACTTTGTCTATTTGCACATCACAATACTTGTTGATTTCTATAAGGTAACTTCCATTCAGTGGTATATTGTCTGTGGTTTTGATGTTTTTCCGAATCGCAACTGCATTACGTGGGGTGATAACCATCCATTGATTATTTTCTAACTTCTGGATTCTGGTGTCGTTGATTTTTGTTAAAATTTGGTTGCAGCGTTTCGTTGGTTCTGAATATTTTAGTAAATGAATTTCGCAGGGTGCATTTGTTTTAATTTCAAGTGGCTGAATATCTTGACAGAGAAATTCTTCTTTATTGATTAGTCGGCATGGAAGATCCGAAAATGCATAGTGTTGCTCATTTTTGAGGAGAAATTTGGATTTAGGAATAATAACTTTAAAGTTTTGATTGAATGGTATAGGGAGAGGATACAGATGATAGTAGTCATAATCATTTGCTTCTACGATTGGGATTTCTAATATAAAATTAAATATATTCTGTTTAGAGTAAGCTTTGACTTCTAGTATTTTTTCGAAAGACAAAATATTTTTTAAATTGGGGTCAAATGGAAATTTGATATTACTTTTGAGGGTTTTACTTATTGCCAATATTTCAGAAAGTAATTCTCTGGGGTCAGCTATTGCGTTATGAAATATGTTTAATTTTGAAAAACTAATGGCTATTTCTAGCGTTTCTAGTGCGTCGTGAATTATCTGATAGCTAGTAGAAAATTGTGAAACGAGTCTTTCCAGCGCGAAATAGTGAAGGGTTTCGACTTTGTCCAAACTTAGATTTTGTATTAACTCTTGTATTTCATTAATGCGAGAACTTAATATTAATTGATTTCGAGATAGTATTTTAGTTGTGTTTTCAAAATTTTGTATAGAGGATTGTAGTAGTGTGACTTGTTGTTCGATTATGGTTTTGATTTTATTCTGATTATTAGATAAAGAGGAGATAGCTTGATCATAACGTTTGGCATCGGTTTGATCGAGATTTCCTGTGAGGAACTTTATTGCCGAACCAACTCCATCAAATAATGATCGTTTAACTCTAGGGTTCCAAAAGGGGTTAAGTTGATTAAATTGAAGGATAATTTTGTTTTCTAGTAATTGGATCATGTGATAGGAATTTTGAAATTCTTCATCGAATCTAAAATGTTTTGATGAGTTTAGAAGAGTGTATTTTATGTCGAGGTATTGTCTCTTGAGTGTCAAAAATTGTTTCGTAATATTTGTTATATCATAGACATGTACGAAAGTCCAATAGTCAGTCTTAAGTTGTGCTTTTCCTAGATATAAAGGAAGAAGTCCCGGATTGTCGTTTAGGTTGTGGATTTGGCAAGGGTTTGGTCCTGCGCCTGTGGTATTTGTTCTCCAGATGAGGAGGAATCTGCAAGAGGAGGTTTCTTTAGTTCCTTAATGTGTACTATTTCGTTTTTTTCTGATAATTTTTTGTGTTTTATTAATTTCCGGCTTACTTTAACACGGTTTCTGTCAAGTAGTTCGATAATCCGATAAGGACCTAAGAACCTTTTGTCTTTTTTATTTCGTTTAGTAGGATTGGTTTTATAGACAGTTTGTCCTATTTTAAATTCGGTATTCTCGTCGCCTTGATCGTTTCGTTTTTCAATAGTTTTAGTTTTTTGATCTATCAGTTTTTCATTTACATTTTGGTATACGTGTTTCAGTTTTTCTTTATGATTATTTGAATAGTCCGTGTAAAAATTGTGGGGTAAAAATATTTCGTTAGGGCTTCTCGAGTCTGTATGTCCGAATGTTAGTTCAAAAGGGGAAAAATTAGTTGAGCTATGGATAGAACTATTGTAAGCAATTATTGCGTAGTCCATTAAGTCAGTTTCGTCAGGGTGAGTTTCTTGTAATATTCTTAGGTGTTCAATGAGCGTTGAGTGGAGTCTTTCTACTATAGAGTTTGATTCATGATGTGCTGTAGTCGTAAAATGTATTTTAATTTTATGTAGTCCTAAAAGGTCTTTAATAATTTCATTATTAAATTCTTTTCCTTTATCGACTGTTATTAGTTGTGGAACGCCAAAAGAAGTGAAAAATTTTAACAGAGCTTTACTAGTATGTACAGCTGTCTTACCGGGTAATAGAATTGCTTGAGCTAATTTAGTGAAGGCGTCTATTATTGTTAAATAAATTTTATTGTCGTAAGAAAATACGTCCATATGGATTATTTGAAATGGTTTTGTAGCGGTCTCAGTTAACATGAGCGGAACGTATGGGTTTTGCCTTGAATATTTATTTTTTTGACAAGTTGAGCAAGCGTTAATATAGTTTGTGATTGATGTTTTCATATTTTTCCAATAATAATTTATTTTTAGTCGTTCGTAAGTTTCGGTAATACCTCGATGGTTGGTTTTACCTTCGTGATAGTTTTTTAACAAAAGTAGTTGTTCTTCTTTGTCCGCGACAGTGTTAATTAATTTAGTACATTTGATCATTTTTGGTATGTTTTCAGAAAAGTGTTGTAAACAAATTCGATTAAAATCCCTATAGAGGTTATCTTTCTTGAAGTAAAAATAAAAAGTATTTTCTGAGTTGGTTAATTCTGTCAAAAATTCAAATATTAATTTGTCATTATTATTTTCGGGTATTTTTACTTTTATTATTTTTTTGTTTTCGTAAGTTTCATGTTTAACGTCAGTTTTGTGATGAATATTTGGGTAAACTAGGATTTGATGTGTTTTATTGTTTATAATGTCGTCCAAAATAGGTATGCCATTATTAGTGGTTTCATTGGCTGTCGAATGTTGTGTCGAGTCATTTGAAGAATCTGGATTGTCGAAGTTTATTTTTTCGTTATTTTTATTTGGGATAATGCAAATGTCAGAGAGAACTGTAATTTTTTTGTTATTAGGATTATTTGTTGAAGGTTGTGGATCTAAAGGAATATTTTCTGCAAGGTTTCTCAAATATTGTAAAATGTTTTCATCAACGTCTCCGGGGTTGTTTATTATAGTATAATTTTTAATATTTTTATTTTTAACTTCTAAATCTAAAATTAGTGGTATTATAGCATTTGGGGTTTCTATTACATTTTTGTTAACCTTTATATTTGCGTCTAATTGTTTAAGTAAATCTACACCTATAATTCCGTCAAATCTATTGCTGAATTTAAATAAATAGAATTTATGAAACTCTGGTTGATTAAAAAGTGTGAGGTGTCAAGGGACACCCGGATGGAACGAAGTTCCTTTCGATTAATTAGTGAAGGAATTAGTAATTTGTAAACATAACAGAGTGTTTATACATACATAAGCATTTATTATTGTCTGTATAAAATCTCTACTTACCTAACAGTTCGTTTCTTTTAACAAAAGTGTCCATTTATACAATACCAGAGCTTTAAATAACACATCTTTTTAAAATTACTTTTTATAATTTAAAACAGGAATTAACAATTCAATACAAAAAATTTAAAATTAAAATATTTGACAGTGACTGACAGTTAAGGTAATTTGACGTAGTCAAGTTACGAACTATTTTTAAAATGTTTATGAATTTATTAATTTATAAAAACAGGATGAAATAAAATATAATACTATTATAGGTAATTATGTTTTTTTCTACAGTATTTTCTTTTTAATGTACATTTTCTTTTAATTTAAAATAGTGTCTTGTAATATATCTATCTATGAGAGAGAGAGAGAGAGAGAGTTATTTATTTTTTGGTCTGTGAAAGAGAGAAACATGCGTGTGTTGGTGCATTGTGTCAGTGCATAGTGTCGTGACAACTTTTGGTATGAATTTTTTTGGGCTAGCTCCTAGCGTCCGTAACGCGCGAAAGGGAACTTCGTTCCAAAAATTGAAAATAGTGGAATATAAGCAGCTTTATCATGATATGAAATATCATGTGCAGTTTGAATGTTAAAGTTTTCATTTAAAATAAATTTTTGATAAAACTTGTAAGCTAAATCTGGGTTAATTAGAGATTTTGAACTTCCGGTGTCAATTAAAAACTTTGCATTAATTTCTGGAATTTTGATGTATAGTAAATTTGCTTTAAGAGCATTAAGAGATATCATGTTGGGTTGTTGGAATTCAGTGTCTTGGGAAAATCCTGAATCGCGTTTTTTTGTTTCGCTTGATTCCGAGTATATGTTATCGTTAGCGTTATCATTTACATGTGTTGGATTATAATAATTGTCTTGTAGGTATTGAGTTTCGTCTTGATATTCGTAACACGGTTCAGTGTACGTTTCATCGTAATAAAAATTTTGATTGTCAAATGGATTTTCGAATTCTGGATTTTGATTATTGTCATTAATCATTTGATTATACAATTCAGTTGAGATAAAGTTTGGTTTGGGTTGAATTTTTGAATTTCTTGTATTACCTGAAGAAGTATCCATTGGTTCAGGTTTAAAATTTTGGGAAGTGTTCGGACGGTTATTTTGAAAGTGGTTATTGAAATTTCTGGTTTGCATTGAATTATTATTTTGATTTTGGAAAAAGGGGTGACGTTGGGTTGGAAAATTATTATTTGGTCTCCAATTTGGGAAGTTATTACTACTGTTTGGGAAAACAGGTTTTGGTTGAGAAAAATTATAAAAGTTAGGTCTTGTTGCTTGGTTGGGTTGAAATTGGGGATAAAATTGTTGAGGAGGTTGAAATGAGTTGACGTTGTTAAAATTGGGGGTAAAAGTTGGATAACTTCGATGATTGGGATTCTTAGAAGGGGTTATTCTAAAACTAGGTTTAAACGATGCATTTGAATTAAGATTATTTGTTCTTTGAGTTGAGTATAAAAAGTTTTCTTCCTCTATTACTAAACTCATAGCTTTTTCTAAGCTATCAGGGGATCTTAATCTAACGTTAGTTTGTAGTGGTAATGGAAGGCCTCTAATAAATGTTTTTAGTGCCAAATCATTATAATTTTTAAGTTGAATTGTCCTTTCATTATCAATTATATTTAAAGTATTTAATTTTGAAATAATTAGACTCCTAGAATCCTGGCATCTCATACCAAAATTGTAGGGAGACTCATTTTTAAGAGGTCTTAAATTTATAAGGTCTTGGACCAAACAATCTATGTTGCGTTGATCTCCGAAACTTAAATTTAAGGCTTCTTTTACTTCAGCCCATGTCTTAAGTTCTGTACGTGAACCGATTAATATTTGGGCTCGTCCTGTGAGCTTTCCAACTATGGCTTTTAACAGAAATGTGTTTAAAGCAATATCTGTGTTACTTGCAAATACTGAAATAAGACTTTCACAATTTCCAACAAAAATTGTTAAAGTATGCGGATTACCATCAAAAGCAGGAATTGAATCTAAGTATAATTTAAGTAGCTGATAATTTACGGATGCAGTAGTCATTGTATTATTTAAATATTCTTTGTTATTTTCTAAATTACTTAAATTATTTTCTGAAATACTCGGCTTATTTTTTCTATTATCTAGCTTTAATCTATTTTCTAACAAGTCTGCTAAATTTTCTAAATCGTGTTCACTCATAAATTATACTACTATCTTCGGAAAAATGGGGTAAATGTGAAGGAAATAAAAATAAGCAAGCACTTACAATAAAAATGTTGTTTTCATCCTATACTACGTAGTTCCTATAGGATTGGACGATGTGTGTTCCTATCCCAGGTTGTGTAATTTGATAGTTTCTTCGTTTTTCTGCCTTTTGATGTCCAACTGGAACTGTCCACGCGAATTCGATATTCACTCGAACCGATAAACAATTCACAACTCGATATTCTCTCGAATTTACAGTTTTCCACCAAAATTTTCGGATTTCGGTTAATCGTTAAGACGAAAAAGTAACTCGTTCTATACGTGAAACTCCCGAAATATCCTACTGACTGCGCCAATTAACTTTTGAAACAGAAAAAACGACTTTTTAAAAACAATTTAAAATTACACAAGAGACTTTATTACTTGGAAGTTAACAAAGATCTGATTTTATTTAACAAATTACTATAATTTATAATGTTGTATTAAAAGTATTGTCAGCGGTTTTGTATTCTGTATAGTCGGCGGGTTTCGTTCCATAACTTGCAATAAAATATATAAATTCCACATAACTTTATATACTATACTTTATATGTACATAAAATAAACATATGTATGTATATGTACTATTATACTTACCTATTACCTACAATATAATATGTGTAATTAAAAGGTAGTCAAGAAAATAAATTAAACTATTAATTAGGTATGTAAGACAAAAAACATCAGTTATTATTTAAAACTTCTTTTTTCTAATTTTATTCTCTATAAAAACAGTAATTATTTCATCGTATTTTACAGATTTAAAAGATTCTTGTTCTATATATAAAATTGCCAAAGAATTTAGTTTTTCTTGTGACATCACACTTCTTAAATAATTTTTGATATTTTTTAAAACTGAGAAGGACCGTTCTCCCTCTGAATTACTAATAGCTAATGTTAGATATAATCGTAATAAAATTTGTACATTTGGAAAGGCCGATACAATTTTATTTTCTTCTATAAAAAGTAATTTTTCTGAAGCAGTTTTCAAATTTTCTGCAGCAGCAAGCAGAGAAAATTGTCTTAGTTCCATTTTCAGATCTTCTGCATCCAAGTCCTGCCCATAAGCTTCTTTGATCAAGTTAAAACTTTTCTCAAACTCGCTATCATCACAATTATCTAATATTACACCAAATTTATTTTTTAAGTTTTTGTAAATTTGACTTCTTTTTGAAATTTCAAAAATAATTTTATTACATATTGTTAAAAATATATTAATTCTAAAATTTTCGCAAGCTTCTAAAATTGTATCGTTTTCTACATTTTCGTCAAAAAATAATTTCCTCGTTTTTCGTCGTTTTTCTTTGTTGTTATATTTGCGAGGTAATAATTTTTCGGCATCTTCTTCGAACGTATTAAAATTATCTCTAATTTTCGATATATAGGTACTAATGCTGTTGTATAGAGTAGGTAACGGCAGTGTCCAAGGTGCTTCTATTTGCTTGAAGAGTCTTACTGACTGCGTTAATTCTACTTAAAATGCTTTCCCATATGCAAATCAGTAAGACAAACTCAAACTCATCCAGCTTAGACAACAAACCACCAGCTTCCACACGAACTGTAGATTTTTCGGTTGAATCTAACGAGATGGTTTTTAAAGCTTCCATTATTTCAGCATAATTTTCTTTCAGAGCTTTAATAGCATCAGCTCGGGCAGACCATCTGGTATTCGATAACTGTTTCAAAGTAATTTTTTTCTTAGCAGCACATTTTTCTAAAATGCCCCATCTCCGGGTTGAAGCCGAAAAGAAAACGTATAGCTCTTGAACTACATTGAAAAATATTGTTACCTCCAAAGAACTTTCTGCGGCAGCATTTCCAATCAGATTGAGGCTGTGAGCTGCGCATGGAACGAACTCTGCAGTCGGACTGTGGTGTTTAATATGACTTTGTAGTCCATTATAACAACCCGACATGTTCGCCGCATTATCGTAACTTTGACCACGACAGTTATTTATGTCAAGACCCAAATTTTTCAAGTATTCAATAATAATATTTTCAAGACTTTTCCCAGTATGCGATGTTATTGGTATAAAATTTAAAAACCTTTCATTCACTGCTCCATTCAAAACGTATCTAATTATTATAGTAAGTTGATCAATGTGAGATACATCGGGCGTGGAGTCAATTATAATAGAAAAAAATTTCGCCAATTTAATTTCTTCAATAATAGTTGTCCTTATATGGTTTCCTATTAGTAAAACAAATTCGTCGCAAATTGTTGAGGACGGGTAATGGACGTTTCCTTTACCTAAATTGGCATATTTATTCAAATGATTTTTGGGAAAAGGATCGAACTCTGCGAGGTATTCCAACACACCAATATAATTTCCGTTATGCTCTTTGTTAAAAGTTTGATTTTTCCCTCGAAAAGCAAGTCCATAACTCCCTAAGAATTTTACTGTCGCAATGACTCTTTTCAAAACTTCTCGCCAATATTGTCTCTCATCTTCTTCAGCTTTAATTAGACCAGTATCTATACGTCCTACTGATTTACTCCTCGAAATGAATATCCGAATCAAAGATATGTGGTCCACTGAATTTTCGTGTTCGGACAATTTTCTTAAAATATTTTTCCAATCGTTGGTTCCTCGAGATAGCTGAGTCTCCTTGTTGGAAAAAAGTTTGCAAATGTAGCAGTAAGCCATTTTACTGGTCTCACTATAAACAAGCCATTCGCGTGGAATTTTTTCTTGATTTTTATTTATTCTATAAAACACAGACAAGTTCAACGTTCTTTGTAATTGTCTAGATCCCTCTTTGCAGGTTATTACTGAAGAATCCAGCGAACCAAAAATAGTTTTTGGTTTAATTTTAATCACCCGATCTTGAATTTCGGTAGTGATTACTTTCGGCCACAGAGCAATGTCTCGTGTTACATATTCTTCATCTTCAATGATTTCTTCGGCAGTAGTTGCCAGCTCTTCTGAAGAATGAAATTCTGCGTTTGAATTGGAACTTGGAACTTCCGAATCGTTAAAATTTGAAGTAATTGTATGTTTATCTTCGTTTTCGTTTTCCGGCGACATTTTAACTAAAAACGTCGACAAAGAGTTTTTCATTTTCTTTTGTGCTTCTTCTCGATGAGCTTTCCTTTTGCGCTTCTCACTGCCGCTAGCATATTTATAAGTAGACATCGTAACTAGTACTGCGAAAAAAAAACATAATTACTTATTATACTATATGTTTTTTAATTAAAAAAAAATATATGTATGCATAAATATTAAAATTTTATTAAAGCCAAACTACCGAAAGGTTGATGAAAATTGAAATTAAAATGATTAAAAACAAAATTCCTAAAAAGTTTGACAACAAAATTTAACGATTTTGACTAAAAAAAATACACCTTTTAATTATTAATAACACATTTGTTTGGGTTAGTTACTTAGGGTATTCCCCTAATCGTCTAGCTTAAATATGTAGTTGCATTCTACATTCTCGTAAAATCGTTAGATATTAAAAAGAGTTTTCTGATGGAAGTCGGCATTTAGGTATCCACAATAATTAATAAACACATTTTCTTACCTTATTTGTGTCTAATAAAATTGAATTCCGGAGTTAAAAACTATCCAATTAAAAATTACTTAAACAATCACTTCACATCAACACCACTCGAGTGGACATCAGCTTATAAAATAAATATTTTTTTTACGCCTACAGGACAGGAAGATATTAAATTCTACCTAAACTCTAGGGGAGGGGGTAAAAAACCCATCCTTCTAATAAAATTTTCTTAGAAAGGAATCGATTCGTTACACTCCCGCAAACATGTGCAATGCACATGGTGCATTTAGAGATTTTAGACCAACATTCCAAAAAATAAAATATTCAGGATGCAGAGTTGTAAAAAAAAACAAAAAAAAACAACCAATAAAATATTTCTAAAGGGGCATATCTTTTAAACGAAATAGTTTCAATTTTGTTTAAGCGATCTATAAAATAATACTTGTGGCCCGGGCCCCAATTTTATACGGGCCCTAGGCACGTGCCTCCCGTGCCTAGGCCAAAACGCGGCCCTGGTTACAATATAGACCTACATACAAATGTACCTAGAACATCTATTGGGCAGAAAAGGCAATTTATTAATTTGGGATTTAAAGGACTGTAAGTTTGGAAGAGTGGGGAAGACGTGAAAAGGTAAGGAGTTCTACAATCTGGAGACCCTGGGGATAAAGGAACGATCGAACATTATAAGGGTGTATGGAGTAAGAACGTCGCGTTGCTCTGGCTGGTCTGTCAAGTAGAAGCACTATAGAGCGGAGCTTGTCTGAGCAAAATCCGTTTAAGTATCCTTAAAACGGAAAGATCAGACACTGCTCTTTGTTGGGACAATGGAGCTAGGTTTTTGGTGATACTGGTGTTGTTTTTAGTCTAACTGCTCGTCTCTGTATTGCATCAAGAACTCTGAGCCTTGACGGAGCCTCCGATGCCCATACATGCGAACAGTATTCCAGATTATTTGGGCTTTGTAAAGAGTGGCTAAATTGGGTGGAGGGAAATATTTCCGCGTTTTAAAAAGAAAGTTTAACTACTTCCCTACTGCAGTTGCTATGTATGCAATATGTTCGTTTCAGAGTAAGTCCTGGGAGATCGTTATAGCAACCAGCGTAATGAAGTCGCTTGCTACTAGTGTCTGATCGTTCATTGTGATAATGGATGAGTCGTATGTTTGCTTCTTGTTGGATAGGCAACATGTTTTTGTCTTGGAAGGGTTGAAATTAACAAGATTTTTTCTTTCCCACTCGTATATCATTCGCAAAACTTGATTGAGTGAAGCCGTTGTGGATCTTCTGCCCTTTTTCAGAATATATAGGTAGGGATTTGGGACGGTTGTGCGCTTTGCTACAGTCTAGGTTGCTATCATCTGCAAAACCGTGTATCGGGTTATTAGTGACTTCTAGTAGATCATTAATGTGTATTTTATGATAATAAATACAACCGAGGGCTAATTGATCAAATTTATCACAAATAATGATTTTACCTATAAAATTTTATTTTGATTTCAATAAAGACTAACCAAAATTCGTTTTGATTACACGAGGTATATTACGAGTAGCAGAAGGTACATACACATCTGACAAAACAAATGGAATAAATAAAAAGTTTTTCAAAATTGTGTTTTATTTAATCATTAAAGAAAATTATTTCAAAACACTATAATTTCATCATAGTTTCCGAAGAAAATCTTAAAAAAACATAGTTAGGAAAAGAGTGGTTGCAGCAGATGATAATCTGATTATTAAGTTAATTGTAATCTGTAATTAAAATCCATAACCATAGTTATTGTAATTTAATTTTGAATATTTTTTTGCAGATTTTAGGTCAGTAAGACAGGATCTATTAGATTCACAAGGTTTTGTTGATTTATATACCATTCGTACATATGGTGCCTTAGATAATATTACAACCATTATATTGTTCGTTTTATGTTTGAGGATTACCTACCGACAGTAATAAGTAATTACGCATCTGTGAATAGTGTAACTAATTATTTGGTTTGTGCTTGCGGTTTTGAATATTCCTAGAATCTGACCTAATTTCGAAGTATGTAAACTGTTACAGCATATGTAAGAGCTTAGCAAAAGTACCTGAGGTTACACATATGTAACTATCCATTGTTAGAACAAATTTATAATAATATCTTTCTAAGCTTCTCTTATAAGTTTTTTTAAATATTTATTTTTTCTCAACTTTCGATTTAGAATAATTGAAAACATTATTCTGTTTTGTTTTATATTGGTTTTATAATTTATAATAGTATTTATTTCACAATATTTTACATTAAGGTTGTTAAATTTTATTTTAAGCTTTTAAATTTGCTGTATCTTATTTTCAGTTTTACAAAATAATAGCTATTAATAATGGCGCTTAAAGAAAAGCTGCTGAGGAATGTACAGAAAAACCATCGAAACTAAATTATAAAAAATTAACTGTAAGTACATATTTTATTTTTTTAAATTTGCTATATCTTATTTTAACTTTTACAAGATAAATTTTAAAAGAAAATTCCACACCTATAATTTTGAACCAATAAAAAATGTTATTTTGACAGATCACCATGGCATCGAAGGTATTTTAGCAGAAATTTGTTTTTCGTGGGGTACCCAACAGCGAATTATACTGGTTATTTTTTGACGTTTACAATAACAGACCATTTTAGACAGACTGGTTTTTATTTGTTCACATAATATTTAGTTATATACTATTTTCTAACTTAAAATGGTATTCCCATGCAACTAAAATGAGTAGAAATTACTAATTTGAAGGCCTAAATAATTGCTGACAAAGCTATGACGCGCTATATGAATCTGTTTATGCAGCTTCCCGATAAACCTCTAAAATTATAATTTTCTACCACATGTAGTAACTGGAGTAACTATAAAATAAAAAATTTTTATATTTTTTGTCCCTAAATGGCACTTTTGAGCTACTACAATCAGTAGTAATCAACAGTTTGTAGGCTAAGAGTCCATTGGTGTGAAGACAAACTGAATATTATTATGTAATCTGTTCCTGTAGGTATGTATCTGTAAAACTAATATTTTTTTTTATTTTCTACCACTTGTAGTAGCCCAAAGTAAATAAAAAAATCAAAGAATGTAATATATTTCATTATAAAACTGCATTACCGTGTAACTACAATGAGTAGAAAACAATATCTAAAAGGGCAGGCTGAAAAGCCACTACATGGCCAATTACATTCGTTGTGGACTTTTCTTACCGAATACCACGCGAAGTCAAATTAATATCCTGAAATTTTTTCTCGCTCATGAAAATTTTTTTAGAAAATTTTCCTCGTCTTCGACTCGGGAAATTTTCAAAATATTCATGAGCTCGAAAAAATTTCCGGCAATAATTTGACCTCTAGTGGTATTACTAGTAAATATTTGTGTTTATTTAAATATTTTATACTGGTAAGTTTCTGCTGTATTGATTTCAATTTTTGTTTACTATTTATGGTCATTTTTGCACTTAACAATAATCAAATATGTTATAATATATTAGGATGAAATTCCTCTAGGGAATAAATAAAATCACTGGAGTGTGAATTTTGCACCAGCGCTTTTACATTTACAAAATTTGAATATCCCACTTCATAAATGCAAAAAAATAAAATAATTGAAAAAACACGTGTGGCTTTTGTATCAAATACTTAGGTACCTAATCCAGTCAATTTTTTTTATTTCTCTCTTTCTTTTTCATTACCTCTTTTTTCTGTCTCATGTGCAGTATTAGTTAAGGGCAGAATTAAACTCAACTAAGTGTAACTCTAAGACTCCGTTATTTTTTTTTATTTCCAAAACAATATCCATAAAAAGCAATAAAAGTTTATGTGAGCTATTATTTAACACTGAATTATGCAACCAACGGCATAATTACTACTAACTTATTATAAAAATTCCACGTGTTATAGCATTCAAATATTTTTTATGTGAGAAGATCACTTTAATGAAAGTATGCTAGTAAAATTTAAAATTGAATAGTAATATAGACAGTAAATAAATATTGTTGTTATTTTAAACAAAATATTTAGCACCTTATTAGTTATACTTGCGATTAGAACGCCTTTGTTCTATTTTTTGTTGTTTTGTTTAACATAGAACCACTGATTCTATTTACCGGGTTATAATGTCATAATAATTGAATTGCCGTTGGAGAAATTACATGAAGTACAAAATAGGTTATAATACTTTTGACTTATGAAGCTGTTGTAACAAAATTTCATTGTTAAGAGGATTGTAAAAGTCGGTTGTACAATCCTAAACACCATAAAGAAGTTATCATTAAAAGATAAAAATGGATTTTACCAAATAATGAGCCATGCCAACTTCTGCCATTCGAAGTTGATGTTGAAGTTATTGGCTGCCAGTTGTTGTGCTTATAACATTGGTGGATTCCTTGATCAAAGCAGGTTTAATGCCAGGTCCTGGATATCCTTATGGATGGGGAGCTGTGTGTTATTAATTATTCTTATCTCCTTAGAGCAGGTGGAGGAATGTGGCTAAGTGTTGAAAGCCAATAAGAAGATGCAGCCACTAACTGTTCCCATTGCTACATTAAGCTAAGTTTCCACTTTCTTGGTATATGCGCTGTTTACCGGGGCCTCAGAATAAACTACACCAAGTGCAGATGTTCGTGATGTATTTGCCGATAACCCCCCCCCCCAGCTAGGCCCATATAGGTTCTGGATAACGTTATTTAGAGTACTTATTTTTAGTGATGTTGTTTCGAAGTGTTTTTTGAATGACAGAGTTCTATCTTAAATCACCCCAAGGTATTTTGAATACCGTTGATAGGGTAGCACTGTGTTATTCATTCTAACTTCTGCAGTTTGATTTAGGTTTGGTATTTACCGCCACTTTGTAAAATATTTATACAGTTACAGTTTGTTGAGGTCGTTGGTCAACGTATATTGGCTAGCTTTAAACTGGCTAGATCGTCAGCGTATCCAAATGTTATGGCGTCGGTTTTAGGCAAATTTAAAATATACAGATTGAAAAACAGCGGGACCTTAAGGCAATCCATTGTTGAGTTTTCTTTATTGGCTTAAATTATTACCATGGATTACTTGAAAGTGTCTGTTAGAGAGCATGTTTTTTATCAGTCGTAGTGTTCAGCCAGCTTTTAGAAGAACCATTTTGGCTACAACTTCCTTTCTTGTTTATGGAAACCCACTTCAATGTGTGAAGTTAGGCTGAGAACTTGATTTGTACAGCTTAGATAAGGTCTGAAATTTGCTTGTTCGGTTGGAATCTTTTCTAGATTTCGTATGCCTATTCTGTTGAGAAGAAGTCTTTCTAAAAATTTATAACAGCAGTAGCAGTAGCAGTAGCTTTCGACTTTATCTCGTGGTTTATTGGGCTTTAGTATAACTATAACCAATAAAATAAAGTTTTCAATTTTTTTTTTGTTAATTTCTTTAATTTAGTCCAATTGATGCCTTAATAAAATATAACGGTGTTATCCGAAAGCTAACTAAATATAAAAGATCAATAATAACCGTATCCTGCGGAATGGCATATTTACTTTCTTGAGTAGTGCTGAAACTGCCATCAATTTGCACATTATTTAACTGGTACTTAGAAAAAAAAATGAAATCACTCCCAGAGTCAGTCAAATCATTGTAGATGAAAATAATTGCTAGCGAATATTGTCTGTAAAAAATTATATTATTAATGTTTTATAAACATATATTTTTAAAGCTTGGTATATGTATATTATTTCTAAGAATATTGATTTCTACAAAAAGAACTTTTTAAAGGACAAATATCATAGTCTTCATAATTTGTTGCGGTCACAGTTGTATATTTAAACTGACTTAAATTTATTTTAGATGCATATTTGACCTATATATACAAAAATATTTAATGTGTTTTATATCGTTGAAACAGTTATTTAAAATTAAAACCCAAACTAGAACAAATTATACTGAGGCCTCAGTGACAAAACGTTTAACATCAGGCATCGTTTATAGCGTTTATGAAACAAGTACATCTGTAAAATTACCCATCGAAGTACCACCATCAGCAAACAAACTGTAAAACAATCGTACTGCATCAGAGTACCGTGAAGCCAACAAAGTAGGGAGATATCTTCAACAAGAATTCGAGCAAGCCAGTCACGGTGTAGTTTATCGGTACCGCACGAGTACCATTGCCCCTGGTTCTTAATAACCATCGTTGGTAACATTTACGCATCGGTTCGGTAAGCATTTTTTGCAAGAAAGTGCATTTTTGCAAAATTCAGATTTCTTATTGTGTTATTGCAGTGGGACAATTAGGTCTTATTATAGTGAAAATTTTGTGCGTACCTATAATTATTGGTAGTGAAATGGTCATCGAAGTGATAAATTAATGGTAAGTTATTAATATTTATATAAATATTCTATATCTGCATTCTAATCAAAAAAGTTGTTTTTTGTTAATAAATAACAAGAATAAAATTAAAAATAATATTAAATAGTATAGGTATGTATAACAGTAAGCAACTAAAATATGAAATAAACAAGAAACATAAATTTGCTTATTTAAAAGAAACATGGGCGATATACAACTAAAATAATTTTAATTAAGAAATGTTAGTCATTTTTAAATTGTTTTTTTTATATTTACAGCAAACAGTATGTACTTGTTTGTGTTTCAAATGAATTGCGGAGAATATTTACTTTCATTTCCTATTAACTTTTAAAATATGATGTACTTTCGAAGAAGAGAAACATATCAGAGATTTTAGTATTATATACGTATCGGCAATATGGTCAAAGGTACTTTTCTCTTTGATTTTGCGAAAAAGATATTCTTATTAAAGTTATATGTAGTGGGTGGTAAATAAATAAAAATATCAGGTCGGATCTGACGCGATGCTCTGTGGTTTACACGTGATTCTTTTACTATTTATAATAGAAAATATTAAAATTAATAAGTTTAATTGCATTTGAACAATAGATTTAAGTTTACCCCATCGTATTTGATTCAGTTCAAACATTTATTATTGTGGGTAGGTGCCCAACCAGAACAGTTAACAATTTCTATATCAGCTGAACTAATCGGTAAAATTTATTGATTTTTCTAATTTTTATTATTATTATTTTTATGTGATTAAAGTTTATACAAATTTCTACAAACCTGAAATTTGGTTTTAAAATATATATCGTTTATTTATAATTATCTAACATAATTAAAATCAAAGCACATAAAACAAATACTTAAAACCATAATTTAGGTTTGTGAAATTTTTGTGATCAATAAAAGTTAGAACGCTGTGGACTGATTTTGTTCTTTCTTGAATATTAAGATATATTATTTAAAATATATATCACACAATAAGATTTAATTTAAAAATGATGATGAACATGCTACAGAAATCGCCTTAACCGCATTTCGTGTTTGTCTAATTTCTAAATCTTAAAAATTCCATTTTTAATTTTAGTAATTTGAAAATAATATATTTTTTAATACCTGTTAAAAATAAATTGATTAAGTACTTTAGACAACTGAGTTAAACCCTAGAATTATCAAACTCCCAACTAGCCGCTAGGTAGATCTAAATATAACAAGTTTTTCCTTTTGCCATTCCTATTTTGTCCAATTTCGTATTTTAAAAATCCCTCTGTTTTAGGATTCTAAACTCTGTTTAAAATGATACTGTTTTAACAATTTAACATAATCTGGAAAAAATGTGTTTAAATAGGATTTTGTTTTAAAAAAATACGCGAATACTTTTCGTTGAGAAATTAATTTATATTTAAAATGATACAAAACGATAATTAAAATATTAATTGTTCAAATATTTCAAAACTTTTATTATAAATACTCTGTTTATGTTGCGGACCCTCAATTTGACATGAGAAATCCTTAAATATAGATACCAAAAAATGTGAAGTGCAAAAAAATAGTGAAATTATAAAAAAGAATTTAAAAAAAAGTGAAAGTCTGGCCACGACATTAAAAGTGAAAAAGCATTTAAAGAAGCGTACCTAAGGATTTAAACAAACCTTATCGATTAATCAATCAATACATAGTATAAAACAAAGTCGCTTTTTCTGTCCCTATTTCCCTTTGTATGCTTCTACGTAACGGATTTTGATGCGTTTTTTTAATGGATAGAGTGATTCAAAAGGAAGGTTTATATGTATAATAACATACATTAAATAGTGGAGAAATACTGTTATTTTTGAGGTTTCCAATGTGATCTCGTTAATTATTAATTTTTTTCCGCTTACATTGCAAACGCAGGCTGAACCCTGCGAGATTTATCAAAATAATGTACTAATTATTTGTACACATTGAAAAGGTCTACAGAAAACTCCGCGATGGTATATGTCTATCTCTTATTGATATCCTACAATAATATTTTTTTGTCATTTACTTTTTACGACAAATAATGGCTAATTTTCGAAGCGATTATAACCAATACAGCATTAATCCTTATCCAATTAAATAGCTTAAATACATTGTTGATTTAATATAGATCTATATGGTCCTTACAACACAAGATTTAAATGAATATTTTCGAAGATATTATAGATTTAAAATTGCGGGACGAAGCACTTGCGGTGGTACTGGCCGCCCCGATTTTCCTTATAGCACTTTGAATTTTGCAGCGATCGGACGCGTTTATTACGAAATTAATCATGTTGACGCTACCCTAAGTTGGCGCAGTTGAGATGTTATAAATTTACACCTGTAATTCTTACATAATTAAGTACTATGACGCCATTGTAAGGTGGCGCAGTTGATATCTCATATATTTAAAAGAGCAAAACTAACTTACCAAAAACTATGACGCCACCGTTAGGTGGCGCAGTTAATATATAATAAACCTAACCGGTAAATTACAAAGTACTATAAATAGTAGTAAAAACTGGTAACTAACCAGAAAATATGATAAAAAATACAAAAACTTAATCGTAAAAATAAAAAAAAAATTGGAAAAAACATTAGTGTTAGGCGGTGCGAAGTTCGCCGGGTCCGCTAGTTTAAACTAAAATAAAAAAGATCAAAATTTTAATACCGTAAAGAACTGGGGATAATCAAAAAATGGTAAGAGCACGAAGAATAAGAAAAAGTCGTGATAAATTAAAAAAATCCTGATTTTTTTGTTTTTTAGTTAAATAGGTCCTAAAATATTAATCATTATTATTATTAATTAATCAATCATTATAAAACTAAAATTTTCTGTCACTATTTTTTATGTCTTTATATTTTATACAGAACATTTTTTGATGTTGTAAAAAATGAGTATAATTTTTCACAAATCTTTTAAGTTTTTTAAATTTTTTCTAAGGTTTACAATTTTTGAAAACAATTAGACTGTTCAACAATATTTTAAAAATTTTTTGTATATTTTTTGCTAAATTGATATTGTTTTATCATTTTTAATCAAAGGTAATAACACGAGTCCTTAAAATTTTATCGATAAATTTTTAGTTTCCACGAAAACTTTTTTATTTGGCAAAAATACGAAAACAAACTGAAATGTGATAAAATCACGAGTCCGTAGGACGAGTGATTTTATCATATTCAGTTTGTTTGAGTAGTTTTGCCTAAAATAAAAAAGTTTGAGCCTGGAAAATAAAAATTTATCTAGTAAAATATTACAGGACGAGTGGTATTTAAGAAGATTATTTTTTAAACCATTCTGTACAAAAACTACTTTATTTAAAAAACTTCCTAGAACAACTTATATTTCATAATTAACACAAAAGAAATGCCGTTACCCCGCCTATTAACTTATCCTGTACACTAGATAGTATTGACAGTTGTCAGTTGTCGTGAGCGTCGTGAAAACAGGGTTATAATTTGAATAAATATTTATTTTTATACCTATTTATACAATTATATTATTAAAGAGAAAATTATTAAAATAAAAATTATTAGGTATATCTATTTAGAGTTTACCTACAAGACCACATTTGCCTGTAGGCATATAAAAGTTTTAAATGCATGCAGAACCAGGAAGCAGGTTAGTTTTAAAGTACCTACATATTTGATTTTTCATTATCGTTTAGATGAATTGAATTGTGATAATAATAATAACAAAATATATTTCAGAATATTTAGATAATATAAATGAATGTTGATTTATAGTAAGGTACTTATAAACAAGAAAATTGATTGTTCAATATTGTTATTGAATTTTTGACAGTTCTATAATTTTATCAATACTAGTAAAACCACTAGTGGTTTTATCAATATAAACCGGAATGATTGGCTAGATTTAGCATAAACCATTGAAGATTAAGCGTTTTCATTGGACGAAATCACAAAATTGTGATATTGTGACAGGTGAAAAAAATAATCTTTTTAAATTATTTGGCTGTTTATAAAACTATTGATATTTTAAAAGTTCTTTTAATTTAAAATCACTAAATTTTTGTGACTTATCTTACAAATACTTATGTTTATTTTAATTTTAATTTCTTTTTTTATTTATTGATTTATTTTTACATTTTAAAATTTGCATGATTTTTAAGATTCTTGATTTTTTGAAACATTAGCTTCATTTTTTAAAATTGTTTAATCAGGATTGACCTGTTGGTAAAAACATTATAATTGATTTGTTAAAAATCCTGTTCTAAAATAAACTCGGATTAAGAATAATTAATTTATTTCAATTTGAATTGTTTATATATTTTTGTAAAAAAAATATTTAATAACTCTAACACACTATAGAAATAAAATATACTTAACCAACATGTCGAATATTATATGAGTGAAAAATCTCATAAATAAAGCCCAAATACATTTAATTACAAACAAAAAAAGAAATAAATAAAATTAGATCACATACAAATGTACTTAAGCGTAACAGAATAATTGTTAGAACAAGAAAAATTAAAAACAACATTATTAATGCTGATTAATCATATTTTTGTACTATTAATTATTCTCCACACCCATATTTAAAAAACAGTTTTCCTGCATTTACGACATACATAAACATTACTTTTTGCGCTTGTTGCTTCTTTAACTGATTTATTGTTTCTGTTTTGAAAATGATTTTGTACGGCTTTATGAATCAAGGTAGTTACACAACAGATTTCTTTATACTTGTCAATAAACACAAAATATATTTAATAGTATATTACGTAACAAGAGTGGTAAGTAGGACATTACGTACGAGTGAAAATGTTACGAACGAAGCCGCGTAGCGGCGAGTGCGTAATTACACGAGTACGTACAGTATAACTAGATCCACTTGGATAGGAATTATTTTTACGATTTTACCAGGGGAAAGTCAAAAGAAAGTCATTATATGAACGAACCTAGTAAAATATCTATTTAATGTTGCTTTTAACTTCCCGACTCACACCTGTACGCCCATGAAGAGAATTCTTGGAAATTCGAAAAGAGCGTTGAACGCCTATTCAAGTGGTTTTGGATAAACTATAATACCTGTTGCCACTCGAGTTACGTACTATGCTTTATCTACGACTCAATATTTTAATTTTAATCCAAATATTTGACATCTCTTAATAAATCTATGACGTACGTACTGATATCTACTCCTTTAACAATAAATGTCATTTATACTCATTGTCACCATGCAGGGTAAGTAAGCTATAACGCACAGTTGTGCGTTATGAAACGTCATTTCAATATGAAGTTAATTAATAGTTTGTATTATTTAGAGAACCTTTTTATTTACAGTATATCAGTATCTACTATATTTGGTTATCATATTTTTAAAACAAAAATACTACGTTACATTTTTAATAAAAGTATCATTATTTTTATAAATAATTGTTAAAATTAAAACTTATTTTGGCGCTCCTGATACAGATTGAAATATGAACAGACATACAGGTAACAAGTTTTGTACAGGGAATAAAATGTCCTGTAAAGGAAATTAATAAAATTTTAAGTTATTCCAAATTCGGATTATTTTCATTACTTTATTTAATTAGAATGTTAATATCAATGTAAATAAGACTATATTGAACTGTTTATACATCGAACATTACTGTAATACTATACAAATGTTTATTTTGTACGGTTATTAATACGAACTCTGCATCAATCAATAGGAACTATATATATTTTATGTGCTTTATAAAGCAGGAGAGCTAGAGCCGAAATTTCCCCGTCATCCGTAATATGACATTTCTTTTTTGCAACATGTTTATTCAATACAGGTATTTAAGTTCCCGCTTAGGCAGACACTCTAGTGGATACATACAGGACGTAGCTACAAGGAGAGAAAGTTACTAATTTTTAAGGGAAATTGGCCTCATCCATAAAATTTCCCAGTCGACAATTAGAAATCCCAAATTATGACTCTTTTTACCCTTATCCACCAACTATTTTGTATCCACTTAGCTGTTCGCAATTTTGGATTTAGGCTTCTCAAAGGTCCAACATTACGTGGGAAAAATAACATATTATCGATAACCATTTTTTTGTCAAAATTTTAGCCGTCTTTACTCTTGTTCGCCACCTTCTTTGTATTTACTTAGGTGTTTGCTTATCGAGATTTAGAATTGTCGTATTAACACCTTCAACTGGGAAAGTGTTCAACCATATTATCGATGACGACAATTTCCTGTAAAAATTGGCAACTTTCATCTCTTATAGCCATCCCGTTGTATCCACTAGGCCGATATAGCCGCAACCTGTGTGTGTCAGTTGCTGACAATTCGATAGAAACCGAAAATTTGGTTGTTACAATTTTCTAGTGATTATGAAATATGAGTAAATATTTTAGTTCTTATAAGATGTAAATTAAAATAAATTGTCAAGAAGAAAAAGTAAAGATGCATAACAATTCTATTTATGTATAAATAAACTTGATTCAATAAGTATATTTACTAGAAATTTGTAAAAATAAAATAGCATATTACGCTACAATGGACGAAAGTTGAATTTTCGGCCCTGCGCGTCATGATGCCCGAGGCGAAAAGCCGAGGGCAACATGACGCGCAGGACCGAGATTTCAACTTTTGGCCCGTGTAGTGTATACTATTTTTCTTCATACCTCGGTCGAAAGTACTGCGGTTTACCAATCCCACGATCAGAGTTAATCAAAAACTCTATATTGTATAATGCAAAAAAGATGCATAATCGTCTGCCTTTCAATATCAAATCTATTTCACTCTTTCCCGCATTCCGTAGAGTTTTGAAGGCACACTTATTGGAGAGATCTTTGTACACAGTAAATGAATTTTTCATATTATGATTTTATACTTCTAAATACACACTAATTTACTACTTCAAGGAACTTTTTCTTTTTTCCTTTTCTTATTCTTTCTCTTTTTTTTTTGATGACTTTCAATTTCTTTAATTGTATTAATATTTTTTTTTTGTATTTTGTTTATGTGATATGTTAGATTTTAAGGTTTTTGTACTTTTTTTGTATGTTTTTTAGCTTTGTCCACAAATTGTAAATTTCTGACAATAAAGCATTATTATTATTATTATTATTATTATAACGAGCGAAGCGAGTGCAGCTGGTCGTGGGACAGGCATCAAATACATTCGAAGAGTCAAGTTTTGTCATTGATGATTATTTTTAAGGTTATAGATAGAAATAGAAATGACACGAGAATAAACAGTCCCTAGTTACAAGTGTAACTACGCATGAGAAATTTTTCCTCCCGCCGTAAACAGGGAGTAAATGTTAAACTTTCTTCCCTGCAATTAGGGACGAAAGAACGTACTTTCGACCGAGGTATGAAGAAAACAAGATTTTTTTAATATAACAAAATACACCAGTGAAAGTTTTAACTTCTGTGTGCACTATTTGAGTGCTATTTGATTTTTCAAAATATTTGACGTAAACATAATAAACTAAACATCACAACTTAAATAAAATAAATAGTAAAAAATAAATAAAACACAGCGACATCGGCATCTAAAATATTTAAATATAAAATATTTGGTAATTAATTTGTTTTTTTTTTTAATATCCGTTTACCTACATTTTTTTACTTTATAAATGTGAACAAAATGGAAAGTTAAGATAGGTACAATAATTACCATATGGTCAAAATATAACATGATAAAACAATATGTAGTTGGAAATATTAACTTTCGCTTTAATTATTCGAATTCCGAAAATGTATATAAAAAATTAGTTTAACCTTTTTGTTAAGCTGGGTCATACCACATTGGCAGATGTTACTACTACGAATCCTCATTTTCAATTAAAGTCAATAAAATAATGACAAATGTATGTTAATTAAAAGGAAAATATCCTTTTTCAGCATGCTTAAAACAACACTTTCCCGCATGCATTTTAATTCAGAAAATATCTCTTTCCCGCACGCATTTTTTTTATTAAATGAATATGTCCTCCGATAACCTTTTTGACAAATTATTGTATTATTACCTTTATCATGTTGTAGGTACTACATACCAATAGGAAAAAAAATTAAGATTATTTTACATTAAAATAGGGATTTTTAAAATGTTTGTACCTCTGTAAACCTTACTCAAAGCAACAACAAACTCACCTGTTTAAGTAGGGTTGCTATAGCTTCAGTCATGTATTTATTCACACTATGAAAGATTAAATTGCCACAATCGCATCTTTTCAAGTAGGTATCTGAATAATTTTGAACTATTTTTATGCTTGTAGAAAAAATATTGATCCTAACTTTCCCGCACTTAACTGCTTGCCCGAACTCCGCTTAGCGTCGTTCGGGCATCGGCAGTTCGCGTGAGGGAAAGTATAACTTTCCGTACTTGTTAGGATAATAACTATTTTCTACAAGCATGTGTAAAACAACACTATCCCGCACGCATTTTAATTCAGAAAATATCTTTTGCCCGCACGGAGTGCGGGTAAGGTTTTTTCCCGCACGCATTTTTTTTTTAATTAATTGAATATGTTTTCCGATAACCCTTTTTGACAAATTATTGTATAATTACCTTTATCTTGTTGGACTACATACAAATAGTAAAAAAAATTAAGATTATTTTACATGAAAATAGGGATTTTTAAAATGTTTGTTTTTAAAAAAATCATAATTTATTAAATCACCCCTGTAAACATTAGTCAAAGCAACAACAAACTCACCTGTTTAAGTAGGGTTGCTATAGCTACAGTCGTGTATTTATTGACACTATGAAAGATTTAATTGTCACAATCCCATCTGAATAATTTTAAACTATTTTTATGCCTGTCGAAAAAATATTGATCCTAACTCTTGCGGACATTAACTTTGCCGCACTTAACTGCTTGTCCGAACTCCGCTTCGCGTCGTTCGGGCATCGGCAGTTCGCGTGAGGGAAATTATAACTTTCGGCACTTGTTAGGATAATATAACTATTTTCTGAAATCGCTTGCAATTTGCAATATTTTTTTTATTTGCAAATAGTTGGTTAATACAAATTGGAGATGAATAAACTTTTATTAATTAAAGATGTTGGATGCTGTAGTACCTATATATGTAATAGAAATAATGAAGGATTTTTAATGTTTTTATTTAAACGTGCACGTGCACAAAACAATTTCAAAATTAACTCATTTTTCTCCTTCTAGGTTGTTCCTTTATTGTTTAGGTTAAATCAATACAGACAGGTTCGGTTTTAGAGAGATCATGCAATAAAAGATTTAAACTCACAGTATTTTTTATGTATAAAGCAAATAATGCCACTTTACAAATGTTCATACACAAATGGTTATAAATATGATATCAAAACAGCACAACAACCTAATGTGATAGATCTAATGCTAAAAAAGACTTTCTGATAAGATTTAGGATTAACTTTAAGTTGTTTTAGAGCCCATTTACTAACAATTTTACGCATTGTAAATTTTGTAGGCTTAAGTTCTTGAATCAGTGAAATATAGTATGCACGTGGACCAAGAATTTTTTGAAAACATCACCACATTGTTGTTTCAGAAATGTATAATTGCTTACATTGGACGTGAAACTGACACATTATTTTGTACAACGACAATGTTCTTTTTTTCATATTTGTTTCTATTTGGTAGGTACAGCAATATTTTAAAGTGAATGTGTTAATTCAAATTTTTGCAACAATAGTTGAATTTTCGTTTGATTTGGACGTTTATAACATACGAATGTGATATTTTTTTAAAGTATATAATCATTATAATATTTTTAATTCATTTGGAAACTTTGTTCAAGTATTCACCTTTCTAAAATTAAATGGTACCTAGAGTAATACAAACGTTATTTAATAATATATTCAAATATCATTTTTCCCATATAACAATTCTAAATTTCTGCGCCCCATTGAAAAACCCTTTATTTACTCCTATAGTAAAACAATCAATTGCATGTCTATTTGAGAAATTGTTTCTCAAGCAATTTTCAATTTTTACTATTGGTGTCCAAGCAATTAAATTTCGAACTATTTTCACCAAACCTTGTAGACATCTTTTGTTACGTGAGAAATTTATTTTGTTAGATAAATTGTATTACTGATACACTCTATTATTACCACTGTAGTAAGTGTATTCACTTCGATTTTATAATTAAATTCGTGACATTAAATAAAAGTGTTTTAATATTCATTTAAAACAAAAAATGGTTAATCGGTATAAATTGATTTCATTTTTTATAAATAACAGGTCCAATTAATAAGATATGTCAACACCATTTATTTGGTAAAAATGAGTAATAGCTTGCATAAATTATTATGTAGGTACATACTTAGAAGTTTCCAAATACGCTTTATGTTAGTCAAAACTTATAATACTATATTAGAATTTTTTATTTTCACACATCATCGTTATAGTAACCCGTTTTTAATGATTAAGTGGTTAGACGTGTAGAAATGTTTATTAATATAAGTGCGAAAAATATGGTTCAGATATTATGTAGATCTACATTATAGGCTAAATCGCCAGAGCCGTGTTAAGGGGGCGCAAAATTCAGAGGCGCCCAATAAAAAATAATGAAATTAAAAATACGCAATAATAACAATATTAAATGTCAAATCCTTAACTATCCTACTAGATCTACTGATTTCATACATCGTCTACTGATATACTTATTTGGTTTACTAATCTACTGATTTTATTCTTAATTCTTATTAAAAAACACATTTTCCGACTTATTCCATCTTTGAAGCTGCTATTTACAAATATTTTAAAGCGTAATCGCGACCGAACATGCTGAGAAAGCTGTTCCTTGCGTCGCAATTCTATCAGATTTATGGTTGTTGATTTGAGATTTGATATACTCATAATGGATTTTTTTATTTTATTACCGGCTTTTAGCTTTTAGCTGTGCATTCACATAATTAGGAATATACAGAAATAATAAATATTAAGAGTTCACATAAGTAAAAAATGTGTCTATATCGATATGCACCTGCACCAGTCAATTTAAATTTATGGTTAATTTATTAATTAGATTGTAGATCCCAGATTAAACAAATTGTGAGGATATGTAAATCGCAAAAACATTATCTATAATGTTTTTGCGATTTAACCTTACAATCCTAATTTATTAAACAGCTTTCTTGAAAATATTAATAACAAATTAAATTTACAACTGAAATTAATAGAAATGAAAAATTACCATTTATTGATATATTAATTACGAAGGAGGCCAATTATTTAACTATAGGTACTGTTACGTTCAAAGGGTTCAAATAAAATCACTGCTGAACGAAAATGTCTAATTTATTTACACACACTACAAACTAAACGAATTATAACTAAATAACTAAACTAACTATAACACACTACACACTAATTTATGTACAACAATTAACTCCGATTTATATTCACTTATTTGCACTTCGCAGCTCGTAGATCGCTGAAATATTTAGACTGTCGCTGTAAACTTTTAAACTTCCCCGTGGTTCGCGGCTCTCCGTTTAATATATCTGTTCACCGCTTCCAGAACATCCTTCGGTAATAATTCTAGAAAGTCTAGTCAGCGCGCGTATGATCGAAGGAAGTCTCTCGATTATTCCGTTTCGAGAATTAGTTGTTTACCTGGAGTGCTGTCAGGGCAACAGGGGCGTACTTAGGGGGTCTCGCTCGTTACAGTACTAACAGATAATTCCAATTATATTATAACTTTAAAAAAGGATTTATAAAAAGTTTATATGATACAGCTAAAATAGTATGTCCCAATATTGTTTGTATTAAAAATAAAAATAGCTTTAATATATAATGGGTATTCTAGAAAACTAATTAATTTAACTTTCATAAATATTAATAACCATCAGAAATTGCATGGCCAAGTTGAACATGCGCAAAATTTAAAAATGACAAAAATTCCATATATCTATATATATAAAAGCGAAAGTTCACTCATCACCGTATCTCAGAAACTATAAGACATACAAACTTGAAATTTGGCAGGTAGGTTCCTTATAGGGTCTAGACGTCCGCTAAGAAAGGATTTTACGATATTCTACCCCTAAGGGGGTAAAACGGGGGTTGGAAGATTGTATAAAAGTCCTATGTTTTTGAAATAAGGGACTTGAAAATTAAAATGTTTTTTTAGAGGTTGTGGAGGTGTACAAGTTTCGTTCCAAATTAGTTAGTAATATTTGTTTTTTCTTCGTTGATTAAAATTATGTTTATTTTAAAGTTTCATGCCAATTAGGTGCTAGCTAAGATTTGTTTATTTTTCATTGATTATACTGACGTTTATATCAAAGTGTCATATCGATTACTTACTTAAAGAAGTTTGTATTTTTCGTTAAGTAAACTTACGTTTGTTTGAAAAATGCAACTGTTCCAAGGTAGTAGACTTATTGCCAGATTTGGAGAGTCGATACAAAGGATAAAAAAATGCGTTTTAACGGACATTTTGACGTATTGTATGAACGTCCTATTAAAATAAGGGACCGAATTAAAATGTGTGTTGTTTACAGGTTGCGGAGGTGTACTTATATTGTATTTTTAGAAATCAACCCCCTTCATAAGGGTTGAACGGGGATCGGATACTTTTTATACGACAATCAACACGCCACGTGAACGACGTCGCGGGTACATCGATTTAGAACACAAAAATGTGCTTAGAATTTTTTTGTCTGTGTGTCTGGAAGTTTGTGCGCGCATCACATGAAAACTACTGATTCGATTAGAATCTGGTGTATAAAAATTCTGGAATGATTTTTGTATCGGGATAGTTGAAAGCATGAAGAGGGAAATAGGTTACTTTTTATACAATAATCAACACGCCACGCGAACGACGTCGCAGGTTACTTTGATATAAAACTCAAAAATGTGGTTAGATTTTTTATTGTCTGTCTGTCTGGATGTTTGTGCGTGCATCACATGAAAACTACGAATTTGATTTGAATGCGGTTTTCACAGATGTATTTGTCATTTTTCAACTGAACATCTGGTGTATAAAAATTTCTTCCCCACCCCTTTAACCGGACATTTGAGGGGGTCAGATTTTGTATGAAAGTATCTCATTAATACATTAAAAAATACCACCAAAATAATACACAATATGCATACATACGTGTTATAATTTAGTTTTGATATTCGAAACTAGATGACGCAAGAGGTTATTAAAACGCGCTATCGTTGTTTTTTATCGCAAGTACATATACAAATGACACACAAGGTCCAATGTAGAACTGTCACAGATCAATATTATAAGATAGTCATAATCGGTGTTGTATGATTTATTATTATCGAAATCTGTTTAGTGGTTGCAGCGTGATTGATTGACAAACATGAAATTGTAAATAAAAAAAAAATAATAAAAGTAGATAGGCCAGATTTATTTTACTAAGGATATACCTACAGAATTATTAAAATTAAATTTTTATATGTAAAATAGACAGTCATTAAATCATTTTTGAATGTCCCAATTCCACGCGAGCAAAGCCGCAGGTAAAAGCTAGTAAAATATATATCTGAAAAAAATAAAAAAATTGGTAATGTTTTTACCACTAGAACAATTTTTAAAACAATTAATACAATTAGATCTTAACTATGTAGAACTAAACCAGTTAATTTAAATCAGGAAACAAAAAATTGTGTATATAGTATACCGTGTGATTATCGCAAAGTCTAAATTAAACTTAAAATTTAATTATCTTATAATATATGCAAACAAATCTGCAGATATCTCTCAATCTGTCAATTGGCTACAAAGTGAATGCAAGCAATTATTGGTGAATCTGGACGATCCTTAAATTATTTTCCTACTTTTCAAATTTAGTTCGCAGACTGTCAACCAGGAAGCAACTTCTGAAGATGCAAACGCTCGTGATGGCGAAACGTCAAGTCAGCAAGACAATCGACGCCGGCCTAACAGCCCAAAACCATTGATACATTTCTTTAAATTTAGTCGGTCTAAATTGTGTAGAGATTACGACATCCCGAAAGGTTTTCCTAATTTCGCATTTGCCGACTCTTTATAGAAATGAAACAAACAAGAATTAAAAAGAAAAAAGAAAATATTTTTGTGCTGGAACCAGAGATCAGTGAGTTTACGCTTTAATACTGAGCACTGATTAAACTAGAATGCCTTCACTTAGACTTTATTAATTGATTCTTTAAGCGTATTTATAAAAGAACTCGTTATTATTAAAATGATAACTAAAACATCAAACTCAATTGAAATTAAATGAAATTAAGGTACTATTAATACTAGTCCTATGAATATTTTTCTACATTCTATTTAATTACAAATTAGTTTATTTTTTCACTAATTTCAAATTAAAGCAGTAATAAGTCTTTAAATTATATGTAAAAGAACTTTACCAGGTATTAAAAATGAGTAATAAATACATAAACAACAATATTTCTTTCAAATCTTTGAAGTAACCAAGTAATTCTGATACTATAAAATTGGAAAACATTTTTGGAAAAAGAAGTGATAAAAAACAATAAAACAACAAATTGAAAAAATTCGAATAGACTTTATATCACATAGATCCTAAGTTTAAGATTATGAGTTTTATACTACACTTTTTCTATTACTAGTTCTTAATACCAGTCTCCAAATCTTATTACACTTTTTAAATGCTTAAAATGTAAATTATAAATTAAATTTTTGTCAAACCGTTTTGCAATCCTACTGACTGCGCCAATTATATTTGCGGATCGGAAAAATATCTTTTTAAAAACAAATTCAAACTTTATTTCTACAAACTACAATTATAAAATTTAGATCTTTACTACTGGAAAACTAAAATGAATATATTTTAAAAACTGAATTACAATACAAAGAAAAGAATTGGACATTGAAATATGATATATGATATAATATGATAACACTATTATTTCCCACGACGTCAGGACTTGTATAAGTATTATTCGTTACAAGTTCGTGCGGACTGACTAATCTTAACCGCTACATACCTAAGTCGAGGCTTTAAAGCTCAGAGCCGTAATATGATCTATATTATACCCGCAGTTATCGACTGTTATTTTTAATTATTTTGACTGCGGCATAAAAGCAAATATTTTTTTTTGTAAAACCAATTAAAGACTGTCTTTTTTTTAAGTTATTCAATTGAAAGTTTTTAATTTACTTATTAATTTATTCATTAGCATAATATAAACTTATTATGGTACAAATTAAAAAAAGGTATAAATCATGATAATAATTACATTCCTTGTTCAGTTTTAATAATTTTTGTTTTAAATTTTAAAGGAAAAAAGTTTTTTTTTATCTCATCAATTTTAAAATTGTCAAATGACAATTTAATTCTTTTAAATTATATCTTAGTTATTAATCAGAACATTTTGCTCATTATATAGCTGGTCTCTTCACTATAAAAACCGATAACTTTTCTTTTACTACTTTCAACACCGTTATCAACTATTGAATTATTGAATCACAAAAAATGATTGTCCCAATTTTTAATTTCTGGTGTAAACCACAGCTGCCTCATACTGATAAAAAAATAATGAATAATATCAAATTACATTAATACATTAATTATAAAACAAAAAATACTAAATAACACAATTTTGTCGAAAGCTTCGATCGACGACAATACTGAGAACATTAGATTTTGTACACCCAAACCTGAACAGATCAAAACCAGCTAATATACTACAATGAAAGCGATAACAAGCCGTCGTTAAACAATTGTTAAGATCAGATACATCAGTCCGCATGAACTTGGAACGAATAATACATTTGTCACGGTAATAAAATAGATTATCTTTTAGATCGACAATGAAAACATCAAACTCTAAATTGCTTTTTTTGTTTTTGGTCTTATATTTCTATATGATCAATAAAGCTGACTAATTGCTAAGATCATATGTGCTTAGTGGTCTCAGCAATATCAGCTATAGATAATGATCACATGTTTAATTCCTGCTGAATGTAACATTTTTTTAAATTCTGTTTAATTTCTTGTTTGTTTAATTTTTAGATTTTAAAAAAATTCATGAAAGATGTCAATCTCAATTAGGTAACTAAATTACTTTAAATCTATAGTTTCGGTCCCCCGACTAAATAAAAATGATAGACAGACACAAAAAAGGTTATAATTTGTTTTGATTTAACAAATAACATCTTATTAACGGTATATATGAGCTTGGGGAAAAATTCTATTGCTTAGGTTGATAATTTATGTAAGCGAAATCATGTTTTGTTCAAAAACGCAAACTAATCGTGGACTAGCGGTCTAAGACGCTATAGGCTATAGATCGAGTTTGTAGGTTGGTTTTCTGCCAGATGTAACATTTTAACAATTGAGAGTATTCTTGTTTGTGTAATTTTCAAATTTCATTAATTGCAATTTAGTATATCGTTAAATTTTTATATAATTTGTACACAAAATGAATCTGTTTTTTTTTAATAAATATTAAGACGAAACAAATTATTTCAGTTATGTAACTGAACATTATTAAAATTATATATTATTATATTTAATAATTTTGTACTTAGAGACTCTAATTTCCCTTTTTCTAACATATTTATACTTTCTCAACCTTGCTTAAATGAAGTACCTATTGATTTCTACGAATAGCTAATTATTTTCACGTTAGAATGAATTTAATAAATATTATGCAGACCAATATATTAACTTAAAATTATCAATTTCCTTTTCACTAGTTAGCTTACTCAATGTATTATGCAAATATAAATATTATAATTATTTATAGAATTTAATAATTATATTACTTTCGTTTCCTTAATAGAACGGAGCAAGATGACAGGAAATATTCATTGAAATAAAACAATTGGTGGTTACAAGCGTTTAACACGAATAAACGAAAAACTTAGAAGTACCGTATAAATTCACCTGATCACTTGTTAATGAAACTACTGTTAACTGTTGTTTTACTATTTATGAATAATTAACATACTCTGTAACTCTGAACTAAATTGTTAGTTAATTTGTAAATTTTGCAACGTTATTTTATTAGATGTTAAATACATATAATTTGGACGAATTAAAATATGCGTGTTATATATTAATATAGGAAGACATGCTCATAATCTAGGGATATTAAATATATTCCATATTTATTTATTTATTTATTTATTTTACACATTAAGCTATGTTGGACAGTGTAACACTATTCTAGCTATACGTATTAATGTAAATATACAAGTAATATTAATCCGCAAAGAATATGCTTATAAAAGCATTGTTTTTTCAAAGAAATACAAAATAATAGAATTTGTGATAAGAAATTATATTAATAACTAGTTGTACTCGCAACGTCGAGTGATTGTTGTATAAAAATTTCTTACCCCACCCCATTTAAGGAATGGGAGAGAAATTTTTATATACCAGATGTTAAGTTGAAAGAAGACAAATACATCTGTGAAAACCGCATTCGAATCGGATCAGTAGTTTTCATGTGATGCGCGCACAAACAGACAGACAGACAAAAAAATCTAACAACATTTTTGGGTTCTATTTCGATGTACCCGCGACGTCGTTCGCGTGGCGTGTTGATTTTTGTATAAAAATTTCTTTCCTCACCCCGTTAAAAAGGTGGGGGGAGAAAGTTTTATACACCAGATGTTAAGTTGAAAGAATACAAATACGTCTTTGAAAACCGCATTCGATAAGGATCAGTAGTTTTCATGTGATGCGCGCACAAACATATACATTTCTACAGTTTTATTATATGTATAGATAGATATAGATTTACAATTTTAGTCGAGATTTCATTAGTTTGTTCTCAAGTGTTTTCTTACAAAGGTGTTTTCAAAAATTATTTTAATATGCCTTGACGTCATTGGGCCGAAACCGAAATGTTTAGAGCTGTGAGGATGATTAAGGCAGGAATGTGCCAAATTGATGTAGCAAACTCTATAGAAACTACTCAAAACGTTATCTTACGTATCTGGACTCGGTCTCATCAAACGGGAAGCGTTCGGGAAAGGGATTTGGGAAGATCAAGGATGGCGACACCTCAAATGGACCGATATGTTGTTAGAAGCGCAAGGAAATCGCATAGTGACGGTACAGCAGATAATTAATCATCTCTGTGGAGCTCATAATGTGACTGTTTCCATACATACCATCTACAGAAGGTTGGAAAAAAGTAATTTAGTTAGCCAAAGACCTTAAAGATGCCAATTTTTAATCGAGAGAATCGCGCCAGTCTACTACGTTGGGCACAAGAGCATGTTATATGTGAGCAAAATCAATCGCAAGATGTTCTTTTTAGCTATTAATCTTGATTTGGTTTTTATCCAGATTCGCTCTTTAGAGCGATTATAAATGCACGAGGAGACCAAATTCCCTATTTAAATAATTTTTTTTTGTTCCATTTTCAATATTTTTATAAAAAATTGTATCAATTAATTATCGTTTTTTGCATACATTTTAAATGGATGTTATGTTTCAATGATAATGAATCATTTTAATATCTTCGTTTAGTTACCTCTTCACACATATCAGGCTTACTCAATGAAATACGTTTGAAACATTTTATAAATAAAGTTTTTAAATATCCCTGATTATCAGCATGTGTGTAGTCATGAATTTTCCATCTAGAAAGTATCCGGAATTCATTATTTTTAATAATTTTAATATATTTTTTTCTTGTCGAAAGTAATGCATCAAGTATCTTACGTTGATAGTAGGCAATGTCAAAAATTCTATGACAACACGATTTGTCAAATATTGTTAATTGTCAGCGGGTCTACAATTGATGAAATAATGTCACAACTAGAAAAAAAAGTAGAATGTTTTATAAAAAAGATTTAGAAATGTTAAAAAATGGCGTCGATATGAGACAAAGACCAGTTTTTAATAAGACCGCGTAAGATTAAAGGAAACAATTTAAACGCTTTATTGGGTTTAGGACAACACAGTCCTTGTCTAGGGTTTCGCAAACTAACAGATTTGGAATTTAACTAAATGTAAAAGTATGTCCAGAAACCGTCCATATGTCACTACAAAGACAAGGATTATCAATAAAACAAAACTATAATGACATCTTTACAAAAGGAATAAAGAATAGAATAATGTCAACGTTTTAAGAAAATAATTTACATAATGTCTTTACATCAGATGAAAAGTGTTTCCAGTTCCCTTTACTGTTCAAATTTCGTAATAAAATAATGGTTTGTGGAGCAATATCTGAAAGTGGTGCTACATTTCTGTATATCATTAATGGGACCGGTAATAGTAAAAACTATTGTGACATGATTTTCTTCTTCAAAGGGCGCATGCTTTAAATCTAGATCGGTGGCGTTTTAAGCAGAATAATGCAAAATGTCATAAGTACTTAGGCCTATACTCAAGCTTGGACGCTAGAACACCAAGTGACAGCAATTCTATGGCCTACAGCTTCACCAGATCTTAGTCCCATTAAAAACATATGGGGACTAATAAAGATTGAAGTTAAACAAGCAGCTCCAAGATAATAAAGATAAATTGATTTGGTCAGTTTTACAGTCCCGAGCTACCATCATCAAAAATTTTGCTCGTCACGAAGATACAATATTTGCTGGGAGAATGAACTGGATCACTCTTTTGATAGGGTAGACATCCGTCTCCACTTGCTGGTTTGTCATTCGTTGCGACACCTAGGAAAGTTGTTGAGTTTTTTCTTCTTGTTGACTCGCCATCCGTTGCGATAACTCCTCTTGCTGGCTCGTCATTCGTTGCGAAAGTTCAGAAATTGCTTTTTGAAACCGGGTCTTTCAACTCGGTTACACCATCAGGGTCCAAATTATTATTTAGATAGTATTCACGGAACCTATTCAATAATACGGATTTGCACCTAGTAGTTTTAACTCTTTTCTGAGTTTAGCCAACAATAGTTCAGTTATCTTCTTTCCAGGCATTCTTGTATCATCACCCCACACCTGACACCAATTTGAAATACTTATGGGGACTTTAAACGCAATTTATTCAACAAAATTGTAACAAGAACTCTGCTGGATAACGTGCAAACAGTTTTATATTGACAATGAACTATTCGAACAAATGAACATTCTAGAATTTGCAAGAAACATGATCGAACCTAATTAGTACACACTAGAAAGAGTAAGAATATTCTAGAATAAATAACCTAAAAAAAAAAAACTTTCAAGTAAAGGTCCTTTCCTTATTCGGTTATCCCGTTACAGTATTTAACACTTTTTATAAGATCTTTAAGAAATTTGTCCACTTTCGCTTACTCATGCCTAATTGACTTCGATAAAACAGATGTTTTAAAATAATATGGTTTGTTAATGATATTGTTCAATATCAATTAAGTTTGTTTTTAATATAAGTATTCATATATCTGAAGAATTTAAAATTGAGGTACTTATGATAAATAAGTATTATATTTTTAAAAATGGATGAGTAAAGTGCCTATTAATGTGTAAAATATAAGACAACTACTAAGTTATTTACAGTAAAAAATGTTAAAAAATTATAGCATACTAAAAACATATGGATTTTATAAAAGGTATAAACAAGCCGACAACAGTTCCAAAAGAATGTAAAACTATTATAAAACTATCCTAGTGATCCTGTACAAAAAATCTTCTTTTTTCTCTTAAACCAATTAACTGATTTTTATATAATAACAAATATCTCGAAATGATCTTGTTGAAAGAGGCTATCGATTAAAAAAAAATATAATTAAATCGGCAAATTCGTTTATAAGCTATGATACAGTAAGTACAAAAATTAAAAAATATAGCTACTTCTTCTTGGCAAATTGATAATCTGAATTTCATAAAACAGCTAAGAATTACCGCGATAAACAAGGCTAGACCAACGCACATAGACAAGAATAGTAATATAGCTAAACTTGTTTCATACCGCCGAAGAATTTCGGTCTGCATCGTTGGCGCTAACCAGTAGCGTTGCTAACCAAAAATTTCTGAAATCGGTAGATTGATACAAAAAAAGTAAAAATTGGTAGATTTAAAAAATAGCAAGAAATTTAAAAAGGCGTTTATTTACTACACAAAAAACGAAATGTGGTACAAAGAACTTCAAAGACAGCGGGCAGAATCATCCTACTTTTCTTGTCTACCTACGATGGTCATACGGTGGCTAGACTTTTGATTTAAACAAAGAACGCACTCAAATCAATTTATTCTTCATTCATTTAGGAGTTGCGGTACCACACACATCACACAGACCCCTCATTTTGCGTCAGGGGTTAACAAAAACGAATGCACACAAAAGTTTCCACCAGTGTTTTAAGATTAAAATATGCCAGTTTATTGGAAATTGTGCAAACTGATAGTTTAGTAAAGAAACAAATATATTTAACATTTTAAGATAAAATTATATAAAGTATAACTAATTTTATTATTTTTAAATGTACTAAAAAGTGGGAGTAGACAATTACCCAGAACGGATAGTCTCATTTCACCCTCTAAATTTCAGGTAATCTGATTTTTATATTAATAGCATAGTTTAATGCAAACAACACCACAAAAAGCCGCCCAAGTTATTGCTTTAATCAAAAATGGACTTGGTCAGCGAGCTGTTGCTAGACAATTGGATATAACACGCGCAGCGGTTCGAAGAGTGTGCCAACGTTATGAGAAGACTCAATCCTTTCATAGGCGACCTGGAACAGGCAGAAGGCGATTTACAACTGCTCGTGATGACCGCTTTATTGTGTCAAGTGCAACGACAGCTCCGTGGGTGCAAGGAGTGGCTATTAGTCAGTGGATAGTAAGACGAAGACTGCAGGAAAATAACCTGACCCCTAAAACACCTGCGTTTGGTCCAAAACTTACTCCAGCTCATCCGCAAGCACGCCTGCGTTTTGCACGGTATCATCTGAATTGGACGTTGGAACAATGGGGATTTATTCTTTTCTCAGATGAGACAAGAATATGCCTCCGTGCTAGCAACCGAATAAGGAAAGTGTACCGAAGACCTGGAGAGCGATTTGCAGATTGCTGCTTTGAAGAGCGGAGTGCTTATGGAGGTGGTTTGTGCATGATCTGGGGTGCGATTTATATAGGAGCACGAACCGACCTTGAGTTCATTCGTAGGGGTGACCGTGTCCACGGAAGAAGAGATTTAACGGCTGCCAGATATATCGAGGACATTTTAGCAATGCATGCGGTACCTTACGTCGACTACATTGGAGACGGATTTACCTTTATGCATGACAACGCAAGACCACACACCGGAAGAATCGTGCAAGATTATATTGCAGAGGTCGGTTTGCGGGTTATGGAGTGGTCAGCATACCTAAACCCGATCGAACATTTATGGGATGAGCTAAAACGAAGAATTCGAGCTATAGACTTTATACCCCAAACTCAATCGCAGTGCTTATTGTTGCTGTAGAAGAAGAGTGGCTTAACATCCCACAAGAACCAATAGCAAAATTGATTACATCAATGCCTAATCGTATGAGAGATGTTATTAGGGCAAGAGGAGGTCATACACATTATTAAAAAGTTGAGTGTTAACTTTTAAATTGTCAACAACCTTTTTTATGTTAATAATAAAAAAGCTTAATTTGCTTAATGTGTGTTAAACATAGGAAGTCGAAATAAGTTTTCATAAATTTATACTCACATTAAAGCAAATTGAATTGCCTTTCAAACAGCATATATATCTTTTTTTGATCTGATGAATAATTTAAAAAATATATATAGTTATAGTCAAAAGTTTACACTGGGCCGATTTCTATGCACGCAAGTGTATATTTGTTACTTGAACTTAACAAAAATTTAATTATAATTCTTAGTAAAGTAAGTTTTGCAAAAGTATTTTCTAAACTAGAAATTGCATTCAAATTATTGCTACATTAGAGATATTTAGTATTAGTTGAAAAATAAAAGTAAAGCATAAATATATCCTAAATATTCTATTGCAAATTATGTAACATTAACATTTATTAAATATAATTTGATCACCCTGCATAAATTAACTGTCAACAGTACGTAATTAGGTAAGCATCTATTCGTTATTGTTAATTACAGAAATTAACCGCAATAGAGATTTTGAATTCGGTTTTTGAGGTTGAAATTTCTGCGTCGCTTGTCAGATGTTTCGAATATTATTCTTTTGTCCAAGAACTAGTTAACTGTTTCTTTTGTTATTGAACAGTTTCTTAGTTGTTATACACTTACTATTTACTTCTAGTTTATTTTGCATAACTTTTAAAAATAATAAATAAATACAAAAAACAGATGATTGAGCATTAACAATAAATGTCTTATTGTTTTATTGCAAAAAAATATATTGTAATTATTCATGATGAATAGTCCTATGCTATGTCTTAAGGTTCAAAGTTATTTCCAAAAATGATGCTATTTTTCAACATAGAGAACAAAAGTTTTTAAATATTGGAGTTAACAATACTGTTGATAAAGTATAATTTAGTAACTCATCTAGCTGACATTGAACCCCAGACCCTTACGGAAGATATAAAGTTCATTTTGCTCTTCAGAAAATCCTCCCGCTATCAAGAACGCAAATGTCCTTGATCGCGACACCTATTAATCTGTAGTAAAATCAAAATTTATAGGCTATTTTAATATTTTATTAACCGTTTGAATAAGAAAAAAAATTCTAATTTATCAGTTCATTCTTCGTTTACAAGCCATCTGAACTGGATCTATCAGTGTATTTTGTTACAATGGAAAAACCGAATATCATGCAATGATAAAATTCTTTGTTTTAGAAGAATTATCAGCAATACAAATATATACAGAAATGATGAAAGTGTTAAAGGATTCTTCTCCTTCATTTCCAACTGTGCGTCAATAGTTTTAGAGTTTAAACGTGGTAGTTCAAGCGTCAATGTTGAACCACGTAGTGGATGTATAAAAAGTGCAACAACACCACAAATCATTGAGCAAGTCTATGATAATGTTTGTAAAGATCCAAGTTTGACTAAGCGTGAAATTGCTGATACCATAGGCATCTCAGATGAACGAGTAGGTACTTCATATTTTACACGAAGAATTAATTACATATGAAAAAACTGTTCGGAAAGTTAATGCTGCATTTATTAACAATTCAACAAAACTGAATCGAAAGGAAATTTCTCAGCGTATTTTGGAGCGTTTTAAATAGAATAAAAACGATTTTGTTCATCGTTTTATAACTATGAATGAAACTTGGATCTATCATCATGATCCTAAACTGAAACAAGAACGTTTACATTTAACTGAAGCTGGTTCCTCAGCTCCAAAACAGATAAAGTAAGAACAGAAAAAAAAGTTATGACATCAGTTTTTTAGATTGCAAAAGGGTTTTGTTGATTGATTCTCTCGACAAGGGTAAAAACTTAACTCTGAATATTATTGAAACCTTTTGGACCAGTTTTGTGAAAAAATTCATTCATTCAGTTTATGGAAGACAATGCAAGTGTTTACGCCAGTTTGTTAATGATGACTAAATTAAACGAACTAAAGTACGAATTACTTGAAACCGCACCGTATTCACCAGATTTGGCTTCCTCCGACTATTACTTCTTCAGAAACTTGAAACGATTCCTTCGTGGAATGCATTTTTCCTCGGATAAAAAAGGTACCTATAGCAGCCGTGAAACAAAATTGTTTAGAGCTTCCAGACAATCATTAACCAATTTTATAAAATACACATTGTTTCATTTTTGATTTCAAAACTTTTTAAACAGTATATATTTTTACCACTTTTCGTTCTACGTTAAAGATTAAATTTACCAATTTATTATAATTTATTTCTCTTCAAACATATAACCTGATTTACCTAATCAATTATATGCAACAGATAATTATTTATCTAAATTTTATAATCAAAACAAAAAAATCTTAATTAATTTAAGAGATACATTTAGATAAAGGATCACATATCGCACAATTATTAACTGGTTCTAGATCACAATTATTTTACAGTTTAAATCAGGAATTAAAAGAAATTCAAGTAATTGTCGGTTTAACCTAGAAACTTGGAACTGTTAGAAAAGCCATATTAGTAGTTATAACTACTTGCTACGTAAAAAATTTCACTTCTTTATAACATATCGGTCGGTTATTTCAGTAGAATTGTAGATCAACATTTTATATACAAGGCGTTAAAAAAACGACACAATAAAAATATATTTTGACGCAATATAATTCTTATAGGTAATTATGAAATCTAATCTTTTGTTTATAGGTGCATTTTTATTATTATTCTTTCCAATATATCAAAACAACTACATATCGATATGTTTCTGTTTTATCTTAATTTATTTGTACATTCTTTTCCTATATGTCATGTGGCATTTAAATTATTTTTACCTAATTTTACATTGGAAAATATTCGACTTACACAAGAAGCGTTTTATATAAAGCTGTACCTATACTCCTGAGTATTATTATCCACCATGTGACTTCCTATGTCATTTATTGTCAATCCAGTCCAGTCCATATCCTGTCAGTGAAAAAGGTGTAAAAAAAGAAACTTCTTAACATGATTTTTTTATACAAGCCTTGATTTTTATCCAGTATAAAAAAATACTACAGAGAAAATTTAAAGTTACAATTCGTAGAAGCCTTTAAAAGAGAAAAACAAAAACAAAAATACCCAATAAGGATCAGATTTTGACTAATACTATGATAAGGCAAATATTGATTATAGCACAGGGTTTTCGATCTTTTTACGAAGAGGTGTGGACCTTATTTTACTTGATCCTGCCAGGATCAAAAATAAATAATAAGTAATAAAAATGAGCAACACCAACAATAAAGAAGAACAAATCACTGTAGAAGCTGCTGGACTAGGACAGAATAATGCTCAGCAGGAAGGATCTCAAAAATTCACCCGTACAGACTGGATCCTTATCGCATTATTAGCATTTGGAGCAATTGTTGGTTTGTATTTAGCGTACAAGAAGCTTAAGAAGAATTTAAAGAAGTCTATAAGAAACGAGATTGAATTACACAACCTCCGAAAATCAACGCTCAGCGTTAACAATACAGAATAATAGAAGGAAGTGAAGTAGAAAAAATAGAATAAACAAAACAATTCAAGGTGTGGAAAAGATTTATAAGTGACTCCAAAAACTTTGAAAACTGATACTACTAGTCTTTTTGTTTTTTTTTCGTATTTCATAATTTACCAGTCTAATGAAAATATATTAAGTGAAATTGTTGTGTTGTGTTCGTGTGGACTCATGTTGTGCAGTGATTACGATTAGGATAAGTTTTTCATGCCAGGAGAATCCAACCTAACCAGATTTAACAACCTTCTGGAAGAACTAGTCAAATGGCACCAAAATTTAAAAAAAGGAAAGTCTCCAAAGAAGATTTAATGAAGAAGCTCTACAAAGAAGATTAGATAAGTTAGAAAACTTTAAATTAGATTATAAGTATATTATTGAAAATTTTGAAAAAAAGAATGTCCCGATGTATTTTCTACAGGTCTGAGTTTGCTTGAATCAATAAATAAACAATTAAATTAAATTAAACAGCTTTTATCTGCGAGGTCAGAAAATTCAGTTACTAATACAATTCATAATATATTGCCACAAACAATGGACACCGCGAAATTTTTTGATTTTACTAGCAAAATTTTTGATGGTAATCCAGATCATTTTTTATCGTTCAAAGATGCATTAAATCTTATTAAAGTAAATTCTAAAGGAAATGAAGAAAACGCCATTGCTTATGTTAAAACTAAACTCATTGGTAAAGCCAGAGACCTGGTTAGCGACGAAGATAATCTAGATGATATAATAAAAAAACTAAAAGCTGGCATTAAATTAGAGACGTTCACATTAATTTCATCTAAACTGTCATTCTTGCAACAGCAGCAGAAAACAGCAGATGTATATTCAAAAGAGGTAGATGTTTTGGCAACAGCTGTAAAAAGATCCTATATATCAGAAAGAGTATTATATGGGAATTCAATTGGATATTTTGTTTTTTATTTAATACCTTTCACTTGATCCAAAGACTTAAACATGCTGCGAACAATATGTTTTGGTGCTGCTTTTCATATTAGAAACTTAAACTCACTTAAGGTATCGTGAACAGTCAACAAGATAAAGAGATGTTAAAAACGTATTTGCCCAGAAAACTAAAAAAACTGAAGTAGTCAGCGAACCACTATTACACCAGGATTCAGTATCAAATTAGAGAACTCGAGAAAGTTGAAGAACTTAAAAAACCAATTTTACAGCAAGATTCAGCACCGAATCGTTTTTCTACGAAATTAAAATCTTTCAAAAACAAAAAATGGACCTGCTAGAATGAACACTCGGTGGACATTAATCCTGTTCAAAATTTTTGGAATATACGCAAGGACGGATATATTGTGCAACAAAAACTAAGGTGCTTGAAATTGTCATTGAGTTTTAACTTCAAGATAACACAATTGGGACAATTGCAAAAAGTAATTGATTTTATGTCAAATCAAGTTTAAAGGCTAATAAATGCCAAACTGGATCATATTTCCTAGTTAATAAAACTAAACAAACTGCGCAGAACACTTGTTGAAAGAGTTTTTAAATATGCACATCTTTGTATTTAATTAATATCGGCAATATAGCAAAAGCTGTAAATAACATGTGAGAAATACAAACTGTTTATTACAAAAAACAATATTGCTGGTAAATCTGTTCACTTTATTTGGCACAATACTGTAAAAAATTCCATCGGTTTTAGTATCTTCGGTCATTGATACCTTAACTATGGTCTAATATCTATTTATTTATAAAAACTTACAATGAAGCATAAAATAATATCAACATAATCCAGTGAAAGTATTTTAAATCAGATTACATTATTTATTCAATTACGAAAAGAAAGTATTTGCATTACTTTTTTTTGTCTGTAGATTAAACGAAAATTGGCGTAAATATTTTATTTAATTTCTTGAGAATATTCTTTGTTTAATTACTTGTTTATTTATCTAAATCGAATCTGAGTTTTATTTTTATTTTTAGCAAAAACTAGAGGAGACTGGAAACCATAACTTTGTCGAAACCTCAAACTTATATGAAGCGGAATAATTCCTAATTTAAATGCGGTATTTCAAGTTTTTTCCTTCTAATTTAATTTCAGAACAGAATATCAATGTTTAAACTAGACATGTAATATTTATTTAATTCTTTAAGTAAACTTGGTTAGATTTATAAAAAATAATTTCTAGGGCTAGTGTGGTTTTTGATATATTCTATTAAATTTTAAATAATTATGTATTGCTAATTATACAAATAAAATGTGTATTTTTATAAGTATATAAAAAACTTAAATGTTAAATTATTTAATGAAATTATGTGTTATGTAAAAAATATATGATTTAGCCGACTAAGGTAGCTGGTAGGTATTGCTTATTGCCGTATGATAGCGGGTTCGAATCTGCCAATAAATTTACTATTTTTATTATTAATTCTAATTTTTTTTCATATATCTAAATAATAATTATATTAATAAAATTATATTTTTACTTTAAAAGTCGTATTAAAACCTTCAAAAAATGTTATTTTATAATCTCTGCTAAAACAAGAATCTTCAAATTTAGGATTTTACTATCAGTAAAGTAACAACAAAGTACTGTGTTAATGTTTCAGTAAAAAATATATTTTTCATCACTCCGTGCGGAAAGCTATGCTTTTGACCATGCAGGACCGCGCGGAAAGCAATGCTTTCTTCAACGTTACGAAATATAAAACTTTTCATCACTCCGTGCGGAAAGCACTGCTTTCGACCATGCAGGACCGTGTGGAAAGCAATGAATGACCGAAACAGAGTTGATAAGTGTTTCCCAATCAAAAATAAATGAGATAGAAAGTGAATTAAGAGAAATTGAGTATAAATTTTCTAATAGTTTTGCTTTTGATAACGCGGTAGTAAATGTACCACGATATAATCAATCAAACGTTTCATTACTAAACAAAGATTTTGTTGATTCTCAATTATTATCTAATATACAACTGTTCAAATATTACATTTAACGTATTTAACAAAGATTCATAACTATACATAATTATGTAATAAAAAAGTTTTTTTTAAATGTTTCAATTTCTTAACTCTAAAAATTTTTGTTTTAATGGGTGGATCCGCCTCCCCCAACCCTCCTTCAGCGCCTTCGCGGTGCAGGCGGAACAGACCTAATACTACTTTTACTATGTTCTTTCCTTTTATTTTTGACAAATTCAAAAGCTTTCCTCACGGAGTGATGAAAAATAGAATACGCAACTCGTGCGGTGCGCAGGTAATCCCATCACTCGTGCTTTTTATCGCACTCGTGATGGGATCACCTGCTTTCCGCACTCGTTACGTAATGTACTATTTTTCTTATATCTTTTTCAATTTTTAGTAGTGGGCGTAAAAAAAGTTTAGTAGGTACATAACTCGATTGATAATAAATTTTATGTTAAAATCGCTGCTTACAACTCTTATATACTGGTATAAAATATATTTGTGGTAAAAACATTTTAAACAATCCATGTTTTTTAAATGATTCTTATTTGTTTCTAAACTTGACCTATTGGAGGTGGTAAAGATTAAATAAACACAAATACTTAAAAATCAAATCTTTACATATCTTGGATATCCGGTAACTAAGTTTGACATAAATTTGTAGTTCTAGACTCAGCCATTTCATAGAACTAATGATTATTTTCAACTAATCATAAAGATATTGAAACTTTATATTTTCTATTTGGAATTTGAGCAGGTATAATTGGAACATCCATAATTCGGACTGAACTAGGAATTCATTAATTGGTAATGATCAAATTTATAATGTAATTTTTACTGCCCATGCTTTCATTATAATTTTCTTTATAGTTATACCAATAATAATCGGACGGTTTGGTAATTGTAGATACCTTTAATGATTGGAGCTGTAAATATAGCTTTCCCTCGAATAAATAACTTTAAGAAGATTTACAGAAAGAGTTGCAGGTACTACTGATTGAACAGTTTATCCACCACTATCTTCTAATCTTAGCTATTTTTAGTCTTTACTTGGCTGGAATTTCATCAATTTTAGGAGCTATTAATTTTATTACTACAATAATCAATATAGGTACGTCCACAAGGTATATCAATAGATCAAATCCCTTTATTTGTATGAGCTGTATTTATTACAGCCATCCTTTTACTTTTGTCATAACCAGCACTAGCCGGTGCAATTACTATATTATTAACACATATGAACATTATCTAAAGAGTAAATATTAAATCAGAAATTGTATGATATTATTAAAATTAAATAGATTTACTAATACGTCAAGATATGTGTCATTGAATATTAATATCTTAATAAATAATTATTTAACCATGGCATTAGTAGTAATAGGATAGTAAACTAACAATTATACTTTATTATTTACTTACAAATCATCTCGAAAGCTTTTTTACACATATGAGAAGGGATTTAAATCCAGATAAAGTAAATAAGAAAACAAATAACTTAAATGGTAAATATCTGATCTTTTATTCATGCTTTTAGTATTTTAATAAATAAAAGCCATTTCAAAACAGGTTTGTTGTGTTAAATTTCTTTCATTAAAATTCATTAAGTGACCTGTTTCATTAACATGATTAGCTAAAGCACAGTCTGGATGTAATCTACAATCACTTTTGTGAGCTGTAATACGATTTTTTTTTAATCAGTCATGTAGACTACGTCTTTATTTGCCATTAATGGAGTTTTGTCTTTAATTTATGTAAATAAATTGTTTATACTTAAAAGAACTTGACAATTCTTAAATAAGTCTTTTATTTTTTACAATAAAGAAATACAAATCTTTAACAAACTTCTGTGAAAACGTGCATTTTCTTGATAAAAAATGATATTGTTTTCTTTTTTTATCCAACTGGTCCAAAAGGTTGCAATAATATTCATAGTTAATTGGTCTACCTTTTTCAAGATAACCAATTATTAAAACCCGCTTTGCATTCTAAAATACTGATGCCATAACCATTTTTGCCGATCGATCTGAATTCGCTTGTTTTGGAGCTATAGAACCAGCTTCATTCCATTGTAAACGTTTTTGTTTTTTAGTTTAGGATTATCTAATTTGTATTCATAATTATAAACCGACGCTTAAAACGCTCGAAATTATGCTGAGAAATTTGTTTTCGATTCAGTTTATAGTGAATTGTTAACGAACAGCTTTTACATATGCAATTTTACGCTTAGTCAAACTTAAATCTATACACATAGACTTGCTCAATAATTTCTGGTGTTGTTGCACTTTATGGTTATCCACTACATGGTTCATCATTGACGTTTGTACGACCCCGTTTAAACTCTTAAAGCGATACATGCACAGTTGGAAATGAAGGAGCAGATTCATTTAACACTTTCATCATTTTTGTATGAATTTCTGTTGTTGATAAACCTTCTAAACCAAACTGTACGATAATCAATTTTTCCAACAACATACACTGATACTTCAACTTCAAATGGCTTGTAAACAAAGAAGGAATTGGCAAATCCAAATAAAACTTTTTGTGTACACAATTGGAAGTTGAAATATTAAAATTGCGTATAAATTTTTGATTCCATTACTGGTTAATAGGTTTGGCTTTCAACCAACTCTTTACAGTAGCGTAGTGATTCTTCTACTTGTCTCTCGGTTTAAAAGCTTAGAGAGGAAATCTCTTCACCCAATCTATCTCTGTCAAATGTTAGTAGATTAAACAGTTTTTATAAAAAATCTTGCCTATTTTATTACATTCTTCTTTTTATCTCTCTCTGTGTTACTATCAGAGTTTTTTGTTTACAGGCAGCAGTATCTCTTACGTATTCTATCAATAATACTTTTGTCATTTTGAGGTGGAGTTTGTTGTTTATTTTGGTTAGTTCCTTTAAACTTAGAGGCAGATTTTGAAAAAAGTTTTGTTAAACGTATTGTCAGTTGAGAAGACCTTTGTATTGTAATAAATTTCTATAATCCGTTAATATATTTTTGTGTTGCAATACGAGTATGTATGTAACATAATGTTTTTTGATTGAGAAAATTATGGAATTAATTAAGCCATAATAATAATATTTTACAGTTTTGTTGATTTAAATATTAGTAGAAAACCAATACTTTCCAATTGTCCGCCTTTAATAAATTCAATTATTTTTCTCTTAGATACAGGTAAAAGTGTGAACTAAACATCACAAGTAAATACTTTTCTTGACCTAGTACATTGTTACGTACAATTACCAGTAAGGTTTTATATATCATTTATATAATAATCATAATTATGATGAAACCTAGTTTTTAAAGACCTTACGGGATAATACAAAATGTTATACGAAACTAAAACGTTTTCTCACTCTGATTACTTTCTTAAAATTCAAATTAGAGATGCAAAATTAACATTGAATGCAACCAGTTGTGACTGGAAGCGTGCCTTGTGCGGAATATCATAATTATAAGTAATCTTTGAAGATACAGAGCGGATATTTTAACGTATTCAAATATTGTATTATGATTTATTTGCAGTTAGAAATTTAAAAAAATATTAAATAAAATAAAAATATTTTTAATTTTAATTTTAACATAAATGTCAAAAAATATTTAAAATTATTTAATAGTATATCAAGAGTGGTAGGTAAGTAGGACATTACGTACGAGTGGAAAAGTTAGGTAATTACACGAGTACGTAATACCTCTTACCACTCGAGTTACGTACTATGCTTTATCTACGATTCAATATTTTAATTTTAATTCTAAATATTTGACATCTCTAAAAATATATATGACGTACGACCTGTACCTACTGTTATCTACCCTTTGACAGTAAATGTCATTTATACTCATTGTCACCATGCAGGGTAAGTAAGCTGTAACGCACAGTTGTGCGTAATGAAACGTCATTTCAACATGAATAAAGATAGAGATTGTGAAACAAAAACTATCTACGGTAGAAAATGTTACAAATGGGGATGAACACGAATTGTGAGTAAATCGATTCCATTACTATGTAATTAAAAATTATACTTTTTTTTATATTTATTGTTGGATTATAAATTTATTTCAAAATAATTAAATGTCATTTGCAGTATATGTCTTCGTGGTTTACTATTCAATTTTATTTTGTTTACTTTATAAGTCTTGATAATCTTTTGTAATAAAATAGTATTTTGAAATATCCTTTTGTAGTGGATAAATCTAAACATGGGTTAATTTTTATATTACTAAGGAAAATGAAGTGTATTTTCTATAATCACATGGCAAGCAACAAAAAATATTTAATAAACATTTTCTCCATCACATGCACTATTGAACATCCCTTCTGTATTAAAGAATTTTCATGTTAATAATTAGTGTGCGTTTTATAAAATTTCGCTTTACTGCAAATACATAAATAAATGAATTAAAAAGTAGTGTTTACAATTTTAATTAATGTAGTTTCATTAGTTAATTAAAACATTGACAAGTAGGGCATTTTCATTTGAGTATAGTATTGTAATTTGCATATTTTTAAGATAATATCTCATAAAAGCTTTTCCAACGACCGAAGTAGATTTTACAAACAAGATATGAATCACATTCAAAATATGTTAAAAACAAACTATCAAGACAGAAAATCCAAAATAAATATTTTCTTTTAATTATTTATTCTTTCCATATAAATTATAAATTACATTGCAGTATATGAAGATGCGACTCTTGTGTGAATAAAATCTACAATTTCTTTTGGCGACTTTAAGTAACTAATCAGACCTTTTGTCCGTATTTTATAACGTTTCATTATGGTTATTTAAAAATTTTCTTTATCTACTCTACCTCATATTATGTATCAATTTTTAGTTCGTAAAAACTGTCATTATAGACAGCAGTGCGTGAAGGATTAAAGGTGTGCGTGAAGTAACAATCTATTTTAAATGGGATTTACTTTTTCGCACTGTTTTTGACACACCTTCATATAATCAAATATCCTTAGCATTCGCGTTGTCATGGCGTTGCTATGAGAGCATTAAATTTCAACAAAAAATATTCTGACAGTTTTGTAGTTTAAATTTTCAAATTTGAATTTGTAATTATTTTTTATTTGTTTATAGTAGATAAAATATTGTATAAAACTGTGCGTGAAGTGCTTTTTGCGCACTTACTCGATATATAGCACTCGCTTCGCCTGTGCTCTAAACATCGCGTGCGTGCGCAAAAAGCATACTTCACGAACTGTTTCATAAATAACTCTTATCATCCCATTGTTTTGTTAGAAATATAATACATCAAGTTAAAAAATCCATTTACAGAATTCATAGCTGTTGTTAATCTCAAAAATAGAGCTTTTTCCGTTAAAATATTTTGGTTCTATATTTAATCAAACAAAGTTTTTCACTGTTATTTGTACCCCATATGAATTTTATAAAAAAAAAACATTTTAAATTTTCTAGACAACTTAATTCTGAATATAAAATAACCTCCTTCCTTTGGTCCCTTTCTAATCAAGATTCTAAAAAATAAACTATATGAACATCTGTTAAAATACTATGTAAGAAAACTGGAAAGGCAAATTGATGAAATTCCACATATTTTTTTAATATTGAAATACATTAGAAAGTTTAAACATATCCTTATCTTCTTTACGACTTTTATAATTTTAGATTAATGTAATATTTTTATATTTTTACTTTACTAACATATGACGAGTGACGAGTAATATAACCAAATATGACCTGGTGTACAATCATCCCGGGGATCAGGAAAAACTAAGCCGCGAATCCGTAAGCAACGCTTGCAAGTGGAAAGCTGTAGAAAACCTGTGTGAAAACCATCCAAATTAATGCACAGTGAGATCGTCAGTTCTCCATACAAGGAAACCTTAACAGTAAACGATTTGAATTTAGTACGACGCGTTATAAACAGAAATCGTCTTAAGATCTTGCCGAAAATACTTCATAATATAAATGACGTAGGTACATTTACCAATACGTACCAAATAATACTAATCTATACTAATATTATAAAGCTAAAGAGTTTGTTTGTTTGTTTGTTTTTTTTTTTTTTTTTTTTTTTTTTTTTTTTTTTTTTTTTTTTTTTTTTTTTTTTTTTTTTTTTTTTTTAAAGAAGGCCAGGCTTAGAGGTAGTCCATGGGATTGCATCGCAGCTAGTACAGCTTATTGTGCACCCTCATTCACAGGTCCTCATTCTTCGTCAAATCCCAGGTTCTTAATGAACCAAGCGATTCTTTTGACTATGGTTTCCCGTTCTTCCCTTTGATCTCCAGTCGGTAGGCCAAGGGATCTCACACGCAGACCTTGCAGGGCTGGGCACATAAATATCACGTGGAAGGCTGTTTCCTCCTCCTCACCGCATTTCCTACATAGGAGGTTTTCAACTTGAATTCCCATCTTATGTAGGTGTCCGCGAAATACCCAGTGGCCGCTGATGAAGCCAACCACTTTCCGCAGGGTTTTCCTCCTCAGCCCAAGGGCATCTGCCGCTATAGCACCAGTAGGTGTCTGCAGCATTCTCTTTGACTGTATTTTACCTTCTGTTCTTTCCCAGCTCTTTCGATGTTCTATGCCCATCCACTGGCGAACAGCTCTTCGTGCTGTGTTGTAAGCAATACCACACGTCGGCTCTGGGCCAATGAGCGGGCTTTCAGCTCCTTTGTTTGCCCACTTGTCTGCTCCCTCATTGCCAGCGATACCTTTGTGCCCCGGAACCCAACTAAGGATAACCTTGTTGTACTCTCCCAGGGTTTTCATGGCCTGATGACAGTCCCATACTGCTTTAGAGGTAAAGTCAAAACTGTCAAGTGCCATTAGCGCTGCTCTACTATCCGAGTTTATGTATATGGTGTGGTCTGTCATACCACGCTCCAAACACACTCTTGCACACTCTGATAGGGCAACAACTTCAGCCTGGAAAACAGTAGCCAGCTTACTCAGGCTTACGCAAAACTGCGCCTTGGGTCTGACTCCATATATTCCCGCCCCAGTGCCTGTTGGCTTCTTCGAGCCATCCGTATACCAAGTGAACCCCCTTTTCATATATTCAGGTTCACCTTTCTCCCAGGCAGCCCTGTCAATAATATTGACATTGTATGGCTTTTCTAGATCTGTGATCTTCACCATCCTGTCTGGTAGCATTTCCAAGGTGTCCATCTGTACAGTGTCCACAATCCTTGTATGCCCACTGGCGGCGTTATACTTCCAGTTGCCACTGCAACCCATTCTGTAGGCTGCCATCCTTGCCTCCCCTTTCACAATAATGTCGAGAGGTGGGAGGTTTAGCACTACTTCCAGGGTTGCAGTTGGAGTACCTCTCATGGCTCCTGTGATGCCAAGACACGCTACTCGCTGGATCTTTTGTAGTCTCTTTACAGCGGTAGTTTGCATCACCTTGGTCCACCAGACTATCGAGCCATACACCATCATCGGTCTTGCAACCCTAGTGTATAGCCAGTTAGTCATTTGTGGGCTCAGACCCCATGTCTTCCCAACGGCCCGTCTCATCATCATAAGTGTGGTCTGAGAGCGTTGCGTTATATGTGCCAAATGGCTGTTCCAGGTGAGCTTATCGTCTAGTCTTATTCCTAGGTACTTGAACTCTCTCTTAACCTGGATCTGGTTACCGAAGAGAGTTGGTACCGTAGCGATATCAACATTTCTCTTCCTTGTAAATGGTACCATTACAGTCTTCATTGGATTGACCCTCAGACCCTCCTGGTTACACCACCTTTCCACTATGAACAATGCCCTCTGCATGAGTTCTAGGCATGTGTTCATAAATTTTCCTCTTATTAGGACAACAATGTCGTCAGCATATCCTTGAGCGTACATTCCCTGTGCATTGAGCTCAGAAAGGAGGTCATCAACCACTAGATTCCACAGATTCGGTGACAGGACGCCACCCTGTGGACACCCTCTTTGTGCCTTGACCTCCTTTACCGTTCTACACAGAGATGCTTGCGCTCTCCTACTTTCGAGCATGTTGCCTATCCACCTCACCACAGTGTTTTCCACATTCCCTGATACCAGCTTTGACACAATAGAGCGAGTACTAGTGTTGTCGAAAGCTCCTTCTATATCAAGAAAAGCGACCAACGCTATTTCCCTATTTGAGATAGCATCTTCAATCTTGCAAACCAGCGCATGCAAGGCTGTTTCGCATGACTTTAATTTCTGATAGGCATGTTGGTTCGGATGCAAAGGACGGCTTAAAAGGACAGCATATGTGTCCCTTCCAGGCTTCGGTATGAATACCACCCTAGAGGTCCTCCATGCTGTTGGTATTACTCCACTGGCTAAGCTGGTCCTGAACAGACGCACCAAGGGGAGTATCAACTGGTCCCCACCTTCCTGCAGGAACACAGGATAGATGCCATCGGTACCAGGAGTTTTAAATGGTTGAAATGCCCTAAGAGCCCATTTAATGCCCGTAAAGGTGATCACAGCCTTAGCGCAATCCCAGTCCTCCTTTATCGTCCGCATCCTAGTCCCTCTCTCCACATCATTTTGGACTGTGTTCTGCGGTTGTACGGACCCTGGGAAGTGAGCGCTTAAAAGGCACTCTAGCGTTTCTTCTGGGCCGTCCGTATATGTACCATCCTCTTTAAGCATTGTGCCTAAAGGATTGGTTTGACCTCGAGCTAGGACTCGATGGAGCTTTGCACATTCAGGAACACTTTCAATGTTCTGACAGAATTCTCTCCATGACTCTCTCTTAGCTCTCCTTATTGTTTTGTTATATACAGTGAGCACCCTTGAGTAGTTGTCCCAGTTTCCTGTACGCTTTGCAGCATTATACAGTCTGCGAACTTTCCTCCTCAGGGCTTCTAACCCACTAACCCACTGTTCCACCAGCAGGCTTGCCTGCGTGTGTTCTTCACAGTCTCTGGGCAGGTTTGTTTGTTTGTTCGGTTAGTTGTTTGTTTGTTTGTTTGTTTGTTTGTTTGTTTGTTTGTTTGTTTGTTTGTTTGTTTGTTTGTTTGTTTGTTTGTTTGTTTGTTTGTTTGTTTGTTTGTTTGTTTGTTTGTTTGTTTGTTTGTTTGTTTGTTTGTTTGTTTGTTTGTTTGTTTGTTTGTTTGTTTGTTTGTTTGTTTGTTTGTTTGTTTGTTTGTTTGTTTGTTTGTTTGTTTGTTTGTTTGTTTGTTTGTTTGTTTGTTTGTTTGTTTGTTTGTTTGTTTGTTTGTTTGTTTGTTTGTTTGATTGTTTGTTTGAACGCGCTAATCTCAGGAACTACTGGTTCGAATTGAATAATTCTTTTTTGTGTTGAATAGACCATTTATCGAGGAAGGCTTTAGACTATATAACATCACGATGTAACTATTAGGAGCGAAGAAGTAATGGAAAATGTGAAAAAACGGGGAAAATTATTGATCCTTGAGGGCTTCCATTGCGTGCGCTGCGAAAACGGTTTAAGATACCAAAAATATATGTTTGAAAGAATTATTACTCTTGAAATGATCTACACTAATGTCCGCGACAGTATATGTCTATCTTTTAAGATTAACTCACTAGAACCGTTTTTATGGTAATCAAATTTGGTCGAAATTAATGCATTATTTATTAAGAGTTGTATCAACGTAATAATATTAATATTTATCCAAATAAATGTGTTGTTGATTAGGAGTATTTAATTGTGAACAAAATTGTCTTTGACATTACTTAATTTCAATGAACATCTTAGAAGATATTACAATTTTAAAATAACTAGGACGCCACCGTAAGGTAGCGAAGTTATTATCTCATATATTTAAACGAGAATTTCTTACTAAATTAAGTACTATAAAGCCACCGTACGGTGGTGCCGTGGATATCTTATATAAAATATCTAATATAAAAAAATCATTGAAAACAAAAAAAAGCAAAATGGTAAAAGTTTGAAAAAATGAAAAATAGAAAAAAGACACGACAGTGTTATGCGGTACAAAGTCCGCCGGAACAGCTAGTCCTAAATATATTTATAATATGTGTTTAGATTTTATTTTCCAAATATAAGTACCTACCCAAATTGTTTGGTAATACATTTCTCTAATTGAACTTTTGTATATTTTCATTTACAATACTTACCTATAAAATCTGAAAATATGTATTTAATAATTACTTCTTATTTTTGTGAAGTTTATAAACTGTTACGAGTTGACCTGTTTTGCTGAGGGTTGATGCGTGCCCTTTACATTATTGTAGCTATGTTTGAAATGTAGAAACAAATGTACCTATCTAAAGCTGACAGTGTTATTCTTAATGAAACTAAAAACAACAGTATAATAATAATTGTAAAGAAGAAATATTTTTTATATACTACCTATATATAACCTCCAAAGTGGATGTATTAAATAGTCTTAAAAACTAAAACACATGCACTTGATACATTACACACGCACAAAATACAACTGTACTTAACTAATACTAATAAAATATTCTTAAAAAATAAATAAAAAAAAGTTTTAAATGGTCAAGTATTCATTTTAAAACCACTGAAAAGATTAGCCAAATCAAACAGCATTAATTGATCGGAACAGATCATTCTAAGCGGGAAAATTTAGTTTCATTGTTTTTCGAACTATTTTTAACCAATCGATAGCATCCATTATAGTATGCGCATCAATGTGTGGTGCGAGGATGCGTTGCGAAGCTATGAAGTGTGTCGACGGGGGTGCGGTGTAGTGGAAGCGGAGTAACGGGACGAGGGTGCTCTTTTTTCAATTATCCATATCTATTTTGCGCACTTCTACGTCCAACAAACTTCGTCTATTGACTGGCTAGTACAGTATGCGCAAACCTTCTCAACACACATTCCTCGCAACCCATCCCTCGTACATATCCCTCGCACACATCCCTCGCTTGTTTTGTATGCGCAAAAATCTAGCTCCACTGAGCCGTTTCCACCAGAGCTGTGCCGACCGAGGTGAGGTAAATGAAGCGATTCTATTGGTTCTTTACAAACACATCTCTCGCTACGCATCCGCTCACATCTCTGGTGGAAAAGCAGCCTTAATCCCATGATTCGTATCTGTTAACTCTAATCTGTCCTGTTTCGGATATCTGCGAGACCGATGCGCGTTAAAAACGTCCTTCGGCAGAACAGATTTTCGATTACAGTCTACATTACGATTATCTACTTTATATTTGTCATGCCTTTTGCGTAAAACGTTGTCTATACATGCTTTATAATAGGAACTTGTCGATAATTAATAATATTGCTGTTGATTAGAGACTGTGTAAAGAGCGCCACGCACCCCAGATGGTCAAAAAAGGATAGGTAAAATAAACCACGATTTTTTTATTTGAGAAATATGGTCATTAAGGGATAAAGATATAAACTTCAATAATTAATTCAATAACTTTTACATGCCAAATAAAACAAATGAAAATATTATAATTATTATTCATTTATTTATTTTAAACAATAATATTATTAAATAGGAAAATATTAAACAGAAATTTAAGTAATATATTTATCAGTTACAAATTTACATTCCTTCCAAGTTGTTTGAGGTCAGAAAAACTGTCAAACCGTTTCACCTTCCATTATTATCAAATGGAGATAAAATAGCCATAAGAAGGCTAAGAATTGGTCATACAAATTTTACTCACAGCCACTTAATGATCTCAGGACCTCCTCCTATATGCCAGCGTTGCAACAGCTACATGTCTGTCAAGCACCTTCTCACTGAATGTCAGGAATTCTCCTTGAATAGAAGACAAATTGAACTCTCAAATAATATGGCTGAAATCCTCACCTCACCAGATCAAATCAAGAAAGTGATAAAATATTTAAAAGAAATTAGTATTTCATCCAAAATTTAAAATCTTGTTCAAACTGTTTTTAATATTAATGTGTAATTTGTATTCTTTGTATTTAGTACTAATTGTCCCTGTGCCAATGGCCGCAGATGCTGTGGCACATTAACTTGAATAAAAAAAAATTGCATAAACATCAATCTGCACGTTTTAAAGTAGCTTAGTGAACTGTTAAAATATTTGGATGTTGTTTATAAACACATGAGTTAAATTTCGAATGAAACAATGCATTCTTTGCGAGATATGTACAATTTGGTTTATTACACCACCTATTAATGGGGAATAAAATTGTGGATTAAGAGTAGTTTTTTAATAAATAATTCGGTATTGAAAAATAATGTGTTTTTTGATGAATCCTAAAGTATAATTTTAAATATTGTCTGATTATTAAATCGTTACCACATATTGTATTATACTTTAAATCTACAAATTGGATTTTTTAAATTGAATCAAAGACACCTGGACAGCCCAAAAAGGATATCGAATTAAGGAAATAGGCGCGTTTGCGACCGGTGCATTTGTAATCGATCATTAAAGGATCATTAGGATAAATTTATACAAATATATTACAAGTATTTTATATTTAAGTATATATTTACATTATTTAATTAATTTTTGAACGAACGCTAATGAGTTAAACCGGTTAATAATATTATTTATGAAAGGTAAATATCTAATTAAACTTCCTGCTACAACTTTTGAAAATTCCATCACCAAATACTTCTTTGGCCAAAACTAGCATTTCTCAACCTGCTAAAGCAAAAATTTTCTCTTCGTTACCACTATCAAATAAAAGAAAACTAGAATGGTCGGCTAATTTCAAAATATCGTATATTGATTCATTGGCATGTTTAGGATCTGATTGGATACTTTGAGCATTGCTTGTTTCATGACGATTTTATTGTATGGTAATTGGGTAGGTACTTTAGGCATGAAGCTCATACCTTCTGGAAATGTTCAGCAAAATTTAGTTTTATAAATTTTTGACATCAGGCTGATTTTTGTATTGTCTCTGGTACGTTTTTTTGCGTTGGCCAAGCAAACTTTTATCTACACTGATGTTCATTCTTAAATTTGATCAACCGATAATTTAGGTCAGTCGTCATTGACCCCCCACACTTTGGGGATTTTTGCTTTAAGCATTTCCAGTTTATTTTCTCTTTAACACTTATACGAATATTCATCTCTTAACGCACAACTTTTACAACTTTCATCCGAAAAAAGAAAAACGATATCACGTGTACTAAATCACTATTACAAACAGCTTTTAATCTGACTAGCAGAAAATTTGAATAAAAACTGATTATTAAATATAAGAATACATTAAGGGACGATAATATAAAAGCTACTTCAGGTAGAGGGATCGATTTATATCGTTTAAGTAAGGAAATTAGTTTATTAATGATTTAACTAGTGTTTTCATTGGTTCCAAATAAATGTATTTGCTGTAGTTGTTGTTCTGATACCGGTCTGTGCGCAAATTTTCTAAAGGGATAGGTACTAATGTGGAAGTAACTTTAATACTCAAATTAAGAATATTCTAAGAAGAAAGAATCTCGTGGCACACTTTACATATAACCGTTTATCAAGCTTATGTTTGTGAGTTCAGACCAAACTACGTTAGTCAAGCTAGTCTTAACGAATTTCATCAATATAGAGTATGTAACTACATCTCACACTATGTTGGATTTGAAATCCATTATTGCATTCATCAAATTGGGATTGCCCAACTGGTTCAAATACTTATATCTTATAATTTTTTGTATTTTTACCAAATAATTTATATTCAAAATTAAATCTATGGGAAAAACGTATATTAAAGAATTCATTTAAATTGTTGATCAATAAATTCCAAGATAAAACAAAAGTTATTTCCGTAATCCGATTGTCTTAGAATGTGAATCTCTCACATAATGCTCAAAGATGAACATGTAATTTGTCTATATTAGTAACCTGATAATCTAGAAAAAAGTTATTCGTTATAAATTCCCACATTATGTTTCACTTTCTGTTAATTTATATTCTTATTATATAATGTTATTTAAATAAGTAAATAGTGAAAATACCATTGTTTTTTTAAAGCGATTATGTCAGTAATTATTTTAAATATTTTATATCTGATGTACTAAACCCAGACTAAAAAACTTTAATATTAGGTATATGACATAGAAATAAATAAAAAGAATTTTATTTCACTAATTTTTAGTAGTAATACAATTGAGTTAAAATAACCTTTAAGAACTTATTATATTCAAGGTGTGATTTTTTTATTATTTTTGGATTGATTTTTTTATACACTTACTTCTCAAAATCAATTTGCTTTCTTGTACGGAATTAACTGATCCTTAATTCCTAGTGGTTGTTAACAATCCGGGTTTGTAGTTTATAGACTTCGCATAGCTTGATATGATAAGTGATTAGGAGGGCGGTGCCGAGTTCCGCAAAATTTTACCTGCGTCTGTAATCCTAGTCCGAGTTCCGCAAAAGGTTGTGAGAGGATTAACTCCTAATATCTCTCGTCAGGAAAAGGATTAAGTAATAAATGCCAAAACATGTTTGTAATTTCTTTAGGAAATTTTATTCACAATTTAAATATAATAATAATTTCATTGCGGCAAATTTTTATAAGCAATACATCTAACAAACATATAACGACTGATACTATTACTGGTGAATTCATTAATTTTCTGCAATAAAAATTGTTCTTTTTCTCTTGAAGTTTTACATTGAAGTTTTACAGTACCATTTACAACAGACCTAATTTTGCAGTCATTTTCCATTTGTAAATCTAATAGGATTTTTGAAAAATTGTTGATATTTGGATGACTGGAATAAAATTCGCCATTAAATTTTGAATGGAATGCTTCACAAGCGTTAGTACTATGGTGTAACTTTTCAGTTTGGCAAGCCCAAATTTTAGGTGGAAATAATGAATGTTCAGAAATATAATTTTTATATAAATAACGCCTCAGTTCCTTAAATCTATCATCGTAACCTGGCAACAAATAGTACAACTCATTATTAAAAAAATCCTCAACATCTTTTGGATTTAGATAAGGCAACCCGAAAATAGTCTTTAAGTATTGCCCTTTGGCAGAATCCTTATCTTTATATATTGAAACTAAACCTAAATTCTGAATCTTTCGGAACCAGGCTTGTGCCAAATGAAATCGGCACCCTATGATTTCGGCTGATGGCCAAATATTGCATGCTGCCTGATGAATTGCCTTTTCAAAATCCATTACAATTTTTTGTGGCACAAAGTTTAAACCGAAAGAATTACATTTATCTACAAGATTTGTAAAGAGATTTTCATAGCTCTCTGTCTTCTTATCGTTTAATAAACCGTACACTAGAGGAATATAGTAGCCATTTTTAAATCCATGAATGGTAAACATTTGAAGGAACCATTGCGTACAATAATTAAAAGTGCCGTCCATATAAACCATATCACAATTACATAACAAGCTTAAATTAGTAAAACATGAAAATATTACGATTTTGTCACTTTTACTAGCGTATAAAAGAAATTGTTCTTTCCTCGTGGTGAACAAATTTTTATTTATAATTTGTTCAACCACTTCATTTTGTGATTGGGGTAATTTTGGTTGTAACTTACGACGTTCTTCGTAGATATTTTTTCTCAGTCGACGGAGGTCTTCGTGGGAGAGGTCTTCAGCATATGTATTGGTTCTCAATTCCTGACGAATTAATTTCCGGGGTTTTTCTTGCACGTCTTTGACAGCTTTTCTCTTCAACGAGTTGCTACACGCTTGGCGATGAATGTTCGGTTCTTCAGGGTGTGGATGTTCAAATTGCCCTTCTACGATTACCGTTTCATTTGCAGCCATCGTATACAATTTCGCGGTACACTTATTGTTTACACAACGCCATAGTATTTTACCACTTTTCGACACATACGACTTGTTAAATTTGTAATTTTTATAAACCAACAGAGGTTTACCCTTTTCACTGAGAATTGGCCTCGCTTCCATGATGGTCAAAGATAAACTGAACCACTTGTGAAGTAACTTTCTGTGCAGAACCATCTTTATTTCTATTAAATGATAATCACATTAAGTTTTATGATAGTGTTACTAGGAAAATCGTCCCGAATTATGCTTAATGAGGTTGCACCCACCAGGGACCCGATAATCCCTCCTGACGGTTCTTTCAGGTAGATTTGCGGAACTCGGCCCTAGCCGATTAGGAAACATATTTACATCAAGCACCAATGATATAAAGAAAGGAAAATATAATTAAATGATTTATATTATTGCTACATTTATGTAACTATATTACACTAAAAATCAGAACGTAATAATATACCCTTACCATTCTTCAGCAATATCGAATAAACCATGTATCAGGTATTAAAATATTGCCATTGAAAAATTTAAAAACGTGCATTAACACTTCGTCGTAAAGTACTTTCTAGAATTCTGTACTTTAAGAATCCATCCATTAGATCATTCGAATAATACAAAAGAATTAGAGTCCAACATTCATGTAGATTTAATTAATCCTTTTTAGTATTATTAACGTTACTTTTAATATGTTGAACTTAAGTTAGGAAAATTAATATTTTAGAGCCACTTTGGCACACAAAACTTATTTTGAAATTAGGGGTCCAATTTTATTCAAAAGATTGTTGACTTTAATAAAGCAACATCTACATGTCCCTTAAAACCAAAGAATTTCAACTTTACAAATATTATTTGCTTAATTGACTTTATAATAAATTATTAATTCCTAACCGTTATTATTCTAAATAATACAACAATAACTATTTAAAAATATGTATCCATAATACAGGAATATATTGCATTGTTGATTGTTGATACGGTAGCTACTAACATACTATGAAATTATCAAATCTTTATACATATTATAAAATAAACCTTGCACGATGTCTTAATAAAAAAAACAAGATGTGGCAATCCAGTAATAACAGAAAAAGGAAAGCATAGTTTTTTTTAATGGTCTGAAGTATTTGGCCGAATTTATGTATAAAAAAGTGATCTCTCGCAATCAGTTACGATCTTAATCACTTAAGAAGGCTTTACATTAACTAATGACTACAAATCCTTATACTGCAAAACGCATGTTTAAAGTTTCCCTATTTATTATCCATTCACTTCTTATTCCAATCTCAGTAGACTATGCATTTTATTTCTTGGATTGGCACTTCATTTTGTTGGGTTGGTACCTAAACTAAAAACGTCCTGTCCTCATAGAGATATCTATGCCTGTCCTACTGTTGAAATATTGACAGCTCATATTATCAAAGGTTAAAATTTTTAAATATAGAAATCATATAGAAATATTCAATAAGTAATGCCAAAAAAATCAGTATAGAACTACATAAAAACATCATTAAATGTTATGGTATGTTTAAGAAATAAAGCAACAGCAGCGAAAGTGGTGAAGTGGAAAGTGATCTTTAAGGTAAGTGTCTACCATTTTGCTATTTCTTTTAAATGAATCCTAGTTTGTGACAGCTAACATAACGTTATATATTTTGCATTAGATTAATTGAAAGAGGTTTTTGTAATGATTTTATAAATATGTATCACTTTTTAAATAAAATTTATATTATTAACATAATACATAAACGTTTTTGACAGATATCATAATAAGTTATAAACAACGTTGTCAGATTTCACATTTCTAAATTAAACATTTTGTAACTATAATTTAATTCAAAATTTTGTTAAATATTTTTAAATCTTATATCTACCTTTGTGTAACTGAGGTATATTTTTTGAAACTAATTAATATGACAAACATTCTAAATGCTTAATTTTTTTAGATTAGTGTTTGGAAAATACGGAGAATTATTAAGGATTTAAAAATAATGAGAAAGTCGCAGATAAAGGAAGTAAAACTGATACATTTAAGAAGTTTATTTAAAAACAGAATTTCTGTTGTAAAGAACATGATTAAAACATCTGCATATATAAGTCAACTGCGACTCCACTTGAGTTTTATTATACATTTGTAAAAATGATTTTTTTTTACTTTTGCTTGATTAATTTAAAAGTTGAATTAAACGTTTTTAGTTAATATATGTATGTGTGCTAAATTTTGAATTGTGCTTATTTATTTGTAACTAGCAGCCCGCCCCGGCTTTGCACGGGGATTAAAGAAAAATAAAAAAAGCCATTAAATTTATTGGGTCAACGCTTCCCTGTAAACGATATTACATGTTGTTTTATTTTCTGGCAGCAAAATAAATTGATTTTTAGGTGCTCCGACCCCCCTTAGGCGGTTGGCCATGAGGAAAACCGATCCCTACTAATTGGAAGGTTTGACCTTGAGACTTATTATAAGTAAAAGCGAAAGATGTTTTGATAGGATATTGAAGCGGTTTAAATGGATTTGGTAGATCAGTTGTGATCATCGGTATCCTCAGTGTATGAGCTAGTTGACCAGTTGGTGGTTCAGTTATAATGGTTGCTACAACTTAATTGTCCTTTAATTCCTTTATAAGTAGCCTCGTCTCATTGCACATGCTAAATTCGTGATTATGAAATCAGTTATTTTGATAAGGATTAATACCAAGATAAAAACTTTTTTGTACAACTGTCATTAAAAGTGACACTTTTAATGATAGCAAACAATGTTAAAAACCATTGTTTACATAGCAGCATGTTAAAAATACTTTTAACACGGTTTAGTTTACTTTTAACACGGTTTGGTTTATTGTCATTGCAAATTCTCTCGTTTCATTATCAAAATAGGGAAGTTGTACAAAAAACATTGTATGGTATTTGTGTTAAAAGTGATTTTATTTTGTTCGTGAAATTGTTCAATTCGCTCCGCTCATTTCACAAACGTTTTCACTCACAAAATAAAACCTCACTTTTAACACTCATATCATAAATAACTATTAAAAAATAGTTATTGTGACGTAATTATAACAGTTAGACATATGCTGTCGCGGCATTTTTTGTAGATATTTATATATTCTTCAAAATCGTAGTACGCTATTTTATTCTATAATCAATAGTATTCTCAGCGCACGCGATGTAAGGATTTTAAGGTCATTTTTGGTTACATTAATGGCATTTTAGTAATGATCCCTAATTTTTTTGAAAATGAAACATAGCCTATGTCACTCGGGAATAGTGTAGCTTGCCAACGGTGAAAGAATTTTTGAAATCGGTCCAGTAGTTTCGGAGCCTATTCATTTCAAACAAACAAACAAACAAAAAATCAAACCTTTCCTCTTTATAATATTAGTATAGATAAAATGTAAATATAAAAGTACCTATATTTTTTGTTATAGACCAATAAAATAATAATTGACTATAAACAGGGATCTGTTCTGTGTAAAGGAATGTGTTATTTTGAGTATCAGTCAAAATTCATGTGAATTTATATAGACCATTCTTGGATATTAATACTACTTGCAGCGAAAACTGACATATCTACTTTAGTATTCAATTTAATATTAAATATATTGACTTATTTCATGCAAGTTTTAAATTTGGTTTGCAAATTTAATTAAGATATTTGTACTGAATACACAAATTTTTATTGAAGACGTGACAACATCGTACTTACAATTAACAAGACCACAGAACAGTAAACTCAGACGTGTATTATACAGGGCGAAATTCATGTTACTAACAGAGCCTACTGAGATTGGAATAAAAAGTGAACGGATTATATTGAAGAAGGCGAACAGTCATATGCGGCGTTTACCTCTCATAGTTGCTCTAGGTCATAGGCTATCCGAAGGGATCAGTTGCTTATTTGCCTGCGACGTCATGGTTTCGAATTAAGTTTTTGATAGAAGATTACTGCAAAAACAATATTTTGTGGGATTTGCGTAATCCGTCATATAAATACAAAAAATGAAAGTGTGGGAGTCATTATCTGAAAAATTTGTATAAGTTTGAAATTAGAACTTCTACTAGAGTTAGAAGGTTATCAAATTCCTTCTTCTTTATGGCTGTAAAATTTTTGAGAGTCCCGTCATCAGCCATAAGTTTTTCAAAAATCCCGATTTTCATCACACCATATATTATCTAGCGCCTTTGCTTCTTTTACTTTCTTCTGGTAAAAATTAAGTTACTTCGGCAGTTACCGTTTTCATTGACATCTGGAGGTTAAGTTGACGCATTATGTGTAAAAGGAATCGCATGGTATTGTCGTGGCTCCAAATCGCAGTCTGCAAATAGGGGTTTTTACATAATCGCGTGCTGCGGGTAAGTAGATTGCCTATGGTTGCCTCAAAGTGAAGCCTCCTTTACAGTCACTTGTGACCACATCATTTGTGATTCTTATGGTGACTTGAAATTAGTAGTGATCACTTGTGATCACGCTCTAATGTATAACAAAGATATCGTGAAAGTCACGTTTTCGGATTTCGTACGTCTCGGCTATTTAACCATGTACCCGGCCATAAAAAGTTATCCTTTCAAAAATTAAAAATTGATAGTTTTCTGTTGTGAAATAATTATTATTTTTCTGCTTTATATTTGTTTAACCCATGATATGTTTTTATTAAATATGCATATTTACTTAAAAGTACACAAAAATTTTTTCTTAACAGCCAACTCCCTGCAGACACATTTGGAATAACAGTTTATTTAATTTTTTTAATAAAATTAATAATAAAAAAACAAGTGATCGTATTAAGCTGTCTTTAAGGTACAATATACTTGTAGAATTGTAGTTAGAGAATTATCATACAATTGTAAATAGTTAAGTAAAATATAGCAGAATAAGGACCACGTTAGAGTTCTGAAATCGTATTATTATTTTTTTAACAAAACAGAATTTTTTTATGAACATCTGACAAACTGTGTTTTATGCAAGCACTATATCCTTTAAAAAGTATACTTTTGGCTATTTGTTAGAAAAAGCCATAGGCTATTCGGTCTTTTGTCTAATATTTATTAAAACGGCTTATTTTAGTAAAATTCAAGATAAAAAACATTTTTTTAAAACTAAAAACACATTTAGAATAGAATTTGCGATACAAACGATTTAAATCTTAAAACTATTTATATATTATATCTATGTCCACAAACATCAACCAAATTAAACTAATTACTCCTGTTTCGGTATATAATTTAACAAATTACTGAATTCATAGCATATATTAAACAATAGAAAAACATGATTACAATTAATTAGCATATATTTTATATTGAGGTTAGCAGTGTATTTACCAAGACAATTAGGAGAAATTTTTATATTATTTATTTCTAGTAGACTTAGAACTGTCAATATAACCGATATTACATTGACCCGTCTAGTAAAAGTCCAGGGATATAAAAAAAACAAGTGTTTTGGGTAATATCTACCTTTAGGAAAAAAACGTTTTTACGTTTCAACCATAGATATAGAAAAAATTTTAAATTATTATTAATTAATTGATAAATTAGACCATTTTCACCTAGGGGATTACATCAGTTTAATGCTTTAAAATAATCTTCTTTTAATTATAAAAAATCCTTTGGAAGAGCATTTTAAAAATTTTGCTGGCATATTTTGTTGCTAAAAAAATGAAGAAACTAATTGTTGTAATTTTTTTTAACAATTATATTATATTGTAATGATTATTTTTAAATTAAGAATAATTTCACTAGACTATTGTTTACCGTGACTATTGGCTATGCGCACGACACTAGAGGCTTCTTGCGGCCAAATCACGAAGCTCAACTGCAGGACCGCTAACGCAGGGTTTAAAAAGAAAAAAAAAATTGAAATACAATTTAATTAAATTTTTAAAATATTTCATAGTGTTTTTAAAAATTTTTCTGACCATCTTCGTATCTTATTTCATTACGAGGTAAAAAAGTAATTATATGCAATGTATTAAGATTAGAATCCCTTAAAATTATTAGAATTTAAGGTTATACACAGTATAATATATTAAAAAAAAATCTTTTTAAATTCTAAAAAGTGTAAATAAGTTACTGAAAATCAGTAACAAAGATTGCAATTTAACTAATAAATAATAAAAATTAATAAATGTTTAAAAGGTTTATATTTATTTAAATGCATTTTATGTCTGTTCCAACAGATATATCTCTAAAAATTTTTTCAGTTGTAACTTCATTTATAAACTATTTCAAGTTTTTATAACATTTTTTATGGAACCACTATATCAGTTCGGGTCTGGAGATTACACTTTTCACTTACAAGAGATTTATAAATACAACAAAAAGAAGATTTTCTAACAACATCTGATTTTCGTTGTTTTCTTCGATTATGTAAGCTTGAGAAGCTTTTTCTATACAAGAACTTGCGCTTCTTTTATAATATTCTTCGTTTTCAATGAATTTATTGTTAGTTACTTCGCAATAAGGGTCCCCTTAGTATTAGTAGATTGTTCTGTAGAAGAAACCTAAGTACCTACTTGTTGTATACAATCATCAATCTATGCAACGCTTTAAGTAACAATTATACCAGCCATAAAATATTTTTTATATTACTAATTTAATAATTAAAAGCATTACCATCAATATGTAGAAACTTTGTAACTGTTGAGAACTTGAATAGCATTTGCTATGCGACACAATAACTGTTTTCAAAAAATTGTTGGCACATAAGCCGGACTATTTGGTGGAACAGATTTTTTGTTTCCAATAAAATGATCGCTACAAATTATATAGCTGGGTGTTAGTGACCAAGAAGATTTCTCACCAATAAAAAGATATTTTAGCATTTATTTTTACTACATTTATCCACATGTTTGTTGTATAATCCATCCTGATATCACCTGTATAAAAATATACATATTTAGGTCTATATAAAGGTTATACTTACTTTTGTATTTTTACTTTAGATATCTATTTTTGACGTTCTTCTGGTCTTTTTATTTTCGTAGAGAATGTAAAAAATGTGCTTTTAGTATTTTTACCGTTATTTTGGCAAAAAGGAATGCAACAAACACTATGACCCATATTTTTAATAAAAACACATACAATCATATGTAAATTGGTCCTGCAGTTGAACTTCGCGTTAGATCCGCCGCGAGCGCTAAGATCAGGCGACGTGGGTCACGTGGTTACGTGCACATAGCGAATAAGGGTAAGAATTACTTATTACAAATTTGTGGTTAAAACTTCTGCCGTGAGAGGTGCTCCGTTCAGGAAATCGCTACATCTTTCAACGTATTTGTCAAAATTTGTTTTTTCGAGTTTATCCTCCGTAAAAAAAATCGGGAATTGTAAATTGCAGCGGATTTTCCTATCTGTATAATTCCAATCTGTAAATTGCAGTGAAAGGTCAAAATAAATTGTTAATGGGACATGTAAATTGCGGTGGAGGTTAGTAGTTATTTTAAATTTAAAATAAAACACATATCACATACTTACAAAATCAAAATATATAATTGAAATTCATGTATTAAGCCGGATTTACATTACGAAATAAGTGTCATGCATGATAAAACTAATTGTAGCACATGTGAAACTTCTTTCGTTGAAAATTATAGTGTCATGAAATCATCAGTATTGCGTAGATAATGGCCATGTCAAAATCAGAGCTACATTTTAAGATGCAAAATGTCATTTTAGAAATGATAAAATATAAAATAAAAAAAAAGGTTATCTCTGAAGAAAAGACGTTGGTGGAATCGAGGATGGGTTCAAAAAAAGCATCTGGGTGCAACACAGTCCATTCTGCACAGTCGCTGTCGCGACACTAGTTTCGCGTCGCATTTGCACCATGAAATTAGTTGCATGACATTTGTTTCAGTTTCACAAAAAATATGCGCATAGCACAAAACTACTCCAGTGTCACAAAAGTAATGCATAGATTGTAAAACTACGTTTACACGTGAAATTACTGGTTAAATTAGTTTTATCAAACTAATTTCAAACCACTAATTTCGTAATGTAAATCCTGCTTTATATTTACGTATACATTATTAGAACTTTCAAACAAACATGTTGATCGCTAAACTGATGACTTTGTTTGACATAGGTAATTTATTTTTTTCATACTACAGTTTTATTCCAAAAAATTAAGTTTTCTGTTTTGTTTGTATTGAATTTTTATCAGTATTACTGTTTATCCTAATGTTTGTATGGATTTGAAATTGCAACAGATTTCCAATAAAATTATATAATGAAAGTTGGCAAAGGAAAAAGAGAAAAAGAGACATACCTTTCAACTAAATAATTCAAATATTTTCTGACTCTTTAGCTAGACAATCTCCTACTCTACCTGGTGTTAAATATTGCAAACCATACGTATAATGTAAAAATTTTCCAATCTCTGGACAGGAATTTTTATATTTAGCAGTCAGTCATAGACTCTAAATTTTTCGCCACTATGATTGGCTAAAATAAAAGCGAAACCCTATTACATTAGGTATGATATTACCAAAATGAACTGCTTTTTCAAAATCTATAATCAACTGTTTAGACTTAAAATCCAAATTATTTGCAACACATATATTTACAACGGATTCAAAATAATTTTCTAGATTTATTATACTCACACAAGAAAATATAATTATGATTTTTACTGTCATTTAGTAGCAAAAAATTTTCATTTTGGTTCGTTTTCCATTCTAATGAACATAAAGCATAATGGGCGTCTTCTATTAACTTTATCAATGATGAATATTTATTTCTTCTTGCATTATACATATGCCGCTTGATATTTGTAAGATATACGTTAACGAGAGTAGTATCAACTTGAGTCGTTAATAAGACATCGCGAAAAAATTTTGAAGGTTTCACCGAAATATCATCTTCTGCTTTTTGTTTACAATCTGCACTTATTTCGTTATGCACCTTTTTTCATCAGCCTCATGGTTAAGGACCAAATCTTGTGTAGTTGCTATTTTTTCTGAAGAATATATTTTCGCAGTAAATTTTCTTGAGATGCAACACCCTTTCACTTTACTAGATTTCAGTGTTTCGTTAATTTATTTATTAGACTTTGTATGGAATTTCGTCTTTTTTATATTAGGTCTTAAATCTTAATAATCTTCTGTTAAGTAAAAAAAATATAAAGTAATTTTAAAATGCTAGTAAAAACTCTCACAAGCATTTATATTACTAGCTGAAAAAGAGGCCCTCCTATGTTAGCTAAATCCACTCTTTTAAACTATGTAACTATCGAAAAGATAATCTGCAAATTTTCGTATTAAGAAATTGTTTTCATAAACTCTACGAAGCATCTTCTGAATTTAGGTAGGGTAAACCAAAAATTTTATGAATCCACTTTCCTACTTACGATATCTTATCTTTATAAGAATTACTTTGACCCAACCTTTGTAGGTATTTTACAGTACCATGAATGTTTTATATAACATAAGCAGCCACTTATTTAAACAAACGAAAAGATATCCTCAGAGCTATATGCTTTGGGTTTTTTAATAAATAAATTAAAGAAATTTTGTTTGGCAAAACAACAAACACTAGGGGCATATATTGGCCATTTTGTACCCATAAGTCTTGTATACTTAATAGAAAAATTTGATACAATTTTGAAATGTGCCGTCTAAATATAAAATATTTACATACAAAATGTAAATTTGAAAAAAAAAAATAGTTTCTCGATTATACACCAACAAGAAATTTGGTAGCTTCGGTAAAACTGCACGCCAAGCTGCGCACACATTTTTTCTTTTTTTCTATAATCTAAGACTTATGGGTACAGTCTTGTATACTTAATAGAAAAATTTGATACAATTTTGAAATGTGCCGTCTAAATATAAAATATTTACATAAAAAATGTAAATTTGAAAAAAAAAATAGTTTCTCGATTATACACCAACAAGAAATTTGGTAGCTTCGGTAAAACTGCACGCCAAGCTGCGCACATATTTTTTCTTCTTTTCTATAATCCGCAACCTATATTATCTGAATTATGTACTTTAAGTTTCTCCTGTATTAACTTTTGTGGCCTCTTAGAAAAATCTTGTGCTTTTCTTTTTACACTTTTGCTTAGTTCTTGTTTTAATATTTAATAACTGTGAACATTACGATCACGAAAGATTAGAAGAAAGTTAAGGATCGATGCTGAAGATAAGTTTTTAATAAATGGAAAGCGCGATATATTTATTTAAGAATTTACAATATACCTTTGGTGTGTAAATGTGCAGTAAAAAACTTTTGCACGCATCTCCAACCTTATCGGTTATTAGTCAAAGCAGAATAAAATTTTCCACCATTCACTTTAAACATTTCTTTACCTTTATCACTTAGTATAGTTTTCACTTTCATATTGTTCAATCGACCGAAAAATTCATACTAAAATTTTGTGATTTGTACAATATATAAAAAGACATTGTATTAGTTTATTTGGTTGAAGAGTTTTTAAAATCACTCCTTGCCTGGGTCCAGCAGGCGTCTATAAATAAGATATAAAAGAGACCCTTTTCCGACCAAAGACTCGAGATCCGGCATGTGGTTGTATGCATTCATAATTTTACAATCTACTGTTTAAGTTTAAAAAATATATGTAATTAATTTTTTAAAAATAAAAATAAATAAACACCAAATAAATTTTTTGTGATTACAACCATATATAATACTTACGCAAAATTTTGAAGTGTACAGACTAGACAATAAAATATTCTACATTACATTGAGAAAAGAACAACACTCATAATAACATAAAATACATCTAGCGCCTGTAAACTTCAAACTTTTGGTTTTTACATTAACCCTTAAAAAAATGTGGAGTAAAAAAGTCGTGTCGATCTCGGGAAATTCCGATAAAAACAAACCTTTCTGTGCTATCTTTGACGGAGAAGTCGAAAAAATATATTGTTTAACTTTATGTGTCAGATAACAAAATAAATAAAAATTTAAAAAAAAACGATAAAAATAAATTTTTAATATATACTATGATATCAGTTATATTTTAAATAAAATAATATATTGTAATATATTCGATTATAGTAAAATTTCTTTAAAACTGTTTAAACTAAGAATTTACTTACGTTTTTAAAAATAAAACAAGTTTGGTTGATGATTTGATTTTGGGAGATAGTCAAAAAATAGTAGTTTACGTAACAAGTCCCGAAAGTGTGGTCTTTTACTGAACGAGTGGGCAAACTGCAGGGCGAGCCATAGGCGAGCCCTGCAAGCCTGCGAGTCCAGTAATAGCACTTTTGGGACGTATTACGTACAATATTTTTTTTTAAAACGGGCATTGTTGTACCATATACTTGATATTATTCAGTTTACATTTTTATAACAAGAACTCTTTTAACATTTTTTTTAACAAACCTTGCTTGGGTGGCCGCCTTAACAATTTCATCTGGTATAATTTCATCTTCTATTAATTCACAATCAAATGCATCATTTTAAATATCCATTTTGTAATAAATTTCACGTTTTCAACTAAACGTCAAAATATGTCAAGTTATTTTATATTTTTAAATATATACAAAACTCGGTTACCATAGAAACCAATTGACCGCTATCTTAGACTAACTATTTTATTGTTCTCTTTTATTAAAGATATGCCGCAAAGTGAATAAAAATGAGTCCGGTAAAAGCTTTTACCGGACTCATCTTTATTTTCTGGCCTTGTCCGACAAAATGAGATTTTCTGACCTAAAAATAAAATATAGTGTCATCATAGAACTAACTTTTATATGCAATTTTTAATGTTGCATAATATTTTATAAGAACGGCAACTTAATTAAATAAAAAAAGCTTGAAATATAATCCATATCTATTAAAAAATCTTTCATATTAACATTATAATTAAAACTTTAACGGATTTAAACTAAATGGAACATATAACGCCCTCCAATTACTTAAATATACAAAAAATAATCTATAGGATTAACAAAATTATATCTAAAATGCATATAAAAACAAATACAGTTATCAGACGGTAATGATGTTTTTCTTCAACAATGTTTACTTAAAAAAAACAATAAGTAAATCTCGATTGTACATTAAACATATGCCCAATAATAAGTAATTGAAATTCTTTCATTTGCTTCATCCCGTAACTTATACCGCAAGACAGGATTAAATAAATTTTGACGATTCATCATTCTACTTCAAGGATTTAGACAAACTAATGTAACGAGAAACATATGGCGTTAATGATTTTTTATTAAGAATAGTTGAGTCATTACATAACGTTTTTGATAATTAAAGTAAATAATTATTAGACGTCAATAACGGTTTTTGATTTTCACAATGTAATTTTAATGATGCCCAAGATTGTTTTTATTAGTAGGTAGTGTTACTGTGTTCGATTCCACCCAATAGATACTATAGTCGAGCCGTTCAAAATATAGAATAATCACGAGACAAATGTACTCCTTTATTTCTGCCCACAGTTTATATCATCTCTGGTATGAGTACAGTCTAAACCGGTGTTATCGAAATGCCTCCCGTTTTTTCAGGTACCTATTTTCATAGATGAAATGCCTCCCGGGTACAATCGAAATGCCTCCGGGTCCTTAATCATTTATGGTAATATTTTGTGTGCTTAATCTTTGTATAATGACACAATGTTGCCAAATTATAATTTGAATAGGTAAATATATATCTATTTTTATTTTTCTAATTCTTATGCACTGTACATAAAATCTGTTAACAAAATATTTCAGAGTACGACATTTTTGTTTAGAAAATAAAATTGTTTACAATTAAAAACAAAGCCGAAGTACACTTAGTATTCCAATTGTTTTGATCTAACACGATTCTAATCTCTAATCTATTCCATGAATAGGGTAGTTTGCACCTACTAAATCTGGTAATTAGTTGTTTATAATAAATATCCTTTCTATAATGATGTGATTACTTAATCAGTGTACATTTTTGTTTAGAAAATAAAATTGTTTACCATTAAAAATAAAGCCGATGTACCTACACTAAGTATTCTAATTGTTTTGATCTAACACGATTCTAATCTCTAATCTATTCCATGAATAGGGTAGTTTGCACCTACTAAATCTGGTAATTAGTTGTTTATAATAAATATTCTTTCTATAATTATGTGATCACTGAATTTTTGTATAAATACTTCAAGTTTATTAGTTCTTGTCTCAGTTTTGTCGATTTAAAGCTTGTATCAGTTTGTCAATTTTAAGTTCAAATTGTGTTTAAGTGGATTAAGTTATAATATTCGAAATAATGGAATCAACGATGTGTTCGAGTCAAAAGGGCAAACCTTTAATATCAATTGATGGTTTCACATTCGGTTTTCAAAAAATGTTGGCCAAAGATACGGTAAAGCGATGGACATGTACTAAGAAAACCTGCAAAGCATTTGTGAAAACGCAGGGATGTGACAATTCGATAATTGAGTCGATATTAGATCACAATCACGAGAAGTTGTCTGCCGAAGTGTCCAATAGGAAAGCCGTAAGCAATTCGATAAAAAGAGCAGCCGTGGAAGATATCAACGAAAAACCAATGAAGCTCATATGTAAAGAACTTAAGAAGACGAATATAGAGACATTTACTACCAACGATATCTATAGGGTGAGACAGAATTTATATTACGCTAGAACAACTAATTCTTTAATTAAACTTCCTAAAAGTATATCTGAATTTCATATTGCTATCGATTCAACTTCGATTATTACAAATAGGAACGAAAATTTTATAATTAAAAATGACAAAGATAATCACATTGTTATATTATCCTGTTCTTCAAATCTTTCTTTTCTTTCGACTGTTTCCAATTGGTATGTCGACGGAACTTTTGAGTACTGTCCTCGCTTTTTCACCCAATTGTTCACTATACATGGCTTAAAAAATGGACATTATATTCCTCTCGTCTTCTGTTTACTTGAAGATAAAAAGTCATCTTCTTATTATCTCGTGTTTAAATATATCATAGAAGAATGTATTAAACTCAATTGCCCTGTATCCCCTAAAGTAATAACTTCAGACTTTGAAATTTCTATACATAATGGTATCCGTAAGGCATTCCCTGAAGCAGATCTTCGTGGATGTCGTTTTCATTTGGGTCAGGCTTGGTATAGAAAGCTTCAAGCACTGGGCTTAGCTCCAGAATACCAGAAAAAAGGTGCTGACTCAAGTGAAATTACCCATTTTCTGTCATATATTTTTGGCCTATCATTCTTAGATCCTGAAGAAGTTGGCGATTTTTTTGCAATAGATTTGTCCGAAATTAAACCAGTCGATGAAAGGGTCACTCAGTTTTGTGATTATCTTGTGGATAATTATATATCGGAAAATTCGAAATTTCCGCCACATCTCTGGGCTGAGCACTCTTCATCTTTAGAAAGAACCACAAACCCATGTGAAAGTTTCCATTCCAAGTATAACTCGTCTTTCTACTGCCCTCATCCAAATATAAATAATTTTATTGAGATTATTTTACAATTTCAAATAAATACCTATATTAAAATAAATTCTGTCTCGGTACCAAAAAGAATTGTTGAGGAAAGTACAGCAAAAATCAATTTTGTAAATGAAAAAATATTACAATTAAGAGAAGGTACAATAAATAAATTAGAATTTGTGAAACTAGTGTCATACAAATTTAGGAAAAATAATTTGTAAGTTTGTAAATTTCTTCTGATGATTTGTATATAAAATTGAATAGTTCAGTCTGCAGACTGAATTTTATTGTTTGAGTCGTAATTTTCTTAAAAATTGGTGTTTTTAAATTTTCTGCGATGATAATATTATGTAATTTTGTAAGTTTCTGCTGATGATTTGTTTTAATAAATGTATAAAATACTTATCATGTCTTTATGTTTTTGATCAAAATAATCAAAATATTAAAACCAAAAAATAATGGTTAATATTGAGTTATTAACGAAATTCTATAAAAGGACGAAAGTTTGGCAACGTCTCACCTTCGTACAAAGATTAGAAGCTGGTAATTTATTTAGAGCTTAGGAGGCAATTCGTATGTGACCCTTTTAGCGACAGGTAAGAAACCCTTTTTCGGGAGGCATTTCGTATCCGGCCGTCTAAACTGTCCTTCGTTTATTGCAGGTTAGAAGGCGTTACATTCTACGATTAAGCCGTCCAGATGCCCGTATTCCCTGATCACGCGATCACGCGTCCTTGAGCTCTATCTTTTTACTATAGAATAATATATAATTAATTTATAAAAAAACATGCTTATCCTAGAGTAGGGCGGCAGACATTTAGCACAATTTTTTTTCTTTAATTCATTAAAATCTGGGATTTGTAAATGTATTTAAGTTTAGATGTAAACTGGGTTGGCTGTTAGCAGATCTATTGTGACCACCCATTATCTCAAGAATAGGATTAGAGAACCTTGTCCAGCCCTGCCCTCTTAATGAGACTTAATAGCCTTGACAGTGACACTCCGCATAACTTGGAGCAGCCAATTTCTTCTCTCCCAGTACTAGATACCACGTCCTTGCAAGGTCTTAGCATTGGCATAGGACAAGAAATACGGTTTCCTTCTCCTCTTGGCAATCTTCATCTGCTAGGTTCAACTGACTGATGTGTTGCTTGAGCCTACAATGTCCTGTCAAGAGATTGACAATCATTCTGACATCGTTTCGCCTTTGTGATAGCAGCTCTGCAGTAAACTTCGCCAAGTGTCCCTTTATGAAGACTTTGGCTTGTCGCTTGCCTGGTGATTTTTCCTACCACTCCTGGGCGTTTTCTAGCCTCCATTTCTCAATGGCTGCCTTTCTGAATGTGTCAGCAACTCTGCCGAATGGTTCCGGGCCTATCATTGAGGTATATTAGCTCCCGCACGGGACCATTTTTATCCTTTTTGTAAAGATTATTGCAATTTTGCAACAAGGGTAATAAATTTTAGACTTTCTAACCAATCCCATCTTGTAGAAAATTTAATTATAAACATTTTCTTTTGTTATAACCCTTTTTTCAAAATTTATAGTTTAAGATTTATAAACAAAAAAGAATAAAAAACTAAATTTTTTTACTTGTTTTGTTTCAATTTTTTAAATTTTGCGCAACTTTTACAGAAGAAGGATAGTTCAATTATTGTTGTAAAAGTTGTTTTAACCAATTTCAACAAAAATTAGCGGGTTCCGTCTCAACGGCCAAATCTAGTCTATTATTGCTTAATCGACGACTAACCGGCTAAATTCACTTGCTGTGAATACGGCCGTAAGGCAACTAATAGTTATTTATTATACAAGGGAAAAAAGTATTAGATTTTGACTCGAGGTTGTTTGTTGTCCGACGCGAAGGCAAACAACTGAGAGCTAAAATCTAATATTTTTCTCGTGTATAATACAATACTTTTTCTGAAAGGACAAGATCATATATTTAAACTACGTCAAATTTTGATTAATTGTATTTACCCATCGTTGCTAAAAAAACTATAAGAATCATCAAATGCCTGTCAATCTTATTTAGTATTTGATTGATTGTTAAATATTGTAAGCGGTAATTTTTGATTAAAATGGAAATTTGGCTGGTTCCACCAGAATAAGTGGAAGCAGTCAAAAATGCAACACTAAAATTATTGACGGTTAGATCACAAAAACTTTATGAAAACGCATAGATATGCAAAATTGAATGAATAAAAGGTTAAAAAATCATGCAATTCTCTATCACAGACAATATATTTGGCTCATTTTTCTGAACTAGCTCAACAACAAAAACCATCGACCGTTTGGTCTACCTATTCCATAACAATATCTGCAAAGGTCGCAGTGATACAGACTAACAGCCAACCCAAAAAAATATCTATCTATTCATGAGAATAATGTAAACATATCAAAATATTTTTAAATAATTACATTTCTGGAACAAAACTTAAATAGTTTTACCCCGAAAAAATCTGCGATATTAACCACTAAACATTTAAATGATTTTTTAAACAAGGCCCCAGATAACATTTTTTTAATGATCAACTTGTCGAATTTGCGAAATAGGCCAGATAACATTGGATAATATAAAAGATTTAAGAGCAGTATTAATGGTGAATCTGAAGACAACAAAAAATAATGTAAAAAGGAGATTTATAATTACTGAAGAATACATAAAATTTTATAGAGAGTGCACTGGACTGATGACTCTAAAGAAACGGGGTTAAAAATTATCAACTGTCGCTAAGGGATTTAGCTAATAAAATGTTTAATAATTGTAGTAATACATTATGTGAATCCAATTAGCGACCAGGTATACCATATTTATTTGTGTTAACAGAAAATATGTAATTTATGATAAAATATTAAATCATTTTCGTGATATATTAAAAATAAATGTTAAAATGTAAATTACCAATGATGCTAATGTCAAATCGAAGTTTACAATAACAAAAATATTACTGATGTTGATAACACATACAACACCACCAGGGAGTAAAAATGACTTTTTTCTCCGTGGACAAAAATTAGTAATTTCATAAAATGTCACAATCTGTTACTTGTCAAGAGAGATTAATTTTCCTGTTTTTTATTTCGTTGCAAAAAATAGTATATTGTGTATATAGTAGGAAAAGCGATACATTCTTGGACGACAATGTAAATTGTTGGCCGAGGCGTAAATAGCCAAGGCCAACAAACATTGGAGTCGTGGAATGTGCTTTTACTACGAGATACACAAACTATTTTTTCTGAAATCGCATTAAATATAATCGTAAACTAATAAAGTTTTATATATGCATAACTCTTTTTGATTATCTTCGTATTTTCTATGAAACCGTTTCGTTGACATTGTTTGTTAATCATTGTTTATTAGTGTCACAAAAGTGTTAGTTCGGTTAGTTACATATTGCTTAATATTTTAAATTGTATTTAAAATGGACAGTGACGATGATGTCCAGAGGTGTAAAACGCATCCAGTATTACTAAACACTACTACTAATGTGGTTTTAAATTTAAAGCCAAATAAAATCAAGGCGCAAAATATGAATTTGCTTATAAACGTTTTATGAATCATTCCCGTACACAGGTACGAAAAAAATATTCCCGTACAGTACGGAAAATAAGTTGCCCAGCAACGGACTAAAATACAAGAATAGTGTATTTTGTGGCTCGAATTTGATCCAAGAAACTAGACATTTCCAAGCGATTCCAGAAAAATATTTATTCAATATTTATTTAATATTGATAACGGTAATCCTACTAATTATTTAGTTTAATATTCCTAGTTTAAATCTTGTTAGGTATAACATTTTTTTTTAATTTTCTAAAGTCATTCTTCTGTTTAATAATTTTTCACTAATTAGTTACTAATTATTCAGTAACCACGTAAACGAAATTATTTAATAGCTGATTTACAAGCAAAGATCATAAATTATGATGTGTACCGCAAAATGCTAGTTAATTTTAAAACGAAAGAACTAAACTTATAATAGTTATTTATGAAACAGTTCGTGAAGTATGCTTTTTGCGCACGCACGCGATGTTTAGAGCACGAGCAAAGCGAGTGCTATATATCGCGTAAGTGCGCAAAAAGCACTTCACGCACAGTTTTATACAATATTTTATCTACGGTAATCAAATAAAAAATAATTACAAGAAAGCAATATATTTTCAATTCATTTACAAGATACTAACATAACTAATGCTCTCATAGCAACACCATGGCAACGCGAATGCTAAGGATATTTGATTATATGAAGGTGTGTTAAAAACAGTGCGAAAAAGTAAATCCCATTAAAAATACATTGTTACTTCACGCACACTTTCAATTCTTCACGCACTGCTGTCTATAATGACAGTTTTCACGAACTAAAAATTGATACATAATATGAGGTAGAGTAGATAAATAAATTTATAATGAAAGTAAAAAATAGTAATAATTTTTAAATACACTTTTGGACATTAGTGAACAAGAATTAATACATAATGTGGTTAATTCTGCACAAAATACCAGAAATTAAAAGTAAAAGTGTAATATCATCTAGGTTTTTGACAAACAAATTCTTTAAGGATAGAGTGACCAAACGTCTCGATCGTACCCGGGATCCCAAAAAATTCTCTCCTTGGATTTTGTAAATGAAAAAAATTAAAGAATAGTCTGATGAAAATAAAAAACACCTCAGTGTTACGAAATAGTATATTGTGAAACTAGTGGGAAAAGTCGAACTTTTCTTACGAGTAAGAAAAGTGCTTTTCCCACGTGTTGCACACTATACTTTTTCTACTACTGCAACTAAAAATACGTTTATGTACTCACCGTCAAATTTAATAAGAAAATATTTTAATATTGTTGGATGCTTTTAACGAAAACTTACCTGTTCTTATAAGTATATTTTATCCGGAGACCCGTTTAAAAATTTTTGGAGCTTTTCCGCTGATAATATTTTACAAACTTTAGAAAAGTATTGTTTCGATTTTCTTTTAAAATAACATCACAATTTCGCATATTTAGAAATATCAAGTTTATTTTTTATATTCATTGTAGGCACTTCTTAACATCGAGTATTGTAGAAGCCTTTAAAGTTTTAGATAAATGCTCAAAATAAACTATAATAGAACGTTCCAGAAAGGGAATTCACTTTACAATTTTTCTTCCAATCTATAAACTTATCGTAAGCTATTTCATATTTCTTTCTGGAAGTTACTGGTAATAAGTCCAGAGTGTCATTTGCCGCTTTTTCGATAATTTCTGGCGGGATACTATCATAATCACTTTCATCTATATTCATAATAACAAATTTAATAAAATTTATAAATTTATATCCTATTTTTGGTAGCTTAATCAAAAAACAAATTAGAATTTATAAAAGCTTTGAAGTTTATGACAGAAAACAGAAAACTCAAGAACATAGACTGAAAGCCACCTATGTTATGACTAAAAAAATGTCAATTCTCCATTTAAATGTACATATCGTGGGATAAATGATTAAAGTCGTGGGATAGATTCACTTATCCCACGGCTTTGGAAAAGTCTTACATTGTAGCATCGGAAAATGTGAGAATAGAGCTATATTCTATAGCGGTCGTAGAAAAAATGAGTTTGTTTTTTTTAAACGCATATCAGACCCGAATGGCAATCTGAATTTTTAAATGCCATATGGGTTTGCAATTTCTTTCCATAATGGTAATATTGAAACAACCTTTTCACTTATGAACATTCGATGGATGGAGAATAGGATACCTTCTCTGGAATCTTTTAAGTAGTCTACACCTTATATAAAAATGGACTATTCTTGTTAAGACTATCTATTTGCGGAGCTTCTATTGCAGTTTTATTTTGGTTTTTCTAATATGTTGGCTTTTTCCAAAAAACCATGCACCAAATAATTTTCCAATTATCTTTGGATACTTTGAAAACTTATTGTCACACAACTCTATTTTAAAACCTATGTTATTACAATTAGAAAAAAATTGTAGATTTAGTACTCTTGAAAAGTTGTTCCTGCTTTATTTGCTCTGAAATGATACTAATATTTACTGCGAGAAGCATTATGACACTCATGTCATCACAACACATATATCAACGACTACAGGAATACTATTATTGGTTATTAAAAAGTTTTGAATACCAAGAGTATTAACAATATTGGAACATGCTGCTTAACTAATGATGTCCATTGATTTAATATAATAACTGAAATAAGAGCACTAAAAAATATTGTGAAAATAATTCATCCCTTTTAGATACTTTCTCAAATATGTAATTTCATTAAAATACCATTTACCCCTTATTGCAGGGGTTCTATAATCCGTCCGCCACTCGAAAACAGCTTAACTGTAGGGAAAATTTTACCAACAATGTTTTCTCGTCCAACTATAAAACTCCGGTACCTATAAAACTTTTTGTCACAAAACTCTACTACAGGAATACTATTATTGGTTATTAAAAAGTTTTGAATACCAAGAGTATTAACATTATTGGAACATGCTGCTTATGTAATGATATCCATTGTTTTAATATAATGAAAAAAAAACTAGAAAAATGTTAAAATTACCTAAATCCAATCACCAAAACAACTTAGCTCTAAATCTTTATCTTATACAGTTTGTATAGTATTTAAAATTGTTTTAAAGCTATTGATTTTGTTTTGATAGTATAAATTATATATTTTTTAAGTGAATTGACGACAACGGAAATGTAGCCCTCGATTAATGATACAAAATGCACATCTTTACAGCACTTGGTACTGATTTAATGTCTAAAAAGGTTGCTACCACTTCTTGGCCCACAACGGACAACTTTTAACAAAAAATCCGTATAGCTTTGCCTTTCTATAAGAAAGTTTATTTAGTGCTTCAAAAAATATTAATATGTTTCTTCTTAAAAAATATTTATTTTAATATAACCAAAAATATAAATAATGCGTCTTTAGTTTATTCATTAGAAATTAGAACATACAACCAAAAAGATTGCAGAAAATCGAAAACAAATAAAAAAATATGATAAAATCAACATAACAATATAATCAAAAAATCAAGAAAAGAATTATAAAATAAAAAGGCATAAAATTAGAAAAAAAAAGAGATATCAGAAAAGACGAAAAAGCATTTTGTTATTTTGATTTGTCGTTATAAGTAACGTTAAAAAATTAAAAAAAAAATCGCCAAAAACAGCAAAACATTAAAAACTGAAGAAACCAGCAAAATGGGAATTTAAAAAACAGCGAAATACAAATTGGAATATACGAAAAAATAGCAAAAAACACTTAAAATCGATAAAAATAAAAAAAACAGAATTGTAAAAAAAGAAAAAAAACGTTGCCAATGGGTAAAAATCAAAGTAAAATAGAAAATAATTAAAAAAAACACCCTGAAAATATAACTTAATTAAGAAAAAACAAAAATGACAAAACTGGAAAAATTAGGACATACAATAAAAACAAAAGAATTTGTAAAAAATTTTAAACAAACAAGAAAATATAATAAAATTAACAAAAACAAAATTAATAATAAATACAAAATAAAACCGAAAAAAAAACGAAAATAACCGAAAAATTAAGAAAAAAAGCAAAAAATTAGAAAAAAGTGTCATACCGAAAAAACACGAAAAAGTGAATAATAAATCATAAAAAATGCGCAAAAAATAGAAAGAAATTAAAAAACTGGAATAACTATACCGAAAAATAGGAAAAACCAACATATACCAAATTTATTTAGTATTTTTACAGATATTATTAAGTCATTAATTTTTGGCAAAATAGACGTTTTTAACTTCCCGCTAAAAAAATTAAAAAAAATTTTAAAATCGGGAAGTTATTGGTTTCACCCCGTTTTTCGAAAATCAAATTTCATCGGATCTCAACGTTTTGAGGTATTTGAAACCTCCCCTGACTATTTTTGCGAGGGTGTCTGTATGTACGTGTGGATGTGTGTGTGGATGTATGTAAACCTCTTATAACTTTTGAACGGCTTGACCGATCGGAATAAAATAAAAACCGTTCCAAAGAGTTCCATCTAGCTTAGATTCCCTGTAAGTTTAAACCGATTCGAACTGGTAGATTTCGAGAAATTTCAAAAAAAAAAAACAATTGGTAAAAATGATGTTTTTTGGGCATATCTTTTTGGCCATTACATCGATCAATTTCATAACCTAATCTCAATCACGTCGAATGCCGTTTTGCAAATTAAAATCGGTTGATTCGTTCGTGAGATATCGTTGTCGAAAAATTTCAAAAACAGTGTTTTTTTTTTCAATAACTTAGAGATTTTTTGACTAATCGATTTTGTGCTCCTTGTTACGTATTTAGGTCTCAAAAAACTGCGTCGAGTGCCATTTTGAACATCAAAATCGGATAACGCGTTAATAAGTTATGGCTTTTTAAACATTTCAAAAACAGTCAAAAACGTCAAAATACGTCACGTTACTATCATAGCTTTACGGTTAAAACTAACGTGAAGTTGCAAGGATGGCTTTTAAGGTCAACCTCTTTTCAAATTTTTTTCCGTAAAGACATTCTATTTTAAAAAACTGAGATTATTTAGATTATAAATAGGCGAAAAAATAGCATTAAAATAAATTATTATTTATGTATTATATTTTATCTAATTGTTGATTAAAAATATTTAGTAATATTTAGTTATTTTTATTTTCTTAAAGTGTGTAGGTACTTAGCTTCTGCTAACAATTTTTATTAGGAACTGATTTTAATAATTTATTTTAGTTTTTATTATTACGGAAAAATATGCAACCACATACATACACAAAACAAATTAAATTAAAGTCTGTTAGTGTGATGTTTTCGGAATACATTATCAAGCACTTCCTTCTTATTAATATAATTTTATCTGATTCTAAAGTGATTGGTAGCCGTTAGCGTTATTGATCTTGCAGTTGTTATAATAACAGCAAATCAAACTCAAGTTCTTTAAACAGAAAGAATAACAGACCAACATATTATTATACATTTAGCTTTTATCGTCGCTTAATTGAATTATATGTTATTATTTCTTATTTTTATTTCTTTGTATTTATTAAACAATCATTTCGGTTTTAAAATTCATTGTAATTATGTTTGTTCAATTATAACATGGTGATATGAAATTTAAATAACGCATTCAGTTTAATTAATTAAACGCAAGGTTTGTTTTATATAAACATTTTTTGTTTGGGTTTATATCGATATTAATCAACATTACAGGAAGTTCACGTTGAACTCATATTTGTTTTTTATATTTTCCGGTTTCCACATTTGATATTAAAACAATTGTTTTATCTTGTGCTAATCTAACCATCAATTAAAGAAGGACAAATGGCGAAATATTCATAATAATGACAAGTATAAGGATTTTTAAATCTAAGTAAATTATAGGTTTATAAATATATCTCTCCTTCATGTATTAGGTAAGTATTTTATAAAATAAATTTAGTAACTAGGTTCAATATTGGTGTTTTATCGAGCTGGTAAGTCACGTTTTTTAATAATGTTTATTATATACCAAATGCTTTTTCTTATTTAAGTCATAATAACTGTAGTTTCTCTCCTGATTTTTTTTTCAATTGATTTTTTCTATAATTTTATTTTAACTATACATTATTTTATACGATTGTACATTCCTTGTAAAAATATTAGCTTTTTAAAAAATATCGTTTACATAACTGGTCCATCCATTATAACATATTTTTTTCAAATTTAAAATAAATTTAGTGATTTTATAATGTGAAAATTCAGCAATAAATTACGTAACTGGCAAATATTAATATTACATCTAAAACAAATTTTATTATTACTGCAAGTATGTGTAAATCATTACAAAAAGGTTTTCCGTATAAAACATTTTTGTTATACGAAATAAGATACACACCATACACCATTAATTATTTGTAATGATTTTTTTGGTACATAAACAATTTTTTGTATAAAACTCGGTCCTTACCAGAGATTTTTATTGAAAAATAACCTACATAGGAAATCTATACTAATATTATAAAGCTGAAGAGTTTGTTTGTTTGAACGCACTAATCTCAGGAACTACTGGTTCGAATTAAAAAATTTTTTTTGTGTTGAATAAACCATTTATCGAGGAAGGCATTAGGCTATATAACATCAAGATGCAACTATTAGGAGCGAAGAAGTAATGGAAAATGTGAAAAAAACGGGGAAAATTATTGATCCTTGAGGGCTTCCATTGCGTGCGCTGCGAAAACGGTTCAAGATACAAAAAATATATGTATGAAAGAATTATTCCTCTTGAAATGATCTAAAAAAATGTCGGCGACAGTTTATGTCTATCTTTTAAGATTAACTCACTAGAACTGTTTTTATGGTAATCAAATTTGGTCGAAATTAATGCATTATTTGTTAAGAGTTGTATCAACGTAATAATATTAATCTTTATCCAAATAAATATGTTATTGATTAAGAGTATTTAATTGTGAACAAAATTGTCTTTGACATCACTTTATTTTAATAAACATCTTAGAAGATATTACAATTATAAAATAACTAGGACGCCACCGTAAGGTGGCGCAGTTATTATCTCATAACTATATTTAAACGAGAATTTCGTACTAAATTAAGTACTATAAAGCCACCGTACGGTGGTGCAGTGGATATCTTATATAAAATATCTAATATAAAAAAAACTTTGGAAACAAAAAAAAGTAAAATGGTAAAAATTTGAAAAAATGAAAAATGGAAAAAAAGACACGACAGTGTTATGCGGTACAAAGTCCGCCGGAACAGCTAGTAAACATATAATTCGTTAACGAAATAACCCTTTCGTATTTTTTTAGTTTCTAAAACGAAATGAGCTTTTAAGTTGTTATGACTAAAAAAATAAAAAGAAAATTGGTAATTTTAATAATTCTAGCCCTTATTATGCAAGCTTTTATTTGCGTTGGGAAACTTCTCATTAAATTGTTAACATTTTCTTCTGGTATGTTTTTCCATACTGCTAATGCTGTACCAGTAACCTTTAGACATTTCCTGCAAGCTCTAAAACTAAGACCGCTCTACTTTTATGAGAAGTTGCTAATGTGCAGAAAGATAAAATTATTTTTAAGTACAGCTATCAAAAACCTAACAATTAGTTCTAGCAGTAAATTAACATCCGACCAGTTACAATTTGTTAAACTGCTAGTGGCATTTTTTTATTTCTCTTTAATGCCATTTCTTGTTTATTTTTCTACATGTATAAATGGTTACAAGGGATGCCTGAAAATAAAACTAATACTGTCAGTTATAAATAGACTTCTTTAAAGCTTTAATCTGTCATGGTTTGTGCTGGTATATTGAAGTAAACGCACGTTTGAAAAATGCTAATATGCTTATTCTAAGGATAAATCTGATCGTTTTGTAAAAAGAATAATTTCAGTAAACTATTGTTACCATGCCTATATCGGTGAGAATTATTTAGTTTAATAATAGTAGTGCAATAACGTGCCGTGAGCAGTGTTACAGTAAAACTATCGAAACTTTTCTCGTATAAACTAGAATAATAATTCTCGCCCCATTACGAGTTGCTACGTTAAACAATCGGGTCTTTGTATTATTCTTCTTTGAAATACAAGGAAGGTACTTACTTCCCAATTTATTCGAAGAGGTCCACTCGAGTTTCTAACTATATCCAGATATCATAAGTTCCAGTCATTTGTGGAGAAAAAGAAAAAGAATTTTATTCCCCAATTTCATCCCAGAAAGCAAAGAAATTGGAAGAAAAATCATTCGTATAGAATAGATACTGATACCAATAAGTAAATTTAGGGCTTCTGAATACTTCCATTAATGAGAGAAGAGAATAATTAACCCTTTTAATTAACACACTTAATATTATTTGATATACAATTCAGTTTTAATATTTTTATTTATTTAATTAATTCTGTTTTTTGAAATCATTAAATTTGTAACAAATCATTTAAAACGGGTGTTTCAGTATAATTTGTGGAATTTGTACTTTGGCGAACATTAATTACATGTTTGGGAGATACTGTTAATACACGAATTAATGAGCTAGCTATAGAAATAACGCTCTTTAAGACGTTTTAACGTTGTATTACTAAACTTTTTTTGTCTACTACAACTAGCGCTTATATATGTAGAAATTGAATCAATATGACTATTTCATAAACATTAAGCAAATACTAATATAAATTAGGCATTTATTCAAGAATAATGCGGCTTCATTATACAAACAAAAACGAGTTTTTTCAGACAAAATTAGTAATAAAATTTTTAATTAAAAATATATTATACTGTAGCCAATGAACTGATTTACTAGTAGAAACGTATACAGTGAGGTCCAAAAGTAACGGATACATTTATTTTTTCCGTTAATAAGCTTGTAAAAGTCAATTCAATGCTCTTTCAAACGAGGTATCACATGACCCCCCATGCCATAAAAAAATGGGGTGCTCTCACCCCTTGGGAAGGGGTTTGAAGTGGGGGGTGGTTCTTTAGCGTCATAAAGTGTCATTTTAAATTTAAAAATTGAGGTGTTTCAGGATTTTTCTTTTACACGCTTATTAACGGAGACAATTAATGTATCCGTTACTTTTGGACCTCACTGTATATAACAGCTTACATTTTTAATAAAGATATCAGTGCTGATGTGTATAACCAGTATAACCATAAAAACTATATTAAATCAAACTAGTTCACAGGTAATTTTTTCGCCAACAACTTAAGATATCACACATGTAGTCCACACATAACAGTAACAACTTACCGTAAATTTCTTTTAGGCATGCTAACACAGATAATATTTATTAACATTACATATATATATATCATTTGATCTATAAGTGCCATAATTCTAACTTATCTCGATTTAAGCATCGTGTTTATGTCTTATATGCAATAATCTTGTTTTCTTAGTCTAAACATAAAACCACTCATCTGCGAAGAAGATTCGTTTCGAGAGTGAGTAGATTCGATCTACTGTAAAACTATTTATATTTTTTAATTATTTACCATGCAGAAGCAGCTGAAATAACTTCAGGCTGTTATTAGGCTAATACGAAGCAGATGCACTTTTAAATCTGTTCATTAAAGTAATAATAGCTTTTTCCTATACATTTGAATCTGATGCTCTAGCTTGACAGTAGCTCGAGAAAGATTGGTTATGTTATCTTATTGCGATGATAATTACAAACTGTATATTTATTATTTTAAATAGAAGCTTAGTGTAAGGATTAAGTAAATAAATCTATATATATAAAACTCAAAGGTGACTGACTGACTGATTGACTGACTGATATAGTGATCTATCAACGCAGAGCTTAAACCGCTGGAGGGATGGGGCTGAAATTTTGCATGCAGGTAGATGTTATAACGTAGGCATCCGCTAAGAAAGGATTTTGATTAATTCCACCCATAACGGGATAAAATAGGGGATGAAAGTTTGTATGATCTATCAACGCACAGCTCAAACTGCTGGACGGATGGGGCTGAAATTTGGCATGCAGGTAGATGTTATAACGTAGGCATGCGGTAAGAAAGGATTTTGATTAATTCCACCCCCAACGAGATAAAATAGGGGATGAAAGTTTATATGATCTATCCAACACACTGCTCAAACCGCTGGACCGATGGGGCTGAAATTTGGCATGCAGGTAGATGTTATGACGTAGGCATCCGCTAAGAAATGATTTTGATTAATTCCACCCCTCAAGGGCATAAAATAGGGGATGAATGTTTGTATGAAACTTTGTCAATTTTAAACCGTTCGGGCTAAAACTTTGCATGCATATAGTTACTATGACGAAGGCATCCCCTAAGAAAGCATTTTCATTAATTCCACCCCTAAGGGGATAAAATAGGGGATGAAAGTTTTTATGAAACTCTGTCAATTTTTAACCAATCGGGCTAAGATTTTGCATGCAGATAGTTACTACAACGTAGGCATCCCTTAAGAAAGGATTTTGATTAATTCCATCTCCAAGGGGATAAAATAGGGGATGAAAGTTTGTATGAAACTTTGTCAATTTTAAACCGATCGGGCTGAGATTTTGCATGAATATAGCTACTATGACGTAGGCATCCCTTAAGAAAGAATTTTAATAATTTCCATCCCTAAGGGGATATAAAAGGGAATGAAAGTTTGTATGAAACTTTGTCAATTTTAAACCGATCGGGCTGAGATTTTGCATGAATGTAGCTACTATGACGTATGCATCCCTTAAGAAAGGATTTTGATAAATTCCACCCATAAGGGGATGAAAGTTTGTATGAAACTTTGTCAATTTCAAACCGATCGGGCTAAGATTTGGCATGCATATCTATAGCATGCAAGTTTTTAAAGTTTTAAAATAATAATAGTCTAATACCAATCGCGCTTTACTGAGCGGGGTGTGTGGAGCGGTGAGACGGTAGCACGTTGCTGCTGGCCGACATGAAATTGTCGATAAACGCGCAGAGTCTTGAAAATTCAAAAATAAATTTGTTTTATTACGTAGTGGTGTACTAAGAAATTACTTTTTTAAATTCCATCGCTCAGGATTTAAAATAGGGGTTGCAAATTTGTATGAAACTCGGTGGCAAAAAACTAAAGTCCACGCGGATGAAGTCGCGGGCGGCCGCTAGTTAATTATATAATTCGATTGTATAATATATATTTCCAAAGGCTAAGAAATGATTGTATCCGATATATTACAGGAAAGCGAAAGTGGGGTAAAATTGGGACGCTAAGGAAAATATTAAATAAAAATTGTATTTTAACATTAATATTCAACTTTCCCAGATATTTTATAATTGCAACTATAAATTACATATTTGGTCATTGGGATCACAATTTTTATTATTAAAATTTTTTTTTTAATGTTAACATTTTACTGTTTTGCCCAATACTTGGTGCAAAACCAGGTATACTCTCATCTTATAACCGATATTGCACCTCAACAAGAGAAGCAGTGGAACTTATCCAATTCAGTTGGTTCCCCACCATTGCAGCCTTAATGGGCCTACTTTAAGACATTGCACCCAATTATCATTTTATCTAGTTTTTCCGTATGTTTTTGGATTTGTTTAGATGTTGCAAAATAGATTTTTTGGCGTTATTTGACACTATTTTCTTGAATTTATAATATATATGTATATATTTATATATATTAACCTCCGATCTCGCTCAACTTTAAGTAGTATCACCTGCCAAGTATTAGCTTTCGAATGCTAATCATCGGTGCCCCTGGAACAAAGGTATGAAAGGTAACACACATAAAAAAAATACAGACGATATGAGAACCTCTTCTTTTTGGAAGAATCTTAAAAATAACAGTTAAATAATTTGTACAAAACCGAGAACTATACGGTATAACCCCATACGGTATTACCACAAGCGCATAAAAAGAAACAAACTAATCAAATAATCTAAAAAAGCCGCAATACGGATTCAACCAATGTAGTTTTAAACTCCCAATACATACTTAATCTTTGCAACAAATACAAAATTGACTTATGTTCACACGCGGAATTATAATACGCCTTTGAAATTCTTTGAATCCTCGATCAAACTTTCGTAAAAAAATCCTTTAATAAATTTTAAGAGCACACACTCACGTTTTAAAACTTTTGTGAACAAACTATTTAAAATGGTAGTATGTAGTGACCAAACTGCGAGAAAATTTGAATCGCATTAGAAAGTGTAGTGCTGTGTCCAGGTTTTACTCCAATACCCGGTTTTGGAATAATCTCCTCTACATTCTTTATTATTTTTCCTTGGCAAAATATCTGTTTAAATATCACAATGGTAACAAAAAACATTGACACGTCAAGTTCAAATGGCTTGTAAACAAAGAATGAATTGACAAATTAAAATAGAATTTTTTGAGTATTCAAATGAAAGTTAAAAATGTTAAAATAACGTACTTAATTTGATTCCTCTACTGGTTAATAGAAGCTGATTTTAAAACTTTTCAACTTACCATATATTTGGCAAGATAACCAACGAATGAATTTCGAACACCATACCGAAAAAAAAACTTTAATTCCATTATGTTTTTGTGTGAGAACCCGTGTCGGGATAAACAAAGTGTTGAAAATGATTAACGCTTTGATGTTTAAACCCTTTCTGGTCTAAACAATAATAAAATTTGTAATTGGTATAACAGAAACATGAGAACGTGCTCGTCACTCATACCCAGCTTTTTTAAACGACACAGTCACAACTTGTTAACTTGTTACAAAAATAATTGTATATGAACTACAAGCTGAAATGGCGGACTTCATACCGCCTTACACTGATATATATATATCCTTTATGTTTCGTTTTTTTTTTTCAATTTTGTCTCGTTTCCTTTTTATTGCACTCAATGTTTCTTTGATTTTGTCGTTTTTATTAGATTTTCTTGTTAGTTTCCCGGGTTTTACGAGGTTTTTGTTGCATTTTGTAATTTATCGATTAAATATATTAAATATCAACTGCGCCACGTTACGGTGGCGTCATTGTACTTAATTTAGTAAGTTGTGCTTATTTTTGAACTATTTTTAATTTTACTTTAGTTTCACGTTTTCTATTTATTTATAAATCAAAACAGTCTAGAAATCAGAACACAGCGCCATCTCCCCTTAGTAGGAGTTCAGTTACATACAAACACTGATTGTTGAATTGGATTTGCTTCGCGTTATATTACTTAGAGTAATCATTAATAAACAAAACTAATTAATTTCTAAAACAATAAATAAATAAATAAATAAATAAATAAATAAATAAATAAATAAATAAATAAATAAATAAATAAAAAAATAAATAAATAAATAAATAAATAAATAAATAAATAAATAAATAAATAAATAAATAAATAAATAAATAAATAAATAAATAAATAAATAAATAAATAAATAAATAAATAAATAAATAAATAAATAAATAAATAAATAAATCACTATGGAAAACTTAACGATATATATCTATTAAATTCAAATATTTTTTTAAATTTAATTGTCTGCATATAAATGCTGAAATCAGCTAGGAAAATTAAATAATGACAGTTTGAAAAATGTTTAAAATTTAATAAAATTTAT